>CM060353.1:141662144-143158505 GCA_030545235.1 Helianthus tuberosus | reverse complement strand
CTCTTTTAACAAACTTTTTATGCCCTGATACCATGTAACTTTGGATACAAAGATTCGAACTCACAACACTTTTATGGGACCAAAAAACTGTATAATTAGACCACTAGGCTATGACTTTATGATAAGTGTATGCATGCTTAACATGACATATGTATTCACACAGTCTATGGTGTGCTCGTTTATTTACAACACTAGAGATGAACAAAATACTGAAAATAGTGTACTAAAGTTGTTTAAGGAAACAATAATGCTACATAAAGCTGCTAGAAAAGGCTTCATTTTCAGACAAAAAATTCTTACTAATAAATAGTCGGAAATTGCGACCCATTTCTGACCAAATACGAACATCATTTAAAACCCTAAAATAGCGACCAAAAACCGACAAGGGAAATGGTCGGAAGTTTCCTTCGCATTTCTTATGGTAACTTTGTTTTTTAATCATAGTCGGAAGTTTCCTATGTATTTCCCACAAAAACTGTCTTTTAAGCTTTCAAAATTTTCGCAAGAATATGATCGGAACTTTCATACGCATTTCCACGAAAATTTTGTTTTTTAAATCTTTTAAGACTTACAATGGTCAAAATTTCCTAACACACACTTTGGCGGAATTTGGTTGCAAATACGCTTGGTTGGAAATATGTTTAGATAATGTTTCCCACAACCTTTTTCCATTCCAATGAACACATTTTGGTTCGAAAAAGTTGTAAACCTATACAGAACGAGAAGAGAAAAAAAATCATAAGAATTTCTTACTTGTAATTGTAAAAAAAATGTCCATAAGTATAACTGTGTGTAAACCTTTTTGTCTTCGTTTAAAAGTGCATATTGAATTTGCAAAAATCAATTTCCTTACATTTCAATAATGTGTGCACAAATACTACTTTCAATATATATATATATATATATAGGGAGAAGATCATGCGAGAACCACCTCTTATTGCGAGAACCGCGAGAACCAATGTGAACACAATCAAAAATGCCTAAAAATAGCTAAAAATCACACAAAAATTTTTTTTTTGAATTTTTCAATTTTTTTTATAAAAAAATCGCTACTTTTCGAAGCCAAAAAAAAATTAATTTTTTAAATTTTTTTTTTTTGCTTCTAAAAGTAGCGATTTTAACATAAAAAATATTAAAAAATTCAAAAAAAAATTTTAGATTTTTTTTTATTTTTTTAGGTTTTTTGGGGGTTTAGTTTTTAGCATTTTAACTTGGGGGGGCTAGGTTTTTTTTTAGCATTTAGCTTGGGGGGGGGGGGGGGGGGTTAGGTTTTGGGGGGTGGGGGGTTTAGGTTTTTTTTTTGGGGGGGGGGGGGGGGGGAGGGGGGGTTAGGTTTTTTTAGCTATTTTAGGTTGTGTTCACATTGGTTCTCGCGGTTCTCACAATAAAGGTGGTTCTCGCATGAGCTCCTCCCTATATATATATGAAGTTTATTAATTTGTTCCTAAAAAAAACTCCTTTGAGTTCAAAGACTCAAGAAACTCTATGGATGGACCACATTTTGTCACATGTTACATCTTTTTCAAAAGGGGAAATGGACTGTATCACCCTTAACTATACAAAATTGGCCAATAGCACGCCCAACTTTCAACTTGGCTCCCACCACCCTCTACCCGACAACTTGGTGTCACTGTCACCCCTTCGTTAAAAAATCACTAACTCAGTTAGGTTTTTAATCCTACGTGTCATGGGGATGATGAGGTGGACAGCCTACGTGGACTCACCATTTAACATATCTGTAAACATAATATAAAAACCTAATTCAACACAAACACATATTCCTTCGCTTTGTCTTTATCAATTCACAACCTGCAAATTTACTTCTTTTTCAACTGAATTCAGATCTGAAATGATGCTCGGTTCATGATGTTTCGAAAATGATTCAAAGTTTTGATTATGTTTAGTGCATCAAAACAATCTATGAACAAACTGATACACATATGGATGTTCTGTTTATGATAATCAACACTTCAAAATCTTTTCTTTTGATTGCTAAACCAAAACAGATTATCAAACAAGAATCAGTTCAGATCTGAACTAAAACAAACAAGAATCAGACAAGAATCAGTTCAGATCTGAACTCAATCAAACAAGAATCAGATCTGAACTAAATCAAACAATCTATGAACACTTCAAAATCTTTTCTTTTTGTCATCTGTTCTCTTAATCAAACAAGAATCAGTTCAGATCTGAACTCAAACAACCTCGAGCGACCACTCCCACCTCGAGCCGCTGCAACAACCTCCGGCGACCGCTCCCACCTCAAGCCGCTGCAACAACCTGCAAATCGTGTCAAATTCGCCTTCAGTTCCTTCAATTCAGAAGTTCATTCGGTCCGATAACGTCGAAATATCAAGTGATGGCAGATCTGTGAGCCGATTGATCATCAAACGATGAAGATGGAGACGTTGAGGTGTCGTAATCGATCATGCTCGGTTTGTTTCTCTCTCTTGCTCTCGTCACTGATGGCAGATCTGTGAGTCGAAATATCAAGTGATGGCAGATCTGTGAGTCGAAATATCAAGTGATGGTTGGGGGATTTGGAGTTTTAAGAGGAATTAGGGTTTGAAGGTTTGTGCGTGTTTGGGAAGAAGAAGAAGAGAGGGTTTGTTTAATCCTGGATCTTTTAAAATGAGATTTATATATTAATTATAATTAAAATATAGATTTCTTTAAAATTAATTGGCCACCTCAGCATGACACGTCATAAAAAACAAGCCACATCATCAAAATTTAGCCACGTAGGATTAAAAACCTAACTGAGTTAGTGGTTTTTTAACGAAGGGGTGACAGTGACACCAAGTTGTCGAGTAGAGGGTGGTGGGAGCCAAGTTGAAAGTTGGGCGTGCTATTGGCCAATTTTGCATAGTTAAGGGTGATACAGTCCATTTCCCCTTTTCAAAATTCTGACACGTAACACTCTTTGTTAGGAGAGAGAAAGAGTACATGCTACACCTTTTTACTCTGTTATATGCATGTAACATCACATGTTATTTTATTTTTTTATTTTTTCAACAACATATTTTGTAGGGTTTACGAAGTATAATATTGTCGAACTTAGTTTTTATGAGTTTTTCATTGTGTAGTGCATGTAAAAAATATATTACATGTTTTATAGAAAACTTTTAGTGTAACAGACAAAACCTATTACACTTTTTGTGTCCGACTGAAAAGTGAAAAAGCAAAAGATGTTACGTGTACTTTTTGTCAATTTGTTACATGGTTAGAAAAACTGCTTTATGTAATATCCAATCTCATATATATATATATAGAGGCCGGTTAACGTACAATAGGGCTTATCGTACATTACGTACGCGATAACCCTAGCCGTCAGATCTTCATCTTCCATGCGAACTGTACGAACTGTGCGAATTCAATCTTCCACATGCGATTTTCTCCATCTACACACCCCATGCCATTTTCACATTACCCCATGCTAACCATTTTTTCACATGCGATATTCAATCTTCCACATGCGATTCTACACACCCCACGTCATTTTTCACATTACCCCATGTTAGCCATTTTTTCACATGCGATATTCAATCTTCCACATGCGATTCGACACACCCCATGTCATTTTTCACATTACCCCATGCTGCAATTTTTTCACATGCGATATTCAATCTTCCACATGCGATTCTACACACCCCATGCCATTTTTCACATTACCCCATGCTGCCATTTTTTCACATTCGATATTCAATCTTCCACATGCGATTTTGTCCATCTACACACCCCATGCTAACCATTTTTTCACATGCGATATGTATTGAATTCGCACCAGATCCGCACCTGATCGAACGGCTGGGATGATTTCCTACGTATCGTACGATAAGCGCATTTGTATTTTACTCTTTTTATATATATATGTGTGTGTAGAAATAAATTGATAAACTTTATATATATACACACGCACAGACATTGTGGTCTAAAACGACAAACTATAACCTTGTGGTCTTGTTATTTACGATACTATATGAATCTGCCTAGTAATACTCATTTGTATACTATTAGAAAGAAAAACAAAAATGTTGGAAAGTTTAACTTAGATTCTTTGATTTTAAACCTTATATTCAAATGCACTAGTTATAAGTGGTAGCAAATCTAGGTTTGTGTTCAAGAAGTTTTCTAGTTTTTCTTTTTAGTTCTAAACATCACTATATTTATCTTTCAAGTCGCCATCAAGCTCGGTCGGTTATACCATCACACAACAAGAAAAACAGCTTTTAGCAACGAGACCTTTTGCGACGAAATTGTTCGTCGCAATAGATAGACCTGTTGCAACTAAATTTAGTCGCCACAAGTGTAACACCCCGTGTTTCGAAAGTCAAAGTCAAAGTCAAGATTGAAGTCAAAGGAAGACAAGATTGCTAATTGCGATCTGTTACTCCTTGCTCAATTCCTGTTTTGACTTCTTTGACTTGTAATTAGTCTAATTTTATTATCGCTTTAATTGTACTATGTGGAGTATCTATTAATAATCACATATTTATCGCATGTTTAATCGATTTATCGCATATCACAATCGCAACTCGAATTACGCGTTCTGGATATTGTTATATGTGTGTGTGCCTTCTGTGTTACTTGTGCATGTCTACTTATGTTATGTTGTGTGATTAATCGAAACGCAATCGAAACTCAATCGCAATCGAATCACAAACGCTAAACGAATGATAAATAGGATGCTTGTATGTTGATATAGTAGTTGGGATTAAAAGTAATTTGAATAGGAAACTCTATCGCATCGCAACGCTCGGAACGCAATTCGAAATCACAAAACACACCGCGCTGTGCCCTCTAATCGAGTGGCCAGCCGATCGAGCAGCCACCCGATCGGGCTGCCATCCGATCGAGGTGCCACTCGATCGGGCTGCCACCCGACCAGGGTAACCATTCGATCGACCAGCCCTCTTCTTCCCTTTCCTTTTATGGTAAGCCTATAAATACTCCCTGTCAACATCACAAACTTACCATTTTCGGCATCTCTCATCCGACCAGCGCTTCTTGCCCACTTTTCTTCAGATTTCTCGCGATTCTTGTAAGTTTTCCACCTAAATCTTGTACTTTCTTGATCTACACGCACTCCTACACCTTTCTATCTTTTGAATCTTAACTTTTAACCGTGAAATCACTAGATTTGAGGTGTTCTATGATGATGTCATCATGGTGTTCTTATGAACTTCATGCTTTGGCTTCAATCCACCAAGAACAACTTAGATCTGAACGATTTCCATACAAATAAACAAAGATCTTGCAAAGATCTGAACATATTCATGGTGAAAAAGGATTGGAAGATGGTTTCTAACTTCCTTTCAACTCTTTTACACTCAATGCACTCAAAACTGATAGGATCGGACCTTGTTCTAACCTTCTACTACTACTTGTCGACGTGTTGGTTCAAGATCTGGATTCTATCCACGAGATTACCGATTTCGGGTTAAACATGGAACACCGTCTCGAACAGTTAACTGATCGGATTTGGGTGATTCCTGTCCGATCAGGATACTAAGTCGTGACGAGGTTTCTGTTGTCTAATACGTTATCAAATCATCTCGATAAAACGACGAACTATCAAAATGACCAAGGAAGAAGACGATCAAGCCGACCAGGTTGGAGTGTCGCCCGATCGGACTACTGTCTGATCGGATTGTCACCTGATCGGGTTGCCACCCGATCGGCTTGCACCTTGGCCCCACACTTAACATCTATTTCAAACAATTGAAGTTGTGAACGTTGAACGAACTACTGTCCGATCGGATTACCACCCGATCGGATTGTCACTCGGCCATGTAATGTTCTGACTTCAACACTTAAACAATTTTCAACATGTTCAATGCACAAGGGTTGCCACCCGATCGGACTACCATCTGATCGAGTGACAAACTGCTGTGAACTTGTTCTCACTAAAGTGTCCAACCAATCGGATTGCCGTCCGATCGAACGGTCGTTCGATCGACCGACCTGAAAGGTAGAGACACTTCTATGTTTTCAGAATGCTACAACGAAAATTTCAAAAGACAAGCCATCATACACAAACACATCTTTCCCAAACAAAGTAACAATCCACTCGAAAGGTCACCTGACCGGATGACCATCCGAGCGGATTGTCACCCGATCGACCGGCTACCCAATCGGATTGCCATCCAATCGGATTGTTGTTCGACCCACTGACACTATGTTCCGTTTTACGCGCCGATTATCGTTATGTTATCGTTCTGATCAGGCTAATTTCCGCTCTAAGCGCTCCCTTCAATCCATCAATCGCTGTGAGTATACTCGATCCCTTTTTGCTTTACGCACTTTTTGTCACGGCCCCCGACCCGGTTTGACCCGTTTCAGGAGCCGCCGGGCAGAAAATCCCGTAGTATTTATTTAACAGCGGAAGTTTTCTTCAGGATCTTTTTAAAACTGCAATTTCCCGATTATTTTATTTCACAACTCGGGATAAAACCCCGGTAATTTACAATCATATGATTTCACGGAGAAATCTTTATTTTACAAAACATGTTTCTTTATTTTATATTGAGCCACTTCCTTAAGCTTGTAGTGCTTCATGGCACTTTTCCTGGATCACAACAGATCACCCGAAACATGTTTGAAAAAGGTTTTGTCAGCGGGAAATACTGGTGAATCATTCTTTTTACTAAAACGACTCATTTGTTATAATTTACAGTATTAAGAGAGATTACAATGTTTCTGGATATCAACCAACTACCCACGATATTTGTCACTCGACCATCCATCGGTAACCTCATTCTCCAATGGTGTCTGTGACTATTGTCATATCACTCATTGGCTAACCCGTTGTCCAATAGTGACGGTTATCAAGTAATGTATACAAAACCCCACATACCGGCTGTAATTTGGTGATTACATAAACTTAGTCACTGTTATTATAACTTTGAAAATAAATATGCTTTTATAAACAAATTTGATAAAAAGAGAATGACTCACATTGCAGATTTATTTGAGCAGAGCCTAGCCTACTGATTAGCCTTTTAACCTAAATTTAATAACATGCACACAACTCGGTTAGTAACTTAATAAAGCATTTACGATAACTCACGAGATTAAACCCTCACATCGAATGACAAAGTGCGATACTTAAACATCCATTGAATTAACAACGAATGACAAAGCATAAACCCTAATGTGGGCAGCACTTAAACATCCATTGGAAAGTTTACTCGATCGGACATTGAATCGTAGCAGCGATCGAGTTAATACCCGGTATCGGAGCAGCACCTAGCTAATATTGAAAGTATTTTCGACTTCAGAATACTAAAACTTCGTTTTTGAAAGTTTGTTTTGACACCATCAGACTGTGCATGCAACAAGCTATTTATAGGTAAAATTAGGGTTTCACACGGCCCGCGTAAACCCTTAGCCTAACCTTACGCGGCCCGCGTGGCCGCCCAGTCTACGACTAGCCTTGACCAGTCACAAGTAGGTTAGCCATGTGGTCGTTACGTGGATCCGGAACACTTATCCGGTTAACCCAACATTGACGCGTCCCGCGTAAGACATACCTTGTCTCTTACGCGGCCCGCCTGAGAACCAAGATTTTGTTTTTTCTTGATTTTTGATGTAGGGTAAGGTTTCAGGGGTCCGGGTTTATACTTACGGGTATTTTTAGGACAATTTTGAGAGTCCTTACATCCTCCCCACCTTATTTAAAATCTCGTCCTCGAGATTTAGTGGAATAAGTGAGGATACTTTCGCTTCATCTCGGATTCCAGCTCCCAAGTGTATTCAGGTCCTCTCTTTGAATCCCACTTGACTTTGACAACTACTAACCGTTTGTGTTTGAGAAATTTTACCTTTTTGTCTTCTATTTGAAGAGGTTTCTCAACAAATTTTAACTTTTCGTTTACCTCTATATCTTGGAGAGGTACTACCAAAGATTTGTCTGATAAGCATTTCTTGAGGTTGGATACATGAAATACATCATGTACTCTGGCTAACTCTTCTGGTAGTTGTAAACGATAAGCAACTGGTCCTATACGTTGGATCACTGAAAATGGTCCTACATATCTTGGATTTAGCTTTCCTTTCTTACCAAATCGAACTACTCCTTTCCAAGGAGATACTTTCAATAGTACTTTGTCTCCAACTTGAAATTCCAAAGGCTTCCGTCTATTGTCTGCATAACTCTTCTGGCGATCTCGAGCCGTCTTCAGTCTTTCCTTGATTTGAGTAATCTTGTCGGTAGTTTCTTGCACTATCTCAGGACCTGACAATTGACTTTCTCCTATTTCTGCCCAACAAACTGGAGTTCTGCACTTTCTTCCATATAGTGCCTCGAATGGAGCAGTTTCAATACTTGAATGATAACTATTGTTATAGGAGAATTCGATCAATGGTAAGTGATCATCCCAGTTTCCACCAAAATCTATTACACATGCTCAGAGCATGTCTTCCAGAGTTTGTGTCGTCCTTTCACTTTGCCTGTCTGTTTGAGGATGATAAGCAGTGCTCAAATTCAGTTTAGTTTCCATAGCTTCTTGGAAACTTGTCCAGAAGTGAGAAGTGAAACGACTATCTCTATCCGATACAATGGAGAGTGGAACTCCATGTAGGGATACGACTTCATCTACATACAACTTTGCCAACCTTTCCATGCTAAAGGTTTCTTTTATGGGTAGAAAATGAGCTGATTTAGTTAATCGATCCACAATTACCCAAATCGCATCATTACCTTTTCTGGTTTTGGGTAACTTAGTAATAAAATCCATTGTTATGAGTTCCCATTTCCATACTGGCATTTCTAATTGTTGTAGTAGACCTGAAGGTTTCTGGTGTTCTGCCTTAACTTGTGAACAAGTAAGACACTTAGAAACATATCTAGCTATATCCTTCTTCATGCCTATCCACCAGAAATTATTTCTTAAATCTTGGTACATCTTATTGTTTCCAGGGTGTATGGTATACCTAGACTTATGGGCTTCTTCTAAAATCTTATTTCTTAATTCTCCCTGCTTAGGTACCCAAATTCTTCTTTTGTGGAATCTCCAAATTCCATCAGCTCTTTGTTCTAATTCTTTTATTCGTCCCTTCATTCCTTCAGCATCATCCTTGATTGCTGTTTCTTGGAAATGCTTTAGTCCTTGTTTCTCATGGTATTTACGACTTAAGGCATCTGCAACTACATTTTCCTTTCCTTCGTGATACTGAATATCACAGTCGTAATCACTTAGGATTTCCATCCATCTCCTTTGTCTCATGTTTAACTCTTTTTGCCCAAGTATGTACTTTAAACTTTTATGATCCGTATAGACAGTAAAATTACTTCCATACAGATAATGTCTCCAAATTTTAAGGGCAAAAATTATGGCTCCTAACTCTAAGTCATGAGTTGTATAATTTTCTTCGTGCTTTTTCAATTGTCTTGAAGCATACGCAATTACCTTCTTGCTTTGCATAGGCACACATCCTAATCCTAGTTTTGAAGCATCACAGTAAACTTCAAAATCTTCAGTTCCTTCTGGTAAAGCTAGGATTGGGGCATTGGTTAACTTTTGCTTTAAAATCCTAAAAGTTTCCTCTTGCTTAGGTCCCCATTCAAACTTAACTGCTCTACAGGTTAGCTTAGTTAATGGTACAGCTATCTTGGAGAAATCCTTAATAAACCGTCTATAGTATCCGGGTAAACCTATAAAACTTCTAATTTCCATTGCGGATTGTGGAACCTTCCATTTGGTAATTGCTTCTATCTTAGCAGGATCTACGTGAATACCTTCGTGATTCACCATGTGTCCGAGGAATTGCACTTCTTGCAACCAAAATTCACACTTCGAGAATTTGGCGTACAGCTTTTCTTTTCTTAACAAAGTTAAGAGTGCATGCAAATGCTCACAATGCTCGTCCTGACTTTTTGAATAAATAAGTATATCGTCGATAAAAACAATTACAAATTTATCCAAATACGGTTTACAGATTCTATTCATCATGTCCATGAATGCGTCAGGTGCATTTGTTAATCCGAAGGGCATGACTGTAAACTCGTAGTGACCATACCTAGTTTTGAAAGCAGTTTTAGGTATGTCTTCTTCTTGTACCTTCAATTGATGATATCCAGAGCATAAATCTATCTTAGAAAAGTATCTAGCTCCTTGAAGTTGATCGAATAGATCATCAATCCTAGGTAATGGGTATCGATTCTTAATTTTAACCTTATTCAATTCTCTATAATCAATACACATTCTCATCGAACCATCCTTTTTCTTTACAAATAACACTGGTGCTCCCCACGGGGATGAACTAGGTTGTATGAAACCTTTACTTAGTAATTCATCTAATTGCCTTTTCAGTTCTAACATTTCTGTAGGTGCTAACCGATCGGGTGCTTTGGCTATCGGTGTAGTTCCTGGAATTAGATGGATTCTAAATTATACCTCCCTATTTGGTGGTAATCCTGGTAAATCTTCTGGGAATACATCTGGGTATTCTGAGACTACAGGAATTTCCTTAAGTTCTTTACCCTTAGTATTAATGATTACTGAAATCATATATACTATTCCTTGTTTTCGTTCATAACTAGCAACTTTCATTACTGATATGAACTTCATGGGTTTCCGTGGTTTATCTCCTGTAATCGTGATTATTTCTCCAGTAGGTGCCTGAATTTCTACAGAATTTTTATCACAAAGGATTCGAGCATGGTTGGCTACTAACCAATCCATTCCTAAGACGACATCGAATCCAGTTAACTTCATTGGCAATAGGTTTGCATGAAATTTATGACCTGAAAGTTCTATATTTTCTTTTTGCAAAACCTTATCTATTTTGACAGAATTTCCATCTGCCGTTTCGACTGTAAAGATTTGCCTAAAGTTGGTTAATGGTAAATTAAGAGCTTGGCAGAATGAAGTATTTATAAAACTTTGGTTTGCACCAGAGTCAAATAATACTTTTGCGTAAATGTTGTGAACTAAGAACGTACCAGCTATCACATCTGGAATGAGTTCTGCTTCCTGAGTAGTCAGCTGGAATGCTCTGACATTCTTCTTAGTAGCTCCATCGGCTGTCTTAGTTTTGTTGTCTGTTGGTTTGACCAATTTAGGACATTCTGTTTTGAAATGCCCCGCTTCTCCACAGTTAAAGCAGACTATGGTTTTCTTTCTGCAGTTTTCTTCATGATGTCCTACCATTTTACAAAAATTGCAGGTTACACTACATCTTCCAAAATGTTTCTTTCTGCAATTCTTGCAGAACGGCGGATTTGAAGATTGCCCTGTTCCTCTTTTCTTGAAGTTACTACTATTACCCACACGAAATCCTTGGGTAATTTTCTGAGCCAATTCCATCTTCTTGTTTTCATCTCTTGTGCGTACTAATTCGTCAGTGAGAGTATTAGCTAATTCTACCGCATCGTCAATAGTACGAGGTCTCGCAGCTTTAACGATGTTACGGATTTCACTAATTAGTCCCCAAATATAGCGAGAAATGAGTACCGGTTCTGGCGAAGCCAGTGTTGGTACCACTCTAGCATATTCAAAGAATGTCGAAGTATAACTGCGACAATCTACACCCATCATTTGATGGTTTAGGAACTTATTTGCCATTTGATCTTTTTCATATTCGGGACAGAATTTTCTTTCTACAAGACTTTTAAATTCTTTCCAGTTCATGGCATAGGCCCTATTTCTTCCTTTAGCTTGTAACACCGTGTTCCACCATTCTAGCGCCCCTTCTTTGAAAAGATTTGACGCCTACATAACCTTGTCGTCCTTGTCACATTTACTTATTGTGATTACTGCCTCGGTTTTCTCTAACCAACACAGTGTAGCAGTCGCTCCTTCATTGCCTGCAAATTTAGCGGGTTTACAAGCAAGAAATTCTTTGTAAGTGCAACCAGGTGTTGCAGCTTTCATTTTCTTAGGGAGTGGAGCTTGCCGTGGTTCATTATCATGATTAGTATGATTATTGCCTCCGTTTACGCTATTACTGAAGTTATCTTCAGAAATACGTTTGCTAGGAACGATTTGTTGCGGTTCGATTGGATTTCTAACAGCAGCAACGATTGCTGGAATAGCATTGGCTATCCCTTGAGCAACGATATTTTCTATATCTTGCCTAGTCATATATTGATCCCCCGGTTGTTGCTCAGATTGATTAACCTCATTAACTGGTTCATTATTAGCTTTTTCCATCTGATAATTAATATATATAATTTATTAGTATCGAATAAATAATAATCATACACGAAACAATTATACAAAGTTCATAACACAAATATAGCCAAAATTATCGATTTCTCGATTCCCATTTTTATATAATTTATAATATGCGTCCATACACGCTTTTATCTTACAAAGTTTTATTTTGGTTATTTTACAGACTATTCTACTTATTTATTTTACAACCACAGTTTCATATTCTCACACCATACTATCCCTCGTCAGTTGGTATTTCAGTAACGACGTTCCCTCTCGTTGTATTTCCAGGAGATCTGTTCTCCTACTTCCCTGATCCTATTTCCTGCATCTACTAATTCTTCGCCAAAGCGGCGGAGTTCAGTTAGATTTTCATTGCTCATGGGTGGATTTGGTATAGGTTCTGGGTCGAACTGAGGGAGAAAGGAATAAAGACTGTTGAGCAGGTTTTGGAACTGCCAATCATTGGTCCACCACTCGTCCATTCCTAAAGGTTGGGTGTGAATTATAGGTTCTGGAATTGCTGGTTCTAAGTTTATAGGGAGTTGATTTTCGACAGGATAAGAGTAAAAATTATTATTGACAGGCCTGACTAAGTCACAGCTTGCCAATGCACGATCCAATTCATCCTGAAACGGCAATTCCTCAACTTGTCTAGAGCTTTCCCCAGTTTCTCTCTGGGTCTGCCTAGAAACTTCCCCAAACTCCTTTTCCATATGCCTTGAATATTCCCCAAACTGTATTTCCATCTGCCTAGAACTTTCCCCGTCTTCAATCCCCTTTCCTTTATCTAAGGGATTTTCTATTTTAGGAATCCTCCTTGTTGTGGGTTTTCTCCTGCGCACACGCCTCCATCCCACCAATCTCCTCCTTTTCTTGGGCTTGGGTTTCTCCAGAGGTGGAGCGTTGAATTCCATAGGTTCTTCTATGTCTGGTATATACCTATTGAAATCTTTGGAAACCGCTATTTTTACCGGATAGAGATTTAGAATGTGAAGGGCTTCAGACAAGTCATTCATACTGTTTAGCACAAAAATACACAAAAATTGCTAAGTTAAAATTTTATACCAATTTTCATAATTAATCTTTAAATATTATTGCATACCGTGTGAATAACTTAATACAAAAACAACTGAAAATTAAAATACACTAGGGTTTATTTGTAAATTTATTTATTTACTGGATCAGGTTTCTGGTTTATAGTTAATAAGAGTGCTAAAACTTAAATCAAAATATTTAAAGATTTGCATTTACTGCTACAGTGGCTAGCATATAAAGATCTGCCCATTTTTCATCTAACTTGTCTTCCCAAGGTGGTTTACTGGTTAATTCCTGGTTAACTTTATTTTCTCGGGATTTCTTTATTTTCTCTTTACTTTTCCTAATAATCAGACTTCTTTTACTAGGAGAAAGTGGTTCCTCATATTGTGTCTTTCGCACAAATATTCCTTCATCAGGAATTACAGAGTGATTTGAGGATTTTGTTTGGGATGAACTTCCTTTCTCGTTGGATGACCTATCTAATTTAAGATAGATATTTGAAAGCTTTTGCTTACCCATACTGTACACAAATATTCAACTAATAAAACACATAATCACAAAATAGCAATTAGTAAAATTAAGTATTTTCTAAATACTTAATTGGCTTAAATCAGTGGCTCTGATACCACCTTTTTCTGTCACGGCCCCCGACCCGGTTTGACCCGTTTCAGGAGTCGCGGGAAAGAAAATCCCGTGGTATTTATTTAACAGTGGAAGTTTTCTTCAGGATCTTTTTAAAACTGCAATTTCCCGATTATTTTATTTCACAACTCGGGATAAAACCCTGGTAATTTACAATCATATGATTTCACGGAGAAATCTTTATTTAACAAAACATGTTTCTTTATTTTATATTGAGCCACTTCCTTAAGCTTGTAGTGCTTCATGGCACTTTTCCTGGATCACAACAGATCACCTGAAACATGTTTGAAAAAGGTTTTGTCAGCGAGAAATACTGGTGAATCATTCTTTTTACTAAAACGACTCATTTGTTATAATTTACAGTATTAAGAGAGATTACAATGTTTTTGGATATCAACCAACTACCCACGATATTTGTCACTCGACCATCCATCGGTAACCTCATTGTCCAATGGTGTCTGTGACTATGGTCATATCACTCATTGGCTAACCCGTTGTCCAATAGTGACGGTTATCAAGTAATGTTTACAAAACCCCACATACCGGCTGTAATTTGGTGATTACATAAACTTAATCACTGTAATTATATTGAAAATAAATATGCTTTTATAAACAAATTTGATAAAAAGAGAATGACTCACATTGCAGATTTATTTGAGCAGAGCCTAGCCTACTAATTAGCCTTTTAACCTAAATTTAATAACATGCACACAACTCGGTTAGTAACTTAATACAGCATTTACGATAACTCACGAGATTAAACCCTCACATCGAATGACAAAGTGCGATACTTAAACATCCATTGAATTAGCAATGAATGACAAAGCATAAACCCTAATGTGGGCAGCACTTAAACATCCATTGGATAGTTTAATCGATCGGACATTGAATCGTAGCAGCGATCGAGTTAATACCCGGAATCGGAGCAGCACCTAGCTAATATTGAAAGTATTTTCGACTTCAGAATACTAAAACTTCGTTTTTGAAAGTTTGTTTCGACACCATCAGACTGTGCATGCAACAAGCTATTTATAGGTAAAATTAGGGTTTCACGCGGCCCGCGTAAACCCTTAGCCTAACCTTACGCGGCCCGCGTGGCCGCCCAGTCTACGACTAGCCTTGACCAGTCACAAGTAGGTTAGCCTGGTGGTCGTTACGTGGATCTGGAACACTTATCCGGTCAAACCAACATTGACGCGGCCCGCGTATACCTTGTCTCTTACGCGGCCCGCCTGAGAACCAAGATTTTGTGTTTTCTTGATTTTTGATGTAGGGTAAGGTTTAAGGGGTCCGGGTTTATACTTACGGGTATTTTTAGGACAATTTTGAGAGTCCTTACACTTTTGGGTGTTACATACGTTACTTATACAAAATCACATCGAACACACTACGCTATACTTTAACGCTAACTGTTACCGCATGTTCTACGTGACTTAATGAATGCTTGTTTGTTATGTTTACACATGGAATGTTGTCTACCTGCCTTAGCAACGGTAGTACTATTAGTTTGGACTCAGCACCTGTTCACTCAGGGGTTGTTAAGGACAATTAGTTACATGTCTCACAGTGGTGAGTGTGTATCGCGAACTGCCTTGGGCAGTCAACCCACAGTCATTGGTATCGATAGGTTCATGTCGATAACTAACATGCCTCATTTTGCACTGTGTACGTGCTGGTTATGCGTAAACGATTTCGAACTCTATTATATCTATTAAACTTGTATGCTCACCTTTACACTATGTGTATTGACTTTTACTTTGACGTTTGTGGCAGGTGCTTAGGATGTTTAGATGCTTTGCTTGCTGTGAAATCGAGGCTAGGAAAGGTCTAGAACAATAAACAATTGTCTGTAATTGAAATCTGAGTTGTCGAAACAGAACAATTTGACTAGATCTTGTCTGTAATAATTATGTTATCATTTATGACATGGTATGGGACATGTTGCTTTAAATAATTGGTAATATGGAAACTTCTGGACAATCTGTTTCGCTCAGTGCCACGCCCCGATGTTTCCGCCATTGGTTGAGGTGTGACAACAATTTTTTCGAAAATATTTGTTTTTCTTATCCTATAGCGACGAAAGTTAGTTGCTATAGGTTTTTGCGGGTTGGAAGGAAATCTAGGCGCTTTAGGAAAAATCATTAGCCACGAAATGTCGTCTCAATATACCAAAAACATGTTATTTTCCCTTTTCTTTAAGCTATCTGGTAAAAAAGAATAAAAAAGATTATTTTTACTTCAAGCTATGACGACGAAAATTGGTTTCCATCCCGCTAAAACCTACCATGGTTCACCATAGTTAGCCATCGTCTCCTCCCATTATCGTTGGTTCTGAACCCATTAATGTCGGAATCCGCTGGAAGACGAATCTGCATCTCAGGTTGAAATCCTCAATTCTAAGGTATGAATGAGTGTATGTTTACATGTTTCTGCTACTACTATTTGAATGTATGGAGTTTGGTTGTGTATTTGTATGTATGCATTTGGAGAGTTATTGTGTTGTATGTATACGTTTATATGTTTGTATGTGTGTGTTTATATGCATCACTGCATCAGGGATGAAAGTGAAACTGTTCCGACACCCGAACCATGAAAAATGTGAGAACTGGCATTTTTCATGTAATTTCCGTACAATATGAACAATATTTTATATGTTATGGTTGTGAATTTTGAACATGTGATGTGTATGAATCCATGGATTACGTTTAAAGAACTCATAAAATATTTCATGTTGCATGATAACTATTGTTATTGATTTCGACTCGAAATGGTTTAAACCAGAGCGCAGAACAAAACTCGCACACTTATCAGATAAACTAGTAGTACTGACAGGAGTTCAGTACTCAGGCAGACAGAATGTTTAGGACACAGAATGAGTCCCAAGAAGCATGATATGCTAGAATTTTACATGAGAAAACAAGAATTGTGAAACTGCGTTCCGAGTGACATGTAAACACTTGAAACTGGCCAAAACAAGCACTAAACAGTAAAATTTAGCATGATTCAACAAAACTCAGCATTTGTCAGCTAATGTGATAATCAGAATTAGTGCCAGAATGTTCAGAATAGCTTGAAAAGTGTTGAAAACATTAACACAACACAATTACATATCATACCATACAAAGACACTAATGTTAAGTTTTAAGCAATCTGATAACCAAACGGACACCCGAACACTAACTAGAAATAAAATATGAACTAGTTAGTATTAATTTTGTGTCATAAAGCTAGTTAAAACCATTAAACAACTTAACATACTTAGAAAACACTAATACCATTAGACACCTAACTAAACCCCTTAAATCCTAACTAAATAATCTAACTATCCTAAAAACTCAACTAGACCCCCCCTAGTGTGGACGATCAACATGAGGGCCCCACAAGCCCTCATGTTGTTCCTTAACATGGATTATGGTATGATGGTTAATGAGAATGTATTATGGTAAATGAAGTTGCAAGAAGATATAAGCTTATCCCAACATTTCTTATCATTCACTTCACAAAATTTCAAACACAAAAATTCTCCATCTTCTCCTCCATAGCTACGGCCCAAGCACCCCCACTTCCATCTTCATTTTCCTTCATCTTCCAAGTTAATCCAAGCATACTCTAAAGTGCATCAAGCATATCTAGGAAGGTTGCAAGCAAGAAGAGTTGAAGGACCACATTTAGGAGCTATTAACCACCACTTTTCTTCTTCATCTTTCAACTTGTTCATCCTTAGCCATTGAGCTAGTATTAAGTGCTCTTGATCACATTTTTACATCTTGTTCTAGTGGTTAAAGTATAAGTGTAACTAAAAATCTAAGGATCACACCAAACCAAGAAGATGAGCATAAGAATAAAACTCAAAATTTCAAGAATATAAGTTGTTTATTGTATGTGATGAAGTTGTTTGATGATTTTGTTGTGTGAATGGTGTAGATCATCACATGAACAATTGCTAGAGGATGATTTAAAACATGATCTAGCAAGTAATATGATGGATCTTGAAAGATCCATGTTAAGCACCCTTTATGTAAAGCATGAACTTGAAAGTGAGCATGATTTTGGGTAAAATAATGGTTCCTACTAGTTGTAGATTTTAAAAGTGAACTATTTGAAAAATCAAAGTTTCAAGAAAACAAAGTTTACTTACTAAGAACATGGTTTTTATAAAAACTTTCAAGTTCACATCTTCATGAAAATGTAATATGGCATATGGTAAGTTGTTGATGATTGTTAATGATTTTGGGAAAAGAAAAGGATTTGCTTAAAGCATGAAAACCTCTATTTTTCAAAGGAAACTATGGCAAAATTTTTGTAAAAATTTAACACTTAGAAAAATATGTTTAAACAAGTGTTTACAAGTTATTTTGGATCATGGTATTAAGTAAAAAAAATTTGCAATAATTTTTGTTATGAAAATCAAATAATGGAGATTGATTTTCAAAAATAAAAATGACTAAGTATATATTTAGGAAAATATATATTTAGAAATCACACAAATTATGTGCTATGTGTATATTATTTGTATTAGTTTTATTAAAAGTTAGGAACTTGAAAATAATATGCCACTCAAACACCAAAAATTGTAATTTGAAGAATTATAAAAATCACAAGAAAATAAGTATATGCTTGCATACAAATATTGGACAAATCGGACAATGGACACGTTGGACAAATTATATAAATTCTAAAAATTTAGTTGGTATTATGACAACTTGGTAAACGGTATTTTCAAAACGGAACGAACGACGAGAAATGTATTTTTACAAGAATCATAAAAATATATCATATTTTGTCAACGTGAAAATATATTATTTGGAGAACAAGGATATATATTTTTCATAAACACTCTAAAAATATATTATTTTTAGTGGAAACTAAAAATATATTTTTCTAACTTGGTCTTAAAAATAAATTATTTTTAAGATAAAAAAAAACAATAGGGGAAGGATGTATAGAAAACCCACTTGTGGTTAGAAAACCAGGGAAACTCAAAGCTTCCGATTTTTTTTTTTTTTTTTGAAAAAATTTACACATGTTTTTAAGGGTTTTGGGCGAAAAAAAAATCAAAAAAGCACCGTCTAGATATTTAAAAAAAAAATAAACAAGTTTTGGTGTAACATATGTTACATTCGTCTGACATATGTTACCCCTGAAATTTGTTTATTTTTTTTAAATATCAACTCGGCGCTTTTTTGATTTGTTTTTGCCCAAAACCCTTAAAAACACGTATATAACATGTGTAAATTTAAAAAAAAATCGGGAGGTTAGAGTTTCCCAAGTTTTCTAAATTACAAGTCTTAATAAATAATTAAGACTAAGAGTCGTTACACGACCAAGGTGTCTAATAGAACATAACACATATGTAGGTAGTGGCACGACTCGCGGACATCATCTTTGAGTGTACACGACTTCTGACACAAACCAGTGAATTCATGTCCCCCTTTTTCTCTTAACGTTTTCGGTTTACACTTTCAGGGGGGATACATGTCAACTTGGGTATGTTTTAGCTAGGGAATGAACTATTAGATCATGTGAGCATAGGCTGAAACTGAAGTACCATTAATCCTTTTAAGGACCACGAAACAAAGGTTAGATCTAATGGATATGGGTGAGCCCCACTCATGGTCCATGGGTGACCACTTAGAGTGCTGTTGTGTCCCAGTCGAGGTGATTCGACACTAAAAATCGTCTACTCGGGTTGAGTACTTCCTATTTCGTCACATATATTAATGTCCTTGCAAAACACTAATGATCAAGATGTTCATAGACGCTTTATATACCTACTTACAACTAAACTTTCAAATGTTTTTGAGACTCACTTGATGGGCATACACATAAAACGCATAAACTCGCTCAACTTTTGTTGATTTTTCAACTTACATGTATTTCAGGAAGATAAATGGATCTTGGTGCAGCATTGTCTACAAGTTTTTGGGTTTCAAATCTAGATGTCATCCATATTTTGGAGGGTTTGGTTTGTATCTCCCATCTTTGATGAGATATAGAACGCAAAGTCTCGTGAAGCTTATCTTTTGTTAAAAGCAAGTCCTTTGATGGAACTTTAAAACTTATGTTGGGTTGTAATCTTAACTTAATACTTGTGTTGGTTGGAAACTTAAATAACTTGTGTTTGTAATGTTCTAAACTGTGTATGGATGAACATATCATAATTTAATGCATGTAGTTGTTTGTATAATCGAATGCAATGAAAACTGATCAAGTCACACACACACGCTTCCGCAAAAGACAGGGTGTGACAGGTTGGTATCAGAGCTTCGATTGTAGTGAACTAGGATTCCTTCTCGAGTCTAGACTACAATCAGTAGGATTCTCTCACGAAAACATTTTTACAACAAACTAAAAGTGTTTTACATTGCATTTACAAAAACGCCAAGATCCATGAAACGAACATTTTTTTTTCAAAGGACAGAAAAACAAGCAAGGACATTAGTTGATGGTATAGTCTATATGAGGTAGACTTGCCGAACTAGAACTGACCTGTAACACCCCGAAAATATAAATCCTTATATTAAAATTTAAAAGTAAAAATAAACAAGAGTCAATCAACTAGGAATTTTAACTCAGTTAATTACAAGCCTTGAAATAACCCATGATAGGGTTAAAACACTCAAACTTAAGGATAAATCAAAGTTGAGGGTTTAAACTTGTCAAAACTGAAACTTAGGTTACTAATAATAACCAAAACAAAACCAAACACCCCAAAAGCTGGTGTCTGGTCGAACAGAGGGCAAGGGGGCGACACAGGGTTTTCTTCAAACCCTTGTTTCATAGCAAATCTCCAAATTGAAGCTTCAAATCTGCCCTAAATCAAGTCTTGAATGTAAATTAGTGATCCCCTCGTAGTAAGGATCAAAAGGTATGTAAAATTTTTATATTTTGATTCACCATAAATTCTAGGTTAATGGTGAATAGCTGAAATTGGACCTAGATATGTCATGCATGAATGAATCTTGAAGTAATATGTTGTTTAGGATTAAACCCTAGATGATAAATTATGAAAATCATTGCATGTTACTTGAAGAAATTACAATCACCATTGTAGGTGATTTATGATAGTGTAAAGACTAGACAAGTACTAGGATTATGAATTTTTAATCTAGAGAAAAACTGAATGGTATGATGAAATTCAGCAAATTTGAATGTTTAAATGAGTACAAATGGCTTAATTATAGTGAAATTAGATGTTAAATTGCAAGTCATGAACTTAGTAATAATTGTAGAAAAATCTGTCTCGTTAGGTGTTCGTAGAAATGCCTAATCGAAGATTTAAATGTTAGAATAGGAGGAAAACGCAGAATTAATCATGACTCATAATGATGCGATTATGGTCATGAAAAGAGTTCTAAACAAGTTGTAAAACTGAATTTTCTAGGCAAAGAGTCCGGATCATCAAGCGGACAAGCCGGAGGGAATTCACGGGGGAAAGGCGTGCTCTAGAGGTACGAAATCACCGTTTCGTTACATTATGAATTATTTGTTAATTTTATGTTGAAGTTTTGAAAACATGGCAAATAAGATAGATCAATACGTCACGGAAGTGACTTTTCGTCTTAATCAAGTGAGACGGGTCAAAACAATTGTTAGAAATTTGATTTTTGAAATACCTTGTTTGATGCCTAATTCTTGGCATCCAAACGGGTCAAGCAATCAAGTAATGCATGATTAATGCTTCGGAATATGATAGATTGATCTTTGATAATTGGTTAATATATATCATATAAGATATACGAGGTTTTAAATGTTTCGGTATCATAGAAAAACTGAAATTTGAGAGTTAGAATCTTGGTGTAATAAACAAACAAAACAAAGCTTGAAATTCCAGGTACTACCGTAAATTACGGTAGTACCGTAATTTACGGTAGAAGTTAATTGTTTACGGTGGTATTCATCTGATTTACGGTGGACCAAATATTTTCAGAACTTACCGTAAATTACGGTAACACCGTAATTTACGGTGAACCCAGAAAACTTAAAATTGTTTTATTTTTAATTGATTGTTGAATCTTATGTTTAAGTCTTATGTACCAAAGTCAAAACTAACGTTTTTAATGGTTTTGACCCTAGGTGATTAGATGGACCTTACGGATGGTGGTCAAGCAACGCCGAAGAACCGAACACAAAATTTTGAAAGCTTCCGCTATGTTTTAATCCTACTTAAACTTTGTTCATGGGTTGTATACGAATTCTCAAACAACTTTTGTATGTTCTAACTTAGTCTTGTGTAGACTATGGTTTATGATACTTCTGAAACTTATGTAAATCTAATATCTTTTGGTATAAAAATGTATAAATCTAGTGATTAATTTTAGTAAAAATTTAAGGGTGTTACAAGTTGGTAATCAGAGCTCAAGGTTGTCAATAAGTGTTCGGTTCAAGCTTGATCGATCGTCCGGTAAGAACTAACTTATTTTGTTAATAAATTATGTACTACGTAGAGAACGAGAAATGAATAAATATGCATGAAAATGAAAAGAGTGTGTAAGCTCACTCAAAAAAAACAAGAAATGCATGAAACAAGAATTATTAAATCAAGTTACGAACTTGATTGAATTGAAACAAGAATGATTAAATCAAGTTACGAACTTGATTGAATTGAAACAAGAATGATTAAATCAAGTTACGAACTTGATTGAATTGAAACAAGAATGATTAAATCAAGTTATGAACTTGATTAAATCAAAACAAGTAAAGCATGTGTTATAAATGGAATGTTTAACAATCTATGTAAACATTTCAGAAATAGAGATGGCTGATGGAGGTAATGATAATGCGGTGCCAAGAGTCACCGAACAAATGAAGGAAGTGATTGCCGAACAGGTTGGAAAGGCGATCGAAAACAGTTTGTCGGGTTTTATTGATAAAATTCAAAACACAGTTTTATCAATAGTAGAAGAGAGGATCAAGAAATTGGAAGATGATTCCAATTCAGCAAAGGAAAAGCATGGTGGACGAAAGCCTTGTTCATACAAGGAATTCATGGCCTGTAAACCACCATTATATAATGGAGAGGTTGATCCAATTGTGTGCCAACGATGGCTAAGTGATATCGAAGGAGTATTCGAGAGATCTCATTGTGATGAAAACGACTACGTAGCTTATGGTACGGGTCAATTAAGAGGTCAAGCAAAAGACTGGTGGGATAACAAAAAGAAGGAGATTGGAGGTGAAGCGGCTAAGGCCATGACATGGGAGGAGTTTAAGACGCCGTTTCCTAAACACCATAGTCCCAAAGCGGTCATAAATAGAATCAAGGAAGAGTTCATGCAACTCAGACACAAGGGTGAATCCATAGACAAGATCACGGGGATGTTTATGGACAAGATAAAGTTCTGTGATGATTTGGTGACAAACGAAGAACAAAAGGTATATTACTACCATAACATGCTAAGTGCGGAGTATAGAGAGTTCATAACCCCTTCAAAATACGAGACCCTTACCGAGATTGTCAATGCTGCTCGGGAAAGGGAGATCGAATTGAAAAAGAGCATAGAACGGGGTGAACGAAGGTCACAAGATGTGAATCCAAGCCCTACTAAGAAGGCACGAACAAACGAAAGCGCAAAGAAATCTGATACGAAAGGCGAGTCGCCAAGTTGTAGAATCTGCGGGAAAGGTCATAAAGGCGAATGTCGTTAAAAGGATAAGCCTTGTCCCATATGCAAGAAAACGGGACATATGGCTATATCATGCCCGGAGAAAGTGACGGTTTGTTACAATTGTTATCGAACGGGTCACAAGAAGTCGGAATGCCCGGAACTGGTTGAAAAGAAGAATGGGCAAGAATCGAAAGGTGAAGCCCCGAAAGCAAAGGCAAGATCTTTTCAACTAACTGCCGCATAAGCAAAGGTTGAACCTGACGTGGTCTCAGGTATATTTGCTGTAAATTCAATTCCTGCACACGTGTTATTTGATACGGGTGCGAATAAATCCTTTGTTTCATATGGACTTATTCGACATCCTTCATTTATTCTAACAAAATTACCTGTGCCTTTAGAAGTAGAGATAGGTAATAACAAAAGCTTTATTGTTTGTGATGTATGTGAAAATTGTAAACTGAGCATCGACGATGAAGAATATTTGATAAATCTAATCCCTATGTCGATGGGAGAATTTCAAGTAGTCGTTGGGATGGATTGGCTATCTCGACACCATGCAAAGGTCGTGTGCTTCCGTAAAGAGATAAAATTAACATCTCCGAGCGGGAAACACGTCACCATTTATGGCGAAAAAGGAGGCAACCCCATAGTATGCTCAATGTTGAAAGCTCACAAGCTAATGAAGCGAGGATGCAAGGCATTCATAATATACGCTAATGAGCCCGAGAAAGAATCACGAAAGATTGGAGATGTACCGGTAGTACGAGATTATGAAGATGTTTTTCCGGAAGATTTACCGGGGATACCGCCTGAACGGGAAGTAGAGTTCGGGATCGAATTGATTCCGGGCGCGAAACCCGTAGCAAAAGCCCTGTACCGACTTGCACCGTCGGAATTACAAGAGTTGATGTCCCAAATCCAAGATCTGCTTGACAAGGGATTCATAAGGCCGAGTGTGTCTCCTTGGGGCGCACCGGTATTGTTCGTAAGAAAGAAAGACGGGAGCATGCGCATGTGTATTGATTACCGGGAGTTAAACAAACTCACGGTAAAGAACCGATACCCGCTCCCGAGGATAGATGATTTATTCGACCAACTACAAGGTGCGAATTGGTTTTCCAAAATTGACCTTAGATCGGGGTATCACCAACTAAAGGTCAAAGAAGAAGATGTGCCGAAGACGGCTTTCCGCACGAGATACGGACATTACTAATTCCTCGTGATGTCATTTGGGCTAACAAACGCACCCGCGGCTTTCATGGACCTCATGAACCGGGTTTGCAAGCCAATGCTGGATAAGTCGGTCATCGTGTTTATCGATGATATATTGGTATATTCGAAAAGTGAAGCTGAACACGCACACCACTTACAAGAAGTGTTAGAGACACTTAGGCGAGAGAAGTTATATGCAAAATTCTCTAAATGTGCCTTTTGGTTACGAGAGGTTCAATTTTTAGGCCATGTCATAAATGCCGACGGAGTATTGGTGGATCCGTCAAAGATAGAGGCAGTGTCAAAATGGAATCCCCCGAAGAACCCTTCAGAAATTAGAAGCTTTTTGGGGCTTGCGGGGTACTATAGGAGATTCATTCAAGATTTCTCCAAAATTGCGTCACCGCTAACCAAGCTAACCCAAAAGAAAGCAAAGTTTATTTGGGGAATTGATCAAGAAAAAGCGTTTCAAACGCTAAAAGAAAAGCTAACTCAAGCTCCGGTACTGACATTGCCAGACGGAGTTGAAGACGTGCTGATGCGACCGATAGCAGTTTTGATACCATCCCTATTGCTACTCCGTCACCTGATCACGCACATGTTCCTGTTTCAGCTCCTGTTGATCCACTCCCAGTCGCACCACACAGACTCCACTCACTACTCTTGTCATTCCTGTCCCGGGATGTTCACTTCCACCACCCACTACTGATACTCACCAGCTTAACCTACCTACTATCTTTTCTCACGAGATACCCACTCCTCGTCCTGGGGAGGGTACATCCCGACAGCCTCCCTGTTTTGACACTCGAGCACCTGTTGATTTCATGTCTACACCCTACTTTCCTCCATTCGAGTCAGATCCGTGTCACCAGTCACCCAGATTGTTTCCTCCATACTCCATGCCACTATCCGATCCATACCATCCTTTGCATCATTCAGGTTACACCAGGGACGATCTGTTGTTGTCACTTCAGTTACAGGTGGAGATACTCTGCCGTAGGGTTTATGAGTTACAGAGTGAGGTAGATGGTAGACGACCTCCACCACCTGCTTATCCCCCACCAGTCATCCCACCACCACCATCATCCCCTCCACCAGTGTCTCCATCACCTGTTCATGTTCTCATTGAGGGTCACGTTGCTCGATTTTTTACTATGGAACAGCAGGTCAGTTTCTTGATCCATCAAGTTCACAAGCTCGAGGATGAGTTAGCCAATCTTCGCAGCTTGATCTTTCCTACTCCTCCACCACCCCTAGCACCCTAGGCCATTTTTGTTTGCAGGTACCTTTTGAGTGGGAGTTCCAAACCCACTAGCATGTGTATGTGAAGACCAGGATTCAAAGACACTTAAAGACTGTGAAGACCAGTGTAGGAGAAAATAGTTACTACTTTTGTATTATGAACTTGTATGACCGAGGCGATGTAACCTCGAGTCCATTTTGTTTTTTCTTCTACCAAAAACAATGTATCAAGTTGTCAAACATATATATGAAAGCTCAGTGGTTGTTTTCTTTATTATACATTGTTGCTTATGTGTGCATATGTTACTTATGTGATTATTTGTTTGGATGATGTGATGATTATTTATGTTATATGTATATCTATGTATATATATATATATACCTCATAGGCATTTATTTGGCGAATATTGTCTAACCTATGTGATACTTCTTGATAGAAGAACATGCCGCCCAGACGTAACACAAACACCAACCCGTTACCAAGAACTGAAGCTGAACTTAACGAGCGAATATCACTGGCAATAGCGCAGCATGAAGCCCTCCGCTCTGAACAAAGCGGTGGCACTTCCGAGAGTAATCCTCCAACTGGTAATGTTAAGTCACCTAAGACACATTAGAAATCTTTTGGGTGTTTCCATTCATGCTTTGCCAATGCTTCGATGGGTTGAAAAGACCGACTTAGTTCTGAGAATGAGTAAATGTTTGCCTGAGCAGAGAGTTACCTATATCTCGGGATTGTTCATGGATGGTGCACTCTCTTGGTGGAACCTTCAGGTTCAAACCAAAGGTGAAGCTGCTGCTTACGCGATGAGCTGGGACGATCTCAAAGAGTTGATGCGAAAGAAATACTGCTCCAGGGCCGAGATCCAAAAGCTTGAAACTGAGTTCTGGAACTTTAAAATGGATGGGCCAAAGATTGTTGAGTACATCCAACACTTTCATGACTTATCCAGGGTTGTTCCCTATTTGGTTGAGCCCGAGTTTAAGAGGATCGAAAGATTCATTTGGGGTCTTGCTCCTCATCCTGAGCATGGTTACTGCCTCAAAGCCTCCGACCATTTCAGAGGCTATTGACTTGAGTGTCGCACTCACTGAAGAGGCACTTCGTATGGGAAAATTCTTGAAATCTAAGACAAACAAGAAAGAGACTCATGTGAAGTCTTCAGGTGACAACAAAAGAAAGTTTTCAAACCTGAAGAAAGGCACCCAAGCAAGCTATGAAAACTCACCCGCAAACAAACTAAGGGAAGCAAACCCGCCTCGTGGCACGAAAGCTTATGGAGCCACTAATGAAGCCAATGGTAAGGGTTATTTGGGGTCAAGCCAAGATGTGATAGATGCAAGTTTCACCATGATGGTCGATGCCCGAGACCTAAGTGTGACAAATGTGGAAAAGAGGGGCACAACAAGGAAACCTGTTGGGCAAGAAATGCCAACCGAGGAGGGAATGGTAACTACCACCAAGGTGGTAACAACAATCAAGGTGGAAATCACAACAACAATCAGGGAGGGAATAACAACAACAATAACAACAACAACCAAGGTGGAAATGGTAGTGGTCAAGGCCAAGGTTGTTTTAACTGTGGTGACATGGGGCACTTTAGGAAGGATTGCCCTAAGGAGAATCAAGCACGAGGAAGAGTCTTCACGATTGGAGCACGTGAAGTGCGCCTGTGTCACACCCCAACCGATGGCGGAATCATCGGGGCATGGCACTGAGCGAAATAGATTGTCCAAGAGAATCCATAACAACTATTAATTACGATATAGTTAACGTTCATGTCCCATACCATAAACATATAAAGCATAACAGTTATTACAGATAATTGTCTCATAAACAAATAAACTGTTCCGACAACTCAGATTTCTTATTCGGTGGGTTTCTAGACCTCCTACTCGATTCACCAAAGCATAGCAAGCAAAGCATCCTAATCAACCTGTCACATACGTTAAAATAAAGTCAATACACAGAGTGTAAAGGTGAGTGCACAAGTTTTCATAGTACATAGTATAGCGAAAGCGTTTACGCATAACCAACATGTAACACGTAGAAATGTGAAGCAAGTAAGCTATCGACAATGAAGTATGCAACCGACATGACTGTGAGTTGTAGAATGTGTAACACATTATCACCATCGTGACTATGTGAAGTAAAACCCTTAACAACCCCTGTCCACGACAGGTGCTGAGTCCAAACTATAGTACTATCGTTGCTAAGGTGTCAGGCAAACAATCACTGTGTAAACATAACATACAAGCATTCATCGAGTCACGTATAACATGCGAGATCGGTTAGCGTTAAAAGTGTTTGTGTTGTGTGTTCGATGTGATTTGATATAGAAACGTTTGTAACACCCAAAACTGCATTAAGCAAAAAGGGTTCGAGTATACTCACAGTATGTGTTTAGTAAATAAACATTGTCTTGGACTGAAGGGAGCGCGTTGTAGATTAGCCTGAGCATAGAACGATAGCTTAAGCGTTGAACAACGTGTTGAAAGAGTTAATTGTCGAATGTTGAGTTGGTCGGATGGCCATCCGGATGGATGACTATTTGAATGGTTGGTCATTCGATTGGGTGAGTGTGTTTGTAAATCGTTTTGAAACTTAGAAGTTTTCGTTGTAGCATTTTGGAAAATGAAAAGTATCTCTAGATGTTAAGTCATCCAGCCGGATGGTCATCCGGACGAATGGCCATTCGGTCAGATGGCTATTCGATTGAAAGTGTGATATTCTTTGAAGTTTTGGTCAAATCGTTTAAGTGTTGAAGATTGTAAAGAACAAGTCATCTGGTCGAATAGTCATTCGATCGGGTGGTCATCCGATCGGATGGCTATTCGATTGGGTGATCTGTTTTTTGAAAAATCTACCAAGTAAGAAGGTTTTGAATTTGAACGGAGACGACGTGACAACGTGTCAAACAACGGAAACACAACAAGGCTCAGCCCATTCGATCGGATGGGAATCACCCCATTCAATCAGATTAGTTGTTCTTGTCAGGACTTCATGTTTAACCCGTGAATCGATCATCTCTCCAGTGGAAATCCGTTTTCAAGCCAGCTCCAGACTAAGGAACGAGTCTAAAGTCAGGTTGAGTCTAGCTTCCATTGGTTTTAAGTAGAAGAGTGTAAAAGAGTTGAAGGAAAGTTTGAAAAGTGATGAAAGGTTGAAGAAAAGTTTGAAATATCTTTCAACTGATTTCATTTTGTTGAGATTCGTGTAAAAATGTATAGAAATCCTTTAGATCTAGACCCACTTTAACGGGATGACGTCACACCACAGTTTGCATACACAACCGGGACAGGTGAATTTATGGTGAAAAAGTATGATTTTGATGGAGAAGATGATGAGAAAGTGTGTAGTGATGATGGAAGTACAAGATTTAGTGAGAAATACTTACGGAATAGCCTTGAATAGAGTGAAAATTGTTTGAAAATGAGCTGAGAGCGGGTTGGGTCGGATAGAGTTGTCACATCAATGAACAGTGATGTGACGGGTGAGTATTTATAGTGAGAGAGGGGGAAAGGCGGTGTAAGTGAGTGCGAGGGTTGGATGGCCAGTCGATCGGATGGCCATCCAATCGAATGGTCATCCGGTCAGATGTCCATTCGATCGGTTGGTCATTCGACCAGCCGTGTCGCGTTTTGTTGGTTTCCGACTTTCGTTTCGTGCGTTAAGCGTTGCGTTGTGTTTAAGCGAGTTGCGAGTTAGCGTTGCGATGAGATAACCACATAACATTTAAACAAGTAGTTACACAAATAACATAACACATAAAATGCATAAAAGTAAATCTACGTTTCGAGTTTGCGTTGCGTTGCGTTGTGATAGCAATAGTAACAATGCGATAAAGTGCGTTTAGATAGTAAGCGTTTGTAAATAGTGTTTAGCATGCGATGACTGCGTTTTGAAATAGCATTGTGACTGCGTTGTAAAACATAGTTTAAAACATCATCTAACCCATTCGTATTAATCGAGATCTTGAGAGTACAAGTCAATTAAGCAAGAAATAACAGACCTGAATGATGAAATGTCTTGACTTTGCCTTTGACTTGACTTTGACTTTGACTTGAAAAGTCGGGTTATTACAGCCAGGACCCGAATGTTGTTACAGTTACGTTCTCTATTAACCAACACTATGAGAAATTAGTCGAAGTAGATGAAGTTATTAAGGGTTGTACGCTTGAACTTGGAGAGCGGAAATTCTCTGTCGATCTTCTACCAGTCGGTTTAGGTAACTTTGATGTGGTTATCGGAATGGATTGGTTGTCCGACAATCGAGCGGAAGTGGTTTGTCATGAGAAGGCCATTCGCATCTCGTTTCCGAATAGAGAAACACTCATAGTCCATGGGGAGAAATGTGAGACGCCCCTACGAGTCATAAATTGTATGAAGGCGCAGAAGTGTCTCCGCAAAGGCTGCATAGCTTTCCTCGCACATGTCATTGACAAAGAGACCAAGGAGCCAAAGCTAGAAGACATCCCCGTTGTGAAGGAATTTCCAGAAGTCTTTCCCGAAGACTTGCCTTGGCTACCTCCACAGCGACAAGTGGAGTTTCGTATAGATCTAGTGCTAGGAGCGGCACCAGTGGCAAAGGCACCATACCGGTTAGCTCCGTCCGAAATGCAAGAGCTTTCAACTCAACTACAAGAGCTGCTAGACAAGGGATTTATCAGGCCCAGCTTCTCACCCTAGGGATCTCCAGTGTTGTTTGTTAAAAAGAAAAATGGCAGTTTCCATATGTGCATCGACTACAGGGAGTTGAATAAGCTAACCATCAAGAATCGGTATCCCTTGCCGAGGATTGATGACTTGTTCGACCAATTGCAAGGTTCAAGCTACTACTCCAAGATCGACTTGAGATCGGGATATCATCAACTGAGGATACAAGAAGAAAGCATCCCTAAAACGGCCATTAGCACTCGCTATGGACATTACGAGTTCCTTGTAATGTCGTTCGGCTTAACCAACGCACCGGCAGTATTCATGGATCTCATGAATCGGGTATGTAAGCCATATCTGGATAAATTTGTGATTGTATTCATTGATAACATACTTATATACTCGCGAACCAAGGAGGATCACGAGCAACATCTGCGAGCTATCTTGCAACTTTTAAAGAAGGAACAGTTGTATGCAAAGCTGTCGAAGTGCGAATTTTGGATTCGCGAGGTGCAATTCCTAGATCACGTGGTGAATAAGAATGGAATTCATGTCGATACGGCCAAGATTAAGATGATCAAAAACTAGGAAGCCCCAAAGACACCAACCGAGATACGATAATTTCTGGGGTTAGCGGGCTACTACAGACGATTCATTGAGAATTTTTTGAAGATTACCCAGCCGTTAACAACCCTAACCCAGAAGGATAAGAGATTCGATTGGGGCGAATAACAAGAAGCAGCTTTTCAAACGTTGAAGGATAAACTCTGTGACACACCTATCTTGTCTTTACCTGACGGTACTGATGGTTTCGTGGTTTACTTCAATGCGTCTCGACAAGGTCTTGGTTGCGTGTTGATGCAACGAGATAAAGTCATAGCGTACGCATCTCCTCAGTTGAAGGTGCATGAGAAGAACTATACCATGCATGACCTTGAGTTGGTGTTGTGATATTCGCATTGAAGATTTGGTGTCACTACTTGTATGGCACTCGATGCCCGATCTTTACAAACCATAAAAGTTTGCAAAACATTTTTTATCAGAAGGACTTAAACATGAGATAGGGAAGATGGGTCGAGTTGTTGAATGATTACGATTGTGAGATAAAGTATCACCCGGGCAAGGCAAACATTGTAGCGGACGCCTTGAGCCGCAAGGAGCGTGCAAAGCCTCTAAGGGTGCGAGCCTTAGAGATGACTATACAAACCGATCTCACTGCTCGGATTTGTGAAGCTCAGCAAGAAGCGCTCAAACCGGATAATCTACAAGCTGAATCATTGCGTGGAATGGAAGCGCAATTGTTGCCAAAGGAAGATGGAATATTGTACTTCATGGAGCGAATTTGGGTTCCATTCTTCGGTGATCTACGTGCACTTATTTTGGATGAAGCTTATAAGTCAAGGTACTCCATACATCCGGGATCCGATAAAATGTACCAAGACTTGAAAGACTGGTATTGGTGGCCTAAGATGAAAGCTGATATTGCTACATATATGGGTAACTGCCTTACTTGTGCCAAAGTTAAGGCGGAATACCAGAAACCATCGGGGCTGCTGCAACAGCCTGAGATTCCCGTATGGAAGTGGGAACAGATATCGATGGATTTCATTACCAAGCTACCGAGAACCCAAAGAGGCAACAATATGATTTGGGTTATTGTTGATCAACTCACCAAGTCCGCGCATTTCCTACCGATCAATGAGAAAGATAGCATGAAGAAGTTGGCAGAAATATATCTCAATGAGATTGTGGCACGTCATGGAGTGCCTGTTTCTTTCGTATCCGACCGAGATGGTCGTTTAGTGTCAAGGATTTGGCAAATGTTTCAGACGGCTTTTGGATCACAGTTGAATCTTAGCACGGCCTTTCACCCTCAGACGGACGGTTAGAGTGAAGAACGATACAAACTTTGGAGGACATGTTGCGTGCTTGTGTGATGGACTTCGGTGGAAGTTGGGATACTCGCTTGCCTTTAGTGGAGTTTTCCTACAATAATAGCTATCACACTAGCATCCAGGCCGCCCCGCTTGAAGCTTTATATGGACGAAAGTGTCGGTCCCCGTTGTGTTGGGCGGAGACTGGAGATAAACAGCTTATCGGTCCAGAGTTGGTTCAAGAAACCACAGACAAGATTGCTCAGATACGTGACCGTATCAAGTCAGCTCGTGATAGACAGAAGAGTTACACCGATAAGCGACTCAAACCATTGGAATTTGAGGTAGGAGACATGGTTTTGTTGAAAGTCTCGCCTTGGAAAGGCGTAGTACGATTTGGTAAACGTGGAAAGTTGAACCCGCGTTACATTGGACCCTTCGAAATTCTGGAGAAAATCGGAACCGTTGCATACAAGCTAAAGCTTCCAGAAGAACTTAGCAGTGTCCACGACACGTTTCCGTGTCTAATATCAAGAAAAGTCATACTCAAGAAACAGTCGTCATTCCAGCAGATGAGATTCAGATCAACGACAACTCCAATTCACCGAAGAACCTGTTGAGGTTACGGACTGGAAGGTCCACAAAACACGGAGAAGTCGTATTAAACTCCTCAAAGTCCGTTGGAATTCACGTCATGGCCCAGAGTTTACATGGGAACGTGAAGACCAAATCAAGTCTAAGTACCCGCATTTGTTTCACAACTCCCCTACAACCGATAACACAGCTTGAATTTCAGGATGAAATTATTTTAACGGGGGGAGAATGTGACAACTGGCATTTTTCATGTAATTTCCGTACAAAGTGAACAATATTTTATATGTTATGGTTGTGAATTTTGAACATGTGGTGTGTATGAATCCATGGATTACGTTTAAAGAACTCATAAAATATTTCATGTTGCATGATGACTATTGTTATTGATTTCGACTCGAAATGGTTTAAACAGTGCGCAGAACAAAACTAGCACACTTACCAGATAAACTAGTAGTACTGACAGGAGTTCAGTACTCAGGCAGACAGAATGTTTAGGACACAGAATGAGTCCCAGGAACCATGATATGCTAGAATTTTATGTGAGAAAACAAGAGTTGTGAAATTGCGTTCCGAGTGACAAGTAAACACTAGAAACTTGACGAAACTAGCACTAAACAGTAAAATTTAGCATGATTTAGCAAAAATCAGCATTTGTCAGCTTATGTGATAATCAAAATTAGCGCCAGAATGTTCAGAATAGCTTGAAGAGTGTTGAAAACATTAACACGACACAATTACATATCATATCATACCATACAAAGACACTAATGTTAAGTTTTAAGCAATCTGATAACCAAACGGACACCCGAACACTGACTAGAAATAAAATATGAACTATTTAGTATTAATTTAGTGTCATAAAGCTAGTTAAAACCATTAAAGAACTTAACATACATAGAAAACACTAATACCATTAGACACCGTGGGTTGTAATTTGGTAGATGTAAACAAATGTAATTGCGGATGCCTCAATACAGTAAATATATAAAATGGTTTTGATTAAACTAGGATGCACTCACCAGTATTTCTTGCTGATAAAATCTTTTAAACACGTGTTTCAGGTAACTTAGTGTGAAGCCAATAAAAGCCAGCTGGAGAGCACTGAAGCATTAGAAAAGTGGTTATAAAATTTACCTAAATAAAAAGGAGAATTGTTTTCAGTAATTAGGGTTTATCCCTATAAATATATTACAAATGAAAGTCGGATTTTGTCCTGCTTATTTATCAGTAAAACTTGGATTTTATCCCATTTATCTATTTTAAACCTTTTGGTGTTTAACTCCGATAAAAACATTTCCAAACTACGGTCCTGATGAAACTTTCCGCTGCCAAATTAATAAACACCGATACCATCTGACTGGCTCGCGGCCGCCCGCTCCCAGGGTGGGGTCGGGGGCTGTGACAGAAGGTGGTATCAGAGCTAATCCACTTGTTTAAGCCATTTAGGTGTTCTTCTAACACCTAAACCTTAAACATTTACGTTAGGAAATTGATACCTTATGTGTTATCCTGTAAACATAAAATCTTAATATGTCTATTATGATTTTTATGTCATTTAATGAATTTTGAATTCACAATATGTGTTACCCCTATCTGTATCTTACAGTTATGATATGTTTAAAATTATATCTATATAGGTGATATATTAATAATGTTATGCCTTATCAAATTTTCTGATATATTATACGTATCATATTCATATATTTATGTGAATATAATTCAATATAAATTTTATAACATTATAATAATATGATGATATTAATATTTAATATCTTAGTCAAAGATATTAATATAAGATAACACAATTCAGGTATCATATTTCGAAAATACCATAATATAAATATTAAGATAATACAATTCATAAATATATGAATATGATACGTATAATATATCACAAAATTTGATAAGGCATAACATTATTAATATATCACCTATATAGATATAATTTTAAACATATCATAACTGTAAGATACAGATATGGGTAACACATATTGGGAATTCAAAATTCATTAAATGACATAAAAATCATAATAGACGTATTAAGATTTTATGTTTACAATATGTTATGCTATAAATATATAAAGGGGATATATTCATAATATATTAATATTAAATTTTGTGATAGATATCATACCCATATATATTTTAATATAAATTATAATAATATTATGATATTAACATTAATATCTTAATCAAAGATATAAGATAACACCCTTTAGGTATGATGTCACTTAAATATTATGATATAAAATATTATTCGATGCAAGAAGTATGTTTTATGATTTATGATACAACCCAAAATTTTACTCAGCTTAAATATATATCTTTTTGTCAAAGATTTGACAAAATATAGAATTATATTAATTTTGATAAAATATAATAGCTCAGCATACTTAAAACATGTTTATTTTTCAATACAATATTACAACAGAAATTTTATAATTATACTATGAAAATATTATATATTATTACTTATGCTTTTGTTATATTATATAAGCTGTAACAACTCTCACCAAAACTATTATTTCTTATTGTATTTTACCCAATAGGAAACCCTAATTGAGACCCCCAAGTGATACTGCATGACCCCTAAAATTTTCAGAACAATCGGAATCAGGATCAGGGCACCTAAAACTCCGGGGGGGGAGTATTTCCTAGTCAGTATTATCCAAACAGTTTTTTATAGGAATCGAATTTTAACGAACGGTTGACTCACCCAAGCTACTGAGACACGTGGCTACCCTATGCTAAAAGTGACCTCTCGCGCCACGCGAGAGCCTCTCGTGACACGCGGGCGCGCCGTTTTTTCCAGTATAAATTCAGGGGTTTGGCACTTGAAGTTTGGCGTTGGTTAGACATTAAAATTCGTTTTCTACACCGATATATCGTCTGTTTACTCCAAAAACACACACAATCACGAAATTCTGCCGCGATAACAGGGTAATAACTCGATCACTGCTATGATTTAATGTCCGATCGATAGAACCCAATCTGATGGATGTTTAAGTGCTACCCAAACTCGGGTTATGCTTTGTCATTCGTCGTGAATTCGATGGATGTTTAAGTATCGCACTTTGTCATTCATTGTGAAGGTTTTGATCTCGTGAGTTGTCGTAAAAGTTGGATTAAAGTTACTAACCTAGTTTTCGTGTGCATTGTTATTTGAATTAGGTTAACAGGCTTATCACTAGGCTAAACTCTGCCCGTTTAAGTCTGCAATGTGAGTCATTCTCTTTTTTATCAAAGTGCTTTATAAAATGTTTTCCAGTTATAATTACAGGGATTAAGTCTTTGTAGTCTTCAATTACAGCCGGTATATGGGGTTTTGTATACAATACTTGATAACCGTCACCGTTGGACAACGAGTTAGCCAATGGGTGATATGACCATAGTCACAGAAACGAGTCGAGTGACAAATACCGTTGGGTAATTGGTTGATATATAAACAATGTAATCGCCCTTAATACTGTATATTATAACAATGTGTCGTTTTGTGCAAAATGAGTGACTCGTCAGTATGTCCCTGCTGATAAAATCTTTTTAAAACATGTTTCACGTGATCTGCTGTGATCCAGGAAAAGTGCCGTATAGCACTACACGCTTGAAGAAGTGGCTCGATTAAATAAAGAAACATGTTTTTTTTTGTAAAATAGGGATTTCCCAGTGAAATTCCCTTATTGTAAATTACGGGGTTTGTCCCGGATTATGAAATAAAATAATCGGGCATTTTTCAAATTTTAGACGATCCTGTTAATAATTCCGCTGCCAAATTAAATACCATGGGATTTCTGTCCCGCAGCTCCTAGACCGGGTCAAACCGGGCCGGGGGCCGTGACAGAAAAAAGGTGGTATCAGAGCCACTGATTTAAGCCAATTAAGTATTTAGAAATGCTTAATATTTCTAATTGCGATTCTGTGATTATGTGTTTTTGTGTTATTTGACTATTTGTTAGTTTACAGTATGGGTAAGCAAAGAATTTCGGACATCTATCATCAATTAGATAGTTCACCAAAAGATAAGGGAACCTCATTTCAATCAAATTCCTCAAGATACTCAGCAGCTACTGAGGAAGGAATATTTGTTCGTAAGGCACAGTTGAGAAACCACTTACCATTAAGAAAAGAAGTTGGATTATTAGCAAAAGTCAAGAGAAAATAAAGAAGTCACAACCAAAAGGAGTGATGATTAAGAGTTAATTACATAGTTAGTCCCTGTGGTTTGCACAAAATAACAACATTAGGTACTAATAGTTTAAAATCACATTCTAGGGTATTAACTTTTCATTTTGTAACGTTTGAGGGTATTAACTTTTCATTTTGTAACGTTTGAGGGTATTAATTTTTCATTTTGTAACGTTTGAGGGTACTAATAAAATGTGATTTTAAGCCTTTAAACAGTGCTAATACCCTCAAACGTTACAAAATGAAAAGTTAATACCCTAGAATGTGATTCTAAACTATTAGTACCTAAGGTTGTTATTTTTTGCAAACCACAGGGACTAACTATGTAATTAACTCGATGATTAATAAGGAAACCCAGGGAATAGGAAATAACCCACCATGGGAAAATAAATTAGATGAACAATGGGCAAATCTTTATATGTTTGCCACTACAGCAGTAAATGTTAACTTTTAGTTAAGTTAAACTGCCAAAACCGGACCAACCAATGAAATTAGATCTCAACACCCTGACCCAGTACTAGCACCCATATCATCTATAAGCCAGAAACTTTTAAGGAACTTTGCCCATTAGATAAACAACTTAGTAAGGGAAGATAGAATAAAGCATGCTAAACATAATATTCCTAGATAGACTAAAATAAATTAGGAATACACAACCTCTAGTATATTTTGAATTTCAGTGTAATTTGTAATAGACATGTAGATATATATAAAAGTCGCAATGTTTGCCATTTTTCTGTTTGTACAGTGATACTTGAATGGTTGTACTAAATATTAGCCTGTGATAAATAATAATTGATAAATATTCAGATGGAACACGCTGATAATGAACCAGTTAACGAGATTAACTGTCACAACCCCCGATCCCTGTTTCCCGGGAACGGGTGGACGTGAGCTCAGAGTTTGGTGGTATCAGGTTGTTTAGTCTTGCAGCGGAATTTACATCAGGACCGTAGTTAGGAAATATTTTATCAGAGTAAAACCACCATATTTGATATTAATAATCACATAGGCAAAACCCAAGTTTCTTGTAACAATACATTTATAGGGACAAACCCTATTTTATTGAATTTAAAACATCGTTTATTAGGTAACTTTTATAGCCACATTTTTCCCAAGCCTTCAGTGCTCTCCAGCTGGCTTTTCACTAATTGGCTGTTCACATTGTGTTACCTGTAACGCGTTTTAAAAACATTTGTCAGTCGGAAATACTGGTGAGTGAATCCCAGTTTAATCAAGAAACATTTTATCAATTAAAACAGTATTGAGAGCGATCACATTGTTTCTTTCTACACAATTACTCATTCAGTATTTGCCACTCGACCGGATCTATGGCTATGGTCAAATTACCCATTGGCTAACTCGTTGTCCAATGGTAATGCACTGTCATTCAGACTTACTACTACTCGTAGTAATAAATTTTGTATACAAAACCCCATAATACCGGCAGTAATTGAAGAACTACAAAGACTCAATCACCGCTTAATTTCATAGTAAAACATTTAAGGTTTGGTAAAACATTACCAAAAACATTAACAAAAAAAAGAGGATAAACTCACATTGTTATCTTAGACTTCGCGTAAGGGTTTCCTGGGAATAATCTATAATTTATACAGATATACATAAGTTAGTATCATAACCCTTTGAAATTATTAATGATACCCTCCCCGAGACGGTATTCCAACAACTACGTCGGGCAGAACCACGACAGTTGTTACGGAACCCTAAGTCAATCGGGCAGCGTCTCTATTATGAAATTGGGGTTATAATACTTACAACGGAGCAGAACCTCGCTAATTAGGGGTATAATACCCGAGTATAATAACTCTACTATCAGAATTTGAGATTGAGAATGAAATTGTGAGCGAACTGAAATGAGATCCGATGCCATCTATTTATACATGCTGAATTCGACTTTCAGGCGGCCCGCGTAAGGTAAGGCAAAGCCTTACGCGGCCCGCGTTGACTCTAGTCAACTCAGTAGCTTAGCTGGGTCATCAACTAGATTCGACACGATATCGACACGTGTCAGCTCAGGGCTGCGCCACAACTTAAGACGCTCGCGGCCCGCGTTAGCTATAGAGAACACTTACGCGGCCCGCTTCAACTTAAAGAAATCAACGGAGTCCGGTTCATACTTTCATACGGCCCGCGTGAGATGTTGGGATGGGTTCACGCGGCCCGCCTCAGCCCTAGATTTAAATCTTTATATTTTATTTAAATACTATATTGTATCACGGGCTCGGTTTTTACATACGGGGTGTATTTTAGAAAGTGTAGGGTGTCAAGGGTGTTTTAGGAGGGTGGTTATATTTTGGGTATTACTCCTGGGTTATTTGATAAAATATATAGTGCACTCACATTAAGTATAGTGACCCAATTTTACTTTATCCCTACGTCATGAGACAGAACCCCCAACGAATTTAGGCAGAGCCTTGACATACGTTACGGGGCCCTACGTCACTTGGACAGGGTATCGGTGATCAGGGGCTACAATACTTAAAACTGGGCAGGGCTTTATTATTTATTATTATTATTATTATTATTATTAAAGAAAGAAAAGAAAATATATAGAAATTGACGAGAGAGAGTGAAAGTGTGCAACTTCAAATGTTTGATCTCATTGCCTATTTATACTTAAATTTTATACTTGGAGAGGAAGGTTTTCGTACATATATCTTGAATGCATAGTCCACGTACCTTCATGCCTTAAATGTTGAGTTTTTTTTAATATTAATATTTAACTTATTTACTAATTCCCTACAAATGCACATACACGTGCACTTTGTAGTAAATTTCAAATATTTTGATTTTGATTATTAATTATTTTATCATTTATATATTATAATGAATTTTAACTGCTTCATTTATTTGACGTTTTATAATTTCTAAAATATAACGTTTTATAAAATAATAATTATGTCATTTTGAACAAGAATAATTTTATCAACATTTTGAACCAAGTTTCTTTAAAAACAGAGTAGGTCCAAATATAAAGTATTTTTATAATTTAATTATTAAACGGTTCCTATTCTTGCCCAAAATACCTTATATTTTTATTGGTCAACTTACCCATGATGCATTCTTTTAATAACATAAGTTTTTATATATTTTATAAAAATTTTGGGATTGTTACATTCTCCCCACCTTATTTTAAATCTCGTCCTCGAGAATCCCTGAAATATGGATGAATATTTTTAGGTAGTCTAGTTTCTAGGTATATTCTGGTTCTTGTTTTGAATTTTATTTTACTTTGACCAGAACTATTCTCTATGTTTTGAGACTCTTATCTTCTCAAGAGTTTCTTGATGAAGGTAAACTTACTATTAGCGTAAGTTTTAGACGTTTTGTGTTTTAACACAACTTTTAGTTATAGGTTTTCCTAATGCGTCAATAATCGCAAAGAAATTCTTATACTTCTGATGGCGTCCCAACTTAAAAGAGTTCTTGTCGTTCATTTTGTCGTACGAATTTTGAGACGGATAATCAAACGAAATAATGTTTGATATCGGAATTATAGACGTATACAAGAGATTTCTAAATAAATCTAAAATTATCAGTGACACACTTGTTCGAGATTTATCCCTAATTGTCAATTATGGTCTGTGGGTTTCCTCATAGATATACATATCTATATAATCATATACCTCACATACTATAATATACATACCCTTCATAAGGTTATTGTATTTAACAGATTCATATTTCCAAAAACAGGCCAGATATCATGTCATGGTACTATTTAGGGAATTTCATTATTATAACACATACCCCATCTCGCCCGGTCTTGCCGGAGAGGTAACCACATCTCACCCGGTCTCGCCGGAGAGGTAACCCCATCTCACCCGGACAAGCTGGAGAGTCTACCGCACCATGCCCAGTTTTACCGGAGAGGTAATTATCATAGTATTTCCCCTAAATAGAATTTTCTCAAATCAGGATTTTGAAAGTGCATCCTTTATTATAGTTTGCATCAAGAAACAAGGAAATCAGTATTCTCATGTTGGATAATATTCTAGAACCGAGTAGTATTAATAAACAAGAAATAACAGTGGCCAGTTGTTACCGCTTATTTATCATACAAGCACTGTTCTAGTCATCATCCTTATGGGATACCAATAACCATCACATTTTATCTATGCAAGTAATTGGCTTATCTCAAAGCTTTATACTAAGGCATTCTTCTTAGGTTCAAGTCTAAATACTGTCGTGGTTGTTACCAGTGAATATCAATATTCCAACTCTTTCATTTAAGCATAAATATTATTATGGTTGTGGTTTTCTTTTGGTTGGAGAATGGAGTTTCAAATATATCATTGTCTTCATTGACACCATAGCTAGTTTCGATGTAATGAGTATACTTACAGCTAACTCTATTTATGTTTATATATTGTTAGATTCCATCGCAAGGAATATTTTATTGAGACAAATGGCATTTTAAAACATAGTAGGTTTCATGGTTTATTCTTATAATAACTTCATATTTTCATATGAATCACCCTTGATATTTTCTCTTATGTTTATCTTTTACAGAAGATATTATATTGGGTATATGCATGTATAAAATTTTCAAATCTTTAATTAGTATTAAACTTACGGAATATATACATACATATATAAAATAATAACTATACATTCGATGGTACCAATTATTAAGCTTATTTCCATGACCTTATTTTATCCTTTTTATAAAAGAAGTATATTGAAATAAACTTCTGTCAAATATAATATTTTGGAATTAGAAGTTTAGAGAAATAAATTACTCAAAATATAAATTTTTCTGGACCCATAAGAACAATTTAATTTTTAACTAATGAGTTAAATAATACCAGACTTACTATTTATGTTACCTTAATAATTTCTCCTCAAGTAACCATCCAATTATCACATTCCTACATTTTCCTTTATTAGAATCAATAATACGCATTTAAGATTGAGAGCCATTATTTAGAAAAATATGTGCACATGTGACCCATGACATTGTATTTATGGGTTACCAAGAGATATATCTATATTATACATAAAATTCTTTATGTAATTCATAACAATATAGCGGATATATATTAAATATATATTATAAACTTAAAACACATAGCATAGTAAGTAATACAAAACTTGACGTTTCAAAAATTGATTCTAAATATATTTGAGTAATATACATGTATTGAAATATGTATGTATATTTATTACAATATTAAAATTGTAATCTGATTTTTAAATAAAGTTTTTAGAAATGACAAACATACTAAACACACGTTTGATTCAAATATTTTTATGTGGGGTATCCATTTTAAATTCTAGAAAAAAAATAATGAATGTTTAGGAACATTTTAACGTGCAAGGATCGAAAATATACAGTATATTATTTTCGTATAGTATAATATACTTATACTTATGAGAAAATAAGATTTGTATACATATTCTAGTAAAAAGATCTAATAGCCTTGTTACATTTTAATAAACCCGCGACGAACTTATAACATAAGTGCATATACTATTCTATATACTATATTACACTTATTAGAATTTATTACACCATGATAATTTATTAAAATTTTTGATATAAAATATATCTTTTACTTACTGTACTATCTTACAGTAAAATATACTATTCATATATCATTGTAAAATGTTTTATCATTATACTAATAATATAAAAGGTACGGATGAACTCAAATATTATTAGTTATAAAAAAAATGTATTTGACTTACTGTACGAGTCGAATATTGGAAAATTTATATTAGATTTTAGATATCAAATTATTCTCCAACCGAAACCGTGTAGGATAGATACCCATATGTACTAGTGGATTTCTATCTTTAATCAAACTTTAGCACCTGTTTGAAAATTGAATATTTTTCATCAAGTATTTCGTTAAAGATACTCCAAAGATATACTACAAAGTAAATTTAAGTTTAAACTTAATAAATTATTTTGAGAAAGAACCTCTTAATAAAAATAATTAATTTATGGTTTTAGGCAAACCAACAAATCATGTGCTAATATACAAACCAAAATCAAAATCTTCGCAACTACTTAGGGTAAGTTTAACATTCAATTTATCAACTTCACTCATTTACTAATATTGTATTATTTAACTATTATACATCAGCCAGCTGACTCGAATATTTTTCTTTATAATTTAGGATACACAATCCTATAACTAATATGGCTGGTTAATCTTATAATCTTATATTAATTATTTTTGGGCATAAGAACTATCTTGGACATACCTTAAAGATTTGTAGAAATGTTTTCAACATTTAATTAGTTCTTTCTACATAGTCCAACCAACCCAAATTTCTAAAAGTTTTAAATGATTTTATTAAATCATGAACACCCATCATATTCTTTTAACCATCTATTTTATTACTAGAAACTTTTACAAATAATCCCAACATCAATTATTATGAAAGTATGAAGTTTTATGGTCAATTAGTTAAATGGAGTGGTAATTTGGTACACCTGGGTTTCAAAACTTGCTTTGGCTAGATCCACTAAAGCAATCTTTTAAAGATTTTATTATTTCTTAAAATCCTTTCGGTTAATTTAATAGCTTTGGTTTTATTTATCTAAATATAAATTATTTTGAAATAATATTATTAAAACCACGAAGCTCTATACCATATTTTTCAATATGTATTTTAAACCAAAGTAAATAATTGGTTCCAAAAAGAGAATCATAAACATAACTGCTTTGTTAACAATTAACTTAATTTGATGTATATTATGATATTATTGGAGTAGGTGGTATTAACAGACAATTTCTAGTACAAACATGTAACATCCCAAAAATGGGGTTTGATAATTTAAACCCGGTTAAAATAAAGGAACGGGTAAATTACCGTTTGGAGTAAAAGTGAACCCGTAAATGAATATTAACTAGGAATAATTAACCTAGTTGAATATTAGTATCGTTGGTATTAAACGAAGGGTTGTAGCCTTAATTAATTAAAACGAAACATGAGGGACCAAAGTGAACAACTTGAAAGTTGTTTTATTAAAAGAAAATAACACACACACATACACACACATCGTGTGTGTGTTCTGTACGTGATCAGGGGAAGGCTCTAGAGAGCCAAACCCTAGTTCATCATATATCATCCAATTAAAGGATGAATCGAGGCTCAAATTCAAGAAGGAACATGAATTAACGATCACCCAAGCTAGGGGATCATAAGGTATGTTAAATTTTGATGTTTAATGAAGTTGAGAAATCTTGATGAACATCACAAGTAGTGATTTATGTATGAATCGTAGAGGTTATGGCCAAATTGACGATATATGCTTGTTTAGGAACTAATCCTATGTGAAAATTCTTAGTGAATTGCTATAATTTAGGTGTTTGGATGAATTACCACTTTTAGCTAAGTGGGTTTATGTTTAATCCATGAAATGGTATGAATTTGATCATGAATATGTGTAGTATGTGATGTGTGCTTGTATATGGATAAAGTATGGTATAGAATTTGAATGATGTTTATTTAGGTTGATGAATGAAAGGGATAATTAGGAGGAAAGGCATGAAAAATGTGTATATTATGCTTAAAAAGTAGTACGCACACCAAGTGTTTGATGAAATGTCTAAATGACATTAATATGTGAAGGTTATGTTATGATGATGTTGAGTATGCTATATGCTTGTTTGAATCGGCTAATGAAAGGCCTATGTGAGATATGAACTTGATATGATCGTTCATATGTATAATCATGTATGCTAATAAGGATGTAAACGTAATGACATGAAAGTATAGGAATCATGTCAAGAGGGATGGGAGCGTGGAAGGCTAACGGGCCAAGAAGACTCAAGTAAGCGGATGCAAATACGGGCGCATAAGGTAAGTGAATCCCGAACTTACACTTTAGATGTAAAATGTATTGTAGTATGATGGTTATTGTGAATTATGTGGGAAAGTATGAATCAATGGAGGTAATAAGGTAAGTTTACGGAAAGTGAGTCGAAAGTGGGAAGAAAGTAATTTCTATTAAGTATGGGAAAGGTAGGGAACTTACATGTTAGTATTATGCACAAAGATAAAGTAAATAATTATACTTGTGGGTAAGATGTAAGTTGTAAATGAAGTGGGTATGTATGGTAAGGTATTATGTATGAAAAGGTAATTTAGTTAAATGCACAAATGAATGAGATTTGGTTATGTGTACTCGTGAGATTACACCTATGAGATAAGTTTAATGATGCTAACTGTTTTCTGTTAAGTATGAAATGGAAGTGCATGTATACTAAGATTGAAGAATGAGGGTTAAGTATGGAGAGTCGGACGAGAGAGTTCGACAGGATGGATGAATGGATTCACATAAGCGAGGATAAGAAATGTTGATGCTTGATGATGCATGTTTTAAAGTATATGTATTACGTCACCGGTTGCTAATGAAGTAATTGTATGTGGTGACTGCAGGTTATACGAGGTTACAAAATTCTCAACATGAAGAGTAAGCGGTTGATGATCGAGTCAAGACATGGATTGTACGTGGGTGTGTATGTGGTCATTTAATTTGATATGAGTATGTTAGTTTTTAATGTATTTAAGTGAAAGAAAGAATAACTTATAAAGAAATTTTTAGTATGTATTTTCCGCTGCGAATATTAGACTAAAACGGATTACGGGTCTTACAAAACATTTGGGTACAATCATAAAATAGATTGATTAAAAACGGCGAACATTGCGACTCATATATATATGCATTTATTACAAATTACAACTGGAATTCAAAATAACTAGGTATTATGCATCCGTAACTTATTTTAGTCTATTTATGTTATAGGAGTATTATGCTCAACATGCCTCTATCTAAAGTTTATTCTATCTCCTGTCTCTACTAAGTTGTTATCTAATAGGCAAAGTTCCTTTTTAAAGTTTCTAGCTCATAGGTGGCATGGGTACTGGTACTGATTTGGCCGTTCGACTATTCAATATAAGTTAGCATTTACTGCTGTAGTGGCTAACATGTGGAGATTTACCCATTGTCCATCTAATTCATCTTCCCCTAGTAAGTTAGTGCCTGTTTCCTGAGTTTGTGCATTTATTTCCTGATTGATTATCGCTCCCTTTGGTCGTGACTTCTTTATTTTCTCTCGACTCTTGCTAATAATCCAACTTCTTTTCTTAGTGGTAAATGGTTTCTTAGACTGTGCCTTACGAACAAATATTCCTTCCTCAATATCTGCTGAATATCCTGAGGGATTTGGTTGAAATGAGGTTCCCTCATCTTTTGGTAAACTATCTAGTTGACGATAGATGTCCGAAATTCTTTGCTTACCCATACTGTAGACTAACAAATAGTCAAATAATATAAAACACATAATCACATAAGTTATTTCCTAACACAGAATTTAAAACTTAAGTGTCAGCAGAACACTTCTTTGGCTTGAACCAGTGGCTAGGCTCTGATACCAACTTCTGTCACAACCCCCGATCCCTGTTTCCCGGGAACGGGTGGACGTGAGCTCAGAGTTTGGTGGCATCAGGTTGTTTAGTCTTGCAGCGGAATTTACATCAGGACCGTAGTTAGGAAATATTTTATCAGAGTAAAACCACCATATTTGATATTAATAATCACATGGGCAAAACCCAAGTTTCTTGTAACAATACATTTATAGGGACAAACCCCATTTTATTGAATTTAAAACATCGTTTATTAGGTAACTTTTATAGCCACATTTTTCCCAAGCCTTCAGTGCTCTCCAGCTGGCTTTTCACTAATTGGTTGTTCACATTGTGTTACCTGTAACGCGTTTTAAAAACATTTGTCAGTCGGAAATACTGGTGAGTGAATCCCAGTTTAATCAAGAAACATTTTATCAATTAAAACAGTATTGAGAGCGATCACATTGTTTCTTTCTACACAATTACTCATTCAGTATTTGCCACTCGACCGGATCTATGGCTATGGTCAAATTACCCATTGGCTAACTCGTTGTCCAATGGTAATGCACTGTCATTCAGACTTACTACTACTCGTAGTAATAAATTTTGTATACAAAACCCCATAATACCGGCAGTAATTGAAGAACTACAAAGACTCAATCACCGCTTAATTTCATAGTAAAACATTTAAGGTTTGGTAAAACATTAACAAAAAAAAGAGGATAAACTCACATTGCTATCTTAGACTTCGCGTAAGGGTTTCCTGGGAATAATCTATAATTTATACAGATATACATAAGTTAGTATCATAACCCTTTGAAATTATTAATGATACCCTCCCCGAGACGGTATTCCAACAACTACGTCGGGCAGAACCATGACAGTTGTTACGGAACCCTAAATCAATCGGGCAGCGTCTCTATTATGAAATTGGGGTTATAATACTTACAACGGAGCAGAACCTCGCTAATTAGGGGTATAATACCCGAGTATAATAACTCTACTATCAGAATTTGAGATTGAGAATGAAATTGTGAGCGAACTGAAATGAGATCCGATGCCATCTATTTATACATGCTGAATTCGACTTTCAGGCGGCCCGCGTAAGGTAAGGCAAAGCCTTACGCGGCCCGCGTTGACTCTAGTCAACTCAGTAGCTTAGCTGGGTCATCAACTAGATTCGACACGATATCGACACGTGTCAGCTCAGGGCTGCGCCACAACTTAAGACGCTCGCGGCCCGCGTTAGCTATAGAGAACACTTACGCGGCCCGCTTCAACTTAAAGAAATCAACGGAGTCCGGTTCATACTTTCATACGGCCCGCGTGAGATGTTGGGATGGGTTCACGCGGCCCGCCTCAGCCCTAGATTTAAACCTTTATATTTTATTTAAATACTATATTGTATCACGGGCTCGGTTTTTACATACGGGGTGTATTTTAGAAAGTGTAGGGTGTCAAGGGTGTTTTAGGAGGGTGGTTATATTTTGGGTATTACTCCTGGGTTATTTGATAAAATATATAGTGCACTCACATTAAGTATAGTGACCCAATTTTACTTTATCCCTACGTCATGAGACAGAACCCCAACGAATTTAGGCAGAGCCTTGACATACGTTACGGGGCCCTACGTCACTTGGACAGGGTATCGGTGATCAGGGGCTACAATACTTAAAACAGGGCAGGGCCTTATTATTTATTATTATTATTATTATTATTATTATTAAAGAAAGAAAAGAAAATATATAGAAATTGACGAGAGAGAGTGAAAGTGTGCAACTTCAAATGTTTGATCTCATTGCCTATTTATACTTAAATTTTATACTTGGAGAGGAAGGTTTTCGTACATATATCTTGAATGCATAGTCCACGTACCTTCATGCCTTAAATGTTGAGTTTTTTTTAATATTAATATTTAACTTATTTACTAATTCCCTACAAATGCACATACACGTGCACTTTGTAGTAAATTTCAAATATTTTGATTTTGATTATTAATTATTTTATTATTTATATATTATAATGAATTTTAACTGCTTCATTTATTTGACTTTTATAATTTCTAAAATATAACGTTTTATAAAATAATAATTATGTCATTTTGAACAAGAATAATTTTATCAACATTTTGAACCAAGTTTCTTTAAAAACAGAGTAGGTCCAAATATAAAGTATTTTTATAATTTAATTATTAAACGGTTCCTATTCTTGCCCAAAATACCTTATATTTTTATTGGTCAACTTACCCATGATGCATTCTTTTAATAACATAAGTTTTTATATATTTTATAAAAAATTTGGGATTGTTACATTAACCAATCTGAACAAAACCACGAAGATCAATTTCTGAATAGGCAAGATATCGAGAACATCGTTGCTCAGGGAATAGCCAATGCTATTCCAGCAATCCTTGCTGCTGCCCGAAATCCAGTTGAACCTCAACAAATTATTCCTAGCAAACGTACTCAGGAAGACAACTTCAGAAATAGCGTAAATGGAGGCGGTAACATTAATCATAATGATGATGATGTACTGCAAGCCCCAATTCTCAAAAGAATGAAAGCTGCAACGCCTGGTTGCACTTATAAGGAATTTCTTACCTGTAAACCTGTTGAATTTGCAGGCAATGAAGGGGCGACTGTGGCACTGCGTTGGTTGGAAAAAACCGAGGCAGTAATCAAAATAAGTAAATGCGTCGCGGAGGATAAGGTCATGTACGCTTCTCACCTTTTCAAAGAAGAAGCATTAGAATGGTGGAATACGGTGTTGCAAGCCAAGGGAAGCGACCTAGCCTATGCCATGAGTTGGGACCATACCCCTTCAATTGCCGAGGGTATACTTCGAAGTTTTTCGAATATGCCAGAATTGTGCCTACTCTGGCTTCGCCAGAGCCGGTACTTATTTCTCGCTACATTTGGGGTTTAGCTAGCGAGATCCGTAACATTATCAAAGCTGCGAGACCCCGCACGATCGATGATGCGGTGGAACTAGCTAACACTTTGACTAATGGACTGGTGCGTACGCGAGAAGAAAATAGGAAGAAGGAATTAGCTCAGAAAATTACCCAAGGATTTCGTGTGGGTAATAATAGCAATTTCAAGAAAAGAGGAACTGGACAATCTTTCACTCCGCCGTTCTGCAGGAACTGCAGAAAGAAACATTTCGGAAAGTGTAACGAAACCTGCAACTTCTGCAAAGTTGTAGGACATTGTTAAGAAAATTGCAGAAAGAAAACAAGGGTCTGCTTCAACTGTGGAGAAGCTGGGCATTTCAGACCAGAATGCCCCAAATTGGTCAAACCAGCAGACAACAAAGCCAAACCGGCAGACGGAGCTACCAAGAAGAATGCAAGAGCATTCCAACTAACCACGCAGGAAGCCGAACTAATTCCTGACGTAATAGCTGGTACGTTCTTAGTTCACAACGTGTATGCAAAAGTATTATTTGACTCTAGTGCAAACCAAAGTTTTATAAATACTTCATTTTGCCAAGCTCTTAAGTTACCCTTAACGAAACTTAGGCAAGTTTTTACAGTAGAAACGGCAGACGGGAACTCTGTTAATATAGATACGGTTTTGTAAAAAGAAAATATAGAACTTTCAGGTCATAAATTTTCTGCAAACCTATTACCCATGAATTTAGCTGGATTCGATGTCGTGTTAGGAATGGATTGGTTAGTAGCCAACCATGCTCGAATCCTTTGTGATAAGAACTCCATAGAAATTCGTGCACCCACAGGAGAAGTAATTATGATTACAGGGGATAAGCCGCGAAAACCCATGAAGTTCATTTCAGTAATGAAAGTTGCTAGTTATGAACGAAAGCAAGGAATAGTGTATATGATTTCGGTAATCATTAGCACTAAGGGTAAGGAACTTAAGGAAATTCCTATAGTCTCAGAATACCCAGATGTATTTCCAGAAGAGTTACCAGGATTACCACCAGATAGGGAGGTAGAATTTAGAATTCATTTGATTCCTGGAACTACACCCGTAGCAAAGGCACCTTATCGTCTAGCACCCACCGAAATGTTAGAACTGAAAAAACAATTAGATGAGTTGCTAAGTAAAGGATTCATACAACCTAGTTTATCCCCTTGGGGAGCACCAGTGTTGTTCGTAAAGAAAAAGGACAGTTCGATGCGAAGGTGTATCGATTATAGGGAACTGAATAAGGTTACAATTAAGAATGGATACCCATTACCTAGAATTGATGATCTCTTTGATCAACTCCAAGGAGCTAGATATTTTTCTATGATAGATTTATGCTCCGGATACCATCAGTTGAAAGTACAAGAAGAAGACATACCTAAAACTGCTTTCAGAACTAGGTATGGTCATTACGAGTTTACAGTCATGCCCTTCGGACTAACAAATGCTCCTGCAGCATTTATGGACATGATGAATAGGATATGTAAACCGTACTTGGATAAATTTGTAATTGTCTTCATAGACGATATACTTATTTATTCCAAAATCCAGGATGAACACTGTCAGCACCTGCATGCACTCTTAACTTTGTTAAGAAAGGAGAAGCTTTACGCCAAATTCTCGAAGTGTGAATTTTGGCTACAGGAGGTACAATTTTTAGGACACGTGGTGAATCACGAAGGTATTCACGTAGATCCCTCCAAAATAGAAGCGATCACCAAATGGAAAGTCCCACAAACAGCTATGGAAGTTAGAAGTTTTCTAGGGTTAGCTGGTTACTATAGACGATTTATTAAGGATTTCTCTAAGATAGCGGTACCATTAACTAAGCTAACCTGTAAGACAGTTAAGTTTGAATGGGGACCTAAGCAAGAAGAGGCTTTTAGGATTTTGAAACAAAAATTAACAAATACCCCAATTCTCGCCTTACCAGAAGGAACAGAAGATTTTGAAGTATACTGTGATGCTTCTAGGCTAGGATTAGGATGTGTACTAATGCAACGCAAGAAGGTAATTGCGTATGCCTCAAGGCAATTGAAAAAGCATGAAGAAAAATATACGACACATGACTTAGAATTAGGAGCAATAATTTTTGCCCTTAAGATTTGGAGACATTATCTGTATGGAAGTAAGTTTATAGTTTATACAGATCATAAAAGCTTAAGATACATATTTGGGCAAAAAGAATTAAACATGAGGCAAAGAAGGTGGATGGAAATTCTAAGTGACTACGACTGTGATATTCAATATCACGAAGGAAAGGAAAACGTAGTTGCAGATGCCTTAAGTCGTAAGTATCATGAAAAGCAAAAGCGAATTCGTGCTCTTAGATTAAGTTTACAATTAGACTTAATGGAACAACTGAAGAATGTTCAGGAAACAGCAATCAAGGATGATACTGACGGAATGAAAGGACAAATAAAGGAATTAGAGCAAGGAGCTGATGGAATTTGGAGTTTCCATAAGAAAAGGATTTGGGTACCTAAGCAAGGAGACTTAAGACATAAGATCTTAGAGGAAGCCCATAAATCTAGGTATACCATGCACCCGGGAAATAATAAGATGTACCAAGATTTAAGAAATAATTTCTGGTGGATTGGTATGAAAAAGGATATAGCTAAATATGTATCTAAGTGTCTTACTTGTTCACAAGTTAAGGCAGAACATCAGAAACCTTCAGGGTTACTTCAACAATTAGAAATTCCTGTTTGGAAATGGGAACTCATAACAATGGATTTTGTTACTAAGTTGCCCAAAACCAGAAAAGGTAATGATGCGATTTGGGTAATTGTGGATCGATTAACCAAATCAGCTCATTTTCTACCTATGAAGGAATCCTTTAGCATGGAAAGGTTAGCAAAATTGTACGTAGACGAGGTAGTATCCTTATATGGAGTTCCACTCTCCATTGTATCGGATAGGGATAGTCGTTTCACTTCACATTTCTGGACTAGTTTCCAAGAAGCCATGGGGACGCGATTAAATTTAAGTACAGCTTACCATCCTCAAACAGACGGACAAAGTGAAAGGACGATCCAAACCCTGGAAGACATGCTCAGGGCATGTGTAATAGATTTTGGTGGAAACTGGGACGACCACCTACCTTTAATCGAATTCTCCTATAACAATAGTCACCATGCAAGCATTGAAGCTGCCCCATTCGAAGCACTGTATGGACGAAAATGCAGAACTCCAGTCTGCTGGGCAGAAATAGGAGAAAGTCAATTATCAGGACCCGAAATCGTGCAAGAAACCACCGACAAGATCACTCGAATCAAGGAAAGACTGAAAATGACTCGAGATCGCCAGAAGAGTTACGCAGACAATCGACACAAACCACTGGAATTTCAAGTCGGAGATAAGGTACTCTTGAAAGTTTCTCCTTGGAAAGGAGTAGTTCGGTTCGGGAAGAAGGGAAAGCTAAGTCCAAGGTACGTAGGACCATTCCCAATAATCCAGCGAATAGGACCAGTTGCCTATCGTTTACAGCTACCAGAAGAGCTAGTCGGGGTACATGACGTATTTCGTGTATCCAACCTCAAGAAATGTCTATCTGACGAATCCCTGGTAGTACCTCTTCAAGATGTAGAGGTAAATGAAAAGTTAAAATTTCGTGAGAAGCCACTACAAATAGAAGACAGAAAGGTCAAGTTTCTCAAACACAAAAGACTCGTACTGGTCAAAGTCAAATGGGATTCGAAGAGAGGACCAGAGTACACTTGGGAGCTGGAATCAGAGATGAAGCGAAAGTATCCCTACTTGTTCCAGTAAATCTCGAGGACGAGATTTTTATTAAGGTGAGGAGGATGTAACAACTCTCACCAAAATTATTATTTCTTATTATATTTTACCCAATAGGAAACCCTAATTGAGACCCCCAAGTGATACTGCATGACCCCTAAAATTTTCAGAACAATCGGAATCAGGATCAGGGCCCCTAAAACTCAGGGGGGGGGTATTTCCTAGTCAGTATTATCCAAACAGTTTTTGATAGGAATGAATTTTAACGAACGGTCGACTCACCCAAGCTACTGAGACACGTGGCTACCCTATGCTAAAAGTGACCTCTCGCGCCACGCGAGAGCTTAACGTGACACGCGGGCGTGCCGTTTTTCCAGTATAAATTCAGGGGTTTGGCACTTGAAGTTTGGCGTTGGTTCGACGTTAAAATTCGTTTTCTACACCGAGATATCGTCTGTTTACTCCAAAAACACACACAATCACGAAATTTTGCCGCGATAACAGGGTAATAACTCGATCACTGCTACGATTTAATGTCTGATCGATAGAAACCAATCCGATGGATGTTTAAGTGCTGCCCAAACTCGGGTTATGCTTTGTCATTCATCGTGAATTCGATGGATGTTTAAGTATCGCACTTTATCATTCATTGTGAATGTTTTGATCTCGTGAGTTGTCGTAAAAGTTGGATTAAAGTTACTAACCTAGTTTTCGTGTGCATTGTTATTTGAATTAGGTTAACAGGCTTATCAGTAGGCTAAACTCTGCCCGTTTAAATCTGCAATGTGAGTCATTCTCTTTTTATCAAAGTGCTTTATAAAATGTTTTCCAGTTATAATTACAGGGATTAAGTCTTTGTAGTCTTCAATTACAGCCGGTATGTGGGGTTTTGTATACTATACTTGATAACCGTCACCGTTGGACAACGAGTTAGCCAATGGGTGATATGACCATAGTCACAGAAACGAGTCGAGTGACAAATACCGTTGGGTAATTGGTTGATATATAAACAATGTAATCGCCCTTAATACTGTATATTATAACAATGTGTCGTTTTGTGCAAAATGAGTGACTCGCCAGTATTTCCCTGCTGATAAAACCTTTTTAAAACATGTTTCAGGTGATCTACTGTGATCCAGGAAAAGTGCCGTATAGCACTACACGCTTGAAGAAGTGGCTCGATTAAATAAAGAAACTTGTTTTTTTTTGTAAAATAGGGATTTCCCAGTGAAATTCCCTTATTGTAAATTACGGGGTTTGTTCCGGATTATGAAATAAAATAATCGGGCATTTTTCAAATTTTAAACGATCCTGTTAATAATTCCGCTGCCAAATTAAATACCACGGGATTTCTGTCCCGCAGCTCCTGGACCGGGTCAAACCGGGCCGGGGGCCGTGACATAAGCACATGTACATTTACATACACATGGAAGGTGTGCGAAAAATATATAAGTATTCTATATTTTATAAATTATATTAATGAAACAAATGATATTTCATACATAAAATAGAAATAGGTACAAATAATATTTGGTACTGTATAACTATATAATTTAAAATATATATATGTAACACGTATATATCACAAGGAAATAACTTAAGAATTTTATAATTTAATACTTTAACTCATTTCTTAAACTATATTTGATTCATATGTATTTATATTCTGATATAAGAGTAATACTTTATTACTTAATACATTTTAAGGATCAAATTTAGAAACGCCAAACTTTGTATTATCTATTATGATTCTTTAAATAAATAAAAATGATAAATTAAGAGTCAAGTCCTAATATTTTCAACCAATATGGTTCAACCCTCTGGTTAAAATCATTCCAATGAATCCGTAAGGATTATATATATTTTGATTTAATTTAGTTATTCACCATTTTACTTCAAAATAGTATGTTCAACAGAAATTCATTTCAATTACTCTTGTTATTATAAAATAAAGTTATGGGAATAAGCAGAATAATTAATACCATTAGTTATATGACCGAACTCTTATAAATAATTTGGTATTATATATATGTTACAGGAAATTTGAAAATTTATACGTATACGTGTACAGGATAAAAATTTATTGTTAATATATACAATATAATAATCAAATATCTTCTATGAAAAAACAAGCTTTTATATAACAGAAGAAACAAACCAACATGTTTACCCATAATTTATCCAAATGATTTTTCAAACCATTAACCGCATGTAACCCAAAAGAAATCTTAAGGATATTCGTATTAACACCAAGGGAACGATGGTAGAACCAATGACGAGAAATCTCAGGATCTTATATAAACCTTTAATTCTAGCCACAGTTCCCACCAAACATCCCGAATATTTATCCAATCATGAGCCCTGAGAATATAAGCTAAGTTGAGAATATATAAAGCCACTATTAGTAAAATACCGAGCCCATAATCTAGAATAAAAGCTCGTCTGTAACTACGATAAAAAGGAAATAGCACATAATATATTCTATACAGTTTCCTTATATTTTGCTGAAATATATATAGTGAAAGAAGATGTTAAAAATATAATATGTATATATATATATATATATATATATATATCTGTTAACGCATAATACTAATAGGTATCATTATAAGTGTGCTAATGTAATGTGAGCAACAAAACGTGTCTGAATGATTGTTTAAGTTCTGTGATATTAATATCTGAAAATGTTTGTAATTCAGATGTCACAGGAAATGGCATGTAATCAGGAAATTCAGGCTAGTAATGAAAATTCGTTGAACAAAAGTACTATAGAAAATATGATAACTCAAGGAATATCGAATGCCATACCTTCGATCATTGAAGCTATTAAGATTTCTATGCCTATAAATGAAAGTCCTATTTTACGTTGTTAGCGTACTCATCACTTCAAACCTAGTCCTAGTATCAACGGAGACCATGATATTCGTATCGAAACTCCATCTTCCAAATGAAAGAAAACCACAACCTATAGTTACTCTTATAAGGAATTCCGCTCCGACAAATCATATAAGGACAAAAGAATGGAACCAACGATCGTGCAACCTACCTGCAACAACTATAACAAAAAGAGTTCAAAAAGACGCCATTCTAGGAAGACACACCACTGTAACTTCTGTAAGAAGGCTGGGCATACAGAGGAAGAATGTAGAAGGAAAACTAACATCTGTTTCAACTGCGGAGAACCAGGTCACATCCGTCCCTACTGCCGGAAATTATCCAAGGCACCCGGCACCAAGGCTACGAACCCAGATGAAGCTAAGGAGAACGCATAAATATTTACGACACCGGAGGCAACAACAACTTTTGAAATAAACACCCTTACGTTTTGTCTGTACTAAAGTATTAGTTGACTTTTGATTCCAATCCAAGTTTTATAAATAAAAGGTCTTTATTTTTCTTTCATAAAGCTAACACTCATTGTCTCATCTCTTGACAAATTCATATGTTGCACGTGCATTGCTTGTTATGCATGTGAATTCATTTCAAAGATCCTTTATCCATGAATTTGGATTTTATCTCATTATACTCATTTTTGACAATCCATATGATTGCAAAAACCTTGACTTTTGATATCAAGTCAACAGATTTCTTGGAAAACTCCTTTTCTTTTCAAAAGTTACTTCCCAGATCTTTATTATAATCATTTCTTGTCAATACATATGTCCAATTGTTGGAATATGTCCAAGCCAAGCTCAATTGTTTGAACTTGTTCACAATATACATTCAATTTAAGAGCCCATATGATGGATTGAGATCATCATATTCAAGGTAATTTCAACTAACCCTTCATTTGTTTGGATCATAGTAGACTTGTTTAACGTCTTCAAATCCAACAAATCATTTGTTAAATCACGACACCTTGCGGTGGCGATTTCTTTGAAACTTGGACTCATTTCATTTTCACATCTGAGGTACGAATTTATCTATTTATTGATTCATTATCCTAAACTAGTCTTAATACAATTTCATATTAAGATAAAGGTACCTAAATTCTTATTCCAATGTACCTCCAACATTTCTTTCATCTTTGATCAATCCTATTCAATTATTTCCTCATTTGAACATCCTATCTTTTGAATATCTAGATTCACTTCATTGAAACTTTCAGCTAATTTCGAGAATGATGAATTCGTTTGATCATCATAATTATTGAATTCTTTTAATCATTACAACACCTTGCGATAACTGTATAAATTTGTAGCCTGAGCTAATCATAAACCCTAATCATATCAATTCATACGTCGTTCGTTCGACTCATCATTCAAGTAGTCTTGATACAATTATGTATCAGGCCAATGATACACTAAATCCTATTGTATTTCCGGTGTATCCCTGCCATTTAAATAAATGTCACTAATTTCTGGTTTGCCAATTGACAAATCATTTTTCATATTTTTTTTTCAATTGAGATTATTGATTCAGAATTCTCAACTGACCACCAAGGTAAGCTCTCTTCGGACATTGAATCCTATTGTTTCTAAAAGTCATTTTCATTCGATTCTCATGTCTCGGTTGAATTGTGAAATTCAGTCACCTCAATGATTGTTTCATTTCCTCTAAATTCATTGATTCCTGAAACTAATTTGGACAATTGAATTCCAATTTTTATATGTCTTGATCCTGCTTCAAACATCTTGATATACTAACTTAAAAGACGTGACGTAACCCCGAGAAGATATCATAGTTCAAATCTCGAGGACGAGATTCAAGACAAGGTGGGGAGGATATAACAATCCTCGAAAACAACCCTAAATGTTCCTAAATACATCTCGTGTATGAGAAACGGACCCGAATAACACTTATATTTATAAAAAAAAATAAAACAAATAAATTAGTGTCACCACGGCCCACGACAGCCGAAGGGGATTCCTTCACGGGGCGCGACAACCTATTACTTGTCGGACACCCTTTAAGCCACGTGTTCCATCCACGTGTCAAACCTACCAGTGACTCACCAACCCTAAAACCACCATACAGTCCCTCGCGACCCGCGAGGGAATTAAAGGAGGCCGTCGCGGGGCGCGACAACTTGCTCGACCAGCTATAAAAGGAGCAGAGATCGGCATTTCCAAGTCGTTCAAATCTCTTATTTCTCTCTCAATTTCTATAAAGCCAAAGCTATAGCTAAATACCCCATAATAAGCAAAGCTCTGCCTCGTTGTAAGTATTATAACCCCCGGTTACGTATTGGTTACTCTGCCCGATTGATCTAGAGTTCCGTAACGCATGTCAAGGCTCTGCCTGACTCAGTCATTGGAATTCTGTCTTGGGGGTATAGCTACTGTAAATTGGGTTATCTTACTAATATGTGTGCATTTTTTAATCTAATAGATTATAACTAGGAAGTCACCAGAAAGCAGTATTATCTAAAATAGCAACGTGAGTTCATTCTCTTTTTCTCACAATTTGTGAGTCATTCTCTTTTTGTAAACTGTTTTTACAAAACCTCAATTGTTTTAAAGTGTAATTTAAGCAGTGATTGAGTATTTGTAATTCTACAATTACTGTCGGTATGTTGGGGTTTTGTATACATTACTTGTTACTAATACTGAGAATAGTAACATGACCACAAGTCAGGATTGACAGTACCGTGGGTGGTAATTTGGTAGATGTAAACAAATGTAATTGCGGATTCCCTCAATACTGTAAATATATAAAATTGTTTTGATTAAACTAGGATGCACTCACCAGTATTTCTTGCTGATAAAATCTTTTAAACACGTGTTTCAGGTAACTTAGTGTGAAGCCAATAAAAACCAGTCGGAGAGCACTGAAGGCTTAGAAAAGTGGCTATAAAAGTTACCTAAATAAAAAGGAGAATTGTTTTCAATAATTAGGGTTTATCTCTATAAATATATTACAAATGAAAGTCGGATTTTGTCCTACTTATTTATCAGAAATGTATTATCAGAAAAACTTGGATTTTATCCCATTTATCTATTTTAAACCTTTTGGTGTTTAACTCTGACAAAAATATTTCCTAACTACGATCCTGATGAAACTTTCCGCTGCCAAATTAATAAACACCGATACTATCTAACTGGCTCGCGACCGCCCGCTCCCAGGGTGGGGTCGGGGGTTGTGACAGTCAGGTTGGGTAATAGTTGATCGGAGGCAACTGCCAGTCGGAGGATATCGGGTTAGAGTACATGTAAATTTGGGTTGTAGTTCAGGTGAAGTGGGTGGCCAGCGGTGTGGGGTGGTTATTAGAGGAGGGTGCCGTGTGTGGTGATCGATCCGAGAGGGGAGGGAGAATGAGAGGGTAGGTGAGGAAATGTGAGGAAATGTGAGGGACTCAAATTGTTGAACAATTGATATATGAGAGGATTAGGGTTTTTGAAGGTTGAAAAAACCAAAATACCCCTATGTCGTTAAGTCAGTAACGAAATATGATGGCGGAGTTAGAGGGAGGGCTCATAGTGTAACATTTGTAAACCACAAGGACTCAGATGGCGAAGAGCAAAAAGGAGGGTTGAACAGTGATCCCACTACCAAACCACAGGGACGCACATTGCATTTTACTCTTTTAGTAGTTTGCACAAATGCTTCAAGTATTTCAATATAGTAAATTACAAAAAAAAAAAAAAAAAAAAGTCTATTTGATTGCTAAAAGGTATTCTGATCATTTTATGTAAACCTAACTAACACTTTAATGACATTTTGCCTAATACTTAAAGATGTTACAAAACTGAAACTACGAAACCTAAAACTTGAAAACCTTATTATCTATAAGTGTTATTTTGAATAAACCAAAAAACTATTTGTGTAATTAACTCATCTTAAAATGTATCGTTATGCAAATATTCCATGGACCTTTACAAGTAAATAGATTAACAAACCTTATTTGATACTAGGTTATCTACCTATGTGATACACGGGTTGAACAAATTATTTTGATAATATATAAAAATTGATAACCAATATACAAAAGTTATTTGTGGTAGTAATTGATTTTTGAAATAATTTTCGACTTGTCATATAAGTAGTTGTGTAAGGGAGTGCGCAAGTTTTTCTTCTTTCCACTTGAGTTCTTAGTGCCTGAATGGAAGGACTCTTCGACTACATTAATGGGTTGATCAACATCATTGGTGGTTACACGTCAAAGTAATAAGATTAATCAAAAGGAATTTCCATCGATCTAACTCAACAACTAAAAGAGAGAAGTTGTAGCATAAAGATTAACTAAAATAATTCACCACAATATGGTTAATAAAGACTACAATAAACAAAACAAATACATAATATTATCATTAAACTCTAACACGGGTTTAAAACTGGTCCAAACCGAATCAGTTCGTTATTCAGAACTTGTTTATTTATAACCGATCCAAAAAACCGATCCCAAAAACCAATCCAAAAAACTACAAAACGCTGTTGCTGGTTGTTTTTGCCAAACGCCCGAAGCCAGTACAAAAAAACTTCAGAACGTTGTTGCTGGTTGTTGTTTTCGCTAGTCCAAAACCTTTAAAAAACTACAGCGACGCTACTGCTGGTTGCATTTTTCATTGAAAAAAACCTGTGTTATATCGAGGTTTTTTGCAGAACAAAACCTGCAGTTTTTGAGGTTTTTTTGCTGAAAAAACTGCAGTTTTTTTGCCAGACCGGGTGCTGAAAAAACTTGCACTTTTTTGACGTTTTTTTGCTGAAAAAACATGTTGTTTTTGTTGAAAAAACTGCAGGTTTTTGGCACTTATTTGCTGAAAAATCATGTTGTTTGGGGGGTTTTTTGCTGAAAAAAAAACATGTTGTTTTGTTGCCGTTGTTTATGTTGAATCAAAGCTGCTGGACATAAAATACCTTAAAAAATAAAATGCGATTCATTGATAAAATACGATCTAGTTAAAAAAAACGGTTTTTTATATCACGTTATCGGTTTTTTACGGTTAACCGGTTTTTTAAAATCGGCTTTTAACCCATTTTGATACTCAAACTCCCAAACCGCTTAACAACCTGTCAGTCTCGGTTTAGAACCAACCCGGTTACAAAAAAATTGGTTTTCAAAAAACCGATTTCAGTTTTTTTCCAGTTACGGTTTGAAAACCTGTTTTTATGTACGCCTCTACATGGAAAGAGTATCGTGCCGCAAGCCCCCGCTTATAAAGCATCTATTAATGATTCGAACCCACCCAATTGATAGAACTTACACCGTGCACAAACATAAATTTAAACCCACCACAACTTACAGCTGAGGGTCACATCAAATACTCACAATAGAGTTAAAAAAACATCCATAAAATTCAAAATCAACCCAAATATGGTGAATCGAATTTTTGCCTGTGTTTTATATAAATAAGCAAAAGCCAAAACTTGTTAAACCATTTACCTACCAAAAAACATTATTACACTATTTGTTATATAAATTTACCTCATTATATATAGATATATACCCTCAAAACATTATATGTGCAAGTTATACCACATTTAAGATTATACCTATATGAGCGTTAATCTCCATTTAACCAATATAATCCTACAAAAAGATATAAAAAAATGAGTGAATTGCAAAAATTGTCCTTTATCTTTTTGCCTCTTTACAGGCGGTGTCCTTTATGTTTAAAATTGACGAGTTTTGTCCTTTATGTTTAAAAGTCAAGCACGTTTTACCCTTTGGGCCTAACCCAGTTTGTTTTCTCAGTTAAATATGACCACGTGCAGGTCACATGAGGGTAGTTGTATCATTTAATGTACACATTAACACTTCCCCAAATCAAAACCCTACTTGTTGGTTAATCGACCGGAGAACTCTTCAAGCTTTGAATTAGCACTGGTATTCCTCTTTTAACATATGTGATTCATGAAGCCCATTAGAATAATTGAAAGAAGATGAAGATGATGATGTTGAAGATAGTGAACACTTTCTCTTTATTGACCCGGAAAAAGACTTCCTATGGCTATAATTACTATAAAAACATCCTCATTACCATTTTCTTCAATACCCTTTAAGACATTTTCCAATGTTGGATACTTTCCTGTTTGAAGTTGACCAAAACCACTTCTTGTTTTACTCACTCTTAAACACTTTTTCAAAAAACTATTATTCCAATCTTGTTCAACTTCTTGTTTGGCACAAGGGTTTCCATCTGATCCACAAGCAGATTTGTTGAACAAAGATTTGAGATAAGATCTTGAAGCTTTAAGGTTTTGAGTTATTGAAGACTGTGTGATTAGCTTAAGTTTCTTTGACCATGGACCATAGTACTTCTTCCGGTGATCACCGATGAATCCGGTTAATTCGGTTGACCATTCGAAGAAATATTCATCTGGTGTTAGTTCAGTACTGACCCTACAGGATTCAGTAGGAGATATGTTGCATGATTGAACCATTGATGTAGAAAATGTGATGAACTCTTCTTCTTGTTGTTCTTCATCTTCTTTGAATTTACTATTTTGTAAAAGTGATTTAACCATTTGTAGTCTTGGAGGAAGGTGAAGTGGAAGGAGTTTGCCTTTGTATAAGAGTTCATTAGTAGGTGAATTTGAGTGTGTATTGGTTCTAAAGGATTATACCCTAATTTATCAACTAGGGCTTTTATTTGGGGGGAAACTTATGCATGTGTTAATGTGTACATTAAATGACACAACTATCCTCATGTGACCTGCATGTGGTCACATTTAACTGAGAAAACAAACTGGGTTAGGCCCAAAGGGTAAAAAGTGCTTGATTTTTAAACATAAAGGACAAAGCTCGTCAATTTTAAACATAAAGGACACCGCCTGTAAAGGGGCACAAAGATAAAGGACAATTCTTGCAATTCACTCTAAAAAATTTACCCTCTACTTTCTATGCTTAATTATTCCAATATATCATTCGGCCAAAACCGCTGCCACATAGAGATCTCATCCTTGCAATACAATTTCTTATCATAACTCCTTCTCGTGCATACTAAGCTCTAGTTCTCACTTCATAAATAGACCTTTTACCAACAAATAGAAATCAATGAACAAAAATGCAAATAAATATATACCAATAAATGTACACATTTACACAAAACCTTGAAGAAAAACGAATTCATTTCCGCGACACGACTATGAAATATACATTGTATGATGAAGCATAGATAAGGATTTATTTGTCACAGTTTATGATAACAGTATGTATTGAAAGGAATAACATGTTTTAATATACTCATTCTGAACTGAAAGAAATAGGATTCTACTATTTAACTTATCTATTATATGTTTAAATCATGAAGAATTAATCCAACCAAAAAACTTACTAAAATAACAAAACATATGAATAGCAAAGCTTGGAAACTTACCAAATCATCACAAACGCCAACCAAAAAACTCACTAAAATATGCTAATTTAGTAACTTTATGCGATTTAAACTACTAACTAAACCTTACTTCAACAAAACCTCCATTAATCTGAAGATATACAACAATTCGTCGTAAATGATAAGTCAAACACAACGAATCTCACAAACAAAAGTAACCAAGTAACAGAACATATGAATAAGTATGCAACACAACAATCACAGTCAATTATATGACAAACCCACGAGTATCATACGATAACCAATTTAAAGAAGTTGAAAGTTACCTAAAATCGAGAAAAATTGAGCACATGATCCGAAAATTGGAAGAAATTGACATGAAGTGATGCCAATTTCTCAATTTAGGAGTTATGTTGTTCAAAATATGAAGATTTGAAGTGAGACTCAGGAACGGGATATATGAAGGAAAAAAGATTGTTTTTATCTAATTAAATGAGTTCAATTACAAACTACCTTGAAGCCATCTTCAATTGATAATAGGATTAGGGTTTTCAAATTCATCAAATCGAACCGGAAGCCATGTTCAATGTTGTTTCATCATCAATCAGCAGCAAGGTTGTTTCATCAGAGGCGTCTCCATTAGGTTTTCAAAGAGAATATGGAATTGTGAAGAGAGAATGTGTAAAACAAATAAACGGGTCGTCTCTCTCTGGGTTTTGGAATTTGTTTTGCACATCTGGTTTGGGGATATATTGAATTTGAATTTTGAATAAGATAAGTTGTTTGAGGAAAGGTGGAAAGACAGAGGCCTCTGAGTTTGAACCAGATGAGCTTGAATTGAGAAGGGTTTGATGTCTATGCTTTAAACAATTGTAGATTATACTTCAGTGTATAGAAAAAGATAGAGATGTAATATATGTTTAATAAAACATAAAAATTGGAAAAAAAAAAACTATAAAAATTACACATAAGATTAGTATAACTTGGAGGCTAGAATTTTGACACTATAGAGAGATTTGACCCGTTTCCTGATGTACCCGCCCACGGCCCATATTCTCACGGTTCCAAACCGAAAACACACCTGTTTTGAAATAGGTTATCTTCGGTCACAAAATCCCACAATACAAATACTCGATTTTAAACAAAACCCTTCATCTTGATAAAGGAAGAGATGGAGGATTTAAAGAAAAGAAAGCTTGAAGAGACCAACAATGGCGAAATTACCGTTAACACATCCGAAGAACAGTTGCGTTCACTATTGGACCCACTTGCCAAAACCCAGCTCGTCGATCTCTTATCAAAGTTGTACGTTTCTTATTCCAATTGGGTTTTCTTCAATTTGTTCTGAATTTGATGTTTGATTAAAGACAGGATTTTTAGGGTTTGTTTGTTAATTGCAATACATGGAAGAAACGCCCAAAAGAACTGTATATATGCTGTGTATTTGTATCTGATTTATGTATATATTGTTTGAAGCAAAAGGGGTTTGTGGGTTATAAGTGTTGTGTGAATGATGATTGAGATGTGTGCTTGTTTGCATGTTTGAAAATGAAGCGGATGCCAATACCCTTCAATTGCTGAAGAAATTAAGAGTGTTGCGAGTGCTGATCCCGCCAACCGAAAGCTTTTTGTTCGCGGCTTAGCCTGGAATACTACTACTGAAACCTTGTGTGCTGTGAGTGCATTGTTGATGCTTGTTGTTAGAGGTGGCAAATTGGTCGGGTTCGGGTCATGGGTGTCAAGAATGTAATATCTTTGTGTTTGTCAAAAAGGTCGGGCCGGGTTAGGTAGGGTTGTTCAAAGATTTTCTTTTTCGTTTTTTGATAATTGATTAGTATGTCGGATATGATTATAGACATTATACTCTTTTGGTAGTAATCTAAACTTTGAATAAAATGATTTAGGCAGTTTTAAACTATTTTGACCCGTTAAGAAATAAAACATGACCCCGATCGACCCGTTAATATGTAAACGGTTTGGTATTGCCACCTCTGCTTGTGATGCTTGTGTTGTATGTGTATGGGCCCACACGAGACTAGTATATGTGCATTAAATGGGTTTTTATCTTGAAGATTGTCAGTTTGTGTCGTTTCAAGATCTAGCATATACAATTTCTTGAAATACCGTTAGAAGATTTTTGGTAACGGTTATGATTGCATATTTAAATCTAGGCGTTTCTTGATCATGGTGAAATTGAGGAGGGTGCTGTTATAACTGACAAAGCAAGTGGAAAATCACGCGGGTATGGTTTTGTCACATATAAGGATGTTGATTCGACCCGGAAGGCTCTAGAAGCACCAAGTAAATTGATTGATGTGAGTATTCATCGTTCTTTTCTGTGAAGCAGCAAAATAAGCCGGTTGGGTAACATGTCAAACAGATACACCTATTAGTGGGTTGACCGCATTTAAAATCACATTTTTTTATTTGATTGTGTTGCCCTTTATGGTTCTTAATAGATTGGTGGCATATTATTCTTCTTTTTTGTTTACTGAAATATTTCCTTTTATATTGTAGGGCCGAATGGCGGTTTGCACCCTAGCTTGTGAAGGTGTAAGTACCACAAGTAGTAGTGATCAAGCACAAAGAAAGTTTTATATTGGCGGTTTGTCCCCTGAAACAACAAGTGAGATGCTGCTTCTTTTTTTCAAAAAACATGGTGATATAGAAGAAGGTTCTGTTGCATATGACAAAGAAACAAATAAATCACGGTAAATACCTTAAATGTTTTTCCATCAAATCTGCCGAATGTGTATGCATATAATAGAGGCAATGATATGAGCGGGTCGGTAACAAGTCAAATAAGTTTAGCTTGAAATGGGCCATCTTTTAGTATGGGTTGGATTGACCCACAACCACTTTTCTATAACTTCTCAAATTTTTTTGAGATAATTAATGTGTTAATTATCATTTTATAAACAATAGTATTACAATAATGTTCTAAGTCTACGAACAATAAAAAAATTAGGAGGTTGTATACATGAAAGATTAACATTGTTGACTTTTAACCCATTGAGATATTCTAACGATCGTTTCTTGGCTAAATTTTATGATTTAAGCCCTTGAGATATAAAACAAGCCAAGTCGACCCATATTGCCGCCTTTAGCATTATATCTATCATAATGTGAACATTTTGTATGGGGAAAAATGCAAATAGAAAAAAAGTATTGTATTTTAAGCAAATATTTACTTAAGTGATTGTAATTTACTTTTTTAGAGGTAACCTACTTTTAAAAAAGAAGTTACCAAGTTACCTGTTTGTGCAAGAGTAGGTTATCCTTATATAGTTATTTGTGCGAAAGTCTATTAGAAACATAGAAATTCTTGTCATGAAATCTAAACAGCAGCAGACAAAAAGAAGTAAATGTGTGATTATGGTACATAACAGAACATTAAGAAATCTTAAAGAAAATTTGAGTTTTATCTTATTGGAAGTGATTAAATAAATATCAGACTAAATGCGTTACCTTTGTTAGCGTGTTCCCTTACAAATGCTACAAATGAATTGATTCTGTTGGTATTTCTTAAAATGAATTATTTCTCTTTTTTATGCGCTACAAAAGAATGGGTTCTGTTGGTATTTCTTAAAAATGAATTATTTCTCTTTTTTATGCTTTGTTAGTGGTTTCGGCTTTGTTACCTACAAGACTGTAGAGGCTGCAAAAAAGGCTATTGATGATCCACAAAAGATATTGGGGGTAAGTGTTTGTTTATATAGTTCTTGGCATTCCAATATTAACATCTTATGTCAAAATTTAGCATTAAGAAAATTACATACCTGCCAATGGATTTGTTAATTCTTATAGTGGGTGTTTGGATGTGCGTTTTGAAATTGATAATGTAATATTGAGTATTACAATCTAGATAATTAGTTGGAATGATCAGTACGTTTTGTAAAAACGCACCATACTAAATATCACGCGCATGTGTGCTTAAACTCTTTGGAGTTGTAATAACCGGATAATCTATCGTTTGAGTGTTTTACATATAATAAATATTATTAAAGAATAAGTTGGGTTACTGTGTAGCGTCCGTCACATCGGAGCTACAATAACTTTTTTTTTCTTTCTTTTTTGTTGTTGATTTTTGTCTGTTTTTACACTTACACCACTTAATTTTCTAAAAACTTTATGAAATGTCATTTTGACCTCTCGAGGTTTAAGTGCTTATTTGTATATATGTACATGTTGGTATAAATTCAAGTTGGTTTACGTTTCGACGTAAATTTTGTCGGGTCAAATATGACACGTTTTCGCGCATATTTTTATGTACGTCTTCAGTTGGTCTACGTTTTGATGTCGAAGTTGGTTGGAAACGAGTCGGTACGAATATAATACGCTTTCCCTAGACGGTATAAATTTGAGTAACTTTACGTTTCGACGCAAACGCAACGCGGTACCATCCTTTAACTTATAAAACACTATTTTCTTATGTTTCAATGTAATTTTTTTAGGAAATAAGTCGGGTCAAATATAAAATGTTTTCGGGCTTATTTTTATGTACGTTTTAACATAAATTTGTTTGGAAACTAGTCCGGTCAAATATTATACATTTTCATTAGACAGTATAAGCCGCCGCAACACGCGGGAGAAATTTACTAGTTATGATCATTTAGCAGATAATCAATTTGATAACACACATCCAAACACCCCTATTAAAAATCACGTTGTGGTAATAATACGAAATTCAATTTCATGAAATGCAGGGTAGGAGTATTACGGTAAAACTTGCGGACAACCCAAAGAACAAACCCGTGCAAGCACAAGTCGGAATGGTTCCCGTACACATGGCTGGTTATGGAGACTCGGCAAAGCCACACCCACACCTGCACCCAAACCCTAATGTCGGCTACACGTACCCTGGTGTCATTCCTTACCCCCACCAACCACCACCACCTGCCCCCGCTCCGCTGCCATACCCCATCCAACCCCACATGTCATACACACAGTACACACCACGCAAAGAATCTATGGGACCGTCGGCTGCACCACCTATGGGTTTAGCCAATTATCATCAGTATAGGCTTTGAGTAAAACTGATGTTTGTAGTAGATCATGGATCGATGAAAACTTATGACTTGTTTGTGTAATATGTGTTGTTTCTTTGACACTTTCATTCATAATACCACCATCCAATGAACCAGACTCCACTTGACATCTACATATACCAGGATCAAATATATTGAGTTAATAACTAAATCCAGAAACATTCTTAGGGACATGATGAAAGGCAGAAACATTCTCAGGAATAGGCATAAAAGCAAGAGCATTCTTAGGTTTTGAAAAATGGATATTGGATTTAAATAACCCTAAGTTTCACCATTTGACCCATAACCTAGTTAGCTTTTTGCTGATGTGGCATCTGATGTGACATTTTTGTTGACGTGGCAATATTTGTTGACAGGGCACTTTTTGCTCATGTGGCTTATGATGTGGCTTTTTTGTTGGCTTGGCCCTTGTTTAGGGGTGTTCATCGGTTCGGTTTATGGTTTATTTGTTTTATTCGGTTCGGTTTATTTGGTTTTCAAAATTTTGTACCCCAAACCAAAAACCAAACCAAACTAAATAAGGAATATGCAAACCGATCCAAACCAAACCAAACCAAATTCAATTCGGTTTGGTTTGGTTTCGGTTAGAAACCAAATCTATGTATACATATAATAAAAGAAACTCTAATGAGGACACATGTCAGCTTCTTAGGCACTCTCTAATTGTATTTCCCACTTAAATCATAATTAGTTTTTGTTATTTTATTTCTCAAAATATGTTACATATATCTCATTCCTCAAAATATGCCAAATATTTCTCATTATTTACCTCTCTTTCATAAACTCTAACATTCACGTTTTAGTATTTTTTTTTCACCAAATCTATTATGTTTTTTTTCGAATATAAAATATTAAATTAAAACCTTTATACCTTTTTTTCAACAAACATCATACGTTTCATGTTTTGAATAAAAAATATTAAATTTGATTAATTTTAAAAGATTGCACTGGGCATATTCAATTTTAGATTTTTCATTTATTATTTGTTAGTTTAAAGTTTAATTTAAGAAATCTATCTACTATAATAAAAGAAACCAAGTTTTGGATACATGTCCTTCATTGTATCCTCAAATATATATTTATCTTATATTAATTAAATAAATAAATAATAAATTAATTATCTTACTTTAATAAAAATATTATCCTCAAATCTATATTGTTAATTTAATCTATCTATACATATAATAAAAGAAACCAATAAAAGGACACTTGTCATTATTCTAGACCATCTATCATTACTTAATTATAGATAATTATTATTTTATTTAAACTAGATTTATCAACTTTTATTTATTTATTATGTTATTGTTATTGTTTATGATTGTTTCTTTTGCGTTTTTTTAAAGGATAGATGTGTTGAAGAACTAAAATATCTCAGTTTGTTTTTATTGTAACTTTATCTATGTAGTAGTCGTTGTTATCTATTTTTTTATATCAATTTTTTATGTCGACATAAGGATATTGATTTGATAAAAGAAAATTTACATATGTTTTAAGTATTACATATTTTTATATAAACAAATCATCATCTATAAACATTTAAACAGAATCATATTAACTTACGTTTTAATATTTACAAAAGTAGATTATTTATTTACTTTAATAACTTATAACAGCTATTATTTAAAAATCAATCTAAATTTTCAAAAATACAGAATCCATTAATCTATTTTAAGTATTACATATTTTTATATAAACAAATATTAATATTAATCAAACATAAAAAAACAATAACGGATACATTGCATTTACAAGAAATATTTATTATAAAGTTTAAATTGTTCAACCCGTGTAACACACGGAGAACTAACCTAGTACATATAATAAAAGAAACCACTTTGAGGACACTTGTCATCATATTAGGTCATGTCTTATGGATAATTATAATTTTAATTTAATCTCTTCTAATTAATTATAGATAATCCTCCTACTAAATATTATTTAGTTTAATTATTACTTTTATATTTATCTATTTACTTCAAATTCAAACTTAGTTATCTAATTTGATATTAGAGTAAATTATGATTTTGGCCCATGTGGTTATATCACTTTTACCCTTTTAGTCTAAAAAAGAATTTTTTTAACATCTGAGCACTCAACGTCTTTTTTTCTAACCCTTTTGGACCACAACGTCTTTTTTTCTAACCCTTTTGGACCACAACGTCTTTTTTTCTAACCCTTTTGGCAGGGGCCAAAAGGGTTAGAAAAAAAGACGTTGTGGGCTCAGATGTTAAAAGATTCGTTTTTTGGCTAAAAGGATAAAAGTGATACCACCACATGGGCTAAAATCGTAATTTACTCTTGATATTAACTATATATTTGAACGTTTTGTTTAGTTTGGTATCAAATAAATTTTACTTTTTTTATTATCTGTTATATAAAATTACATTTATTCAACCCATGTAATAAATGAGGTTTCTTAAAGATGTATTATTTTATTATTTGGTAAACAATATTACATTTATTCAACTCGTGTAAAACAAGCGGCTTTAAAGATATAACTTTTTTATTTGTTATATAAAATTATATTTATTCAACCCGTTCAATATGGTTCTTATAGATATAACTTTTTATTACTTAATATATAAAATTATATTTATTCAACCCGTGCAATAAAAGAGGTTTTTAAAAATATATTGTTTTATTATTTAGTATATAAAATTCATTTATTCGACCCCGTGTAATACACAGGGTTATAACCTAGTATATTTTTAAAACAAATACCTCTCTTTCCTACTTATCTTATATTAAATATATAAATAATAAATTAATATTAAATCTTATCCTAATTTATTAATAAATATTTTTTTTATTTGGTATACAAAATTATATTTATTTAACTCGTGTAAAACGCGGGGTTTTTTAAAATATAATTTTTTTATTATTTACTATAAATATAATTTTTTTTATTATTTATCATACAAAGTTACATTTATATAACCCGTGTAATACACGAAGTTTTTAAAGATATAACTTTTTTATCATTTGCTATGTAAAATTAGATTTATTCAACACGTGTAATACACAAGGTTTTTTAAGGATATAATTTTTTTTATTATTTGGTAGAATTTTCAACCCAACTATACATGGGTTTTTAAAGAAATGACGTTTTTAGTATTTAATATACAAAATTACATTTATTTAATCTGTGTATAGACATGGTTTTTAAAGATATAAATCTTTTTTAGATCTATTCAACACGTGTAATATACGGGGTTTTTAAGAATGTAATTTTTTATTATTCGGTAGATTTATTCAACCCGATTGTACACGGGTTTTTTTAAAGATACGACGTTTTTAGTATTTAGTATACAAAATTACATTTATTTAATTTGTGTAATACACATGGTTTTCAAAGATTTAACTTTTTTATTATTTGATATATAAAATTACATTTATTTAACCCGTACAATATACGGGGTTCATAAAGATATAACTTTTTTATTATTTAACATATAAAATTACATTTATTCAACCCGTGTAATACACGGGGTTCTAACCTAGTAAACCAAATAAACCAAATCTAACCAAATTGTACCTAAGAATTTTTTTTCCTAATTTATATTTTTGTTTGTGGTCCAACTTCTGAACATCGCAACTAAACCCTAGTTTATATACTCAAGGTCTGAAGTTCTATTGTTTTAGAAATGAGTGGGTTTGAGTTGTGCTTTTAGATTTACATTTGGTATTTTGGACTGCATAAAAAATAACTATTTTGGGCTAATAAATTGTATATGATTTATAAAATATTATTATTTTTATTTAATAATTAATTAAGTTAAATGGCTTATTCGATTATCCAAATAAACCGAATAAACCAAATAAAATAAAATGTGGATCCATAAACCGAACCAAAAACCATATTCACAATTCGGTTTCGGTTAGAAACCAAACCAAAAACCGAATTCGTTATTCGGATCGGTTTATTTGGTTACGGTTCGGTTTACGGTTTTTATTTGGTTACGATTTTTTCTGAACACCCCTACCCTTGTTTAGTGACGTGGCATCTGACGTGAGCTGACTGGGTTAGGGTTTGTTTGGAAGTGGCAGATGAAAATTATAAGTTGGAACTTAGGAGTGACGTGGTACAATTTATAAGTTTGGAGTGTTATTGGCTAAATGGTGAAAGTTGAGGTTGTAAAAATCAATATCCCAAAAAAGGCATGTACATTCTTAGAAAGTGACAAAAAGTCATGAGCATTCACACAAGGTTATAATGGTTAATACCATCGATGATTATACAGCTCGTTGGATATTGGTTCTTGGTTGTGATAACCGTGTTGATACATACATGAATCCGGCAAAATGTAATAAAACTAGATGGTTTGATTGCTTTTGTTACCAAAACAACCAACACTAAGATCATGGTCACAATATGGTTGACACCTCTTTGTTGAACTGCAATTAAATTCGTCATTTTTTCTTTGTAAATTATTAAGGACAACCTTTGTGAACACAGACACTTTAATGTTGCGCATTTCTATACATATTTAGAAAGTTGTATTCGCATTTCTATTATTAGAAACTTGTAATCGTGTCGTATTCGTGGTTCATTTCCAATCTTGTAATCCGAGCCTTTGATCATAATGGAAATTCATTTTATACATATATGTGTTACCTTTCATATTTGTGTTATACACGCAATCAATCTTTAAATACATGTTTATACGCAAAACCGGTACTCATAAATACACTTTGGATATCTAAAAACAAGTTAAAATACAAGAAAACGACATAAAATAACCTAGTAACAAAGTGCAGAGACTAAAAGTGAGCATAACCAAAAGCTCTTCCACTTCCTTTCTCCTCCAATCACCTTCCACCCTTTGTTTTAAGCCAATCATATTTCACCATTCTCCTCCAATCACATTCCTCCTTCATTAACTCCCCCCCCCCCTATATATACAAGTCTCTACCACCTCCTAAACACTTTCCACACACTAATCTACTCCCAAACTCTGTAATCCTCTCAAGAATTGTTTTCACTCACTTTTCTTCACCTTTCTTCTTCTAATCTTCTTTCAAACTACTTGGGTGTCACACCCCGATTTTCACGTGTCACCGGTGGGCCCGGTGGGGGAGTATCGTGACGTGGTTGGCAACGTAATAGTCAAACAACACAATATTATTATGCACAGCGGAAGCAAATTTAAAATATGATACAACCGAATTTAATATTGTTTATCAATGTAACAATATCCGGAAGTTTATCCACAGAACGGATCGAAATAAAATAATATTAATGGTTCAACAGACTTCAGGCATCCTAAGCTGGCGAGACTTTTTATTGATGCTAAGGAGACAATCCAGCCAATTTCGTTTAGTACCTGCATTCAGTCTTTTTGGGAAAATACGTCAGTTTACACTGGTAAATACAATCAACTGACTCATTTTGGAAAATGATTGAAAATTGGTTTGGATGCACGTGGCATAAACATTTTTGTTTAACTTGGGAGAATTATTTAATATTATAATCTTGTGAACGAATTACATGTTACTTATGCGTTCAGTAGCCCGGATCTTGTCCGGGTTAAAGATCAATAGACACACCACATAATTGAGTTATACACTGACAGGTGTACGCCTACACCCCGTGCTCAGGTCGTGGCCATCTCGTAAGATGATGCCAAGGATATCCGGGACATGGTCATTAACCCCCCAAAAGCTGTAAAGTAAACAAGACTGTTTAAACGAGCCGATCAAATTATTCAACTACCCACTTTAACGGTGGAGATTTGATGCCCGATCAAGCGGTATGCTATATACCGTAACCCAAGCCCGTATAGGGAAAATAAGTTAAAAGTATTTACCTGAGTAAGTATTAATCACAATAAGCAAAATGCACGTAGCTTTTACTGGTCCTCCTAATCTGGAACGAAGGTTTATAATAACCTATTAGAATTCTAACGGGCCTTTTATTAAGCTTAAGCTTAGACCGGCTAGTTTCAAGATACGGTTCGTACGCACGATTAAGCGAAGACCGGATAGAATGTGATTCAGACCCGAAAAGTTTGAAGACTTGTTTAATATGGGTTTATTATTCACATTCTGGATTTTGAGATAAAACCGTTCAGGTTTGACCCGTTTCGGCTAATTTATGTAAACTTGTTACATAAACCGAACCGTACGCGTAATAAGCGTGACGGGTGTTCATGAGAGCTATATACAGGTTTCCTAAGTTAATTATGCCTCAAATATGTTGTGACATCAGTAAGATGTCTTTCGTTATGCCCGAAACGTGTTTAAACACAAACTAGGCCCCGTAGGGGTAGTTTGGTCATTTAAAAGTTTAGAAAAGAGTTTAAATGTTTAACTGAGTTAAAGGTCTGATGTGATCAGTAAATATACTCAAATTAATGAGTTATAACAGTAAGATAAAGCATATATGTGAAATTTATCATTTTTAACCATACTATGCCCCGTAGGGGTATTTTGGTAATTTCACATAAGCCGAAAAGCTCAAAACGGAAGTCTGAGTTTATCAACCTTTTCTTACTGTTAAAATATTATAATTTGCCTCATATATCAGTAGGTATCAACCCGGGTATGTCCAATATGATTTTAAAACATACTATGCGTTAAAAACGCTAATTAAGGCGATTAAAGGCCATTTCCGGGTTCGATACTTAAATCTGATATTTTTATATTTCCAGAAGGCTTAAAATAATTTATTTATCATATGTGATCAGTAGCAAAAGGTTTGAAGTCGTTTAGATATGTAAAACTCATTTTATGGCCCGTAAGGGCAAAACCGACAATTTATCGAATTAAACCTACGACTATGAGTTATGCTCAGCCTAAAATTTATTAAAAATCTCTAAAAATCCCAAAATAATATATTACATCAGTGGGTAAAATATTTGATACCAAAAAGTATGTTTGACTAGGCTATACGCTAATTACGCCATTTCATTAACATAAAGCATTAATTTTGCGATAATGAGCATAACTCTTAATCTACAAGTCAAACTGATGTCAAACTTTGCATACGAGTCTATATATCAGTAACTAAGGTTTCTACACTTTTACATTTTCATAAATCACGTTTTAAGGTAATAAGGCATAACGGTCAACATATGAGCAATTAACGGAAACATGCATATTAATTGGATAACTAATGAACCAAGGTGTATAATCACAGAGGGTTGTTCTAACATGTAACCTAATCCAATTAAAGCTCTGAGGCATTTCTAAAACATGCCTAAACGGGTCAGAACTGAAAGTCAAAGTGAAAGTCAAACTATGTGACTTTCGGTTCCGAACCGGGTCTAAACAGGAAATTGTCGGGTTGAACATGTTTAGACATGTTCTTACACTTATTACTAAGTTATAAAAATGATCCAACAGGTTGTATATGGTCTACAATGTTAATTATGCATAAATGGCATTTTAGACTTCCTGTTGGCTTTTTAAATATAGGTTTGACCCGACTTTTGACCTGGTTAGAGTGATGATCAGGGGAAACCCTTTTGAGGTTTTTTTACCCACATAAATACCATCTTATATCTACTTTTGATTCGAGAATTGACTGAGCCATTATTGACTAATCTTGAAGTCAAACCGTAATTACGACGGTTTGACTTTTAGCTAACACACTAAGCTAAACTCAATTAAAGAAGGATTAGAACACTTACTGAAGTCCTATGCACGAAATAAGATCACTTGTGAGAGTTCCTTAGCTCCAGAAATGCTCCAAATGATCAGATGGAAGTGTGAAGAACAACATTGCACAAAGTGGCTTTATATAGTGAGTTTAGGCACCACAATTACTTGACACATAGCTCTATGATCGACCACAACCATTCAACATGTGTCTCTAGTGCCCTAGTACAGTTTAGGGGTCGCCCATAATGCAAAAATGTCGTTCAAAAGTCGAATTTCCGCGTATACAGGGGTCTGTCCCCGTTTTCTGTCTCTGGGCTCCTGACGCGGCCCGCCTCCCACTTTGCTGATCTTCACGCGGGCCGCCTGGGCCTGCGAATCTGATTTTTGATTTTCTATTTAATGCGAAGTTGACCCTTGGTTTATTTGAAAGGGCAATCAAGCTTTTTACTTGCATTTTGACCCCCTTATCTTTACCCACAAGGGCTTTAGGACTTATATCCACTTTGCCAAGTCCCCGAACACTTCCGGTTAACCCGAAAAGTCTTAACTTTCTATGTTTGCACTTTAACCCCTCGCACACGAATTTGATCATAACTTTCTCATACGACAACGAAACTTTATGAAATTTTAATCGTGCATTCAAGTGAGTATAATTAACATTTACAAAGCTTCGGGTTTGTCAAAAGGTCACTCAGAGGTATATCTTTAAACATGTTGACACATTTAACCCCTGTAGTTTGTAATCTCTCACTTTTTGTTTCGTATGATCCATGATTTATTCGTTTGATGTTATAAACATCGTGTAGGGTTATTATGAAGTATATTTATTCACTGTTGACATTTAGAACCCGTATAATCACGTACTTTCCATGTTTGTCAACTTTAGTCCTTTTCTAACATTCCTTCACACGTTCAAACTTCATGACACGTGTCAACACATTATAGGACGTGAATTTTCGAGGTGTTACATCCTCACCCCCTTAAAATAAATCTCGACCCGAGATTTACTGAAATAAGTAAGGGTACTTTTCTTTCATCGTGGATTCAACTTCCCACGTGTATTCGGGACCTCTACGGGCATCCCATTTGACCTTAACAATAGGCACCTGCTTCCTTCGAAGCTTCTTAACCCGTCGATCCTCAATCGACAAAGGTTTTTCAACAAATCTTAAGCTCTCATCTATATGCACATCTGTATGGGGTATTACCAGTGATTCGTCAGCGAAACACTTCTTCAGATTGCAGATGTGGAACACGTTGTGAATTCCACTGAGCTCTTCCGGTAAGTTTAACTTATAGGCAACTGACCCGACACGTTCAATAACCTCGAAAGGTCCTATGTATCTCGGGCTTAGCTTGCCTTTCTTACCAAACCGCATCACTCCCTTCCAGGGTGACACTTTAAGTAGGACTTTGTCACCTACTTCGAAGTGAAAATCCTTACGCTTAGGATCAGCGTAACTTTTCTGCCTATCCCGGGCAGCTTTGAGACGGTCTCGAATCTGGACAATCTTGTCCGTTGTTTCGAACATGATCTCTGGTCCTGATAACTGGACCTCTCCAACTTCCGCCCAACAAATAGGCGATCTACACTTTCTACCGTATAATGCCTCAAAAGGCGCAGCCTTGATGCTGGTGTGGTAGCTATTGATGTAGGAGAATTCGATTAACGGTAGGTTCTTATCCCAACTACCACCCAAATCGATCGCACATGCACGTAGCATGTCTTCCAACGTTTGAATAGTACGCTCACTCTGACCGTCTGTCTGAGGATGGTAAGTTGTACTAAAGTTCAAACGTGTGCCCAAAGATTGCTGGAAGCTCTTCCAAAAATGTGACGTGTACCTAGTATCTCTATCAGAGATAATAGCTACAGGTATGCCATGTAAGGCTACAATCTTATCAACGTATAACTGGGCTAACATATCGGAGCTATAAGTCTCCTTGATGGGTAGGAAATGAGCTGACTTAGTCAGTCTGTCAACTATAACCCATATTGTGTCATTGCCTTTCCTTGTCTTTGGCAACTTGGTGATGAAATCCATCGTCACCATTTCCCACTTCCACGTAGGAAGCTCAGGCTGTTGTAGCAATCCTGACGGTTTCTGATGCTCGGCTTTGACTTACGCACATGTCAAGCATTTTGCTACATGGGCTGCTACAGACTTTTTCAAGCCTATCCAACAATAATTCGCCCTTAGATCCTGGTACATCTTATCAGCTCCAGGATGAACGGAGTATTTGGAACTGTGGGCTTCCTGGAGGATAACATCACGAAGTCCCCCATAAATTGGAACCCATATTCGTCCATTCAATCTTAAAATTCCGTCCTTGCTAAGAGTTAACTGCTCCTCAGTTACTCCTAACTTTTCATTAGGATAGTTAGCTTCCAACACAGCTTCCTTCTGTGCAGCTAACAACCTTTCCATCAAATTATTCTTTATCTCCATGCGCTTGGCATTGATTCGGATAGGTTTCATCCTTTCCTTTCGACTCAAGGCATCAGCGACTACATTCGCCTTGCCGGGATGGTACTTGATTTCACAATCATAATCATTCAAGGTCTCCATCCAACGGCGTTGCCCCATGTTTAATTCTTTCTGATTAAACAGATGCTGGAGGCTCTTGTGATCAGAATAGATCACAAACTTGATTCCATAAAGATAATGCCTCCACAGTTTCAGTGCGAACACAACGGCACCCAATTCCAAGTCATGGGTGGTGTAATTCTTTTCATGCACTTTCAATTGTCGTGAAGCGTAGGCAATAACCTTGCCTTTCTGCATAAGCACACACCCCATGCCAGTGTGTGAAGCATCACAATAAACCACAAAGTCTTCTATTCCATCTGGCAAAGTCAGTACTGGGGCGTTGCTCAACTTTTGCTTCAGAATATCAAAGGATTCTTGCTGCTTAGGGCCCCAAATGAACTTTACTTTCTTCTTAGTCAAGGAAGTTAGGGGTGCAACAATCCTTGAAAAATTCTCAATGAAACGCATGTAATATCCTGCCAATCCCAGGAAGCTACAAATTTCTGTAGGCGTCTTTGGCTCTTGCCAGTTCATTACGGCTTCAACCTTAGCGGGATCCACCTGGATACCTCGCTCACTGACCATATGTCCAAGAAATTGGACTTCACGAAGCCAAAATTCACATTTAGAGAATTTGGCATAGAGCTTCTCTTGGTGTAAAAGTTTGAGAATACACCGAAGGTGTTTCTCATGGTCAGCTTGGTTCTTAGAATAAATAAGGATATCATCGATGAAGACGATAACAAATTTATCTAAGTATGGCTTGCAAACGCGATTCATGAGATCCATGAACGCAGCCGGTGCATTAGTGAGCCCAAAAGGCATCACTAGGAACTCGTAGTGACCGTAACGAGTCCTAAATGCAGTCTTGTGCACGTCTTCATCTTTGACCTTCAATTGATGGTAGCCTGACCTCAAATCAATCTTCGAGAAGTAACTTGCCCCTTGAAGCTGATCGAACAAATCGTCGATTCTGGGCAAGGGATACCTATTCTTGATCGTGACTTTATTAAGCTCGCGATAGTCGATGCACAGACGCATCGACCCATCCTTCTTCTTGACAAACAAGATTGGCGCTCCCCAAGGAGATGAACTAGGTCTAATGAAACCTTTAGCCAGCAATTCATCTAGCTGCGTCCGCAACTCCTTCATTTCTGTGGGTGCCAATCTATATGGTGCTCTAGCAACTGGGGCCGCTCCGGGGATGATATCAATCCTGAATTCCACTTGCCTATCTGGTGGCAAACCAGGTAGTTCTTCCGGAAAAACTTTTAGGAATTCAGAGATGACAGGGATGTCTTCTATCTTCGGTTTAGGCTCATCAATAATCACTTGTGCCATGTAGATGACACAACCCCTCTTTAAACATTTTGAAGCCTTGAGCATAGTCACTTGCTCAGGCAGCCCATACTGGGTATCTCCCCGAATGGTAAGCGATTCACCAGACGGAGTCTTTATCACTACTTGCTTCATGTTGCAGACTATTTGGGCCTGGTTATGTGATAACCAGTCCATACCCAAAACTATGTCAAAACCAGCCAACTTAAACGGAAGTAGAGACAGAGGAAAAGAATGGTTCTTAATGGATATAACACATCCATCTAACATAGTTGAGACGGTTTCTATGGTTCCATCTGCTAACTCTACCTCATAATTCACTTTTAAGGCTTTGACAGGTAATTTTAGCAATTCACAAAATTTATGATCTACGAAAGACTTATCTGCGCCTGAATCAAAAAGTACTCTTGCAAAGACATCATTTACAAGGAAAGTACCTGTTATGACATTATCGTCTTGCACAACCTCTTTCGCGTCCATTCTGAAGACTCTAGCATTAGTCTTCTTAGCCTCTTCAGGCTTCTTGTTGTACTTAGGGCAGTTGGTCTTGATGTGCCCCTTTTCATTGCAACGGTAGCACGTTGCGTCTTTTATCTTCTTGCAATCCAGGGTTTTGTGATCCGTGGACTTGCAAATTCCACAAGCAAAGGGTTTTGACTGAGTCTGAGAGTTCGACTCCAGTCTGCACTTTCCATAGTGCTGCTTCTTGCAAATTTTACACTTGGGCTTTTCACCAGAATTATGCCCATCCTTCCTCGACTCCGACCCTTTCTTGTTGTCACCGCTCCCACGGTGCTTCTTGTTCGACTTTCGTGAACCATCATCTTCACGCTTCCTCTTCTCGGCCTCCTTATTCCTCAGCGATCTCTGCCTGACCGCATCCAGAGTGAGGGATAAGGAAATGTCAGTTACAGACCTGAAGGTAGCTGGCCGAGAAGCTTTTACGCTTGCCTTGATTTCCGGGGCTAAACCACCGATAAAGCGAGCGATTCTTTTTGGCTCCGGGGTTACCAGGTAAGGAACCAACCGGGACAGCGTATTGAAGCTTGTCAGGTAAGCTTGACAGTCGAGGTTCGTCATCACCAACGATAGAAAGTCAGTTTCTATCTTCTCCACCTCATGTTGAGGGCAGAAATTTTCCTTGATTAGGGCAATGAATTGATCCCGCGACATATTATACAATGGGATTTTTCCGTTGGCCTCGATCAGAGATCTCCACCATGCTAACGCTTCACCCTTAAAGGACTGTGACACAAACTTAACTACATCCCTTTCAGCGCACCCGCTGATATCTACCACCGTGTCCATCTCGTCCAGCCAAGTCATACAGTCGATGGCTCCTTTTTCCCCAGTAAAATCCCTGGGCTTACAAGACACGAAGTACTTATAGGAGCAACCCTTGTTACGGGGTTCTTGATGCAGTACTAATTGTTGAGATGGGACACTTTGATGGTTGGTGGACTGACGGTCATCACCATCTTTCTTGGGTCCATTCTTTTTGGGAGGAGGCTTGCTATGAGCCTCAGAATGTGTCTTGGGCTTTGAATGTGGTGCAGAGTGGGTCCTACTTCGAGTACCACTGTATTCTTCATACTGCCTTTCCAAAGCCTGTGTAACAGCGCCGTCTATGATCGCTTTTAATTCAGCACCCGTTAACGTAATCTGGGCGTTCTCATTTTGCTCCACTGGATGGCTATTTATTTCATTTGAGTCAGCCATTTGAATTGAACTGTTGCAGAAAACAAGGACAATATTTTATTTGGGAGTTTATTATGGAATTACCCCTTAGGGTAACTCGTTAACCATGGTAACAGAGACCACATTTGGTTAACTTATTAATCGTATTAATTTAGGATTTCAATTAAAATTTATCCTAATTATAAACAATAACAATATATTTTTGCACATAAGGCTTAGTCACATGGACAACTTAAATTTTAAGCTATGATTTCAGAGAATCAAGACTTTTAAGGTTTGAACCTAGTTCATTACCCTTATCAGACAGGGAGCCATAGCTACCACTGTCTTTTGGCTCATATGGAAGTGAGCTGGGCCCGTAGGCATCATATTACCACGTATGGTACAATATGATCATCTTAATTGATGATCTTAACCCATGATTCAGAGATCATATAATTGGGTTTGGAATCTTCTAAAGAATCCTTATACATATAAGAATGACATATGATTTTAATGAATCACTTCTGCCAGGAGTGTTAACATGTTTTCAAGATGTTAACATGGATTTAAATCTTTTAAACAGGTCTTACCATCTTGGCCCGGTCTTATACTTGACACGAGGCTAGGTTTCACACTTTAAGATTCTTAATTACATAATTACATTGGCAGATTAATTTAAAAGGAATGATTTTAATTTATTCATTTCATTTATAAATTATTTATGCGCAAAATGGCAGACATGAAATTTATAAAACAAACATTCCATTAATTATACATAGGTTACATGTTGCCCTAAACGGGTCTTTTCAAACAAACCATTACCCACGCAGGGGTTTTAAACAAGTACTTGCCCACGCAGGGGCTTTAAGTAAACAAACTAAACATCATACCCACGCAGGGGTTAACGGAAAATAAACCCACGCAGGGGTCAAATCATCACACATACATACCCACATAGGGGTTTATGGAAAGATAGGCCCACGCAGGGGCTCAAAACAAACATACAACACACATACCCACATAGGGGCTTAACAACCAAATACACCCACGCAGGGGCTTATACAGAAAATGGAAGGATTCAATGATCCTTCTTGTTCTTCCCTTTGATCAAGCCTACTAATCCTTGGAAGAAAGTCTGCCTCTCCCTACGGTCCCTGTGCACTTCCCGTTCAACCTGATCCAGCCTCTGAAGGAGTTCTTCATGCTCAGGTGGGGAGAACCTAGGTGGCTGCGATTGAGTCCGTATGATAGGCCTAGGTGGTATCTGGTACCCTTGTGTTGGGTACCCAACTCCCCATGGAGCTCCGTATGGTCCTTCTGGTTGTTGTGGACTGGCGGCTCGAACGGGTTGTATGCCATGGAACCTGTATAAGCTGGGATTGGGTTGTCAAAACCCATTGGCGGCGGCTGCGGCATCGCTGGGTTGGAAGGCCCACCCATTTGTGGGTCCTCCTGATGTGGCGGGTAGTGGCTGGCACTTGACTGACGTGGGGAGCTGAAATGAAAGTCTCCCACACATGATGACATACGTGCACCAGTTCTCCTACGCCTTGGCAGTTGAGGAGGTGCCGGTTGAACTGGTGGCGGTGGAGGTGGTGGCGTAACTGCCACAAACCGGTGATCCTCAGAGGAATCTTGATGATGCTGCTGCTGCGGCTACTGCTGCTCATGAGGCGACTGCTGCTGCTCATGAAGCGACGAGTGGTGAGAAAGTGTGTAGTACCACTCGTGCCGAGTGAACATGGCTTGGAAGCTGTCTGGACCACCATATGGTGATCCATGGAACGAAGACCCATCGGAGATTTCTATCGGGTGGTTCGGAGTACCACTCTCCGGCATGACGGGGTCAGTATCCTCGTCCATGTCGTCAGCGTGATCGCCAGAGAAGTGATCGTCTGGCCCTAGTGGGTTGAAACCCACGGGTTCTGGTAAGTAATTGGCCGGATTAAATTGGCCTCGAAAGATGGGTGTGGGGTCACCATACGAGTGATGAGACAGGGATCGCTGAAGTGGTATGTAGGACGGTTGAGGGTTATTGGGTTCATAAGGGTTAAGAACAGGAGGTGTTGAACTATGCGAAACCGACCGTCTGGCCGGCTCGAACAGGTTTCTCCGGTTCTCCCGAGGGTCGTCACTCTCGGTGTTGGATGGAGCTCGCCGTTGCGAAGGTCCAGCTTCATGGTCGTTGGGGGCGGTGACTGGCCCCTTGCCTCGTCCTCGTCTCCTAAAGAATCTTGGAGGCATTTTGATATTCCTGTCAATAAAGTATAAGATAACAATAAAAAATATAAAATTTTAAAGGACAAAACAAAAACCGAATAAGGTGGAATTTGTCCTATGTTATAAGTCTAGACTCGAAGGTTTAGAATGTGCACTTGTGTAACTGAGATTAAACACAAAAGGCTAGTGTTTAATTCACTCAGAGTTGGCTCTGATACCAACCTGTCACACCCCGATTTCCACGTGTCACCGGTGGGCCCGGTGGGGGAGTATCGTGACGTGGTTGGCAACGTAATAGTCAAACAACACAATATTATTATGCACAGCGGAAGCAAATTTAAAATATGATACAACCGAATTTAATATTGTTTATCAATGTAACAATATCCGGAAGTTTATCCAGAGAACGGATCGAAATAAAATAATATTAATGGTTCAACAGACTTCAGGCATCCTAAGCTGGCGAGACTTTTTATTGATGCTAAGGAGACAATCCAGCCAATTTCGTTTAGTACCTGCATTCAGTCTTTTTGGGTTAAAAACGCTAATTAAGGCGATTAAACGCCATTTCCGGGTTCGATACTTAAATATGATATTTTTATATTTCCAGAAGGCTTAAAATAATTTATTTATCATATGTGATCAGTAGCAAAAGGTTTGAAGTCGTTTAGATATGTAAAACTCATTTTATGGCCCGTAAGGGCAAAACCGACATTTATCGAATTAAGCCTACGACTATGAGTTATGCTCAGCCTAAAATTTATTAAAAATCTATAAAAATCCCAAAATAATATATTACATCAGTGGGTAAAAGATTTGATACCAAAAAGTATGTTTGACTAGGCTATACGCTAATTACGCCATTTCATTAACATAAAGCATTAATTTTGCGATAATGAGCATAACTCTTAATCTACAAGTCAAACTGATGTCAAACTTTTCATACGAGTCTATATATCAGTAACTAAGGTTTCTACACTTTTACATTTTCATAAATCACGTTTTAAGGTAATAAGGCATAACGGTCAACATGTGAGCAATTAACGGAAACATGCATATTAATTGGATAACTAATGAACCAAGGTGTATAATCACAGAGGGTTGTTCTAACATGTAACCTAATCCAATTAAAGCTCTGAGGCATTTCTAAAACATGCCTAAACGGGTCAGAACTGAAAGTCAAAGTGAAAGTCAAACTATGTGACTTTCGGTTCCGAACCGGGTCTAAACAGGAAATTGTCGGGTTGAACATGTTTAGACATGTTCTTACACTTATTACTAAGTTATAACAATGATCCAACAGGTTGTATATGGTCTACAATGTTAATTATGCATAAATGGCATTTTAGACTTCCTGTTGGCTTTTTAAATATAGGTTTGACCCGACTTTTGACCTGGTTAGAGTGATGATCAGGGGAAACCCTTTTGAGGTTTTTTTACCCACATAAATACCATCTTATATCTACTTTTGATTCGAGAATTGACTGAGCCATTATTGACTAATCTTGAAGTCAAACCGTAATTACGACGGTTTGACTTTTAGCTAACACACTAAGCTAAACTCAATTAAAGAAGGATTAGAACACTTACTGAAGTCCTATGCACGAAATAAGATCACTTGTGAGAGTTCCTTAGCTCCAGAAATGCTCCAAATGATCAGATGGAAGTGTGAAGAACAACATTGCACAAAGTGGCTTTATATAGTGAGTTTAGGCACCACAATTACTTGACACATAGCTCTATGATCGACCACAACCATTCAACATGTGTCTCTAGTGCCCTAGTACAGTTTAGGGGTCGCCCATAATGCAAAAATGTCGTTCAAAAGTCGAATTTCCGCGTATACAGGGGTCTGTCCCCGTTTTCTGTCTCTGGGCTCCTGACGCGGCCCGCCTCCCACTTTGCTGATCTTCACGCGGGCCGCCTGGGCCTGCGAATCTGATTTTTGATTTTCTATTTAATGCGAAGTTGACCCTTGGTTTATTTGAAAGGGCAATCAAGCTTTTTACTTGCATTTTGACCCCCTTATCTTTACCCACAAGGGCTTTAGGACTTATATCCACTTTGCCAAGTCCCCGAACACTTCTGGTTAACCCGAAAAGTCTTAACTTTCTATGTTTGCACTTTAACCCCTCGCACACGAATTTGATCATAACTTTCTCATACGACAACGAAACTTTATGAAATTTTAATCGTGCATTCAAGTGAGTATAATTAACATTTACAAAGCTTCGGGTTTGTCAAAAGGTCACTCAGAGGTATATCTTTAAACATGTTGACACATTTAACCCCTGTAGTTTGTAATCTCTCACTTTTTGTTTCGTATGATCCATGATTTATTCGTTTGATGTTATAAACATCGTGTAGGGTTATTATGAAGTATATTTATTCACTGTTGACATTTAGAACCCGTATAATCACGTACTTTCCATGTTTGTCAACTTTAGTCCTTTTATAACATTCCTTCACACGTTCAAACTTCATGACACTTGTCAACACATTATAGGACGTGAATTTTCGAGGTGTTACTTTGGGCAACCTCTAGGAAGGTTTCCACAAGTTTGTCATAGCAAACTAAGGTGGAACCTCACCATATTTGAGGTCCAAAATAGCATAAAATTATGCTCTAATTTATCTTTTTGTTTCTTGTATATAATGCTTAAAACTTAGTGGAATATTGTACCTACCTTGCTCCCAACTAAGCTTATAGTTGTGGGTTTGTGTCTGGTTGATTTTCACCAATAAATAAGGCTCAAAACCTCTTTAAAATTCTACCCAAAATGTTCTAAGTATTGAAACAATCCAAGCTTCCAACCTTCAATGTTGGAGGACTTGTGTATGAGTAATGTGTGAACCATGGAAGCCTTGGCTCTCCAAACTTGTTCCAGTACCTCACTTGCTTAATTGTTTGTGTTCGTCTCAAGTAGCTTCCAAGAATCAAAGTAGCATAACACCGCCTCGCCTCCAACATTTGTCATGTTGGGTATGACACGCCCGGGTTATTCTTACTTGGCTACTTGACAAACAAGTTAGTTGTATTTTTATTTTCATTCATGACCAACCAGGTCATCAACGAAGTTGATGACTTGTGCTTTGGTGATACAATGAGGTTAATCCTGCCTCCATGCTTGACTTACATAACAATACATGATGATACATGACGGACTATGCTATATAATATATATTTAACCGAATCTTTGATACTAACCGAATTATGGTTAGATGTCATGAACAAAGGTTATATTGTCTTCGTTTAGACTCCTCGTTTATGATTCTAATGGGCAAATTAGGACCCATGAAAACACATACAAACTTAGTGTCCAAACGAGTATTTAGACAAGATATATTTTTGAGTACATATACTTTTTATACTTAATTCTGAATCCAAACTCTCCACAAACTCCAAATACTCATACACCTTCGTTTCCCCAATGTAGGGTAACTTCGATGCTCCACTCTCATCAACTCGTCAACTCACGTTTAATCAAAAAGCTTAGCAAAACCGTGAGTGTACATGACTTTTTTCCTTTCGAAACTTTTGGGTGCAATACTTATTCCTTATTAAAATGCACACATACACTTACAAATATGCTTACTGAAGAAACACTAGATAATTGACCGGAATCGAATTATCTAGGGGGTTTGAATCCACATAAAAGGTAGGTTTTCTCTCGTTCGATCGAGTGGAACAGTCCTTCTTCTCCGGTAAACTCTGCAAAACAAAGCACCGTTAGCCTCGTCAAGGGGAGAAGAGGGGTTCTCTCCTTGACCCGAATCCGGCGTGAGAATAAGTGTGTGTTTATGAAGAAGAAGAAGTATTGACGAAGTGTGTGTAACTTGAATTTCATACCTGGTTTGTTCTCATATTTATAGCCGAGAGTCTTTGGGCGGGAAAACCCGTTGATAAAATGTTAATGGAAAATGCTAACCCCGTAAGCGGTTACGTTTCCTTCCGTTAAGCTTCTCGATCCGACGTGAATGCACATGGATCGTGGTTTAGATCTATGACTGGGGATTTGCCACGTGGAAAGTGATCAAGTGGGGTTTTCTTTCCAATTACATGCTATCATCGTGATTTTAGAGATGCCTGAGGTGCTGACATGTGTCCAGACGGTTGTAACCGTTTAGTGGAGCACGATTGGGTCTTTCTAGAAGATTACTGCTGTAATCTGGTGTGACTCTTTATCGTATGGAGTCAGCTGAATAAATAATATCCAAGTCTGGATATTAAGCAGAAGTGTTTATTTTAGGATTTTCATCCTCTGTTTATGGAAGAAAGCGCAAGGATTTATGATTTCCTTTTTGGCGCGCAAGTGTTGGCTGTTGCCTGTTTCTTAAGCCTTTCTTTTGTAAGATCAGTGCGCGGCTGCGCAAGGTAAAAAGGGCTGCAAGGCGAGGTTGTGGTATGGTCCCAAGTACTTATTATGAAGTTTTTGTGACCTTACCCCTTCAAGTCCCCCCCCCCCCAGTCTAGTGTTGCACTTATGCAAATAAGTGGAGCACTGAACTTATAAGAGGGAAATGTTTTTTGGCGCGAAAATATGGAATCTTCTATGAGAAGATTCAATTTTGTTTACTGTAAAGATTTTGAAAATCTTTGACTTTAGATGAGACTGGTACAGTAAAGACTGAGTGACAGACTGTCACTGTCAGTTGTCCCTTCCTGTCCGTGTTTTGCACGCGCGCGTGTACCTGCGTTTGCGTTGATTTTCACTCGCTCTGCCGCTTGGATAACTGTGATATCCGAAAAAGGTGTTGTGGCGGTTACCGATGCCCTTTTTCTGTTTAATCATTGCTTTGTTGAAAAACCTTTCTTCTTCCTTTCTTCATTAACCATTTGAGAAAAGGTTTATCATTTCTTCATCTTATGTCAACCGGAGAACACCAAGAAGACCTATCTGAAGAAATGTCTGCTGAACTTCCACCGTTAAAATGGCCTAGAGCGACCTTTGATGGTTTGGTTCGGAACCTTAAATTTCCGGAGAACTGGGGTGCTCTGTACCCTGAAGAGGGGCAGACAGCAGCGGATGCTCCGGCTGGGTATATCACCCTTTTTTGGGACTTTTTCTGTGAAGGCAAGTTTCCTTTGCCTGTAACCAGATTTTTTCTTGAAATCCTTGAGTATTTCAAATTACATATTTCCCAATTGCACCCTATTGGCATGGTTAGGGTTCGACATTTTGAGTTTATGTGTCGAACGATGCATATCGAGCCGACGGTCCCTCGATTTAGGGGTTTTCACCAAATGCATTGTACTCAAGGGTTTTATTCTTTTGTTCAGAGAGCGTCTGCAAAGAAGATTTTGAAACATCCTCCAAAGTCTTTCCATGACTGGAAGCAAAAAAAATTCTTTATCAAGGCTGGGGTGATTCCGGTGAGGATGGTTTTAAGGGGGAAGGAGGATGTTCCTATTGAAATGATTCAGACCCCTGTTGATGAGAACTGGTATCAAGATCTGAAGGATGTGCCCAATATCGCTTTGCCAGGAGAAAGCTCTTGTCGGAGCCGGCATGAGCTTGAATTGGAAAATGGACCGTGATGACAAGTCAGTGTATACAGAGGATGGGCATGGTAAGATTGGGGTTTTTTCCCTCTCTTCTTCTTCTTCTTTTTTTTTTTTTGAACTTGCCTTTCTTCCCTTGTAGTTGTTTCGCTGTATGTTGTCGCGTTCAAGAGAGAAGGCGGAAAGATGGGTACCATTAAGAAGAAGCCTGATGAAGAGCTTTGGTACCATCGTATTGTGAAGAATTTTGTTCTTCCGCGAGATGCGGATCTGTCTGTTCAGCCTGCTGCTAGTGCTGGTAAGTTATGTGCATATTGGTTTACTATTCACTTTTTGCGCTTTTGAGTAAAATGTTTTTTACGCTTCCGTAGGTGAATTGTCAAACTTGGGCATAGGCCCTGAGAAGAAGAGGCGCGCGGCGACTTCTACTTCTGTGCCGAAGAAGAATGAAGCTGATAAAGCTCAATCTTTGAAGACAAAAAATGTTGGAGGAGAGAAGAAAGGTATGCGCCGTTCCTCTGACTCCTGGTGTGATAATGTGGTGGTTTCTGACTCTCTGGAGGGTCTTACGCCTGCAGTTACTGTTAGGAGGCCAAAACCAGAACCAAGAGATACTGCTGATATCCCTCCATCCAACCCAAATGATCCCATTGACTTGGAATCTAGTCCTGAACACTTGGTGCACAGGAAGGCTGGTAAAAGGAAACAAGCTGATACTAACGCTGAGGGTCAGCCCTCCAAGAAGATCCTAAGGAAGAAAATTACCAGGAAGGGCAATCTGGATGCTTTCATTTCGGAATCTGCTCCTAGTAAGTATTGTCTTTACTTCTTTTCCTTATGCGCATTAAATCTTTACAGACTTTGTTATTTTTATTTCAGAGGTTCCTGTTTCTCCTGTGTCCACAGAGCCGCAGCCTGTGGTTAATGAAGAACTCTCACCTTCCCCTCCGCGTGCTTCTGTTGTTGATCAGTTGAAGACTACGGAGGCTCCTGAAGATGGTGTGGAGAAGACTATTGAGGCTGATAAGCCTGTTGATGTTACTGCAGAGGTTGAAAAAGTTGTTGATCCAGGGGTTGTGGATGGTGCTGGTAATCCACGAGTCTCTGAAACTGTTGCTCAAGACCTGGGGAAAGAACAAACTGCTGAAAAAACCCCTACTTCAACTTCTTCTCCTAAACCTTCTGATGCTATGCCTGAGCATGTTGAGAAGGTTTCTGCTGAGGAGCAAAGCTCATTTACTGGTGTTGATAAAAATTCTCCAATCCGCCCAGAGGAAACCCTGGGGGATAATTATTACAGGACTTACTCAGAGAAAGATGCTTCTGAGCTTCATGCCCCTGTTTGGAATTTGAAGAAAGGTGACACTTTCTCGGATTGGCATGTGTGTCGGGATTGGCTGCAGGGAATATTTCCGCCTGGGGAGATCAAATTTCAAGAAAGCCGGACTTATGAACAAACTTATCAAGCTTACCTTGAGGAGACTGCTTCTCGTGCTTCTACCACTCATCGCATAGTGCGTGAGTGGTATAGTATGCATAAGGATTGGGAAGCTTTTAGGGTTTCCCAGAAGAAGTTTGCTAGCGATGAAAGGCGCTTAGCTCAGCTAAAAGCTAAATTGGAAGCTGATCAAGCCAAGTTTGAGGCCGATCGTAAAACTGAGGAGTGGTCTGTTGCAGGTTGGAAGATGAAAGCGGAAGCTGATGCTGTCCTCCTTTCCGAAGAACGCAAAAACTGGAAGAGAATTTGCGAAAAAGATAATGCTGAGAAGGTAAATCTTCGCAATGTCATCAATAATCTCAAGGCTGAGATTGAAAAACTGAAGAGACAGGATGTGGAGGTAGAAAGGTTGAAAAAGGAGAAAAATGATGCAGAAGCTGCGCTGGAAGAAGCGCGTTCTCATAGGGAGCGCAGTGAGCAACGAGAGGTACAAGCTTGCGCTACTATTGCGCTTAGAGATAAAGAGTTAGAAGAACTTACTGCTTTGCTTTCTGGCCAGGAACAACTTAAAAGGGACCTGGAGCTTGCGCACTCTGAAAAGGCTGAAACTTCCCGCCGTTTGACTGAAACCGAAGAAAAATTGGAAAATTCTGAAACGGCGCGAGCCACAGCGGAAAGTGAGCTTGAACCTTTAAAGAGTGATATGGCGTGGCTGAAAGATCATGGAATTGCTTGTGTAAGTTGCTTGCTCTTTTTTTTTGTGGGCTTGTTAATGCGCCTTCTTGTTATTTACCCTTTCCTATTTTCATAGGTTGCTGAATCAGTGTTAAATTCTGAAGAGTTGGATAAAACCGTTGCGCGTTTAGTTGTTGCTGCTCGAAGAGATGGGTACGCCCAAGGATATGCTGAGTGTTCCCAGCATGTGAATAGCGCTTTGAAGGTTGATTGGGATGTTAGTAAATCCGCGACTTGTGGCGTTAACACTGGTGATGCGCTTGCTGCTTTGAAGACAGAATTCAACAACTTACAGCTTCCCGTTATGGATCTTATAAATGTTGCGCTGCAATCTGACGATCACGTGGCGCAATTAAAGGAGATCTTTCTGGATGACGGTGAAGATTTTGTGTAGGTTCTTTTGAAACTGTATTGAACAATTTTTGCAATATTAGGGATGTGTATCCCTTTCTTTATTGTCGCGTTGTTGCGCAAGTAACTAAAACACTGCCGTGTTTGATAGTTCTTTAAGCGTATTTGTACGCCGAGGATAGTATGTCGTGTTTTTTAGTTTTACAATATTTTGCATGAATACAATTACTTTTATTGAGTAAGGCGAATGAAGTTGGTATAGAGCTCATGTGTGAACTTATGGTCGTTTGTGACGTAATCACTGACCGTTCATGAGGCTTGTTCTGAAATTACCATAATGTTTTTGCGCTTACTAAAAGAAATTGCATGCACTTTGTAAAAAGAAAAAAACACAAGAATAATAGAAACTTTGCTGTTTATTTCCGGATAGGGCACAGAGGCCGTTACAAAGTTTTCTAATTAAATATATGAGACTTAACTTACTCTATTCTCCCATTTTGTGTCTTTCTGCGCGGAGACCATAGAGTTCTTTCTTAGTTCTTCACTCTTTTGCTCGGGCCTTCGTCGCCTCGAGTTATCTGCTTGATTTCTTTGCGCACATTTTGCAGCAAATGTGTGAGTTCGCCACTTTTGAGGGCTTTCTCAATTTTGGTGCGCAAAGAAATGCAGTTGTTGGTGGTATGCCCATTGTCTTTGTGATATTCACAATATTGGGCTGGATCTTGCCCGCGCTTGTTTTTCATGGGGATTGGTGGCTTGAACTGATAATCTTCAGTGCTCAAAACTTCTGCAGGGGTTTTAGTTAGGGGAGTCCATTGCCTCTCCCTATTCTCCTGTTTGTTTTCCCTCTGCGCGGTAAGTTTGTTGATTGTTGCTCGGGCATCTTCAGATGAATGGTTGCCCGAGCCAGAATCACACCATGATTTCTTAAACTTCCGCCTGCCAGTTGAACCTAAATCTGCGAGTCGATTATGTGGCGGTGGTGGCCTATTTGTGGTAAGATTTTTTTTCTGTTTGCGCATAAACTTTAGCTGCTGCCATTACTTTCTCCCAACTTGTTGGGAGTCCTTCCGTTCCAGATAAGACCTTAACCATATCATCGCATCTGACCGCGTATTTGAATTGTGCGTGGATCAGTTGCTCATGGACTCCCCCGATCTCCAGTACCTCCTTATTATATCGGGTGATAAAGTCCTCCAGACTTTCGTCGTCATGTCGCCAGATATTCATGACATCTGATGTGTCTCGAATGGATCGTCGTTGTTGACTGAAATACGTCAGAAACTTCTTGCGTAAGTCCTTCCATGATGTGATGCTTCCGATGGGTAAATTATCGAACCAGATTCTTGCAGCGCCAGTAAGTGTCTGCACAAAGAGATGGCACCATAATGGTAGAGTCCAGCCACCTACTAGCCCTGCGCTTGTAAAAACCCTCAGGTGGTCATCAGGGTCTATCAGCCCATTAAATTTACCCACGTTGGATGGTAGTTTAGCTTTCTCAAGTGGAGCTAAAGCTATTTCCATGATGAACTTTGAATTTTCCGCTGCTTCCGCAGGGCGATAAATCAAATTATAGTTGTGTTCAGCCTCAGGGTTATAAACCGCACGAGGTCTGCATTTGTTGTAATTGGGCTGCAATCGGTTAAACACGCTAGTATTTTCACTCACACGGTAAGTTGCATTAGATTCATCAGTGTGGGTGTTCCGTTGAGGACCCAACCTAGTGCGAACTAATTGTCTTCGGTGAGGATGTGATTCCCGTTGATGGCTCTCAGATTGGGTATACTCATATCTCGACGGAGATCTGTAATATACCTCTACATCTTCGACGTGAGAGGGGCCCTCACGTTGAGAAACATGAGCACGAGATCATGGCCTTCTCGGCTGAGTTTGAGGTGCAGTTTGTGGTGCAGTTTGTGCACACAATTGTGTGTATACTGCATTCAGAGCCCCTTGAGACCTGACATACCAGGAGATTGGAGTTTCTCCTGGAGGCAAAATTGAGTGAACAGGGTTTTCTGGTAACACCCCTGGAGTGACAGGTTCATTTACTCAATTGGATTGAACCTCATTGTCATCTGAGGCATCCTCTGGAATTCCTTCAACCTGAAAATTGTTTACGATGTTCGGCCGAGGGTCGGTTTGCCGATGAGATGACGTTTCTTCCATATGCAAATGGAATCAACAAGGTAGATCAAAAACGAGAGAAAATTGGATGAAACAGAGAAAAACGGTGGGCCCCAATGAAGAAACACTAGATAATTGACCGGAATCGAATTATCTAGGGGGTTTGAATCCGCATAAAAGGTAGGTTTTCTCTCGTTCGATCGAGTGGAACAGTCCTTCTTCTCCGGTAAACTCTGCAAAACAAAGCATCGTTAGCCTCGTCAAGGGGAGAAGAGGGGTTCTCTCCTTGACCTGACTCTGGCGTGAGAATAAGTATGTGTTTATGAAGAAGAAGAAGTATTGACGAAGTGTGTGTAACTTGAATTTCATACCTGGTTTGTTCTCATATTTATAGCCGAGAGTCTTTGGGCGGGAAAACCCGTTGATAAAATGTTAACGGAAAATGCTAACCCCGTAAGCGGTTACGTTTCCTTCCGTTAAGCTTCTCGATCCAACGTGAATGCACACGGATCGTGGTTTAGATCTATGACTGGGGATTTGCCACGTGGAAAGTGATCAAGTGGGGTTTTCTTTCCAATTACATGCTATCATCGTGATTTTAGAGATGCCTGAGGTGCTGACACGTGTCCAGACGGTTGTAACCGTTTAGTGGAGCACAATTGGGTCTTTCTAGAAGATTACTGCTGTAATCTGGTGTGACTCTTTATCGTATGGAGTCAGCTGAATAAATAATATCCAAGTCTGGATATTAAGCGGAAGTGTTTATTTTAGGATTTTCATCCTCTGTTTATGGAAGAAAGCGCAAGGATTTATGATTTCCTTTTTGGCGCGCAAGTGTTGGTTGTTGCCTATTTCTTAAGCCTTTCTTTTGTAACACCAGTGCGCGGCCACGCAAGGTAAAAAGGGCTGAAAGGCGAGGTTGTGGTATGGTCCCAAGTACTTATTATGAAGTTTTTGGGACCTTACCCCTTCACTTACAAACAAATAATCCAATATACATGCTTGATACGTGATACTAGAACTCATACATGCTAGAAACTTATTTGTTTTATACTTGTCATTAACTTCGTACAAACCTCCCTTAACATGTATAGCGCTATAGGATTAACGCACCGCCTGTATTCTTGAGGTCATGTTAAGTTAAACAAAATGGTTTTGTCATTGCTACGACGAGATTAAGCTAGCGGGAAACTTTGGGTTGACAATTATAAGTTGCATGCTAGTATTGTTATGTTAAGTCTTAGATTACGATTATGCCATGTGGATTTATTCAAAACATTTATACTTATGATAATACACAAAATTGTATGCTCGCCAATACTTTATGTGTTGATATGTACTTTAATACCTATTGCAGGAAATTGACGATGATGATGATGAACGGAATCTAGTAGGATGACTAGAAACCCACTTTAATTTAGTACTTGTTGATGTATTTTGTTTCCTTGTTCAAGTTGTTGTATTTGTTTCCAAACATTGTATTTTTGCCCTATTAATGAAATGAAATATCGTTTATTAAATATTTGTCACAAATAGTCGTTATGAAGTCTCTTGCAATCTCGTTTCCGTCTTATTCTGATGTTTCTGCCATCGATCGGGGTGTGATAGACACATCATCCTCATCAAATACCAATACATGAACTAGCGAATTTTTTAAATAACATAATCTCCAAACCCGCATCCATGCAACACCTTTCTATGAAAAAACTCTAACCTAAAATAGTTTATATTCAAACGCAAATTTGTCGATAAGACCATGTGTAGTGGAAGATCATGTGAAATGCTCTTTTTCGCCACGTGTCCATGCTATCTTAGCTATTTTACATGGTAAAATGGTGTAGTGGTGAGGCATGTGAATTAGTGGGTTATATATAGGGTTTGGAATTGAGGGAAAAATTGACCAATCATAATTTAGAAATCGTCAAGTTTATCGCGTGTTCTAAACCACGAGATCCGGCCAAAAATGCCATTTAACGTGAGGTGAGGGTGGTGTTTCCCTCGTGGTGGTGCGTGGTTTGGCCAACCACATGACCACTATGTTTGCTCTAAGATGCCAAAGATTAATCAATCATTTATGTAACTGTCTACAGGTGAAGGAAACAACCTTCTATGTTGGAAACCTTCCGGACGACTGCTTTAGCTATCTGTTGTGGGATGTTTTCAGAGGGTTTGGAGTGATGTCTGATGCATACGTCCCTAGGAAAAAAGATAAAAGAGGTAACATATTTGGTTTCTTAAGATTCGAAGAGGTAAAAGATCCCCATCACATGGCTGCCAACTTGGGTACGGCCCGAATTGACCATAAAAAACTCTTTGTCACGCCAGCTAAGTTTGTTAAGGAAGTTAAAAATCATCCCATTAAACACCCTGCGTCTAAACAGGTACAATTCCATAATCATAGACAGGTCGTGGATAATAGGAACACATGGAACGTTAATAAAGAACCGGTGCATGTTAATGAGGGCAGATCTTATACTGAGGTAATCACAGGCATCAAACACGTTAAGGAACCAGAAACAACGGTAAACATATCAGTGGTGGAAAGCGAAACTTCAAAAAGATGGAGGAACAATTCTTTGGTTGAAGAATTAAGAAATCCCTATGATCTAAAATGTTTCCAGCAATTATTAGACGAAGATGGTCTAAATGGTTTCATTTCTAGATACATGGGCGGTTTGAGGATTCTACTAACTTTTGTTAATCAAACACAGGTTGTGGAGTTTCTGGAACAGAAAAAAGAAAGATGGGAAAATGGTTCAATGTCCTCTACATCTGGGATGGACGACATATACCATTTCAACGTTTGGCGAAAGTATTCATCAGGGGAGTCCCTATACAATTCTGGGGTCCAGAAATTTTCGATCAAATTGGAGGATTAGTTGGTTCAGTGGTACTGCCATCCAAGGCAAATGATGAGGATATTGACCTCTCGGTAAGCACGGTGGGCATAATCACTAACAATGTGGCTCGGGTTAATAGCAAGCTTACCATTGCTTGGCATTGGCATCCACATGAAATATTGATAACGGAAGATATCACCGCCGGTTTTCCGTTTGCTCCGGTAATGTCCGACGGTTTCGAAGAAATGGGTAAAACACCAGAATACGTAAAGTGTGACTCAACAAACGTCTCCAAGGAAGATGGAAGGTCTGCCTCGAAAGCTGGGGATCTGGGAAATAATGAGAGAAATCAAGAGTTTGGGAACAATATTAATTCAACTACAAAAAAGGTGGCGACTATAGTTGTTTCTCCCAACAAATCCCATTCAAGTAACATTAATTCCAAAGTGGGGACCGCCTCAGCTTCTGAAACAAATGGTTCAATCTTGGGCCCATACGATACCCCCCCTCCTCCACCACGTGACAAGCCCATTGATCTGTGGGCCAAAGATTCGGCTATTGGGCTTAATAACCTATTCGAGGAAGCAATATTGGAGACACCACCTGATAGGCCCAAAGGGGGTAATCCCACTGATCAGCCCAACTTGTCCCCTGATCCTTTTAATCTTAGGGAATTGTTAAATCAAGTAAAAAATAAGACGTCAATAATTGATCTCAACAACCCCACAAACCAAATTGATGCTTTATCTCAGCAATCTTCCCCAACTATCAATCGCTCGGGCATCCAGAGGAAAGCGAAACTCAGGTTCCCTCAATGAAGATGAAGGACACTCTGTGGGCGACAAGAAACAGAGAAACTTCGAAACACAGGAGTAAATCGGTGGACTCCAGATCTGATGAAGCGAATTCACACCCAGCTGCTCCAAACTTGCGGTGTGACATCAGTGACATTGATAGAGAAGCTAACCTCACAAAAGAAGTTGGTGAGGGTTTGGGTTTCACGTTTAACGAAGAAGAGATCAGGAAGCAGATTATGGTAGAAAGGGTGTCAAAGGTTCCTCAATAAATTACCTAACTGCAAACATCAGAGGGGCGGGAAATTCCTTGAAAGCGGAACATATCAAGGAACTGAAGAGGCAGAACAACATCAATTTCATCGCTATTCAGGAGACTCAGTTCACTGACTCAGCCAAACTACAGGTAAACAATTTCTGGGGTAACTCATTTTTTGAATCGGATTATGTGAATGCATCGGGTAGGTCCGGGGGACTGCTGAATATTTGGGATCCAAACATTTTTGTCCGTAAATCTTCGGTTTCAAATAGATTCTTTCTGGCCACACTAAGGGAACTAACGAATGGTGGAGAGAAAATAAATGTTGTGAACATCTATGCTCTACATGATAACATTCATAAAAAAGAACTATGGTTGGAAATAACCAATCTAATGGAGTTATATACCGGTTCCTGGATTCTATTAGGCGATTTTAAGTGTGTACGTGAACCAAAAGAAAGAAAAAAACTCAAAATTCAACCCTCTAGCCGCTGATTCTTTCAATCAATTTATTCGCGATGCTGCTCTATCCGAGTATACTATGCTAGGGTGCTCGTTCACTCATAGATCAGACGATGGTAAGCGTTTTAGAAAAATTGATAGGGTACTGGTATGTCACTCATTTTTGTCTAAATGGCTAGCTGCAAAACTTACTGGCTTACCTAGATACAGATCGGATCACCGACCATTAATGCTAAAATGTTCCAAAGTAAAGTTTGGCCATCCCCTTTTTTGGTTTTTTAACTCCTGGTTGAATGAAGACAGTCTGCACAAGATTGTAGCTGAATCATACATAAGCATTCAGCAATCGTACCCACCGGATAAGTTGGTAAGTCAATGTTTGAAAGCAGTTAAAATGGCAATCAAACCATGGTGCAGGAATTTAAAAATTCGGGACAGTAAGATCATTCGTGAACTGGGGAATAAGATCGAATCACTTGATCTTAAAGCAGAATCAGCTACTCTTTCAGAGGAAGAAGTCTCTAACAGAGAGATTTGGGCAAAAACATTGACCGAGTTAGAAGATAATAATCTGGAAGATCTTAAACAAAGGGCAAAAATCAAATGGCTAATGGAAGGAGATAAAAACTCTTCCTTCTTTCATGGTATAATCAAAAGCCATAAAAACCACAACAAAATTAATGGGCTAAATATCAATGGTATTTGGGTTTCGAAACCCGAATCTCTCAAGGAGGAAATCAAAACCCATTTCGAGCAACTTTTCATGGAGGATAATCACAATAGACCGGATTTTATTAATGATGGCTTCAAGGTACTCTCCACGGAACAATCGGCCATGTTAGTAAAACGTTTCTCCAAAGACGAGATTAAAGAAGCAGTTTGGGATTGCGGGGGAGATAAACTCCAGGTCCGGACGGTTTCACCTTCAGTTTTATTAAATGTTTCTGGGATATCCTCGAAGCCGATTTTGTTAAACTAGTGGATCATTTCTATGTATATGGTAAGTTAAATCGGGTATGTAATTCAAGTTTTATTACTTTGGTGCCTAAATCCAAAAACCCCCAATCCATAACAGAATTTCGACCCATTAACCTTATCGGATGAATCTCGAAACTTATCTCAAAACTGTTGGCCAAAAGACTGAAGAGGGTGATAGGGTATTTGGTAAGTGACACCCAAACTGCATATATCGAAGGTCGTAGTATATTGGAGGGGCCTCTAATAATCAATGAATTAATCTCCTGGTGCAAAAAATCGAAATACAAATTGATGTTGTTCAAAGTTGACTTCGAAAAAGCTTTTGACTCTATCAGTTGGAGCTTCTTGGATAAAACGTTTTCACAAATGGGGTTCCCCGCCCTATGGCGGAAATGGATTTTGGGTATATTGTCATCAGCGAGATCCTCTGTACTAGTAAACGGTTCACCTTCTCTCGAGTTCAAGATTAAACGTGGGGTTCGTCAAGGGGATCCTCTATCCCCTTTACTATTTATCCTTGCTATGGAAGCATTACACGTGGCTACGGTTACTGCAAATGCCCAAGGTATCTTCAAGGGATGCAAAATGCCAAACAATGGTCCTACCATTTCCCACCTACTTTACGCGGACGATGTTTTGTTTGTCAGAGAATGGTCGGACTCAAACATTCATAATCTATCAAGGCTATTGAGATGTTTTAACTTAGCTTCCGGTCTAAAGGTTAACTTTAACAAGAGTCAACTTTTTGGTGTTGGGTTGCCTACCGATATGGTCGAACAAAAAGCTTCCATCCTTCAATGCAAAATAGGTGTGCTTCCTTTTACCTACTTAGGTCTCCCAGTTGGTTCGAATATGGGTTTGATAAAAAATTGGAAACCGATAATCGATAGATTCGAGGATAAACTCACATTATGGAAAGTCGTACTCTATCTTTTGGAGGAAGGGTGACACTAATAGAAGCGGTATTAGGGAACCTACCCACCTATTATCTTTCACTCTTCTCGGCACCGAATCACGTGTTGAAACATGTTGAAAAAATTCGTCGTAAGTTCTTATGGGGAGGATGTTTGGAAAAAAATAAGGTTAGTTGGGTTCCGTGGTATAAAGTTGTAGCACCAAAAAATAAAGGGGGACTGGGGATTGGTAGTTTGGCGTCTATGAATAAATCTCTTATGATCAAATGGGTTGTGCGGTATAAGAACGAGCCTTCTTCGCTGTGGGCAACAATAATTTCAGCCATACATGGTGGTGCAAGATGTCACTCATACATACCACTGAAGAATTCCATTAGAGGGGTTTGGAAGTCGATTGTAAATATGGGTCGGATATCGGGTAATCAGCCAATCAATTTTCAACAAAGACTTACTCCGATCATCGGGAAGGGCGACAAGACCTTGTTCTAGTTGGATAAATACGCGGGAACTGAAACTTTGCGGCACCCGTTTCCTAACCTCTATGCACTTGAAAGCGATAAATGCTGCAAAGTAGTGGATCGGTACAATTTCAACCAAGGTAAAGCTGAATGGTTTTGGGGTAGCAGCTATACACTCTCAAATGAAGAACAAGTAGCGGAATGGGTGGAGTGTACTGCAATGGTAAACAAGGTAAATATACAATTGAAACCTGATGTATGGCTGTGGAAAACGGGTTCGGAGGTAGCGGAATTTCTGGTTAGTAAACTCAGATCGGAGCTGGATCACATTGATACCCTGAACGAAACGAAGGTACTTAAATGGTTACATTGGATCCCAAAAAAAGTTAATTGCTTCCTTTGGAGAGTGGTACTCGACAGAATCGCAACTAGAGAAGCTCTTCATTTGCGTCACATTCCGCTCCCCACTACAATCTGTGTCTTCTGCAGCAACGAGACGGAGTCGGTAATCCATCTCTTGGTGACTTGTGATATGGCTCAGGAGGTTTTGAAAGTGATTTTCCAGTGGATGAAAATACCTCTACCTAGGTATACTTTGAGTGTTGTGCAACTACTAGAAGTCATTCATTCGCATACGTGTCATAAGAACGTAAAAAGGTTAATATACGCGGTTGTGGCGGCAACGTGTTGGAGCATATGGCTGATGAGAAATGATTTTATCTTCAAACAAAAGCCACCCTCGGTGCCGAAACTGGTGGCTGACATCAAAGCGGTCTCGTATATTTGGATCAAGAATCGGGCTGGCCTCTCGGACTTAGAATGGAAAAAATGGATGTCTTTTAATCTTTAATATGTATTTGCGTCTTTTTTGTACTTTTGTTTGTTGTTTGTACTGTTTCTTGAGCACCTTGCTTGAGTTTTATAAAATTCTGCCATTTCTCAAAAAAAATTATGTAACTGTCACGACTATAGTTCACGAGGACTATTTTCACATATTTATGCTTAAATTCCATTTCCATATGACAATAATATACAAAACATGAAATTTTGATATTGTAACAACCCTAAAAAAATCACATTGCTTCAATTTAAATGTTTAATGAACACAAATGATTTTAAGTTGCGATAACACTAAATATAATTCATAAATATCAAACCAAGTGTAACAGGTTAGCGTTCAATGCCACATCATCTTGACGGAGGCTAAACACCATTAAGGGCCGTTAAACATGGGCCCCAAAGGGGAACTCCGCCAAGCCATTTTATCTAACTTTTAGTAAAACCACTACACACTTATAAATGAGTATTTTAGTTAAAACCTTATGTCTACGGGACACCAACACACTTATAAATGAGTATTTGAGTTAAATGCTTGGTTGGTCCCTGTGGTTTTCAAAAATTGCAGAATTGGTCCCAATGGTTTACTAATTACACGCGTGGTCCCTGTGGTTTTCAAAAATGCACTCGGTTGGTCCCTAGCCCTAACATCAGTTAAATTTCTCAGTTAAGTCCATGTTAAATGACCAAAATACCCTTGCTTATTAACTCTCTTTATAATTTAAATAATCCCTTTGACCACATCATCTTCCCCAAACAAACATGCAATTGAATGTGCGTGTGTGAGTGGTTGTCGAAGGAATTTAGGGTTTCATCTTCCCCAAGCCTGCAAGTGAAAACCGAGATTCAAACCACGACGACCGGAGCTTCCTCGTTGCCGGATGCATCTTCATCCACACATCCTGCACATACCCACCTTCCCTTCGACCCAGCACCACCGCCATCTCCACCTCCATCGACACCTTCAACCCACCGCCTCCATCTCCACCATAAACCCACCACCACCGCCGTCACCTTCAACCCACCACCTCCGCCGTCACCTTCAACCCACCGCCTCCACCTTCACCGTAAAACCACCACCTTAAACCCACCACAACCACTGTCACAAGCACCCTCACCGTCGTCACCTTCGACCCACCGCCTCTAATCGATCGAATCCGGATTCAATTAACAGCTCCGACATCACCGCCAGCGAGTTTCCTGTGACGGGGCCGTGTTGGGTTGAATCAAGGTCCTCCGGTGGGTTGAATCAAGGTTGGCGGTGCGGCAGTGGGTTGCGGAGCAGGAGGATTTGGGGTGGTTAGGGTTAGGGTTGATGCAGGTTTTATAACTGCAACCCCACAACCACTCCTCCCTTTTTCTCCTGAAATCGTCGCCCACAACAACCTGCAACCCCATCTCTCCATCTCGTTTTATAACTCCGGTGAATAACCAGCTGGAGCCGCCGCTACGGCGGCGGTGGTGGTGAGCTTTGACTTCGATTTCCAGTGTCTCCTCGTCTCCAACAAGCACACCCGTAACCCCCTGCTCTCCGGTGGCGGCGGTGCTGAGGTTTTCCGTCGATGATGATGACGAAGATACAAGATGATGTTACTGATGGTGATTGTTGAATATGAAGGTGGGTGGTGGGTTTTTAGAGAGAGAGGGGGAGGAAGAAGAAGAGTCTTCTGTATATATATATTTTTATTTTTTTTAATTGTTCAGGGGTAATATAGTCATTTCACACATAGTTAACTAAGAAATTTAACTGATGTTAGGGCTGGGGACCAACCGAGTGTATTTTTGAAAACCACAGGGACCACGCATGTAATTAGTAAACCACTGGGACCAAGTCTGCAATTTTTGAAAACCACAGGGACCAACCAAGCATTTAACTCTGAGTATTTTAGTTAAAACCTTATGTCTACGGGACACCAAAATTAAAAATAAATAAATAAATAAAAAACTATTGTTGAGAGCATGAACAATTGAACATGAACTACCCTCTATACCCTCTTTCACGGCCAAAAACCCTAAAACCTTTGTTCCTGGCCGATACCAAACCCTAGCCCAACTTGCTGAAATAATAATCAAATTTGGAGCTTTGAACCCTTCCCATCTACGATTCAGGTAAGAAATCATCTATAAACTCAATACCCACAATTATTTCTACCAAAGTTTGTATCTTTATAGATCTTTACAACTCAATCATCATGAACAATCTATTAAAGCGTCAAACTTGCTCTGTTCTCAAATGGGCTTTTGCTAATTTGGCTCAAAACAATCTTACCCCTTCAAAAACCACCATTAAAGGTACTGGTTTTAGCTACATTACTCAAAACCCTAGGTTCTATGGTAGAAAAGCACATATTCAATCACATGATTTGATTAAAGATAATAGTGTTATTGAAGCACAAGATGCTTTGATTGAATACCTTCACTCCACAAGAAATTTGCAGTATGTGGATGCCGAAAATATCAGTCGAAACTCGCCTAATTTTCTTGAAAAGTTGCTGAAAAGTGTGGAAAATGAGAAGGATGCTAAACAGTCATTAAGAAGATTGTTTTGTTACCATCCGATTAACGAATTCGAGCCGTTTTTCGAGAGTATGGGGATGAAGCCTTGTGAGTATTCTTCTCTTTTGCCGCGTGATATGATGTATTTAGCGGATGATCAAAGGTTGTTAGCGAATTATCACGTGTTATGTGAGTATGGTGTGTCTCCGAATAAAATAGGAAAGATTTATATCGCAGCTCATGAAGTTTTTGGATATGATCATGGGATTTTGCTATCGAAACTTAACTCACTTCAAGCAAAGGGTTTCACTCAATCTGGTGTTGCTAAACTTGTGAGTTCGTGTCCGAATGTTTTAGTAAACGATGATTTCTTGAAGGTTCTAGAAGCTTTAACGGATGTTGGGATTGTGCATAGTTGGTTTGAGGAGAATATTTTGGAGGAAAATTCTTACAATTGGAGCAAGATTCTCGAACATTTGTGTTTGATTAAGGGGTTGTGTTGTAGCAATGAGGATTTAAAAGAGTTGTTATATAACAATTCTACGATTCTTTTGGAAGACTCGGGGGATACAGCTATTTCATTGATCGTGTTCTTGATTAAGTTTGGAGCTTCCATTGATGACGTTTTAACGGTTTTTAAGCAATTCCCACAAATCAAGATTCGAGTATTTCAATCGAATTTAAAGAATTGCCATCAATTTCTTCGTGATATTGAGATGGATGATGATGATATTGCGAATATTATTCGTACCCACTCGCATGTACTCGGATCTTGTAGGCTAAAATCCGTTAAAACCCTATTTAACGGATTAAATTCCGGGAAAAAACGTCTTTGTGACATCATAAAAGAAAACCCATTGGAACTAAAAAAATGGGTTATTGGGAAAAAATTGAAGGCGTTACCGAAATCGAAAAACAATTTTTCCGAGGAAAAGGTTCGGTTTTTATCGAATTTGGGATTCGTTGAAAACTCGGAAGAAATGAATAAAGCTTTGAAGCTATTTAGAGGCAACGGAGGGGAGCTTCAAGAGAGGTTTGACTGTTTGGTCAACGCTGGTTTGACCCGCGATGATGTTGCAGAAATGGTTAAACTCGCACCTCAAGTTATCAACCAGACTAAAGAGGTAATTGAAATGAAGATTAGTTTTCTTGTAAATGATTTAGGTTATAATGTGTCGTCGTTAGTTAAGTATCCTGCTTTTTTATCATATTCGATACAGAAAATCAAACATAGATTTGCAATGTATAAATGGTTAACGGATCGCGGGAAAGTGAATGGTAATTTAGCGTTAAGTACGGTTCTTGCTACCTCTGATAAGAAATTTGTAAGAGTTTATGTAGATCGCGATCCCGAAGGGTTGATTGTTTGGGATAAATATAAGAAACAGTTTTTCTCTGATGAAAAAGCTGTTTAGATTACAGAGAACTTTAATATACAGAGAAATTTGCATTATTTGGTTTGAAATAATATGGTTGCAGTTGAAGCAACCAATGAGTTTTTGTTTACTGAGATTGTTTTCTTGTTTTAAATTTTTAATTTGAATTTGCTTTTGGATTTGATGATTGTAGAGACGTAGATGAACCAGAAAATGTGTACTTTTGACTTCTGAAAGTCAAAATTAACTTCTTGCTAAAGATCAATTTTTTTTGGTCGGTTATAAGTTTCTTGACATTTTAATTAATAAAATATTTTAGGGAAAATTACTTTTTGAGTGCCTGTGTTTTAGAGAGGTTTTAATCGCTTGAGTCTAAAATCAAAATGTTTAACGCCTACAGCCACTTTTCTTAACCATTTGAGTCCAAATTTCTAATCCTGTTAGAATTATTATGTTAACTTTTGTTAAATGACCAAATTACTCCTATACTTAAAAAAATCAATTTATTATTATTAAAACTAGCATCCACACACATATATCTCTCTGCATCTCTACAGATTCAACAAACTCACTCTCTCTCTACCTAATATCTTTCTCTCTCTTACTTATCTTTCTCTTTCAACAAAACCACCACCTCCACCACCACTGCAGCACCACCACCACCGCAGCACCTCCACTACTGTATGGTTTATATGGTTCATGGACAGTGTTAATATCAAAGTTATTTGTTAGATATGAGTTTAGATGGTTAAGAACAGTTGTGTTGTTTTGTTTAGAAAGAGAAAGTTAAAGGGTTGGTGGTGGTGAGACGGTGGTGGAGGGATCTCGGCAGTGGGGGTGAGACGATGGTGGTGGGTGTTCAGAGGCGGTGGTAGTGGGATGCTGGTGGCAGTGGGGCGACACTGATGGTGGAGGGATCTCGACAGTAGGGGTTAGGCGGTGGTGGTAGGTGTTCGGAGGTGGAGGTAGTGGGATGGTGGTGTCAATGGGGCGACACTGGTGGTGGAGGGTTTCTAGATCCAGACCGTGATTTTGGTGGGGATGATGGTGGGGCAGTGATGAAGATGGTGGCGGTGCAGTGATGTTTATATAGAGAGGAGTGTGTAAAGCGAGAGAGAGAGAGAGAGAGTGTGTAGGTGTGTGTGTGTGTGTGTTTTATTATATATATGTAATTTATTTTTATATATATTATATATTAAAAGTTTATACATTAAAGACTTGTTCCTTGTACTCATGTGTATATAAGACTTGTACTTTGTGTGTAAATGACCAAAGTACCCTCATAGTTAACAGACTTGGTGGATAGTGTTAGAAATTTGGACTCAAATGGTTAAGAAAGTGGCTATAGCGACTCAAGGCGTTAAACATTTTTTTTTATTTTGGACTTAAGTGGTTAAAACCCCTAAAATACACAGACTCAAAAAGTAATTTTCCTAATATTTTAGATTTTGTTAGATAGCTAGAGCTCAGCTTCTAACAAATATTTCAAACTTGAGCTCAACTCATTTGTTATTTATTATTAACCGGTATCTATGATCCGCGCTTTGTAGCGAGACCGTTAAGCCAAACAAAAAGTAAACGTAAAAATATGAATCGCGCACGAATGTTACGGCGTGCTAACTCGCAAAAATTAGGCTGAAAAAGTAAAACATAGAAAAGAATAACTAAGTCGGCTTAGGGCCCGCGAGTTTCGAGGGAGCCGTTAAATCGTAAAAATAGACGCAAAAACGTTGAACCACACACGCGTGTTGTAGTGTGTTAACTCGTAAAATCTAGAACGAATCGTAAAACGACAAATTTGTAAAAGATGTAAGTACACGGGACCAAAGTTGAAAGTGGAAAAGTGTTGAGGTTAAAAAAAGAAAATGTTTTTAACAAATATGTAAAAGATGAAAACTATAGAGTTAAAAGTGCAAAAGATGAAAACTATAGGGGTTATGTAAAAGATGAAAACTATTGGGTTAAAAGTCTAAAAGTAAAAGGGTTAAAAAGAAAAGAGAAAGGAAGAGTGTTTTTTTAAGGGAAAAAATTTATGAATTAATATAGGATAAAGTAATTATTTTATTTATCTTTATATATACACCTACACACGCATATATTATGTCTATATTTAGAGGGTGTTCGGTGTAACACCCGTCGTTTAATTTCATAAGAAATGCGGTATATGTAAAAAGTAAATTTATAACTAACAATACTTGGTTAGTAAACTAAGTTACACTTCACCATAGTATTTAACATAGTAAAATAACCGGTTTCAAAACATTGATCATTCAGTAGTGTCTACAAAACAACATGGTTTAACTAGATCAGATTAGGGCGGAAGCATCCAAAAGTTTTGTGTTCGGTTCTTGAAGCATCAACTTGATCGTCATCCACATACTTGCAATACCTAGAAACTGGAAATTTTGACAAATATTAGTATTAGAAATCTTAGAAAATTTGTAAAATCGAACTACGCTCAAAAACGGATTCGATTATCTAAGTTATACAAAGTTCAACATTCGTGACAGGGCTCTACCGTAACTTACGGTAGCCACCGTAAGTTACGGTAGCCGCTGGACAAAACTGATCTGTCGTAAGGCAGTAGCAAACTGCCGTAACACTTTATTCTCTACCGTAAGTTACGGTAGATACCGTAACTTACGGTAGTCGCTGTAGTTTTGCTGTTTTGACTATTTTGTTCATTTTACCCGAACCCACATGAACGGGATACCTCTTCCCTTATGAGAAGACCCAAATCTCGAATTTCTTATTTTCAACACCCACGCTCCCATCACCGGTTTGCGTGTTTAGTAATTAGCTATCCATCACTCGAGCTCATAATCTACAAGTAAGGTACTACCGTTATCAAATTTCGGATTTCCCAAATTCATGAGAATTTCAAGTAGAGAATTTTCATCAAATTTTACATACCTTATAACCCCCTTGCAATGAGGATCACTAATCCAGGTTCTAATTTCGTTTTGGGAATGATCTTGACCTTCAATTTGTGAGATTTAGGAGAGTTTAGGGCTTGAAGAAAAGCTCCAGGTCGCCCCCTTTTGTTTCAGTCGACCAAACACACCTTTTGTGTGTTTTTGGTGTGTGTTTTGGTTATTAATTAAATCTGATTTCAATTTTAACACTTTCAGTCCCTTAACTTTCGTTTTTGTTTTGTTTTAATCCTTTAACTACTTATAAGCCATCATCTAACTAGGTTAGTGCTATTCCTAGTTAGTTTATTTTACTAATTTATTTGCAACATGATTGTAATTTAAGTATTTGTATTTTCGGGATGTTACAAGTCCACCCCCCTTAAAAGGGTTTCGTCCCCGAAACCAGAGTACGTATTGAATAGTGTAGGGTAGAGTCGCCGCATCTCCTCTTCGGACTCCCACGTAGTGTCCGAACCTTTCCTATGCTCCCACTTGATCTTGACTTGATCGATTTGTTTGTTTCGCAAGTGCTTAACCTTTCGATCTAAAATTTCCAATGGCCTTACCGCATAATTCAGGCTATCATCCACATCGATATCGTCGTAATGGATGTAAGTTGTTTCCTCCGCTAGACATTTCAGCAATTGCGACACATGAAATGTGCCATATATCCCACTCAACTCTTCTGGTAGTTCGAGGCGATAAGCCACCTTGCCAACCCGTTCGATGATTTTAAATGGCCCGATAAACCTCGGGCTTAGTTTCCCCCTTTTTCTGAATCTGATAACGCCCTTCCATGGGGAAACCTTTAACATAACCGTGTCGCCTATCTGAAATTCAATCGGTCTTCGTCTTTTGTCGGCATAAGACTTTTTCCTATCTTGGGCTGCCTTCAAATGGGCTCGTACCACTTCAATTTTCTCATTAGTGGCTTGGACAATATCTTTATGGGCCAGTTTGCGTGGTCCCACTTCACCCCAACACACCGGGGTTCTGCATTTCCTACCATATAGCATTTCGTAAGGCGCCATGCCGATGCTCGCATGGTAACTATTATTATACGAGAATTCAGCCAAGGGTAGATAAACATCCCAACTTCCGCCGAAATCAATAATACATGCCCGTAACATATCATCGAGCGTCTGTATTGTTCTTTCACTCTGCCCATCCGTTTGGGGATGGTAGGCGGTGCTAATGAAAAGTTTCGTTCCCATTTGTTCTTGAAAATCTCGCCAAAAGTTTGAAGTAAACCGGGTATCTCTATCCGACACGATAGATACCGGTACTCCGTGACGTGCCAGTATTTCGTTTGTATATACCTCGGACATCTTTTCCGAAGTATATGTCTCTCGTATAGGAATAAAATGAGCACTCTTTGTTAGTCTATCTACAATCACCCATATAGCGTCAAATCCCCGAATCAATTTAGGTAGTTTGGTCAATAGGTCCATAGTGATATGTTCCCATTTCCAAACCGGGATCTCCAGAGGTTGCAGCTTTCCATATGGTTTCTGGTGTTCCGCCTTGACTTGTAAGCAAGTCAAGCATTTCTCCACATATTTTACCACATCCCTCTTCATTCCGGGCCACCAATAGTTTTGTTTCAAATCGTTGTACATCTTGGTCGCACCCGGATGAATAGAATATCGGGATTTATGGGCTTCATCGAGTAGAAACGTCTTAACCCCACAAGAATTTGGAACCCATATTCTCCCGGATCGAGTCTTCAACCCGTTCTTTCCATCCGACAAATCTTTTAACTGGCCGATTATTCTTTCCTTCTTCCAGTTCTCCTCTTTCATTGCTTCTACTTGCGCTTCTCGGATACGTTCAAGTATACCCGAGGTCACCACAAGCTGCATCGACCTTACTCGTATTGGGACATAGTCCGCTTTTCTGCTCAGGGCATCCGCCACCACATTTGCCTTTCCGGGGTGGTAATGTATTTCGCAGTCGAAATCCTTTACCGTTTCTAACCATCGTCTCTGGCGCATGTTTAACTCCTTCTGATCGAAGAAGTATTTTAAGCTCTTGTGATCGGTGAATATGGTGCACTTTACCCCATATAAATAGTGCCTCCATATTTTTAACGCAAACACCACCGCAGCTAATTCGAGATCATGCTTGGGATATTTCTTTTCATGTATCTTCAATTGCCTCGAGGCATAAGCTATAACTTTGCCCCGTTGCATCAGAACGCATTCGAGCCCCGATAGTGAAGCATCCGAATAAACCACCAAATCTTCGACTCCATCCGGCAATGTTAATACCGGAGCTTGAGTTAACTTCTCTTTTAGCGTCTGAAACGCCCTTTCTTGTTCAACACTCCAAATGAACTTCTCCTCCTTCTGGGTTAACTTTGTTAGTGGCGACGCAATCTTGGAGAAATCTTGAATGAATCTCCTATAATACCCCGCAAGCCCTAAGAAGCTTCTAATTTCCGAAGGGTTCTTCGGGGAATTCCATTTCGACACGGCCTCGATCTTTGACGGATCTACCAATATTCCATCGGCACTTATGATGTGGCCGAGGAATTGCACCTCTCGTAACCAAAAGGCGCATTTAGAGAATTTCGCATACAACCTTTCTCGTCTAAGTGTCTCTAACACCTCTTGTAAGTGGCGTGCATGTTCTCCTTCATTTTTCGAGTATACCAGAATATCGTCAATAAACACGATTACCGATTTATCCAACATCGGCTTGCAAACCCGGTTCATGAGGTCCATGAAAGTCGCGGGTGCATTTGTCAATCCGATTGACATCACGGGGAACTCGTAATGTCCGTATCTCATGTGGAAAGCCGTCTTCGGTACATCCTCCTCCTTGACTCTTAGTTGGTGATACCCCGATCTAAGGTCAATTTTTGAAAACCAGTTTGCACCTTGTAATTGGTCGAATAGATCGTCTATTCTCGGAAGCGGGTATCGATTCTTTACCGTGACTTTATTCAACTCCCGGTAATCGATACACATGCGCATGCTTCCGTCCTTCTTTTTTACGAATAGCACGGGCGCGCCCCAAGGAAACACACTCGGCCTTATGAATCCTTTATCAAGCAAGTCTTGAATTTGCGACATTAATTCTTGTAATTCCGACGGTGCGAGTCGGTATGGTGCTTTTGCTACGGGTTTCGCGCCCGGAACTAGTTCAATTCCGAACTCTACCTCCCGCTCAGGCGGCATTCCCGGTAAATCATCCGGAAATACATCTTCAAAGTCACGTACTACAGGTACGTCTCCAATCTTCGGTAATTCTTTCTCGGGCTCGTTCACGTATATCATAAATGCTTTACATCCATGCCTCATGAGCTTGTGAGCTTTTATCATCGAGCATATTATAGGATTGCCTCCTTTTTCGCCATAGATTGTGACGTGCTTTTCGCTCGGAGATGTTAGCTTTATCTCCTTACGGAAACACACGACCTTTGCGTGGTGTCAAGATAGCCAATCCATTCCTACAACCACTTGAAATTCTCCCATTGACATCGGGATTAGGTCTATCAAGTATTCTTCATCATCGATGCTTAATTTGCAGCTTTGACAGACATCACATACTATGAAACTTTTGTTATCTCCTATTTCAACCTCTAAAGGCATAGGCAATTTTGTCAACACAAATGAAGGATGTCGAATAAATCCATGTGAAATAAAGGATTTATTCGCACCCGTATCAAATAATACACGTGCGGGGATCGAGTTTATTGCGAATGTACCTGAGACCACATCGGGTTCTGTCTTTGCTTCAACTGCCGTAAGTTGGAAGGACCTAGCTTTCGCCTTTGGAGCTTCCGTTGGAGATTCTTTAGTGTCTCTCTTTCCAACCAATTCTGGGCATTCAGACTTTTTGTGGCCGGGCTGATAACATTTATAGCAAACGGAAACCTTTCCGGGACATAACGATGCGGTGTGTCCCGTCTTCCCACATACCGGACACGGCTTGTCTTTGAAGCGGCACTCACCCTTGTGCCCTTTTCCACACACCTTGCAACTTGGCGACCCGCCTTTAGCATCCACTTTCTTTCCCGATTCCACAGTTCGAGCTTTCTTTGTAGGGCTTGGATTCACATCATGTGCCCTTCGTTCACCCCTTTCAACTTGTTTCTTCAATTCAATTTCCCGTTCCCGAGCAACGTTTATGATCTCGGTAAGGGTCTCGTATTTTGAAGGAGTCATAAACTCCCTATACTCGGCGCTCAACATGTTATAGTAGTAGTATATCTTCTGTTCTTCATTCGTCACCAATTCATTGCAAAACTTCATTTTATCCATAAACATCGCCGTGATCTTGTCTATGGTCTCGCCCTTGTGTCTAAGTTGCATGAACTCTTCCTTGATTCTATTAATGACCGCCTTGGGACTATGATGTTTAAGAAACGGCGTCTTAAACTCCTCCCATGTCATGGCCCTCACCGCTTCGGCTCCTATTTCCTTCTTTTTATTGTCCCACCAATCTTTGGCTTGACCCCTCAACTGACCCATTCCGTAAGTAACAAAGTCACTTTCGTCACAATGGGTCCTTTCAAACACTCCTTCAACATCGCTTAACCATCTCTGGCATATTATCGGGTCAACCTCCCCATTGTAGATTGGCAGTTTACACGCCATAAACTATTTGTACGAACATCCCTTACGTTCTCCCGATTTCTCTTTCATAAGGTTGACACTATCTTCCAACCTTTTGACTCGTTCTTCGACAAGTGACAACAACGTGTTTTGAATTTTGTCTATAAACCCGGATAGACTACCTTCAATTGCCTTCCCCACTTCTTCGGCAATTATCTCTTTCATTTGTTCGGTGCTTGTCGGCACCGGATCATTATCGTTTCCTTTCGACATCTTGAAACTGAAATGTTTACATTAAACATTAAACATTTCATTTATAACATAGATTTATTTGCTTTGGTTTAGCCAAGTTCATAACTTGCTTTAACCGTTCGCCTTTAGTGCACTTTCCGGGTTTGAGTGCGTTAACACGCTCTTCCCATGCACATTGATTTACATCTTGTTTCTTACATAAAATATAATCTACTAACATAAATAATTAATTCTTACCGGACGATCGATCAAGCTTGAACCGAACACTTTGTTGACAACCTTAAGCTCTGATTACCAACTTGTAACACCCGTCGTTTAATTTCATAAGAAATGCGGTATATGTAAAAAGTAAATTTATAACTAACAATACTTAGTTAGTAAACTAAGTTACACTTCACCATAGTATTTAACATAGTAAAATAATTGGTTTCAAAACATTGATCATTCAGTAGTGTCTACAAAACAACATGGTTTAACTAGATCAGATTAGGGCGGAAGCATCCAAAAGTTTTGTGTTCGGTTCTTGAAGCATCAACTTGATCATCATCCACATACTTGCAATACCTAGAAACTGGAAATTTTGACAAATATTAGTATTAGAAATCTTAGAAAATTTGTAAAATCGAACTACGCTAAAAAACGGATTCGATTATCTAAGTTATACAAAGTTCAACATTCGTGACAGGGCTCTACCGTAACTTACGGTAGCCACCGTAAGTTACGGTAGCCGCTGGACAAAACTGATCTGCCGTAAGGCAGTAGCAAACTGCCGTAACACTTTATTCTCTACCGTAAGTTACGGTAGATAACCGTAACTAGTCGCTGTAGTTTTGCTGTTTTGACTATTTTGTTCATTTTACCCGAACCCACATGAACGGGATACCTCTTCCTTCTGAGAAGACCCAAATCTCGAATTTCTTATTTTCAACACCCATGCTCCCATCACCGGTTTGCGTGTTTAGTAATTAGCTATCCATCACTCGAGCTCATAATCTACAAGTAAGGTACTACCGTTATCCGATTCATACCTTCTCTTAGTGACCCATTTAGTTTACCCTTATGGACTTCATCATTCAAACAAACCAACACTCTAAATTCTCGTATTCTAATATGTCATTTATTAACAATAACAAAAGACCAATTAACCATATTACGAAGCGTTAGCCACGCATTAATTGATTTTTCGACCCGTTTGGCTCATCTACGGAATCCTCCATTATGATGACTACCAACGAGATCTAACCAATTCTTGACCTATTATTCAATATAGCGAACATTACGCTTTAAATCAACACAACTATTATTCTACCATTCAACTACACATATGCTATTTATCAAAATTTACCCAATGTAACGAATCAAGTTACATACCTTCAATGCACGCCCTTCAAACGCAAGTCGCCACCGGCTTGTCCACTCGACGCTCCGGTATCTTTTCCTATAGATTTCAATCATGATACGTTTAGAACTCCTTTTCAATCATATGTCGCATAATTTGCCTAAACGTCACAATTATGCGTTTTAACTTTAAATTTCAGTTTCAAACCTTCTTTGAGGCATTTCTACGAACACTTTAAGGGCAGATTTTTACATGATTATATAACAAGTCCCTAACTTATCATTTAGCCCGGATTTACATCAATCAAGCTTTCATATATAAAATTTGACATTCATATTTCAGTAATCCCTTTCTATGAACCATTTTACACTAGAATAATGCTCTAAACCCTAGTGTTTATCAAAATCTCACAAAACCCACGAGGATCACTAATCCAGGTTCTAATTTCGTTTTGGGACTGATCTTGACCTTCAATTTGTGAGATTTAGGAGAGTTTAGGGCTTGAAGAAAAGCTCCAGATCGCCCCCCTTGTGTTTCAGTAGACCAAACACACCTTTTGTGTGTTTTTGGTGTGTGTTTTGGTTATTAATTAAATCTGATTTCAATTTTAACACTTTCAGTCCCTTAACTTTCGTTTTTTGTTTTGTTTTAATCCTTTAACTACTTATAAGCCATCATCTAACTAGGTTAGTGATATTCCTAGTTAGTTTATTTTACCAATTTATTTGCAACATGATTGTAATTTAAGTATTTGTATTTTCGGGATGTTACATTCGGGAATGCTTATTTAACTTCCAAAGTGTTTTTTTTATTAAAAATATTTATTGACTTGCAACTTTTTCAAATGGAGTTTTAGAAAAGTGTTTGGATTAGCTTTTGTGATATGAAAAGTAAGATGACAAAAAAGGATAAACAATAACATTTTATCTTTTCTCTACTCACAACCACTTTTTTATAATATGCAAAACACACTCATATAAAGTTGCAGAATGAGATCCAAATGCTCCAATTTTATGTTCAAAAAGCTAAAAATCATTTAAAAAACCAAGTTTTTGTAGCTTTTGGAAAACAAATTTTACTCCTTTTCAAAAAAGGCAAAAAAAGAGAAAATATCACTTTTTGTCCTTTATGTTTGCACTGAATTTTGAAACGTGCCCTTTAAAAGTTTTAGTTTCAATTTATGTCCAAAAAACACATGTTTTATATCACTTTATGTCCTTTACACCAAACTGAGTTAATTCTCTCAGTTAGGTTTATTTAATGCAAGGGCAAAAATGGTATTTTATAAATAATTGTTATCAGATCCCCTATTCCCCTTATCTTCTTCAATTTCTGAGAAACCCTAGCACACAACCCAAATCCCCTCCCTTATCCCCCTTCAAGTCCGGCAGCCGGACTCGGTTCTTTGGCAATGTCCGGCGACGATCTCCGGCCGTCCACCATGAATATATACACACCACCATGAATCTCACTCCATTACTCTCTTCCCCTCAATTCCCTAATCACAGCTATGGTGGTGTGTATATATTCATGGTGCCACCCATCATCACCGGCTTCTTAACCGGAGCATCATCAATCTCATCATCATCATAGTCATCATCATCATAATCATCATCAAACTCATCATCATCATCCTCATCATCATAATCATCTTCACTATCATCCTCCTCCTCAACCACCTTCACCCCCTTTTGTGCCCCCCTCCCACCACCCCCACCCCCACCACCACCACCGGAGTTACCAAAATGAGGCAATTTCATATCCTTAAATTGTGGATGATTTTTCAGATCTTGAAACCCTTTCGTCTGTTGTAGCTGCTGAAACTGCTGAAGTTGTTGCGGTGTGGGCCACCATCACCCCCACCGCCCCCACCGCCACCACCACCAGTACCGCAATGTACAGATCAAAGCACACATTTTTTTTCACACATTTAACAAATTAAATTAGTTATGATACTCACCTGAATCTTGACAAACTCTTCTTTACTCATGTTTTCAAGAACAAAAAAAAACATAACAAAACAGAGGAAATGAAAGGAAATTACAAATCTTTTTTATAAATCTGAAGCTAAAATGTAAAAAAGCTCATAACTTTGCTGTGAAAATGATGAAACTGAAATGGGATTTGAAGGGTTTGTTTAATTGGATTGAAATGAGAAATCAAGTACCAAAAGGGTGTGTTTTCAAAGTGTTTTGAAGGTGTTGACAGAGTGTTTTTAAAGCACAACAACAACAACAACAACAACAAACAGAACTTTGACAACAACAAGTTTCAGAAGAGGTGTATATATTCATGGTGGACGACCGGAGATCGTTGCCGGACATTGCCGGAGAACCGAGTCCGGCTACCGGACTTGAAGGGGAGAAGGCAGGGGATTTGGGTTGTGTGCTAGGGTATGTCATAAATTGAAGAAGATAAGGGGACAAGGAGATCTGATGACATTTATTTATAAAATACCATTTTTGCCCTTGTCTTAAATAAACATAACTGAGTAAATTAACTCAGTTTGGTGTAAATGACATAAAGTGATATAAAACATGTGTTTTTTGGACATAAATTGAAACTAAAACGTTTAAAGGGCACGTTTCAAAATTCAGTACAAACATAAAGGATAAAAAGTGAAATTTTCTAAAAAAAAAGGACTTTTATCAAAGTCAAACACTTTATTAACTTATTGGCTTCTTGAAAAAACCAATAAGTCAATAAGTCATTTCCAAACTCAATCTCAAACACAACTTTAACGTAATATATATTATTCAAACTAGCAAGGTGCCTGCGCGATGCGGCGGGGTGACAATTTGCATTACGGTACACATTTTTGTTAGTTTATCAACTCAGTTGTGATCTATTGTATAGTACTTAGGTTAGTTTTCTGATTCGTATGATGTTCTACAAATTTTTATTATGTTTATTGTTTTCTTAGGTTTTTGAGTTAGTGGCACCAATTGATCTATCTATATCATAAGGCTTACACATCTCAATAATATAAGAAATAGGAGGAAGCGGCTAGGGTTTTCTGTCATTGTCTTCCTCCTCGTTTTAACCTTGGAACCGGTAAAGGTTATGTGGCTCTTGAGGACCACTACTGTCACCACCGTATGGAAGGTTGTAACCGAATCATTACCACCGCCACTCGCCTGCTCAATCCGTTTTCACCGCGCCAGAGTATGGCTGGCGCCGCCGTAGCACCACCACTGCCACCCTCATATTTCTCTCTCTATATCGCTCTTGCGTGTTCTCCCTTTTTGTTTCTCTTTCTATCGATTGAAGTGGTGAGAGAAAGCATAGATTTCGGCTCTAATTTGGTAACCTTATTTCAAATTTAAAAGTTACAAAAGATGGAGCCAAATGTAATTTACATATTTCTTAACATGATAGGTTTGATGTGTTGTACATTAAAACAAGGGATTAAAATCTAATTAAGATGAAGAGTTAAAATGTAACTATTGTTTAAAAAGACGAATTTACCCTTATTTTAGGTGGTGTATATATAAATTAAAAAGGAACAGTTCTTATTTTTTGAGTATCTTAAAAGGAAAAAAATTATTAGTTGTTATTTTCTTCTTTAATCACTTGTACATTAAAGCATTATATATTTGTACCTTTTAATCTGTGCGTCGATATTGAACAAGACAACTACCGAAACGTCGACAAAAATGTGTAGGTCGTCATGCTATCTTTGGATTTTTTTTAAACAATATAGTTTATAAGATATGTCAAGAATAAGTAAAAAAATTATAAGTTTGTTGTAGATGGGTGAATTGTAACTAATTATCTATAATTTTGTAAAAACCTTAGGGGTTTAAGTGTAATAAGTTTAGGGGCTAAAAAATAAATAGTGTTTAAAAGACCAAACCACCCTCATTTTAGGGGTCTTTCTATAAATAAAAGGGGGGAAAAGTTCTTATTCTTTGGGTATCTTAAAATGACCTTGTCTCATGCATTATAATATAGTATAGATATAGAATCTATAAACCAACGAATTAAATAACCTGCAGTTTTTTTCAACTAACTAATATTATCTATAAGAGTATTTTTGAACTTATAATGCCTAAAAAAATGCAACACAATCTGGTATTCAGTTTTTGAATATGTGTTATCTTTAGATTATGGAGTTTTTTTTCCTAAAAGTTTGTTGGTGGAAAGCTTATTTACCAAACTTATAAAGAAAATTTATAAAAAAAAGTTTTATGAAAACGAAAATGCTTCTAAAAACGTTTTTATAATATTTTTATGAAAACTAAAATTCCATTTAGTTGAATCTATCTACTATAATAAAAGAAACCAAGTTTGGGACACGTGTCATTCATTAAAGCCATCTATTTTTATAGATAATTAATATCAATTAAAAGATAATTATACAATTAAATTTAACATAAATTTAAACAATTCATATAGGAGATAATATATATAATATTTTAAAATAGAGTAAATTACAAAAACCGTCATTTATGTATGTCACTTATTGCAAACTGTGTCCTTTGTCTTCAATAATTACAGAAAACGTACTCGATGTTTGCAAACCCTTGCAAGTTATGTCCTTTAGCCCTAACTCTGTTAATTTAAATGATTTATTTATTTTATTAAACTAAAATAGTTAAGGGTAGAACCTATTTCAAAAATGTTTAAAAGGTGTTTACTGGTTCTATACTTATATTTTCGTGTTCAATTCTCAACTCAAATACGGTAATCACTATGTTTATGTGACATTTATAAGAACAATCACCGCAATCACCCCATTCATCGTATATCGAGTATATCTGTTAGTTTTTTTAAGATATAAATTTTTTTTAGATTCATTCAACCCATGTAATAAACGAGGTTTTTTAAAGATATAACATTTTTATTTTTTACTATACAAAATTACATTTATGCAACTCGTGTAATACTCGGGGTTTTAAAAATATAACTTTTTTTTTTATTATGTAGTACATAAAAGAGTTAATTACATAGTTAGTCCCTGTGGTTTGCACAAAATAACAAACTTAGGTACTAATAGTTTAAAATCACCTTCTAGGGTATTAACTTTTCATTTTGTAACGTTTGGAGGTATTAACTTCTAAGGTAATAACATAGGTAGTCCCTGTGGTTTACACAAAATAACATACTTGGGTACTAACAAAATGTGATTTTAAGCCTACAAATAAGCTTAATACCCTCAAACGTTACAAAATGAAAAGTTAATACCCTAGAATGTAATCAGAAACTATTAGTACCTAAGCTTGTTATTTTGTGCAAACCACAGGGACTAACTATGTAATTAACTCTACATAAAATTAGATTTATTTAATACATATAATACATAGGATTTATAAAGATATAACATTTTGTTGTTTGGTACATAAAATTACATGTGTTCAACCCGTATAACACAGCCTCCCGCTTTAGTATCCCTAACAGTCGAACTTAGTCTCGCTCCTCGGCTCGACGAGGTTCTTAAAAATGTAACTTTTTTTTATTTAATATATAAAATTAAATTTACTCAACCCGTACAATACACGCGGTTCTTAAAGATATAACTTTTTTTTATTTAATATATAAAATTACATTTATTCAACCAATGTAATAAATGAGATTTTTAAATATTTATTGTTTTATTATTTGGTATATAAAATTGCATTTATTCAACCCGTGTAATAAACGAGATTTTTAAAGATATATTTTTTATTATTTGGTATATAAAATTGCATTTATTCAACCCGTGTAATACATAGGGTTCTAACCTAGTATGGTATAATATAAAGTTTTTTAATACAACAAATTGGATAAAACAAGTGAGCTTTTTTATGTCAATTTACTTCTTACTAACCCATGCAACCAAGTAAATACATAAACATACAGAATACGAACAAAGCTCATATCAAACCCGTATGTGCAAGGTTTCGAGTCGTCGGAACAAATTTGTGAACAATCTTAATCAAACAAAAATCGGTGTGAAAATGGTTGGAATATTAGTAAATTGATAATAACGACAACAACGTAGAGAGTCATAAGCATTTGAAATGTGATAGGACACATTGCTTTAATCACTTGTACACTAATGCATCATCTACTTGTACATTTTAATCCGCACAACAATACTGACCAAAACAACTTTCGTAACGTCGACAAAAATGAGTAGGTCATCACGGTACCTTTGAATTTTTTTTTAAAACATTATAGTTTTTAAGATATTACAAGAATATGTAAAATAATTATAAGTTTGTTGTGGAAGGGGATAAGTGTAACTAATCAGCCACAAATTTTCCAATGATCTCTAGATCAAGTGGTGGAGGGCTTGCATTTCTCTTGAGAGATGCAGGTTCGAATCTCACTTGGTGCAGAGTGAGGCACTGGTGGGCAATGATAGGAGACCCAGGGAAACCTGGGTTGGATCCTTGAGCCAAACGGGTTTTACCGGTAATTTCACCGTCGTGCCTACGGGCGGGTGGGTTACCGGGTTTTTCCCGAAATTGGTGATGGACTCGGGTTACTCTCGGAGTACTCCGTTTGTCCAGTGGGTGACCCGAGAGTGCTCGGGATTGAGTTTGTTGGCCGTTCAAAAAAAAAAAATAGCCACAAATTTTGTTAAAATAAAGGGATTTAAGTGTAAAAATATGAGGGACTAAAATATAATTAGTGTTTAAAAGAATAAGTTACCCTCATTTTAGGGGTGTTTTTATAAGTAAAGAGGGAAAAAGTTCTTATTTTTTGGGTATCTTAAAATACCCTTTTCTCATGCATTATATTATAATATAGTATTGATATTTTTCAAAGTGATTATATAAATCATAATATTTGTTTATTAAATGGGCTCTAATCTAGGCCGGAGCTCATTAAAACTCAGGTGAATTAAAGTTTTTAACTAATCAATTACTTTTTTACACACTATTTCAAAGCCCATGATTTAGTGATCTATTCTAGTATATGATATTTGTCCCTCATAAAAATTGTGTGTTTAAATTCTTGCAATAATAAGATTAAGTAGTATTTAAGACCATGGGGTATGGTGGGGCTTGGGTTGGGCATTGGTTGACACGTGGACTATAAAAACTCAAGGCTTCAACCCACTTTTGAAGGGGGTATGGTGGGCGTGATTTGGCTGGCGTGGCCAAGCCACATCAGCTTTTATATATATATATATATATATATATATATATATATATATATATATAACCATAAACTACTAAACATACAACATAATTATTAAAATAAAAATACAAAATAATTATCAAAATAAAAACCTATCATTCTTCGTCGTCTTCGTCGGTTTCGAACCCAGGAATCGTTGAAACATGTTCCACCAAATCAGCTTGAAGGTTGTGATGTATATCCCTTGACTTTATTAAAAATTCATTTGCCACTTTATCTTCGTCTGCTACGTTACCTGGTTGGGGGTCATCATCATCATAGTAGGTTACGACCGCTCTACCTTCATCCTCCAAAATCATGTTGTGAAGAATGATACATGTGTACATCACGTTTCCAATTAGATCCTTGTCCCATAGTCGACAAGGCATTGCCAATATTCGTCACCTTTTCTTCAAAACACCGAATGCTCGCTCGACGTCTTTACGTGCAGCCATCTGGACTCTGTTAAACTTTAATCTCTTTGGATCTGAGGTACCGTGTCTTGTGAACGATTTTACGAAAACCCCCCACTCTGGGTAAATCCCATCAACTAGGTAGTACCCGTACACGTACTCAACCCCGTTTATAAAGAAAGTTCCTTTGGGTCCTATACCATTTACCCGATCATTGAAAAGAGGCGAGTGGTTTATGATGGTAATATCATTATGTGAACCTGACATACCGAAGAACGCATGCCATATCCAAAGATCTTGGGACGCAACCGCTTCAAGCATGATGGCTGGCACCCCGTGAAATCCACTAGTGTGAGCGCCTTGCCATTGGGTAGGACAAAGTTCCCAAGGCCATTTCATGCAATCTAAACTACCTAGCATCCCGGGTAGCCCATGATAATCTGCGTGATGTTCCAATATTTGTTGCATGTCACTGAAGGATGGCTTTCTCAAATATCTTTTCCTATAAAGTTCTAGAATACACGAACAAAAGTTGTGAAGAGTTTCTCTAGCTACACGTGCAGACATTTTTAAATAGTCATCCATAATGTCCGAACTATTGCCGTACGCTAACTGCCTAAGTGCGGCCGTGACCTTTTGCCACGTACTAAATCCTAATTGCCCGGTTACATCGGGTTTTTGTTGGAAATAAACATATTTCTCCTCAAGATCTCTAGATATCCTTAAAAATAAGTTTCTACTCATACGAAAACGACGCCTAAACATTTTTTCATCATACTTAGGTTCCACTGAGAAGTAATCGCTTACCAACAAATCGTTAGCGGTGTGCCGTTCACGAGCGATGTACCTTCTCCTCCGTTTAGGTTGTTGAGTCTCTTCCTCATCGTCTTCGTCTTCCACGATAGCTTTCACCACCGCCGCGATCGTTTGTAGAAATATTTCCGCACCATCGTTAGATGATGATGACGATTCACTATAACTTGAAGAACTCATGGCAATATTGTGTTTTATGTGTTTGATATTGTGTGAGAAAGATGTTAAATGTGGTAAGTATTTATAAAGGGAATTTTTTTTAAATATAGACCCCAACGGCTAGTTTGAAAGGGCCATTCACAACCCACCATGTCAGCTTGCTCCCCCGCCCCACGCTCGGCTTGAAAGCCAAGCCCCAAGGGCCACGCCCAAACCCAAGTCCACCCGGGATGATGGCTTGGGCGTTTTCCCCCAACCCACGCCCCATATCCCATGGCCTAAATGTAAAAAATGGCTATTTAAAAATATTGTGTTTCAAACTCTATTAATAATTTACAAGTAACACGTGCTTGTAAATTGTATTTGGAGCGCCTCCACTTAATTTTGAAAAGTCCAAGGGTGTATCTTGTATAGCCACGTAAATTCAAGGGGCGCCGGTGTTATATCCCCTAAAAACAAACAACGAATATAACTTCAGATCACAGCTAGACACCATTAACCTGTGGGCTCAAATGAAACGAAAAGACAAAAATACCCTTTGATACATTCAAGTATGTTAGAAAGTAAAGGGTAGTTTGGGGAATCTCCGACAGGTGGGAAATGGGGGCTTTTTGAATTTGAACCGGCTGGTCCACTAACACGTTATCATGCACTGCAACAAAACCGTGTCCCATAAAACCTTTTTCTAATCTTCATTTTACTCATATCACATGTTTCTACATTATATTATATATATATTGATTTCGAGGTACGATAAATAGTAATTTTATTTTTATAATAATATATGGTTTTTTATTATACTCTTTATTATTTAATATATCATAATATAATAGTTTATTATTATATTCACTTCTACCTTATTTTAATAATTTTTTTTCTTTTTTTAACATATATTAATTTATCAATTAATTTGATACTTCTTTAATAAGTTACGTTTATAACTTTTTTTTCTAAAAACTTAAGTACATAGTTGTGATTGATTTCTTTCCTTGACATTCCGTTATTAGTTTTCTTAAAACGAGGTTATACTCAGAATAAAATATTTATTTGGTATCACAAAACGGTACGATGATAAACTAAATCGTTTTAATGGTTTGACTTTCTAAACAACATGCTTTATTTTCAAATCACGTTTGTTTTACATTATCATTTGTCCGTTTTCGCCGCAACGCGCGATATAAAAAAACTAGTTTGTATTAATTGTTGAGTTTGATCAAAAGAGTTCAAAATGTACACTCCCTCACCACCACCCCTAGTATCACTATTGTTGTCGCCACCACCCACATCTTTGGCCACTGTTGCTATAACCAGGAGCGGACCTATGGTATAACTATAAGGTCAACTGTCCTATACATTAAAATTATGATCACCCCTGTAAACTTTGGATAAGGCCCCCTAATCGCGCCCTCATGAAAAGATCTTATGTTTTTTACCGAACATCATCACCCCAATCACCGCCTACCATCGTTGTCACTACTACTAATGTGACTATCACAACCAACCACCACGATGTTTTTATTTACTTTATTAAATCTAGAGAAATGTAGTTATTTTGTTAATCAAATGCATTAAAATGATCACTTCTTTTGAGAAGTTGCAAATTATTCGACAAATTTTAATTCAAAATAGAGTTAGTTAAAATTATCTATATTCATAGAAACTCCCCATGAACAGTATTTCAATATTTTTGTTTAATATTATTTTTTTAGTTTTTATTATTTTATTGTTTTATTACTTTATTTGATTTTAATCATATTTATTCTTATATTACTTTTAAGATACGGTCAAAGTATGTGTATCAAACAAAATACTATAAAAATGGATGCATATCCGTACCTATTTTGTTCGGTTCAGTTCGGTACGATATCGTAACAATAGGGTGTCAGTTTATGGAAATCATTAACAATAAAATTAAATATTGGTACCGATTGATAAATATGGTGTTTAATCGGTTTCAATTCGGTTTGGTACGACAGCAATACGTCTGTTTTCAAAAAAAAAATTACAATGTTGAAATATAATAAACAAAGAAGGCAAACGAACATAACCAATATCAACTGAACAAGATCATTACTGGTATCGATATTCGTTTTTATTGTTTTCGACTGATGTTATGATTCCTCTTTGGAATGATACTATAGCAAATGCAAGTACAGTAACGAACCGAACTAATACCGACTGTTTCCCGCTGCGAAGCGCGGGGGAATCTCACTAGTTCATATTATTTTGAATGTAAAATGCCAAAATGGTCCTCAAGTTTAGGTCACTTTTTTTACTTTAATTCAAAAATGAAACTTGTTGTATCTGGGTCTTTAAATTTTCATTTTTGTTGTCAATTCCATCCAAGTAGCAAACTCAGTTAAAATGTATTGTTACTTCCTATAGACCATTCTGGCAATTCTCAAATCTTACGGAAAATTTTGGCACTTTCCCGTTTATTCTTTTGTTTTTTAATTTTATAAATTATATTTTTTGTCTTTAAATAAAAAAAAACAATTATAAATAATATATATATATATATATATACATATACACACATTTATATATTTACACATTTTTCATTAATTTTCTTTTTTACCTTTAAATAAAAATAATAATAAATTAATGATGTTTTGTACGAGGGGATAGACGGGTGGTACTGATGTTAGGTATGACGGGTCGATGTAACATCCCGAAAACGGGTTTGGTAATCAAACTTTGTTCATACTAAAAGACGGGTAAAGTACCGTTAGCAGTAAAAATAACCCGTTAAATATTTGGATTTAAATAAGAAATCCTAATAATTAAATACAAGCGAATCAAAGAATTTAAGAATTTAGTTTATAAGAGCCCGAGTCAACGGGACTTAAAATACAACGGGTTTTTAACTCCCGGAACCCACTAAGTTAATTAGGTAAAATTAACCTAGTTAGTAATGGGTAATTAAATAATAAACTATGAGTTATAGTTTCATTTATGAATATCTAAACTTGAGGGACCAAAACCGTTAAAAAGGAAACAAGTTTTATTTAATAAAAAAAAAAATAACACACCACACACACAAGGTGTGTGTGGATCGATCTCCAGGAGCGACCAGGAGGGTGAAAACCCTAAAGTGCCAAAATCATCAAATTGAAGGTCAATTCCTGTCCCAAATCGAAATCTGAACGTAGATTCGTGATCCTCATCACAAGGGGGTTACAAGGTATGTGAAATTTGGTGTTAATTCTCTGTTTGAATTTCTCATGAAATTGGGAAATCTGAAAATTTATGTTGCATGTTAGCTATTTGGGTAGAATAAGGTTGATATGGTGTCTAGGAGTAAAACCTAGACAATAACATGAGAAATCATGGCCAAATTCTGAAAAATTTCATGAACACATTGAAGGTGATTCATGGGTTTTGTGAGAAAATGATAAACACTAGGATGTAGAATGCTAATCTAGTTTAAATTGATGCATAGAAACTGATTTCTCAAAATATGATGTGTAGTTCATGAACACTAGACATAGAGGTTTGATTTGTGATGTAAATCTTGGTAAAAATAACTAGTTATGAACTAGTTAGTAAATATGTAAAATTATGCTCACTAGGTGTTTGTTAAAATGCCTAAATGAAGCAAAAATGTTGAAATTCCATGTGAAATGTGCATTTGAGTATGTTGATAGATCAATTGACTTCTAGGAAGTCAAACTAGCCAACGATTTAATCAAGTGATAAAGTCAACATAAGACCCGTTAGATGGAGTAGTCATAATTGATAATGACTAATCTAACCATCTCATGAATTATGATGATAGTTTGACGCCTAACGAGCTAGGTGGAAGCTTGATGAGTGAGCGGGTCAAATGAATCAAGTGTGAAGTAAAAGCGTGTTTCGGATGCAAGGTAAGTAAAACTTACACCCACTTGTAGTATTTGTGTTTATTTTTATAAGCGATGAATACAATAAAGGATTATGTTCGAATCATGGGTTCCGACACGAAACGAAATGAGTTGGAACCAATAAAAATGTTTTAAACCATGATTTATGGAGAAAAAGGCAAAATGATAAACTAGTCATGAATTGGTTAAGAGTTAAAGAGTTTTTCTTAAGGTTACCTTATGGCGTAACTAGTAATGGGAAATTGGGTAAAAATGAAAATTTAGTCAAGTATCGACTAAAGTAAATTAAAGTTCAAAGGACACCCATAGCGTAAGTCGAATGGGTTAAAAATATAAGAAGTGACTTTAGAGATCTAGTGAGAAAATCCGAAATGGGTCGGATGTGTGATTGGTAATTAAAAACCATGTTTCGTTACATATAAAAATGTTGGGTTATATAGGCCGAACGGGTCAAATGGTGGGGATAACACCATTTGACGAAATCAACTAATGCGGTGGTTAAGTCATGTGTTACAGGAGCGAATAGTAATTTGGATAATTGTGTCGCCATAGAATAGCGGTAATAAAAGCAAGGTGTTGAAACGGGTCACTAGGTTGACTCGAGCCAGGTACGTATAAATACAATTGTGGTTAAACATACATTTTTGGGTCAAATAAGTAGCAAATGCCCTTCGTCGTAAATGAGGGGCTAAAGTTGACTAAAATGCCCTTGTTGGGTAAACCGGGCAAACGACCTTTAAAGGTTGTTGGAAATAAGTGTTTTGATAGATTAAATCCTTAAGATAAGTATAAAAGGGATGTTATGGGACCTTAGTGCATAAATACCCTTAACGGGTCAAAATAGAAGTATTAGCGAAACGGATTAAGAATGTGTAATAACCCGTGATTTGAACCTTGTACGATAGGAAATAATCATAATTATAGGTTTACAAAAAGAAACAAGGGTCACAAACAAGTTTGTTAGGTGAAATCACGAACGGGTCAAAAGTTGGTAAAAAGGGTAATAAGCCGAAGAGTTAAAAGTCTGAAATTTTATTATGTCGGACGTTGAATTTTAACTCCATTAGATGGAGAATTAAATTACGGACGCGTAGGAAAAAGAATCGCGTAAAACGGATCTATAACGAAGAAGTTATGACTAATTCCGTAAAACTTATCGTTGCTGAAATTTGCAGGACACAGCTCTGAACTTGCTGGAAAAGTGTATCCCCCGCGCCACGCGACGGAGGGAGTGAAACATGTCGCGACACGCGACGGAGGGTCGCGGCCCGCGTAAAAACTCTCGCGCCCCGCGAGAGAGCCAGAAGCTGGCAAATTGTTTAATTTTATTCGTTTGACCCATATTTCTTGTTTAAACTTGCTAATTAACTATCAAAACTAACTTTTAGGTTGGTTTTGATGATAGGTGAATGTCAAGCGTACCCGGATGTAGATCAAGCAGCGTACAAGAACCGAACACAAAAGATAAAAGCTTCTGCACGTTGTTTTCGTCGTCATCTTAAACGGCAATTCCGTAGTTATCAATTTGTATTATTTTCAAATTGTAAAAGTTTTAATTCACCCGTATTGTTCAACAGTATTTACATAAAATTCCATGTTTATTTTCTTATTTTTAAACGAAAATCTTTAATTAAATAGACGGGTTTTACAAGTTGGTATCAGAGCCTTGGTTTAAGAGATTCAAGTATGGTGGGAAAACTATGCTTGGACTTAAACCTTATGCTCTTAATAAAGATTGGTGTTCGGTTCGAGGCTTGATCGCAAATCCGGTAAGTACAAGTATGTTAATAGTTTGGCATGCTAAAGTGTTGTAGACAACACATAGGGCTATCGTGTGATACACGTTACCCCAATAAAAACGATGGATATAGTTGACGAAAAATACGCGCGTTGACGCGTATAGTAGAAAAAGCCTTGTATTATAATACGGGCGATTATTGAAGTTGACGTTACTAACTTTTGTGAATGTTTTATTTGAAGGACACTCGCGTTTGAAGATGACGAGAGTCAACCGAATTGTGGATATGATGATGGAACGGTCCGAAGTATGACAAGAGGAGCATGCTCACCGAGGACTAAATCGCGTAACGACCGCGAACAAGGTTAATGACAAGGAACGCCCGTCGAGGCAAACATTACCAGGTGCACATTTTAAATAATCGCACAAATAGTAATATGCAACAAATAAGTAGAAATTGAAAGTTGTATATGTAGATTAAAAACTTGGAAAAACCTGAATAGAAAACGTATTCGGGATATTGTTTCCAAGAGAAACAAATAGAGGCGTTACTTACATAGGGCGTGATGTGAAAACTATAAAAAGGTCATGTGTGTCATGTGTTAATCGCTTACTCTGGCCAAGTAAGTAGTGGCATATGATACCATGAACTTCTTATGGCGGACACGTTTACATCCGATGTAGTAAGGGTGGGGTGAATGGGACTAACTTAAAAAGTACCCAAATGAATCAAATGAGCAGAATATTTGATAATAATGTAAACGCACAGCCGGGTGACGGAAGCGTATTACATTAGGATGATGAGCCCGAGTGAAGGGACAAAGATTAATGTAAAAGGATTAAGGTATGCAATTGGGAGGGGTGTGCCTACACTCGAACCCGGAGAATACAAATATGACTCTTAACGGGCCGATTTTGTAAAACACCAAAATTGAGAACAAAGTAGGAATATAAAAGCGAAACGAAGTCATAATGCATACCGTAAGGGTTGCAATAATAACGACTTCGGTAAAACACCCGGTTGGTGGGTAAGGATTTAAACGCATGCGTAGACTGAGAAACAGGAACGCGAAATAGAAAGTCAAAAGACTCGGAATATGAGTCATGACTAAAAGATGACAAGAATTTTCGCAAACATAAATTTTGATAAAAATTGCGTTCGACTAGTTAAAAGTCGAACGGGCCGAACAAAGAATGAAAATTGACGTTCACCAGCGATAAAATTTCACACGAACAAGTCAAACGAATTAAATATATGTTGACGCTTGCTAATGTAAGTAGGCGCGGATAGAATAAGTAAAAGTGTGAGATGTTAACTAACCTATGTAAAGGGTTATGGGCGTTAAGAACGTTAAGATAAAAGAACCCGGGTAATGGGTTGTATAGAAGTATAAGTATGAATCGGGAGACAGTAAGCGTAGAACAAACTGACGCGTAAATAACTTCAGAAGTCATAAAGTCGGAGGATTAGTCCGGAAGTAAACAAATGAAGTCTTAGACTATGGCCAAGGTCAATTGAAGTTCAAGAGCAAAAATAAACAATTCCAAACATAATAAGAGATGCCTCGAAGCTATATATGTATATATACAATTGAATATAGACAAGAATAAAAGATGATCTATGGGATCATCATAACCTACGGGATTAAACACAGTGTTAAGATCTACAGGACCAAAAAGACCCTCGAGTCATAAAGAGAAGAAACGAGTTGTTAATGTCTCACCTTAAAAAGGTGAAAAATTTAAAGAAATAGCCTATAAGGCTAAGTGAAAGAACCTACGGGTCAATAGTGTAAAGCAAGGGAACTAGTTATTATTCCCCGCGTAAAATGAGAACGGAAAAGAATAAATTATGGGTTGTCAATTTCCTTAATATGAGTAATTGACATAGTTAAAAAAAAAACGTTAAACTAAAATACAGTTTTAGTAAGAAACAACGTTTCAACAAATATGAATACTATAAGACGAATTTGGAAATAACAAATATCAAAGAGTATGGGTCTTAACATCGATAGGTGCAAGAAGATATATTCAAAAAAGTGGTATTTTCGAAAATAATAGGTTGTTATAAATTAAACATGACGTGACACGATCACGGTCAAGAAATGCAATGGGAAGTGGAATCACATTATCACTAAGCGAGCGGTAAAAAGTAACTGGACTAACAAGTCTAGTTAGTGAGGCCGGTTAAAGTCAGTAAAGTAAATTTGGTTGTTTGTAAGCGGTGGATTTGGTATAACTAAACCGAATAAATGAATTTGAAAACAAAAGAAATTGTTGCTAAAAGTGAAAGATTTCACTAAAGACCTTTAAACGGGTCAAAGTAACGAATCCATAAAGAATTCGATAGTATATGAAAGTGATGAATAGCGCTAAGTAACTAAACTAATGGAAATAACGAAATTACGTTATTTCGAGTTGCACTATGTCGTATGAGATACGTAGACAATTAATAGCCAAAAGATGTTACCATACTTTCTGGTAATACTAACAATTGGTTAAAAGTATAAGTAATGTTTAAGGGATTTCTCGGCTCAAATACATTGACTTTAAACTCAATGAATTATATCATAAAAGGTTTCGAGGACGAAACCTCTTTAAGGGGGGTAGACTTGTAACATCCCGAAAACGGGTTTGGTAATCAAACTTTGTTCATACTAAAAGACGGGTAAAGTACCGTTAGCAGTAAAAATAACCCGTTAAATATTTGGATTTAAATAAGAAATCCTAATAATTAAATACAAGCGAATCAAAGAATTTAAGAATTTAGTTTATAAGAGCCCGAGTCAACGGGACTTAAAATACAACGGGTTTTTAACTCCCGGAACCCACTAAGTTAACTAGGTAAAATTAACCTAGTTAGTAATGGGTAATTAAATAATAAACTATGAGTTATAGTTTCATTTATGAATATCTAAACTTGAGGGACCAAAACCGTTAAAAAGGAAACAAGTTTTATTTAATAAAAAAAAATAACACACCACACACACAAGGTGTGTGTGGATCGATCTCCAGGAGCGACCAGGAGGGTGAAAACCCTAAAGTGCCAAAATCATCAAATTGAAGGTCAATTCCTGTCCCAAATCGAAATCTGAACGTAGATTCGTGATCCTCATCACAAGGGGGTTACAAGGTATGTGAAATTTGGTGTTAATTCTCTGTTTGAATTTCTCATGAAATTGGGAAATCTGAAAATTTATGTTGCATGTTAGCTATTTGGGTAGAATAAGGTTGATATGGTGTCTAGGAGTAAAACCTAGACAATAACATGTGAAATCATGGCCAAATTCTGAAAAATTTCATGAACACATTGAAGGTGATTCATGGGTTTTGTGAGAAAATGATAAACACTAGGATGTAGAATGCTAATCTAGTTTAAATTGATGCATAGAAACTGATTTCTCAAAATATGATATGTAGTTCATGAACACTAGACATAGAGGTTTGATTTGTGATGTAAATCTTGGTAAAAATAACTAGTTATGAACTAGTTAGTAAATATGTAAAATTATGCTCACTAGGTGTTTGTTAAAATGCCTAAATGAAGCTAAAATGTTGAAATTTCAAGTGAAATGTGCATTTGAGTATTGTAAGACCCGTCTCTATTAATCAATATTATAATATTAAACACGCATTTTATACGAAAATGCAAGCTTACAAAAACTTTTCCAAGTTAAACTTCTTACATAATTTAAAACATTCCAAAATATAATTTCAAGTGTTTACAATATCCACTTTTTAAACTTGAACAAAATAAGATCGTTGCGGAAGCTTCGAGACATGTGTTCGGTTCTCCTTTCTTGCTTGATCCTCATCTGGAGTTCCATAAGACATTCCTAAACTCAAAACCAACATAAAAGTTAGTTTTGACAGTTTCACAACAAGTTATAAACATATTTCCATCCAATTCATTCATCCATTATTCAAAATTCTTGTTTCCTTCGAATTCAAATTTCCGGTTCTTAAACCGAATTATTTGACATGTTATGGGTATTTATGTCAAAACTATAATTTTATCAACTCTTATTAAGAAAAATAAAACTCTTATTTCCTCCAACCATAATCCATATTATGGTTGGTACATGTACCCTTCACGAGAGTATCATTCCTTGTGTGTACCTGGCACGGGTCAACATTGACTCGTTTTTAATACATTGCATTACCTTTTGCCAATCTTGGCAAAACATGCTCATACTTTCCGCTTGCCTGTATTTGTAACACTTAACAATACATAATATTACCAACCATCATTTATATTTTTATACAACTTCTGACCAAGTATTGAGTCAAAACTAAGTTTTTAAGACCCCGAAACAATTTCTGCAAGTACGGACCTGCTTGTTGTCAACAACTATTTTGTTGACAAAACATCCGCAAAAACCACGTTAAACAACTTCCTAAAATTTTATAAAAATTACAAATCATCATTTATATTGTTATACCACTTCTGACCAAATATTGAGTCAAAACTAAGTGTTTAAGGCTTCGAAACAATTTCTGCAAATACGGACCTGCTTGCTGTCAACAACTATTTTGTTGACAAAACGTCCGCGAAAACCATGTTAAACAACTTCCGAAAAGTTTATAAAAATTACCAATCATCATTTATATTGTTATACCACTTCTGACCAAATATTGAGTCAAAACTAAGTGTTTAAGGCTTCGAAACAATTTCTGCAAATACGGACCTGCTTGCTGTCAACAACTATTTTGTTGACAAAACGTCCGCGAAAACCACGTTAAACAACTTCCGAAAAGTTTATAAAAATCACCAATCATCATTTATATTGTTATACCACTTCTGACCAAATATTGAGTCAAAACTAAGTGTTTAAGGCTTCGAAACAATTTCTGCAAATACGGACCTGCTTGTTGTCAACAACTATTTATTGACAAAACGTCCGCGAAAACAACGTTAAACAACTTCCGAAAATTTTATAAAAATTACCAGTCATCATTTACCAGTCATGAATATATTTACCGGATTTCATCATAACATTCAAAAACCCATTTCAAGTCGTGTATGGGTATTCACTCGAACCTATAAATTGCTCAAGTATCTCGGTTCAACTATCAATTATGATGATTTTAAGCACAAATATATCATCATCTTCACTATTTAATCAAAACCCACTTCCTAGTTTACTTGTTAATCACTCACAAGTAACTTTACATCAAATTCTTCATAATTTTATCATAACTAACGAAATTAAACACACAATAGCATTCAATTTCAAATTTGGATCCTACTCCAACAACCTAATTGCAAGTAACATACTTGTCTCACATTTCAACTTCAACCAATCTAGGTTTTATGACATACCTTATGATCCCCTTGACTAGGTGATCATTTATACATGTTCATGCATTGATTTGGGTCTTGATTTGAGCTTCAATTTGATCATTTAGTGTGAATTAGGGTTTGCTCCATGGGAGCCCTTCTCCTGGTCGTTCACGAACACACTGTGTGTGTGTATTGTTTTTTTTGTTTTTAATAATTAATCTTTTAAGTTATCCCACCTTTGGCCCCTTAAGTTTTGTTAATTAGTAAGTAGGCTACAACCTACTTATTTTCAACAATATTTTGTCTCGTTAACTAGGTTAAACATTCCTAGTTAACTTAGTGAGTTCGGGGAGGTTATAACCCGTTTTATTTAAATCCCGTTAACTCGGGATTTTTATTACCTTTATTTCCTCGAAAGCTTTTATTCATTCATTTTTTTATATTAGGTTTGGTTTATTTATTTTGATCCTAATTAATTTTTTTTACCGAGTTTACCTTTACCACTAACGGTATTTTACCCGTTTATTATTTTTTTTTGGTTAATTTAATATAATTAGCAAACCCGTTTTGGGGGTGTTACAAGTCTACTCCCCTTAACGAGGTTTCGTCCCCGAAACCTTTCTTATGTAGTTCTTTAGGTTTAACCCCATGGACTTAGTCTCGGTAATTACTTGTGCATTGCTCGAATTCAATAATCTTACCAGAAGAGTATGGTAATGTCTTTTTGGTTCCGAAGCGTATGCGCTTTTCCCGTGTAAGGCCCCGTGAGCCGTTACTTTCATCTTATGTCCCTTATCTTTATTGATTACTTATCTCAGCGTTTAGACTCATTAGTCACTGGTTATCTTACACCCCATCGCTCGGGTATACCCACTTTGCCTTCACAGGGCTTACAAACTTTTATTATCCCCATTTTATAGTTCACGCTATAACGTGGTTATATTCCATATTACTTTTCTTGACGGTGATCACATCACGTCATGTTTAAGTTTATATAAACTTTTTATTATCGAAAATCTTATTTTCGAATGTATCGTCTTGCACCCATTCTTTTAGTGTTTTCCGTTTTCCAATTCCTCTCATAATATTTATATTTGTTAAAACGTTATTTCTCACTAAAACTGAATTTTAGTTTAACGTTTTCTCTTTAACTCATGTCAATTTCTCACATCAAGGAATTTACGTCCAAGGATTTATCCCCTTCCGTTGTCATTTCGGTAATGACTTCGTCCTTTTTGTGACGTAACACAATTTAAATAATTGTGAATTCTTTTGTCATTTTTTTTGCCCGTTTAAATGTTTTAGTGAAATCCTTCACTTTTGTCAATCAGACTTTTCATGATCTCTTCGCTTTAACCCATTCGATTAACTTAGCGAAACATATCGCTTTTATACTAACTTTACCTTACGTTATTATTTTACGCGAGGAGTTACAACCAGTTTCTTCGCTTTACATTATTGACCCGTTCAACTTCGAGATAGTTGAATCGTAATTATCAAAATTTATGTTTGCAAAAATCTTGTCGTCTTTTAGTCATAACTCTTAATCCGAGTCTTTTAACTTTTAATCCGCGTTCCTGTCTCTTGGTTTACGCATACTTCTGAATCCCTACCCATCAATCGGGTATTTTAACGAAGTCACTATTATTGCAACCCTTCCGGTATGCATTAAGACTTCGTTTTGATTTATTTGGTCGTCTTAGCGAATTTCATTGCTTTTATTCGACCAAGTCTTTTATTCTTTATTCTACCCCTTTGACTTGTCTGTGTGAATTTCATCACTTATGACAGTCAAACTTTATCCCTTATGCCTTAGTATTCTCATTAGTTGGTTTGTATTTTCATTTACTTTGATTCTTGTCCCTTCGCTCGGGCTCGTTATTCTAATATGATACGTTTCCATTACCCGGCTTGCGTTTACATTTATCATCAAATATTTTACTTATTTGATCCGTTTGGGTACTTCTTTAATTCGCCCCGTTCACCCCGTCCTTACTACATAGGACGTAAATGCGTCCATCATAAGAAGTTCATGGTATCATGTGCTCACTACTTACTTGGCCAGAGTAAGCGATCAACACATGGTACACATGACCTTTTTATAATTTTCACATTACACCCCATGTAAGTAACGCCTCTATTCTTTCTATATTATTGATTTAAATTGGCAAGACTTTATTCAATTGCTATTTAACAATTATGAGTTTTACCCGTTTCATTCTTGAACATATAAAATGCTTTTCTTTTTATCGAACTATTATATAATCACATTCGTTAATGCGATCGCTACATTTCTCAATAGTATTTTATTAAGAATTATTCACTTGGATAATTACCCCCGTCCAAGTTTCCATATAAACTCATCTTGTTATTGCTTTGCTATTCATCACTGTGAATAACACTTATTTCTACTTAATTGCTCTTGGAAAATTCATCCTGAATAGATATCCTATTCAGGTTTTTCCAAGTTTTATCCTATATATGCAACCGTCATTCTCTACGTGTTTGTTGCATATTACTATTTGTGCGAATAATTTAAAAAGTGCACCTGGTAATGCTTGCCCTAACGGGCTTTCCATGCCATTAATCTTGTTCGCGATCGTTACGCGGTTTAGGTCCTTGTTGAGCATGCTCTGCTTGTCATACTTTAGACCGTTGCTTCGTCAGATCCGCCATTTGTTAGACTCTCGCTATCTTCAGATGCGAGTGTCCTTCAACAACAACATTTATAAAAGTTAGTAATTTCGAAATTAATGAACGCTCGTATTATAATACAAGGCTTTTCCACTATACGTGTCAACACACGTAATTTCGTTGACTATATCTATCCTTTATCGATTTTGATTGGTGTAACATGTATTACACGATAACCTTATGTGTTGTTCACAACACTTTAATCATACTAAACCATTAATATGAATATACTTACCGGATTTGCGATCAAGTCTTGAACCGAACACACTTTACTCTTTAACCATGAGCTCTGATTACCAACTTGTAAGACCCGTCTCTATTAATCAATATTATAATATTAAACACGCATTTTATACGAAAATGCAAGCTTACAAAAACTTTTCCAAGTTAAACTTCTTACATAATTTAAAACATTCCAAAATATAATTTCAAGTGTTTACAATATCCACTTTTTAAACTTGAACAAAATAAGATCGTTGCGGAAGCTTCGAGACATGTGTTCGGTTCTCCTTTCTTGCTTGATCCTCATCTGGAGTTCCATAAGACATTCCTAAACTCAAAACCAACATAAAAGTTAGTTTTGACAGTTTCACAACAAGTTATAAACATATTTCCATCCAATTCATTCATCCATTATTCAAAATTCTTGTTTCCTTCGAATTCAAATTTCCGGTTCTTAAACCGAATTATTTGACATGTTATGGGTATTTATGTCAAAACTATAATTTTATCAACTCTTATTAAGAAAAATAAAACTCTTATTTCCTCCAACCATAATCCATATTATGGTTGGTACATGTACCCTTCACGAGAGTATCATTCCTTGTGTGTACCTGGCACGGGTCAACATTGACTCGTTTTTAATACATTGCATTACCTTTCGCCAACCTTGGCAAAACATGCTCATACTTTCCGCTTGCCTGTATTTGTAACACTTAACAATACATTATATTACCAACCATCATTTATATTATTATACAACTTCTGACTAAGTGTTGAGTCAAAACTAAGTGTTTAAGACCCCGAAACAATTTCTGCAAGTACGGACCTGCTTGTTGTCAACAACTATTTTGTTGACAAAACATCCGCGAAAACCACGTTAAACAACTTCCGAAAAATTTATAAAAATTACCAATCATCATTTATATTGTTATACCACTTCTGACCAAATATTGAGTCAAAACTAAGTGTTTAAGGCTTCGAAACAATTTCTGCAAATACGGACCTGCTTGTTGTCAACAACTATTTTGTTGACAAAACGTCCGCGAAAACCATGTTAAACAACTTCCGAAAAGTTTATAAAAATTACCAATCATCATTTATATTGTTATACCACTTCTGACCAAATATTGAGTCAAAACTAAGTGTTTAAGGCTTCGAAACAATTTCTGCAAATACGGACCTGCTTGCTGTCAACAACTATTTTGTTGACAAAACGTCCGCGAAAACCACGTTAAACAACTTCCGAAAAGTTCATAAAAATTACCAATGATCATTTATATTGTTATACCACTTCTGACCAAATATTGAGTCAAAACTAGGTGTTTAAGGCTTCGAAACAATTTCTGCAAATACGGACCTGCTTGCTGTCAACAACTATTTGTTGACAAAACGTCCGCGAAAACAACGTTAAACAACTTCCGAAAATTTTATAAAAATTACCAGTCATTATTTATATTGTTATACCACTTCTGACCAAATATTGAGTCAAAACTAAGTATTTAAGGCTTTGAAACAATTTCTGCAAATACGGACCTGCTTGCTGTCAACAACTATTTTGTTGACAAAACGTCCACGAAAACCACGTTAAACAACTTCCGAAAATTTTATAAAAATTACCAGTCATCATTTATATTGTTATACCACTTCTGACCAAATATTGAGTCAAAACTAAGTGTTTAAGGCTTCGAAACAATTTCTGCAAATACGGACCTGCTTGTTGTCAACAACTATTTTGTTGACATAACGTCCGCGAAAACCACGTTAAACAACTTCCGAAAATTTTATAAAAATTACCAGTCATCATTTATATTGTTATACCACTTCTGACCAAATATTGAGTCAAAACTAAATGTTTAAGGCTACGAAACAATTTCTGCAAATACGGACCTGCTTGCTGTCAACAACTATTTTGTTGACAAAACGTCCGCGAAAACCATGTCCATTTTATTATTCATAATGCTATCCATTATACAAGTAAATATTGTATTCTAGAAGGTGTAAGTTTTACTTACCTTGCATCCGGTTATTCTTTTCCGCGTGCTCCATCCGTTTGACCCGCTTCCTTCCCAAGCTTCCATCTAGCTTGTTAAGCGTCAACTATCATTATAATTCGTAAGACGGTTAGATTAGTTATTATCAATTATGACTATTCCACCTTACGTATTTCATATAAAAATTATCATTCGTCATATTGTTGGTCGGTTTGACTTTCTAAAAGTCAAACGACCATTAGTATATAAAATGCACATTCAAGTTCATCAACTAGTTTAGGCATTCTTTAATTACCCGGTTGGCTTTATCTTTAGGCCACCGTTTTAACCAAGGTTCTAACCGAGTTTATTACATTTCCCACACTTTATCTTATTCAATTGATAATCAAGACTAATTTATTCATTCATTTCGCACGAACTAGGGGTTTCTCATATACAAGTGAAACCCGTTTCGTCATATCACTAGCATTCATCCGAACACCTAACATAATCAAGTTCTACCTATCAATTAGTAGATAACATGATTTCATATACCTAGTTACATGAATATATTTACCGGATTTCATCATAACATTCAAAAACCCATTTCAAGTCGTGTATGGGTGTATTCACTCGAACCTATAAATTGCTCAAGTATCTCGGTTCAACTATCAATTATGATGATTTTAAGCACAAATATATCATCATCTTCACTATTTAATCAAAACTCACTTCCTAGTTTACTTGTTAATCACTTACAAGTAACTTTACATCAAATTCTTCATAATTTTATCATAACTAACGAAATTAAACACACAATAGCATTCAATTTCAAATTTGGATCCTACTCCAACAACCTAATTGCAAGTAACATACTTGTCTCACATTTCAACTTCAACCAATCTAGGTTTTATGACGTACCTTATGATCCCCTTGACTAGGTGATCATTTATACATGTTCATGCATTGATTTGGGTCTTGATTTGAGCTTCAATTTGATCATTTAGTGTGAATTAGGGTTTGCTCCATGGGAGCCCTTCTCCTGGTCGTTCACGAACACACTGTGTGTGTGTGTTTTTTGTTTTTTGTTTTTAATAATTAATCTTTTAAGTTATCCCACCTTTGGCCCCTTAAGTTTTGTTAATTAGTAAGTAGGCTACAACCTACTTATTTTCAACAATATTTTGTCTTGTTAACTAGGTTAAACATTCCTAGTTAACTTAGTGAGTTCGGAGAGGTTATAACCCGTTTTATTTAAATCCCGTTAACTCGGGCTTTTTATTACCTTTATTTCCTCGAAAGCTTTTATTCATTCATTTTTTATATTAGGTTTGGTTTATTTATTTTGATCCTAATTAATTTTTTTTACCGAGTTTACCTTTACCACTAACGGTATTTTACCCGTTTATTATTTTTTTTTGGTTAATTTAATATAATTAGCAAACCCGTTTTGGGGGTGTTACAAGTATGTTGATAGATCAATTGACTTCTAGGAAGTCAAACTAGCCAACGATTTAATCAAGTGATAAAGTCAACATAAGACCCGTTAGATGGAGTAGTTATAATTGATAATGACTAATCTAACCATCTCATGAATTATGATAATAGTTTGACGCCTAACGAGCTAGGTGGAAGCTTGATGAGTGAGCGGGTCAAACGAATCAAGTGTGAAGTAAAAGCGTGTTTCGGATGCAAGGTAAGTAAAACTTACACCCACTTGTAGTATTTGTGTTTATTTTTATAAGCAATGAATACAATAAAGGATTATGTTCGAATCATGGGTTCCGACACGAAACGAAATGAGTTGGAACCAATAAAAATGTTTTAAACCATGATTTATGGAGAAAAAGGCAAAATGATAAACTAGTCATGAATTGGTTAAGAGTTAAAGAGTTTTTCTTAAGGTTACCTTATGGCGTAACTAGTAATGGGAAATTGGGTAAAAATGGAAATTTAGTCAAGTATCGACTAAAGTAAATTAAAGTTCAAAGGACACCCATAGCGTAAGTCAAATGGGTTAAAAATATAAGAAGTGACTTTAGAGATCTAGTGAGAAAATCCGAAATGGGTCGGATGTGTGATTGGTAATTAAAAACCATGTTTCGTTACATATAAAAATGTTGGGTTATATAGGCCGAACGGGTCAAATGGTGGGGATAACACCATTTGACGAAATCAACTAATGCGGTGGTTAAGTCATGTGTTACAGGAGCGAATAGCAATTTGGATAATTGTGTCGCCATAGAATAGCGGTAATAAAAGCAAGGTGTTGAAACGGGTCACTAGGTTGACTCGAGCCAGGTACGTATAAATACAATTGTGGTTAAACATACATTTTTGGGTCAAATAAGTAGCAAATGCCCTTCGTCGTAAATGAGGGGCTAAAGTTGACTAAAATGCCCTTGTTGGGTAAACCGGGCAAACGACCTTTAAAGGTTGTTGGAAATAAGTGTTTTGATAGATTAAATCCTTAAGATAAGTATAAAAGGGATGTTATGGGACCTTAGTGCATAAATACCCTTAACGGGTCAAAATAGAAGTATTAGCGAAACGGATTAAGAATGTGTAATAACCCGTGATTTGAACCTTGTACGATAGGAAATAATCATAATTATAGGTTTACAAAAAGAAACAAGGGTCACAAACAAGTTTGTTAGGTGAAATCACGAACGGGTCAAAAGTTGGTAAAAAGGGTAATAAGCCGAAGAGTTAAAAGTCTGAAATTTTATTATGTCGGACGTTGAATTTTAACTCCATTAGATGGAGAATTAAATTACGGACGCGTAGGAAAAAGAATCGCGTAAAACGGATCTATAACGAAGAAGTTATGACTAATTCCGTAAAACTTATCGTTGCTGAAATTTGCAGGACACAGCTCTGAACTTGCTGGAAAAGTGTATCCCCCGCGCCACGCGACGGAGGGAGTGAAACATGTCGCGACACGCGACGGAGGGTCGCGGCCCGCGTAAAAACTCTCGCGCCCCGCGAGAGAGCCAGAAGCTGGCAAATTGTTTAATTTTATTCGTTTGACCCATATTTCTTGTTTAAACTTGCTAATTAACTATCAAAACTAACTTTTAGGTTGGTTTTGATGATAGGTGAATGTCAAGCGTACCCGGATGTAGATCAAGCAGCGTACAAGAACCGAACACAAAAGATAAAAGCTTCCGCACGTTGTTTTCGTCGTCATCTTAAACGGCAATTCCGTAGTTATCAATTTGTATTATTTTCAAATTGTAAAAGTTTTAATTCACCCGTATTGTTCAACAGTATTTACATAAAATTCCATGTTTATTTTCGTATTTTTAAACGAAAATCTTTAATTAAATAGACGGGTGTTACAGTCGACGAGGGGAGATTAGGTACGAGTATCGAGACAGAGGGAGAGTTGTGACAGCGGTAGTTGTGGTGGTGGTGATGGAGATGGAGGTGGAGGTGGAGAAGAGAAAGAGTGTGTATGGTGTGTGTGTATACAATGGCGGAGCTTGAACGAAAACTCAGTGTGGGCCGAACTCTCAAAATAAAAATCAGGGGGGAGACTCTTAAAAAAATCAAATATTTTACACTACAAAAAAATCAAAGATTTTCGGTAAAATTATCACCACGAGCGAAAAATTGGTGGGGGCTGGGCAACCCCCTGGCCCCAATAAAGCTTTGTCAATGTTTGTATATATATAAAATTATAAATGTGTGTATATGCATGTATATTATGGTTAATTTATTATTTTTATAGGTAAAAAAGAAAAGAGTAAACTGTAATTTTACCCCATGGGGTTTAGGCCAATTGACACTCTGACCCCCCCTAACGAAATAATTGCAATTTTACCCCCAAACGTTGGTGTTATGTCGCGATTTTACCCCCCGATGTCAAAGTTGTTAACAGATCTGTTAACTATAACTTGAAATGACTATATTACCCTTCAATTTTACCCCCAACATTCGTGTTATGACGCACAAGTACCCCCCACCTCCCACCTCCACCACCATCAGCCTCCACCACCCACCTGGTTATAAGTAAACCACCAATTAAACATCATCATGTGCACAACATCTGAGTGTTGTACTCACCAATTAAACACTCAGATTATAATCAATTCTAATAATATGAGAACATGCTTTTTAGGATCTTAAACAAGAACAAAGAAAACCCTATTTCAGCATAACCAAAATCAAATTAAAAGATCAACTTTATCAATAATCTTGACAACCCAGAACAAACCCAACTCATAATAACTGAAATCAGAGCAACAGATCAATCCTTTAAGAATTTCAACAAGAACAAAGAAAACCCTATTCATTATAACTGAAATCAAATCAAAAGATACAACTTTATCAAAAATCTTGACAACAGAGAAAAAACCCAACTCATATTAACTTAAATCAGACCAAAAGTTTTTTTTTTAGAATTTCAACAAGAACAAAGAAAACCCAATTCAGCATAACTGAAATCAAATCAAAATATCACTTTTTTTTTCAAGAATCTTAACAACATAGAACAAACCCAACTCATAATAACTGAAATCAGACCAAAAAATCAATCTTTTAACAACCATGAAGGCGTAAGTGTCGAATATCCTGATTCTGATCTACCATATCTGCTAACAGCCATGAAGGAGAATCAAGACAGACATGTGCAAGCCACTGCTCAGAGTTGTGTGATGGCTGTTGTTCTAAAACGTATTGAAGATTCTCCAGAGAAGACCTGTGGGGTCATTCAGCAACTTGCTAAAGGGTATAGCTCATATGTTCTTGCACCTCATCTAATCCTGCTTTTGAGACTTTGAAGGAGGTTGTTAGGGGTTCTAATCCTGTTGAAACAGACCATATTCAAGAGGGGTGAAGGGATCCATACTGCGGCGGCAGTTGCGGTGGTTGTGGTGGTGAATGGCGGTGGCAGTGGTGTTGCCCGGTGGCAGTGGTGGTGCCCGGTGGCAGTGGTGTCTGGTCGCCGCCATCGCCGCCGTGGTGGCGGCGTTGTTGCTGCTGTTGTTCTCTGCTGCCACTGAGAGTCTCACCGGAGACGAAACCGGGTGGGAGTGGTGGAGACTCACCGGCGACGTTTTGGTGATGAGAGCTGCAAGCCGGAACGACAAGATGACGGACTGAGAGTTGAGGATTCGTATGTTGTGAGACTAGGGTTTTCTGTCTTGTTTTGTTTTCTTTTGGGTTATTTGAAGAAGATGATGATAATTTGATTTTATAAATAATAATAATAATAATAATAATAATAATAATAAATATAGGGTAAGATTACCAAAATACCCCTGCCTATAACAGTCAAATAACTGTTGACTGACGACAGTGGGTAAAATCGCGACATAACACCAACGTTGGGGGGGGGGTAAAATTGCAATTATTTCGTTAGGGGGGTTAGAGTGCCAATTGGCCTAAACCCCAGAGGGTAAAATTGCAGTTTACTCAAAAGAAAATTTAAAAATAATAAAACTATATATAAAGACGTGTGTGTATGTATATATATTATATTTATAATTGTTATTTTTTTGCTTTTTATTAAAGATAAGAAAAGAAAAAAAAGAATAAATGGGTAAATTTCTAAAATCATCTCCGAGGTTTGGTTATTGCCAAAATCGTCCATAACTTAATAATACATTTTAATTGAGTTAGTGATTTAGATGAAAATGACAATAAAAATGAATTCTCGGAAACCCAGATACAAAAAGTTTAATTTTTGAACTCAAGTGGCAAAAGTAATCTAAACTTAGGAATCATTTTAGCATTTTACTCTTTTGTAAAATAGTCGAACCAAATGTGAACGGAGTCATAATAATTTGTGTTTAGGAACATAACCTTTTTATTTTATGTGATTTATCACTCTTTAAGTGAGTTCCTCCATTGAATAAACAAGGCTACAAGATGTTTCTAGCAACCAGGTGGGGTGTTGGATCTAATTGGCAAAGCCCATAGAGTTCGGTGTTAACAAAGTGTTGTTCCTCTTGAGGTCAAGACTTTAAGTCCCATTGAAGGCGAATTTAGTATAATTTAAACCGTTCAGAAATAATAATAATAATAATAATAATAATAATAATAATAATAATAATAATAATAATAAAATAAGATGTTTCTAGCAATCACCTACTGTTGGATTATATGTGTTTAGGAGTTGTTTGTAATCATTGAAACCTTGTATAAAACTTGGTATACGACCCACTAGTTTCCTTGAGTTACAAGAATTCTGCTTTTGGTTGATTCAATTCAAGAATACACTCTTATTGTAGGTACAAAAATTGTAAGTTAGTTTTATGAAATTGAAAGTTTTAACGAGTTTTTTTTTTTATTTGATGATTCTGTTTAATCTTATGATGTAGACCAAATCCTACATATGTATATATAACAACCGAGGTGAATTTTTTTTAATATCATCTTTCTTCATGAAAAGTTATAATTTTTGTATTTTAACATTGATACCTTTTCATTTTGATGTCTCCTCAATTTTTAACCATCAACCTTTGATCGGCCACACAACTTTTGTTTGATAGCGTAGATGTTAAGTTCATCAACATGAACTATCAACTTTTATAAGGTCACTTATTTATTTTTGGTTTTTCAATTCATGAAATATAAAATTTGTTTTTTTAGTAATAATAATTAAGTGGGAGAAAAGGTCATGATTTTCTTTTCAATATAATAGTATTGGGATAACATAGTTATCAGGTTTCTGTTTGTATATACATATTAAACTGGGTTTTTTTTTTTCAGAATTTTACATACCCTTTACAATGAAATATTTATCAAAATAAATATTTTTTATTCTACATTATGTGTGTTATATAATATTTAGAATATTTTGTACTCGTGTATTTCGATGTAATCATTACATCATATATTAATACTTGAAGAATCATTTTTCCATATTAAATAGTAAATTAAAATTTAATGGATGTGTATCTTTATGATTTATGTTTCACATTCCATACCATATACGATCATTATTATAAAAAAAAATTGATCATTGCTTTTTATATTTATTTTTATCTTATCATGATAGAATAACCCTAAAAAAACAAGCCACCATATTTCCATGTATGTATTTACACATAAAATATTACATTTGTTAATCTTTAACTAATAAGACACAATTTTACTTTTGATAACAAGTTATGATCAATATTACCTTCTAATGAACCACAACTATTTTTTCATCATCTATCCTTCTTGACAAAGCCCTTTTTGAACTTTTGCCACCCATGAACTCTATGTCTCACTAAGTCTGAAACTTACATAAACTGATCATCAATATAAATACTAAGTCTGAAACTTTTGCCTCATGATATGTAAATACTAATTTGAAAGTCGGACACTAGGCTCTTACAACTCATCAGTTCAATAGGTCAGCAAAATAACCGGTCGGCAGGGGCGGACCTAGTGTATACCGGGGGGTAGCCTCCGCTACGGCTTGGCTCGGAAAAATTTGACGTTTTTAGTGTAAATTTTGGAAAAATTTGATGTTTTTTCGATTTCGTTACGGCTTATTTATAAAACGTTACGGCTTGGCGTGAATCCTAGATCCGCCACTGCCGGTCGGTGGAGTAGGCATGATCATTGATGTTGTTTGATTCACTAAAAAGCGTTTGGTTAATCTATGTATGGTCCATTAACTAGTAATCAAATCAACGAAACAATAATCTCTAGTTTAACTAATCATGTATTTTGGTCATGTAGTCAAAACACCAATATTATGAAAATAATGCATACCAATTTAACTTTATTTATATTAGTATGTTGGATTTACTACTAACATAGATCCAAACTTAAGTAAAAACAAATTTCAGTTAACATAAAGGAAAAAAAAATACTTTATCATTATTTTAAAACAGTTTGACCGGTCTGCCTGATCTAAAAAGTTACCACACAAATGCAATATCTTTTTCCATTAACATTTTCTTGCTAAAACATCTCATTTGTATACAAACTTATATGCATGCCCAAATATCTTTAAAACATCTTATTTTTTTATCATATATGTAACAAAAATAAATTAATAATTTCACAGTGTCAACAAAACACTCAAGAATACATTTTATTATCAGTTCAGTCACATGGAAATACTATAAAATATTTACAATTTGTTGTATTTCATATCTTATAAATATTTAAAACTATACACATAATGTTATATTAAAATACATTTTTTTTTCTACTATATTTCTACAAAACACGCCCACAATTCCTTCTTTCCCTTCTTCACTCGTTCTATTAACTCCCCCACACCCTTCTCTCTTTGCTTCCTTCATATCTCTTTCAAATCCTTAATGGCAGATTAAACCCTCTATTCATTTCCTCAAATCTTCAATCTTTTTCTATTCTTTTCTGATCTGATTCACATAACAGATCCAAAGTTTCAATCTTTTGACTCTTTCCAACATAAATTTATCATCTTTTTCATGGGTTTTTATTCATTTCTGTAATCATCCAATCAACTTATTTGTTTTTCAGAAATGAGAGTTTGTTTCAAGATTCATATGGTATTTGTTTCTTGTCATCAGTTCATCTTCATTTGGTATGTCTTCTTTCTTTCTTTCTTTCTTTCTTTTATGTTGTTAGATTGATTGATGATTCAATATATATATATATATATATATATATTTGGATTGATGTTTATTTTGATTTTGCATCACTTTGATTTGTGTATTATTATTATTATTATTATTATTATTTTTATTGAAAGTGGAGTGTTTTAGGTTAAATCCAGCTTCTGTTTTGTGATTTCAGCTGTTACAGTTTTTGGAATATTATTAGGTTTTATGTGTATTGATTGTTAAGCATGAGGGTCAAAGTTTGACTTGAAAAGAATCAAACTTGGTACTTCTTGTACCAAGATTTAAGATAAAGATTCTTTTTTTCAAGTTTATAATTTCCAGATTGTTATTGGTATGTAACAATAAATACAATTTACATCAATTTCAAAGCTAAGAATCTCATGTTGCATTGGAAAATCAAATGTTTGACTTTTTAAGCAAAAGCTAGCATACACTTGTATGTTTCTTGTTGATTTCAAGTTTTTTGAATCTGGGTTACTCTTAGTTTCTTGTTGTTGTTCTAAGTTCTAACATAGGTAGTTAAAAGGCGCACGTAAGGCGCAAAGGGCTTGCATGTCACCTAGACGCGCCTTGTGCGCTTTTGACAACATTGTTTTAGCATTCTCTAAGGGTTTAGAATGAAGAAATTTCAAGATTTGTACTTTTATGATGAATGACACTTCTAAAGATTTGTTCTTGATCCTATATTCTTGTTTGTACAATTTTCTTTTATCTTTTTTTGAAACTTCTTGATTCAAAGAAGTAAGTATTGTGATTATGATAATTATTCTACTTCAACATAAGAAGAAAAGTACAAGACTTGAACTTTCTAATTGATTTGAGTTTGATATAATGTTGTGTTATCGTTTAAAACGTCAAATAGCGACATTTAACCCCGATTAAAAACAAGTGAAGTAAGCGAAGATCGTATAGCTAAACACATAAGGTGTTCTTTTTTTTTAGATAATCTTGTTGTAAGGTGATGACTGATGAGCATTTGAATCATTGATTTCGGATTATTAGTTTACACAAATTTTCCAAACAACCCCTAATAATCCATAATCATACATACTCAGATTTACACACCTTTGGCCAATCCTACAGATTATTTATTTTTCATGTTTTGTTTAATGCCAAAAAAAAAATCAAAATATTGAGAAATAGATTAGGAGTTGCTGCAACAAAATTGAATCCTGAGTATAAATCTAAAAAATTTAATAGAAAATTCTTTACTTTAGTCACATTGTTGCAGGTAAGGTAATTGTCTATGTTTGGGGGATTGCTTATTAAAACTGTTTATCTGCAGTTTAGATAAGCACTCCCAAACACTCTGAAAACACTGTATTTTTGTATCAAAACACAATAAGCGGATAACCAGTTTTAATACGCACACCCCAAACACCCGTAATTGTGATTCTTGAACATCAAATAATCACTTTAAAAATAACACCTTTTATAGTATTTGAAACCAATGTACACTTCGCTATTGAACAACCGACATGCTTCCAATAATGCAAACATGATTGTCTATGGTTCTTGCAGATATCAGTCATATCACACAAGATCGTTAAAAAATCGTATCTTCTGTAGTATTTCTTTTTTACAATGGGTAAAGGCAAGGGGAAAGCTAAAAAAAGTTCTACTATCGCTCACCGTGAGGACAGAAGCGGGGAAGAAGAAAAACCGCCCGTTAAACGAAGAGGACGGCCCACAAAAGCACACAAAGAAGAAGAAGAAAGTGAGAAGATAAACGAAAAAAACGACACTAAACTTGAAAACAAGAGAAAGAGCCCATCTTTAGAGACTGAAGAAAGCCTGGATATGTTGAAAGATGAAAACGGTATGGGGCCCGAAGCAAACGGGGTCGAGTTAACAAAAGCTGTGGGGTTTAGACATAATGGAAGCAGGAGGAAAAACAAGCCAAGAAGGGCGGCTGAAGTCGGGGTTAGTGCGTGTGAAGTTTGCAGTTGGTTGGTGATATCGTAAAAGGTTTCTTTTTGTACTGGATTTTATGGACTTTTGTAATGCTTTAGATATATGAATTTGCTAGAATTTGATCTACATTGAGAATTTTTGCAGAAGGTTTATAATATCAACCAAATTTTGGTAAAGATCATGTTCTTTATTGCTGTAGAGATATTCTGACATGTCTTTAATCCAAATTGTGTTGTTAGATATGCAATGTGGGTTATTTTTACTCCTAAACACACATTGCCCCATTGCTCATACTCTAATCCATAAAGTATAAACATAATATATGTACTCCTAAACACCCTTAGACTTGTAGCAAAAAGATATTGTGTAGATCCAGTGTTCTGGTTAATTAATTAAGTGCCTAATTAAATTGTTTAAGGTTTCGGGTTAGCGAGTTGAATTAATAAACTTGAACATGACCCATATGTAACCAAGACAAACTTGAGATCGTGTAACTCAAACATAATACGTATAAACCATTTATTTATCTGAATGAGTCAAACTAGTTGACATGTTTTAAATGAATTGTAATCAAGTTGTAAATGAGTTAAATAAGTTATAAGCAGGTTGACGTGTTGTGGTAAATGAGTTAAATAGATTGACCTTATAAAATATGTACTTTTTGTTTATTAACTATATTTTTTTTTCTACAGGTTGACTAGCTTAATTAAAGATGTCAACAAAAACACGACATGTTTATTAAACGGGTTAGAAAGGACAATCCATGATCTGATTATTTTCATTTGATGTCGTGTTAGGAAATGACAACAGAAGATTAATATCATTACCCAACCCATGTATATATGTTACATGAACACAAAAGACCTGATTTTATTAGCTCATTCACACGTCTGTTGGATAAGTTCGTGTTATTGCTTACCTAAATATTAGTTGGACCCCTTATGACAATCAATAGAGGTTAGAACTTTCTGATATTGCTAATAGCCCAAATTAACTACGTAATTTGATGTTTCTCCTCAAAGGGTGCGCCTATACACCCAAGCGAGAACAGGCCTTAGCACCTAACACACACAAGACGAGCTGCTAGCATTTGAGGAGAGCGCCGCCTTGGACCAGATGCACGCAAGGCGAGACGAGCGCTTTAGCCAACCTAAAAAGGATTTAACAGACTTTATGTTTTTATAGCCATCTCACTTTTCAATATTAGGTGTTTCAATATTTTCTAATAGTATGAAATTATTAGTATTTTATACCTATGATATACTTTTATTTATTATTATGCTTTCGTTTCTCGACACAAGAAAATCGCTTTTCTTGCATGTTGCTCCTAGGCGACACTCACTCCTTTGCGCCTTGCACGTATAATTACCTAGGTTCTTACAACACGAATATATTATGAAAATACCGATTTGCTTGTGCTTCACCTCAGTCGGGTTCAATGTTTTAAAAACCAGTTTATACCGGCCGGTTAAACCAGATGCCGAAAGCTTGACTGGCACGAATCATACTGGTAAACTGAGGGAATGGCAAAAAAAGTTGTACCACCAGTAAATTGGGTTATACCGGTATACCGGTTCCAGGTCAAAGGTTAAAATTTGGATTTTTAATATTTATGGGCTCAAAGGGGTGTTCAGAATTTGTTTCGAATTCGAAAAATTCGAAATTCGATTAAATTCGATTCGATTATCAAGAATTCGTTTCGATTATAAAAATTCGAATTCGAATTCGATTCAATTCGAGTAAAGTAAATCGAATACGAATCGAATACGAATTTATAATTTCAAATTCGATTCGATTCGAAATTCGAATAAAAATTATATTGTTTATATATTATTTTATATATAATACAAATATCACTTTTATTGGGCTATAATATAAATTATTTCATAAATTATTCCATGTATTAAAATTACCAATCATCAAACCCACTACATGACCTATAACTAAAACCTAAGTAAAAAATCTATCAATAGATTTCGAACCTTAAAAATATTAACTTATAATGTGGAGTGGTAATTCCGAACTTCTCATTTTGAATTTTAGACTTATGGTACTTTAGCTGCTTTAAAATTTATGTTTCATTTTGATAGTTTTTTATATGTTTTAAAAGAACCTGGATCAAATCGAATTTATTCGAATTCGATTCGAATTCGAATTTTTAATCGAATACGAATTGGGTTTTTTATTCGAATATGAATTCGAATCGAATTGGGTAGATTTTAATCGAATTCGAATCGAATACGAATTGAAGGAAAAATAAAAATTATTCGAATAATTCGAAAATTCGATTCGATGAACACCCCTTAGGCTCAAAAAGGTGACAGATTTACCTTCTTAGTAAAATCTAGCGCCCAAAAAGGTACTAATAGTGAATTTTTGAATTATTTTTTATTATGGAACTTTTGGAATATCTTTTATTATAAAATGATGTAGTTTTGTATTATTGTTTAAGTAAAATTTGTATTTTATGGATTTATAGGGTTAATTGGTCAACCCGGTTCAACCGGTTGAACCGTTCTGAGCCTAACCCGGTACGATTTGAAAACCGGTTTTTAAAACATTGATCGGGTCAACAAAGAAATTTAAAAAGAAAAAGGAAAAAAAAAAAACAAGTCAAACATGCTGAAAGCTACAAGTACATAATAACATCTATAGAAAACAAACTGCTTGAATTGTACTAATTCACTGCTTATAAGTATTATAAAAAAGTTTTGTAGTTTTAGCCTTTAGGCACCTGCATTACTTAACATGCTGTTAATCTCTCCAATAATCTTTACGGGCCTTCCGTCGAACATAGATGAAAGCGTACTCTCACAAACCTTCTTCAACTCCCTAGTTTTTGCAATCGCTGCTTCCTGTATTTAAGAAAAAAAACACGCATTTTATAATAAAATTACTTTTTTCATTCTTTTATCCGAAAAATGTCCTTTGCAAGACTTAGCTATGTCTGTGTCTCACTGAATGATTAAAGATGGTTCTTTTCTCATTTGAGCAATGTTTTCGATCCGGCAGTCAGACCAAGTACAAAACCACATTTTCGTGATCATTTGGCATTTTTATTTATTTAACCTATAAACCAATTTGGGCTAAAAGTAAAAGTACATTGTAACTCATGGTAAAAAGGGCTTACTTGTTTGGGCCATACAGAGGATAGCGAATTTTGGAGCTCCATACGTTTGATTGCCAAATCCTTTAACCCGTCTTTCAGCTTTGCTTCATGATGTTTCTTTTCTTCCAAACTACTCACTAATCTTTCTAAAAATCTAGAATTCAAATGATAGAAAATTAATTATATGAAAAAGGTACAACCTGGTCACGGGAACTCCGTAATGCAGCGCTACATCATGCCTTGGGAGGCTATGGCGCCCCGTAGCGCCGGCCCACACCATTACAGGGGGCGCTATGGGGGATAAAAATGGAGTTCCCGTGACCATCTTTGCGGCGTGAAGTCTGCACAATCTTTTCCCCCACTCACACACATATATATACATAATATATACATACACATGTATGTATAATTGAAGGGGTTATATAACCCCCTTACCACTATACCCTCTTGTGATATAAAGCCCCTCTCTTACGCATTTCGCCACTTGTCGCATAACGCCCCCAAAGCGGCTTTATGACTACACATGGCCTAAACAGGTCAACTATAAAAGTAGCTAAAATGAAACGGGTCAAACTAAGTACGTCAAAAGTAGTCTAACGTGTATTCAAAAGCTACAATGTCCTAAATCATTTAGATTATTTATTTAAAAATAGTCTTATTTTTATTATAATTTAACACACCAATTGTTCAAATGCAACATACCTTTTAGAGTTGAGAATCATTATCAGGTCTCTTGTTTTTCTATTTGTGAGCAAAGATATGGCTGAAGAAATATCAGCTAGCATTGACTGGATAGCGTCAGAAGTGTACTGCTGCAATACAAACGGAGCCACTGCTTGAACTTGATTTTGTAAAGTCAATGTCTCCGTGTTGGTCAACTCCATAATCCTTTGATTTAAAAATGCTTTAATCTAAGACCAAAAATTAGAAAAGATAAAATTAGCTAAATAATTCACAAAACTCAAAACTGACACGCAAATTACTACAGATGATAAAACATACAACACAAATCGGCTTATTTGTAAGTATATATGTCGAAATTGCCAACTCAGCACTAACAAAAAAAGAAGCAAGTTTCTAGTTTGATTAAAGTACATGGATGGTATCTTTGGTTAACCAATTTTTTGGATCTGGTCCCTAGATTTTCAAAAGTACACGGATGGTCCCTGTGGTTTGCACTTTTTAACGCAGTTAGTCCTTAGCTAACCACAGGGATCATCTGTGTACTTTTGGAAAACTAGGGACCAAATCCAAAATTTTGGTCAACCACAGGGACGAGGGACCATACATGTACTTTACTCTTATAGTTTATACCTCAAACAGATCATCAAGAATCCTACTCCTGTACTCGGTCTCCAGAAGCCGGCTCCTGACACGGTCAACTCCTTGACTTTCATTTAAAACACTTATCCCGGATGCATGTTCACCTGGATATACATCCGCTTGAGTCAACTCGACTTCAGGATTGCCCACAGTAATATCCCATGAGATTTCTGAGACCATATTCTCTCTATTAATCTCATCAGACGCCAAGTCATCATTCAACGAATGTTGTGGAATCTCACTGGCATCAACAATTTCATACGGGCCCAACCCGTTACCGTTATCTTCTTCCACAGTGCCAATATCCCAATCTATCTGTGAGCTATCTAACGTGATATCCCAGTCGATGGTATCAGTTGCAGGGTTGACTTCAAAAGTCAACTGACTTGGTTCGTTAGGGTTTGTTAGAACATTAACGGAATCGAGCACTTCCAAAGCTGCAAACACGTCAAGATTTGGAGGATTTTCGATTATGTCTCGCATATTTGGTAATACCGTCTCGGGAATTTTATCTTTCTCTGTGTGAGCATCTCTAACAAAATTGGAATAATATTCGATTGCGACTGAAACCGAATTGCATTTCAAAACTTCAAGCATTTTAGTAAATGTGTCAGGTAATGAACTTGATGCAGTTTCTATCAGTTCCAACTTCACATTGGTTCCCTGCAACACAAAAACAGTTATTATTTGTGAAAAAAAAAAATACAAAAGAAACCCAATATTTAAATTTGACCCAAAATTTCTAACCTGCAATCCTAACTCCTGACATGCTTCTGCGTATTTAGCAGCGGAAAGAGCTGCATTTCTTTTTATTTCAGCTTCCTTTCTTTCCAGCTCAGCGAGCTGTTGTTGGGTCTTTTGGATGAGCTTTTTATGATACGGGCTTTAAACAAAATTAAAAAATCAAAACCAATCAGTAACAGTAAGTATGAATCCACATTAATATATATTTATACTAATGATATACATTTCGTAATTAACATTTTGGACCATAAGTTGAGCAGCCTCCCCAAGGTAAATATGGTCCTTCTCGTAAGCATGCACAATTGCTTCCCAAACACCCTGCCCAAAGGTGGAAGTTAAGGACAATAAAATACGGGATTTTTTTTTAATTGTGGGTGAAAAAAGGGAGTATGTGATGTTGGGCCTTACAGCAGCACCAGAAAGGCGGCCAAATATATTGCGGCTTTCTGGAGTTGATTTCAGAAGAATATCATATATTTTCTTAGCCTCCAAGTATCCAATCCCTATTTAACAAAAATAATATTAATTTCCCTATATTGATCAAGCATCAATCATACAAGGTGAAATGAAACCAGTAGGATCTAAGAATATCATATATGCCAGTAATTTCCGGATGAATTGCACATTTTAAAATATTAACCAATAAATGAAACCAGAAACTTTTTTCAACGGGGTCTCACTAAGTTTTGGTGTCCGGGTATCTATCAACTCGATTTACAGATTTTTGGGTCGGGTTGACGTCGATCTACAGATTTTGGATTGAATATTAGTGTTGCTATATAGTGCAAATGAGGATTTGTTTTTTAGAACTACCCACTAAATCTACTCCTAAATTTTACTTACTACCAGGCTACAAGCCCTATGGTAGATGAGGTTTCGACGTTTTGTTTATAGTTCTTCGTTAACTTTACAAAATCTTAAAACACCTTAAGCAAACTCTAAAATCAGGGGCTTATTACTAGATTTATGATCAAATTGGGCCCATTTAAGAATATCATGTGTCAGTAATTCTCAATGAGTTACCAACATTAATATATAATCACCTAAAAACTTAACTATAAGCATAATCCTGTACAAACAAAATTACTTTATTCTAACAATCAAACATGCTAATAAAACCTAGTGATGCATTGAGAACCAACCGATGATCAAAAGCCCTAACATAATCAACGAGATTATTCGAATCAGAGATTCGAAAGAATAAGCTAACCGTCTAGGTCTAGGGTTTGAAAATAGGGATCAACGTCTTTAGGAAGGGACTGAAAAGCGGCTGAAATCTTAGCTTTGACAACGGCCACACGTTTTCTCCAATCTGATGGTATTCGTTTCCGATCAACCAGCCATTCTTCACCAAATTCACACAAATTAATCAATCAATTTGGGGGAAATGAGAGTAAAAGAGGTTAGAGAGAGAAAGAAGAGAGAGAGAGAGAGAGAGAGAGGTGTACCACCGAGACGGGCGAAAGCGATGTCGATCGGAAGGTTACGAACATCGTCAGAATTGTGCATGATTTGAGTTGCAGGTTTCCGATCGCCGATGATGTTGTTTGTTTGTCAGTGATTCATAAAGAGTGTTTCTGTAACAGCTTTGTAACGCGAAGTAGGGTGCAATTGCAAACCAGCAGAGCTACTACTTGCGAGCTACTCAAGCTTGGCTCGAAAAAAAACTCGAACGAGCTGAGTTTAGACGAGCCCGAGTCAAGCTCGTTTAGTAAATGAGCCCGAGATTCGTTTACCGAGCTTGAGCTGTCTCGCAAGCCTAAACAAGTTTTCTGTTTATATATTTTTTATTAATATATTTAAATAACAATAATATTTACCATTTATATAAATATAAAAAACTAAATTATATGTATAATAATAATAATAATAATTATAATTAATATAAATTAATTAATAAATACTAAATGAGTCGAGCCTGAGCCGAGCTCAAGCTTGAAAAATTATCTTCGAGCCGAGCTCGAGCTTTCATATCTTAAACGAGCTCGAGCTCGGGCTCGGCTCAGCTCGTTTGCACCCCTACGCGCAAGCGTATCGTAAAATATATGTTAACATTTAACTAGTAAAAAGGCCTACCTGTTGCACGAGACTTGTTTGGATAGGTGTAGTGTAAGAGGTTGTTTTCACGACTTGAAACTTTGAAACTGTGGTGGTGGACGGTAGTGGTGAGTGGTTGTGTTTAACCCTCTACAGATCTTAGAAGATCTTAAAAGTGGTTGGGCCAAGTCTGCACCAAGAAGAGCTCACGCAGACGTTTTTAAATGAAACGTCTTCGAAAACACAAATAGTCTGTAGATAGCAATGTCTACACGTGGTCTGTGCGGCGCAGAAAGAAGGACGTGCGCATAATTTTTTTTAGAAAAACAAACACAACCGCTTCGTTTCAAGGCACCTAGTACTCTATGTTATTAAAAACTGTCATTATTTTTTGTTGAAACATAAAAAAAGTGCCATAGATAAGGAAAGAAAATATATTAGTATGTCAGTAATTAGTAATTTACTAGTTTATAGACCCATGTATTACATGTGTTTTAGGACACACATATGGAGTTGATCGAGTTATTTGGGGAAATAAATGTGTTTTCCATTTATTTAAACTTGAATGAGTTTTTTTTTTTAATAAATATATTATTGTTGAGGTTGGTTGCTTTGAAAGACATAACCATTATAGGTTTTATATTATTTTTTATATTTCATATTATTTATTGTATCACACATCATAAATATAAATTTTAATATGAATACATATAACCCTAATATGAACTATACACACGAAGTTAAAGAAAATATAACATTACTCATTTTAAATATTTTAAATTTTAATATTTCAAATGATGCGTTTACGAAGTAAGAATTTTGTTTTTGAATACAAAATACATACTATATTTTATTTCAAATTAATTTTTTCTTATTTTATTAAGTTTTATCAAAGTAGAAGATAGAATGGAATTAGTTCATGATCTTAGATTATATATTTTAAACATATATATATTGTTTATACTTATCTTTAACATATATGAAAACGATAATAACAAATTATAAACATGATAAGGTTTTAAATTTTTTGTTACGTCAAATAGTGATAAGTGTATAAATTTTTGGTTATTACATCTTCTTTTGATAAATATGTTTTTATTTATTAAAGTAGAGATATTATATTAAAGTATGGGTAAGTAGATAACTAATATTAATTATTAAGAATTAAGAATATTCAATAGATGTAATTATGAATATAAGATTATTTCTAATATATATTAAATTCAATCATTTAATAGTTTTTATATTAATTTACTTATTATTTATTATGGGTGGGAGTTGGCTACAAAGTCCATTTTTCCTACAAAGTGTAAAAGTCATAAAACGCCACAATTTCAGCTATAAAACACACTCAAAACCCACAAATAACAAAGTGGAGATTACTAAAACACCATATTTGTGGGTTTTGTGTTATGTTTTGGATGATAAGGCTTTGATTATCGAATGACTAATATTAGTGTGTTTTATGTTGATTATCATGTTGTGTTTTATATTCATAGTTCTATAATGGTGTGTTTGAAGTTTTTATGAACTGTTAAGATGTGGATATTGTGTTTTAGTGATCTTCACTCTGTTATTTGTGTGTTTTGAGTGTGTTTTATGGCTGAAATTGTTGTATTTTATAACTTTGTACACTTTGTACGAAAAATGGAATTTGTAGCCGAACCCCATATAGTTGAGGTAGCATAATAAATTGTCACATGACATTTTGGTGAAATACTTTTTATAAGAGAATGCAATTTGGCATAAAAGTTACCCTTTTATTAGTATTAGATTATTTATAAAACTAGGTTAATGCCCGCGTTAAACGCGGCTTGAACCAAAAACATATTATTTACTTTGAAATTTAATATTATGTACAAACGCATACATTGGAAGAAACAAACAGAAAATTATTCAAATCACACATTTAAAGACATCATCTTTGGGCTATACAATAAAGGCAATGTCAAATTTTGAGAAATCTACCTCCTATAGTTGGTCAATTTTAAAGTCAAATCTATAAGTGATTTTGCTATGTACTAAAATCAAAGGAACATAAAGGAGCCAGTTGTAAAGCAAACATACACAGAAAATGATACCTTTAACATCATCATCACTGGATATATCATTATAATTCCCCACTTGAAATTCTAATGAACATAAAGCAAGTTATTCTAAAACCAACGTAGAAAAAAAATCACACTTAAAACATCATCACTCACTGGATGTAAGCATCTATATCTTCATCAAAGAAAATGGTAGGTGCTTCTCTGTTTTTCTTGACCAAAGGTTCACACTTAATAAGTTTCTTTTTTGAATAAACATAAATCATAAGTTTCACAGAGGGTCAGAGTTAGTGAAACGATGAGCCACCATAGCTGCAAGGGAGGTTGCAGGTCAACACCCACTGTCCTCCAACCTCGCCACGCCAAAGCGACATCTTCATCAAGTATTCAACTCATCACAACCTTATAAGCTTATCAGAAACCATAACCGACCAAAAGCCAGATCATGTGAAATCCCTAAAAATACCCAGCCACAACAAATTGCCCCTGTAAGACAGACATAAACATGAACACACTTTAGGGAAGCTAAATCTCAGAAATTTCAACAAATTAAAACATGCCCCTATTGAAGTTGGTGTGCTTTTCTTACCTAAAAAATCAATATGGATGTTTATAAAACTTGGTAAGGCTCTGCTTCCTGTATTAACATCAACCTCCACTATCACATGCTCAAATGTGACTTCATTTGTTGGCAACTTAATCCGAACTTCATAAAGGTTTCAAATCAATTTCAACTATATAAACATTTCAAAGCAAACCACTTAATTAACCAACCATCCAAATCTAAAAAGCATATCAAACCATGATATTAAAAATAATTAAGTTTGGTACCTGTCAAGCCTGCGCGTGAGCTTCAACAAAAAATTCTCATTGTAAACCATTCATAAAGGAATGTCAAAACAGTTTGCTAGAGTGTGGTTATTCAATCTCCAAGTTTCTCTCTTTGAACCTGAAAAACCAAGGATAATTGTATCTTAGTAAGAGTAAGCCTGCGTTTCATCAAAAACAGGACCTGAACAAAACGATGGCCATGATCCATCATTGTAATATGGCATTATGGCCATAGTCCATCTGCAGCATAAGATATAAATCGGCATAAAGGTTGGTTTTACATATATATCCCCTCCAGGTCCTCATTTGACCACTAGAATTGCATGAGGCGCTTTATCAAGCCCGTGGTGTGTTTTCCTAAGCGCCTCGCTTTTTTAGAACCACGCACTTCTATAATATGTAACTATATTGTTCTAGACTCATATTGCAACAAATTAAAATATTTGGATGTATAAATACTAAATTAGAAGAAACTAAAGTATGGTGAAAGAACCTTATTTTTGGAATACGGTGAACCTGAGAATAATCGTCATCATTCAGTTTCAAATGGCCTATGATAAGCATTATTCTTTTGAAAATCTTTCCCCAAAGCTATTAAAAAAGGCATGAATATGATTTAGCAAAGTTAAAATAAATAAATAAATCTACAATTTATTGTTAAAATAACCTTGTTTTCTTGGTCTGATGTATTTCTTGCCGCACCTGCATACTCCATTTCATCCTTAGCACTGTTGTTTGTAACCTAGCTTTAAATAAAATAATAATAATTAATAATGTGATATGCTACTGTATTATTGAAACTAATTATGTTATATGACATAACATAAAAGTCATTAGCATTTAAAGATTGGAAGCTAACTTTCGCCTTGAAGTGGATCCAGAAATATATGCCCGCCAGCGCCTTGATTGGTAGATGACATCTAGACCGCCGACTAAACTAATTTTGCTAATTGATCAGAAAACCTCTGACTACTGTTATTCTTGACCCTGGGCCACCGGCGGTAAGCATGTAGTAGACAATGATGCGACTTTCAAGCCTGCCACCGATCAATCGAAAATTAAACCAATTCCCAAAACAACTAAAAGAAAATACAAAACTCCCCAAATGGCTACTCTGTTGTACAACAAAAGGTAGGAAGCAGATGTGAAGAAAGCATAGGGTGCATATTAGAAAGATTCATATCACTATTAAAGCCTCTATCAGATAATAATAACAAATATACAAATTTTACCTTTTGCAAATTGGGAATATGATCATGTTCATCGTCATCAGTAGCCGAGATAGAAACCGATATCGGCCATCGACTGTTAGCGTTCAAATTTGTCATACTGCTGCCCAGTGTGTCTAACACTTCAAGACCTACGTTACCAGCTTTCCCGAGAAATGTACTCACATGAGGTGCCTACCAAAACGCAAAATGCACAATGGGATCAGAACGCATAATATTAGTATATTTTTTTGATAACAAAATCCTCATATACATATCACACATCAGCTGTTGGGATCAAAACGCATCAAAGCGCCACACACTTCTATACATACGGGGAACATTTAGGCAATATTTTACCCTAAATACATCAAACACCACACATATAACCTAACTACCTAAGTACATTTAGAACATAACAATAACTTCAATTTCTGATACATCATTAAACATATATAATATACCTTACTAACCCTAGCAGGTGTAGAAGGCTTCAACTCCCTTGAAATAGTTAGAAACATTTCACCAGAACCATAAGATGATGTCATCTTCTTATCATAAACACCACCATCATCACCATAAGATAATACACCTGAATCATCATCATGAACATCATCATCATAATAATAATCATCGTTCTTTTTCTTCTGGTGAACAAAACTCTTCATTGACTTCAACTCTTCATCCAGTCCTTTAGCATTCAAAACGAAAAAAAAAACTCATTAGGAATCAAACAATTAAAAATCATAACTGTATCTCCCCACTCCAACTGTTGAAACACACAACAAACACGGTCAATCTTAGGGTTTTGAATATTATCAATGGATCAAAATAATCAAAGATGGATAAGAAGCTTACTGTTAAGATCGATTGAAACAAAATCCAACCGTTGAAACATTCAACAAACACGATCAACTTTATCAGAAAAAAAGACGATCGATGAGAGAATCGAGATGATTAGGTCTGAAGAAGACACAATAGATTAAACATTACCATAAATAATCATACTAGTACTCATACCTGGTCATTGGGAATGATGAATCGACGAAGAACAATTGAAGGATGATGATGCAGAGGTTTGGCTAGGGTTTGAATGATGAACTCGTGAGTAGGCGAAGCCGGCGATTAGGGTTTTCTATTTGAAGAGGAACGATGAAAGATGAGAGAATGAGACAGAGAAAGTATAATGAAGCGTATAAAGAGAAACTATTCCAATCCTGGCATTAGAGCTATGCCACGTGTACAGCTTATGTGGCTTAACCATGGGATGACATGTGTCCCTCAATGGTTTCTTTGTAACACCTCGAAAATTCGTGTTCAATAGAATAACGACACGTGTCATGTAAGACAAAAATATTATTAAACACGGATCAAATTAAAGATATATGACAGGATTTAAAAGTGTCGTCATGTTAAATTACACCTCTGAACGACCTCATAATAAATCCCAAGACTAATAAACATCTAGTATATATTCATATTCGGTGATTTCTAGCAATAACCGATTCATAATTGAAATGGTGGACTCCTACGAAGAAAAAGCACGGTAAACCTTCTTTAACGGCACTTTCTTATGGATTCAAGGAAACATGGTAAAGTGGTAGGGTTCATAACTGTTCAAGACCCATAATAAGAGGCCCCATACTGTTAAAACATGTCCCAAATTCGAAATACACGAGTTGCCCCTTCGAATGCTTGAAAGGCCAAACTTTTCACTTTCTGCCAAGGGCTTACGGACCGTAAGGGGTCCCCAGCGAGCAGAAATGTGGCTGTTGTCTGTTATAAGCTTGTAACTGACTTAAATTCGATTTTCCTCATATTTGGACGACCCCTACATTACTTTTAGACCCTAGGAACACTTGTTGTTGATCTGGAACACCCCATTGACTTAGTTGTCACCATCTTTGAGGATCAAGAACACTATATAAAGGGCCAAAGTTGCAACCATTTGATCACTCACTTCTTCTGCAATTCTGGAGCTTCTTGGAGCTTAAGAGCAGACCCTAAGCCTTCCTAATGGTGCATAGGACTTCAGTAAGTATGCTTAACTTTTCTTAGTTGAGTTTTTGCTTAGTTTAAGCTTAAAAGTCAAACCGTCGTAATTAACGGTTGACTTCACGATTAATCACTAATGGTCTAGTGATTAGTCGAATTGAAAGTAGTTATAAGTTGGTAATTATGTGGGTAATAAACCCTTAAAAGGGCACCATCTGATTCCCACTCTAACTAGGTCAAATGTCGGGTCAAACTCGTTATTAAAAAGTCAAAAGAATGCTTATTTTCCAATTTATGCATAATTAGCAATGTAGAACCCATACAACCTGTTTGATCATTAATATAACTTGGTAATTCGTGTAAGAACATGTCTAAACATGTTCAACCCGACAATTTTCTGTTTAGACCCGGTTCGGAACCGAAAGTCGCAAAACTTTGACTTTTGCTTTGACTTCAGTTCTGACCCGATTTAGTATGATTTCGAAATGCATTAGAGCTTCTTTAGGACCAGGTTACATGCTAGTATAACCCTCTCTGATTATACACCTTGGTTCATTAGTTAACCAATTAATATGCATGATTCCGTTAATTGCCTATATGTTGACCATTATGCCCTTTTCACCATAAAACGTGATTTTTAAAAATGTAAAAGAGTAGAAACCTTAGTTGCGGATATATAAACTTGTACCCAAAATTTGACATCAGTTTGAGGTGTAGATTGAGAGTTATGCTCATTAGCGTAATTAGAAAGCTTTTAAGCGATTTAACGACATAATTAGCATATAGCCTATTTAAACCCACTTTTTGATATCAAACTTTTTACCCACTGATGTAATATATTATTTTGAGATTTTTGAAGATTTTTAATTAATTTTAGGCTGAGCATAACTTAGGGTCGTAAGCTTGAGTCGGTAATTGTCGGTTTTGCCCTTTTGGGCTATAAAATGAGTTTTACATATCTTTTTGACCCCAAACCTTTTGCTACTGATTTTATATGATAAATACATTATTTTAAACATTCTAGAATAATAAAAATATCAGTTTTCTATAAAGAACCCGGAAACGGCTTCTAATCGCCTTTTAAGCGTTTCTAACGCATAGTATGTACTAAAACTATTTTTAACATACAAGGGTTGATACCTACTGATATTTTAGGTAAATTATAATATTTTAACAGTAAGCAAAAGTTGTTTAACTCAGACTTCAGTTTTGAGCTTTTCGGCTTATGTGAAATTACCAAAATGCCCCTACGGTGCATAGTTTGGTTATAATTGACAAATTTCACATATATGCAATACCCTACTGTTATAACTTATTAAATTAAGTATCTTTGCTGATTATATCAGACCTGTAACTCAGATTAATACTTAAACTCTTTTATAACCTTATAAATGACCAAATTACCCCTACGGGGCATAGTTTGTGTTTAAATTCGTTTTGGGCACAATGGAAGGTATCCTACTGATATCACAACATATTTGAGGCATATTAACTTAGGAAACCTGGTTAGGACCCTTATGATTAACCGTTACGCCTCTTGCGCGTTCGGTTCGGCTTATGTAACTAGTTTACATAAATTAGCCGAAACGGGTCAAACCTTATCGGTTTTACCCCAAAATTCAGAATGTGCCTAGATTACCCATATAAGGCAAGTCTTCAATCTTGTCGGGTCTAAATCACATTCTATTCCGGTCTTCGCCTTATCATGCGTTTGAACCGTATCTTCCTTTTGAAAACTAACCGGTCTAAGTCAAGACTTAATTAAAGACCCGTTAGGATTCTAATAGGTTATTAAAAACCTTCGTTCCAGATTAGGAGCCCAGTAAAAGCTATCTGTACTTGCTGATTTGATATACGGCTGGGATTGAATTTATATTTAGCTCAGGTAAATACTTTTAACTTATTTTCCCTATACGGGCTTGGGGTACGGTATATAAAATACCGCTTGGTCGGGCATTAAATCTTCCATCATATGGTGGTTAATTGAATTTTAATCGGCCCGTTTAAATTGTTTTGTTTGCTTAAATCCTTTGGGAGGTTAATGACCATGTCCCGGATATCCGTGGCATCATTTTACGAAATGGCCACGACCTTAGCACGCGCGTGTAGGCGTACACCCGCTAGTGCATTTATGAATAACAAGGTATAACCGCTGGTTTCGGGAACAACCCGCCGCGGGACTATATCATGTGGTGTGTCTATTAAGCTTTAACCCGGCACGATCCGGGCTACTGAACGCATAAGGAACATGTAATTCTTTTACGAGATTATATATTTAAATAATTATCCCAAGTTATAAAGAGTTTGTGCCACGTGCATTCAAATCAATTTTATTAAAACCTTTTCAAATGAGTCAGTTAATTGTATTTACTAGTGTAAACTGACGTATTTTCCAAAAGGCTAAATGCAGGTACTATACGTAATTGGCTGGCTACTCCAGGCATCAATAATCAAGTCTCGCAAGCTTTAGATGTTAAAGTCTGTTGAACGATATTATCTTTCTGTTTAAGATCCGCCTGTGGATCCATCTTACATTCCGTTGTAATATTTGATATTACTTTGAATCGGATTGTGATATATTTTTATCTTCTGCTTCCGCTGTGCATTTATATATTGTGTTGTTTGACTATGATGTTACCAACTACGTCACGATACTCCCCACCGGGTCCACCGGTAATACGTGGAAATATCGGGGTGTGATAGGTTGGTATCAGAGCCAACATTGAGTGAATTAAACACTAGCTTTTTGTGTTTAATCTCAATGACACATTAGCACATCCCTTGACCTTCCGAGTCTAGACTTAACATAGGAATATTCTCAATCCTCATCTGGAAATTTTGCTTCCAATTTTTATATATTGGATACGTCGCCAAGCGAAGAAGCCGTAATAGGAATTCTCCACACCCGGAGCCTTAAATTGCTGACCTTCGTACAGCGGCTAGGATGAAACGTGCAACCAAGGAGAAAGCATTCGGAAATAAAATGAAGAAGAAAATCCTTTTGCTGAAGATCATTTCCTTAAAAGTCCTTATAACGATATTTATCTTTTAGTCCCTTCGAGGACAACATTATTCCTTTCAAGTCCCGTTTAGGGCAACCTTGAACTTTTTAATTTTATAGTGGAATGACTAAATATTCATCCTAATCAGGAAATATGAAATAAATGAAAAATAACATTCCTTTTATAAGATCTACCATTATAATAAAATGGCAAAATCTAAAAAAGGACAAGACCTAGCCTTGTGTCATTATTAAGACCCGGCCAAGATGGAAGTTCCTCAATTTAGGTTCAGATCCTTATTAACATCCCGAGTTAGGATTGTTCTGCGTTAATTATTAAAAAGGAATCTTAAAGGTAAACCTAGCCTATATGATGAGGCCAAGATGGTAGGACCTATTCAAGAGATTCACATCCTTGTTAACATCTATAACATATTAACTTTTCTGGCAGACGTGGTTCGATAAAGTCACATAAATCATCCTTATACTGGATTCTCCCGAAATCCTTTCTCATTTTGTGATTTAAACATCCATTAGGGATATAATGCCTACGGGCTATAATTAACGTCCTCTGAGACTAAAGACAGTCGTAGCCTACAACTCCCTGTCAAGAAAAGGCGTGAACACGTTCAAGCCTAAATACCTTGATTCTACAAAATCATGGTTTATAATTTAAAGTTGCCTTTGTGACTTGATTTTTGTGCTATAGTTATATTTTAATTAAATCTAGGATAATATTAATAAAAATCCTGAATAAAAAAAAATAAATATCATTTCTTTCCTGCCAGTATAAATATTAAAAGAGAATCTTAAAAGGTTTGACCTAGCTTGAATGTCATTGAAGACCTAGCTAAGATGGTAAACCTGTTTAAAAAGAGATTCAGATCCTCGTTAACATCTGAAAATGTGTTAACACTCCCGAAAACAGTGATGCGATAAAATCACACTTGTCATCCTTATATTAGGAGTTTTCCAAATCCCTTAATTAGCGTAAATGATCAATAGGAATCATGGCTAGTAAACGTTAAACATGATGTACGCATCAAAACATCCATTTGGGATGTATACCTACGGGCAAAGGTGTATACATGAAAAGATAGTTTTTATTTCATAAATTCTTGTTAAGACAATGAACTATGAAATTTTCCGAACCAAAGGAATCATCGATTATGTTTTAGATTTTTCCCTAGTGACAAGGCCCTGTGCCATCAAGAGTCCTTGGGAACAAGCTCTTGTGCTATATAAAATGTCAGTGCGACATTGACAGTCGTGATTTATGTCCACTGTCTAATAAATATGAAGGATTATATTCTGTTTACACGCCAAGGATGGTTTATTTAAAAAAAACCTAGGCAGAACATAATCAAATAACTTAAATACTATCTTTTGGCCTATATGGTTTATTTACACCATAGCTATTTAATCAACAAATTCGACAATTCACCATATAATTAAATCAATTATTACTAATTGGTTTGTAGCCTCCAAAGCTTCACCATGGTTGACTCCTCCGAAGCTCACAATCATCCAGTTAATCTAAATGATGATACAAGACTGAATTTAACGGGCGCCGAGTTACAGGCTATGTTAGATACAGCTGTAAACAAGGCCATGAACCGAGCGTTAAGGGATCATAAGCGAAAGTACGATAATACCCCGAATAAAGGTTACAAAAAGGGTAGGACCAGTTCGAGCTATAACCAGTCCAAGCCAAAGAAGGCAAAACCCGAATGTGGAACCTGCGGGAAGAAGCACTTTGGAAAATGTTTCTATGATCAGACCAGGGGATGTGTCATCTGTAAGGAGATGGATCACAAGACCCATGAATGCAAGGACCTGAAGAACAACCAGCGGTCAGGTGAAAAGACCAAATGCAAAATCTGTAGGAAATACCACCTCGGGAAATGCAGATTTGAATCTCAGCCTTCACCTTGTGGAATCTGCAACTCCAAGGGGCATAAGACCTTGGACTGCAAGAAGATGGAGGACGCAACCTGCCATGGTTGCAATGAAATAGGGCACATCAAAACTAATTGCCCTAATAAAACCAAGAAGTCTGGCGAGGCTAAGAATACCAAAACCGGAAACTCTCAAATGGATACTCAAGAGGCTATTCAGGATGACAAGGTCACAACAGGTACTTTCTATATCAATAACGCTCATGTTAGAGTATTATTTGATTCAGGTTCAGATAAGTCTTCCGTAGACAATAGATTTTGTAAATCATTAAATCTGCCTGTTAAAACTCTAAGCGTTAAGTATAAAGTAAAATTGACCGATAGTACCTCAGAGACTGCTTCAGCAATTTTAGATGGATGTTTTATATCCGTTAGGAATCATTCTTTTCCACTGTCCTTGTTCCATTAAAATAGCGGGACTCGATATAATAATAGAAGATGAGTTGGTCATCCTGTAGCCAAACCCATACTTTGTGTAGTGAGAAGCAAGTAGTTATCAAGACTCCTTATGGTGAGCCTTTGACCATTCAAGGAGATACTGGGTATGGATTGCCCAAGCACTTGTTAAATTTGGTGTTTAATACCAAAGATTCGAGTATGGAAAACTCAGAAAATACAAACAACAGTTGCGATGCTGGGGATGCGACAAATGTTAATGGTGCATCCGATGTGAACCTCAATGTTAATGGAGTTAATCTCCAAAACTGTAATTAACGCAGCTATTAGAAAGGCTATGAGAAAAGTCATGAAAAGGTTGAGAAGCTGAATGATGTTCGCTTTAAAACACCTGTCGCTGCTCATAAGAAGAGCTATATTCATACTTCAAATACGATGAATAAACTAAACAAAATCATATATGGCAAGGAGCCCCATTTTAGGATGTACTTAAAAGTACTTCGTCTCTTAGAAGTCAAGAGACCTCAATAATAATAAGGGGCCATCGATTTCAGGAAATTTATGGATGAAGTAGAAACCATTAGGTATATCAGCGATTATGCTGGAAGGGACATGGTAAGGTATACATCACAGTCATTCGATGGCAATGCCCTAAATTAGTGAGGACATTAATGAAATCCTCAAGAAAGATCATCTTATACATTGTGGGATGGTCCAAGTTTTAAGGACCTTATTAGAAAAACCTAGTATCCGTTTCGCGAAAAGGGAAAAGACGGAATAAGAATTTTTTGACTCTCACCATAAAAGTTTTAGGCTTTTGACAGTATAACGCAAATTTTTGGCTGAGACAGCGCTCTATTCCATTTACCCAAGACCTAAGCTTAATGCAATAATTGTTGGGGGTTAGCATCGGAAATAAGAGGGCACATTAAGGTTTCAAGGCCTGCTTATTATAAATCCATTATGGATCAATCTCAGCTACTCACGTTCTATAGATTAAGGAATAATCAGTCAAAGCTGAGACTGCCCTAAAGTTATCTAAGATTTTACAGCTACGTTTAGAAGGATTAAGAATGGAGGCGTTTAACCCTCCTGTTGAATGATTAGAGGCAGCTCACATTAGGAATGTCACCAGATAAATCCTTATTTGTGATTTTATTGCTAGAAATTACATGTGGTTTCTGGTGCTGTTAAGTCTCTCATAAGACCATAAACTTAGCAAACTTTTAGAAAATTTTCCCTGTAAGAACCCCAGATGTTAAGTGTAAGGTAGAACCTTCAGTCGTAGAATTTTAGAAGTACCATTTCTCTAAAAGGAAGTGCGACAGTGTACATGGTAGATATCTCTTTAATCTCTATCGATTGTGAATACCAGATGGTATGATAAAAGCACCGTGTGAGGATTTGTGTATCTTAATATGTCCCATAGATTACTTCCATGCCTGATCAGTATGGTGGTTTAATGCATGGAACCACAAAGATACCCCGATGGTCATATGGTACTAAAGTCAACTAATGGTATTCAAAGAAGATATCCAGGATGGAATTGTACAAGTAAATGTTTCCGGTTAAGGAAATTCATGGAATTGTAACATACAGGTGTCATTTATTTGACACAAGCATTGATGGATGAATTGGAGTCTGAGATTTGGAAAATCTCTGTAATCTCCTTATACCTAAGTATCTTCTCATAAGTTTTCCCTGCTTACCTCCTGAGAGGCAGGTAGAGTTAAGATTAACATCCCACTGTGTGCTGGAGTATTGTGAAAACTCCATGTTGATTTTGGAATAATCGAAACCCTGATTAAGTAGGTTTTAAGACATAGGCTCATATAGCCCGACTCAATATTCTGAGGGTTTTATGTTATTGAATAAGAAAGACGGTTCATATTGCTTATGTATTAATTACCGCAACCCTAATTAGGCAACGATTGAGAATCGCCATCAGCTGCCCAGGATCATCGATTTGTTCGACCAACTGTAAGGATTAGCTACTCCTTAAGATTTGTTTTGAGCAATGGTTGGAATAACCATCTCACCTTAAGATAAGCTTTTCCACAATAGTTGCTATATAAGTATCAAGGTGGCTCCTTTGGAGACCTTGTATAAATGAAATATCAAAACATCCGTTGGATGGACGAGACTTTGGGAAGTCCACTTATAAGGATCTGAAGGTTGCATTGGAAACAACGAATAAGATTCATACAAATCCCAAATCATCTGTAAGTTGCAAGTATTCGGCAGAAAATCAAGAATTAATGAAAGTAGCAAACCTCCTAAGATCTTGTTAAAGAATAAGGCCCAACAAAAGATATCACCCAGGAAGGGTGTGCCAATTTGTTAAATAATCAGGCTAGTTAAGCTCTGAATATATAGAATCATTCGAAGGAAATCGAATGTATCAAGATCAAATAACTTATGAGCTAAGACCTATATAAGGAACTCAGTGGTATTCACAATGTATTCCACATCAGCAAGCTGAAGAAGTGTTTCGCTGATGAATCACTAGTTATACCACACACAGATGTGCACATAGAAGAGAGCATGAAGTTTGTTGAAAAACCTGTATCGATCGAGGATCGACAGGTTAAGAAGCTTCGAAGGAAGCATGTGCCTATTGTAAAGGTAAAATGGGATGCCCGTAGAGGTCCCGAGTACACGTGGGAGGTTAAGTCCACAATGAAAGAAAAGTACCCTCATTTATTTCAGTAAATCTCGAGGTCGAGATTTCTTTTAAGGGGGTGAGGATGTGACACCTCGAAAATTCGTGTTCAATACAATAACGACACGTGTCATGTAAGAAAAAAATATTATTAAACACGGATCAAATTAAAGATATATGACAGGATTTAAAAGTGTCGTCATGTTAAATTACACCTCTGAACGACCTCATAATAAATCCCAAGACTAATAAACATCTAGTATATATTCATATTCGGTGATTTCTAGCAATAACCGATTCATAATTGAAATGGTGGACTCCTACGAAGAAAAAGCACGGTAAACCTTCTTTAACGGCACTTTCTTATGGATTCAAGGAAACATGGCAAAGTGGTAGGGTTCATAACTGTTCAAGACCCATAATAAGAGGCCCCATACTGTTAAAACATGTCCCAAATTCGAAATACACGAGTTGCCCCTTCGAATGCTTGAAAGGCCAAACTTTTCACTTTCTGCCAAGGGCTTACGGACCGTAAGGGGTCCCTAGCGAGCAGAAATGTGGCTGTTGTCTGTTATAAGCTTGTAACCGACTTAAATTCGATTTTCCTCATATTTGGACGACCCCTACATTACTTTTAGACCCTAGGAACACTTGTTGTTGATCTGGAACACCCCATAGACTTAGTTGTCACCATCTTTGAGGATCAAGAACACTATATAAAGGGCCAAAGTTGCAACCATTTGATCACTCACTTCTTCTGCAATTCTGGAGCTTCTTGGAGCTTAAGAGCAGACCCTAAGCCTTCCTAATGGTGCATAGGACTTCAGTAAGTATGCTTAACTTTTCTTAGTTGAGTTTTTGCTTAGTTTAAGCTTAAAAGTCAAACCGTCGTAATTAACGGTTGACTTCACGATTAATCACTAATGGTCCAGTGATTAGTCAAATTGAAAGTAGTTATAAGTTGGTAATTATGTGGGTAATAAACCCTTAAAAGGGCACCATCTGATTCCCACTCTAACTAGGTCAAATGTCGGGTCAAACTTGTTATTAAAAAGTCAACAGAATGCTTATTTTCCAATTTATGCATAATTAGCAATGTAGAACCCATACAACCTATTTGATCATTAATATAACTTGGTAATTAGTGTAAGAACATGTCTAAACATGTTCAACCCGACAATTTTCTGTTTAGACCCGGTTCGGAACCGAAAGTCGCAAAACTTTGACTTTTGCTTTGACTTCAGTTCTGACCCGATTTAGTATGATTTGGAAATGCCTTAGAGCTTCCTTAGGACCAGGTTACATGCTAGTATAACCCTCTGTGATTATACACCTTGGTTCATTAGTTAACCAATTAATATGCATGATTCCGTTAATTGCCTATATGTTGACCATTATGCCCTTTTCAACATAAAACGTGATTTTTAAAAATGTAAAAGAGTAGAAACCTTAGTTGCGGATATATAAAATTGTACCCAAAATTTGACATCAGTTTGAGGTGTAGATTGAGAGTTATGCTCATTAGCGTAATTAGAAAGCTTTTAAGCGATTTAACGGCGTAATTAGCATATAGCCTATTTAAACCCACTTTTTGATATCAAACTTTTTACCCACTGATGTAATATATTATTTTGGGATTTTTGAAGATTTTTAATTAATTTTAGGCTGAGCATAACTTAGGGTCGTAAGCTTGAGTCGGTAATTGTCGGTTTTGCCCTTTTGGGCTATAAAATGAGTTTTACATATCTTTTTGACCCCAAACCTTTTGCTACTGATTTTATATGATAAATACATTATTTTAAACATTCTGGAATAATAAAAATATCAGTTTTCTATAAAGAACCCGGAAACGGCTTCTAATCGCCTTTTAAGCGTTTCTAGCGCATAGTATGTACTAAAATTATTTTTAACATACCAGGGTTGATACCTTCTGATATTTTAGCTAAATTATAATATTTTAACAGTAAGCAAAAGTTGTTTAACTCAGACTTCAGTTTTGAGCTTTTCGGCTTATGTGAAATTACCAAAATGCCCCTACGTTGCATAGTTTGGTTATAATTGACAAATTTCACATATATGCAATACCCTACTGTTATAAATTATTAAATTAAGTATATTTGCTGATTATATCAGACCTGTAACTCAGATTAATACTTAAACTCTTTTATAACCTTATAAATGACCAAATTACCCCTACGGGGCATAGTTTGTGTTTAAATTCGTTTTGGGTATAATGGAAGGTATCCTACTGATATCACAACATATTTAAGGCATATTAACTTAGGAAACCTGGTTAGGACCCTTATGATTAACCGTTACGCCTCTTGCGCGTTCGTTTCGGCTTATGTAACTAGTTTACATAAATTAGCCGAAACGGGTCAAACCTTATCGGTTTTACCCCAAAATTCAGAATGTGCCTAGATTACCCATATAAGGCAAGTCTTCAATCTTGTCGGGTCTAAATCACATTCTATTCCGGTCTTCGCCTTATCATGCGTTTGAACCGTATCTTCCTTTTGAAAACTAACCGGTCTAAGTCAAGACTTAATTAAAGACCCGTTAGGATTCTAATAGGTTATTAAAAACCTTCGTTCCAGATTAGGAGCCCAGTAAAAGCTATCTGTACTTGCTGATTTGATATATGGCTGGGATTGAATTTATATTTAGCTCAGGTAAATACTTTTAACTTATTTTCCCTATACGGGCTTGGGGTACGGTATATAAAATACCGCTTGGTCGGGCATTAAATCTTCCATCGTATGATGGTTAATTGAATTTTAATCGGCCCGTTTAAATTGTTTTGTTTGCTTAAAGCCTTTGGGAGGTTAATGACCATGTCCCGGATATCCTTGGCATCATTTTACGAAATGGCCACGACCTTAGCACACGCGTGTAGGCGTACACCCGCTAGTGCATTTATGAATAACAAGGTATAACCGCTGGTTTCGGGAACAACCCGCCGCGGGACTATATCATGTGGTTTGTCTATTAAGCTTTAACCCGGCACGATCCGGGCTACTGAACGCATAAGGAACATGTAATTCTTTTACGAGATTATATATTTAAATAATTATCCCAAGTTATAAAGAGTTTGTGCCACGTGCATTCAAATCAATTTTATTAAAACCTTTTCAAATGAGTCAGTTAATTGTATTTACCAGTGTAAACTGACGTATTTTCCAAAAGGCTAAATGCAGGTACTATACGTAATAGGCTGGCTACTCCAGGCATCAATAATCAAGTCTCACAAGCTTTAGATGTTAAAGTCTGTTGAACGATATTATCTTTCTGTTTAAGATCCGCCTGTGGATCCATCTTACATTCCGTTGTAATATTTGATATTACTTTGAATCGGATTGTGATATATTTTTATCTTCTGCTTCCACTGTGCATTTATATATTGTGTTGTTTGACTATGATGTTACCAACTACGTCACGATACTCCCCACCGGGCCCATCGGTAATACGTGGAAATATCAGGGTGTGACATTCTTTTATTACATATATACTAGCGGTAAGACCCGTGTGCAAACACGGGTGGCTTTTAGAAAACCATGCAACTAAAGAAATAATCAGCCTAAACAAATAATCAAAAGTAGTCACTACCTTTCATCGTAAAAACTGAGAACTATTTTAAATAGTGATATCTGGTTGAAAGTATGTGCAAACACAGGTTTTTTTAGAAAACCATTCATACCACATTTTATTAAACAACGAATTCGAGACGCCAGTGTAAGCTCTGTTTGGGGACGGAACAGGGGTTCTTATAGGGTGAAAAAGTGAAAGCTGACATGGCATCTGTTTCAAAGATCTGATAGCTAATATCTGTCCACGTGCCAACCGCTGTTGGGGATAATGGATGACAGTTGTTAGGAAACCTCTATTGGAAAGCAACAGAGGTTAGGAACAGTGGAATGAATAGTGGTTGATTTTTGTCTATCAGTGGATAGATATAAGAGGTTATGAACAGTAGCTGATTTTAGTCTATCAGAGGATAGACATCAATGGATAGGATAAACAGAGGTTATGAGAACAGAGGATACCTTTCAGCAGTGGATGAATTTTTAGCCAAGCAGAGGTTTTAAAAATAGTGGTTTTGAACAGACTTTAAGGATTTTTGAATTTTTTTTTTCAATCAAAGCTATTTTTTAAGGATGGATTTTTGATTTTCTGAAAACATTTTAATGCTTTTGATTGAGCAATTCAGCAGGATTTGTTGGGATCGAATTTTATTGACCAAACTCTGATATCAATTGTTAGGATCTGAGTTTGCTTGTTGTGACAGTTAAGATGATAACAATGGAAGAAGATAAAACATAAATGAAAATATGCAACGGAATAATAAACTTTTAAATCACAACAATGTGAAGAATGCTTTCATCATCATGCTTTTATAAAGATTACAGTTACAATGTTTACGTGTGCACGAGAATTACAAACTCCCCCTCAGCTTGATCACTCCTAGTTTGTTTGTACAAAATGTCAAGAGGAAAGTGATAATAGAATAGTATATACACTATTCTATGTATAGTATAAATCAAACATCTAAAGCATCTAAGCTGACGTCACCAAGACATAAACATCCAACAGCCTAACAAACTCCTAACATCTGCTATTAGCCTAACACAGTTACATTGCTAGCCTCTATTGAGCAACATATGTTGAATATCATCTGTTGGTCTTTAACATCTGTTGAGCCATAACAGACCTTTGCTTCTTCAGACTTTATCTTCAACAGCAGATGATCACTTTGGCAGACCTTTTGATCAACAGACTTTATCTTCAAGCAGATGTTCTATTTTCACAGACTTTGGCTTTGGCAGACCTTTGGAGTAGGAGATGTTGAGTGTTTGTAATTGGGAGGAGCAGATTCTTCAAAGCACTGTTATTCATGATTAGACGTTGTAGACGATTTTGGAGTCTTTGTTATTTGATGGGGACTGTTGTGGCCCTTGTTGGCTGCCTCCCTTGGTGTTGCTAAATAATAATCTTCAATGTCTTTTGAAAAAAAAAGAAAAAAAAAACGTACTCAGCTATATTTTAAAAGAACCATAGCTTTTTACAACAAAAAAAAAAAGAAAAAAAAATAAACATAAAGAGCATTAACAGTATTTATTAAAGTGTGCTTTAATAAATAAATAGTTTTGTTTTCTTTATAATAAATGCCATAGAATTTGATACTAAAAATATTTCACAACAATAGGAACTCTTTTTCTTTTCAAATTTTTTCCAAATCTTGATAGGGATGACCGGTACAGGGATCTTCGTGGCCAGCTAGCATATCGGGGATTGCGTCTCCGGTAAGCAACTATTAAGATCATTTGCGGGATTGAAGCTGGAAAACACGGGAAGAACTCGTCTTTTTCTACCTTCGATTTTCATGTGACTATTTTTATTGTGGCTCCGGGGACAGCCACGCGATCGATCCAGGTGCAGCATGACAAGGTGTGCAACTTTTGTAAACGAACTCTTTCTTCCCTGGACGTAACAATGGAAATTGTAGAAACGTAAACAAATAATCCGTAAGCAGCTTCTGGTGCATAACCTAACTTTGCTTTCTTAAAACTAATTAGCTTTTTCAAGATTATTAGAATTGATATAGAACGATATACCTGGCCGATCACCGCTTCACCATTGACGTCATCGACAACATTATCATTGGATTTGATAATCCAATGCCTCCAGTACAGCTGGCACGATTCAAAGGTCATACTGTGGACAAAACATCCCTCGGGTTTAAGCGACATACGGATCAAGTATGCAAACATATATTTCTTAGTTTCTTGCATAAGGTGACTGATTTCAGGTACAAATACAGCAGACGCACGGACCTGTAACAATATAAGCGACCTATTATATCTTAAACTCTTAAAGTAACATTATCAGAACCAAAAATTGTATAAGCAATTATAATTTAACTACACCTGAACACCGCATGTTGTAGCCATAGAACACAGCGGAGGTTCTTCGGGGAACAAACTGATGCTTCGAAGATTTCCTTCCTCACGTAACTTTATAATCCCGTTTTGAAGGTGGCGAACATGTTGTTCCAACCATAACAACATAGCATCTTGCTGGGACCCGCTTCTTGAATCATGCACCATAGTTATTAACTCATTTGGTACACATGACATCATTTCTCGTCTTGTTATAAGATTCTTGGTGCCAACGTAGAGTTGACCAACCTCACAATCAAGAAAAAACATCTTCTCGGTGTACTCAGAAACCACCGTTACGATATACTTACATTTTGTTTAAGCTATTCCAGTAATCAATTTCTCCTGTTGATCGAGTTTCTTAACCTTCAACAGGCCAAACAAAAATTGCAACCCAAAAAATTCACAAAAGGAATACGCTATCATAGCGGGACCCTGAAAGAAGACATGAAGCATAATGAAATTTAGCATCAAAGGTCCAATATTTCAATTGCCAAATAAATTTATTAGTAAATTAAATTTGGTGTTTCCTCTCATTGAATTTAGATATAAAATAGTTGCCAGGTTGACCAGGCTTCCCGCAGCTACCGCCTGTCAAAAAAAGTATACATTTAGAAAAGCTATGTCAAAAAAATATACAACTTCAATACCAGCTTCACAAAACCTTAGAAAATAAACAAATTATCTTGTTACTTTTAAGGTTTCAATAAGTAAATAGGTCAAAATGAACACTCATGACTTAGCAATTTCTGTGATATCAAAACAGGGGTCGAGACTCTTTCCAATGCCATCTAACACTGCAAGATGCAAATAAACATAGCGAGATGTCTTTAAATTATAATTATTATGATACTATCAATACTTGGGTATCTAATTTGAGAGTTCATTTTCATATGGTATTAGAAGATGATGATAATTACAAAGATATTGTACCTGAAAAAGCTCTAACTACAAAGGTGAAAGTGGCAGGAAATTGGAATGGTTGATATGCTGAAATAGATAATAAATCCTCCCCTGGAAAAAATGCAATCACTAATATTACACTACCAGAAAAAAGCATATAATATCTGCTATACTTATTGTTAGGGATGGATTTTCTAAACCTAAGGATCATGGATCCTCAAGTGCAGCCAGGATCACAGATCCTCGATTCTGTTTGAATTAAGGATCCTCAGAAGACATTGCAGGTTTAAGGATCTAGGATCCTCATCATTATCCTTATACTAACGGTTGTTTCCACTGTATTTGAACTTGATTTGCAGGGGTATTCGCATGGGACTTAGCCTTGCCGAGATTCCAAGAGAATATGCTCTACTATTCTACACGTGCTTGACTTGTATGACCGTTATGGAAGTAGTGGGTGGCTAGCATAATTTGCGGATTGTTTGTTATTTAGTTTATTTCCATTTTTAAAAGGGGATAACGAGCTTGATAGTTAGAACATTGAGCAAACACACACACTTTGGCAAATTCTCTGCAACTTACTGGCATTTTCATACACTTTGCACACTAGTGATCCTTGTAACAAGCTTGTTATCATCCCGAATTGTAACCTTTACTTGTTTAATATAGTTGGTGATTGGTAGTTTCCATCACCCGAGGTTTTTTATGCCTGAGATCATACATTGATCAAGGGCTTTTTCCTCGTATAAATCCTTGTGTCTCTTGTTCATTTCACTTACAAGTTGTTCATACATTCGTTCATTTATTCAAGCATCACACCTCACAAAATAAGATTTGGTTGCATTATCCTAGTCTGATTTTTGACCAAAACAGTTTGGCGCCCACCGTGGGGCGATTGGTGCTTCATTTCTGAGAAATTTTGTTCATTGTGATCATTTCGGTTCATCACCTTCAAGTACATGGCTTCTTCAGCGAAGAACACATCAAGTTCCATGCCGGCAGTCACTTCTTCACAGGGTATCCCACCTTTGCCTCCAGCACCTTTTGGATCCCAGAAGAATGCTGAAAATGTTGTGAAGAAACAAAGCCCCGTTTTCTCAAAACCACCGACTTCTGCTGTTTCTTCTAACCCTTCTAACAGTGATCTTTATTCTTTGATTTTGCAGATGAAGGATTACATGCAGCAGGACAAAACCAATGATAGGATCCTTCGAGAGATTGACGACATCAAAAAATTGAAGAGATCAGCGGAGGATCACTCTCCATTGGTGCCCAAATCACTGAATTTTGATTCACCAGCCATAACGGCCCAGCACTCCTCAACATCAGGTTCTCAATACCAAGGTGGAATGTCAAGTCTACGATATGGATTGTTGGCGATGCCTCGGACTCAAGGATCCTACTTTCAACCTTATGGATCCTCTCAGCCTCAAGGATCCTCTCAGCTTCAGGGATCCTTCTTCAGTTCTGGAGGATATGTGGGAGCACAGACAGTTCAAGGATCCTCCTCTCAGATTCAAGGATCCTCCTCTCAGGTTCAAGGATCCTCTCAGGTTTAAGGATCCTCCTTTCAGGTTCAAGGATCCTCATCTCAGGTTTACGGATCCATGGATTATCCTCCAAGCCCCCAGTCACAGCACATCAAGGATCCAACATCTTTCAGGATCAAGGATCCTTAAGGAGTGTACAACCCGGAAGTTCAGATGTTCATCTAGGAGACTTCATCCCTATGCAAACCATTGCTTCATCTGGTCCCTCAATTATACCAGAATCCCGTCAATATGGATTCACATATGGAATTACAAACTTGAATCCTTCATGAGGTAACACTTTGAATAATTCTCATAATACTAACCATGGCTTTGTGCAGGATACAGGCATCAATCAAGCTATGGCTAGGGAATTACAGAAACTGAAGGATATGATATCCAGCGTTCCAGGAGTGGTTAAGCCCATTCCTGAAATTGCAGATGGAAGCCATAGGATATCTCGTTTTGCACCACCTATTTGTGATGCAGAAATTCCAAAGAGGTTTCAAATACCAACCATGAAGCTATATGATGGCTCAACAGATCCAGAAGAGCATGTAGCTCAATATAGAGAAAGGATGGAAATCAATCCCATCCCGGAGAGGTTAAAAGAAGCATGTTTATGCAAGGGTTTTGGATCCACATTAACAGGATCAACTCTTAAATGGCTGCTAAGTCTTCCCCCTTACTCTATTACTTCATTTGCTAATCTAGTTAATCTGTTTAATAGCCAATTTTCATGTAGCAGAAAATTTGAACGTTTAACTAGTGATCTGTATAGGGTAACACAAGGTCAAAACGAATCACTTAGAGATTATATCACTAAATTCAGTAAAGAATCCTTAGACATTCCTAATTTGGATATTGCTACGGCTGTAGAAGCCTTCAAAATGGGTTTATTTAAGGATTCATTGTTCTATGATGATCTTGTCATGACCCCTTGCAGGAATCTTGATGAAGTGAGGACCAGGGCCCTTAGATTCATCCGATTAGAGGATGATAAAAGGATACAGGAAAGACTGGAAGGATCCTCGAAGCAGGAAAAACAAGGATCCTACTTCAGGAACAACAAGTCCAAATCTTATACCAAATCTGACAATCAGAACGTGCATGCAGTAGAACAGGAAGAGGATGATGAGGATTATCCTCCCATTTCTGAATATTGTTTTCCTGTTGATAACAATGAACTGATCCTTGCGATGCGGAACCTAGGTGAAAAAGAAAGATGGCCCGGAAAGAGTGATAAGCCAGCTGCAACAAAAGACAAATCCAAATGGTGTGCATATCATGAGGATTTCGGTCATCTCACTGAAGAATGTATTGCACTTAGAAAAGAAATTGGTTATTTGTTAAGCAAGGGGCACTTGAAGGAGCTGTTGGGAAGAAAAAAGTCAAGGGTCCAGGATTCTGAAAAAGTTCTAGAAAGAGCTCCTGCTCCTCCTGCTGATGCACAAATTATCAACTTCATATCCAGTGGATCGAACATATGTGGCACTTCCTTTTCAGCAGCCAAGAGGCATGCCAAGGAGATCAAGATGGATAATGGGGATAGACCCATTCGAACCTCTACTGTCACACAGGAAAAAGTTATAACCTTTGATGAGGATGATCGTGTGGATGTTCAGGATCCTCATCATGATGGTCTTGTTATTACTTTGTTTATATCTAATCATTTTGTTCGCAGGATCCTGATAGATGGAGGAAGCTCAGTGAACATCATTCAGCTTGATGTCCTCAAGAAGATGAACATCCCTAAATCAGAAATTATCCCAAGATCTTCGGTTCTTGTAGGATTCAATGGGGAAACCAAGAACACATTGGGGGACATTAAGCTTCCCATTTACATAGAGGGACTTAATTCTTTTAAAAAATTTTGTGTTATAGATTGCTTATCCTGTTGCAATGTTATCCTTGGCAGGCCATGGATACATGACATGAAAGCAGTTGCATCAACATATCATCAGTGTGTAAAGCTTCCTAGTCCATGGGGGGGGGGGGGTGGTGAAGATTGAGAGTGACCAACAAGAAGCAAAGAATTGCTACACTTCATTGATGAAGCCAGCCTCAAGACCAAGGGAGCAATAGCAATTAAAGCATCCTCCAAAAGATGTCCTGGAGGCAAGAGAACAAGATGTGAAAGATATTCTTATGGATCCTCAGGATCCTGAATCCAAAATCTTCATAGGATCCGGGATCCTCAATGATATCGAGCAGGATTTAGTATCCTTCCTCAAGAGTAGAAAAACTACCTTTGCCTGGAAGCATGAAGACATGACAGGTATCTCTAAAGATATAATTACTCATAAGCTTGGCATTGATAGGTCATTCTGTCACACCCCAACCGATGGCGGAATCATCGGGGCATGGCACTGAGCGAAACAGATTGTCCAGAAGTTTCCATAACAATTAACAACACTATTCAATTAAATAATACGTCCCATACCGTATCTCAAACAGTAAGTCAATTATTACAGACAAAAATCCAGGAAAATATTCTGTTCCGACAACTCAGATTTAAATAGACAGCAATTGTTTATCTGCTTCTAGAGACCCTTGATTCGTTATCTACAGACAACTATTTGTTGGGCTCTAAAGCTTTATTCTAGCTTCAAATTCCTACCACATATGCATCCTAAGCACCTATCACATACGTTAAAATAAGGTCAATACATAAAATGTAAAGGTGAGCATACAAGTTTGATAATAGCATATAGAGTTCGAATTCATTTACGCTTAACCAGCACGTACACATAGTGAAATGAAGCACGTTAGTTATCGACATAGATCCATCGATACCAATGACTGCGGGTTGACTGCCCGAGGCAGTTCGCAATACATGATTACCACCATAATCCATGAAAGTAAAAGATCCTTAACAACCCCCGTGTGAACGGGTGCTGAGTCCAAACTATAGTACTATCGTTGCTAAGGCAGGTAGACAGCATTCCATGTGTAAACATAACAAACAAGCATTCATAAGCCATGTATAACATGCATTAACGGTTAGCGTTCAGATAGTATTGAGTAGTGTGATTGTTGTAGTTTGAATATTCGTAACATATGTAACACCGAAAAGTGCTTAAAGCAAAAAGGGATCGAGTATACTCACAACGATTTATGGATTGAAGGGAGCGCTTAGCGAGTAAGGTTAGCCTGAATAGATTCGGTAGCATAACGATAAGTGAAGCGTAAAATGGAAAATAAGTGTTGGAGGGTCGGACAGCTGGTCGATCGGACGGTAGTTCGATCAGACGGCTGACCGTTCGGTTGACAGTCCGTTCGTCCGCTGTCCGGTCGGTCGGTAGGCCGATCGGATGGCTGTTCGAGTGGATTGTTTCTTCCTATAAGAAGTATGTGTTTGTGTATGATGGCTTGACTTTTGAAGTTTTCGTTGTAGTATTTGAAAACTTTGAAGTATCTTTACCTTTTAGGTCGGTCGATCGAACGGTCGTTCGATCGGCCGGCTATCCAATCGGTTAGGTACTTCAGTAAATGGGTTCTCAGCAGGATGTCACCTGATCGGATGGCTGTTCGATCGGGTGGCACCTCAAACGCGTTGAACATGTTGAAAATCGACTGAGTATTGAAGCATAGTATCTCATGATCCGAAGAGTAATCCAATCGGACGGTAGTCTGATCGAACAGCAGTTCGTTCAATACTCTCTTCTCTCTTCAATGAATTGCTCAAGTGTGGAACCATGTGCTAGCCGGGCGGCTGGCCTGGTCGATCGGCTGACTGTCCGATCGGCTGGCTGTCCGTTCGGACAGCAGTCCGATCGGTCAGCATTCTGACCTGGTCGGCCTATTCTTCTAACACTTGGCTGCTCTGGTTTGTTTGTCGTTATATCGAGGTATTTTGACAACGAGTTGAACCATAGAACCCTCGTTCTTATTTGTTTCCCCTGCTCGGGCAGGAATCACCCAAATCCGGCCGGTGGACTGTTCGGAACGGAGTTTTACGTTTTACCCGTAACCGCTTAACCTCGTGGGTAGAATCCGGATCTTGAGCCATGCAATCACCGAAGTGATTTGCAAAACGGCACAGACCCCGTTTCTATCGGTTGAAGGCATTGAGTGTAAAAGAGTTGAAAGAAGGTTGGAATATCCCCCTTTCAGTCCTTTTTCACCGTGTATATGTTTAGATCTACTAAAGATCTTTGTTTGTTTATGTGGAAATCGGCTAGATCCAAGCTATTCTTGGTGGATTGAGGCCAAATCATGAAGTTCTTCAAGAACCCATGATGACATCATCCTAGAACACTTGATTCTTGATGATTTCACGGTTAAAAGTTAAGATTTGAAAGATAGAAAGGTGTAGGAGTGTATATAGTTCAAGAAAGTACAAGATTTAGGATGAAATCTTACCGGAAACGAGAGGAATCTGCGAAAAGATGAGTTGAGCGTGCTGGTCGGTTAGAGGTTTCCAAAAGTAGAAAGAATGACAATGACAGGGGTATTTATAGGATGCCAAAAAGGGTAAGTGCTAGCCGATCGGCCAGGCAGCTCGATCGGACAGCCTTTCCGATCGGACAGCAGTCCGTTCGGCTGGCTGTTCGATCGGCTGGGAGCCTGATCGATCAGTCGCACTGTTCGAGTGTTTCGCACGACGATTTTTGATATTTCGATTTCGATCACGAGCGGTTCGATACGATAGGGTTTCCTAGTCAAATTACTTTTAGTCCCAAACACTCATGGCTCGCATAATCTCTTCTCCACCAATTATCACAGTTCGTCTACGATTCGAGTTCGATTGCATTTCGAGTTAGATTTCGAGTTTCGATTGAGTTCGCTTGATTATCACAACACAACATAACTAAACATGCACAGGTAATATGTAAGGCACACACACACGTATAATAACAAGTAAAAATACGTAGCTCGAGTTGCGATTTGATGTCGATTCGATTAGCATAGTCTGATTACTGATTGGTTAACTTTATCGCATTGTTACTTCCTATAGTTCACAGTCGTAGGTCGATTGAATAACGATTAACACACATCGATTATTGTCATTAACAACACTTACTCCACATAATACGAATTAAATAAAGAAATTTTTACGAGTCAAGTTGCGCGAAATCGTTGACTTAGACCTTGACTTTGACTTGTGAAAGCACGGGGTACGAGTACCTATAACGAAGATCCTGGTACATTTTGTCGGCACCGGGATGAATAGAATACCGAGATTTGTGGGCTTCGTCCATCAGAATGTGTCGCAAATTGGTTCACTTGGGAATCCAAATTCGGTCTAAAAAGTGAAATATCCCGTTCGATTTGCTCACAAGATGGGCTCCATTATGGTAGATTCTTTCTTTCTTCAAGGTGTGTTCGTTAAAACATGCATGCTGAGCGTCGCGGATGAGTGTTTCGAGGTCGTGCTGGGCTTAGACATTACGAGTGCTAAGCAGATAGCTCCGTCTGCTAAGTGCGTCGGCAACAACATTAGCCGTGCCTGGGTGATAACGAATTTCACAGTCGTAATCGTTGAGAAGTTCTACCCATCGGCGTTGACGCATATTAAGTTCCTTCTGATTAAAGATGTGTTGTAGGCTCCTATGATCGGTGAAGATCGTACACTTAGTTCCGTACAGGTAGTGTCGCCAAATCTTTAACGCAAAAACAACTGCGCCTAGCTCGAGATCATGGGTTGTATAGTTCTTCTTGTGGATTTTGAGCTGACGAGATGCGTAAGCTATGACCTTGTCCCGTTGCATGAGAACACAACCAAGACCTAGGTTGGAAGCATCACAGTAGAGAATGAAATCATTGTTTCCGTCGGGCAATGTGAGAACAGGAGCATTGCAAAGCATGTGTTTGAGGGTTTGGAAAGCAGTCTCTTGTTTAGTTCCCCAAACAAAAGGCTTGTCTTTATGCGTGAGAGAGGTAAGCGGTACAACGATCTTTGAGAATCCCTCGATAAATCGTCGATAATAGCCCGCTAGTCCGAGAAAAGAGTGGACTTCAGACGAACCCTGCTCTTGACAGCTTCAATCTTCACATGATCGACGTGAATGCCTTGACTATTAACAATGTGACCCAGAAATTGAACTTCCTCCAACCAGAATTCGCACTTGGAGAACTTGGCATAGAGTTGGTTCCCCTAGAGTAGCTCGAGAACCAAACGTAGATGTTGCGCGTGTTCGGCTTTCGATTTGGAATAGATCAAGACATCGTCGATGAATACGATGAGGAAACGGTCGAGATATGGTTTACACACGCGATTCATCAGATCCATGAAAACCGCTGGTGCGTTGGTTAAACCAAAAGTCATAACAACGAATTCGTAATGACCGTATCGGGTGCGAAACGCGGTTTTGGGTATATCCTCCTCTTGTATACGCAGTTGGTGATATCCTGAATGTAGATCAAACTTCGAGAAACACGTGGCGCCTTGTAGCTGATCAAACAAATCATCGATGCGAGGTAGGGGATAGCGGTTCTTGATAGTTAACTTATTCAATTCCCGGTAGTCGATGCACATCCGGAACGACCCGTCCTTCTTTTTGACGAAAAGGACTGGAGCGCCCCATGGAGAGGTGCTCGGGCGAATGAAGCCTTTTTCAAGTAATTCCTGGAGTTTGTTTGAGAGTTCACGCATTTCGGATGGCGCAAGTCGATAAGGAGCTTTGGCAACAGGATTGGCTCCAGGAATGAGGTCGATACGAAAGTCGATATCACGACTTGGCGGTAGTCCGGGAAGATCATCAGGAAACACATGAGGAAATTCACGAACCACAGGAACGTCTTTCACTTCCTTCTTCTCTTTCTCTTTCTTTTCCTTCTCCGCTACTACAATGTTTGCCAGGAAAGCTCTGTATTCCTTGCGGAGATACTTGCTAGCTTGAACACACGACATGAGCTTGAGACCTTTTGAGGCAGTTTCACCGTATACACATAATAAATCTCCATTCGCGAGCGAGAATCGAATCATCTAATCATAACACACAACTTCAGCATGGTTTTCGCGTAGAAAATCCATGCCTACTATGACGTCGAAACTTCCGAGTTGCATCGGAATGAGGTCGATTGGGAAGATGTGATTGTTGAGCTCAAGAGTACAATCACGGATAACAGAATTGACAGCGACGGTTCTTCCGGTAGCGACTTCCACATTGAATGTCGAGGAGAGTTGGGAACGTTTACGACTAAGGAGTTTCCCAAATTCGAACGACACAAAGCAGTTATCGGCTCAGTATCAAACAAACATGAAGCATAAATACCATTCACAAGGAACGTACCATTGACCACGTTGTTGTCGGCCTGGGCTTGACGCACGTTGAGGTTGAAAGTTCTGGCGCGTGCAGCCTGTTGTTGTTGCTGCTGTTGTTGCTGTTGTTGTTGCTGTTGTGGCTGCTGTTGCTGAGGCTCTTGTTTCACAACCCTGTTTGGGCACATGTTGGCGAAATGGTTCGGGTCGCCACATGCGAAGCAGGCTCTAGCTTTGACTGCGGGTGCCGGAGGAGCTTGTTGACCCTGTGGGGCAGTGAGTAGAGCTTGATGAGCAGGAGCTTGTTGAATACGGCAGTTGGCAGTAAAATGGCCGTATACATTGCAATGAGCACAAAAACGGTAAGCAATGGCAGTTGGGTGATGGTAGGTGCAACTAGGGAAGAGTGGGTGTGGCCCAGTGTATGCACGCTTTGCAGGCGGTGCATTAGCCACAGGCGCCGCTACTTGATGCTGTTGGGCTGGTACAGCTTGAATCGGTGCAGCAGTGATCGCACAGTTCTTGTTGCTGGAGCTGTTCTTTCTCTTGTTCTTCCTCTTGTTGCTCGATGAGGTGGGTTCAACAGTCGGTGCGGTAGCGGTAGCTTGATGCAGATGCTTCGAAGTCTTATCCCAGACACCAGCCTTAACCCGCTTGTCGTTGATTTCAGCGGCCAGTAAATAAGTTTCCTCGATAGTCGTAGTCTTAGCCGCTTGCACGAAATCAGCAACGCAGTCGGGCAGGGCCCGGATGTACTTCTTGATTGTCATGTCGGGAGTCTTGACTTGATCGGGACAGATAATGCTGAGCTGTTTGAAACGAGCAGTGAGACCAGCATTGTCACCATCATTTTGCTGTATGTGCCAAAATTCATCTTCTAGCTTTTGACGTTCGTGAGGAGGGCAGAATTCCTCTAGCATAACTTCCTTGAGCTCGTCCCACGACAGACCGTAGGCTGCATCGTTCCCTCGCTTATTCCTCTCGGCCGTCCACCAGTCTAGTGCACGGGACTGGAAAACGCCGGCAACATTCAGAGTACGGAGGTCATCAGGGCAACCACTCTGTCGCAGAGTAACCTCAATGGAATCAAACCAGTGGAATAGTGCAGTGGGACCTCCTTCGCCGGTGAATTCTTTTGGCCCACACGACTTGAATTGCTTGAAGCTGAAGGTCTTTGTGGTAGCTTTGGGAGCTTCGGTTCTCGATTCCTCAGACGATTTGCTGGCATTCTCATAAACATCGCTCATGGCCTTTGCTACACTTTTAGCGATGATGGAAGCAAGGCGTTTGTCTCTCTTTTCCTGACGAGAAAGTGCGTGACGGGATCCAGACGACATTGTCTGCAATAGACATCGCCACGGAACTCAACACATTGTATTCGAATCTCACCTCACACGTCTACTATCTACTAAAGTTTAGGAACACGTATATTCATGTAACACATAACACATAGCGCATAAAATTACATATACACACAAACACGTAGGGCACATAATCACATAATACCCAGCACGTCAAGCACTGAAGCAGGGAAACACATACGAACTTAATCACTAGAGGCAGTCAGAAAACAGAAACCTATTATTCAAGTTGGCGATTGCTCGAGAATAGCGTAGTATAAGCGTACATCGTAGCATAAAGTCGTCCACAATTCAACGATTTGTTAATGATGTGTAGTGTGTTGTGTAAGTAGCGAATGCAAAAGGGCGTTAGATCAAACTAGTGATATCTCAAAACGTTAATAAGTAAGCAAGAAACACACAAAACACATAAAATCAGCGAATCATCAAAGTCAGCAATTGCGGCTCAGAATCAATATACATAAAATTCGAGATGTGGATTGTCTGCGGCTAGTAGACTTCGACTAACCAAAGCAATCCAACTATTCACATGGACTTGTCGTCTACGTCTGGCTTCCAGGTCTATATCCTTGCCTCGATTCTTGGGCGTTTGGCACACACCCCGTTAGTCGTGTCGTGACTTCAGGTCATTGGAGTCCGTCGAGACTTTGGTGAGAGTTTTGAAAAAATCAAATTGAGTCAGGAATAGCCATCAAGGTTCGGGTTTCACCCCTGACTTAACAACTTTTGCTCCTGAGCTTTAATAAAATAGAGGAGATTATTCATCAAAATATGGGTTTCACCCCTGATTTGGTATAATTCCCCCGCTGAACAAGCGTTTGTTTTGAAAAAGAAGAAATCATTGATAAGTGGACAAAACAGCCTTAATTTAAGCATTTTGGTCAAGAGTTTATGGTTTTCACCCCTAATCTCGACCTTATCGCCTATTCATAGCTGTAAATTCGAGTGCAGTGATAGTGTAGCATAAGAATAGCGAGAAGTAAGCTCGTACATAGTCTCTACTGGTTATGCACAAGTCGGTCTGTTGGTTCCTAACTATAGACTAGGTTTCCAAGTCACCGACCCAGACTAGGTCGAGTCTCGCCTAATTCCCTATAGTTATGGCTCTGATACCAATCTGTCACACCCCAACCGATGGCGGAATCATCGGGGCATGGCACTGAGCGAAACAGATTGTCCAGAAGTTTCCATAACAATTAACAACACTATTCAATTAAATAATACGTCACATACCGTATCTCAAACAGTGAGTCAATTATTACAGACAAAAATCCAGGCAAATATTCTGTTCCGACAACTCAGATTTAAATAGATAGCAATTGTTTATCTGCTTCTAGAGACCCTTGATTCGTTATCTACAGACAACTATTTATTGGGCTCTAAAGCTTTATTCTAGCTTCAAATTCCTACCACATATGCATCCTAAGCACCTGTCACATACGTTAAAATAAGGTCAATACATAAAATGTAAAGGTGAGCATACAAGTTTGATAATAACATATAGAGTTCGAATTCGTTTACGCTTAACCAACACGTACAAATAGTGAAATGAAGCACGTTAGTTATCGACATAGATCCATCGATACCAATGACTACGGGTTAACTGCCCGAGGCAGTTCGCAATACATGATTACCACCGTAATCCATGCAAGTAAAAGATCCTTAACAACCCCTGTGTGAACGGGTGCTGAGTCCAAACTATAGTACTATCGTTGCTAAGGCAGGTAGACAACATTCCATGTGTAAACATAACAAACAAGCATTCATAAGCCACGTATAACATGCATTAACAGTTAGCGTTCAGATAGTATTGAGTAGTGTGATTGTTGTAGTTTGAATATTCGTAACGTATGTAACACCCAAAAGTGCTTAAAGTAAAAAGGGATCGAGTATACTCACAGCGATTTATGGATTGAAGGGAGCGCTTAGTGAGTAAGGTTAGCCTGAATAGATTTGGTAGCATAACGATAAGTGAAGCGTAAAACGGAAAATAAGTGTTGGAGGGTCGGACAACTGGTCGATCGGACGGTAGTTCGATCGGACGGCTGACCGTTCGGTTGACAGTCCGTTCGTCCGCTGTCCGGTCGGTCGGTAGGCCGATCAGATGGCTGTTCGAGTGGATTGTTTCTTCCTATAAGAAGTATGTGTTTGTGTATGATGGCTTGACTTTTGAAGTTTTCGTTGTAGTATTTGAAAACTTTGAAGTATCTTTACCTTTCTGGTCGGTCGATCAAACGGTCGTTCGTTCGGCCGGCTATCCGATTGGTTAGGTACTTCAGTAAATTAGTTCTCAGCAGGATGTGACCTGATCGGACGGCTGTTCGATCGGGTGGCACCTCAAACGCGTTGAACATGTTGAAAATCGACTGAGTATTGAAGCATAGTATCTCATGATCCAAAGAGTAATCCAATCGGACGGTAGTCCGATCGAACATCAATTCGTTCAATACTCTCTTCAATGAATTGCTCAAGTGTGGAACCATGTGCTAGCCGATCGGCTGGCCTGGTCGATCGGCTGACTGTCCGATCGGCTGGCTGTCCGTTCGGACAGCAGTCCGATCGGTCAGCATTCTGACCTGGTCGGCCTATTCGTCTAACACTTGGCTGCTCTGGTTTGTTTGTCGTTATATCGAGGTATTTTGACAACGAGTTGAACCACAGAACCCTCGTTCTTATTTGTTTCCCCAGCTCGGGCAGGAATCACCCAAATTCGGCCGGTGGACTGTTCGGAACGGAGTTTTACGTTTTACCCGTAACCGGTTAACCTCGTGGGTAGAATCCGGATCTTGAGCCATGCAATCACCGAAGTGATTTGCAAAACGGCATAGACCCCGTTTCTATCGGTTGAAGGCATTGAGTGTAAAAGAGTTGAAAGAAGGTTGGAATATCCCCCTTTCAGTCCTTTTTCACCGTGTATATGTTTAGATCTACTAAAGTTCTTTTTTGTTTATGTGGAAATCGGCTAGATCCAAACTATTCTTGGTGGATTGAGGCCAAATCATGAAGTTCTTCAAGAACCCATGATGACATCATCCTAGAACACTTGAGTCTTGATGATTTCACGATTAAAAGTTAAGATTTGAAAGATAGAAAGGTGTAGGAGTGTATATAGTTCAAGAAAGTACAAGATTTAGGATGAAATCTTACCGGAAACGAGAGGAATCTGCGAAAAGATGAGTTGAGCGTGCTGGTCGGTCAGAGGTTTCCAAAAGTAGAAAGAATGACAATGACAGGGGTATTTATAGGATGCCAAAAAGGGTAAGTGCTAGCCGATCGGCCAGACAGCTCGATCGGACAGCCTGTCCGATCGGACAGCTGTTCGATCGGCTGGGAGCCTGATCGATCAGTCGCACTGTTCGAGTGTTTCGTGCGACGATTTTTGATATTTCGATTTTGATCGCGAGCGGTTCGATACGATAGGGTTTCCTAGTCAAATTACTTTTAGTCCCAAACACTCATGTCTCGCATAATCTCTTCTCCACCAATTATCACAGTTTGTCTACGATTCGAGTTCGATTGCATTTCGAGTTAGATTTCGAGTTTCGATTGAGTTCGCTTGATTATCACAACACAACATAACTAAACATGCACAGGTAACACGTAAGGCACACACACACGTATAATAACAAGTAAAAATACGTAGCTCGAGTTGCGATTTGATGTCGATTCGATTAGCATAGTCTGATTACTGATTGGTTAACTTTATCGCATTGTTACTTCCTATAGTTCACAGTCGTAGGTCGATTGAATAACGATTAACACACATCGATTATTGTCATTAACAACACTTACTCCACATAATACGAATTAAATAAAGAAATTTCTACGAGTCAAGTTGCGCGAAATCGGTCGTTGACTTAGACCTTGACTTTGACTTTGACTTGTGAAAACACGGGGTGTTACACATTCAAACCCATACATCAAAAGAGGAGAAAGTTTGCACCTGAGAGGAATGTCATTATCCAGGAGGAGGTAGACAAGCTGCTTCGAGCAGGTATGATTAGAGAGGTTAAGTATACAAGATGGTTTGCCAATGTGGTTGTTGTTCAAAAGAAAAACGGAAAGTGGAGGGTATGTGTCGATTTTACTGATTTAAACAAGGCATGTCCCAAGGATCCTTTCCCATTACCCCACATTGACTCCATGGTGGATGCTACCGCGGGTCATGAGTTGTTGACTTTTATAGATGCTTCATCTGGATTTCAACAAATTCTGATGGAACCATCTGATCAAGAGGATACAACCTTTATGACCCCAACTGGTATATATTGTTATATTGCTATGCTATTTGGACTAAGAAATGCAGGTGCTACTTATCAAAGGCTAGTCAATATGATGTTTAAGGAGCAAATTGGGCACACTATGGAAGTCTATATAGACGACATGGTGGTTAAATCCAAAAGAGCTGAGGATCACCTTAGAGATTTGGTGGAAGCATTCAATATCCTTGATAAATTCAACATGAAATTGAATCCTTCCAAGTGTCATTTTGGTGTTAAAGCAGGAAAGTTCCTAGGTTACATGGTAACAAAAAGAGGCATCGAGGCAAGTCCAGAGCAAATCAAGGCGATTGTGAATATCAAATCTCCTGCCAATGCTAAGGATGTGTAAAGGTTGACAGGGAGGATCGCAGCCTTGAACAGGTTCATATCAAAGTCATCAGAAAAGTGCAAAGATTTATGTGACATTCTGAGAAAGAACATGAAATTTGAATGGACTGAAAAGCACGAGAATGCTCTCAAATCCCTTAAGGATTACCTATCCTCAGCTCCTGCCTTGATGAAACCAGAAAAAGGGGATATACTATCCTTATATTTGGCGGTCTCTTCTAAAGCAGTAAGTGCAGTCCTTGTTAAGGATCACGAAGGTACACAGCATCCTGTATATTATGTAAGTAAAAGTTTGCTTGATGCTGAATCCAGGTATTCACATTTAGAAAAACTTATCCTTGCTTTGATTATGGCATCTACTAAATTACTTCATTATTTTGAAACTCATGCTATAATTGTCAAGACTAACTTCCCAATTAAGAATGTTCTCAGGAAACCTGAAATGTCAGGAAGGATGGCCAAATGGGTAGTGAAGCTTAGTGCTTATGATATAAGATATGAACCAAGGACTGCCATTAAATCCCAAGCCTTAGCTGACTTTGTGGCAGATTTCAGTAGTGACTTACAAAGAGAAGCTGAGTTAGAAGTTCAACAGCTTGAAGAGACTAAGGATCCTTGGATACTCTTCACTGATAGAGCCTCTAATGTCAAGGGAACTGGACTAGGAATACTACTAAAATCGCCACAGGGGGACATAATACCCCACTCAATAGCTTGTGAGTTTCAAACTACTAATAATGAGGCTGAATATGAAGCCTTGATAGCTGGTTTGCAAATTTCCAATCACATGAGGATCAGGTATCTTGAGGTACACGTGGATTCATTGTTAATTACTAATCACTTTAATGGATCTTATGCTGTTAAAGGCGAACGACTGATCAAATATCTAGAGATAGTCAAAGAATTGGCACTCTCTTTTGTTTCCTTTAGTTTGAAGCAGGTACCTAGGGAAGAGAATGCAGAAGCTGATGCATTAGCCAATCTTGGATCATCATTGAAGATCCCAGAGGATATTAAAATTCTTATTATCCATATCCTGGCTCCTGCTATTGAGGATCATGTAGCTATGGAGATAGGAGAGGATTCTGCAGTCATACCTAGTAATGATGCACAATCTCATTCAGGATCCTGGATCCTCCCAATCATGAGATATATACAACATGGAGAGATCCCTACAGGAGAAAACCCCAGAGCTTTCAAAATCAAGGTATCTCAATTTACAATATTAAATAACATGTTATATAAACGATCTCTTGCAGGTCCATATCTAAGGTGTATTGAGGATCCTGAAATTCAAGAAGTTCTAAAGGATTTTCATGAAGGAGATTGTGGAAACCACACTGGGGGCAGGGCATTGTTCTCAAGGATCCTCAGGACAGGATACTATTGGCCTACTATGAAGAAAGATACTGTGGCTTATGCCAAGAAATGTGATGCTTGTCAGAGACATAGCAATATCCTTCATCAGCCAGCAGAGCTTCTGCATCCTATATCCTCATCTTGGCCATTCATGAGATGGGGAATGGATATAGTTGGTAAACTTCCCAAAGCACCAGGAGGAAAAGTGTTCATGCTTGCCATGACTGATTATTTTTCCAACTGGATAGAAGCTGAAGCCTTTGCTCAAGTCAGAGAAAAAGAAGTGATATCCTTTATTAAAAGAAACATTATTACCAGATTTGGTATTCCTTATGAAATTGTTTGTGATAATGGATCCCAATTTATTGGGAGTAGAACTACTAACTTTTGTGACAGCTGGGGGATTAAGATGATAACATCAACACCAGTCCACCCACAAGCTAATGGTCAAGCAGAATCATCCAACAAGATCATCATCAACAATTTGAAGAAGAAGCTTGGATCCAAGAAAGGAAAATGGGCAGAAGAACTACCTTATGTGCTATGGGCTGATAGGACAACTCCTAAGAATGTTACTGGCCAAACTCCATTTTCTTTAGTGTTTGGAGCAGAATCAGTGATCCCTATAGAGATGGTGGTTCCTACTGCTAGAACAAGCCTCCGTGATCCTAAAGGAAATGCTGAAAACTTGGTTCAAGACTTGGATACCATAGAAGAACTCAGCGATTTGGCAAGGATAAGAATGGCTAGTTATCAACAAAGGATGGCTGGAGCTTATAACAAAAATGTCAGGATCAGAAAGTTTCAAGTTGGTGATATGGTGTTGAGGAAAGCATTCCAGAATACCACGAATCCTGCTGATGGTAAGTTAGCACCAAAGTGGGAAGGCCCTTATCTTATTGAAGCTGAGGCAGGAAAGGGGGCATGTCGATTATTAACAATGGAAGGTGATTTGCTACCAAGAGCTTGGAATGCTGTCCACTTGAAGAGATACTTCATGTAGTAAGGATCAAGGATCCTTAGCTATCTTCATATTTGGTATACATCAAGGATCCTTAGAGGATATATGATCATCAGTCTGTTAATGATTTGATTCCGATTTATTTGACCTTTAATTTATTTCATTACAAGGAAAAGGATCCAGCTGTTTTGGTCAAAAATTACCGAAGCAATTAAGTGATCAAATTAGTTAAGTGAGGTAGTGTGCTAAAAAGTGTGTTGGAAATATGCTGGTTAAGTTGTTTGGAAAAACAGTTTTCAGGATACGGCTCAGGATATTGAGCTATATCTACGATCAAACTATGAGAAAAAAGTAAAGGGGGTGACACGAGATATACGAGGAAAGCCCTTGATCAATCTAGATCGCCGGCATAAAACCTCGGGAGCTGACAATCGCAGCTGCCTTGTTTTTCTTATTGCTTTGAACGTCAGGATACAGTGTAGGATATCGATCAGATCGCTAAGTGTTACAATGCTTCTTGTGAAAGTGAAAGTTGCGAGAGAGTAAGTGTGAGAGAGTAGTGAGTGTAGTTGTTGTGTCCTATTGATCTGATTTATCCATCTATTTATAGTTACGAAACACAAACTAAAATTCCTATAAATGTGGGATGCTCCAGAATATTCCATTATTAACGTTGTGGACCGAGTAAAGCGGCTTCAACGTCTTCATTTGAACGACTTGGACCGAGTCTTCCGGAGAAAGGGTCTTCGTGAACGTTGGGAACCTGGACTCGTACTCCTGCACACAATCTGTTAGTAATCCTCAGGATACCATCCAGGATGTTACCAATATCCTGAATCAGCATCCCGGATACGAACATATATCAGATAAGCAAGATATAATTTAAGATATTATCCAGGATATGAGCTCAGAATTTCACCCATAACAATTGTCCCCAAAAAATGTTACCGTTTAGTATCCTGGCACTAACGGTTATTTTTTTACGAATAACGAGGCAATTAAGAGATTAGACTCATGATGTGACCGTTTGTAACCGCGCAGCCTATATTTACTCATTGCTCCCTATATCTTCTCATGCTTATCCCATTTAACCTTTACCGAAGAGAAAAAGGTAAATACTTCTCTCTCTCTATTCCCTCTTCTTCTCACATTCTGTTCAATATTCCGGCGAGAATATGACAAGGCAAACAAGATCAAGCTCCGGTGACTCCGCCCCCTCATTCATCCAGTAGAATCTTCTCCAAGAACCGGAGAAAGAGATATGCTCCTTTGATAGTGCCCACTTGTCGGCTCTCAAATCCTCCGGCATCTTTCCAAAAGAAACGGTGTTCCGGCCGTTTGACCGGGAAATTCGGTCGGACATGGTTTCCGACGAGTGGTTGTGCTTCAATGCTTTCCCCTTCACCCTAGGGCTGCAATCTCCTTTCTCAGACTTTATCACCGAGTTCTTCAACGTGACCAAAATGCTTCAGTCAGACAATGCCGATGCTCTGGCGGGTATTGTCTGTTCTTGATCAGATCAAGAGAAATCATATCCCTGAACTTTCCATTCATGACCTCCCCCTAGCGTACCGGCTTAGATGCCATGGTTCCTGTAGATTTTTATTCTATTCTACCTCCGGTGATCCACTGATACTTCGTGCCACCAGGAACGAGGAGAAATGGCAATCCAAGTTCTTCTTTGTAAAAAGAAACTCCATCCCTGGTGGAACGGAATATCCGTTGAAGTGGTTGAGAAAGGGTAGGATCCAAGGTTCTAGGATGATCCTGTCTTGTATCCTGCTTTATATCTTTGAGCTAACCATTTTTCTTTTATTGTCTTGTACAGCTGATTTTAGGAAGCTTGCACCTCCCCTAGCTGATTCACAGAAGAGAATTGACGCTATCAGACTCCTCCCAGAGGCTGAAAGAAGTTTTAACCCGTCTCCACCATCTCCAAGCCCTCTTTCCAGTGCAAACATGTCTAGTAAGGATCCTGCACGATATCCTGCATACATGTTTATATTTGATATATTTAGGAAAGAATTTTACTCCCTGTATGCAGACTCCAGCAAAGTTCCAATCCCCCTTGATCTTGACGAACTTGACAGTTACCCCACTCCAGTCATTGTCAAGAAAGAGGCTCCTGCTGCTACCAGCTCCAAGCCGCTCCCGGCTCCTAAGGGCAACCCGAGAACTTGTGCTTCCACCGCAAAAAAAGAGGAAAGGTTTCGAAGTTAGTGCCCCATGCTCTGAAGGGTTCTCCTATGAAGAACTCAGCTTTTCTGACTCCTTGGAGCCAATGACATCCTTCCTCAACAAGGTAATATCCTGTGACTATCTCCTGCACACATATCCTGATAGGATATCCTGTTAGGATATCCTGGTTAATACATTTTGACTTATACCTGAATTTTGATGTACAGGGCCTCCAGCATCTGCTCCACCTTTACACCGATGCTTGCAGCACGAACGTGTTTCAAGAGGCCAGGATCAAGCAGCTCGAGACCACTGTTGCCGACCAAGGGGTCATTACGAGGATAAGCTGAAGAAGGTCACCCAGGATGCTGAGATCAAACTGGCCACCATCCAAATGGAGCATGAACAGGCCATGGTCTTTTTCCGGGAAGGGATCAAAGCCTCTGCCATCGTCTCTCTGCTACAAGCTCGTATTAAGATGGCTTATGATGCCAAGGAGACAGGCCTTGAGTGCCCATCCTGGCCGGTTGAATCCTGGGTGGCAAAGCTGAAGGAGCTTGGAGGCAAGGCTGTGCCCCTTCCTGCTGAAACTAGCGAACCCTCTAAACAAGCAGAGGTGGTGGACAAGGCTGGAGATAAGAAGGATGCTGGGACGGATGCTGGCGAGGATGCTGCTCAGGATGCTGAGAAGACGGAGAAGGCTGGAGAAGATGCCGCTGTGTGAGGGCATTCAGGTGGGCGATGATGGATGTATGTGCCAAGGCCAGAGCCCACTTTTTTAAATTTGATCGTTGGTTTGTAACCCCAAAACAATTTACTTTTTCTGCACTTTACTTTTCCTGCATTTGAACAATATGATGGCCAAAGGTGGAGGGATCCTGAGTTTCAGGACGAAGCCCTTGGTCATCACCGTTAGTACGCTTTTCTTTTGAACAATATAACAGTTAGAGGTGGAAAAACCTTTAACTGTAAAGTAAATATGGTAAGGAACTATTCATGCTCTTGGTGGATGGACCTTGGTTTGAGGTGAAACCAAGAGCACATCTTTTGGTATGTTAATAATATAACCTTCTTTTGGCTTTATTTCTGTTGTTATACCTTTACTACATGAATTCTACTTACAAAAACAGTTTAGTTTGAACATTCTTGAGAACTCATTGTAAGTGTATCCTGAAAGATATCCCGTTCAGGATACTGACACACAATCCGTAAAATTCAAGTTATCCAAATAAAAAGGAGAGATCATACCAGAGACTCTTAAAGAGTCGATTCCAATCTTCACTTATAGAAATGTCCCCAGTGCAGATTTATAAGTTTGAATTCATCCTTTAAATTGTATGATGTATGTTCCCTGTGTTCAGCATACTTGAAGACTTAGAAATGTAAACATAATCGTACTTTAGCTTTACTGAATAAATCCTGAATATCCTGGGATAAACCCTTAATAACTTGGGGATAAACCCTTAATATCCTGGGGATAAACCCTTAATATCCTGGGGATAAACCCTGATTTTCATGCGCTACAGGCGGGAGTGTATAAACTCCAAGACTTAGAAAGGTGAAAACCTTTAAACCTTAGAGGGCATGAAAATACCCTTTCGTGAGAGAGGGTGATCAATCCTCATATACCTTTAGGATCCAGGACATAGCCAATAGTAACGAAATTGTCAGCCACTTTTACATGAACTGGTCCCGCTACCTTGAACTATCCCTAGATAACTTGCGCTCCAGGCGGGGTGTTTAAACCCAATTCGTAAGAAAGGTGAATACCTTTAAACCTTTGAAGGGATTAGAATCCCTTATACGTGAGAGAGGGGGCCAGTCCTCTAATCCTTCGAGATATCCTGAGCGTATATCCTGAAGCATATTCTGCAAAACAATCTTTAAACTAAGGTGGGTGTTAGTTTGACTAACACCCCTCTGATGCTTAAGTCAGTATTGGGTTCAAGATAACAAACAAATTCAAATATATTTAAAAGAGGTAGAATACATACCATTCTGGGATAGAAATTAAATTCTATTCTTACTTGAAATATAGCTTTAAGTGCACAGTATTCCATGATCTTGGTAGCATATCCCCTTCCATACTCCTGAGTCGGTATGCTCCTTTTCTTGATTCTGATTCAACCTTATATGGTCCTTCCTTGAGATATCTCATGATTGGAGCCGTCCAGGATTTAGGATCCTCCTCAGGATACTTAGCAGCAGGATCCTGAATACTTACTACTTCTTTATCCTGAGGATTCGTTGCAGGATACAAGATATGCAATATTGGTATTTGGGTCCCTTCTGGTATCCTGACCGATGATCCCAGATTTGCTAAGGCATCTGCTTCAGTATTATCTTCCCTTGGTACCTGTTCAAGTGTAAAAACATCGAAATATCCTGCTAATTTTTTGAGAATATCGAGGTATTCGATTAACTTCTCACCTTTAACTGCATATGATCTATTAAAATGATTAGTGATTAACAAGGAGTCAACATATACTTGCAAATTCTTAACATTCATATTTTTAGCCAGTTCTAATCCTGCAATTAAAGCCTCATATTCTGCCTCGTTATTAGTAGCAGGAAATTCACACCTAATAGCCTGGGGTAATATGTCCCCCTGTGGCGATTTTAGTAGTATTCCCAATCCTACTCCTCTAACATTAGATGCTCCATCGGTATATAATGTCCAGAATCCTAAGGATTCTCCTAACTGTTGGACCTCTAGGTCTACTTCATCCTGAATGTCACTACTGAAATCAGCCACAAAGTCAGCTAGAGCCTGTGATTTTATGGCATTTCTGGGTTCATACACTAAGTCATAAGCACTCAACTTCACTGACCACTTGGCCATTCTGCCTGACATCTCGGGTTTCCTAAGCACATTTTTGACAAGATAATTGGTTTTAACATGAATTCTATGTGTCTCAAAGTAATGTCTAAGCTTCGTTGATGCCATAACTAGTGCTAGTATCAACTTTTCTAAATGAGAATACCTAGTTTCAGCATCTAACAAACTTTTACTAACATAATACACAGGATATTGCTGACCTTCATGATCCTTTATAAGGACGGCACTTACAGCATTCCCCGATACTGCGAGGTATAGGGACAGTGGTTCACCATTCTCAGGCTTCATCAATAGAGGTGTAGTTGAAAGATACTACTTCAAATCCTGCAGGGCTGCTTCATGCTTCTCTCCCCACTCGAACTTCTTGTTTTTCTTCAGGATATCATAAAATTCCTTGCATTTCTCGGAGGATCTTGAGATAAATCTGTTCAATGCTGCAACTCGCCCTGTTAACCGTTGAACATCCTTCATATTTGAAGGTGATTTGATATCCAAGATGGCTTTAATCTGCTCCGGGCTTGCCTCTATTCCTCTTTTGGTAACCATATATCCTAGAAACTTTCCTGCCCCCACTCCGAAATGGCACTTAGCAGGATTTAGTTTCATGTTGTACTGATCCAGGATATCAAATGCTCCCTTAATATCCTGGAGGTGATCCTCAGCCTTTTTAGATTTTACCACCATATCGTCAATGTATACCTCCATGGTGTCCCCCAGCTTGTCTTTGAACATCATGTTTACCAATCTCTGGTATGTTGCACCTGCATTTTTCAAACCGAAAGGCATAGCAGTAAATACCTGTTGGTGTCATGAAGGCAGTATCCTCCTGGTCCGAAGGCTCCATTTGAATCTGCTAAAATCCTGAGGATGCATCCATGAAGGTTAACATCTCATGCCCGACAGTAGCATCCACCATTGCATCAATATGAGGAAGAGGAAATGGGTCTTTGGGACAAGCCTTATTCAAGTCCGTGTAATCTACACAGACTCTCCATTTCCCATTTTTCTTCTGTACCACGACTACATTTGCCAGCCATCTTGGAAACTTGACTTCTCTGATCATTTTGGACTTCAACAATCTTTCAACTTCCTCTTGGATGATTGTATTTCGTTCAGGATCAAACTTCCTTCTTTTTTGCTGAACAGGCTTGAACGACCTGTCAATTCCAAGCTTGTGAGTGATAATGTCTTTGGATATACCTGTCATATCCTCATGCTTCCATGCAAATGTTAACATCCTGCACTTCAAAAAGTTAGTTAATTGTTCTTCAATATACTGAGGGATATTGGTTCCTACGAGCACCGTGATATCAGGATTATCCTGATCCAGGGTAACTTTCTTCATATCCTGCTCTGAAGCCTCCACGATATCCTGGGCCCGCATCTTTAATTGCTATGCTGCATTAGGCTTGGTTGAGGATTTCATTGAGGATGAGTAACATTCCTTTGCCTCCTGCTAATCACTATCAACCTTGACAACCCCCCAAGGGGTAGGGATTTTGATGCATTGATGATAAGTTGATGGCACGAATTTCATATCATGGATCCAAGGCCTGCCCAATATTATGTTATAGCAGGATAGGGAATCCATCACACAGAAACGTTGTATTGAGTTGACCCCTTCAACATATACTGGTAACTTTATCTCTCCTACTGTGTTTCTAGCCTCTCCACTGAACCCAACAAGCACGGTGGATTTCAAAGTGATATCCATTGGAGATACATTCATTCTTTTCAAAGTCTCTAGTTGGATTATGTTGACGAAGCTGCCATTATCTACCAATATCCTACGTACAAAATGGTTAGCCACATATAATGTTATTACCAGGGCATCATGGTGAGGATCCTGGACAGTATCCCTGTCATCACTGTCAAATGTGATCACTTTATCAGTTGTGAGGGTAGTCATCCTGGCTGGTTTATCTCCCCTTTCGGCCTTAGCTTCCTTTGCATGTCTCTTGGCCGCAGAATACGAAGTCCCACAAATGTCGGATCCTCCTGAAATAAAGTTGATTATCTTGGCATCCGCAGGAGGTGACGCCGCTCGTTCAGGATCCTTCTCAGTATCCTGACCCTTATTCTTCTTTCTTCCTAAGAGATCCTTCAGATATCCCTTGCTTAGAAGATAGCTTATTTCTTTTCTTAGAGCAATGCAATCCTCAGTTACATGTCCGAAATCTTCGTGGAAGGCACACCATTTGGACTTATCCTTCCAATCAGCTTTTTGTTGATTCTTTCGAGGCCACCTAGCTTTGTCTCCTAAACCCTGCATAGCATATATTAATTCAGGAATGTTAACAGAAAAGCAATATTCAGATAATTCAGGATATTCTTCAGGATCCTCGTCTTCAACAACATTCACTTTCTTGTTGTCATTTCTGCCATACGGCTTAGAGCGATATGGTTTAAATGAGGATTCTGACTTCCTATTAGTTGACTCATAGGTAGTGGATGAGTTCATCCTCTCTTGCATCTTTTTGTCATCCTCTAGTCGAATATATATTAGGGCCCTATTTCGAGCTTTATCCAAGTTCCTGCATGGGTTCATTACAAGATCTTGGTAAAATTGAGAATCCTTTTGCAGCCCCATCTTGAAAGCCTACACAGCTGTTGCAACATCAAGATGTGGAATATCTAAGGATTCTCGGCTAAACTTGTTCACATAATCTCTTAAGGATTCCTGAGGTCCTTGAGTTATCCTGTAGAGATCACTTGTTAGTTTTTCAAAACTTCGACTACAAGAAAATTGACTATTAAATAAATTCACTAGGTGAGCAAATGATGTAATCGAATGAGGAGGAACATTCAAGAGCCATTTCAAGGCCAATCCTGTTAAGGTAGAACTAAAACCCTTGCATAGGCAAGCTTCCTTAAGCTCCGGAGGGATAGGATTAATCTCCATTCTTTCCCTATACTGGGCAATATGCTCTTCAGGATCCGTAGTTCCATCATACAGTTTCATGTTGGGAGTTTGAAATCTCTTTGGGATTTTAGCATCACAGATAGGATATGCAAAGCGGGATATCCTGTGGCTGTCTTGGGACACTTCCTGAATTGGCTGGACCACCCCAGGTACACTGGATATCATGTCCTTCAATTTCTGAAGCTCCCTAGTAAATGTTGACGTCATACCTGCAAAGATCCATTAGTGTTAGTAGCAAGAATATTATTATTTGACACGTTACCAGTCCGAGGATTCTGGCTATATCCTGAAGCATATCCTGAGCTCCTCACAGTTGACATGGTGACCGAGGAGGGTATTTCAGGAGTATGATTCGGAGGATGGCTAGGCACAATATTTCCCCTATTATCCTCAGTATACATAGCCGAACTGAAGCTCAAAGCTCAGGGTTGTAAAGGAGTGACGATATCCTCAAGGGGTCTGCTTGAGCTAGATTTCAAGAGTTGTATTTCTCTCATCAGCATTTGGTTTGTTTCTTGTTGCTGCCTCATTTGTTCCTGCACACTTCTAAATAAGGTTAGAATTTCGTCATTAGAAGCTAGAACAGGACCAGATCCCTGGATGTTCCGAGTAGGAATAATATCCTGAGGTTGTAAAGAAGCCTGCATCCTTGGAGGAGGTGGTGGAAGCGTTGAACCAACGGTAGCAGAGGTTGTAGCAGACATGGTAGAGGAGCTCATGTTTGATCTTGAGGCCATTGCAAATAGTGTGGCAAAAAGTTTTGAGAATATAAATCTGTTTTGGTCAAAAATCACACAAGGATAATGCAACCAAATCTGATTTTGTGAGGTATGATGCTTGGTTAATTGTATGAACAACAAGTATATGAAATCAACGATGAACACCGAGATTTATACGAGGAAAAAGCCCTTGATCTTTAGAAGATCTCCGGCATAAAAAACCTCGGGTGATGGAAACTACCGATCACCAACTATATTGCAAAAACAGCAGTGATCCTTGTACAACTTCGGAAGAAAACAAGCTCAATACAATGAATTTCTAGTGTAAGTGTGTGTTTTCGCTAAGTGTTTGCAGAGAATTCGTGTTTTGTGTGTATTTTCGGTGGTGTGCACAACTTGTCCCTTCATTGAGCTGTTTCCCCCTTAAAAAGATAAGAAATAAACAACTAACTAACTTCCCGAAAAAGGTGGAAGTCACCCATGACCACCACTAACGGTTATTTCTTCAATATGCACGTGCCTAAAAGCATATTCCACGAGATTCCAACAAAGAAGTGGTCCACTACGTCCATTACCTACATTTACACATTAAAAACGTGCAAAACATAAGTTCTGTTAAGGATCCTGGATCCTCAGACTCGTGATCCTCAGACTCGTGATCCTCAGACTCGTGATCCTCAGACTCGTGATCCTCAGACTCGTGATCCTCAGACTCGTGATCCTCAGACTCTGGATCCTCAGACTCTCTGCATCAGCCATTAAGCATCCGTGATCCATGCCTAGTCTCAGGATAGATGATCCTTAGCATAAAATTCATGCCCTAACAATTGCCCCCAATATGGCAGTTGTGATAAGGATTCACAGCTGTCATATTTCCGTCAGAAGCGGACTAGCCGTTGCTGCTGGTAACTAGTTGTTACACTGCCTGTCGTCACTGATAAGACCTGCTATAATCATCATTGCAGAATATAGAGTTAGAGATAACTCCTCAAGTGCCTTTACAGATCAGAAGATCCTTCCGTTCTTGGAGAATGAATCCTTCTACACAGTTTGCTATTAACCTTCCTGCACTTTAATTTATGCATAGACACTTTAACTGTTAGATAGCCTTATCCGGCCTGGGTGGATGGTCCACGATTTTGCTGGTGAAATCCAGGCCAGATGATTTTGATACATAATGAATAGGTAATAACATTAAACTTTTTTAGCTACATCTATAGTTGTTTCTTCCCTTTTTATTTTTCATGTATGCTTTCTATTTTCAAAAATATCATCACCAAACAACTGGAAAGTTATTGAAAATCTGATGATAATGTAAAACTTTTAACAGAAAACTTGAAGTGTTCGAACAAATGTGGATCAATGATCCCTAACCAAAAAGGATAAGAGACAACTTACAGCTTAGAAAAAGTTAGAATATAACATACCAGAGAATCCAAGTTAGGATTCTATATCCTTGTAAATTATTGCTAAATAAGCAAACTATGAAAAGTAAAGCTTCTAGGATTAAGGATCCTTATCGTCAGAACTTGTATAACTTTAGACAGTAGTTTCTAGGGTGAAGGATCAGGGATCCTTGAACAATAGGCAGGATAATGGGTGGTGGATGGATCCTCTGTTTGGGGGATGAAGCCACTCGTTATCCTTCCGTCTTTTATTTTCTGCACTACAAAGACCCGTAAACAATGGACACCCTTTGCCAACCCATGTGGACGGGCCACGTTTTGCTGGTAGAAACGTGGGTTGGAAATTTTGACAACCGTAAATGGTTTAACCTTTTGTGAATAAAATAACTTGAACTTTTTGGCTTATTTTGTGTTGATATCCTTGTTAATATCTTACTTTCCAACTGTTGTAATGTTCATTCTGTTTATACTTATCAAGCCTTGAAAAATTAAAAAAGATATCCAAAAAGTTTAGGATATGATCAAGGATCACATATCCCATAACCGATAAGTTCTAAAAAGTGATATAGTTTAAGAATCACAAGTTCAGTTGTCAAGTATAAGGGTTATTCAAATGAATAATGAATAAAATCAAAATAGTTAAGGATCATACCTGAGAATCCAAGTTAGGATCCTAACCTTTATCATTATAAACAGGATAACCATAAGACAAACCTTAATGGAAGGTAAGGATCAAGGATCCTTGGTCATTTGTCTCCAAAAACCTGAAATAGGATACAACTTGGGACTAAGCCAATATAAGATAAGAGTTAGCAACTGGGGACAAGCCCAACAAACTGGGGACAAGCCCAAATAAACTGGGGACAAGCCTAAATAAACGGATGTAAACTGGGGTCAAGCCCATATAAACGGATGTAAACTGGAGTATGGCCCTCACTGGCGACTATCCAAACTTGAGCGACATGAAAATGCCGAAACCTTAGCTAACGTGAAAACGTTAGAAACCTTAGGAACGGATGTATGGTACGTCTACCATTATACGTAGGATCCTGGGTATAGCCAGTACAATGGAATTGTCAGTCCCTAGAGCGAGTACTGGTCCCACTGCCTTGAACTATACCAGGATCATCGTGCGCTACTGGCGAAACTGGGGACAGGCCCAAACTGGGGACAAGCCCATAAACTTTGGAGAGTTGGCCAACCACTTTGATCTTCTGTAAAATGATAACAACTCTGCAAAAGCTTAAACTTTGTGAAAATAGATGTTAACTGATTAACATCTTTAACTTATGATAAGTAATAAGTATAAAATGAATGAAAATGAAAGTAATGTGTTACCAAATGTAGAATCATATATCCTTTGAGGATCCTGGATCCTTAATCAGAATACCGGTATCGCTGAGGATCCCTGATCCTTCTTACTTAAAGTATTTTTTGAGATGAACAGCATTCCAAGCTCTTGGTAGGAGATCACCATCCATTGTTAACAAATGATATGCCCCCTTTCCTGATTCAGCTTCAATTAGATAGGGGTCTTCCCACTTTGGTGCTAGCTTGCCATCAGAAGGATTTGTAGTATTCTGGAATGTTTTTCTTAGCACAAAATCACCAACTTGAAATCTTCTAATCCTGACATTCTTGTTGTATGCTCCAGCCATTCTTTGTTGATAACTGGCCATTTCCTTTTTTCTGACTTTTAGCAAAAGCTTCTTCTTAGGATGCAGATGTTATGTCTGTTGGTGTAGAATATTACTGTGTCTTTGACAAGCATCACATTTCTTTGTGTATTCCACAACATACATCTTCATGGTAGGCCAATAGTATCCTGTTCTAAGGATCCTTGAGAATAGTGCTCTGCCCCCAGTGTGGTTTCCACAGTCTCCTTGACTTTGAAAGCTTTAGGATTTTGTCCTGTAGGGATCTCTCCATGTTGTATATATCTTAGGATTGGAAGGATCCAGGATCCTGAATTCGACTGTGCAGGATCACCAGGTATGATTGCAGAATCCTCCACTATCTCCATGGCTATGTGATCCTCAATTGCAGGAGTTAAAACATGGGCGATGAGTATTTTTCACATCTTCTGGCATCTTTAGGAATGATCCAAGGTTAGTTAAAGTGTCAGCTTCTGCATTTTCTTCCCTGGGTACCTGTGGTAGACTGAAAAAAGCAAAAGAATCTGCCAGTTTCCTGACTTATGATTAGTGGTTTGGAATTCCATGCAGTGGATTGGGGTATAATGTCCCCCTGTGGCGATTTTGGTAGTGTGCCTTGTCAAGTTCCTTTAACATTTGAAGCTCCATCCATGAAGAGTGTCTAAGGATCCTTGGTCTTCTCAAGTTGTTGAACTTTTAATTCAGCTTCCCTTTGTAGATCACTACTGAAATCAGCCACAAAGTCAAGTAAAGCTTGGGACTTGATTGCCCATTTTGCCATTCTACCTGACATTTGAAGTTTCCTGAGAACATTCTTGATAGCAAGGTTAGTTTTCACAATAATGGTATGAGTTTCTAAATAATGTCTATGTTTAGCAGAAGCCATAATTAAATCAAGAATTAATTTCTCTAAATGAGAATACCTGGCCTCAGCATCAAGTAGAATATTACTTACATAGTATACCAGATGTTGAGAGCCTTCATGATCCTTAACTAGGATCACACTTACTGCTTTAGCTGAAATAGCTAAGTATAAGGATAACGATTCTCCATTTTCTGGTTTCATCAGGGCTGGTGCTCTTCTTGGATAATGGCATTCTTTCGAGTGCAAACTTTCTCCTGTCATATCTTCATGTTTCCAAGCGAAGGTAGACTTTCTTCTTTTCAAGAAGGATATTAAATCCTGCTCAATACTGTCTAGGATCCCGGATCCTATAAAATTTTTAGATTCAGGATCCTCTGGGTTCAACAGAATATCCTTGACGTCTTGCTCCTTGGAGGTTGGCTTCAATGAAGAAGTGTAACAGTTCTTTGCCTCCTGCTGATCACTTTCTATCTTCACCACATCCCATAGAGTTGGGAGCTTGACACGTTGATGATATGTTGAGGGGACTGCCTTCATATCATGTATCCATGGCCTGCCAAGGATAACATTATAGCAGGATAAGCAATCTACGACACAAAATTTTTGAAAAGAATTAACTCCCTCTATGTAAATAGGAAGTTTGATGTCCCCCAATGTAATCTTTGTCTCCCCACTGAATCCCACAAGGACAAATGATCTTTGGATAATATCGGATTCAAGGATGTCCATTCTATTGAGGACATCCAACTGGATTATGTTCACTGAGCTTTTCCGATCAATGAGAATCCTGCGAACAAAATGGTTAGATACAAATAATGTAATAACTACACCGTCGTGATGAGGATCCTGAATGTCCGCCCAGTTATCCTCATCATATGATATCACTTTCTGCTGGGTAAGGAGGGGGGTCCGAACAGGTCTGCCCCCATTCTCCATCTTTGTTTCCTTTGCACGTCTCTTAGCTGCTGAGAACCTCCGGAGATGAAATGGATGATTTGAGCATCGGATGGTGGAGGAGGAGCTTTTTCAGGAACTTTCTCAGGATACTTGATCCTTGACTTTTTCCTTCCGAGCAATTCCTTCAAGTATCCTTTGCTCAAAAGATAACCTATCTCCTTCCTTAATGCTATGCACTCATCTGTGAAATGACCAGAATCCCCATGGTAAGCACACCATTTCGATTCGTCTTTGGTGGCAGGCGGTTTGTCATTCTTCCTTGGCCACCTAACCTTATCACCTAAACTCTGCATAGAAAGGATTAGTTCATTATTATCAGCAGGAAAACAATATTCAGAAATAGGAGGATAATCCTCATCATCTTCCTCTTGTTCCACAGCATGCACATTCTGGTTGTCATGCTTGGAGTATTGCTTGGATCAGTTATCCTTGAGATAGGATCTTTATTTGTCTTGCTTTGAGGATCCTGACAATCTCTCGTGGATCCTTTTGTCATCCTCTAAACGGATGAACCTAAGGGCCCTGTTTCTTTTTTCATCTAAGTTCCTGCAAGGGGTCATGACAAGATCATCATAGAACATTGAATCCCTAAGCAAACCCATTTTAAAGGCTTCTAGAGCTGTAGCAATATCTAAGTTAGGGATTTCTAAGGATTCTTTACTGAATTTAATTATGTAATCTCTAAGTGATTCATTATGACCTTGAGTTACCCTATATAAATCACTAGTTAATCGTTCAAATCTCCTACTGCATGAGAATTGGCTATTAAACAGATTAACTAGATTAGCAAATGGAGTAATAGAGTAAGGGGAAGACTTAGCAGCCATTTAAGAGCAGATCCTGTGAGTGTGGATCCAAAACCCTTGCATAGACATGCTTCTTTTAACCTCTCAGGAATGGGATTGATCTCCATTCTTTCCCTTGTGACTTCCATCTGGAATTTCAGGAATGGGCTTAACCACTCTTGGAACGCTGGATATCATATCTTTGAGTTTTTGCAACTCCTTAGCCATGGCTTGGTTGATACCTGTATCCTGCACAAAGCCATGGTTAGCATTGCAAAAATTATTCAAGGTGTTACCTCTTGAATGATTCAAGTTTGGAATTCCAGATGTGAATCCATGTTGGCGGGATTTTGGCATAACCGAGGGATCAGAGGGAGCAATGGTCTGCATTGGAATGAAGTCTCCTTGATGAACATTTGAACTTCCGGGTTGTTGACTCCCTAAGGATCCTTGATTCTGAAAGATGTTGGATCCTTGATGTGCTGTGAATGGGGGTCTTGGAGGATAATCCATGGATTCGGAAACCTGAGATGAGGATCCTTGAACCTGGAAGGAGGATCCTTGAACCTGGGAGGATCCTTGAACCTGAGAGGATCTTTGAACCTGTGAGGATCCTTGAACCTGAGAGGATCCTTAAACCTGCGAGGATCCTTGAACCTGCGAGGATCCTTGAACCTGAGAGGATCCTTGAACCTGAGAGGATCCTTGAACCTGCGAGGATCCTTGAACCTGAGAGGATCCTTGAATCTGCGAGGATCCTTGAACCTGAGAGGATCCTTGAACCTGGGAGGATCCTTGAACCTGAGAGGATCCTTGAACCTGAGAGGATCTTTGAACCTGTGAGGATCCTTGAACCTGAGAGGATCCTTAAACCTGCGAGGATCCTTGAACCTGGAAGGAGGATCCTTGAATCTGCGAGGATCCTTGAACCTGAGAGGATCCTTAAACCTGCGAGGATCCTTGAACCTAAGAGGATCCTTGAATTGGCTGCGTCCCCATGCATTCTCCTAAACTGGCGAAGAATCCCTGATGCTGAAATGAGGATCCTGAAGGCTGGAAAGAGGATCCTTGAGCCTGAGACATTGCCGATGATCCAGAACGTATTCCTGTTGATCCACCCTGGTATTGGACATGTGGAGCTGCAAAGTGCTGGGAAGTTATGGCCGGAGTGTCGAAATTCAGCGACCTCGACATCAAAGGGGAGTGATCCTCTACTGATTTTATCAATTTCGCGAAGGATCCTGCCATTAGTTTTGACCTGGTGTTGCATGTGATCCTTCACCTGCACAATCAAAGCATAAAAATCAATGTTAGTAAGTGTAGAGGAAGAAACAACAGTTGGTTTTGTGAAAACGGGGGTTGTCTTCTTCGGAGAATTCTCAGCATTCTTCTAGAATGCAAGGGGGAGATGATCCAAAGGCGGAATGCCCTGTGAAAAAGTGACCGCCGACATAGAACTTGGAGTAGTTTTCCCTGAGAAGCCATGCGGTTGAAGGCAATGAACCGAAATGAATGAAATGAACAAAATTTCTCAGAATTGAAGCACCAATGGCCCCACGGTGGGCGCCAAACTGTTTTGGTCAAAAATCACACAAGGATAATGCAACCAAATCTGATTTTGTGAGGTATGATGCTTGATTAATTGTATGAACAAAAAGTATATGAAATCAACGATGAACACCGAGATTTATACGAGGAAAAAGCCCTTGATCTTTAGAAGATCTCCGGCATAAAAAACCTCGGGTGATGGAAACTACCGATCACCAACTATATTGCAAAAACAGCAGTGATCCTTGTACAACTTCGGAAGAAAACAAGCTCAATACAATGAATTTCTAGTGTAAGTGTGTGTTTTCGCTAAGTGTTTGCAGAGAATTCGTGTTTTGTGTGTATTTTCGGTGGTGTGCACGACTTGTCCCTTCATTGAGCTGTTTTCCCCTTAAAAAGATAAGAAATAAACAACTAACTAACTTCCCGAAAAAGGTGGAAGTCACCCATGACCACCACTAACGGTTATTTCTTCAATATGCACGTGCCTAAAAGCATATTCCACGAGATTCCAGCAAAGAAGTGGTCCACTACGTCCATTACCTACATTTACACATTAAAAACGTGCAAAACATAAGTTCTGTTAAGGATCCTGGATCCTCAGACTCGTGATCCTCAGACTCGTGATCCTCAGACTCTGGATCCTCAGACTCTCTGCATCAGCCATTAAGCATCCGTGATCCATGCCTAGTCTCAGGATAGATGATCCTTAGCATAAAATTCATGCCCTAACAAAATCCAAGTAATGATTTCACAAAAGTTTTTAGTAATGATAGCACCACTTGCCCCACGGTGGGCACCAAATTGTTTTGGTCAAAAATTACCGAAGCAATTAAGTGATCAAATTAGTTAAGTGAGGTAGTGTGCTAAAAAGTGTGTTGGAAATATGCTGTTTAAGTTGTTTGGAAAAATAGTTTTCAGGATACGGCTCAGGATATTGAGCTATATCTACGATCAAACTATGAGCAAAAAGTAAAGGGGGTGACACAAGATATACGAGGAAAGCCCTTGATCAATCTAGATCGTCGGCATAAAACCTTGGGAGCTGACAATCGCAGCTGCCTTGTTTTTCTTATTGCTTTGAACGTCAGGATACAGTGCAGGATATCGATTAGATCGCTAAGTGTTATAATGCTTCTTGTGAAAGTGAAAGTTGCGAGAGAGTAAGTGTGAGAGAGTAGTGAGTGTAGTTGTTGTGTCCTATTTATCTGATTTATCCATCTATTTATAGTTACGAAACACAAACTAAAATTCCTATAAATGTGGGATGCTCCCGAATATTCCATTATTAACGTTGTGGACCGAGTAAAGCGGCTTCAACGTCTTTATTTGAACGACTTGGACCGAGTCTTCCGGAGAAAGGGTCTTCGTGAACGTTGGGACCCTGGACTCGTACTCCTGCACACAATCTGTTAGTAATCCTCAGGATACCATCCAGGATGTTACCAATATCCTGAATCAGCATCCCGGATACGAACATATATCAGATAAGCAAGATATAATTTAAGATATTATCCAGGATATGAGCTCAGAATTTCACCCATAACACCAGCATCCTTTACCCTTTCTTTTGTACTTAGTTCTGAGTTTTGTAGAAGAATGAGGTATCCTTAACAGAGGATCAAGAATGAAATGTCCTCACAGCAGGGTCAAGCCTCCAGAAGGCAGCGATTCTTTCTTTTGTTGCAGGGGATTCTAGAAGATGAGAAACTGAGATAGCTGCACAATAGAAACAGAAAAAAGGATCATTTATCCTCAAAAGAGACAGAATCTTCCTATGATCCTTCTATAAGGATCCTATATCCTACCATGGGTGGTCCATTTATTGGGAAGGTCTTTCCCGTCCGGAATAGAGTCTATCTTAACAAAAAAGAAACGGTTTTTCCAATGGTTATCGTTTTTTGTGGTTTTGAGGATTGGATGAGGATCACCAGGTTTGTGTTTAAACAAGAAACGGGGTGAACCGTGGCTAACGAGATTGTACAACTCGGCCAACTCTGACATGTTTTGGTCAAAAAATCTGATGAGGATATTGCAACCAAACTCTCTGTTACGGGGTATGATGCTAATAATGTAGAACAATAACAAGGATCACTTCAATGTAAAGTGCACAAATGACACAAGGATTTATACGGGGAAAAAGCCCTTGATCAAGAGTTGATCTCCGGCACAAAAAGCCCCGGGTGATGGAAACTACCGATCACCAAACTCAAATAAATGAATAAATGTTTACAACTTCGGATAGTAACGAGCTAGGTATAAGGATCACTATCGTGAAATGTGTAAAAGTGAGTGAAAACTAATGAATGTTCGTCGAGAGCTTCAAGTGTGCGAGTATATGAGAGTGTGTAGCTGAAAATGGCTAAGTGTTCTAATTCTAGCTCGTTACCCCCTTTTAAAATAGAAGTTAACTACAATAACTAACTATCCGACTTTTGTGCCAAGCTCCCACGTTCTCCACAACGTCCATTTTTGGTCAATCGTGTGCGAAATGCCCGTGGAATATTCCTTAGTACCGTTGCCAAGACCAAGTCAAGCTTGTTACTCCTGCGAAATAATACAAAACACAAATAAACAATCGTCAGTACGAGGATCCTTAAAGTGATCCATGATCCTGATCCTGAAGCTCTTCTGAGGATCACTATCTGTCACAGAAGTAAGGATCATTAATTAGGATAACGAATAAGGATCACTAACTGTTAGAAAATCCTCCCCTAACAATTGCCCCCAAAACATAAGGAGTAATATGTAAAATGAGCGAGTTATGTTTTCTTGATCTTATCCGCAACTAACTATCGTAAATATAGCCGTTATTGTTGAACTATCCGTTGCAATCGTGACGTCACAGAAGTGACAACCCTGCGCGATCATGATTATAAATAGGAGATAGAGATAGGATCAAATGCATTTAAATTTTCAGAGAGACTCCCTTTATAACTGCATTCCGAACACGATCAGGTACTCTCTCTCTTCATCTTCTTTCCTCTCTTGCTCTGTTTTCATCTCTTTCCATCATCGCATCAAAGATGTTGCTCCGAAATTCCCCAGCCAAGGATCACCCGAAGAACAGCCCTCCGAAAAGCCAGGGGATCATCGAAGATTCCATTAAAGAACGCTGCTGTTTCAATGATGCTCAGATCGATAGGATCTGCCACTGCTTCCCGGCGAACACCGAGTTTAGACCTTTTGACCCCAATGCCTTGAGTGATCATATCTCCGACAAGTGGGTTGCTTTCCCCGTCACTCCGTTCACCATAGGCTATACATATCCTTTTCCAGCCTTCACCCAATCTTTCTTTTCCCTAACCGGCATCTCTTATATTCAAGCCATGCCGATGATTTGGAGGGTTTTGTACACCCTTGAAAGGATCATCGAGCAAGAAGGTATAGACCTAGGAATGTCAGAGCTGGGAGAGCTGTATGATCTTACTACCTTTGGTTCTCATCGCTATTTGTTTAAACGTAAACCCGGTGAGGAACACCCGATCTTCAAAGCCACCAAGAACGATGCTACTTGGAAGCGGCGTTTCTTTTTTATCAAGAGAGATTCTATTGAGGATGGAAAGGATCTACCCAAGAAATGGGCTACCCATGGTAGGGTGGTGGATCCTGAGAAGGATCACCAAAAACTTTCCTTTGATGTAAGGATCACTTATATTTTTGCTTTCTTGTTATGCAGCTATCACTGTCTCACACCTCAGATTGTCCCCTGCTGCTAAGGAGAGGCTCCTTGCTTTCAAGAAACTTGATCCTGAGACAAGATCTTTCAAGACAACAACCCAAGATTCACAGGAGGTATCCTCAGGCTCTGTCACGATGTCAAGTAAGTATCCTTGTTTAAAATTTAAATAAATAGTGAAATATAAATTAAGAAAAGATACTTATCTTGTTTTGGTTGTGTAGGTGCTGGAAAATCCACCAAGTCTGCTTCAAAGTTCAATGTCACTGATCTCACTACTGTCAGATCCTCCAAGAGAAAAGCTCCTACCAGTCCGACAGCTTCGGTCCCCAAGGCACCCCTCAAAGGAAAGGCAATCAAGAAGAGAAAAGCCTCTGAAGCTGAGGATCTGCAGGGTCTGCCTCTGATCCGCCATCAATTCCTCGAGTACTTTAATGAGGTAAGGATCACTGTCTCTGCTCGTATATCCTGTTGACATATCCTGCTGATATATCCTGCTGATTTGAGGATCACTTAATCCTGACCTTATCCTTTATCCTTTTTGCAGAAATTATCTGAGATTGAGGATTATGTTGGCCACGTTGAGGATCAGGATAAGAAGATTGCCGACCTCCAGCAGGTTGCAGTGCTTAAGGACCTTGCAATTGCTGATCTTCAGAAGGAAGTCCGGGATGCCAAACAGGAGACGACCAAGGTGCTGATCAATGTTGACTATGAGAAACGTGAGATCACCGAAGACGCCAAAGTCTCTGCCGCCATAACAATGTACAAGACCAAGCTGCAAATGGCCTTGGAAGCTCAGGATCCTGCTTTTGACAAGAGCACCTGGGATGTTGAAGGCTGGAAGGCAAGGCTGGCTGAACTGGACGATGAAGAGGCTGAGGAGGTTGAAGAGATCCTGACGATTGAAGCTGGAGGCAAGGGTGAAGGTGGTGAAACAAGTGGAGCTGGAGGTGGTAATGCAGCGAAGGTTTAGGCTGCATGATTGGGCGATGATGGACATTCTTAGACGCAGCCGGAGCCCAATTTTTAAATTTGGTAGTAGCTTTTTGTGGTTGTGATGTTGAACAATTTAATGGTTTGTACTTGAACAATAGGTTTTAGGATTGAGGATCATGTATGATCCTTTGGACAATAGGCAGGATTGCAATTGGTGGAGGGATCCTCTGTTTGGGGGATGAAGCCATTGTGATCCTGCCGCCTTTATATTCCTGCACTACTTTTGAACTTATTATCATGGACACCCTTTACCTACCCCAGCGGACGGGCCACGTTTTGCTGGTAGATGCTCGGGTAGGTAATTTTGACAACCTTTTAAGGGTTAGTCTTTTGTTAATAAATAAAATCTTAACCTTTTTGTCGCTTATCTTGTATTGTTATCCTTTTATTTCTTTAACTCTCCTTTGTTTTGATGCACATTCATTAAATAAACAATTTTGAACAAGTCAGATTGAAAATGTTTAGAGCATGATCCACGATCGAATATCCTATAGTTAGGGAATCCCAAAAAGCAATATATCTTAAGGTTCACAAGTCTAGTTGTCAAACTTTAAGGGTTATTCAAATAAATAATTAATAGAATTAAAAATAGTTACGGATCATACCTGAGGATCCAAGTTAGGATCATAACCATAATAAGGATAACTGTAAGATAAACCTCAGAGAGAAGTAAGGATCAAGGATCCCTAGTTGCTTATCTTCAAAGACCTGAAATAGATCATAACTTGGGACTAAGCCAATATAAGATAAGAGTTAGCAACTGGGGACAAGCCCAAGGATAACTGGGGACAAGCCCAAGGATCGTATGTAAACTGGAGTATGGCCCCAACTGGCGACTATCCAAACTTAGTGACATGAAAATGCCAAAACCTTAGCTAACGTGAAAACGTTAGAAACCTTAGCTAACGTGAAAACGTTAGAAACCTTAGGAACGGATGTATGGTACGTCTACCATTATACGTAGGATCCTAGGCATAGCCAGTACAATGGAATTATCAGCCCCTAAAGCGAGTACTGGTCCCACTGCCTTGAACTATACCAGGATCATCATGCGCTACAGGCGGAACTGGGGTCAAGCCCAAATAACTGGGGTTAAACCCAAGGAACGGATTGCTTCAACGGATAACCAATGTTATGCTAAGGATACCTGAACTTTCAAAACTTAAACTCACGTGAGAGATGGATAAAGGACACATGATCCTTATCCTTATATGAGAAAATAAAGAAATGAAATAGTTCAAGTTTAGGATATTACCTAAGTAAGGATCACCGATACTTCGAGGATCCTTTGAGGATCATCTGTGCCATGAGGATCCTGCTCACATGAAATATTTCTTCAAGTGGACAGCATTCCAAGCTCTTGGTAGCAAATCACCTTCCATGGTTAGCAATCTATATGCCCCCTTTCCTGCTTCAGCTTCAATCAAATAAGGGCCTTCCCATTTTGGAGCCAATTTCCCATCAGCAGGATTGGTGGTATTCTGGAATGCTTTCCTTAATACCATATCTCCAACTTGAAACCTCCTGATCCTGACATTTTTGTTGTAAGCACCAGCCATTCTTTGTTGATAATTGGCCATCCTTATCCTAGCGAGATCCCTGATTTCTTCAATAGTATCCAGGTCTTGAGCTAAGTTCTCATCATTCTCCTCAGAATCACGGGTACTTGTTCTAGCAGTTGGAACCACCATTTCTGTTGGGATCACTGATTCTGCCCCAAATACCAAAGAGAATGGCGTTTGACCAGTAGCATTCTTAGGGGTTGTTCTATCAGCCCAAAGCACATAGGGTAGTTCTTCTGCCCATTTCCCTTTCTTGGATCCAAGCTTCTTCTTCAAATTGTTGATGATGATCTTGTTGGATGATTATGCTTGACCATTAGCTTGTGGGTGGACTGGTGTTGATGTTATCATCTTAATCCCCCAGCTGTCACAAAAGTTAGTGGTTCTGCCCCCAATAAATTGGGAACCATTATCACATATAATCTCAGAAGGAATTCCAAATCTAGTTATAATATTTCTTTTAATGAAGGATATAACTTCCTTTTCTCTGACTTGGGCAAAGGCTTCAGCCTCTATCCACTTGGAGAAGTAATCAGTCATAGCTAGCATGAATACTTTTCCACCAGGTGCCTTAGGGAGCTTACCAACTATATCCATACCCCATCTCATAAATGGCCAAGAGGAGGATATAGGATGCAATAATTCAGCTGGTTGATGAAGGATATTACTGTGTCTCTGACAAGGATCACATCTTTTAGCATACTCCACAGCATCTCTCTTCATGGTTGGCCAGTAGTATCCTGTCCTCAGGATCCTTGAGAATAATGCCCTGCCCCCAGTGTGGTTTCCACAATCTCCTTCATGGAAGTCTTTTAAAACTTCTTGGATTTCAGGATCCTCAATGCATCTCAAGTATGGTCCTGCAAGAGATCGTCTATACAACATATTATTTAAAATTGTGAATTGAGATACCTTAGATTTGAAAGCCCTAGGGTTTTCTCCTGTAGGAATCTCTCCATGTTGTAAGTATCTCATAATTGGTGAGATCCATGATCCTGATCCTGAATGGGATTGAGTATCCTCACAAGGGATAATTGCAGAATCATTTCCTATCTCCATAGCCTCGTGATCCTCGATAGCCGGGGTCAGGATATGGATAATAGGGATCTTAATATCCTCCGGGATCTTCAAGGATGATCCTAAGTTAGCCAATGCATCAGCCTCTGTATTTTCTTCCCTTGGTACCTGCGTCAAACTAAAGGAAACAAAAGAGAGTGCCAAACTTTTGACTATCTCTAAATATTTGGTTAGCTTTTCACCTTTAACAGCGTAGGATCCATTAAAGTGGTTTGTAATTAACAATGAATCTACATGTACCTCAAGATACCTGATCCCCATATGCTTTGCAATTTGCAAACCAGCAATTAAGGCTTCATATTCAGCCTCATTGTTAGTGGTTTGGAACTCACAAGCCATAGAGTGGGGTATTATGTCCCCCTGTGGCGATTTTAGTAGTATTCCAAGCCCTGTGCCTTTGACATTTGAGGATCCATCAGTATAGAGTATCCAAGGATCCTTGGTCTCTTCTAGCTGCTGGACTTCTAACTCAGCTTCTTTTTGTAAATCACTACTGAAATCAGCCACAAAGTCAGCTAATGCTTGGGATTTGATGGCTGTCCTAGGCTCATATCTTATATCATATGCACTCAGCTTCACTGCCCACTTAGCCATCCTTCCTGACATCTCTGGTTTCCTGAGGACATTCTTAATTGGAAAATTAGTTTTAACAACAATAACATGAGTTTCAAAATAATGTCTTAGCTTAGTAGATGCCATAATTAATGCAAGAATAAGTTTTTCGAGGTGTGAATACCTGGATTCGGCATCAAGTAAACTTTTACTTACATAGTAGACAGGATGTTGTGTACCTTCATGATCCTTAACAAGGACCGCACTTACTGCTTTTGAGGATACTGCAAGATACAAGGATAGCACATCGCCTTTTTCTGGTTTCATCAAAGCCGGGGCTGAGGATAGGTAATCTTTGAGGGCTCTTAAAGCATTTTCATGCTTCTCAGTCCACTCAAATTTCTTGTTCTTCCTTAGGATATCATAGAATTCTTTGCACTTCTCTGAGGATTTGGATATAAATCTGTTCAAAGCTGCTATCCTGCCTGTTAGCCTTTGAACATCCTTAGCATTGGCCGGAGATTTGATGTTCACTATTGCTTTGATTTGTTCCGGGCTAGCTTCAATGCCTCTCTTCGTCACCATATATCCTAAGAATTTACCTGCTTTAACACCAAAGTGACATTTTGAAGGATTAAGTTTCATGTTATATTTGTCAAGGATATCGAATGCTTCCTCCAAGTCCCTTAGGTGATCCTCAGCTTTTATGGATTTTACCACCATATCATCTATGTAAACCTCCATAGTTTGTCCAATCTGATCCTTGAACATCATATTCACCCGCCTTTGATATGTTGCACCTGCATTTCTTAGTCCGAACGGCATAGCAATATAGCAGTATATACCAGTTGGAGTCATGAAGGCTGTATCCTCTTGGTCGGATGGTTCCATTTGGATTTGTTGGAATCCAGATGAAACATCCATAAAAGTTAACAGTTCATGACCCGCAGTTGCATCCACCATGGAGTCAATGTGGGGTAATGGGAAAGGATCCTTGGGACATGCCTTATTTAAATCGGTAAAATCGACACATACCCTCCACTTTCCGTTTTTCTTTTGAACAACAACCACATTGGCCAACCATCTTGGATACCTGACCTCCCTAATCATACCTGCCCGGAGCAATTTTTCTACCTCTTCCTGGATAATGGCATTCCTTTCCGGTGCAAACTTTCTTCTCCTTTGATGGATTGGTTTGAAGGATCTGTCAATCTCGAGTTTGTGAGTGATTACATCTTTGGATATACCAGTCATGTCTTCGTGTTTCCATGCAAAGGTAGTCTTTCTCCTTTTGAGGAAGGATACGAGGTCTTCTTTCATTTCGCCAAGGATCCCTGATCCGATATAGATTTTGGATTCAGGATCATTAGGATCCATGAGGATTTCTACCACATCCTGCTCTCTTGCCTCCAAGACATCCCTTGGAGGATACCTTGATTGCTATTGCTCCCTTGACTTCGAGGCTGGTTTCATCGATGAAGTGTAGCAATTCTTAGCCTCCTGCTGATCACTATCAATCTTCACTATTCCCCAAGGACTAGGGAGCTTCACACATTGATGGTAGGTAGATGGGACTGCTTTCATATCGTGTATCCAAGGCCTGCCAAGGATAACATTACAACAAGATAAACAGTCAATAACACAAAATTTTCGATAAGAGTGTAGGCCTTCAATGTATATTGGGAGTTTAATGTCCCCCCAGGGTATTCTTAGTTTCGCCACTAAATCCCACGAGCACGGAGGATCTTGGTATGATGTCTGATTCAGGAATACCCATCTTCTTTAGAACATCAAGCTGGATAATGTTCACTGAGCTTCCTCCGTCTATAAGGATCCTGCGGACAAAATGGTTAGAAATGAAAAGAGTAATAACTAAACCATCGTGATGAGGATCCTGGATATCAACACGATCATCCTCATCAAAGGTTATGACTTTTCCTTCGGAGACACTTGATGTTCGAACAGGTCTTTCTCCATTATCCATTTTAGTTTCCTTTGCATGCCTTTTAGCTGCTGAGAAGGATGTGCCGCAAATGTCTGATCCTCCAGAAATAAAGTTTATTACTTGTGCATTTGCTGGAGGGGCTGGAGCCTTCTCAGGGATCCTTTCAGGATCCTGAGTCCTTGACTTTTTCTTCCCAATAATTCTTTTAGATGCCCCTTGCTCAACAAGTATCCAATTTCCTTTCTCAGTGCAATGCATTCTTCTGTGAGATGCCCAAAATCTTCATGGTATGCACACCACTTTGATTTATCCTTAGTTGCAGCTGGCCTATCATTTTTTCTCGGCCATCTAGCTTTATCACCTAGGTTTTGCATCGCAAGGATTAGTTCATTGTTATCAACACAAAAACAATATTCAGAAATTGGAGGATAATCCTCATCATCCTCTTCTTGATCAACAGAATGCACGTTCTGGTTATCAGATCTGTTATAGGATCTGAACTTGTTGTTCCTGAATGAGGATCCTTGCTTATCCTGCTTTGAGGATCCTGCTAACCTCTCCTGGATCCTCTTGTCGTCCTCTAGCCGAATGAACCTAAGTGCTCGTGTTCTTACCTCATCTAAGTTCCTGCATGGTGTCATAACAAGATCATCATAAAACGACGAATCCCTAAGAAATCCCATTTTAAAGGCCTCAACAGCCGTAGCTATATCTAAGTTGGGAATGTCTAAGGATTCTTTACTGAATTTGGTAATGTAATCCCTTAATGATTCATTATGACCCTGGGTTATCCTATATAGATCACTAGTTAATCGTTCAAATTTTCTACTACAAGAAAACTGGTTATTAAACAAGTTAACTAGATTAGCAAATGAGGTAATAGAATAGGGAGGAAGACTTGGCAGCCATTTGAGAGCTGATCCAGTAAGAGTGGATCCGAATCCCTTGCACAGGCATGCTTCCTTTAACCTTTCTGGAATTGGATTGATATCCATCCTCTCCCTGTATTGTGCTATGTGTTCTTCAGGATCCGTCGAACCATCATACAGTTTCATTGTTGGCACATGGAACCTCTTGGGTATCTCAGCATCACAGATTGGTGGTGCAAAACGAGATATCTTGTGGCTCCCATCTGCAATCTCTGGGATAGGTTTGACCACTCCTGGAACACTTGATATCATATCCTTTAGCTTTTGCAATTCTCTGGCCATGGCATGATTGATACCTGGATCCTGCATAAGCCCATGGTTAGTAGTATAAGAATTATTAAAAGTGTTACCTCCCATTGGATTCAGGTTAGGAAGATTGGATGTTAATCCATATTGTTGGGGCTCTGGAATGATCGAGGGACCAGTAGAAGCATTGGTCTGCATTGGAATAAAATCTCCCTGATGGACATCTGAACTTCCTGTTTGCAAACTCCTCAAGGATCCTGGCATCTGGAAGGATCCCTGAAACTGGGACGATCCTGGAACAAAGGAGGATCCTTGAACCTGGGATGATCCTGGAACAAAGGAGGATCCTTGAACCTGGGATAATCCTGGAACAAAGGAGGATCCTTGAACCTGGGATGATCCTGGAACAAAGGAGGATCCTTGAACCTGAGATGATCCTGGAACAAAGGAGGATCCTTGAACCTGGGATAATCCTGGAACAAAGGAAGATCCTTGAACCTGGGATGATCCTGGAACAAAGGAAGATCCTTGAACCTGGGATAATCCTGGAACAAAGGAAGATCCTTGAACCTGGGATGATCCTGGAACAAAGGAAGATCCTTGAACCTGGGATGATCCTGGAACAAAGGAAGATCCTTGAACCTGCTGCGCTCCTGAATATCCTCCTGAATTCGTGAGGGATCCCATATGCTGAGGATAGGATCCCGCTGGCTGGAAATATGAACCTGATGTCTGGGTCACTGTTGTTGTTCCGTAGTGCACTCCTTTTGGTCCACCCACATATTGAGCATCTGGAACCACTGATGGCTGGGAAGTAATCACCGGAGTATCAAAATTCAAAGATTTTGGCACCAGTGGGGAATGATCCTCTGCCGTTTTCTTTTGTTTCTTGAGATCTCCGATTTCTTTGAGAATCCTTTCATTGGTCTTATCCTGTTGCCGTATCTGGTCCTTCATCTGCAAAATCAAAGTAAACATGTCACTAGTAGTGGGAGTGTAAGAAGCAGAAGAAGTTGGAGGTTTTGAGAAAATGGGAGTTGGTTTCTTCGCAGCATTCTCAGCATTCTTCTGGGATCCAGAAGGTGGTGGAGGCAAAGGGGGAACGCCTTGAGAAGAAGTGAATGAGGGAATCAAATTTGAAGCATTCTTCGCTGAGGAAGCCATTTGCTTGGTTGTAGTGAACCGAAATGAGCACATAAATGCGAATTTTTCTAAGGATGAAGCACCAATTGCCCCACGGTGGGCACCAAACTGTTTTGGTCAAAAAATCTGATGAGGATATTGCAACCAAACTCTCTGTTACGGGGTATGATGCTAATAATGTAGAACAATAACAAGGATCACTTCAATGTAAATTGCATAAATGACACAAGGATTTATACGGGGAAAAAGCCCTTGATCAAGAGTTGATCTCCGGCACAAAAAACCCCGGGTGATGGAAACTACCGATCACCAAGCTCAAATAAATGAATAAATGTTTACAACTTCGGATAGTAACGAGCTAGGTACAAGGATCACTATCGTGAAATGTGTAAAAGTGAGTGAAAACTAATGAATGTTCGTCGAGAGCTTCAAGTGTGCGAGTATATGAGAGTGTGTAGCTGAAAATGGCTAAGTGTTCTAATTCTAGCTCGTTACCCCTTTTTAAAATAGAAGTTAACTACAATAACTAACTATCCGACTTTTGTGCCAAGCTCCCACGTTCTCCACAACGTCCATTTTTGGTCAATCGTGTGCGAAATGCCCGTGGAATATTCCTTAGTACCGTTGCCAAGACCAAGTCAAGCTTGTTACTCCTGCGAAATAATACAAAACACAAATAAACAATCGTCAGTACGAGGATCCTTAAAGTGATCCATGATCCTGATCCTGAAGCTCTTCTAAGGATCACTATCTGTCACAGAAGTAAGGATCATTAATTAGGATAACGAATAAGGATCACTAATTGTTAGAAAATCCTCCCCTAACATGACATTCCTATTTCTATGCCCTCTTGCTCGATGATATTCTCCATGGTGTACAGAACCCTCCACATCATCGGCATGGCCTGAATATAGCACATGCCGGTGAGTGCAAAGAAGGATTGGGTGAAAGCAGGGAAAGGATAAGAGAATCCTATCAAGAAGGGGGTGGCCAGAAAAGCAACCCAGGTGTCAGAAATACAGTCACTCTTCATAGAAGAGTCAAAAGGTTTGAAAACAGTGTCCGCCGGGAAGCAATGGCGGATTCGATCGATCTCCGGGTCAGTGAAGCGGCAGAGTTCAGACGAAGGATTTTTGGTAATGCCTTGGCTTTTCAAGGGATTATCCTTCTTAGGATCCTTGGCAGGAGAGGATCGTAGCTTCATTGTGTCTTTGAGATTTCGAAGAAATAGAAAATCAGAATAGAAAATGCAGAGAGAAGGAAGAAGATAGATACCTGTTCCGATCTCCGAATGAGGATTTAAAGGGAAAGTAACACACGAATTTAAATGCCTCTTGATCCTTATCTCTAATTTCGAATTTATAATGATGATCTGCAGGTAGTCATGTCGCTGACGGCAGGATTGCAACGGCTAGTCAAATAATAACAGCTATATTTACGTTGGCTAGTTCATTCAAGATAAGGCAGAAAAATATGACTCATCAAGTTGTATTTTATTCCTCAAATTTTGGGGGCAATTGTTAGGGATGGATTTTCTAAACCTAAGGATCATGGATCCTCAAGTGCAGCCAGGATCACGGATCATCGATTCTGTTTGAATTAAGGATCCTCATAAGACATTGCAGGTTTAAGGATCCAGGATCCTCATCATTATCCTTATACTAACGGTTGTTTCCACTGTATTTGAACTTGATTTGTAGGGGTATTCGCATGGGACTTAGCCTTGCCGAGATTCTAGGAGAATATGCTCTACAATTCTGCACGTGCTTGACTTGTATGACCGTTATGGAAGTCGTGGGTGGCTAGCATAATTTGCGGATTGTTTGTTATTTAGTTTATTTCCATTTTTAAAAGGGGATAACGAGCTTGATAGTTAGAACATTGAGCAAACACACACACTTTTGCAAATTCTCTGCAACTTAGTGGCATTTTCATACACTTTGCACACTAGTGATCCTTGTAACAAGCTTGTTATCATCCCGAATTATAACCTTTACTTGTTTAATATAGTTGGTGATCGATAGTTTCCATCACCCGAGGTTTTTTATGCCGGAGATCATACATTGATCAAGGGCTTTTTCCTCGTATAAATCCTTGTGTCTCTTGTTCATTTCACTTACAAGTTGTTCATACATTCGTTCATTCATTCAAGCATCACACCTCACAAAATAAGATTTGGTTGCATTATCCTAGTCTGAATTTTGATCAAAACACTTATATTATCAAATAAATGCTGACATTTTGCAAAAGAACATAAAGTATGTTACATCAAGACATGTGATTAAATAACTATGGAACTATATACTTACATTTATTTATATTAAATAGGAAGACCAAGTACAGGCTTTAAGGATAATTAACCTATTAAGGAAGAATTGTGCAGTTCTTCTGACAGCTGTCATGCCTCCGGTTGGATCTTTCTCATTGTAACAACCCAAAATATGCAATTTATTTATGCTACCTTAAATGTCTAATTATGTAATATTAACTAGGTTAAAAGAATGTGATATTAGTTCAACAAGAATGAAAGTTATTATGTTAAAAATCAACAATTAGAATTAGAGGGGCTGAACTTGTAAAAAGGTGATGAAAGTTTTTAATAAACAAAAGAAAACACAAAACACACACTCTAGTGTGTTCTGTGGATCGACCAGGAGCAAAGAACCAAGGAGAAAACCCTAGTTTTCAGAAATTCACATGATTAGGAAGGAATTAAGAGCTCAAACTAATGCATGAACTCAAATCTTTAACCATCTAAGCTTGTCCAACAAATGGTAAGTCGAAAATTCTGATTTGGTGAATTGTAGAAAGTGGGTTTTAACCCAATCATGAATTTATGTGGAAATCTTGTGTAATTGTGAGTTAGGATTTCACAACAGATTGAGAATTTTGTTTGATTTCGATTATTTGGATGATTTAAGGTTTATACCCCCTAGTAGTAAGAGTATGATGAACATGATAATTTAAATAATATGCTTATAGATGTGAATTGATGCATGATCTTGTATGTGATAGAGAAATTAGATAGGTTAATGTAGGATGAAAGAAAGATATGAATTTGATTGATTCTTGTTAGACTAGAAAGTGAACAAGTAGAACTATGCTATGAATACTTGTACCTTGTGCTTTGTTGATATTGTACACACCAAGTGTTTGATGAAATGCTTCAATAAAGAATTCAGCCGTATTAACCATAAACCTTATGTAAAAATCATGATGTGAATGTGTTTATGGAGTATGTGTTAAAATGTATGACATCTTATAAAGGAATACAAGTTAATGTGTATATGACATGAATTCTAAGTATGAATGAATGATGTATAGGTGTGAAGGAGGAAAGTTCAAGTCACGTGAAGCATCAAGGAAATCAAGAACGAGGTACGCTACATGTACAATTCATGGTTTTATTATGTTATTGTTTTACTATATGATGTTGTAATTGAGTTAATTTTAACGAGTACTATGTGTAGGACTCTTAATGGGTCGAATATGTCGAATTAAGATGCATGAGAAAGAATGTGTGTAGACCATTATGAACGGGTAAAGAGATTTAGAACATAAGGATGAAAAACAATGGTAAGTTCCATTTTGGAACATACTTATGTGTAAGAATGACGATACTAATGTATCGAGTAACTAGTAAGTTCGCGAATGTCATGATGGCTAAAAATTTGTGAGTTAATGAAGTTATTTGTTGTTGTGATGTAGGTAAATCTCAAGTTTAATGTCAAGCTTCGCCCGGTCCGAACACACTTCAAAACCCGTCATGTGTTCCACAACTTTTGTAAAGATGTTCATGACAAATATATTTTGGTCTCTTTAGTTTATGTCTAGTAGTTAAATCTTAAAGTCCTAACATGTTTGTCTTTTAAAAACTTAGTAGGTTGTAAGTATTTTAACTTAATGGTTTTCGCATGTATATCAAGGTTCACCTTGACGTTATATATTATGACTTTTGAAACGTAGCGTATTTTTAAATGAAATGTTGATTGTGAAAAACAGGGGACCGCTCGTAATACGAACGGGTCATGCCCAAATTTTGTTAGATATAGTATGTCATTGGTTAAATTTAAATGGAAAAATTTTGGGCGTTACAAGTTGGTATCAGAGCCTAGGTTTGAGGGATTTAAGCATCAAATGCTTGAACTCAAACCGAAAGCTCGTGTGAAATATGTGTTCGTTCCGCGGCGCGAAGCAAGTAAGTATCTTTAAAATTAGAACTTTACATTACGAATATGTTTTAGTTACCGAATGTTATGGAATTGATACGGGGTGTTGTGTAAGGGTGTGGTATGAATCGGGTCAGTTTGGATTAGAACGGGTCGGAAAATGGCTGCAAAAGCATGAAAAATCGGCCAAAGTATGATGGGCGTCACCGTAAGCTAGGTGGCTGCCGTAGCTTACGGTAGCCCCTGAGGTGATCTAGCCACCGTAAGACAGTAGCATTGGGGCGTAAGGAAAAAGACGCCACCGTAAGCTACGGTAGCCACCGTAGCTTATGGTGGGGACCATTTTCAGCCAAATTTAATTATGTTGCTCTGTTTGATGTTTTTATCACACGAGAAGTATTAAAAACGTTATAATAAGATTCTAAAGGATAAGAAAAGTGACACCAAGATATATGGAAGAAAGAATACCATGATATTGGCTGTTGGAAACGTTGAGTTTTCAAAGAAAGTTTAAGTATGAATTAGTCGTGTGTAATTTCTTTTACATATTAAAAAGAATGAGACTTATGTAGTACTAGCATGATTAGATGATAGAAAGGATGAATGAATGTTTAAAATAAAGAATGATGTTTCTGTGTAGATGGCGGATACAAATGAGGACGAAGCGACACAACACAACAAGAACAACTGAAAACTATGATTTCGGAAGAGGTTGGAAAGGCAATCCAGGAAAATATTCCTCGATTAGCCCAAGAAGTGGAAAGTCATGTGTTGGAAGTGGTGGAAACGATGATGGCGAGTAAGATGGACGAGTTGAAAGGGGTGATTGGAGAAATACAAGGAAAGAAAGGGACTCGCAAATGCACATACAGGGAATTTATGGCGTGCAACCCATTACCTTATAAAGGAGAGATTGATCCTATAGCATGTCAAAGGCGGATTGCAAGTACGGAGGCGGTGTTCGTAAGGAGCCATTGTGAAAAGGAGGATCAAGTGATGTTTGCCACCGGTTTGTTGCAACACCAAGCTAAAGACTGGTGGGATGCGTATAGTAAAGAGATTGGTGAAGATAAGGTTCAAGTCTTGACATGGCAAGAGTTCAAGGAACCTTTCCTAAAGTACCACTGTCCACAATCTGCCATTGATAGGATCCAAGAAGATTTCTTACATCTTCGTCAGAAAGATGAAACCATTGATGAAATCACCAACACTTTTCTTGACAAGCTGAAATTTTGTAAAGAAATAGCGGGAACGGAAAGAATAAGGATAAACCGCTACCATGGTATGTTGAAGGCCGAATATCGGGAGTTCAAAACTCCCGCTAAATTTGAAACCTTGAACGAGCTCATTAATTTGGCCCGAGATAGGGAGATCGAACTAAGAAGACAAGCAGAAAGAGGTGAGAAGAGAGTGCCTGAGAATGTTCCCAGCTCAAGCCCGTCAAAGAAACAAAAATTTCAAGATCATGGCAAGAAGGATAAGGCGAAAGGTAGCATTCCGAAATGCAAGACTTGTGGAAAGTTACACACGGGGGGGGGGGGGGGGGGTTGGAAGGGAAGAAGGGCTGTTACAATTATGGTCAAGAGGGACATCCGTACTATAGATGCCCTAATCCTACCAGAACGTGCTATAACTGTTTCCAACTGGGTCATATTAAGGCTGAACGTCCCAAGCTTCAACAGAAAACCGATAAGGAAGTAAGAAAGGAAGAAGCCCCAAGAGCTAAGGGGAGGATGTTTTAGATCTCGACTGAAGAAGCAAAGGATCACCCGAATGTTGCGTCATGTATATTCTTATTGAACTTGATGCCTACGTACGTGTTATTTGATACTGGATCCAGTAGATCGTTTGTATCAAGTGAATTAGTGTCACACCCCTCTTTTAGAATCGAAAGAATGCATGTGCCATTAGAAGTAGAGATAGCGGATAGTAAGAGTTATTTGTTGCACGAAGTTTGTAGAGATTGTGAAATTATCGTTGAAGATGAGAAGTTTGCCATTGACCTTATTCCCATGGTTTTGGGAGAATTCAAGGTTGTAGTTGGCATGGATTGGCTAGCCAAACATCATGCCGAAATTCAATGCAAGAAAAAGGTAATTCATGTGTTAACACCGGGAGGAAAACAAGTGAGTATACAAGGGGAAAGGAATGTTAATTCGAAGCTTTGTTCTATAGTCCAAGCATTCAAGTATGTGCAAAATGGAAGTAAGGCATTTCTAGCTTATGTGATAGATACTAACCAGAATACCCCCAAGATAGAGGAGGTTGAAGTTGTGAAAGAGTTTCTTGATGTATTTTCGGAAGATTTGCCGGGACTTCCACCAGAACGTGAAGTAGATTTTAAGATTGAATTGTATCCCGATGCCAAACCCGTAGCCAAAGCTCCTTATAGGTTGGCCCCAATTGAAATGCAGGAGTTAATGGTTCAGATACAAGAATTACTCGACAAGGGATTTATACGCCAGAGCGTGTCGCCTTGGGGAGCGCCTGTTCTTTTTGTTAAAAAGAAAGATGGTTTGATGCGCATGTGCATCGACTATCAAGAGTTGAATAAGCTAACGGTGAAAAACCGATACCCGTTGCCCCGAATCGATGATCTCTTCGATCAGTTACAAGGGGCAAGTTGGTTTTCGAAAATTGATTTACGGTCCGGATACCACCAATTAAGGGTACGGGATGATGATGTGGCAAAGACGGCATTTAGAACGCGATACAGACATTATGAGTTTTTAGTAATGTCCTTTGGGTTAACGAACGCGCCCGCCGTGTTCATGGATCTTATGAATCGAGTTTGTCGGGCCATGTTAGACAAATTCGTTATAGTTTTTATAGATGATATCTTGGTTTATTCCCGAAGTAAAGCCGAACATGCATGCAATTTGCGCGAAATTCTTGAAGTACTCCGCAAGGAGAAATTGTATGCAAAATTCTCTAAGTGTGCTTTCTGGCTTAGAGAAGTACAATTTCTTGGTCATGTGATTAATGCGGATGGTATCCTAGTAGACCCGTCCAAGGTTGAAGCTGTTATGAAATGGGTACCCCTGACAAATCCTAGCGAAGTGAGAAGCTTTTTGGGCCTGGCAGGCTATTATACGAGGTTTATTCAGGGCTTCTCAAAAATAGCCTTACCTTTGACAAAATTAACAAAGAAGAATGAGAAGTTTGTGTGGGGTAGTGATCAAGATAAGGCTTTCCAAACATTGAAGGAAAAATTATCAAGTTTTCCGGTTTTGACTCTACCAGATGGCGTAGAAGATTTGATTATGTATACAGATGCTTCTCATCAAGGGTTGGGAGGTGTTTTAATGCAAAGGGGTAAAGTTATAGCATATGCATCGAGGCAGTTGAAGCCTCATGAAGGAAATTACCCGACTCACGATTTGGAGTTAGCAGCAGTGGTATTTGCCTTGAAGATATGGAGGCATTATTTGTACGGGACGAAGAGTACGATTTATTCGGATCATAAAAGTCTCAAGTATTTCTTCGAATAGAAGGAATTAAATATGATACAAAGAAGATGGCTAGAGCTCATTAAGGATTATGATTGCGATATTCTCTATCACCCGGGAAAGGCGAACGTCGTGGCCGACGCCTTGAGCCGTAAGAATCACCTATCCACAATTCGAGTGACACCAATGAGGATGATTATTACTCCTCGAATTCTTGAGATAATACGATAGGCACAAGTTAAATCATTAAGTACGGGGGATCCAAAGAAAGAAAGGACAAAGGGGTTCGCAGATAAACTGGAGGAAAATGTGAATGGGTTAAAGACGAGGTTCGGTCGAATCTGGATACCTTGGTCATGCGAGATAAAGACTATGTTACTTGTTGAGGCTCATAAATCCCATTTTTCGGTCCATCCGGGAGCCACAAAAATGTATCGAGACTTGAAGAAAAATTTTTGGTGGCCCAATATGAAACGTGATATAGTAAAGTATGTTGCAAAATGTTTGACCTGTTTGCAGGTAAAGGCAGAGCATCAGAAACCATACGGGAAGTTACAACCGTTAGAAATTCCGGTATGGAAATGGGAAGAAGTGACGATGGACCTAGTGACCAAGCTTCCTAAGACAAGGAAAGGTCACGATGCTATATGGGTGATCGTGGACCGCCTCACCAAGAGCGTGCACTTCTTACCCATTCGGGAGACTTTCTCTTCTGAAAGGATGGCGGAAATCTATGTTAACGAGATAATATCTCGACATGGAGTCCCTGTATCTATTGTGTCGGATCGAGATACCCGATTCACATCTCGATATTGGCAAGGTTTTCATGAGAGTATGGGTACAAAATTAAATTTAAGCACCGCCTACCACCCTCAAACGGATGGTCAATCTGAGCGAACCATTTAAACACTCATCGACATGCTGCGAGCGTGTGCAATAGATTTCGGGGGAGATGGGATGACCACTTGCCATTGGTGGAATTTTCGTACAACAATAGCTACCATAATAGCATTCAAATGGCACCGTATGAAATGTTGTACGGGAGGAAATGTAGAACTCCCATTTATTGGGAAGAAGTGGGGCAAAGAGAAATTGCTCCCAACGATGTGATAACCAAGACTAATGAGAAGATCGATCTCGTCCGAGCCCTTTTAAAGGCGACTCAAGATCGATAAAAAGCCTATGCAGATCGAAGAAGACGTCCTATTGAGTTTCAAGTATGTGATCATGTGTTATTGAAGGTATCTCCATGAAAGGGTATAATTCGCTTCCGTAAGCGAGGAAAGCTAGGTCCCCGTTACATAGGACCTTTCAAGATTTTAGCCCGGGTTGGGAAGGTAGCATATTGGTTGGAATTACCGCCAACCTTAGATGGAATACATGACATATTCCATGTGTCACAATTGAGAAAGTGCTTAGCGGATGAGACGGCATACGTGCCCCTCGACGATATTGAATTAGACGAAAGATTGAATTACGTTGAAAGACCGATAGCTATCAAGGATTCCAAGGTAACGCACCTTCGGAACAAAACTATAAAGCAAGTCTTGGTGCAATGGCAACATCGGAAAGGATTGGATCTTACATGGGAGTTAGAAGATGAAATGAGGGAGCACTACCCGACATTATTTGGTACGTATTAAGGTTTCGGGGACGAAACCTCTTTTAAGGGGGGTAGACTTGTAACACCCCAAAATATGCAATTTATTTATGCTACCTTAAATGTCTAATTATGTAATATTAACTAGGTTAAAATAATGTGATATTAGTTCAACAAGAATGAAAGTTAATATGTTAATAATCAACAATTAGAATTAGAGGGGCTGAACTTGTAAAAAAGGTGATGAAAGTTTTTAATAAACAAAAGAAAACATAAAACACACACTCTGGTGTGTTCTGTGGATCGACCAGGAGCAAAGAACCAAGGAGAAAACCCTAGTTTTAAGAAGTTCACAAGATTAGAAAGGAATTAAGAGCTCAAACTAATGCATGAACTCAAAACTTTAACCATCTAAGCTTGTCCAACAAATGGTAAGTCGAAAATTCTGATTTGGTGAATTGTAGAAAGTGGGTTTTAACCCAGTCATGAATTTATGTGGAAATCTTGTGTAATTGTGAGTTAGGATTTCACAATAGATTGAGAATTTTGTTTGATTTCAATTATTTGGATGATTTAAGGTTTATACCCACTAGTAGTAAGAGTATGATGAACATGATAATTTAAATAATATGCTTATAGATGTGAATTGATGCATGATCTTGTATGTGATAGAGAAATTAGATAGGTTAATGTAGGATGAAAGAAAGATATGAATTTGATTGATTCTTGTTAGACTAGAAAGTGAACAAGTAGAACTATGCTATGAATACTTGTACCTTGTGCTTTGTTGATATTGTGCACACCAAGTGTTTGATGAAATGCTTCAATAAAGAATTCAGCCGTATTAACCATAAACCTTATGTAAAAATCATGATGTGAATGTGTTTATGGAGTATGTGTTAAAATGTATGACATCTTATAAAGGAATACAAGTTAATGTGTATATGACATGAATTCTAAGTATGAATGAATGATGTATAGGTGTGAAGGAGGAAAGTTCAAGTCACGTGAAGCATCAAGGAAATCAAGAACGAGGTACGCTACATGTACAATTCATGGTTTTATTATGTTATTGTTTTACTGTATGATGTTGTAATTGAGTTAATTTTAATGAGTACTATGTGTAGGACTCTTAATGGGTCGAATATTTCGAATTAAGATGCATGAGAAAGAATGTGTGTAGACCCTTATGAATGGGTCAAGAGATTTAGAACGTAAGAATGAAAAACAATGGTATGAAGCTCCATTTTGGAACGTACTTATGTGTAAGAATGACGATACTAATGTATCGAGTAACTAGTAAGTTCGCGAATGTCATGATGGCTAAAAATTTGTGAGTTGAAATCTTGAGTTATAAAGGAAGTAATTTTAGTTTTAATGAAGTTATTTGTTGTTGTGATGTAGGTAAATCTCAAGTTTAATGTCAAGCTTCACCCGGTCCGAACACACTTCAAAGCCCGTCATGTGTTCCGCAACTTTTGTAAAGATGTTCATGACAAATATATTTTGGTCTCTTTAGTTTATGTCTAGTAGTTAAATCTTAAAGTCCTAACATGTTTGTCTTTTGAAAACTTAGTAGGTTGTAAGTATTTTAACTTAATGGTTTTCGCATGTATATCAAGGTTCACCTTGACGTTATATATTATGACTTTTGAAACGTAGCGTATTTTTAAATGAAATGTTGATTGTGAAAAACAGGGGACCGCTCGTAATACGAACGGGTCATGCCCAAATTTCGTTAGATGTAGTATGTCATTGTTTAAATTTAAATGGAAAAATTTTTGGTGTTACACTCATAAACTCCGTAAAATACTTCCAACAAACCTTCACAGATGTTCGAGCTTATGCTGCGAAAATTCAAAGGTTAGTACATCAAGAAAATCCCATGTGATGTTTTCTAAAAACATTTAGTCACTCATTACCTCCCCATCATTCCTAAATCATAAAATATTAGCCTTCCGCCATTCACATCATCAACAGCTATATTACCAGGATGCTGAATCAAAGAAGGAGATGATTTTAAGTTTTTAATAATAATCTGCATGTGAATTGCTTATACGCACAAATGTATATTTCTGAGTCGTTTTCCAATACCCAAAGTCCCCGGTTCTTCTATTCGACACTTTCCCCTTTTGGTATTTTCGCTCTCTTGGTGTAAAAAAATACCATTTGTCATCACACGGTCGATATTGATCTATTATCAAAACACAACAATATTCAAGATTAATAAATATACGCTACATATATCATTCAAACTATATATATAATCAGTGTTAGATTGGAATATGTTTTACTTACTTGTAAGTTCTTTTTTTTTAGGAAACGGGGAAGACCCCGGGCAAACCTTTATTAGAAAAGAATAAAGAATACAACAAAGAACTAAACTAGACCCGGGATATAGGCCCAAGATCTAGCATAGTCCAAACAAAAATAGGCAACCTATACAAATACAACCACCTAAGCCCAAATCTAAATCCTAAAGGCCAACACAGGCCCATCACATAAATCCAAAACCTACAACAAGAAAAAATCCAAAACAACACACAAACCCCAAGAATACTAATCCTTGCAACCCAAGTCTTCAAACCCACAACACATCCTTCACGGCCCATACCGGCTTCCAACCATTTCTTCTCATTTATATCCATGATATCACAAACCAACCTCATAATCATCCAGTTTCAAACACGTCCACCATAAGCCCATTTAGCCCAAATAGTCCACATAGAATTAGCCCAATTTAATCCTACCCATTCAAGCATATCTCCCACACTGTCCATACACTGACATTTGTTGGCCCAACCATTGACGGGTGGTCCATAGGACAACCCTTAATGATGTTAAAAGACGAATTTATCCTTCACTTGATCGTGTAATTATCTTGAATTAGATAACTACAGTTGCTTATGTTTCAGGTATGTTTTGGGAGCTAAAAGTGGATAAAACGCTGCTTAGGATGGAACGGAGTGGAATGGGGCATGCTTGGAAGGAAAGAAAGAAAGAAACAAAAAATTCAGGGCTCCACCGTAATTTACGGTGGGTACCGTAAATTACGGTAGACCCTGAAATTGCCCAAATCCACTGTATCACAGAAGAAACTCACTTTAACACTTTGAAGTCCACCGTAACTTACGGTGGGTACCGTAAGTTACGGTGGAGATGACGGAAAACTTGTAATTGCCTCATTAAAAAAGTTTTTGTGGTGTCTTTTCACAGGATCTCATCATTGGACGTTTTCTTAGCAGATTGGCGATTTTGGCTGGTTTTTCTTGGTTCCAAACATTTCTAAACAATTGGTTTGTGTTTTCGATTCGTATGAACATTAATCGTTGTGTGATGATGATGTACCAAGTCATGCGTGGCTAAACCTTTGGTGATCATCCTAGATGTAAGGTTTACTTTTGAAACACTATGTTTGTGCTTGAATTTCTAGAATAATAACTTTGAATGTTTGTTTGGGTTTTTATGGTGTTTGGATATTTGTTTGTAAATTGTTGATTATTGTTTGATGTTAATCTAAACCATACGTTCTTGGTGCCGTTGGCAATCGAGATATCATGGGAGGGATTAGGGTTGGATAATTGTCAATTGATCATCGAGTAACAACCTCGCATTTCTAATCCGAGTACTTAGTTCTCTTTCATCACAAACAGATAATCAAACATGAGCCATGTCTATGTGGTTCTTTCTAGTTAAGCATAAACATTAGTGTGGATTAAAACCTGAAATCTAGGATGGTCGCTTGTTCCTAATCTGCTTACAAAAATAATCTTTGATTTGCAATTTAAGTAGTTACTATTAGTTCTTAAAACGAAAACAATCAACTCTTGAATTTTAATTTCTGCAATTGTAGTTTAATTTTAGTTAAAGTGCAAAGCTATAGAATCAACACATTTTCCACATACTCCCTGAGTTCGATACCCATTTACCACTATCTATTAGTTGTTATTTGGATTAAATTTGCGTGTACTACGACAGCACGTCAAATTTTGGCGCCGTTGCCTGGGAGTAGTGCACAACATGTGTCAGTTTGTTAGTTTTGCTTTGTTATTTTTGGGTTTACACTGGTGTGTTTAGTGTGCAGGTTCTACAGGTGCATGCATACTAGAGGCTCTCACAAGTCATCACCATTGTCGTTTGATCCGGAGATCGAAAGAACATTAAGGCAAAACAGAGTTTTAGTACGAGAAAACAGAATTATTGGTTCACCTACCTCACCCATCACACCACGAAACATCATGCAAGAATCTCAAATACCACCCACAACGGGTCAACCAACCTCATCATTTATACCTACTTCCACACAACCATCACCAAACACTACCATACCTAATACCACTACAATTCCTACTCCACCTCATGACACTACACCAACCAACACCACACAACCGATCACTACTCAAGTTGAACCCAATCTTACCTTTAGCCCTTCATCCACAATACCACCATTGTCACACTTCTTTCCCCCAACTACGGGTCAATCTTCCCACTATTCAATACCACCAAATTCAACCATTGTCCATGCTACTTCTACATTTAGATCATCGAACCAATTGGGTTTTCAATACTCATCCATTCCATTCGGGCAATCTTCGGGTATTCAAGGAGATGGATATGATGATGGCTATGAAGAGGATTTTAGGGGGTATGAAGAGGAAGGTTTCTATTATGGGGGTGATGGAGGATACTTGGGACCTCAAGGAGGAGCGGGTCAACAAAGTTAACCGATTCAACAATTTCAAGACACGAGTAGACTACCGGTCGGGGTGCAACACATTAGACCGCAAGGGCCATAACTACAACGCCCTACACCGCTACACCAAGTGCGTCCTCAAAATATGCAACCACAATTTCAAAGACCGATTCAACAACAACCACAAATGCCACAATACCAATTTCAACCACCTTTTGCACCTCAAGGGCCTATGCAAGGGCAAATGGGTCAACCAAGAGCACCATTGGGTGCCCCTCAAAGACATCACCGGGAGGTAGTACGGGGAATTGAAGCTCACCTCCGGCCTATTATCACTAACAATCCTTCGCCGGTAGTGATTCCTCATCATGCAGATGGAAGAACATTTGAAGTGAGAACAACCGCCCTCCAAAGTTTACCGAAGTTCAAGGGGTTAGCAACGGAAGAACCCTATTTTCATTTGGAGACGTACGACTCTATTTGCAACACGATTGGAGGCCAAGGGTTGTCTTCGGATGATGTTAAGTTGGTTCTCTTCCAATTTTATTTGGAAGACAAGGCAAAGAGATGGTTTCACACTCTACCCTCCGCATCGATCTTTACATGGGCCGATATGCAACAAATATTCTTGGATGAATATTACACATCTCAAAAGACTAATGATGCAAGGAGAGGTTTGAGAAGCTTCCAACAACAATCGGGGGAGATGTTTCATGAAGCCTTCGAAAGGTTTAATATGATGTTACGGAATTGCCCTCATCATGGGATCCAACTTTGGGAGTTGTTGAACGCATTTCACGAAGGGTTGAGTTCGGAGGATGCACGTGATTTAATGTCGATCACTAATGGTACATTCGGTTCGAATTATGAACATGTTGATTGGGCATTTTTAGAGCAAATGGCGGTGAATTCCAAGAGGAAGGCCCAATCTTCAAGAAGGGCAAGGCATGTGATACAAAGACCACAAGTGCATGGAGTAGAAAGTGGCAATGTGCAAGCCGCAAATCAAGTGTACAACGTGTGCACTAATTGCAATGAAATAGGCCACACGGCGGAAGTGTGTGTAGTGGGGGTGGTTGATGAGAAAGTAGAGGAAGTGAATGCAATTCAAGGAGGGGGCGGTCGAAATTTCAATATGAACTCCAACACATACCACCCCGGGTTACGAAATCATCCTAATTTCCGTTATGGGAACGCGGCGAACCAAGCTAACCCAAACTTTCAAGGAGCTCAAGGTAACTTTGCACCCCGTCAACAATACAATCAAGGCAACTATAGAGGTGGAAACAACTATGGCTACCAAGGACAATTTCAACAAACGGGTCAAAGTGGTTCGGGTCAAACTTCGTCAAGCGGGAATGAAGTCATGGATATGCTTCAGGCTATGCAACAAGATATGCAAAAACGGAATCAACTCGATGAAGTCCGGATGCAAAAGGATGAGGTTCGTGACAAGAGCATCCAATCACTAACAACCCAAATGGGTCAATTGGCAACCGATGTGGCGGAGTTGAAGAAGAGCAAAGGTCAACTTCCTAGCGACACCAAGGTAAATCTTTCACATGGTTCGTCATGAGGTAATGTTAATGTTCATCATGTTAGTGTTTTAAGAAGTGGCAAAGAATTTAAAGCCAATTTGTCACCTGATTTGGTTGAGGGGGTAGTTGAGGATGTCACGGGTAATGAAAGTAATGATGAAGTTTCACCGGTTGTTTCTAAAGAATCAAATATTAAAAAACAGGGGTTGGGTGAAAATGAAAAAAGTGAAAAAGATGAAGGTGAACCGAGTCAAGTTCCGTTTCCTTCGGCTTTACTTGACCCGGGTAAGAAAAATTTATTGCATCAAGAGGTCCCCAAAAAGAAGAATTGTGGGACATGTTTAAACAAGTAAAAATCAATCTTCCACTACTTGATGCAATAAAACAAGTACCCACTTATGCTAAATTTCTAAAGGAATTATGTACACAAAAAGGGCAACAAAAGAAGAAAATGCCTAAGCGGGTGGATTTAACCGGGCAAGTAAGTGCAGTTTTGAATGGGGAGCTTCCTCCTAAGCTCCAAGATCCGGGCACGCCATTAATTAACATTCAAGTTGGTAATTTTCAAATGGCAAAGGCGTTACTAGATCTTGGAGCCGGGGTGAGCATTTTAACGGGGGGCTTATATGACCAATACGACTTTGGTCCGTTAGCAAGGGTAGAGACAACGGTTGTTTTGGCCGATTTGTCTCATAAGCTTCCTCAGGGGATGGTTCAAAATGTGATTGTGAAAATTGATGAGTTCTATTACCCGATTGACTTTTTAGTATTGGACTACTCATCCGCGGACCCAAAACAACAACAAAATGTCATTTTGGGTCGGCCATTTTTTAGCACCGCGCATGCTGTGATCGATTGTAGATTTGGTACAGTCGATATGACTTTTGGGAATCGAAAAATGCGCTTAAATGTTTTAACTAACAATGCTAATGCTGTTGGTGTTGATGAGTGTTTCATGGCAGATTTAGTCGACGGATGCAACCCGCGTGAGTATGAAGAGGATGGCATAGATATTTGTTTGTGTGATTTTTCTGAACAGGTTCATGCTTGTGCATTACGGGTTGAAGAGGAGAAACAGGATGCTATGGCTTTGAAGGAAGGTCGACCGCCATGGACTCGTCAATTTGAAAGCTTGCCGGTGAAAATAAACTCGGGTACTAGGCCATCATTAGAAGAACCGCCAAGGTTGGAACTCAAAGACTTGCCAAGCCACTTGAAATATGCTTTTCTAGGGGATAATGACACATTACCGGTCATTATTGCCTCTAATTTAGAGATGGCACAAGAACAAGCCTTGTTGGAGGTTTTGAAAGAGAATAAAGGAGCTATTGGATGGACGATTGCCGATCTCAAAGGAATTAGTCCATCAATAGTCATGCACAAGATAATCACCACTGAAGATACAAAACCGACAAGAGAAGTTTAAAGGCGATTGAATCCGAACCTAAGGGAGGTAGTAAAGAAAGAGGTAATTAAATGGTTGGATGCGGGAATTATCTATCCGATTTCGGATAGTGCTTGGGTAAGTCCTACCCAAGTTGTGCCTAAGAAGGCCGGCATTCAAGTAGTTAAGGACGAGAATGGTGAACAAATTGCCACCCGACCGGTCACCGGGTGGCGTGTATGTATTGACTACTGAAAATTGAATGCCGCCACTTCTAAGGACCATTTCCCGCTACCTTTTATTGACCAAATCATTGAAAAACTGTCGGGTCAAAAGTATTATTGTTTTTTGGACGGGTATTCGGGTTACAATCAAATAGCAATACACCCAAATGATCAACACAAGACCACCTTCACTTGTCCATATGGCACCTTTGCCTTTCGGCGAATGCCATTTGGCTTGTGCAATGCACCGGCAACTTTCCAACGATGTATGATGAGTATCTTCTCGGACATGGTTGGAGAGTCGCTTGAAGTGTTTATGGATGACTTCTCGATTTTTGGCACTAGCTTTGAATCGTGTCTCAATGAATTACAAAAAGTTTTAAAACGATGTGTTGAGAAAAATTTAGTGCTTAGTTGGGAGAAAAGTCATTTTATGGTGCAAGAGGTCATTGTGTTAGGTCATGTCATATCAGAAAGGGGGATAGAGGTGGATAAGGAAAAAATAAGGGTAATATCATCTTTGCCACCACCGAAAAATGTTAAGGGTGTAAGGTCATTTTTGGGACATGCGGGCTTTTATAGACGTTTCATTAAAGGTTTTAGTGTTATCACGAAACCTTTATGTAATTCGTTGTTAAAAGATGTTCCATTTGACTTTACTGACGAATGTTTGCAAGTATTTACTGTTTTGAAGGAACACTTGGTGAAAGCTCCCATTTTGCAACCGCCGGATTGGTCAAAGCCGTTCGAGATCATGTGTGATGCAAGCGACACTACAATTGGTGCAGTTTTGGGTCAACGGGTTGACAAAAAGCCGGTGGTAATTTATTATGCAAGCAAGACTTTATCCGAAGCACAACTGAATTACACCACAACCGAAAAAGAGTTATTAGCGGTGGTGTATGCTTTGGATAAGTTTCATTCGTATATTTGGGGGAGCAAGGTGGTTCTTTATTCAGATCATAGCGCGGTCCGGTATTTGATGGAGAAAAAGGACGCGAAGCCCCGTTTAATTCGATGGGTGTTGTTGTTACAAGAGTTCGATTTAGAGATCCGAGACAAAAAGGGAAGTGAGAACGTAGTGGCGGATCACTTGTCTCGGATTCCAGTGGAAGGGATTGATGATTTGAGTGAAATAAATGAAAGGTTTCCCAACGAGCAACTCCTAGCCATATCCACTTTTGTTGCACCGTGGTATGCTCACTATGTAAGCTACTTAGCCACGGGTGCCATTCCGAATCATTGGACCAAGAAGCGAAGACAACAATTTATGGTCCAAGTGAAGCAATATATTTGGGATGAACCGGATCTTTTCAAGATCGGGCCGGATCAAGTTATTCGGAGGTGTGTGCCCGAAACGGAGGTATTGGAAATCTTGACTCATGCCCACTCATCCGCTTGTGGAGGCCACTTTAGTGGGCATAAAACGGGCTACCGGGTTCACTCATGTGGGTTTTATTGGCCCACAATTTTCAAAGACACGTGTGAGTTTGCAAGAAATTGTATAAATTGTCAAAAGATGGGAAGCATTTCAAAGAGGGACGAGATGCCATTACAACCAATCTTGGTTGTGGAAATATTCGATGTATGGGGCATTGACTTTATGGGTCCCTTTCCGAATTCGAATGGTTTTCTATATATTTTGGTGGCGGTGGATTACGTCTCTAAATGGATTGAAGCCATTGCAACAAGAACAAATGACCACTTGGTTGTTTGTAAATTTGTTCAATCCAACATCTTCTCCCGTTTTGGCATTCCAAGAGTTATTATAAGTGACGGTGGTTCGCATTTCAAGAACTTTAATTTCGGGAAATTATTGAAGAGGTATAGCGTGAATCACCAGATTGCTACACCTTACCATCCGCAAACGAGTGGACAAGTTGAAGTGTCCAACCGTCAAATAAAAGAAATTATCATGAAGACGGTTAGAACGGATAGGAAGGATTGGTCGAGCAAGTTGGATGATGCGTTGTGGGCATACCGAACGGCCTACAAGACTCCAATTGGCACAACACCTTATCGGATGGTTTATGGAAAGGGTTGTCACTTGCCAATGGAGTTAGCGCATCGGGCACATTGGGCAATCAAGACGGTGAATGCGGACTACGATGAAGCGGGGAAGATGAGGAAGTTGCAATTAAGCAAAATTGAAGAAATTAGAGACGAGGCGTATGAGTGTGCATCGGCTTACAAAGACAAGCTTAAGAAGGTACACGATGCAAAGTTGAGGAAGAAAACCTTTGAAGTGGGTCAAAAGGTTTGGTTGTACAATTCAAGGCTCAAGATGTTTGCGGGCAAGCTTCAAAGCAAATGGATGGGCCCGTATGTCGTTCGACGAGTTGGGAGGTTTGGTGATGTAGATATCCAAGATGAGCAAACAAATAAACAACAAACGGTGAATGGCCATCGGCTAAAGCCATACTTGGAAGGGAACGACATCAACAACTTGGAGCTTGACAAAGTGGGCTACATCTTACGCCTGGTCGATGAGGAACAACCATGAGAAGCCCAGGTTTGGTAGTGTAAATAGTTAGCATTTTGTTTAGTTTGTTTTGTATAGTTTGCATTTTTACCGTACTCGCTTGAAGCTTGTGTTTGAAACAAGTGTGGGGACATTCGGGTCACGAATTGCTCTAACATTGTGTTGAGGACAACACGGGACTTTCGAGGGGGTAGGGTAATTTTTACATGTTTTTGAAAATTTTTAAAAACACAAAAAAATTAAAAAAAAAACTGAAAAAATATAAAAAAGACACTTTAAACTGCATTTTTAAGCAAAACAGGGATGCCCAGGTACCACCGTAATTTATGGTGGTACCGTAATTTACGGTGGAGGTCAAAAGATTTTGGGCTTTACGGTGTAATGCTACTGTTTTACGGTAGAAGTTATTTGCCAGGGTCCACCGTAATTTACGATGGGCACCGTAAATTACGGTAGCCCTGGCGATTCAATGGTACGATCCGGGTGCAGCAGTTATATAAAAAAAATAAAAAAAAATAAAGCAATCACGTGAACTAACCCTGACCACTCGATTTCCTTTCTTCTTCCCTAACCACAAACATATCTATCACTTTCTCTAGTCCCACAAAATCTCCATAACCTTCTTCAACCTTCAATCTTTCATATCTCTCTCAATTCTTAGCCAAATCAAGTGAAATTTAGGTCTATCTCGACTAATTTTTCACGTACTTGCTGATTTTGCGAAGATATTTGTAAGAAAACGACGTTTTCTGGTCCGATTCACAAGCCCTAGGTTCGAAAATTTTAGGGGTTTTTGAAGTTCTTGTTTCACTTGTGTTCTAGCATCTTTAAACAAAGGTATGGAAGTTTATTTGTTATGTTTTGATGATGCATTGTGAAAAGGAAGGTTATTTGTGTTATTTGTTCATACCCACTTGCTTGTTCTTAGATTTTGTATTGAAAATGGTTACTTGAACATTGTTATGGTTTGTAGATGTAGGTTTGATGATTAAAGTAGTGAACTTTTGGGAATCTTTACATTGTAGAGACACCATGTCCAATTTTTGAGAAAATAATTACAAAATTTTTGGTTCACTAACTTCTACAACCATAGTAACAAGCAAGTGTGGGGATGCGTTGAAAAAAAGGGGATAACTTTTTGTGTTTGGTTGTGTTGTTTGCTTTGCAATGTGTGTAGGAAAATGGTACGAACGAAGGAAAGAGCGGGAGCTAGGTCATCTTCTTCGTCTAAAGGCAAAGGCAAACAGCCAGAAGAACAACCGAAAAAAAGACAATATTTGGGTAGAGTTAGTGAAAGTGAAAGTGAAGAGGAAGAAATGATGTAATTGGACCCGGCTGACAAGCCAAGATGGGAATCAGGTCCATTGGATGATCAGTCGGAGCATTGGCAGCCAACATTATTCCATGACAGTATGAATTTGGGCTGTTCAATGTGTTTGCCCAATTCCGCGCCTTAGGATGGGAGGCGGCTCTCAGTTGTTATGATAAGGACAACAAGCACCTGTTCATGGATGAAATTCAAGAATGGATGGCAACCCTGAAGTGCAACACGTATGATAGATTGACACAGATGAAGTTGACGGGCACGGTTAATGGGATAAGGGTAGAAATGTCGTTTGATACACTACGGAAGTTGGCAAAGTACGACAGTCTACCTGCTCGTGATTACATGATCCCTAGTCTTGATGACCTTTTGATAAAACCGGAGAAGCATCCGCGATGGAATGATATGTTAGCGGCTTTGTTCTTGCCCGGTACTTACAGTGGAATCTTGTACCGGAAGAACTTGAAGATTGAAGCCAAGTTGTTGCTAACGATTTGCATTTTGAACGTCATTCCGAGAAGAGGAGATAAAGAACAAGTGAGGTTTCCGGAAGTGCCCGTCCTTTATTGTAACATTCCTATTTTTTATATATAAGAATTATAGGTTAGATTTATTAACCACTAGTAACTAGTAACTAGTTTATTTTTAATATAGATATTCAACCCAAATATTTTTAAACACTATTTTCTATAGTTGGTTGAAATATTATACTAATTAATTGGCTTGTATTTGAGTGCCCTTTCTAATAAAATAAAAAGTCTATAAAAACTTATATTATTAGACAGGTAGCCTACGGGTAAGTCGACTGTTAGAAATATGAAGTAACTAGACGGACCCATGAACCGTCTAATAATAAAACTATAAAAATATAGGATATTTGAAGCTACTCCGTTTTTAATAAAACTTAGACCCAAATGTAGACAAAAATGTTCTCGTCCTGATGACATATTTATTGTTTTATACAACAGAAGTTACACGCGCCAAATAAGTAAAGCAGCTGAAATAATTATATATATATACTAATAATTAAAATAAATTTCTAATAAATTAGTTATAAGTTACGTAAACATTACAATAAAAATAAAAAAATAAAAATAATAAATCTAAATATACATATGTGTGTATATCGAGATGGACCAATAGAGTCTTGTGAGAAATAAGTCATCTTATGAAATTAAATGCATGGATGGTACGTGGAGGCATAAGAAAGAACAACTTTGTCCCCAAGAAATGAAGAAAACTATAAATAGGAATATACCTCAAACACCTCATAAACTATTCAAGATCATCTTCTTTTTCTATGCCTCTCGATCTTTACTCTTTTTATTTATATCTTTTTATATTTTTTTATACACCGAATAATAATAATAATAATAATAGCCATGCCTCGTTTTAAGTGTTTTAACTCCCGATCACCGCTACCCTTTTCGATTGATCTGAGCCTCATAACTTATGTCAGGGCTCTGCCCGACTAAGTTGTTGGGATTCGGTCTCGGGACATCGGGACAAGACAAGGTTGAATTAGGAGTATTATACTTAACACGAGTGCCTTATATATTTTTCTAGCTCAAAAGTTATACCCAAAATTTATACCAGGAATCTTTCTAGTTGAACCCTAAAGTTACAAAGTGGGTCCCTTCTCTTTTCTCACTATTTTATTCCCTTTTTCTTTGTAATATAATTATATTAAAAAATGTCCCAAACCATAACAACTCTCACCCAAAACTATTATATTTTTATTATTATTATTTATATTTTGTCTAAAAAGAAACCCTAATTGAGACACCCAAGTAATCCTGCACAATCTCTAAAGTTTTCAGAACAATCAGAATCAGGATCAGGGCCCCTAATACTCAGGGGGGGCATTTCCCATTCGATATTATCCTTACAGTTTTTCATAGAAATCGAATTTTCTCGAACGGTCGACTCAGCTAGGCTACCGAGACACGTGGCAACCTTATGTTAAAACCAACCCGTCGCGCCACGCGACGCCGACCAGGTGACCCCTCGCGACACGCGAGGGGGACAATTTTTCAGTATAAATAGGGGAGGTTGGCACTTAGCTTTCTGCGTTAATTCGACGTCCAAACTCTAAACTTACACTGAGTTATAGTTCGATTAATACACAACACACACTAATCTCGAAACGCTGCCGCAATCAGGGTAATAACTTGATCGCTATTACGATTCAACGTCCGATCGATTATAACTATCCAACGATTGTTTAAGTGCCGCTCAAATTGAGTTTATACTTTGTTATTCATCGTGATTTCGACTTGAATGTTTGAGTGCTGTTCGAAATCGGACTATACTCTGTCATTCGTTGTGAATCCGCTGAATTGTTAAGTATTGCACTTGTAAATCGTTGTGAGGGTTGAATCTCGTGAATTGTCGTAACTGCTGTATTAGTTACTAACCTGTTTGTATGTGCATTGTTATTTATATTAGGCTAATCAGTAGGCTTATACTCTGCTCGTTAAATCTGCAATCCATCAAGGCTTATCTGTAGATTAAATTCTGCCAGTATGAATCTGCATGCTTATAATGTGAGTCATTCTCTTTTTATCAAATTGCTTTATAAATTCTTAAAAAAATATTTTCAAAGTTATAATTACAGTGATTAAGTTTATGTAATCACCAAATTACAGCCGGTATGTGGGGTATTGTGCACAGTATTGCAGTTTTATCACTTTAGGTGGGCGAACCTAAATTTAGTGATAACCGTCATTCATTGGGGCAGCCAATGGTGATATGACCACAGTCACCGAAAAGAGTCGAGTGACAAATACTGTGGGTAGTTGGTTTGATATCAGAAACATTGTAATCTCTTAATACTGTGAATTATAATAAACGTGTCGTTTTAGTAAAATGAATGAACTCACTCAGTATTTCCCGCTGACAAAACATTTTTAAAACGCGTTTCAGGTAATTACAGTAGATTGGAGTAAGAGATGGATACGGCACTGAAAGGCATCAAGAAGTGGCTTATTTTATTAATTAAATCAAATTAAGAAATATTGTTTTATATAATCAAATTTTTCCTTATTAAAGCTACCATTGTAAAACATGGGTTTGTCCCATCTATTTAATAAATAAAATCCGGTGTTTTCTAAACTCTGATATTTTTCCTAACTCACGGTCCTGATGAAATTTCCGCTGCAACGTTTTCAAAATAATCACCGGTACCACTGGGCTGTTCGCGGCTCCCGATTCCGTCCAGGGTGGGTCGGGGGTCGTGACAGAAGATGGTATCAGAGCCAACTCAAAGAGCCACTGCTTTAAGCCTATAAGTGTTGTGATAACAATACTTAAACTTAAATAAAAGAGTTAGGAAATTGCTGTTAACTGGTAGCACACATGATAAGCATTTAGACTTGAACTTAAGAAAATATGCCTTAGTATAAAACTTTAAGATAAGCTAAAGTACTTTTGTAAATAAAGTATGATGAGTTTTAGTATGCCATAAGACTGGTAATTAGAATATTTGAAGATATGATAAATAAGCTATAACACTTAAATCTTGCTTATTGATATTACTTGGGCTAGAATAAGATATGTTACGGGAAATATAAGTTTCCTTGGTTCTGGATAAAAGCCCTAATAAAAGAGGCACTTTTGAAAAGATACTATTTATGGGAAATAGAAAATTTTCTCCGACAAGACTGGGTATGGTGTAGCAAACTCTCCAGTTTGTCCGGATATACTGAAATTACCTCTCCGGCACGAATCGGATAAGACGGGGTATATAATATGTCAAACAAGTGACAAGATTTCCCTAAATAGTATCATAACCAGATATCTGACAGATTTTTGGAAATATGAATCTGTTAAATACATTGACCTTATAGAGGGTATGTATAATACAGCATGTGAAATATATGATTATATAGATATGTATATCTATAAGAAATTCCAAAAGTTAATTAGGAATAAAGCACAAACATCTGTGTCTAGATTTCTTTATTTAGAATCTCTTTTCCAATATCAAACATTATTTCGTTTGATCATCTACCTCGAACTCGTGTGAAAATATAAACAAATGGAAACCCTTAAGTTGGGACACCATCAAAAGTATAAAAATTTCTAATGCGTTACCATAAACTATTAACGCAAGTAAAAAGCATGTAAAGTTGTGCTAGTGCACAAGAAAACACATGAAACTTAAATTATACATCCACAAAAGTCGAAGTATATCACACACGACTTCCAAGGCAAGACCTTTGGAAAATATAAATTAGGCACGATAACACCAATGCTAATTCCGTCAGTAGAATAATTAAAAGTAGCACTTTGCCAAGTGATCCTATAAACGACATGAATATCGCTAAGGTACGTTGGAACCATATTTTACAACCATCAGTGCACAGTCTAATCAGAGTCATAATTATTATCACTGCAAAAGGAGTCATATACCTTTGCAAATCCCCTAATTCATTTCATTTCATTCGACATTCCTTGGTAATGTCACTTAACAACGGTTATCACACGAAATTCCAGATAAAGTTCTTATATTTCTTTCATTGAAATTCTGACCTCTGTGAATAGACTTTTGCATTGTTACTCCTCCTAATGGTCATCATACCATGAGGATTTCTTTCATAATAGCGAAAACTGATCTATTTCATTTCTTGGTAAATCCACACATGCACTGTTTGTACGCATGTGGTTCATGAAGACCACTGGAAGGCTTCATTCCGAATTGTTATCCAAACTCAAATATCATTCCGCTTTTTGCACTGTGTACCGCATTATTGCAAAACGATAATTCTTTGATATCGAGTCAATAAATTTTGTTAACCCATTGAGGTAAAGAATTTATATTTTTATTTGAGGTATACTCTCATTTAAGTTTATGTTTAGTTATTTATTATTGGTAATTAATATTAATTTTATTAGTAGTGTTAGTATTATTTTCAGGTACTGGGGTTATTGTCAAGGGCAGGTATTGGATAGCCTAGCCTTAGTTAGGCATGGACTGGCCACCTATGCTTAAACAAGGCAGCACTAACCAATATCCAACTATGATAATAACTAGTTAATATATATAAATTAAGTTATCATACTTAATTAGTAAATTTTAAAATATTTTATATATACTTTATACTATAAAGAGAAGTCATATTTTCATAAAGCAATACAAGAATTAGAGGAATAAATAAAATTATATAAATAATTGTTTATTACATGTTATATGGTAACTATGTACCGTAACGCTTTGGTAAGAAAATGACCATATAAAATGGTAGTCATCAACTAAGTTAGGTTAAATGAACATTATACTAAATAAGAGTAGTCTCCATTTTCAATATTTGTAAATACATTTACAACGTTATATGATTTCAAAATAAAAATAAGTAATCACATAGAATCAACCCATTAAGTGTTATATATTTACAAAATATTTTACAAATATTTTGTACAATAAATATTTTTACATCTTCAATTTTTATTTAACGTTATAAATAATAGTGATTTCTTTCACAAAATCATATTTTGTAATATAATAACTTTATTGCGGTATTCTGTAATCTATATTACATAGTAAATATACGTTATCTTACATAGTATAGTAAAATACTAAAATAAATTTAAAAGTAGTGACCATTTGTATATAGTAAAAAAAAAAAAAAAAAAAAAAAAAACGTAATAAATAATCTATATTACATTAGCTTTACAAATATAATATAATAGTTGGTCATGTCAAAACAACTTGTTCTTATTTCGACCTCTAGGACATAGTATGAAAATATGGTCACTAAATAACGTATTATCACATTATTTCATAATTAAAATAACTTGGAACTCTAAACAATAATACACTAACTCTATTATCTTTTGGTATATCTTTTCAAATTTATTTATCTCAACATTTTGATTTTTCTCATATCATAAATATTTGACAAATCATTTTTCATGCTTTTATTTCAATTTGGAACATGTCAATTCTAAGTCTTCCTCAGTTGCCAATCAAAGTAAGCTTCTTTTTAACAAAGAATTTTTATTGATTCTAAAAATCCTTCACCTTCATTTTAAATATCTATTGATCAAATATCTTTTGGATTGAACCTAGTCACTTTGGAAATTATATCATTTCATCTTATTCATTTGTCATCAATTTCCTGAATTAATTCAGTTGAACCATTGAATCCTACTTATGGTACAACTCGTATTCACAAAATTTGATATTTTAATTATATGTCATCTACCTTAAAATTTATTTTGATTTACTAAAATATGACATAACTCTAAAAAAAAATATCGTAACCCAAATCTCGAGGACGAGATTTAAAACAAGGTGGGGAGAATGTAACATTCCTATTTTTTATATATAAGAATTATAGGTTAGATTTATTAACCACTAGTAACTAGTAACTAGTTTATTTTTAATATAGATATTCAACCCAAATATTTTTAAACACTATTTTCTATAGTTGGTTGAAATATTATACTAATTAATTGGCTTGTATTTGAGTGCCCTTTCTAATAAAATAAAAAGTCTATAAAAACTTATATTATTAGACAGGTAGCCTACGGGTAAGTCGACTGTTAGAAATATGAAGTAACTAGACGGACCCATGAACCGTCTAATAATAAAACTATAAAAATATAGGATATTTGAACCTACTCCGTTTTTAATAAAACTTAGACCCAAATGTAGACAAAAATGTTCTCGTCCTGATGACATATTTGTTGTTTTATACAATAGAAGTTACACGCGCCAAATAAGTAAAGCAGCTGAAATAATTATATATATATACTAATAATTAAAATAAATTTCTAATAAATTAGTTATAAGTTACGTAAACATTACAATAAAAATAAAAAAATAAAAATAATAAATCTAAATATACATATGTGTGTATATCGAGATGGACCAATAGAGTCTTGTGAGGAATAAGTCATCTTATGAAATTAAATGCATGGATGGTACGTGGAGGCATAAGAAAGAACAACTTTGTCCCCAAGAAATGAAGAAAACTATAAATAGGAATATACCTCAAACACCTCATAAACTGTTCAAGATCATCTTCTTTTTCTATGCCTCTCGATCTTTACTCTTTTTATTTATATCTTTTTATATTTTTTTATGCACCGAATAATAATAATAATAATAGCCATGCCTCGTTTTAAGTGTTTTAACTACCGATCACCGCTACCCTTTTCGATTGATCTGAGCCTCATAACTTATGTCAGGGCTCTGCCCGACTAAGTTGTTGGGATTCGGTCTCGGGACATCGGGACAAGGTTGAATTAGGAGTATTATACTTAACACGAGTGCCTTATATATTTTTCTAGCTCAAAAGTTATACCCAAAATTTATACCAGGAATCTTTCTAGTTGAACCCTAAAGTTACAAAGTGGGTCCCTTCTCTTTTCTCACTATTTTATTCCCTTTTTCTTTGTAATATAATTATATTAAAAAATGTCCCAAACCATAACAACTCTCACCCAAAACTATTATATTTTTATTATTATTATTTATATTTTGTCTAAAAAGAAACCCTAATTGAGACACCCAAGTAATCCTGCACAATCTCTAAAGTTTTCAGAACAATCAGAATCAGGATCAGGGCCCCTAATACTCAGGGGGGCATTTCCCATTCGATATTATCCTTACAGTTTTTCATAGAAATCGAATTTTCTCGAACGGTCGACTCAGCTAGGCTACCGAGACACGTGGCAACCTTATGTTAAAACCAACCCGTCGCGCCACGCGACGCCGACCAGGTGACCCCTCGCGACACGCGAGGGGGACAATTTTTCAGTATAAATAGGGGAGGTTGGCACTTAGCTTTCTGCGTTAATTCGACGTCCAAACTCTAAACTTACACTGAGTTATAGTTCGATTAATACACAACACACACTAATCTCGAAACGCTGCCGCAATCAGGGTAATAACTTGATCGCTATTACGATTCAACGTCCGATCGATTATAACTATCCAACGATTGTTTAAGTGCCGCTCAAATTGAGTTTATACTTTGTTATTCATCGTGATTTCGACTTGAATGTTTGAGTGCTGTTCGAAATCGGACTATACTCTGTCATTCGTTGTGAATCCGCTGAATTGTTAAGTATTGCACTTGTAAATCGTTGTGAGGGTTGAATCTCGTGAATTGTCGTAACTGCTGTATTAGTTACTAACCTGTTTGTATGTGCATTGTTATTTATATTAGGCTAATCAGTAGGCTTATACTCTGCTCGTTAAATCTGCAATCCATCAAGGCTTATCTGTAGATTAAATTCTGCCAGTATGAATCTGCATGCTTATAATGTGAGTCATTCTCTTTTTATCAAATTGCTTTATAAATTCTTAAAAAAATATTTTCAAAGTTATAATTACAGTGATTAAGTTTATGTAATCACCAAATTACAGCCGGTATGTGGGGTATTGTGCACAGTATTGCAGTTTTATCACTTTAGGTGGGCGAACCTAAATTTAGTGATAACCGTCATTCATTGGGGCAGCCAATGGTGATATGACCACAGTCACCGAAAAGAGTCGAGTGACAAATACTGTGGGTAGTTGGTTTGATATCAGAAACATTGTAATATCTTAATACTGTGAATTATAATAAACGTGTCGTTTTAGTAAAATGAATGAACTCACTCAGTATTTCCCGCTGACAAAACCTTTTTAAAACGCGTTTCAGGTAATTACAGTAGATTGAAGTAAGAGATGGATACGGCACTGAAAGGCATCAAGAAGTGGCTTATTTTATTAATTAAATCAAATTAAGAAATATTGTTTTATATAATCAAATTTATCCTTATTAAAGCTACCATTGTAAAACATGGATTTGTCCCATCTATTTAATAAATAAAATCCGGTGTTTTCTAAACTCTGATATTTTACCTAACTCACAGTCCTGATGAAATTTCCGCTGCAACGTTTTCAAAATAATCACCGGTACCACTGGGCTGTTCGCGGCTCCCGATTCCGTCCAGGGTGGGTCGGGGGTCGTGACATTTATTCATTGCTCAATGGGTCTCCTCGTTTCCTGATAAGGTATTTGATCATGAACCATATTTGGATTTGCCGGAACAAGTTGGGAAGGAGCATTATCCCGTATTGCCGAATAATCACGGAATTGATGAAGCAATTTAAGTCAATCACATCGGAGGATAGAGGACATCCGAAAAGGCATAATCCTTTTAGTCTAAACAAGATGGGTATTGGGTGGACCTACACCCAATCGGAAAGGTATGATAAGCTTAAATCGGAGGGTCAAAGATGGAGAGCATTGAAAGTTGATGCAAGGGATCTTCTACTGGGTGAAGAGGATGAACAGGAGAGTGAAGCGGAAGCCCCGAGTGGGGATGATGATTATGCGGATGAGCCGCACGGTGAGAATGTGGGCCAAGGGGGCCTAGGTAGGGATATGGTGGTGCCTTCTATGATTACATGGAGCGTTCATACGAGCCGAATTGGGCTTACAGTGGCACTATGCAAGAGGTTATTGAGAACCAACGTCCTCCGACACCCATTTTTTACTCATGGTCGGGTTCGGAGCGTACTTTGTTTGATCAACAAACGATGATGAGTGCTAGTATGGAGCGGTCTTTGAAGCATAACTTTGATCATCAAGAATCATGGAATCGTGCACATGCTTACTCCCACGAGCTAGAGATGAACAACCGGTATGAAGATAACCAAGCAAGAAGGATGCATGCGGATTGGCATGCCGGGCGGCCCGTGGTTGTGGATCCACCTCCGGTGGATTATGCATCTCTACCACCATACGATAGTAGTGTATCGTATCCAACCCCGCCGCTCCATCATTCACAATGGTTAGACCCACGTCAACAACAAGGAGCTTCACAACAAAGTGGAAGCGATAGCGGTGCATTTGCTTTCGGAGAATGGAACGAGATGATGTCTTCCATTTTCGGACCGCCTCAACCGCGCTATTATTAGTCAGGTTGTGCTCCTTCTTGTACATTTTGTGAATATTTGTTTAGTTTGATATGTTTATGGTCGGGTGGTTGGGTGGTGTTTAGTTGTGATGTTATGTTTGGGTGGTAGAAGTTGGCGGTGTGATGTTTTTAAAAGAAAAAAAATATATAAAAAAATATAAAATGAAAAATACCAAAAAGAAGTTTGTGGTTTGAGTTGTGAGCTTTTGGGTGATGTTAAAGATGTTTAGCGATCAAATCCTCCTAAAACCATACATTGGGATCAATGTATCCCAAGTGTGGGGATGGGGGGAAATTTTGAGGTTTTTGAAAAATTTTTAAATCAAGCGAAACAATGTGAGAATTTGAACACCTCGGATTAACCCCAAATGATGCACCGGCAACCCTTAATACCCTTTGTTCTTGGTGAGAGTTGAAGCCACACATGTAAATAAATAATACTTGTCTTTGATGAGAGTGGCAACGGGTGGGGCTACATTAGAACTTGTGCCTTGATACGGTTTGAGTCCTTAGTTGGATATGAATGCGAAAAGGATAAAGGCATTTAGGTAGCCTCGTCATTAGTGTGTGCGAGTGTGGGATTTGGGGGGTTGGACCTCATTAATTATATATATGAGCATGGTTGCGAGAGGGGCGGGGATTTGGACATTTAGTTGCCCATTTTGTGCCTAAAGCCTATCATTTATTACCCCTTAGCTAGTTACCTAAAAATTTACCCGACTTGACCCGGTCTTATATTGTTAGTGGTTGTTCTAGTAGTATGTAGATATATTTGATGTTTTATTGTATGTTTGCTTTGGGTTAAAAAAAAAAGGGAAAAAACAATGAAAAAGAAAAAGAAATGATGTTTAGTTGTCTTGTACATAGTAGTTAAGTTTGGTAGTTGTTTGTTTATTTTATTGTGTAATAAAAGACCGGGTTAGGTTTTCGCTACTACATATATATTCCATTTCCTACCCGTACACCTAGCCACGTTACAACCTTAAAGCCCCTTTGATTTGCATTCATGTTTGGCACTTGTTAGGAGAATGATCGATTTAGGTACAAGCCTATAGTTGTGCAACCGCCCGTTTGCCTTTTGTGTGTCTAGCTCATAGTTGCTAGTGCTTACTTGCTGCCGAGAGGAGAGATATAGCGAGGGGTGTATTATTTCGGGTGTTAAGAAAGGGTTAGTAAAAGGACTACATGTTTATGCTTGGTTTATGTGATCGCTTGTTTTGAAAAAATGATTTTGATGAGTTGCTTGGGACAAGCAACGGTTAAGTGTGGGGATGTGACGGGTGGTCCATAGGACAACCCTTAATGATGTTAAAAGACGAATTTATCCTTCACTTGATCATGTAATTATCTTGAATTAGATAACTACAGTTGCTTATGTTTCAGGTATGTTTTGGGAGCTAAAAGTGGATAAAACGCTGCTTAGGATGGAACGGAGTGGAATGGGGCATTCTTGGAAGGAAAGAAAGAAAGAAACAAAAAGTTCAGGGCTCCACCGTAATTTATGGTAGGTACCGTAAATTACGGTAGACCCTGAAATTGCCCAAATCCACCGTACCACAGAAGAAACTCACCGTAACACTTTGAAGTCCACCGTAAGTTACGGTGGGTACCGTAAGTTACGGTGGAGATGACGGAAAACTTGTAACTGCCTCATTAAAACAGTTTTTGTGGTGTCTTTTCACAGGATCTCATCATTGGACGTTTTCTTAGCAGATTGGGGGCGATTTTGGCTGGTTTTTCTTGGTTCCAAACATTTCTAAACAATTGGTTTGTGTTTTCGATTCGTATGAACATTAATCGTTGTGTGATGATGATGTACCAAGTCATGCGTGGCTAAACTTTTGGTGATCATCCTAGATGTAAGGTTTACTTTTGAAACACTATGTTTGTGCTTGAATTTCTAGAATAATAACTTTGAATGTTTGTTTGGGTTATTATGGTGTTTGGATATTTGTTTGTAAATTGTTGATTATTGTTTGATGTTAATCTAAACCATACGTTCTTGGTGTCGTTGGCAATCGAGATATCATGGGAGGGATTAGGGTTGGATAATTGTCAATTGATCATCGAGTAACAACCTCACATTTCTAATCCGAGTACTTAGTTCTCTTTCATCACAAACAGATAATCAAACATGAGCCATGTCTATGTGGTTCTTTCTAGTTAAGCATAAACATTAGTGTGGATTAAAACCTGAAATCTAGGATGGTCGCTTGTTCCTAATCTGCTTACAAAAACAATCTTTGATTTGCAATTTAAGTAGTTACTATTAGTTCTTAAAACGAAAACAATCAACTCTTGAATTTTAATTTCTGCAATTGTAGTTTAATTTTAGTTAAAGTGCAAAGCTATAGAATCAACACATTTTCCACATACTCCCTGAATTCGATACCCACTTACCACTATCTATTAGTTGTTATTTGGATTAAATTTGCGTGTACTACGACAGTACGTCAACCATACGACCACCAAGCCCAATTATTCAGACCATAACAAACACCCCAAAACCACTTGGGCCTTAGCCAATTAGCCCACGCAAAGCTGTCCAAATTATAACCCAGAATTAATGACCCATTAAAAAACCTTTTGCAATATAATCCACTAGCTATCTCCAATATAGTAACCCATCCCATACAAAGAAACCAAAACCTCATCTTCAAAATGCTATAACCACCCTCGGCCCATTTTGTCACCACCCAATTCCTCTTACCAGCTAACCCACATTGGCTATTAATTGCACCAGTGTTCTCAGCAGGCCTAGATTTAAGCCCAACCTCCAGCACTTTTATTATGGGCCCATAACTAGTACCGCATAAGTATGACCATATCTCAATCCATTTCTTCAAAACATCCAAACACTGCCCTGCATGTGTCTCTAGAATCATACTTAATTTTCCTTTCCTTTTTAACTCAACAACCATCATATTAACCTGACTAACCCAGCACATAAACACAACTGTGCCCCTATACTTCCATCAACTCCATTTTTTGCAGCCAAATTTCTGCATCTTCCAAACAATATCAAACTTTCCAGCATTCCCATAATACCCTTCCCACATATAAACTTTCAGATACTCAACGTTTGATCTCTTAACTTTCAGAAACTTTACAGTTTGCTCCATACCATCCTCAGGCCAAATATTTAGCCCCCACATCCTTCTAATCTCTATATTCTTAAGCTGATGTTTGATAAACCATCCTACCAGTTGGCCTATCCACCAAATAACCTTTAGAACAGCACCATGATGACTCTCGTACCACAACCCTTTTGTCCAAACTTCAACCCAACAAACAGCAATAGTTCTGCCTAAGCATTCCATTCTCTTACATTCATTTTTTCCAATATTCCATAATACCCCTGATAGATACCAATTATAAGATCATTTAGAAATAACCATATAGGCTTCATCACATTACTACACCAATCTATATAACCATCAGTACATCTGTTTTGCCCCCAACACTTTCTATATCTCATCTTCTCAATATTCCTAAAATGCCCCTACCTCCCTAATTTCTTATTACTAGTAAATCCAATACTGATCCAAAGACCCCAATGACTTCCCATAAACCAGCACCACAAGATGAACTTCATAACAGCTATCATAATTATCTCCCCAGCATTTGTTAACCAGCAAAAAAACAACCAGGCATTTATGACATTAGCAACCATGATCAACTTTCTGAAGCATGATCCTAAAATACCCCTGCTCATTCTTTGCAGCCTCAATCATCCAGAACATTATGAACATATATAGCTGCTTATATGTTGTTTTACTCCCATCTCTTAACATCTCCCCAAACCAGCTTAAGTACAATAGAATCACATAATTCCCAACATGACCAGACTCAAACGACACAAATTTAAACCAAGAAAAGGTCTCAAAAGAACACAAATATAAAAGGGTTTGCCTGTCACTATTTTGTTCTAGAAATTTAAAAAAACATTTAGGGGTGGAGAAAAATGTCCTAAACATAGTGACAAGCTCCAGCCTTATTTCTCCAATGTAAGTGCACACCCGCTGCACATCAGAACCTAAACTCCCAGCCAGACACGCAGAAGTAGTTAGAATGGTTGATGCACCCTTTAGACTAACCACAAAACATAAAACAAGGTTCAAATTTCCTACCAAAAACAAACTCAAAACAGAATGAAAAAGTTCAGCATGTCTAATGTTTAGGGAATTTAGTGAGATGACTACCCAAAAAGCTTTTAGAACCCTTATTCCACCTGTTACCCAAATATAACCCACCCCCTGATCCAAACGGATCTAGTCTACTCAACACACACATGATTCTGCCCTATCCAATGGTTCACAAGTCTTTGTATAGTGCTAAAAACAAAAAGTTTCAAGGAGGAAAAGTAATGCCTAACCACAAAGACTTGAACCAGCCTTATAACTCCCTTGTTTAGACTTATCCCAAGTCTCATAAAACCTACACTCCAATAAACATTAGCAGACTCAACTCCTCGTTCATTACTGAAAAAGAGAATCAAGAGAGTAAACACACACCAAACCCAGCACAAACAAACCACAAGGATCAGAAGAGTAATAGGAAGCCTTTTTGGCCAGATGACTACACCAGCTATATCAGTACACCTTATTTCTGCTTTTCCCAAAAAGCCCCCCACCCTGAAACCTACCTCACCAGCTAAAGACTCAACTCTCAAAATAAAAATTTGGGGGTCCCAGCCCATAAACCTCCCAAAGCAGCCCAAGCTCACCAAAAGAAACACACACCCAATCCCCCTCCCAACTCCCATTCTCCACTCAAAATTGTGACTCTTGTGACAACTGAAAAGGAAATCATGGTCAAAATTACTTCTCTCTAGACAGTCTAACCCTTTAGAACTCAATCTCCCTTGATGTCTGCACAAGTTGTCACGAATTCCAGATTTACCCTTGCTTATCAGCCAACAAAGACTGATAGCCAAACTGATAGTCATACATCTTTCCATTAATCCACAATTTTATTAGGGTCTTTCCAAGAAACTTTAAAACCCCATTCCTTACTAGCTTTCAACGTGCTAGCATTAGCATAAATCTTCAATCCCATCAATCTTAACCTCACATTTTCTTTAATAATAGAGCATAATACATTAGCAGGCCTTTGTTTATTTTGAAACAGTCTAAAATTTCTTTCTTGCCATATATAATAAACCATAGCTGCTAGGAGTAACCTCTGAATGATGCTTTTAAAAGACTTTCCCATATTCTGATTAGCCAGCCAATTGACACAATTCCTCATATCAGAAGGTGCATTCTGTAGCATTCCCAGTTCATTAAAATACTCCCAAACCTCTTTAGGATAATCACAATCAAAGAATAAATGGCCATGATCATCAATTTGCACATGACAGAAAGCACAATCCATTTCATTCCTCACCTCCCATCTCTCCAATCTGTCTTGAGTCAAAAGCCTTTCTTGATACGCCAGCCATAGTATGAAAGCATGTCTAGGTATAGATTGACTGAACCAAATCACCCTAGCCCAGTTGGCCATCTGCAAGGGACTACATAAATCTTTGAAAACCTCATGGGATGAGAAACTAATATGTTTTCCTTCCCTCGTTTTCCACAACAGCTTATCCTCCTTTCCTTCAATCAAGTTGGGAACCACCATAGAGAATAAACACGGATATTTATGCTGCCATTCCACAGGCCAGCTCCAATTCCCATACAATACTATCTGATTAACTGTACAATTGGTAGAGAGCCCATTCCTATTAATATCTCTGATCGAAACGAAATTACATAGCGGGCTAAGAGGGCACCACATATCATACTGTAACACCCCGTGTTTTCACGAGTGAAAGTCAAAGTCAAGGTCAAAGTCAATGACCGATTTCGCGCGACGTGACTCGTAGAATTGTTTGTATGATATTTAGATTATGTGGAGTAAATGTTGTACATTACAATAATCGAGTCATGCTAACCGTATTTCAATCGACCTACGACTATAAACGATAGGAAGTAACAATGCGATAAAGTTAATCAAGCTATGTTAATCAAATCGACATCAAATCGTAACTCGAGCTATGTATTTTACTTGTCATTATACGTGTGTGTGTGCCTTACGTGTTACCTGTGCATGTTTATTTTATGTTATGTTACGTTGTGGTAATCAAGCGAACTCAATCGAACTCGAAGTCTAACTCGAATATAAACGAACCCGAACCCGAATCCCGAGTCGAACCATATAAGAAGTAGTTGGGACTGAAAGTAATTTGACTAGGAAACCCTATCGAATCGCTCGCAAACCGAAACCGGATCAACATCGCACCGAACACACCAAAGGAGGTGGCATCCGCACGGATGGCCAATCCGCACGGATTGCCAATCCGCACGGATTGCCAATCCGCACGGATGACCAGTCCGCGCGGATAGCCTACCCGGGTGCGTGCCATGCGCACGGCTCACCCTTTCCCTTTTTGGCATCCTATAAATACACGGGTCACTCTCCACTTTTTCCACTTTTGGCAAGTGACGTCCGAACCACACGCATTCTTCACCTTTTCTCAGATTTCTCTCAATCCAGGTAAGATCTTGCACTAATTCTTGTACATCTTTGATCTCTACACAATTCTACACATTTCTATCTTTCGAATCTTCGATTTTAACCATGAAATCATCCGGATTTGAGGTATTCTCGGGTGACGTCATCATGAAGTTCATAAGAACTTCAAGCTTGACCTCATTCCACCAAGAATATCTCAGATCTAAACGATTTTTACAAGTTTTTACAATAATCCCACTTAGATCTAAACTTTTCTAAGGATAAAAGAGTTGGAAGAAATAAACCTTAGTTCTCTCCTTCTTTTACCCTTAAAACCGGTACGAATCCGATCAGTCCTAGTGTTCTACTCGTCAATAGTGATGCACTAGTTCTAGATCTGGAATCCTACCCACAGACAACTGATTTCGGGGACAACCGGAATGACTGTTCTGAGTCGCCGACAGGCTGAGTTAGGGTGGTTCCTGACCGGTCTAGTCACGCGGGTGAGAATACAATTCCAAGTGGTTGCCACGTAATCAGAACGTCTCGATAAACGACAAAAGAAACCAAGTGTAGACGAACGGAACAACCAGAGGCTGTCCGCACGGACCAGTTGTCCGCACGCACCGGCTGTCCGCACGGACAAGCTGTGCGCACGGACTAGCTGTCCGCACGTACAAGTCATACGCACGGGTTGTCACCCGCACGGACTACCCTTGGGACCCACTTTCCAAACAAGGTTTGAGTATCGACGAATGAGCAATCCGGACGGACGACCTCTGAATGGATTACTCTTCGAATCATGAGATACTAAGGCCTTAAAATGAAAATCAAACAATCTTCATCCGCACGGCCAAGCCGTACGCACAGACAGGCTATCCGGACGGATTGTCTATGCCCACGCGCACAGGCTGCCCGTACGGACTACCATACGCACGGACTGCCGTCCGCGCGACCGGCTTGAAAGATAGAAACACTTATGTGTTTTCAAAATGCTACAACGAAAACTCCAATGCACAAGCCATCATACACAAACACATCTTAGGAAGAAACAATCCACTTGAACGTTTATCCACACAAACAACTTGTCCGTACGGATAAGTCACCCGCACGTACAACTAGTCCGCACGGATTACCACCCGCACGGACAGTCGTACGCACGGATAACCTATCCGGATGGAACACCATCCGCACGCATCACCATCCGCACGCATCACCATCCGCACGGATAGGTCATGCGCACGGATGACTTCTACTCACGGATAACTGATCCGCACGATCAGTCATCCTAACCACTCTCACTTGTACTGTTTTACGCGTCACTTATCATTACGTTATCGAATCTATTCAGGCTAACCGTACTCGCTGTAAAGCGCTCCCTTCAATCCATATCGCTGTGAGTATACTCGAACCCTTTTTGCTTTTAGCACTTTTGGGTGTTACATACGTTACAACTATTCAAACTACAACTATCGCACTACTCAAGCTATTTTAACGCTTAACCATTAATGCATGTTATACGTGGCTTATGAATGCTTGTTTGTTATGTTTACACATGGAATGCTGTCTACCTGCCTTAGCAACGATAGTACTATAGTTTGGACTCAGCACCCGTTCACACGGGGGTTGTTAAGGATCTTTTACTTGCATGGATTACAGTGGTAATCGTGTATTGCGAACTGCCTCGAGCAGTCAACCCGCAGTCATTGGTATCGATGGATCTATGTCGATAACTAACGTGCTTCATTTCACTATGTGTACGTGCTGGTTATGCGTAAACGAATTCGAACTCTATATGCTATTATCAAACTTGTATGCTCACCTTTACATTTTATGTATTGACATTATTTTAACGTATGTGACAGGTGCTTAGGACGCATATGTGGTAGGAATTGGAAGCTAGAATAAAGCTTTAGAGCCCAACAAATAGTTGTCTGTAGATAACTTATTAGGGGTCTCTAGAAGCAGATAAACAATTGCTACTTATTTAAATCTGAGTTGTCGGAATAGAGTATTTGTTTTGATGTTATCTGTAATAACTTGTTTGACTATTTATGTTACGGTATGGGACGTAATGTTGCTTAAATGGTAATGATAGTTGTTATGGAAACTTCTGGACAATCTGTTTCGCTCAGTTCCGCGCCCCGATGATTCCGCCATCGGTTGGGGTGTGACAGATTGGTATCAGAGCCATAACTATAGGGAATTAGGCAAGACTCGACCTAGTCCGGGTCGAAGTCTTAGAGACCTAGACTATAGTTAAGAACCAACAGACCAACTCACGCGTATGCGTAAACTCGTCACTATCACTCACTCTTTTCTATCATTACATTTGAATTTTCAAGTTGTGAACAGGTAATAAGGTCGAGAATAGGTGTGAAAACCGAAAACTCTCGACTAAAGTTGCCTAATCAGCTTGCGTTTTTAGCTACAAACGAGGAGAATTATACCAAATCAGGAGTGAAATCCATATTTTGATGAATAATCTCCTCAATTTTTTTATCAAAAACGAGGACGAAAGTTGCAAGATAGGGGTGAAACCCTAACCTTGACGACTCGTCCCGCTTTTATACAAAACTCCACCAAAGTTCGATGGACTTCAATGGTCTAAAGACACAACCTAACCAAAGGGAATTGCGCCAACGCCCGAGAATCGAGGCAAAGGCATAGTCCTGGAGGTCGTTGTGCAGGATCCTTGCGAATAGTCGAGCCACTTTGGTTAGTCGAAGTCTATTAGCCGCAGACAATCTACCTTCGATTTATCGATCTTTATGAAAATTTTATAAATTTTTCTGTTATTTGTTAGCGTTTTAAGGTACTCTTGGTTTCGACCCAACACTATTGCTTCTGCTAAAACACAAAACTCGCACAACTCATCGCTAGCGAATCGACAAAAGAGGCAGTCAGAATGGGTTGTATGCTCGTAGGTGCCTTTAGTGACTAAGTATATGTGTTTCTTGCTGTTATGGTTATGTGATTAGGAATATTGTGATTATGTGCTCTATGTGTTTATGTGATTTTGTACAATTCTGTGATTTTGTGACTGTGTGCATTTAAATGGTACGTATTACTGAGCTTTAGTAAGTACTAGACGTGTGAGGTGAGATTCGAATACATGTGTTGAGTTCCATGGCGATGTCTATTGCAGACAATGTCGTCTGGATCCCGTCATCAACTCTCTCGCCAGGAAAAGAGGGACAGACGCCTTGCTTCCAGCGTCGCGAAAGCTGTAGCAAAGGTTGTGAGCGATGTCTGCGAGAATGCCAGCAAATCATCCGAGGAATCGAGGACTGAGGGTCCTAGAGCTGCCGCAATACCTTTCAGTTTCAAACAATTCAAGTCATGTGGGCCGAAAGAATTCACAGGCGAAGGAGGTCCTACTGCTCTATTCCACTGGTTTGACTCTATCGAGGTTACTCTGCGACAAAGTGGTTGCCCTGATGACCTTCGAACTCTGAACGCTACCGGCGTCTTTCAGTCCCGTGCTTTGGACTGGTGGACGGCCGAGAGGAACAAGAGAGGGAATGATGCAGCTTACGGGTTGTCGTGGGATGAGCTCAAGGAAGTCATGCTAGAGGAATTCTGCCCTCCTCACGAGCGTCAAAAGCTTGAAGATGAATTTTGGCACATACATCAGAAGGATGGAGACAATGCTGGCCTTACTGCTCGCTTCAAACAGCTCAGCATTATCTGTCCCGACCAGGTCAAGACTCCTGATATGACCATCAAGAAGTACATCCGAGCTTTGCCCGACTGCGTTGCTGATTTCGTGCAAGCGGCTAAGACTACCACGATCGAAGAAACCTATCTGCTGGCCGCTGAAATCAATGACAAAAGGGTCAAGGCTGGGGTGTGGGATAAGACCTCCAAGCATCTGCATCAAGCCACTACTGCTACACCAACTGCTGAACCCACGTCGTCAAGCAACAAGAGAAAGAACAAGAGAAAGAACAGCTCCACCAACAAGAACTGTGCGATTTCTGCTGCACCAATCCAAGTTGTACCTGCTCAACAGCGTCAGGTAGTGGCGTCTGTGGCCAATGCACCGCCTTCAAAGCGTGCATATACTGGACCACACCCACTCTGCCCCACTTGCACCTATCATCATCCGACTGCTATTCAATGCCGCTTCTGTGCTCATTGCAACGTCTACGGCCACTTTACTGCTAACTGTCGTCAAGCTCCTGCCAATCAAGCTCTACTCGCTGCCCCACAGGGTCAACAAGCTCCTCCGGCACCCGCAGTCAAAGCCAGAGCATGCTTCACATGTGGCGACCCGAACCATTTCGCCAACATGTGCCCGAACAGGGTGGTGAAACAAGAACCCCAGCAGCAACAACAGCAACAGCAACAGCAGCAGCAACAGGCCGCACGAGCCAGAACTTTCAATCTCAACGTGCGTCAAGCCCAGGCCGACAACAACGTGGTGAATGGTACGTTCCTTGTGAATGGTATTTATGCTTCATGTTTGTTTGATACTGGAGCCGATAATTGCTTTGTGTCACTCGAATTTGAGAAACTCCTTAGTCGTAAACGTTCCCGACTCTCCTCTGCATTCGATGTTGAAGTCGCTACCGGAAGAACCATCGCTGTAAACTCTGTTATTCGTGATTGCACTCTCGAGCTCAACAATCACATTTTCTCAATCGACCTCATTCCAATGCAACTAGGGAGCTTTGATGTCATAGTAGGCATGGACTTTCTTCGCGAAAACCATACCGAAGTTGTGTGCTTCGATAAAATGATTCGTTTTTCGCTCGCCAACGGCGATTCATTGTGTGTTTATGGTGATACTACTTCGAAGGGTCTCAAGCTTATGCCATGCCTACAAGCTAGCAAGTATCTCCGTAAGGAATACAGGGCTTTCTTGGCTCATGTCGTAGCAGCGGAGAAGGAAAAGAAAGAGAAGAAGAAAGTAAAAGACGTTCCAGTGGTTCGAGAATTTCCTCAAGTTTTTCCAGAGGATCTTCCCGGATTACCCCCAAAGCGTGATATCGATTTTCGCATTGATCTCATTCCTGGAGCCAATCCTATCGCCAGAGCTCCTTATCGACTCGCGCCGTCCGAAATGCGCGAACTCGCAACCCAACTCCAGGAATTACTTGAAAAAGGCTTTATTCGCCCGAGCACCTCTCCTTGGGGCGCGCCAGTTCTTTTCGTTAAAAAGAAGGACGGGTCGTTCCGGATGTGCATCGACTACCGGGAATTGAATAAGTTGACTATCAAGAACCGCTATCCTCTGCCACGAATCGACGATTTGTTTGATCAGCTACAAGGCGCTACGTGTTTCTCGAAGATCGATCTGCGTTCAGGATACCATCAGCTGCGTATACAAGAGGAGGATATACCCAAAACCGCGTTTCGCACTCGTTACGGCCATTACGAATTCGTTGTCATGCCTTTTGGCCTAACCAATGCACCAGCAGTTTTCATGGACCTGATGAATCGGGTGTGTAAACCGTATCTGACCGTTTCGTCATCGTGTTCATCGACGATGTCTTGATCTATTCCAAAACGAGGGCCGAACACGCGCAACATCTACGTTTGGTTCTCGAGTTACTCCAGGGGAACCAACTCTACGCCAAATTCTCCAAGTGCAAGTTTTGGTTGGGGGAGGTTCAGTTTCTGGGTCACATCATAAATAGTCAGGGTATTCATGTCGATCCTGCGAAGATTGAAGCTGTTAAGAGCTGGGTTACGCCTAAGAACCCGACTGAAGTCCGCTCCTTTCTCGGGCTAGCGGGCTATTATCGACGATTCATCGAAGGATTCTCGAAGATTGCTGTACCACTTACCTCTCTCACTCATAAGGACCAGCCTTTTTTCTGGGGAACCAAACAAGAGTCTGCCTTTCGAACCCTCAAGTACATGCTTTGCAATGCTCCTGTTCTCACACTACCCGACGGAAACGATAATTTCATTGTCTACTGTGATGCTTCTAACCTTGGTCTCGGTTGTGTCTTAATGCAACGAGACAAGGTCATAGCTTACGCATCTCATCAGCTCAAAGTCCACGAGAAGAACTATACAACCCACGATCTCGAGCTAGGCGCAGTTGTTTTTGCATTAAAGATTTGGCGACACTACCTGTATGGTACCAAGTGTACGATCTTCACCGATCATAAGAGCCTACAGCACATCTTTAATCAGAGGGAACTAAACATGCGTCAACGCCGATGGATAGAACTTCTCAACGATTACGACTGTGAGATTCGTTATCACCCAGGCAAAGCAAATGTTGTTGCCGACGCACTTAGCAGACGAAGCTATCTGCTTAGCACTCGTAATGTTCAAGCCCAGCACAACCTCGAAGCTCTTATTCGCGATGCCCAGCATGCATGTTTCAACGAACGCACCTTGAAGAAAGAAAGAATCTACCACGATGGGGCCCAACTTGTGAGCAAATCAAACGGGATATTCCACTTCCTAGACAAGATTTGGATTCCCAAGCGAACCAACCTGCGACAGATTATCATGGATGAAGCCCACAAATCCCGATACTCTATTCATCCTGGTGCTGACAAAATGTACCACGACCTTCGATACAGGTACTGGTGGCCGGGTATGAAACGGGATATCGCTCTTTACGTCGGAAAATGCCTAACCTGTGCTAGAATCAAGGCTGAACACCAAAGACCCTCTGGCTTGCTCGAACAACCTCCAATTCCCATGTGGAAGTGGGAGAGCATAGCTATGGATTTCGTAACCAAACTTCCAACCACGTCATCAGGTCATGACAGCATTTGGGTTGTCATTGACCGTTTGACTAAATCAGCTCACTTTCTGCCAATACGAGAAGACTACAAGGTAGAACGATTAGCCCGAATCTACACCGACGAGATCATTTGTCGACATGGGACGCCTCGTGACATCATCTCTGATCGTGATGCTCGGTTCACTTCACGATTGTGGGAAACGTTTCAAACAGCACTCGGTACAACGCTTAATCTAAGTACTGCGTTCCACCCACAAACCGACGGTCAGACTGAAAGAACGATTCGTACTCTTGAAGACATGCTCCGTTCATGTGTTCTAGATTTCGGTGGTAATTGGGATAGACACCTTCCGTTAGTCGAATTCTCGTATAACAACAGCTACCAGGCTAGCATCCAGATGGCACCTTTCGAGGCCTTATACGGAAGAAGATGTCGATCGCCTATTGTGTGGCACGAGATCGGTCACTCGCAACTAACCGGTCCGGAGCTGCTACAAGAGACAACAGACAAAATTTTCCAAATTCGAGACAACCTAGCGAAAGCTAGGGATAGACAGAAACTTCTCGCCGATAAAAAGCACAAGCACCGTGAATATGGCGTTGGTGACTACGTACTCCTAAAGGTATCACCTTGGAAGGGTGTAGTCCGATTCGGCAAAAAGGGGAAGCTCACGCCTCGATATGTTGGACCTTTTAAGATTCTGGAAAGGATCGGAAAAGTCGCCTACAGACTCGAATTACTGGAGGAACTTAGCAATGTCCATCCGACTTTCCACGTGTCGAACCTCCGAAAGTGCGTCTACGACCCCGACTTACATGTTCCTCTAGATGATTTACAAGTGAACGAAACATTACACTTCGTGGAAAAGCCTGTCGAAATCATGGATCGCAAAACCAAAGAACTCAGGCGCTCACGCATTCCTATTGTGAAAGTCCGATGGGAAGGCAAGCGAGGCGCGGAGTTCACTTGGGAACTCAAAAGCGACATGAAGGCGAAGTATCCACAGTTGTTTAACGAAGGAGTAATGTCCGGTTAAGAAAGGCAAGGTGGCATACGTGTAAATAAGGGCTAGAGAGAGAAAGTAGAGAGAGAAATAGAGAAAGAAAGTCTAGAGAGAGAAAGTCTTTCGTGTGATTCTCGGTATTGTACGCGACATCTTATCAATAGAATCACGTTAAAATTGTACATTCTTGTGTATCGATCTCGCTCGTGCACGGATTCCGCACGTCGTACGAGTCGGATCGCAATCGAAACGAATCAAACCGGAACCTAACCAGTAGAGTCACAATTATCATATATACTAAGTGCGAATGATCCTCGCAACCGAGCTCCTGCTCAGATACCACTTGTAGGATCGGGTTTGACTCCGTTACGATCACGTCTAGTCACGCACGTTCACGGATTCCGCACGTCAAACGTATTGTTACGCAATCGAAACGAATTCAAACCCGGACCTACAATAATCAAGGTTTTGAAAGAAAAAGAAAAAGGTTTCGAAAATGAAAAATTGGAAATTGAAAAAAGATTTCTCCCAAACGGCTGTGAATTGAAATCTAAAACTCCATAGACTTTTAGATTAAATGTTTTCGCATATCATATCCGAAAATTATCAATTTTTAACCGTAAAATCCTGATTAATTTGACAATTTTCAATGATCCAAAACGAAGGACTCTCACACGTGATTCACGAACTAGTTACAGCTTTCAGCTTAATTTCGGGACGAAATTTCCTAAACAAGGGGAGGCTGTAACACCCCGTGTTTTCACGAGTGAAAGTCAAAGTCAAGGTCAAAGTCAACGACCGATTTCGCGCGACGTGACTCGTAGAATTGTTTGTATGATATTTAGATTATGTGGAGTAAATGTCGTACATTACAATAATCGAGTCATGCTAACCGTATTTCAATCGACCTACGACTGTAAACGATAGGAAGTAACAATGCGATAAAGTTAATCAAGCTATGTTAATCAAATCGACATCAAATCGTAACTCGAGCTATGTATTTTACTTGTCATTATACGTGTGTGTGTGCCTTACGTGTTACCTGTGCATGTTTATTTTATGTTATGTTACGTTGTGGTAATCAAGCGAACTCAATCGAACTCGAAGTCTAACTCGAATATAAACGAACCCGAACCCGAATCCCGAGTCGAACCATATAAGAAGTAGTTGGGACTGAAAGTAATTTGACTAGGAAACCCTATCGAACCGCTCGCAAACCGAAACCGGATCAACATCGCACCGAACACACCAAAGGAGGTGGCATCCGCACGGATGGCCAATCCGCACGGATGGCCAATCCGCACGGATTGCCAATCCGCACGGATGACCAGTCCGCGCGGATAGCCTACCCGGGTGCGTGCCATGCGCATGGCTCACCCTTTCCCTTTTTGGCATCCTATAAATACACGGGTCACTCTCCACTTTTTCCACTTTTGGCAAGTGACGTCCGAACCACACGCATTCTTCACCTTTTCTCAGATTTCTCTCAATCCAGGTAAGATCTTGCACTAATTCTTGTACATCTTTGATCTCTACACAATTCTACACATTTCTATCTTTCGAATCTTCGATTTTAACCATGAAATCATCCGGATTTGAGGTATTCTCGGGTAACGTCATCATGAAGTTCATAAGAACTTCAAGCTTGACCTCATTCCACCAAGAATATCTCAGATCTAAACGATTTTTACAAGGTTTTACAATAATCCCACTTAGATCTAAACTTTTCTAAGGATAAAAGAGTTGGAAGAAATAAAACTTAGTTCTCTCCTTATTTTACCATTAAAACCGGTACGAATCCGATCAGTCCTAGTGTTCTACTCGTCAATAGTGATGCACTAGTTCTAGATCTGGAATCCTACCCACAGACAACTGATTTCGGGGACAACCGGAATGACTGTTCTGAGTCACCGACAGGCTGAGTTAGGGTGGTTCCTGACCGGTCTAGTCACGCGGGTGAGAATACAATTCCAAGTGGTTGCCACGTAATCAGAACGTCTCGATAAACGACAACAGAAACCAAGTGTAGACGAACGGAACAACCAGAGGCTGTCCGCACGGACCAGTTGTCCGCACGCACCGGCTGTCCGCACGGACAAGCTGTCCGCACGTACAAGTCATACGCACGGGTTGTCACCCGCACGGACTACCCTTGGGACCCACTTTCCAAACAAGGTTTGAGTATCGACGAATGAGCAATCCGGACGGACGACCTCTGAATGGATTACTCTTCGAATCATGAGATACTAAGGCCTTAAAATGAAAATCAAACAATCTTCATCCGCACGGCCAAGCCGTACGCACGGACAGGCTATCCGGACGGATTGTCTCTGCCCGCGCGCACAGGCTGCCCGTACGGACTACCATACGCACAGACTGCCGTCCGCGCGACCGGCTTGAAAGATAGAAACACTTATGTGTTTTCTAAATGCTACAACGAAAACTCCAAAGCACAAGCCATCATACACAAACACATCCTAGGAAGAAACAATCCACTTGAACGTTTATCCACACAAACAACTTGTCCGTACGGATAAGTCACCCGCACGTACAACTAGTCCGCACGGATTACCACCCGCACGGACAGTCATACGCACGGATAACCTATCCGGATGGAACACCATCCGCACGCATCACCATCCGCACGCATCACCATCCGCACGGATAGGTCATGCGCACGGATGACTTCTACTCACGGATAACTGATCCGCACGATCAGTCATCCTAACCACTCTCACTTGTACTGTTTTACGCGTCACTTATCATTACGTTATCGAATCTATTCAGGCTAACCGTACTCGCTGTAAAGCGCTCCCTTCAATCCATATCGCTGTGAGTATACTCGAACCCTTTTTGCTTTTAGCACTTTTGGGTGTTACATACGTTACAACTATTCAAACTACAACTATCGCACTACTCAAGCTATTTTAACGCTTAACCATTAATGCATGTTATACGTGGCTTATGAATGCTTGTTTGTTATGTTTACACATGGAATGCTGTCTACCTGCCTTAGCAACGATAGTACTATAGTTTGGACTCAGCACCCGTTCACACGGGGGTTGTTAAGGATCTTTTACTTGCATGGATTACAGTGGTAATCGTGTATTGCGAACTGCCTCGAGCAGTCAACCCGCAGTCATTGGTATCGATGGATCTATGTCGATAACTAACGTGCTTCATTTCACTATGTGTACGTGTTGGTTATGCGTAAACGAATTCGAACTCTATATGCTATTATCAAACTTGTATGCTCACCTTTACATTTTATGTATTGACATTATTTTAACGTATGTGACAGGTGCTTAGGACGCATATGTGGTAGGAATTGGAAGCTAGAATAAAGCTTTAGAGCCCAACAAATAGTTGTCTGTAGATAACTTATTAGGGGTCTCTAGAAGCAGATAAACAATTGCTACTTATTTAAATCTGAGTTGTCGGAATAGAGTATTTGTTTTGATGTTATATGTAATAACTTGTTTGACTATTTATGTTACGGTATGGGACGTAATGTTGCTTAAATGGTAATGATAGTTGTTATGGAAACTTCTGGACAATCTGTTTCGCTCAGTGCCGCGCCCCGATGATTCCGCCATCGGTTGGGGTGTGACACATACCAAACAGATGTTCCAGCACCATTTCCTAATATCATAACACAATGAGGCCATATTAACTCTCTAGTTTTCATAATGCTATTCCAGCTCCAACACGTGTCCTGTTTATTCCCTATTTCCCAAAAATGTTTCTCTTTTAATCTATTCACCCAGATCCACTTTGTCCAAATGGTCTCCTTTTTAGATAATAGACTCCAAATATGCTTTGACACAAGGGTTTGATTAACAACCCTTAACAACCTAATACCCAACCCACCCTGAGACTTAGGACAACAAACTTTGTCCCAGCTAATCCTCACCTTCCCTTTGGCAGACTCTTCACTAGTCCTCAGGAACCTGTTCATCATCCTTTCAATCTCCTCAATGACATTAGCCGGAAAAATAAACATAGAGGCCCAATAAACATGCAATGAAGATAGAACAGATCTCACAAGCTGCAATCTTCCCGCAAAGGAAAGAGCCTTATTCTTCCAATCAGCTAACCTTTTTTTGACCTTTTCAATCAGCACAGTGCAGTCTTTTGAATAGAGTCTCTTGGATAACAATGGAATGCCCAGATACTTAACAGGTAAACTTCCCATTTTGAACGGCAATAAGGCCTTAATTCTGTCTTGGACCCCCTTAGTCACATTACCAAAGTATATGGTGCTCTTATTCATATTAGGAACCAGCACAGATGTAGCACTAAACTCTTCCAGAGCAGATTTAAGAACTTTAACAGATTCATCATCAGCATGGGAAAACAGCATTAAGTCATCAGCAAAACAAACATGGGTTATCTTCAAATCTTTACAACCCCAATGATAGGTTAAATTGGCTTGTTCTCTGATGTTCCTCAAAATCATAAGATTGAGGACCTCCATCACAATGGTGAAAAGATAGGGTGACATAGGATCACCCTGTCTCAAGCCTCTAAGCCCTTTGAAATAACCATGAACCGAACCATTGACATTGATAGAATAGGCTGCTGATCTAATGCATGTCATTATCAAGGCTACCATGCACAGATGGAAACCAAACCTTTTCAAACAAAATTCAAGGAAATTATGGTTCACAGTATCATAAGCCTTTTGCAAGTCAATTTTCATAGTGACTCTAGCTTTCCTTTTCTTCAAATGGTAGTTCCTTAGAAGCTCTTGAGTCAATAAAATGTTGTCGCTTATTTGCCTTCCAGGAATGAATGCACTTTGGTAATCACCCACAATCAGCCCAAGGTGGTTTTTAAGTCGGTTGCAGATAATCTTCGTAATACACTTATAGAGCACATTGCAACAAGCAATGGGCCTAAAGTCTGTAACACTTCTGGGAATAGAACACTTGGGAACCAGAGAGATAATAGTAGCATTCACTTCAGCTAAGAGTTTTCCATTGTGAAAAAACTCTTGTATAGCCAAACAAACCTCTTTTCCCACAATCGGCCAAGCTGCTTTGAAAAATCTTGGTGAATACCCATCAGGGCCAGGTGCCTTATTATCATCAATATCAAAAATGGCCTCTTTGACTTCTTCATCAGAAACCGGCTTGACCATCTCATCAGCAATATGCCCTGGTAATTTAGATAAGAATAACGAGTCAGGGTCTCTAATGCACTGAACATTGATGTTACTTCCCATAAAGCTTTCAAAATGCTTCACAAAAGCATCCCCAACCGCCTGCCCTTCAATAAAGTTTCCGTCTTTATCAGGATTGAGTTAATCCTAGATCTATTCTGCTTTCCCTTAACAGCTTTAAGGAAGTAAGCTGTGTTTTGATCTCCCGCTTTCAACCAGCCAACTTTAGCCTTCTGCTTTAGAAACAACTCTTCATCCACCATAGCCTTTCTCAAAGCATTAACAAAAATAGCTTCCTCTTCTCTAATATCAGCATTGTGAGGGTCTTTAACCATGTTTTCTTGAATAATCCCCAATTCATTAGTCAGCTTCTTAACTTTTTTAGTTAAGTTGCCCTGCTTTCTTCCCAATTTCCTAAGAGGCTTTTTCAACTCTTTAAGTTTTTTCACAATAGAATACATATAGCAACCTCTGATCCTATTCTTCCAGACATTGGAAACAATAGGAAGGAACTGGGGTTTATAAGACAGGAAGTTCATAAATTTGAAAGTCCTTGGCTGCCAACATCTTAATCCCTTGATGGAAACTAAAGCAGGAGAATGATCCGAATGGTAGAATAGGAGAAATCTAGTAATAGCATCTGGAAAGAGACTTAGAAATTCCATATTGCTCATGACTCTATCCAGCTTTTTCAGTAGACCATCAGTTTTCCCTGGAGATTTGTTCCAAGTAAACTCTACTCCTGTAGCATTTAGATCCTCAATGCAAACATTAGAACAACATTCCCTCAAATCCTCCATAGCAGAAGTAACCAAAGAAGACCTCATAGATCTTTCAGATGGATCCATAATGACATTAAAATCTCCTAACACTAACCAAGCCCCATCACTGACAGTACTAGCAAACTTGCCCAGGTCTTCCCACAAAGGCCTTCTCTTAACAGCTCGAACATGACCATAAACAAAGGAATAATAAAAGGGAGGTCTACCATCAAGAGGTTTGACATAACAGTGAATAGCTTGATCATTATGGTCAATCACCATGATGTCAACTATGTTAGGCCTCCATTCCACAACTATTCTCACCCAATTACTACAATACTCCTTATTAGAGAACCATTCCCAACCATGCAGCATATTATCACAGACTTTATTAATATTTTGACCCTTCACATGGGATTCCAACAAACAACAAATGCCAACATCATTATCCTTAATAACAGAAACAACTTGCTTTTGTCTGGCAGAACTGCTGACCCCTCTAACATTCCAGCATAACACATTCAAATTTTGCATTATCATTGAGCCCTGTTTTTTATCCCAGAACTACTCAATACCTGAGCACTCTGTCTTTTGAATTCCATATCAATTTTCATATCCTGGGCAGCTTCATTCTCATCAGATTCAACTTCATATTCAGAGAGGACTTCATAAAAATCATCATCATCATTTAGACCCTCACTAAAATTATACCTTCTGCACATATCAACATACAACTTATACTGCTCATGGCTCCATTTAGACTCAGTCTTTCTGGGCAGTTTTATTCTATTACTAACCGGCTTCATAACCTCATCCACTTGTTCTTGCATAAGTCCCAACTCATTTTGTTGCAGAACATGGTTAGTAGACTGGATATCCATAAAGGAACTATTAATATCAAGATTACTATCAGCCATTTGAGATAGGGAAGGATTAGAAAAAGGTGGAGGAGGTGGTGTGTTTAACATAGAAAAAGGTAATTCCTGTGTAGAGTTCGGATTAGAAACTTTTGGAATAGGTGTTAAGGTAGAGGCAGAAAATTGTGACTTTCCCTGAAGTGGTATAGTGGATGGTTTAGTAAAGGGAGCAGATTTGGTTTGAGAGTTTTGTTTAGAGGCAGTATTGGTTTTAACAGTGGAATTACTCAGAATAGAATTTGAACCAGAAGCTACTTGTGATTGACTATCAATACCCATGGGACTTTCTTCATTACAATCTTCCATAAGCTGATCAAGTGCTGCAAAACTATTTCCCATCTTCAAATTTCCCATTCCAGCTCCTTCCCCTTCCAACTTCCTACTTCCACTACTTTTAACTTTGTATTCCTGCTTCATCTTACCTCCCTTGTCAACAATACCCTTCCCCTTTCTACTTTTCTCCTCTTCTTCTTTCAAAGTTTGCCACTTTCTATAGTTATCACTTCTTTGCTGTAACATAGCTTCTTTGTTTCTGAATTCACCACTACCCAGATTCTTATTGAAATTTTTATTGATCTGCCGACTTTGTAAGTCCCTATTACTTCCCCATCTGTTATACCTCTCTATTTGACCCTTTCTATTGATTCTTTCAAACCCCTCATCATCAATCATTCTGTTTTTCTTGGGAGACGGATGTACCATGTTTGTAAGTTCTGATTTCTTTGTTCTAGCAGCCTTCTCTTCTTCAGTCAATTCCCTATGAGAACAGTCATCATATGAGGGCCCAAACACCTTACAATACAAGCACCTAGCTGGAACCTTCTGATAATCAACTTTAACATCAACAGAGGCTCCAAACTGGTCATTTTCTTAGAGATAGAAAGCTCTAACTCTATTCGGTAACTCCTCCATTACATGTATTTCAACCAAAATTCTAGCAAACCCAGACATCCCTTTTCTCTGTTTACATTTATCCATAGTAACATTGTCAAACAAAAGAGGATGCCCAATGCAGCTGGCAATCTCACAAAGGCCTTGAACATTCCATAACTCCATTGGCACATTATTGAATGTTATCCAAACAGGGACCTTTGAAGGTTCGGATTTTTCCAAATTTACCCCCACCTCCCATTTTTTAACAACCAATGGTATTCCATTCACAACCCAGGGTCCAGCTTTTAAGGCTGCATTCATGCCTTCTTCAGTTTTGAATTTGAAGTAGAAAAGCCCTTTCCCATTCGTTGATACATCCAAAATACCATACTTTTTCCACATTTTATAAAGATTGACCCTGGCCCATGCCAATGAACATGCAGTTCCCACAAAATATCCATACATATGTTTATGATAAATTTGTTTAACTTTTTCAATGTATTCAGACTTTATAACCACAACTTTCTCCCCAGATTCAAGAATTTTAGGCGGACAGTAAACAATAGGCTCCATAGAAGGTTCAAACACATCACTAGATATTGCTTTGGCATAAGAAGACTGATTACCCTTAGAAGTTTGAGGATCACCGTTAGAAGCAGCCACATTAGAGGACCCTTTTGGAATTTTCTTCAGTTCACCCCCTATCTTATCTTTCCCTTCAGTTTTCGAGGCTTTAAACACCAACTTTGCTATTAAATTGCCCTAAGATTGATTTCTTTCTTTCCTCTGTTTCCTTAGTTATTCTATCTGCTTCTTTTCTCGCCTTTGAGTCCTTAGCCAGCTGTATTCCCACTAATAATTCCTTGATTCTAGCAGCCTTGTTTTTCTGAAACATAATTTCTTCTTTCATTGAGGCTTCATGTTTGTTAGGCTTCAGCTGTTGCAGACTAGACAACTCTTTACTCATTTGTTCCAGAGACATATCCGCAATTGGAGTATCACATATACAATCAGCTTTATTGCCTATCCGAAAAGCCAAAAAGGGAGGCAATCGAGGCCCATTATTCATGCTCTTTGCCTGTTTGTGCTTTGACTGCATCACTTTAATCACTTTCTTCCCTTCTGGAGTCACAGGGAGCTGCTTCACTTTCTGATTAGAATTCAGGTCTACACTTTTAGCCTTTTTACTCAACCCTGCGTCATTACATTCATCTTTATCAACATTACCATCCTTAACACTTGTAAGTTCTTTAGGACTGTGGTTGCAAAGATTGACTTCATATATCCGGCATTTGGGATGTTCTCCGGTTTTAATCTTTGGTTTTAAGTAGTAGAGTATGAGTTCTGAGTCCGTTGGGCAAAACCAATAGCCGGGAAGCGGGTTATCGACATAATGAGATGTATATTTCTCAGTCATTTTCCAATACCCAAAGTCCCTGGTTCTTCTATTCGGCACTTTCCCCTTTCGCCTAAGTCGTTTTCCAATACCCAAAGTCCCCGGTTCTTCTATTCGGCACTTTCCCCTTGCGATGATTCACCTAAGACGAGTACATATACTCAATCCAGCAGTAGCCGCAGCCAAGCCAATCAACCCTCCCTACAAACAAAAAACATGTAAGACCCTAATTCGTATTTGACCAAAAGTCGCAGCGGAAATTCGTACTATAAAATTTCCTTCGTTATAAACGTTTTGACTTACTAGAAAGTTCATTTTTGAAAATAATTCATTTACATAAGTTCATCAATCGACTCATTTACTAAATAAAACATAACTTATGTATAACAAATTACATTCTCAGACAACCCCGTACAATCCTTCAAGTGACTCGGTCCTTGATCTCTATCCCTTGATGATCCTCGTGTTTCGTACTACCTGCGCTTACCACATAAAATTCATAACATTAGTACGCATCATAAACATACAAGATTTATTCACATTTACTTTTCATTCCGTTAACTCTTTACATTCCGGCTTTCCATCTGATCATACAATCCGCGGTGAGTCTTCTTTGCTATTCCTGCGTTACACTTCATTCACCCGGCACGCTATTAATATCGTTAGTACTAATTTCATTGGACACCTGCATACCTACTTTCTTACATACTTATACATATTCATACGTTCACACATAACCAATTACATACGTACGTACATACCCACATATAAACACATCTACGTCATTACAAGCGTATCTACATACACCCATACCTATATCATTACGTACACTCACGAAGTTATACATATATACATGCATACATCCCTACTTGCAACATACCTAACTCATACATGCCTACTCACATACATACCTTCATATATCCGCGTGTACTTACTCACACACTTATAAACTTACATACGTACGTGCATACATGCTTACATACATTTCTACATACGTGTATAGATACATACATACATACATACATACATACCTATCTACATGTGTGCATATACGTATGCTCATAAAAACGTGAGTTAAATTAGTCATACGTAACTTAAAACACGTTTAAACGAGTTTCCAAGACAAAACGGAGCAACTAAACAACTTTTGCTAAAACTCGCCAACGTCGCATCGCGCGACGGCCCAGGGGCCATGTCGTCGCGTGGCGTGACCGTCTGAAATGGACAGAATGTTTATGCTGGTTGCTGCATATTCCCAGCACAACCGGATTTTACGAAAATGAGCATAACTTTCTCGTTTTTGATCCGTTTAACCCGATTCTTTTTCCTACGCGATCGTAATTTAATTCTCTATCACATAGAGTTAACATCTGACATCCAGATTAACAAAATTCTAGACTTTTAAGCTATCGACTTATCACCTTTTTACTAAGTTTTGACCCGTTCATGCATTTATCAAAATAATCTGTTTGTTTGACCTAAATCCTCATGAACCTTATAATTTCAACGTCGTCTATCATATAAGGTTCCAATTACGGGTTTCTTACAACATCCCAACCCATTTCCACTTAAATATTATTTTGTCCCGTTAAGGGTATTTACGCATTTTTAAGGACTTTGACTCGCAAAGATCATACTTTTCGCTTTCATACATGTCCAAAGTAATCATTTAATCTAATGGCTTGTTTCTAAACAACATTTTAAAGCCGTTTGCCCGTTATACCTATCAAGGGCATTTTCTTCAACTTCGCTCCATCCTTTACAACAAAGGACTTCATTGCACATTCAACCAACCCTATCACTTAACTACAACTCTAAACACACATACCTTGCTCGGATCAAAGCTAAGATCCGTTTAATACTTCATCCACCAAATTGTTAGATGATAACAACGAGATCCTTTCGTTATTCAATCTGTGAATTCATAATACTTGACAAAACCATTCATTAGTCGATAATGCCAAATGGTGACATCTCAACCATTTGACCCGTTAGTTCCAAATGTCCATTTTTACCCTTTTTAAACATCAACTTTAATTTCTTATCATACCCACATAATCCGACCCGTATCAAATACTTGTCGGAACGTCATACTTCACATATTTACTTACCATGTTCGTAATCAATACAACGAATAGATATTCTACAAAAAGGGGTGTAAGCTTACTTACCTCTCATCCAAATATGCTTCCCGTGCACATAAGTCCCGTTTAACCCGCTTCTTTACCAAGCTTCCAAGTCGCTTATCAAGCATCAACTATCATATATCATTCTTAAGATAGTTAGCTTGTTCATCATTCATCACACAGAAATCTTGTTTCAGAAATTACCATTCAAACTCAAAACATACTAATCTATCAAATCCTAGCCGAAATCCTTTAAACATATACACATGTATGTGATTTCAAACATCATTAACAATAACATATCATCATATTATACAAAACCCACTTCATAACTACATTGGTAATCACTTACTAATGATCTAAGCTCAATTATCTCTAATTTCATAATACCCTTGGTGTGTGTACAACCTTCTAAACATATGGTACCACTAATTCATGCATAATCTCCTAATTTCATACATAATTAATCAAATCCTCCTACTATTAAACATATATCATTCACACATAAACATTCAAGCATATTATCATCATATTTTTTTCAATTCCTCTAACAAGAATCCATCCTATCCATCATAATACATCAACAATCATGATTAATTAAACATGCATGATCATTCAAGTCATCATTCTTACCAAAACAAATAGGTTTTACCTCTAATCATCAAATTAGCCCAAACCATGTATAATCTTGGCTCTATATCATGATATTAACTCATACTCAATTTCATCCCAATTCACGAATTAAAACATAACCCACTTCATACAAGATCACCAATCTTAGATTTAAGACATACCTTATGATCCCCTTGTGGTGGTGATCATTAACCCATGTTCATTCATGAATTTAAGCCTTGATTCATCCTTCGATTTGAAGCTTTTTGAAGAACTAGGGTTTGGCTCCTTTGGAGCCCTCCTGATCGTTCCAGAACACACGAGATGTGTGTGTTTGTGTGTGTGTTTTGTCAATTAAAACATAACTTTCCCCTTGTTCATCTTTGGCCCCTCAAGTTTGTTCCTTTGTTTGTTTTGCTAAACATTTGACTAGGTATAATAACCTAGTTATTACATTCCATTTTATTAAACATGGGGTCACACTAACAAATTTAGTAATTCGAGTTTTGGGGCGTTACAAGTCTACCCTCTTTAAAATAGGTTTTGTCCCCTAAACCTTTCTCATTTTTTTATTTAACTCTAATTATCTTTTCTTTGAGCTCATTAACACGACCGCTAACCCATCTTAATGACAATCTTCTATCCTCAAGAACCCGTCCCAGAGTTCTTATTAGTGTCGCTTTCACTAATAGCATTAATTTTTAACGCACTTCATAGCTAGTGGTTCATTCATCATTCTAATACTCGTATATCATGTGCATTATATATCTTTTTGTTTATCTCAACATTCATATTATTTTCTTCAACTATACAACCTTATTTCGTAATTTATACACACACATATATGTCTAACTTTGACTAGTACCTCATTATGATAGGTAACTATCTATTCTTGATTCATAAATTATTCATATAACTGACTTATTCCTAATAAGCTCATACTATCCATACCATACTTTCACATAACATTCTCATTTCCTTGACCTGTTAATAACGGGTCAAAATACATACTACTTCAACCTGTAGTCATACATACATTCATATGATCCGTTCATAACGGATCTAATACCTTCATCTCATTTCTTAAAATTACATTCTCTACATGCACTGTATAATATTTAACTATTGTTTTGTTATCACAACAAAACTACTATTTCATAGTCACAACTACGTGCCTAGCTCTAATGTTAACATCATTCTACATTTTCTACAGTTACTTGTACATTGCATACCTTTATGTTGCCTTCAAATCACTTCATGCATTTCATATTACTATTACTTTTACTTCGTGCGTTACTTAATTTATATAAATAAATGTGTCGTACCAGTTCCTCATACGAGAGTTTCATCAACATGCAAAACTTTCACTCAAAACTTTTGAGATTCACTTTTTAATGACATAATTTTCTTCTTGTGTTGACGGTTAAAAGTCAAGCACCGTAGGTCATTTTCAATCTACTAGTTCATACCTATCCAACATGAGTTAAACATTTTACTAACCTCTTTTTCATTTCACAATCGACGATCCGTAACCCAGATCGATCCGCATCCTTCACGAGTACTAGCCGTACCAGGCTAGATTTCATTTATCCATGTAAGGTGTCTTCGCTCGTACACATCCTTCCACCGATTCAATTGGTTTCATCACATCAAGAGTTCTAACATTATCATTAACAATTTTTGCGGTTAGCACATTTCATTCAAACATTCATTCTACTAGGTGATTACTCATCTATAATTCTTCTACAATTTCTTACGTACGCTATAACACGTCATACATTTCATTTCTCACATGCAATTCTTTCATTCTAGTTACTTATTTCGTCAACCTTCACAGTTTGACCCTTCAAGGCCAAACTGACCTTTCTTAACTATCGTATATGCGTTGAGGTACACGCTCGTACCTTTTTCCATTAATGCTTGCTTGCAAAGACATTCATTACATCATTTCGGTATTTTTGTTAAAACTTACCCTTCTCGTTCATACTTAAACCATTGTCCGGGTCGTAGCCCGTCATTCATTATGACTCCTAAGAGTTGATTACTAACACATAACTGCTTCAAAACTTCTTTCTTTCGTTTTTTTTAAACTTAGGTTTGTGTGCCCATTATGACCATTCTTTTGTTCATTTACTTTACATTCACTCATATGACTCATTTGACACAACCATGGTCAAACTATCGACACATTCTAACGTGGACTAATTTCATCCTTTTTTATATATTAAATCCGTCCCGCAGTAACACCCATACCTTTCATTACTTCAATGTTTTGAATCCGCCTAGCGGTTCCAAACATACCATTCATACCTTTTCTTCCTTCCATGATTTGAATCCATTTCACGGACCTAAACATATCATTTACATCTTTCATTCCTTACATGTACTGAATCCGTCTCGCAAATTCGGACTTATCATTCCTGCATTTCATTCCTTGAATCCGTCTTGTGGATTCAAACATTTCATTCATGCCTCTCATTCCTTGAATCTATCTCGCGGATTCAAACATTCCATTCATATCTTGCTGATCCGTACTTACTTACGGATTCAGCATTCTTCATTCTTATCATTCATACTCTTCATTCTTACATAATACTCTCAATTTCCTGAGAGTCTCACTACCCATTTCACCCGCACGTCCACCTGTTACCCAGTTCTACCGGACACACCTGCGATAATTACCACGGTCTCACGAACGTCATATGCTTCTTGTGTACTGGCCAGGTGCGCAATCCACATACTAGTTTCGTGCCTTTGTGAAATCATCGCCCTATGTCCGAGAAATGGGTTTCAGTTTCATGCACATCTCTAAAATTTCCCCAAGACCATATCATTGCCTTTCGTTTAATAATTACCCTCCCAAGGAGATTTCTTCCTTTTTCTTTTAACATTGGTACCCATACATATTAATAGTGTGTACCTGGGGTTCATTAGCTTATTTACATCTTTGCCAGCCTTAGTATTCATCCTATTCTGCATCCACGGACAATCCTCTTCAAACACTTATGCTTACCTTGCACATACGAAACCGTTAGTTTCTTTATATGAATGTATACATACATGCTTTCATTCCATTTCTACCTTTAGATCTTGATCGAGTCATGGATTGTACGGGTTCCTTATCACAAGAGCACACAGGTTTGAGTTCAAGTATTTATCTTCTCGTACTTGATTCGCTGAAACCATGGCTCTGATACCAACTTGTAAGACCCTAATTCGTATTTGACCAAAAGTCGCAGCGGAAATTCGTACTATAAAGTTTCCTTCGTTATAAACGTTTTGACTTACTAGAAAGTTCATTTTTGAAAATAATTCTTTTACATAAGTTCATCAATCGACTCATTTACTAAATAAAACATAACTTATGTATAACAAATTACATTCTCAGACAACCCCGTACAATCCTTCAAGTGACTCGGTCCTTGATCTCTATCCCTTGATGATCCTCGTGTTTCGTACTACCTGCGCTTACCACATAAAATTCATAACATTAGTACGCATCATAAACATACAAGATTTATTCACATTTACTTTTCATTCCGTTAACTCTTTACATTCCGGCTTTCCATCTGATCATGCAATCCGCGGTGAGTCTTCTTTGTTATTCCTGCGTTACACTTCATTCACCCGGCACGCTATTAATATCGTTAGTACTAATTTCATTGGACACCTGCATACCTACTTTCTTACATACTTATACATATTCATACGTTCACACATAACCAATTACGTACATACCCACATATAAACACATCTACGTCATTACAAGCGTATCTACATACACCCATACCTATATCATTACGTACACTCATGACGTTATACATATATACATGCATACATCCCTACTTGCAACATACCTAACTCATACATGCCTACTCACATACATACCTTCATATATCCGCGTGTACTTACTCACACACTTATAAACTTATATACGTACGTGCATACATGCTTACATACATTTCTACATACGTGTATAGATACATACATACATACCTATCTACATGTGTGCATATACGTATGCTCATAAAAACGTGAGTTAAATTAGTCATACGTAACTTAAAACGCGTTTAAACGAGTTTCCAAGACAAAACGGAGCAACTAAACAACTTTTGCTGAAACTCGCCCCCGTCGCGTCGTGCGACGGCCCAGGGGCCATGTCGTCGCGTGGCGCAACCGTCTGAAATGGACAGAATGTTTATGCTGGTTGCTGCATATTCCCAGCACAACCGGATTTTACGGAAACGAGCATAACTTTCTCGTTTTTTATCCGTTTAACCCGATTCTTTTTCCTACGCGGTCGTAATTTAATTCTCTATCACATGGAGTTAACATCCGACATCCGGATTAACAAAATTCTAGACTTTTAAGCTATCGACTTATCACCTTTTTACTAAGTTTTGACCCGTTCATGCATTTATCAAAATAATCTGTTTGTTTGACCTAAATCCTCATGAACCTTATAATTTCAACGTCTTCTATCATATAAGGTTCCAATTACGGGTTTCTTACAACATCCCAACCCATTTCCACTTAAATGTTATTTTGACCCATTAAGGGTATTTACGCATTTTTAAGGACTTTGACTCGCAAAGATCATACTTTTCGCTTTCATACATGTCCAAAGTAATCATTTAATCTAATGGCTTGTTTCTAAACAACCTTTTAAAGTCGTTTGCCCGTTATACCTATCAAGGGCATTTTCATCAACTTCGCTCCGTCCTTTACAACAAAGGACTTCATTGCACATTCAACCAACCCTATCACTTAACTACAACTCTAAACACACATACCTTGCTCGGATCAAAGCTAAGATCCGTTTAATACTTCATCCACCAAATTGTTAGATGATAACAACGAGATCCTTTCGCTATTCAATCTGTGAATTCATAATACTTGACAAAACCATTCATTAGTCGATAATGCCAAATGGTGACATCTCCACCATTTGACCCGTTAGTTCCAAATGTCCATTTTTACCCTTTTTAAACATCAACTTTAATTTCTTATCATACCCACATATTCCGCCCCGTATCAAATACTTGTCGGAACGTCATACTTCACATATTTACTTACCATGTTCGTAATCAATACAACGAATAGATATTCTACAAAAAGGGGTGTAAGCTTACTTACCTCTCATCCAAATATGCTTCCCGTGCACATAAGTCCCATTTGACCCGCTTCTTTGCCAAGCTTCCATGTCGCTTATCAAGCAACAACTATCATATATCATTCTTAAGATAGTTAGCTTGTTCATCATTCATCACACGGAAATCTTGTTTCAGAAATTACCATTCAAACTCAAAACATACTAATCTATCAAATCCTAGCCGAAATCCTTTAAACATTTACACATATATGTGATTTCAAACATCATTAACAATAACATATCATCATATTATACAAAACCCACTTCATAACTACATTGGTAATCACTTACTAATGATCTAAGCTCAATTATCTCTAATTTCATAATACCCTTGGTGTGTGTACAACCTTCTAAACATATGGTACCACTAATTCATTTCGCTTACAAAACTCATTTTCTAATAGTTTTATTCTGTGTCATCAAAATTCAATAAGGATTTGGTTGATTTGACACGTATTACATATGAGAAATATATTGAGAAATATTATTCCTTATAATAATATTTATAAGTTGTGAAACCAACTAACAAACGATCAAAGTTTCACTGCGGCATTTAATCAAACAGGTTACATGCATCAACTATTGTCAGCCATTCAATGATTTAAATCTCACCTTTAAGGTGGCGTGTGTCGACATCAAAACCCACATCAATATTGTTATCATACACGTGTCCTGAATCATCCACGTGAGTCCCGGTGTCGGCAAATTGTTAGCGAGCGACAGATACTAGCCGGAATGGCAGATAAAGCATCGGCCATATCACACAAACAATAACAACCATAACAATACACAACAAACAAACAATTAATCAAATACGTATGCAAAACGAACGATAATCAGAGTGGAGAAAGGAATATGTAATACCTTGAAGAACAACGCAGTCGTCAATGAATCGAGTTGAGCCTTCTGCCGTCTTCGAACACCGTTCCGACGCTCGTTCCTGGTAGAGATATTCGCGTTGGGAGTGATTTTTTGGATGGAACTTCATTATATAATTGATTCTTATTGATTTGGATCCAACCGATCACCGAAGAACAAAGTAGTTTGAATTTTAAATGACTATAATCTAGATTGGAGAGCCATGAAGATTTTGGGAGAGAGGTCTGCATTGGATTTGAGAGAGAGAAAGTATTAGAACTATTTATACGTATATGATTTGAATTTTGAACCTGGAGCCAGAATTTTGAATCTGGCCAGAGGTTTGAATTTTGGACGATAGGCAGATGTTTGAAGAAGAAATGCTAATGACAGACCTTTGCCCTTTTGTATGTGGGTAGACCTTTGCCCTTTTGTATATGGGCAGACCTTTGAAAAGCTTATTGTGGGCCAGAGTTTTGAATTTTAAAGTCTTTTAATATTAAGGTTTATGATGTAAAAATGACATAAGAAAAGCCTTGTTGGACAGCCTCTATGGCTGCTAACTAAGCTTTTCTTATGTCACTGCATTTTCTTCTTTTATAGTAAAGATAGATAGATGTGTTGTTTAGTTTACTATTGTAACGAGTGTAACGTGACATGATCTCTATGTGTTAACTCTCATCAACTATAAATTTGTGTTCTATTACAACTGAAACACAAGCATTGTGCCCAAAGTAAACCACAAGATTAATTTATTCTACGTGGGTACCATTTAGTAACTCTTGTGCTTGATGGCTATTTGCCACTCATAAAAAAAGTTGCTTGTGATAAGTAGTAACTTATTACAGGCGAGAGTGCGAAACCATTGAGACATCTGATTATTACTGTCAATGTAACTCTTATTCTTATTTTTCGGGACTTGATTTCCAACACTCCACTATCTCATTTCTACCCTCTTGTTGCATGTTTAGCCACTCGAAAAGATAAATTTTCGTTTTCATATGTCATCTACATAGACCCTAAAAATAACCGAGGGTCAAGTTTGTTCATGCAAACGTGAATGTAATTGTCTCCATCGTCATAACGTTGTTGATGTACCGTTAGTTGTTCATTTATTCTTGGACCTTAGTGACACTATTAGTTGGTCATACACGACTCTTGTTATCATTCTGGTGACCGATCTTATTGATGGAATTTTCATCTGTTGCTCTATGAACCATCTTCTCGCCGATGCAACATCTTCCAAGCAATTCATGTTTACTTGAAGTGAAGTATACATATCTAAAGAGAAAAATAGTTACGTCATCTCATGCCCTTTGGTATTCAAACGATGGGTCCTTGAAGGATCCGATCCTATCACAACTATGGCATTTACCCCTCATGATCACTTCATCCAACGAAGCGTAAATCAACAAGTTAAAAATAGATTCTTCCATTTATCCATGACTAGAGTCTCTAAACTCAAAGAAAAAGCAAATGAGGAATGCAACACTCAAAGGATCTCATTTATTCTTATGTTTAGAGACTGTAGTTGAGGATAAATGGAAAAATCACTTTTTAACATGATTTTCGGTTCATTGGATGAAATGACGTGATCGTTAAATGACATATTTGTAATAGGATCAGATCCTTTCATTACATGTCTTTTGAATATCGGAGGACAACGTGAGATGAAATAACCGTTTTCCTCTTTTCCATATATATATATTTCACTGCAAGCAACCGCCAAAAGGATGTTGCATCGGGTAGAAGGGGGTTCAAAGAGCAACTGAGGAAGATTTCATTGTTAAGCTCGGTTACGAGGGTGGATAACAAGGGAAGTGCATAACCATTATGGCATTAGGCCTAAGAATGAATGAACAACTAATGGCACATCAGATGATGTTACGATATGTCAGAGACAGTTATGTCCACGTTTACGTGAACAAACCTGACCCCTTGGCTATTTTAAAGGTCTATGTAGATGAGATAGGAAGGAGGAATTTTTTCTGTTAACAAGAAAGTTAGAAATGAGTGAGGGTGGCGGAGAGAGAGGTCATCTAAGACCAATGGGTATGGTGGCCAATGTTGCAAAAAGCAGACCCTTTTTATTCGGAGATCTCACTTTCCTGACCAAATACACGAGGTACCTACCTCACATGTTTGAACTACTAAACATACAGGAAAGCATTTCATGGTAGGTATCTCATGGAAAGATTGTTTTGGAACATTCTCAAAATAAACATCACGGAAAGTATCTCAGGGACATACCTATTATATATTGGAATAACATGAGTCCAATTTTTAACACCTGTACTTTTGATTTTGGACTTAAATGGTTAAATCCACTAAAACACAGAGACTCAAAACGTTATAAAATAAGTGTGCTTAGGGGCTCAGAGCGTTACACATTTTGATTTTGAACTCGAGTAGTTCAAACCACTAAAACACAGGACTCAAAAAATAATTTACTCTAATAACAATAACAATAACAGTAATAGTAATAGTAATAGTAATAATAATAATAATAATAATAATAATAATAATAATAATAATAAAAGTAGTTAGATGAACTCATAAAATATAAGGTCTATTAGAATTTAAACTAAAGAGTAAATTTCTGTTTTCGTCCCTGAGGTTTGTCCATTTTAACTAGTTTAGTCTAAAAATCTGATTTATAACAAAACCATCCCTAAGGTTTGCATTTCTTAACGCTTTTCATTCCCAAGGTTTGCATTTGTTAACATTTTGCATCCCTAAGAATTAAATGAAAAAGCACCCTTAGGGATGAAAAGCGTTAAGAAATGCAAACTTCAGGGCTAAATTTGTTATAAATTAGATTTTTGGACTAAACTAGTTAAAATTGACAAACCTCAAGGACGAAAATAGAAATTTACTCTAAACTAAATTATAAGAGTTATATTGTATTTTTGCTAATACTTTAAGGGAAGAAAAGTAAAAATTATTAATACTTTAACAAAAGAATTTGAAAACTTACTAAAGTTTAAGGAAAGAAAACAAAAATTATGAGATGTTGTACCGTTCATATAGCATAATGTTTTTTTTTAAATAAGTTAAAAATAGTCTACCAAAAGGAAGTATACATGTGTTCAGATGGAAAAAGAAGCTATACATGTATAAGACGTTACGTTTAATAAGAAAAAAAAACTAGTTATATTTTAAACATTCGTCACCTAGGATGCATTTGATTCGCGTAATTCAATGAAACTAAATCTGAGCTTCATTTCCAGTGTATAAGAACTGGATCCTGTATTCCATTTGCGGCGGGACTACAAATTCAAATCCTATTCGATAAGTTTTTTTTATATAAATTCCGAGTACTTTTGACAAATTTGTAGCGGGCACTTCGAGGCCCCTTCCCGGCTACTGGATCGCTCCAGTGCTTTGACTAACTCTCAACTTCATTTTATCAACCAAAATTCATTAACCAATAAACAAACACGACAAAAGCCTATTTAGTTCCTTTAACATCCCTAATAGCCCGTATTCTTGAACAAATAAGTCATAATGAATGTAATGGATTTGATTAAACAACGATGCATGTTTCAAACATAAAACAATGCCGAGTGAGGAGTCCTAAACAAAAAAAAAATACAAGATATAAAAGTTTTATTCTATTCATCTAGAGGAACATATAACACCACCAATATTAATGGCAAAATCGTAAATTGCCCCAGCTGAGAGTTTTATATTGTTTTGCTTGATTGCAACTAACAATTCACATCTCTACTCGCCTTGTAGACAATATAATTGTCTAATGTTCCCAGAAGCTGCAAAAAATTAAAAAAGATAATTAACGCATTTTGTAACAATTTAACAATCAAATAAGCCCCTAAACTTAACTCAATAAAGACTTAATCATGCAAAAAAAATGTTGTTTTTGTTGTGAACTAAAGTGCGAATTAGAAGATCGCCTGTCGGTTTTGAAAGTTAAGGGACCTAGAGCGATGTTCACTTGATAACTAATTTTAAGCAGAGAATTGCAAGAACTGAATAGACATTTCTACATATTGATTTAAACGTGATACATATGACACTTTTAACTGCGTCTCTTTTTCTCTCCCACTACATGTAAATATCTTCCATGCACTTCGTATAAGTGAATACTTTTTATAAATTGATTTTGTATTGAACGTGCCCCTAGAGACTTAATCATGCAAAAAACAAAGCGCAGGGACCTATATGCAGAATCAACGGCTGTGTTTTTTTTGTAAGTTTGCCTTATTTTTTATGAAAGACCGTAAATATAAACAAGGCCATGATGATTACCATATAACCAGTCTTTAAAGTAGACATGAAGTGCAGTTGATAACTCATTTTTCCTGCTATCTTCCAGGGGTGCTTCTTTCAGTATCTGCTTAACTTCCACCAAATTATTTTCCTGTAAAAAGCCAAACAACTTATACAAATTATAAAAAGCACTAAAAACTTTTATTAAAAAAATCATGAAAAACGAAATAAAAAACATACATTTCTTCGCTGACTTGACAAATAGACATCAGGCAGTGGAAATGGGTTATCTTTTGTGGATCCAGATGCTTGACCTTCTAACCAGTTGGGAATCTGTAAAAAGCAGACTTAAATTGTTGGATGCATATATGTTAGGTTAAAAATAAAAAAGGAGCATAGCAGACCAAGAAGTTTGTGAATTGATCAGGATCCACGCGGGCTGCTGACTCAGTTTGACAATCGGATATGCCAGCTGAATGAGAAAGAGAATCATGCGGATCAATCAAGCCCAATGCAACGGGCTCATCCCATCTGTTTGGACTAGCCTCGATTCCCACTTGTTTCATGTGTTCCTCCAATTGCGGATAAAATGTATTATATGGTGCCACCTACAAAAGCGGGTTAGTGCATTGAAAACCATTTATCATCATAAAAAAATTAAGAAAGGCATAAAATTAGGGACGTACCTGCAGCTTATGGTTGTCACCAACGATAAGAGGTTGTTGGTTTACACCCAAGAAGAAAATACACTCACGACAATTAGCAATGCAGATTCGCTTTGCTGCTGAAATCACATGAACCCTTTCACAGTGTTCAACTCTTACAGCCTGAAAGAGAATGAAATGCAACATGCTAATCATTGTTCACATATGATAGTTAAACTTGTAATCAGAATTGTATTAGAATGTAATTGTGTAATTAGGGTTACAATATAATGGTGTTTATATAGAACACCGTATTTCAATCAAGTCCCTAAAATATCACCTAATTATATTGTCTAATAATAATCAACTTAATAATATAAAATCAACATAGCTATAGCAAGAATATTGATTCTAAACATACCTTTCCAACAGCACCAAGCACTATAGTGGCATCAGAGCACCCGTATATGGTGGCATATTTCAAAGGAGCTAACACGTAAATCACAGATTCATGGCAATTCACAACCTGCAGAGAATCAAAATAACCGTTCAGTTCGACATTTTCTTTTTTATGAATATATATCCAAGATAACTCTTCACTTAATTTGACTAACTGAATTCAAACAACCAATGCTTAAAGATAAACATTAGTATCCTAATCACACTTCAAGTATCAACACTAATATATATCCAAAAGTATCCATGTATAACCAGTGGCGAAGCTTGAAATTTCCGACCGAGGGGGCGGAAGTCACCTGACCTAAAAATTTCTATAAAACTGGGGGGTCGAAAACGTATATACCTAAAAATTTCTATACGAAAACTACATACTCTCCACTACTGAGCGAAAAGTTCGGGGGGTTGGCCGCCCCCTCCCGCCCCTTAAAAGCTTCGCCCATGTGTATAACAAAAACATGAGTACTTATCTTCTACAAATATAAGACTTAAAAGTTAAGAACAACTAGAGTAAAATGCCATTTTCGTCCCTATGAGGTTTGACCAGTTTTGTGACTTTCGTCCAAAAGTTTGTTTTTTCGAATCTAGATTCAAAAGGCTTGAAATCTTGCCATTTTCATCCGGCTAGTTAACTCCATCCACTTTTCTCTGTTAAGTCAGGGTTATTTTCGTCCTTTTTGTTAACTTAAAGGGCAATTCGGTCTTTTTCACTTTATGTACATTATGCTAAATGCTTGTACATAAAGTTAAAAACACCAAACTGCCCTATAAGTTAACAAAAAGACAGAAATACCCCTGACTTAACGGAGAAAAATGGACAGAGTTAATGAGCCGGATGAAAATGGCAAGATTTCAAACCTTTTGGATCCAGATGCGAAAAAACAAACCTTTGGACGAAAGTCGCAAAACTGGCCAAACCTCAGGGACAAATTGGCCTTTTACTCGAACAACTATTTGGGCAAAAAAACTAACCTTTACAAAAGGTCCCTTAAGTTCAGATGCTTGCTTTACATATGATTGTTTCGAAACGCCTTCTATAAAACTGGGACCTTTACCACTGGTTGGTGTTTTAGAGTTAGGAGAGACGTCAGTCATTAAAACATCTTGATCAGAAGGACTGGTTTGACCGTTTTCTTTTGCAGCAGCTCTTTCAGAGATTCGATCCAATGCATCAGAAATATTTTGCAAAATCCAATCATGAACCTGAGATGCAGGAACGGGGACAGCTGGCATGTCGGGATCTGAATTTGCAAAAAATGGTGCGTTTTGGCTCAAAGGAACTTTTTCCATTCCTTTTTCACCAAAGTAGATTAAAAACCCAAGATGCTCAAATTTCTCCATCGTTAAAACCTGCAAACTTTGAAGCAAACATCAAAAACATCCAAGCTTTTAAGCATCAAAATAACTACTACAAAAGGGTTTTTAACTAAATGAATCTTTGTTACAGAAAACTGATGCAACTTCCATACAAATAATAAAGTAGAATATGTATGACGTCAGCAATTATCTTGTCTCAACATGTGTAACTCGGTTAGACGTTAACTAGCTTTCAGCTTCCATCGATTGGATATTTATGCTACCATTTAATTAATACTTAGGAAGTTTATAATATATAACTCCTATTATGAATTAGTTATCAATAAGTTACTAGCTACCCCCTTTCTATTGTTAGTTAACATTTCCACTATTTAAATTTTGTATCTAATGATGTATTATGAATTTATATTTAATTACATCACATCTGTGTTTAAAAAAGCGCGCTTAAAGCGAGCTTTAAGCGTGAAGCGCTGAAGCGCTGGAAACATCGCTTTTTTGGGTCTGAAGCGTTACATTACGTGAAGCGCTGTGAAGCGAGCTTTAAGCGCGAAGCGATGATGGTTTGAAGCGACGCTTCAGCCCAATCAGGTCACATTTGGGCCATTTTTTAAGCCCAACACTCTTTAAATAGGGTTAAATGAGGCCTGTTTCTTTACCCTAAGCGTGTTTCAACTTTAATTTATGTTTTAACTATGTTTTTTATGTGTTAAGTGTGTTTTTTAATCATGTTTTTGTGTTTGTTATTGATTAACAAGTAGAATAGGTCATATTGATGTGTACAATATTTTTTTTTTTTTTTTGAGCGCTTCGTATACGTGAAGCTCTCGCTTCGCGCTTGAAGCTTCGCTTAAAGCTTTTGGAACCAAAACGCTTCGGAGCGCTTCGCGCTTTTTTAAACCAAGTATCACATTTAAAGCTGCTCTTTAATACCTTCATAATGAACCCAATGTTAGCATATTATTGATGTTTACTTTATTTTTAGTTTCATTATAGAACATAACACATTTATTTAAAGTAGAGCATATATATACTAATGCATCTTGTAAAAAAAACAGTAAAAAAAAGAAAGTTACCATTTACATCCATTTTCGTTTTCAACTGTCAAACATAACATATAGCGTATAGCTAGAGTTAAAAACGATACAAGTTTTAACTTACACAGCCTGTACGACACTCAGGTAAATAAACTAGTACAAGTTCCTAACTAGAATATATCAATATATACTATAATAATTTGGCAACATTAGTAGAGTAAGAAGACAAACCAGTGAATCTTCGCCTTCACCTTCCACAGAGTCAGCCAAAAGTGAGACTATATTGCCGATGTGCTTTTGTAAATAAGATAACTGATGAGCTTCTTCATCAGCTTGCGATGGCATAGACCTCCTGCTGTTGCTACGCACAAGCTGCTCACAAAACACCATGCTTGTATGAGCTTTACATAAAAGAATTAATAAATGTTTATTGAACTTGCATAGAACCAGCATCTTATTTGTGTATTTAAAAAAAAAGTAAATACGAAACCGATGGAAGTCTGAAAAAGTAAGCGATAAAAAAATCGATTATACATGCATGATAAAGATTTGGGTGGTCAGAGGAAAAAAAATTCATTTACTAAAAATGATATGAAGATAGTTAAGTTTGATTTTCATACATATTACAAAAGAAAATCGTTAAAAATCATTACTATATATCAAAAGTGAGGTGTGTTTTCTATGCAACTGAACGCATTATATAACAGAGCAGTAGACTCATTAGATCACTAGAACAAAAAACAAAAAATAAATGGAGCATTGGAAATTTGTTGGAATGTAAGAAAATAAACACCAAATAGCACCGACCATCGCATCATTGTTTTCATCATTCATATGAATCAGTTTGCTTATGACAGTCAAAATATGACCATAGTTATCGATAGCGAATAGCTTCACCTATATGCTACGTAGCGATAGCGATGAAATAGCGCTCGCTATTTCATGTATAGCGATAAGGTAGTAGAAAATTTTAAAAATAAAAAATATAGATATTTATAATTTATATATGTATATAATGTTAATTTTATACTTTTTATGCATAAATTCAGAAGTTTAAGGACCAAATGTAAACTAGTGAAGATAGAGGGGGTTAAATGTTTAAATACACAAACTTATTTTACACTTTTTTATGTAAAAGTTATAAGTTTTAGGAGCTAAATATAAACTGGTGAAAGATAGAGGGGTTAAATGTTAAAATACCTAAAGTTATTTAACCCTAGGAGTGTTAAACACGCCGCTACTCTGCATCTTCTTCCTGGTCGCATCTTCTTCTCACATGTTTCCGGCCAAAAAGCAGCGCCGGCGCCGGAATTCATCGCCGGAGGTCGCTATTTTCACGCTTTTCAGCCGCGAGATCCAAATAGCGCAGGTCCATCGATTCGCAACGCTATTCGCGATAGCGGTCACTATGGCCGCTATCGATAACTATGAATATGACCTAAAGAAAACTGACTGTTTAGTACTGCTAGACGGCAGACGCTAGCCTAAACTTAAGGCACACTCCTTTAACTTTATGGATGCAAGACGCATAGTTATTGTTCTGAGTTCTGACAAGCTCCATTCTAGAAAGGTGTCCGTAATGTAACAGTTTAGGACAGTAACTATAACACTGAAGCAGCTTGATAGTAGCTTATAATCTTATATTCTTGACAAGCTTATCAACAATAGAAAATAAAAAGATACAAATAAAAAAACTGAGGGAATAAGTATAATACTGGAGCAAACAATGCTTGAACCTTGATAAGGTCAAACCACATACTACAGTCTCTAAGAGTCTAAAATAGTGGCAAACCAGATTATTCTTTTAGATTGGCATGAAGCATGTACGTTGTTAAGGGTGGAGGGAGTGCTCAATCACTAGTTGAGTGTTTGAGTTATTCTCTAGCCAATAATATCATGCCATGTCACGTCCCCATTCCACTCCCTATTTTGCACTCAATCACTGGCAATGGTCAAACACATGGAGAGTGGTAAAGAATCTTAAAAAAATGTGATTGGTTGAAAGGGGTTGGGACCCACCATTAAACCCCCCCCCCCCCTCTCCTCCTTCCCTCCTCTTCCTGCATCGGTGAGTATACACCGCCCAAACCATTCCCCGCTCCCCGAAAAAAAGACATAATTGTTCAAATGCTTGACCTTTCACACAGAGTAATAGACTGGTAATATCATAAACATAGTCACATAGTTCGTGGTACGCTCCGATACGGGAACGTAGAACAGAATCGCAATTCGCTAGATCCGTAAAATTCGGTACGAGAGAGGGTAGGCTCATTTCGGGTTGCTCTGGTATGATGTACCATACAATGTGGTACGATGTACAACATTAAGAAGCACAAAAACTCTTTAATATACTCAAATGTAAAACTAACCAAGCTATATGTAAAGTAAATAAACTCAAAAAAGAAGAAAATTAACAAATTAGAAAATATTTAGGGTCAAATTTGGACAAAACTGTAACATTAAGGTTAAAACGTTATTTGGTTAAAAAAGAAATGAAGTAAATAATATGATGTATATTGGTAAACCCTAAAAAAGAACTGCCGTCGCTTTATTTTCTTCCCATCGTCTGACATCTCCTTCTCCATACTGGTTTCTTCCTCCATCTCTATGACTCTATCTCGCAGGTTCATCTCCATCTCCCTTTTTTAATGCAGAACTTCATATTCATCTTCATCCCTGTTACTTTTCTCTTTATCGCTGTTACGATTGAATGATAAATTGGAACGCCAATTTTTTTGCTTGGAAACGCGATCCGGAGCGATCCCAAATCGCGATCGTACCGCGAATTGGTACGGATGATCCAGAACGAAAATCGTGGCCTAATCAGCGAATTATGTGACTATGATCATAACTACATACACATATACATACTACTTAAAAACATACATTCATGTGTGTGTTAGACTGTTATCCTCTTCTATCCTCTTCTGTCCAGAAAAGGCATGTCCTTTCAATGTAACTTACATAATAAAGCTTTAAAATAATGTACAATCTAGTGCATACACCTAAACATGTTAACAGTAATACAGGATATAATACTGAAGAACCAATAGATATAAAGAAGGATTTGTTCATTTTGGGGCTTTGCATAACCGATTACAACTTCGGGTTTTGATGTGATGTGATTACCTAAGCGTCAAATATCAAGTTTTAGATAACTTCGTACCACCTCAAAAAAACTTATTATCATTTATCAAAGAGTAAAACTAAATCCTACTTATAAATTCATCCATAATTCTAACCAAACTTGCTAAACTTTTCCTTTCATTTCACATTACAACAATGCATTATTTTGTTCATTTATCTATTAGTCACCTAAATAATCAGTATTGCCATACATGATTATCAAAAGGTAACCATTATTCGCCGTTTTCTTATGCCAAATTACCTAATTATTATAACAATTCAATCACTTTCAACACACATCCAAACAGACCTAACCAAAACTCTCAATCCACAACTAACAAACAATCAAACAACCTGTAACGGCGTAAGCGCGGACAAAAATCCATCAAACGCAGAAGTAGAAGGCCACACATCGGCAACAGCAGCGGAATCTTTATGTCCTCGAGGAAGCAACCGCTTATACGACTGTATATACAAAAAAATCATCAGATCATACACATTAACACCTACAGAATCCACCTCATCCGCCTTCGCAACAACAAGCGGATCCGAATCGGCGTACAGAACGGACGCAATCGTATCGATAACGAGGCGAGCGTGTTCCGGTGAGATCTGGAGATGTTCGGAGACAGCGGCGGAGTTAACGCGGTGGTTTGGTGGTGGAGATTGGAGGAATTTGTCGCGGATGGAGGTTAGGGTTTGTGTTCCGTCAGTGAAGATGAGTTTTTGTAAGGGGATGAGGCCGTGCTCGAATGGCTCGCGGCGTGGGTGGATGTGTGGTGGTGGTGGTTGCGACGGTGTTGACGGTGGTTGTTGGTTTTCCGGTGCGTCTGTCATGGTGGTGGTGGTGGATGAAATTGGGGGAAATGGATCTTAAGTGAGTTAGTGAGAGAATTGACAGGGGTGAGATGTGGCAGGTTTGTAGGAGGTCAAAATGGACAACTTTTTTTTTTATGATTATTGGTTCTTGATTGATGATGGATTACAAACTTTATATATATATATTTTTTTATGGTGAAAAATTGCGTTTACAATCCAAAGTGTACAAAAGAGGATGCCAAAAGATGAAGAAACCGAAACAAACACTAGAGAATGCCAACAGGTTACTAAAGAAACCAATCTGGTACTTTTGCCTTCATCTAGTGTTTCACACACGAACCACACACGAGTCTGTCCCCGAACGTTTGTGATTAAGTGAAATAATAAGTACGGAAAGATTAAATAAATATGTTATGTGAGATTATATGTTTTCCGGTATGTACGTGCATTGTGTGTAATTACATGAATTGCGTGCTTTTACTTGTAAATTGTTCGGTTTCGTGTTTTACTACTTTGTGGCAATTTTTGGAAAAACATAATTATGGGGAATCCTTGTAGTAATTGTTAGGATTATTTTCACACACACCATTAAACACAAACACGAACAAGAGATTTACGTGGCTCGGTCAATGTGATCTACGTCCACGGGCTGCAACTAGGGTTAGGATTTTATTTTCTGGGGTGATAGAAATTACAAAAGGACCTATCAACTATTTATAATACCCAAATTAGGGTTTACAACTTGTTTACCAAGAAAACGGTAAAATAGGAAACTGTATAAGGCTTAACAAATTTAGCGTATATGCTCCATAATAGCGCATCCCACATATTAGAGCATCTGTTAGAGCATCTAGTACTAGAGCATCTATTAGAGCATCTGATTAACACATCAAACAATAGAACATCTGCAGCTGCTCTATCCTGCATTGCTTGCATACTGCATTTTTTATGCACGGTTGCTTTCTAAGCCTACATTTCTAACAATCTCCCACTTGGAGGCTTCGACAAACTTCGAAACTGCCATTCACCAGTATTGTCCTTTCCTTTCGTAATCTCTTATTCCACTAGTTGGAGCCGCCTTCTCAACTATTCTTGAAGGCCAACTGAAGCTGCACACAGCTTTAGCTTCTGCCTCTGTAGTTGAAAGAGCAACGCTTTTCTGCAATCTTGACATCCAACTAACTGCAGTGCCTTGCTTTTGTAGGATTGCTTGCAACCACCCAAGTTTGCATCTACATACCCCCTTAGCACAACATCTTTTCCCTTAAAACACAATGTTGTTTTAGATGTTCCTTTCAAGTACCTAAGTAACCATTTCACTGCCTCCCAATGTTCTTGGTGTGCGTGAAGTGTAATATGATTTTGTTAATATTTTGAGCCCATTTTACGCATTAGTTAAGTTTTAAATTTATAAAACACGATATTGTACTAACACTAAACACACACTTGGGCAAGTGCACTGTAAGGACCTGCAAAAATGTCCCACAACACTCCGTAAGTGGAAACCCGGACCCCTAAAACCCTAATCCTTGTGAAAAATCAAGAAATTCAATTTTATGGATCGCTCGCGGGCCGCGTAAGAGTTAACCGAAGCTTACGCGGGGCGCGACAGCTCAAGGGTAACCGGATAAGGATGAGGGACACGCGTCGTTACACGTGTCAACCTAGACTCCCTCGCGGGCCGCGTAGAAGAAACTTATGTGTTTCGCGGGCCGCGACGCGCCCCATTTCCAGCCCTATAAATAAGGAGTTCGAGTTTCATTTCAAATCATTCAATTCTTTTCTTTCTCTTGTTCTCTTGTTCTGTCATTCTAATGTCAGAACTTCTAAATCCCGAAACTCTGCCCGTATTAGGGTAATAACTCTAATCACTGGTACGATACTTTATCCGATCGATTAAAACCGATCCAATGGATGTTTAAGTACTGCCAATATCTGGCTATACTTTGTCATTCGTTGCGAGGGTTTCCATCTCGTGATTATCGTTAAAGTTAAATTAAGTTAATACACTAATACGAGTTCCAATGTATCTAGAAATTAGAATTCGTAACTAGGAAGCTGTTAAACTAGAATACTTCGCGATTAAGTAAACATAGTAGTTAAAATAACTTAACAGTTAAGTAAACTTAGTAGTTAAGAAACCTTAATAATTAAGAAAACTTAATGGTTAAGTGAACTTAGTAATTAAGTAAACTTAATAGCTAAGGAAACTTAACAGGAAAGGAAACTTAGCAGTTAAGCAAGCTAAGTAAGTTGATTAATCAGCTAATTACGTTATTTAATTAATCGGCTAAGTAAATTACTTAATTAAACCGTCAAGGAAAATTAATCAGTTAAGTAAGATTAATTAAAATTAAGTAAGATTAATTAATCAGTTAAGTAAGATTAATAAAGTTAAGTATGATTAATTAATCACTTAAACAAGATTAATTAAGCTAAGCAAGATTAATTAAGCACCTAAATAGATATACATGAAAATAAATATATATGAGATAGATATATATGAGGAAGGTGCAAGGAAGGTGTAAGAGGATATATATGTAGGTAGGAAGTTTCCTATAAAATGTATAGGTAACTTCCTAGAAAAACTATATGAAATTTCCTAGAAATACAAAGGAAACTTCCTAGAAATTTCATATTTCCTACCTATAAATAGGAAGCTTAGGATTCATTTTTCTTTGCTCATTCTTTCTATTCTTTTCTCTATACGTTGGTGTTCTAACCAATAATCATTGATGCGATATTCTGTCCGATCGACTCGGGAACCAACTAACGAATGCCAAAGTGCTGTCTAAATAAGACTATACTTTGTGAATTTCGTTCTGAAACGAATGCCAAAGTGTTGTCTAAATAAGACTATACTTTGTGAATTTCGTTAAGGTTCTGATCTCGTGACCATCGTTAGGTTTGATTGGGTTTAACACTAATACGTATTCCACTCTGTTAAACTAAATGTTTAACTACCAGAAAACTCTGCACCCTACACTTACAATCAAACAAGATAACTAATCATCAGAAGATTCAGAACTATAAAGTAGATGCTTAGTTATCAGAAGGCATAGAATCAGGAGGCTTGTTTAATCAAAGACTATATGCTAACAAGGTGAGTCATTCTCTTTTTATCAACAGTTTTACTAAACCTCAAATTATTTTCAAAGTTATAACTATAGGGATTAAGTCTTGGTTATCTTAAATCACTTGCAAGTGGGGTATTGTGCACATTACTAATCTCTCACGGTTAGGTTCACCAACCTAACAGTGATAATCATCACTACTTGGGCGAAAGGACCCAATAGTGGTATGACCATCGTCACCAGGGTGTGACACGACGCCAGATAAAAATAAAATAGTAGTCATTGTAATCGCTCTTATGCTGTAATTTATAACAAAGTGTCATTTTGTACAAAAATGAATGAACTCACCAGTATTTCCTGCTGACCAAACCTTTTTAAAACGCGTTTCAGGTAATGACAGTAGATTGGAATAAGAGTGATGATACGACACCGAAAGGCTTAAAGAAGTGGCTTATTTTATCAATTGAATTAAATTAAGAAAACATGGTTTCATATATTCGGGTTTATCCTTTATTAAAGCTACCTTTGTAAAACATGGGTTTTATCCCATCTATTTAATAAATAAAATCCAGTGTTTCTAAACTCTGATATTTTTCCTAACTCACGGTCCTGATGAACATTTCTGCTGCAATGTTTTTTTTAAATAATCACTAGTACCACTTGACTGCTCGCGGCTCCCGTCTTGGGTATGGTCGGGGGTCGTGAAATGCACCCATCGTGAGCGTAGTATAGTGTTGGTAAGATACCGAGGTCGTCCAAGGACACAAGAGCTTTTAATACCGGTTTATCCTCAACGTCTAATCGGTCTAAATTTTTTAGAAAAGTTTTGAAACATGAAAATAAAACTAAAAATGAAAAGATAAATAAAATAAAAAAAACATATAGACAAGATAGAATCACCTGGATCCAACTCATTTTTAATGTATCCTTTGATGATTTTCGCACTTTCGTACTTTTTAAGAGATTATCTTAGTTATAGTAGTAGGCCCCTCTTTTGAAGGTGACGTTACCCTCAACCCAGTGATTTGAGTCAGCAAGGATACAATCCCAAAGGGTCAGAATATTGAAAGACAATTAAGTTTGTTATTAATGCAAAAAGTGGTAGGCCCCTCTTTTGAAGGTGACGTTACCCTCGGCTAAGTGGTTTGAGTCAGCAAGGATACAATCCCAAGAAGCCGATTTAAAGTATTAATAGTAGTTTTCATATGAGGGGTTCAAGCTATTCGTACCACCGCCATCCAATACCGCTGGGCATTGAAGGAGGTTCTAGTAAGCTTGAACCAAGTCCTCGTAGGATCTATACACTGAACGAGACAAGAACTTTACCAAACCACCCTCCTAACCCCCTTCCAGGTAGTTAACGCGCTTTATATAGACCATAAAGACACGAATGAGCAAATCAATGACATCATGAAGAAATGGTAAACAAAATTCACTTTCAACATAAGAAACTAGTTATTAAAGTCATTAATACAAACCCAATTAAAAAGTGCCGAAAGATAAAATCAAAAGTAATACATTAAAGACCTGTTTTCACCAAGTGATGTAAGAGTTTAGCCAAACATGGCCTTTGATTGACAAGAACTCTTACGATCAATCTTGGATCCCGAGACTACTACGCACTCTAAAGATGGATGATGGATGATGGTGGTGGGTGTTGGTGTTGTAGTGGTGGTGGAGTGGTGGCAAAGTGGGAGAGTAGTGGTTTGCCAAGGGATGCCTTTGAAGTGAACCAAGCACCCCTATTTATAGCCAGAACAGAGCCCTGGCCACGGCCACGTGTCCAGTGGGCACGGCCCGTGGCCATCATCTTCTCTTCCTTCATTAATTGCAATTGTCAGCAGAGGGCCCCACACGACCCCGTGTCTTCTGGTGGGCACGGCCCCGTGGTCAACTCTTTTACTATCAAGATTTTGCAAATCTAAGAGTTGACCACGCCCCGTGGAGAGCTGGGCACGACCCCATGGTGGGCGTAGAAGCTTCTGCAGGTTTGTCTTGTTGTGCAGGGCCTCACCACACCCCATGCCCAACTGGGCACGGCCCCGTGGTTAGGTTCTATTCTTCTTGTTTTTGCTTTGGGGATGCTGCCGAGGGGTCGGGCATGTCACTTTATTCCTTCTTCTTGTATTTATGTTGGTTTTGGCTGCTTATTTGTTCCTTTTGTTCTTTTAAGCTCGTTTAGTCCTGTAAATTCAAAAGGAAAAAAGAAACGTGTTTTTCCAACATTAGTACAAAAAAAGGTTAGTTTTATGCCTCATTTGATGTAATTTATATGTTGCATTTTGCACACATCAAATACCCCCACACTTGAATCTTTGCTTGCCCTCAAGCAAAACTCTTTAATATGTGGCTTACACACCCAAATGGAAGAGGTAGAGGAGAAGTTTTAGGGCTTATCTTGAGTGTCGGGAATCCAAGATCTTTATTAAGTTTTATTTTTATTTTATTTACAATCCTATTCGTCATGATTTATTTAGAACACTTTATAAGAACAATTATTTATTTGGGCATAACATGCCTCTTTAAAATTCCATTTATATACAAGTTCACATACCTCACGGGAGATTACTCAACACTCGGCCGATGGTGTATTTTTGTGAAACACTCGATACCGGCATGGGACTTACTTCTACCATATGTTTGCCAAACGATCAAACCCCCTCCTTTTTAACTATAAACCTTTGTAAATATCAAGAGGACTTGGGGAAGGGTTAGGCTTGGGCTAAGGGTAGGTGGTTTTTGGTTAGTAAAATGGCGAAAAGCGTAAAAAGCGTCGGTTGTCGTAAAACTTTTTTTGTTTTTGTGACATTTATTCAAACTAAGCATATTCAAACAAGATTTCTTTGAGGAACTTGTTTGGTTATTGCAACATTCGTTTTTTTTTTAAGTCACAAGATAACCGAGCTTTTTACTAAAATAAATGGGTTTGAAAAGAAAAAGGTTTTGGTGGGTAATAGGTGTTTGTTTTTCGGGTTTTGAAACGAAAAGGTTTGGGCTCAAAGGGGTTAACTAGGGGGATTTTGGGTAGTGGTGTAAAAAGAAGAAAAATAATGGCTTTGAAAGGAAAATGGGTTAGTCCTAATGCCTCCATCATTTACTTACTTGGGTTTAAGTTGGTAAGGACCGGGAATGTATCGTCTTGGCAAGTTCTAGATTCGTAAGAACCAAGCGGCTATTCACACAAGAAACGAAAAATAAGCATTTAATTTAAAGATATATGCATGTATGCTCAATAAAGGCTCAAAACTTATTTATTGTGGGAATGAGTTTATAATGTGATCAAGTACATATAATCAAATTTTAAAAAGATTTGTCATGCCTTTTCATAATTTTCTTATTCGGTTCTTTTTATCACGACGCTATCAGTTGTAAATTTGTAAAAATATAACCTTTTTAGAACTTGTTATTCCCAAATTAAACCAAGAAAAGTAAGGAAAAATGAAAATTTTTGAAAAAAAAAATTGGGGTGATTAGCGGTTCCAATAGAGTTTTGTGTAAGGCTTGTTATTAGGACTTGCAAGATTCAAGGTTTTAGTATCCCCCCCCCCCCCACAATTAAATTACACATTGTTCTCAATGTGTCCCAGAAATAAGTTTTTAGATTGATTCGAATGTGTAAAAGGTGTTTAAAAACAAGGTTTTGTGTTACTGGGCACCTGGCCACGGGCACATGTTGGCTAGGCACGACCCCGTGGTCAGAGTGCCAATAACAGAACTTACAGAAAGCTGGCCACGCACCATGGTGGGTAGGTTGCGGACAAACAGCAGGTCAGAGGGGTGGACACGGGGGCGTGGTCAGTGACCACGGCCCCGTGGTGGCAGTCTGCAATTGATGATTTACAGGTTTTTGGCTGTTGGTTCTGGTTTCCGGGCTTATGCAGAACTAATGCTTAGTGCATTCAAGCCTCTAGTGTACCTGCTTTACTAAACACCATTCCAAACATAACATAATACCAACATCCTAATTTACCAATGTTTAACATCCATCACCACAAACATAAAAAGAAAATGCAGAAAGTAAAAAGTGTCTAGAAAAGTAAATTGTTTAACCATGGCACGCAGGCCAGAAATTGTTCGTAGAGTAGAAAGGGTTAACCTGAAAAACCGCATCCGTCACCACACCACACCACCTTCATTGCCTCCTCTCAGTCCATGTCCTCATCATCATCGCCCTCCTCATCACGGTACGCCATGTGCTCCCGAATGTATGTGATGTCATCCTGCATGGTGGAGACGGAACGTTCCACCGCTCTGATCCAGGTGTAGGCTTTGTACGTGTTACGGGTACAAAGAAGGTTTTCCTGCAAAAGATCAGTTAAACTTTGAAAATTAGGAAACCTGCCTCCTTGAGAGGAGGAACCCACATGGTAGCTTTGTTGTTGAGGAGGAGGACGGTTTGAGTTGTCATGTAGGACTAGGGCTTCTTCCGGGTTCCACACGTTTCCTCGGGCATTTTGGAAGCGGACCGACCCGTCACCCATCTCTTGGATGATTCCCATTGAGCGACATTGGGCTAGATCTACCTTCCCGGACCTTGGACCCCTATGGAATGATTTTGGCATGCACTGGACACAGGTCTTGAAGAGGCGGTAAATCCATCCCCCGAAAAAGATCGGTGTCAAGGAGGAGGCCAACTGGTTTAGGTGCATGTTCCTTAGGAGAAGGTGGGTGACATCGAGATGTACACGGTTGTGGATGCAATAAAGGAGAGTAAGATCACAGAGGTTTACCACACCCGAACTATCACCGGTACCACTTGACTGCTCGTGGCTCCCGTCTCATAACATGCTTGTTTCGGTGCTTCTTCTAGCCTAGTTTGGAGTATGTCATATTGGGCTTGGTACTCCCATTCTGCTGGTTTGAACTTTAGGAATTTGCTGGCCATTGCTGCAAAAGAGAACCACAAAACAATCAGTGCATTATGATAAAATTTTGGGAAAAAAAAACTGAAAACAGGGAGTTGGACACGGCCCTGTGGCCACTGGCCACGCACCGTGTTCAGCAAATTTCACTGGCCACGCCCCCGTGGTCAGGCTTCTGTTACTATAAATTTTCATTTTTCGTTCCGCTTTCAAAAACTTGAAATTTTTTTGTTGAGTAGGGGCAGTTTTCCCCGAAAATGAAACCCCAAGTGTTGTTTTTCCAAAAACAAACCGTTTACCCCATCAGTTTTAACTTTTTCGGTTCAAGAACAAGGGTTTATGGTTTATACTCGAAATCGGGCGAATCTACGAACAATAATGGTTGGTTTACTTCCTAAAACATGCATCTAAACTACTACTACTAGATCTAAACAAAAAATTAGGGTTCGGTTCAAGTTCAAGAACCCTAGATTTTCCCCAAATTTTTGGTGTTAAACTACATGCAAATAATTAAACTAACTATAGAAGATGTTAGAATCATACCTTGTTGATGTTGAACGGAAGGAAAACATAGAAAATTGTAGAAAATCACGGAGGAACCAGAGAGTTTTTCGGGAAACGGGTCGTGGTGAAGTGAAGAAATGAAGAAGATAAGGGTTTTATTCCCGTCTGCATGCCGACCATGCCCCCGTGGCCAGCGGCCACGACCCCATGGGCGGCTAATGTTTTTTTAGTGCACGTGTGAGGGACATGTTTTCCCGAAACTGGTTTAGTTACCTTACCGATTTTTGAAGCTTTCCCGAAGTCCATTACCTACAAGACATGATGTTACTTTACATATATACACAAACCTTCGTTTAATTATACCTCGACCGCTTGAAGTGAAATCTCCTCCTCATCATCCTCAATGAATCCTTGGTAGAGCTTAAGCCTTTGTCCGTTGGCTTTGAATGGAATACCATTTTGAGATTTAATCTCGATTGCACCGTGTGGAAAGATATGGGTGATGGAAAAAGGTCCCGACCACCTACACTTTAATTTTTCGGGAAATAAAAGTAGTGAATTACACAATAGCACTTGATCTCCTACTTGAAATTCATTAGGCTTAATATGTTTGTCATGTAAGCTTGCTTATAAATTTCAGAGTTAGAGTATGCTTGATTTCTTAATTCATCTAATATGTTTAATTGATAAAATTGATTCTTTCTGGCAGTTTCATGGTCTAAGTTTACGTTTTTTAATGCCCAGTAAGCCCTATGTGCTATTTCTACTGGCAAATGACAACTTTTTCCATAGACAAGCTTATATGGGGTGGTACCTATTGTTGTTTTATACGCGGTTCGAAAAGGCCATAAAGCGTCGTCTAATTTATTGGCCCATTCTTTTTTATTTAATCATACGGTTTTCTCAAGTATTCGTTTTAAACCTCGATTAGTCAGTTCGGCTTGTCCATTTGTTTGAGGGTGATATGCGGTTGAGATCCGATGATAGACCCCATATCTTGTTAAAAAAATTCAAGTTGATGATTACAAAAATGGGTATCTTTATCACTTATTAATACTTTTGGAGTACCGAAACGAGAAAATAGTCGTTTCAGGAATCTTACCACAACTCTTCCATCATTTGTTGGAAGAGCTTCGGCTTCGGCCCATTTTGACAAGTAATCCACGGCCACAAGTATATATTTGTTTCCTTTTGATGGTGGGAAAGGTCCCATAAAGTCTAGTCCCCACACATAAAAAATTTCACAAACAAGAATGCCATTTTGTGGCATTTCGTTTTTGGAAGAAATATTACTTGATCGTTGGCATGCATCACATGTCTTGATAAGACTTTGAAAGTCTTTATAAATGGTCGACCAATAGAATCCCGAATCAAATACCTTTCGTGCGGTACTAGTGGCTCCATGATGTCCTCCGTATGGACCTTCGTGACAATGGCGGAGTATCTTCCTTGCTTCATACCATGTACGCATTGTCGGATAAGTTGGTCGGCACGTATTTTGAAAAGATAAGGATCTTCCCAAAAATAATGATTTACACCGGCAAATAATTTTTTTCTTTGATGATGTGACCATCCTTTCGTGACTATCCCTGTCACACCCCAACCGATGGCGGAATCATCGGGGCGCGGCACTGAGCGAAACAGATTGTCCAGAAGTTTCCATAACAACTATCATTACCATTAAATTTAAGTTAACATGTCCCATACCATGTCTCAAATAGCAAACAAGTTATTACAGACAAAGACTAAACAAATATTCTGTTCCGACAACTCAGATTTAAACATAACAATTTATTCGTTGGTTTCTAGGACTCCAGTTCCTAGCTTCGATTTCATCACAGCCCGAGAAGCATATAAACAACCTAGGCACCTGCCACATACGTTAAAATAATGTCAATACATAAAATGTAAATGTGAGCATACAAGTTTGATAGTACCATAATAGAGTTCGAATTCATTTACGCATAACCAGCACGTACACATAGTGAAATGAAGCACGTTAGTTATCGACATAGATCCATCGATACCAATGACTGCGGGTTGACTGCCCGAGGCAGTTCGCAATACATGATTACCACTGTAATCCATGCAAGTAAAAGATCCTTAACAACCCCCGTGTGAACGGGTGCTGAGTCCAAACTATAGTACTATCGTTGCTAAGGCAGGTAGACAACATTCCATGTGTAAACATAACAACAAGCATTCATAAGCCACGTATAACATGCATTAATGGTTAAGCGTTAAATTAGCTTGAGTAGTGTGATAGTTGTAGTTTGAATAGTTGTAACGTATGTAACACCCAAAAGTGCTAAAGCAAAAAGGGGTTCGAGTATACTCACAGCGATTGTGGATTGAAGGGAGCGCTTTACAGCGAGTACGGTTAGCCTGAATAGATTCGATAACGTAACGATAAGTGTTGCGCAAAACAGTACAAAGTGAGAGTGGTTAGGATGGCTGTTCGTGCGGATCAGCTATCCGTGTGAGGAAGTCATCCGTGCACATGACCTGTCCGTGCGGATGGTGATCCATCCGGATAAGCTATCCGTGCGTACGACTGTCCGTGCGGATGGTAATCCGTGCGGACGAGTTGTGCGTGCGGATGACTTATCCGTACGGTTAGGTTGTTTGTGGGGATAAACATTCAAGTGGATTGTTTCTTCCTAAGATGTGTTTGTGTATGATGGCTTGTACTTTGGAGTTTTCGTTATAGCATTTGGAAACGACATAAGTGTTTCTACCTTTCAAGCCGGTCGCGCGGACGACCGTCCGTGCGTATGGTAGTCCGTGCGGACAGCCTGTGCGCGCGGGCAGAGACAATCCGTCCGGATAGCCTGTCCATGCGTTCGGCTTGGCCGTGCGGATGAACATTGCTTGATTTTCATTTTAGGGCCTTAGTATCTCATGATCCGAAGAGTAATCCATTCAGAGGTCGTCCGTCCGGATTGCTCATTCGTCGATACTCAAACCTTGTTTGGAAAGTGGGTCCCAAGGGTAGCTCGTCCGGGTGACAACCCGTCCGGATGACCTGTGCGTGCGGATGGTAATCCGTGCGCACAGCCTGTCCGTGCGGACAGCGTGTCCGTGCGGACAGCCCGTCCGTGCGGACAACTGGTCTGGTTGTTCCGTTCGCCTACGCTTGGTTTCTGTTGTCGTTTATCGAGACGTTCTGATTACGTGGCAACCATTGGGAACGGTATTCTCACCCGCGTGACTAAACCGGTCAGGAACCACCCTAACTCGGCCTGTCGGTGACTCAGAACGGTAGTTCCGGTTGACCCCGAAATCAGGTATCTTGCGGTAGAATTCCAGATTTAGGACTAGTGCATCACTATTATCGAGTAGAGACTAGAACCGATCAGATTCGTACCGATTCTAAGGGAAAAAGAAGGAGAGAACTTAGGTTTATTTCTTTCAACTCTTTTATCCTTAGAAAGTTTAGATCTAGGTGAGGTTATTATGAAATCTTGTAGAAATCGTTTAGATCTGAGTTATTCTTGGTGGAATGAGGTCAAGCTTGAGGTTCATAAGAACTTCATGATGACGTCACCCGGGAATACCTCAAATCCGGATGATTTCATGGTTAAAAGTGAAGATTTGAAAGATGGAAATGTGTAGAATCGTGTAGTGATCAAGGATGTACAAGAATTAGTGCAAGATCTTACCTGGTTTGGGAGAAATCTGAGAAAAAGTGAAGAATGCGTGCGGTTCGGACGTCACTTGCCAAAAGTGGAAAAAGTGGAGAGTGACCCGTGTATTTATAGGATGCCAAAAAGGGAAAGGGTGAGCCGTGCGCATGGCACGCATCCGGGTAGGCTATCCGCGCGGACTGGTCATCCGTGCGGATTGGCAACCCATGCGGATTGGCAATCCGTGCGGATTGGCCATCCGTGCGGATGCCGCCTGCTTTGGGGCGTTCGGTGCGATGTTGTTTCGGTTTCGATTTGCGAGCGATTCGATAGGGTTTCCTAGTCAAATTACTTTTAGTCCCAACTACTTCTTATAGGGTTCGACTCGGAATTCGGGTTCGGGTTCGTTTACGTTCGAGTTAGACTTTGAGTTCGATTGAGTTCTCTTGATTACCACAACATAACATAAAAGTAAACATGCACAGGTAATACGTAAGGCACACACACACGTATTAACAACAAGTAAAATACACAATTCGAGTTACGGTTCGATGTCGATTTGATTAGCATAGCTTGATTAACTTTATCGCATTATTACTTCCTATCATTCACAGTCGTAGGTCGATTGAAATATGGTAAGCACGATTCGATTATTGTAATGTACGACATTTACTCCACATAATATAATTAAAATAGAAACATTTCTACGAGTCAAGTCGCGCGAAATCGGTCGTTGACTTTGACCTTGACTTTGACTTTCACTCGTGAAAACACGGGGTGTTACAGCCTCTCTTTGTTTAGGGAATTTCGTCCCGAAATTAAGCTGGAAGCCGTAACTGACCGTGGATCACATGTGAGAGTCTTTCGTTCGGACCATTGAAAATCGTCGAATTAATCGGGATTTTACGGTTAAAAATTGCTGATTTTTGGATATGATGTGCGAAAACATCTAATCTAAAAGCCTATAAAGTTTTAGATTTCAATTTGAAGCCGTTTGAGATAAATCTTTTTTTCAATTTCCAATTTTTCATTTTCAAAACCTTTTTCTTTTTCTTTCAAAACCTTGATTATTGTAGGTCCGGATTCATCTCCGATTTGATTGCGTAACAACACGTTTGGCGTGCGAAAATCCGTGTACGTGTGTGACTAAATGTGATCGTAACGGAGTCAAAACCGATTCTACAAGTGGTATCTGAGCAGGAGATCGGTTGCGAGGATCAAACGCACTCAGATTTGATCAAGTTCTTCATCTTTCATCTCTGTCACGTTTTCCTGAAAATCGCTAAATTAAACGCATACGATAACCGTGATTCTATTGATTATGATAACGTGTACAAGGCCGAGAATCACATTTTGCCTTTTTCTCTCTACTTTCTCTCTCTAGCCCTTATTTACAAGTATGCCACCTTGCCTTTCTAAATCGGACATTACTCATTCGTTAAACAGCTGTGGATACTTTGCCTTCATGTCGCTTTCGAGTTCCCAAGTGAACTCCGCGCCTCGTTTGCCTTCCCATCGGACTTTCACAATAGGAATGCGTGAGCGCCTGAGTTCTTTGGTTTGGCGATCCATGATCTCGACAGGCTTTTCCACGAAGTGTAATGTTTCGTTCACTTGTAGATCGTCTAGAGGAACGTGTAGATCGTGGTCGGCGATGCATATCCGGAGGTTTGACACGTGGAAAGTCGGATGGACATTGTTAAGTTCCTCCGGTAATTCGAGTCTGTAGGCGACTTTTCCGATCCTTTCCAGAATCTTAAAAGGTCCCACATATCGAGGCGCGAGTTTCCCTTTCTTGCCGAATCGGACTACACCCTTCCAAGGTGATACCTTTAGGAGTACGTAGTCACCAACGCCATATTCACGGTGCTTGCGCTTTTTATCGGCGAGAACTTTCTGTCTATCCCGAGCTTTCGCTAGGTTGTCTCGAATTTGGAAAATTTTGTCCGTCGTCTCTTGTAGCAGCTCCGGACCGGTTAGTTGCGAGTGACCGATCTCGTGCCACACAATAGGCGATCGACATCTTCTTCCGTATAGGGCCTCGAAAGGTGCCATCTGAATGCTAACCTGGTAGCTGTTGTTATACGAGAATTCGACTAACGGAAGGTGTCTATCCCAATTACCACCGAAGTCTAGAACACACGATCGGAGCATGTCTTCAAGCGTACGAATCGTTCTTTCAGTCTGACCGTCGGTTTATGGGTGGAACGCAGTACTTAGATTAAGCGTTGTACCGAGTGCCGTTTGAAACGTTTCCCACAATCGTGAAGTGAACCGAGCATCACGATCGGAGATGATGTCACGAGGCGTCCCATGTCGACAAATGATCTCGTCGGTGTAGATTCAGGCTAATCGTTCTACCTTGTAGTCTTCTCGTATTGGCAGAAAATGAGCTGATTTAGTCAAACGGTCAATAACAACCCAAATGCTGTCGTGACCTGATGACGTGGTTGGAAGCTTGGTTACGAAATCCATAGCTATGCTCTCCCACTTCCACATGGGAATTGGTGGTTGTTCGAGCAAGCCAGAGGGTCTTTGATGTTCAGCTTTGATTCTAGCACAGGTTAGGCATTTTCCGACGTAGAGTGCGATATCCCGTTTCATACCCAGCCACCAGTACCTATATCGAAGGTCATGGTACATTTTGTCAGCACCGGGATGAATAGAGTATCGGGATTTGTGGGCTTCATCCATGATAATCTGTCGTAGGTTGGTTCGCTTGGGAATCCAAATTCGGTCTAAGAAGTGGAATATCCCATTTGATTTGCTCACAAGCTGGGCTCCATCGTGGTAGATTCTTTCTTTCTTCAAAGTGCGTTCGTTGAAACATGCATGTTGGGCATCGCGAATGAGAGCTTCGAGGTTGTGTTGGGCTTGAACATTTCGAGTGCTAAGCAGATAGCTCCGTCTGCTAAGTGCGTCGGCAACAACATTTGCCTTGCCTGGGTGATAACGAATCTCACAGTCGTAATCGTTGAGAAGTTCTACCCACCGGCGTTGATGCATATTTAGTTCCTTTTGATTAAAGATGTGTTGTAAGCTCTTATGATCGGTGAAGATCGTACACCTTGTACCATACAGGTAGTGTCGCCAAATCTTTAATGCAAAAACAACTGCGCCTAGCTCGATATCGTGGGTTGTATAGTTCTTCTCGTGGATTTTGAGCTGACGAGATGCGTAAGCTATGACCTTGTCTCGTTGCATTAGGACACAACCGAGACCAAGGTTAGAAGCATCACAGTAGACAATGAAATTATCGTTTCCGTCGGGTAGCGTGAGAACAGGAGCATTGCAAAGCATGTATTTGAGGGTTCGAAAGGCAGACTCTTGTTTGGTTCCCCAGACAAAAGGCTGGTCCTTATGAGTGAGAGAGGTAAGTGGCACAGCAATCTTCGAGAATCCTTCGATAAATCGTCGATAATAGCCCGCTAGCCCGAGAAAGGAGCGGACTTCAGTCGGGTTCTTAGGCGCAACCCAGCTCTTAACAGCTTCGATCTTCGCAGGATCGACGTGAATACCCTGACTATTTACGATGTGACCCAGAAACTGAACCTCCCCCAACCAAAACTCGCACTTGGAGAATTTGGCGTAGAGTTGGTTCCCCTGGAGCAACTCGAGAACTAAACGTAGATGTTGCGCGTGTTCGGCTCTTGTTTTGGAATAGATCAAGACATCGTCGATGAACACGATGACGAAACGGTCGAGATATGGTTTACACACTCGATTCATCAGATCCATGAAAACTGCTGGTGCATTGGTTAGGCCAAAAGGCATGACAACGAATTCGTAATGGTCGTAACGAGTGCGAAACGCGGTTTTGGGTATATCCTCCTCTTGTATACGCAGCTGATGATATCCTGAACGTAAATCGATCTTCGAAAAACACGTAGCGCCTTGGAGCTGATCAAACAAATCGTCGATTCGAGGCAGAGGATAGCGGTTCTTGATAGTCAACTTATTCAATTCCCGGTAATCGATGCACATCCGGAACGACCCGTGACGAAAAGGACTGGTGCGCCCCAAGGAGAGGTGCTTGGGCGAATAAAGCCTTTTTCAAGCAATTCCTGGAGTTGGGTTGAGAGTTCGCGCATTTCGGACGGTGCGAGTCGATAAGGAGCTCTGGCGATAGGATTAGCTCCAGGAATGAGATCAATGCGAAAATCAATATCGCGCTTAGGAGGTAGTCCGGGAAGATCTTCTGGAAAAACATTAGGAAATTCTCGAACCACAGGAACATCTTTCACTTCCTTCTTCTCTTTCTTTTCCTTCTCCGCTGCTACAATGTTAGCCAAGAAAGCTCTGTATTCCTTGCGGAGATACTTGCTAGCTTGGAGGCATGACATAAGCTTGAGACCCTTCGAAGTTGTATCACCATAAACACACAATGAATCACCGTTTGCGAGCGAAAAACGAATCATTTTATCGAAACACACAACTTCGGCATGGTTTTCGCGAAGAAAGTCCATGCCTACTATGACATCAAAGCTTCCTAGTTGCATTGGAATGAGATCGATTGAGAAGATGTGATTGTTGAGCTCGAGAGTGCAATCACGAATAACAGAGTTTACAGCGACGGTTCTTCCGGTAGCGACTTCAACATCAAATGCAGAGGAGAGTCGGGAACGTTTACGACTAAGGAGTTTCTCAAATTCGATCGACACAAAGCAATTATCGGCTCCAGTATCAAACAAACATGAAGCATAAATACCATTCACAAGGAACGTACCATTGACCACGTTGTTGTCGGCCTGGGCTTGACGCACATTGAGATTGAAAGTTCTGGCGCGTGCTGCCTGTTGTTGTTGTTGCTGCTGCTGTGGCGGCTGCTGTTGCGGTTCTTGTTTCACTACCCTGTTCGGGGACATGTTGGCGAAATGGTTCGGGTCGCCACACGTGAAGCATGCTCTGGCTTTGACTGCGGGTGCCGGAGGAGCTTGTTGACCCTGTGGGGCAGCGAGTAGAGCTTGATTGACAGGAGCTTGACGAATACGGCAGTTGGCAGTAAAGTGGCCGTAGACGTTGCAATGAGAACAGAAGCGGCATTGAATAGCAGTCGGGTGATGATAGGTGCAAGTAGGGCAGAGTGGGTGTGGTCCAGTATATGCACGCTTTGCAGGCGGTGCATTGGCCACAGGCGCCACTACTTGACGCTGTTGGGCAGGTACAGCTTGAATCGGTGCAGCACTAATCGCACAGTTCTTGTTGGTGGAGCTGTTCTTTCTCTTGCTCTTTCTCTTGTTGCTTGATGAGGTGGTTTCGGTAGCTGGTGCATTAGCGGTAGCTTGATGCAGATGCTTGGAGGTCTTATCCCACACCCCAGCCTTAACCCTTTTGTCATTGATCTCAGCGGCCAGCAGATAGGTTTCTTCGACCGTGGTAGTCTTAGCCGATTGCACGAAATCAGCAACGCAGTCGGGCAAAGCTCGGATGTACTTCTTGATGGTCATATCGGGAGTCTTGACCTGGTCGGGACATATAATGCTGAGCTATTTGAAGCGAGCAGTGAGACCAGCATTGTCTCCATCCTTCTGTTGTATGTGCCAAAATTCATCTTCAAGCTTTTGACGCTCGTGAGGAGGGCAGAATTCCTCCAGCATGACTTCCTTGAGCTCATCCCACGACAACCCGTAAGCTGCATCATTCCCTCTCTTGTTCCTCTCGGCCGTCCACCAGTCCAAAGCACGGGACTGAAAGACGCCGGTAGCGTTCAGAGTTCGAAGGTCATCAGGGCAACCACTTTGTCGCAGAGTAACCTCGATAGAGTCAAACCAGTGGAATAGAGCAGTAGGACATCCTTCGCCTGTGAATTCTTTCGGCCCACATGACTTGAATTGTTTGAAACTGAAAGGTCTCGCGACAGCTCTAGGACCCTCAGTCCTCGATTCCTCGGATGTTTTACTGGCATTCTCACAGACATCGCTCACTGCCTTTGCTACAACTTTCGCGACGATGGAAGCACGGCGTCTGTCCCTCTTTTCCTGGCGAGTGAGTGAATGACGGGATCCAGATGACATTGTCTGCAATAGACATCGCCATGGAACTCAACACATGTATTCGAATCTCACCTCACACGTCTACTACTACTAAAGCTCAGTAACACGTACCATGTAAACGCATATAGTCACAAAATCACAGAGTTGCACAAAATCACATAATCACATAGAGCACAATATTCCTAAACACATAAGCATAATAGCAAGAACACATATAACTTAATCACTAAAAGTACCTACGAGTATACAAAGCATTCTGACTGCTTTTATTATTGATTCGCTAGCGATGAGTTGTGTGGGTTTTGTGTTTTAGCAGAAGCAATAGTGTTGGGTCGAAACCGATAATACCTCAAAACGTTAACAATTAACAGAAAATGCATAAAATTTCCATAAAGATCATTAAATCGAAGGTAGATTGTCTGTGGCTAATAGACTTCGACTAACCAAAGTGGCTCGATTATTCGCAAGGATCCTGCACAATTACCTCCAGGACTATGCCCTTGCCTCGATTCCTGGGCGTTGGCGCAATTCCCGTTGGTTATATTGTGCCTTTAGATCGTTGGAGTCCATCGAACTTTGGTGAGAGTTTTTGTATAAAAGCGGGACGAGTCGTCAAGGTTAGGGTTTCACCCCTATCTTGCAACTTCCGTCCTCGTTCTTGATAAAAATTGAGGAGATTATTCATCAAAATATGGATTTCACTCCTGATTCGGTATGATTCTCCTCGTTTGTAGCTAAAACGTAGGTTGATTAGGCAACTTTAGTCGAGAGTTTGCGGTTTTCACACCTATTCTCGGCCTCATTACCTGTTCACAACCTGAAAATTCGAGTGTAGTGCTAGAAAAGAGTAAGTGATAGTGGCGAGTTTACGCATACGCGTGAGTTGGTCTGTTAGTTCTTAACTATAGACTAGGTCTCTAAGACTTCGACCTGGACTAGGTCGAGTCTTGCCTAATTCCCTATAGTTATGGCTCTGATACCAATCTGTCACACCCCAACCGATGGCAGAATCATCGGGGCGCGGCACTGAGCGAAACGGATTGTCCAGAAGTTTCCATAACAACTATCATTACCATTCAATTTAAGTTAACATGTCCCATACCATGTCTCAAATAGCAAACAAGTTATTACAGACAAAGACTAAACAAATATTCTGTTCCGACAACTCAGATTTAAACATAACAATTTATTCGTTGGTTTCTAGGACTCCAGTTCCTAGCTTCGATTTCATCACATCCCGAGAAGCATATAAACAACCTAGGCACCTGCCACATACGTTAAAATAATGTCAATACATAAAATGTAAAGGTGAGCATACAAGTTTGATAGTAGCATAATAGAGTTCGAATTCATTTACGCATAACCAGCACGTACACATAGTGAAATGAAGCACGTTAGTTATCGACATAGATCCATCGATACCAATCACTGCGGGTTGACTGCCCGAGGCAGTTCGCAATACATGATTACCACTGTAATCCATGCAAGTAAAAGATCCTTAACAACCCCCGTGTGAACGGGTGCTGAGTCCAAACTATAGTACTATCGTTGCTAAGGCAGGTAGACAGCATTCCATGTGTAAACATAACAACAAGCATTCATAAGCCACGTATAACATGCATTAATGGTTAAGCGTTAAATTAGCTTGAGTAGTGTGATAGTTGTAGTTTGAATAGTTGTAACGTATGTAACACCAAAAAGTGCTAAAGCAAAAAGGGGTTCGAGTATACTCACAGCGATTGTGGATTGAAGGGAGCGCTTTACTGGTCATCCGTGCGGATTGGCAACCCGTGCAGATTGGCCATCCGTGCGGATGCCGCCTGCTTTGGGGCGTTCGGTGCGATGTTGTTTCGGTTTCGATTTGCGAGCGATTCGATAGGGTTTCCTAGTCAAATTACTTTTAGTCCCAACTACTTCTTATAGGGTTCGACTCGGAATTCGGGTTCGGGTTCGTTTACGTTCGAGTTAGACTTTGAGTTCGATTGAGTTCGCTTGATTACCACAACATAACATAAAAGTAAACATGCACAGGTAACACGTAAGGCACACACACACGTATTAACAACAAGTAAAATACACAATTCGAGTTACGGTTCGATGTCGATTTGATTAGCATAGCTTGATTAACTTTATCGCATTGTTACTTCCTATCCTTCACAGTCGTAGGTCGATTGAAATATGGTAAGCACGATTCGATTATTGTAATGTACGACATTTACTCCACATGATATAATTAAAATAGAAACATTTCTACGAGTCAAGTCGCGCGAAATCGGTCGTTGACTTTGACCTTGACTTTGACTTTCACTCGTGAAAACACGGGGTGTTACAATCCCACTAGCTAAGTAGTTGGCGTAGTCGGCGTACCATGGTTCTTCTCAGTATTCCACCATTTCTAAGGATTCCGTTGGGAATTTTTCATTGATGAGCTCGTCCCTAGTTGCCTCCAAAGCTGGATCTTCCAAGCCAGATAGATGATCGGCAGCAGTGTTTTCAGCTCCTCATTTATCTTTGATTTATATGTCAAATTCTTGGGGGAGTAGAATCCATCTGATTAAACGTGGCTTGGCATCCTATTTTTTAAAGAGATAACGAAGGCTGCATGGTCTGTATAAACTATCGTTTTCGAAAGAACAAGATAAGAACAAAATTTATCAAAAGCAAATACTACAGCTAGTAACTCTTTTTCAGTTGTTGTGTAATTTTCTTGTGCATCATTGAGTGTTTTACTAGCATAGTATATTGGGTGAAAATACTTATCTTTTCGTTGTCCCAAGACAGCTCCAACTGCAAAGTCACTTGCATCGCACATGATTTCGAAAGGTAATTTCTAATCAGGCGCTATCATGATTGGTGCATTGACTAGCATTTCTTTTAATGTTAAAAATGCTTGGTTGCAATCCTTGTTAAAGATGAATGGTGCATCTTTTTCAAGTAATTTTGTTAAAGGTCTTGAAATTTTCGAAAAGTCTTTGATAAATCGTCTATAAAACCCGGCATGCCCTAGGAAACTTCTGATGGCTCTAACGGAGGATGGAGGTGGTAATCGGGAGATGGTGTCTATTTTAGCCCGATCAACCTCCATTCCTTCGTTTAAGATTTTGTGACCGAGTACTATTCCCTCCGTTACCATGAAATGACATTTTTTCCCAACTAAGGGCGAGGTTAGTTTCCTCACATCGGGATAGCATTCGTTCAAGGTTATCGAGGTATTGGCCGTATGAATCTCCAAAAATAAAAAGTCATCCATGAAAAATTCCATGGTTTTTTCTATCATGTCATGGAAGATGGCCACCATGCAACGTTGGAAAGTTGCGGGGGCATTACATAGACCAAAAGGCATACGTCGATAAGCAAAAGTTCCATAGGGGCATGTAAATGTTGTTTTTTCTTGGTCTCCGGGAGCTATCGGTATTTGGAAGTAACCTGAAAAACCATCTAAAAAAGCAATAAAATTGATGACCGGATAATCTTTCTAACATTTGATCAATAAAAGGTAAGCGGAAGTGGTCTTTCCTCGTTGCCTCATTTAATCTACGATAGTCTATGCAAACTCTCCATCCGGTGACGGTTCTTGTTGGCATTAATTAAATTTTTTCATTAGTGACCACCGTCATACCTCCTTTCTTGGGAACTACTTGAACGAGGCTCACCAAAGGGCTATCGGAAATTGGGTAGATGAGTCCGACGTCAAGTAGTTTCATGACTTCCTTTTTAACCACTTATTGAACATTTCGATTTACTCTACGTTGTGGTTGTATTACCAATTTATAGTCATCATTCATTAAAATTTTGTGTGTGCACATGGAAGGATTTATTCCTTTAATATCTACAAGCTTCCATGCGATCGCGTTTTTGTGTTTTTTCAAAAGTGAAATTAATTTTTCTTTTTCTAAACTAGTTAATTTTGAATAAATAATTACGGGTAACTTACCATCCATGTCAAGAAAAGCATATTCCAAACCTTTTGGGAGTTCTTTGAGCTGAAGTTGTAACAACCCGACCTTTCGGATTGTCACTCGCTTTGATTTGTAACCGCTTTGTACTTTGAAATTCGATATAAATAAAGGGTTATGTTATACTAAATACATTTTCATTACACCGCACCGCTACACGTTTAGACGCTTTATATTCGCAACGCTAACGCAACACGAATTACAGAGAATTGTGTTATTTAAATTGTCGAGTGTGTTTGTTTGGTTACCATGCGCCTCTGCATTCGCTTACCTTGATTAAAAACGCTACATCGCAAACGCTATTAGTAGTAGTAATGTTATGTTGTGTGTTCTTATGTGCTTTACTTTTGTGTGTTCTATATGTTATGGATTATACTTGCAAACGCTATCGCAACGCAAACTCAACGCTACTCGCACAACTCGATTTATCACTCTAAAACGCAACGTGACCTGAAACTCAATGTCACGCTAAAATACTTAAAGTACCAATACTAACTAACGCAACAAAACACATTAAACGAGTATCCTTTACGCGAAAATGAGAATTCTCCCCGCAAAACATGTCCCTCGTACGAAGCCAGACAACCTCGTACGAAGGCACTACCTTCATACGAAGGCAGCTGGTTCGAACACGGACCTGCTGTGCGAACCCACCATCTCTATAAATACCCAACCACACTCCTCTCATTTCTAACTTTCCGATTTCACACCGAAACTCTGCCGAATTGCTGTCCGACCGTTTTCAAGTAAGATTTAACAGTTTTATTCGATTATACAACGTTTTCCACTTCGATTTTCCACAAGAATCACCTTGATTTCATCCAAACTTTAGTTTTTTCACTTAAACTTCATCTTTTCTTCATAACTTCTCTGTTTTTCCAAAAAAATCTTCATCTTTTTCATCAAATCTTCTTCATTCACAACTGATCTACACTTGAATGGGAGATTTGGGTTTAGCTTTGCTTCCTAAGTTGTAGATAAGAAGATCTCATACTCACCAAGTAATAGATCTAAGTTGAAACTCTTTAAAAACCTGTTTAAACTTGATTTCTACACTAAAAACGGACCTAAACCGACATGTATTTCGTTCACTGTATAGTGGAACGAGGTAGTGTCGAAACCGACTTGAATTGGACTCGAACATACATCCGATTCAAGCAAAAACACAGCTCCGGGCATGAAAAACAGCCACGGTTGTGAACAGGACTGTTCTGTGCAAAGCCAGCTTCGTACAAAGGCACACAGATGGCTTCGTATAATGCCTTCGTACGAAGGCCCTGACTTCACACCTAACAACGCGTTTCTCAATCCGTGACTCCGACAAAGACCTCTTCGGCTCTAAGTTTATCCAATAGCTTAGGGTTGGAGGGATGGGCACTCGATTTCCCGAATACAGCCGTGAAGACACTCAATTTTGGACAACGGAAGTTGCACAAGTGCGAAGACCCACCTTCGTAAGAAGGCACAGCTTCGTACGAAGCTTCTGTTTCCTGACACTCCGCTTTTCGACCGTTTCGGCACTTTGGAGGACTCACGCTTCTGTTCCCGTACGCAGGCTGATCCGGCGCTCCCTTCAATCTGTGACAACTGTCAAAAATCCAGGTATCCGTACAATTAATTAATCTTGATTAGTGCTTAATGACTGTGCTGAATTACAATTAACTGCTTTCTGATTACTACATTATATTTACATGCGCATCACATATTGCATAATGTCATATCATTACTGCATGCAAACATATTGACATAAATGATACACAAAGCACAATTAGCAAAGTAAACAGATAAATCAGCAAATGCTGACAGAACTCAGCACAAAGACAGACAGTGTTTTGAGACCCAGTATGAGCCAGAAACTAAGTACTACACTAGTATAGAGTATAGGGTAGTAAGGATCACAAAACTGCTTTTCTAAGTAATTGTTTAAGTGCCAGAAGGTGCCTAAAACTCACCGAAAGTGCTGAATTCAGCATAAATCAGCATTTTAACATACTTATATTGTGGAAAAATATGGCAAAATGGTCCTAAATGCTTTTCTAAGTGTCAGGAATTAAAAGTGTCACAAAAGGGTACATAAAGAACACTAAACTGCAAGGTTTAGCACTTTAATGAATCAGTATCTAACCGAACAACCGGACACTACCTGAAACACCAAATTTACACTAAAAGCACTGTTTTAATGTTTCCAAGCTAGTTATGATCCCCGAACATCATAACACCTCCTAAAAATATCTAATAACTGAAACACGTAACCGATACTTAAGATTGAACTAGATTACAACTAAATGGTTCAAACCTAAGCTAGACCCCCCCCCCCCACCTATGGGACGACCCATACTTGGCCCGCCCCCACACCTTGATTTTATTTCATTTGTTAAATCGATCTTGGTTGTGCTTTTTATGACATAAAACCCAAAGGATAATTTGCTAAGATGGTTATAAGTATGATATGCTAGACCATGAACTCATAATCTTCCACACACTTCACACACCACTCTCTCTCCCTCCCTTGCTTTTGTTCTCAGCCGAAACCCACCACAACCACCATCATCATCATTCAACTTCCTTCATACAATCCATACACTTACAAGGGTGCTAGAAGGTATACAAAGGAGCTTGGCGGCTTTGGAAGCTAAAGGACCTTCTCTAATTGCTTTTATCCACTCACTTTCTCCACTTGAATCATCCCTAGCCTTGTGCTAGTGGTAAGAACCTTGATCTATCTATTCTACATCTATTTTAAGTGGTTAATGATGAATCATGATCAAAAACATCAAGAACACTAAAGAATCATATGAAGTGAACATGAACATAAGCTTGTTTAGTAAAGATATCTTGATGAATATAAGTTGTTTTGCTTGTTGATCTTTGATTGTTTGTAGAAGTGATGTTAATCATCATAAGGTCTTGCTAAATCATGATTAAAAACATAGTTTAGCAAGATGTGAAAGTAGAAATTGTTGTAGGATGATGGATCATCCATACTTAAAGCATGAACTTGAAGGAAATAATGTTTTCTTGAAAAACCATGATTAAAGTAAGTTGTTGATCATATGGATCTAAATATTTAAAAATGGTATTTCAAAGAAACCAAGTTGAGAACATAAGTTTCATATAATCTTGGTTCTTACATAAACAAGACTTGTTTTCAGTGATTAACCAAGTGTAGAAACACTTGTGTAACAAGAAAATTTCATAAAGAAACATTTTTGTAAAACATGATTACAAGTTGTAAACATCTAAATTCTTCAAGAATGATGTTTTTAAATAAACAACCACACTTTAAAGGGTAACTAAACTCACTAAACACACTACCAAGTTACTACAAATTTTCACAAACTTCAAGTTCATGAAGTGGTAGATTAAGCATGGTTTTGGCAAAATTGGTAAGTGTAAGTTGTTTAGAGTTGATTGTGAATTGATTGTGATGATTTTAAAAAAGAAAATGATATGATTGAAAGCATGGAAACCTCCATTTTTAGGGAAAACTATGGCAAAATTTTCTAAAAATATAAAACACTTAGAAAAATATTTATAAACATACACTTACAAGTGTATTCTCAACAATCAATGGTTACATAAACTTTGCCATAATTTTTGGTTACAAAAATACAAATATTGGAGGTTGGTTTTTATAAATAAAAGTGGCTAAATATATATTTAGAATATATATATACAATGAAGACACACATGTGTGATTATTTGTATACTTTGTGTAATAGTTATATTATTTTAGGACTTGAAATAATATAACACATCAAAATACCAAGGATTACCATCCAAAATATTACCAAAATCTCAAGAAATAAGTATACAAGTTACACACAAAAATATTAGCGAAACCGAACAATAAATGTAACTTACCAAATATTCCGGAACTTAATTCGCAGTTATATTTCGGTAAATAAATATTTTGGACACAAGGAAATGAAAATATGATTTTTATGGTTATCACAAAGTTATATCACATTTTGACTAGAAGGAAATATACAATTTTTGGTGAATAAAAAAATATATATATTTCCTTGGAATTATTAGAAGATATATTATTTTTAGGAAAAATATATATTTTCATGAGTAAACTTGAAAATATATTATTTTGGAACTACAAATATTTTAACCAAGAGAAAAATTATAAATAATTTTTCTAAATAATATTTCTTAAATATATATATTTTGGAAATATATATATTGGTGGACTTTTGTTAGAAATAATATTCCGGAAAATTTAATATAAATCTAAGTATGTGAATACTTAGTGAATACAATAAAATACGTATTCTCACACGTATACATCGGAATACGGCACCAAAACATGGCAAAAATATACAAATACAAGAATACGAATACACATGTAAAAGATACCCCCATCCTTGGGAAGGAAATACAAGTATCAATACTTGGGAAGTATTAAGTTAATATATATTATTTAACAATTATTCCAAAATTTATTAAATATAATTTAAGTTAAAATATTAATTATTTTGACAATAATTATATAACTTGGAATAATATCAAAGATATAAAAGAAACGTAACTCAAAGACATTAATACTAAATCAAGGCACGGCCCGTTCATCTAATAGACATTAGCACGTTGTAGGTAGTCGTGTTCACCGAAGGTGCTTTGAGTTACTGTGACCCAAAGACACAAGACTGTGAGTTTCATGTCCCCCTTTTCTCTAAACTGTTTTTGTTTTATAACTTCGGGGGTGAATTACATGTTACAAAATTATTACATACAATTACAATTGGTATGGTTAGCTTTGGAAAGTACAGTAGATCATGTGAATGGGTAGGCGCACTCCTAAGACCATTAATCCTCGTGTTAGGACCGAGGGGCATGAGTGATAGATCTATTTGGGTGTAGCGAGCCCACACCCATGTGGACCGGGGTTGGCCCCTGAGGTGACTATGTCTTACAGCTGGAGGCCCGGTACAAATCTGCTAGGTTTGAGCCTTCCTACGCCGTTGCACGCATGTTAATGGCCTTGCAAACCATTAATCGATCTATTTCCTTATTTTGCTTTCATACCAGTATTTACAAACATACATACACACAATGACTACAAAGGTTTTATTCATACACACAAACAAACACACGAACTCGCTCAACTTTTGTTGATGTTTTCAAACTACATGTATTTCAGGGAATTAGATGTGAATCTGGCGGGCGTTTGCATGTTTCAAGTTATGTCAAGAATAAAAGATGTCATCCATGGTCTTAGGGTTTGGCTAGGGTGTCCTATCCTGGACCAGACACTCCTCCCAAATCCTGGTTTTATTTAATATCTTTTGTCGAGTCCTTAGTGAACTCCTAAACAATTCGTATGGTTTGTAAAACTTGAATTTAAAGTCTTTGTTTCAGACGATGTTGTTATGTTTTTAAACTTATTGAATGGATGACAAATCAATGGATTTTATCATATAGTTGTTGTTATGATTGAATGCAATGATATTAAGAAAGTCACACCATAATCACGCTTCCGCAATATTCAGGGTGTGACAGCTTGGTATCAGAGCTTCGATTGTAGCGAACTAGGACTCCTTCTCGAGTCTAGGCTACAATCATTAGGGCTCTCACGAATACATGTTGCAAAAACGTTTTCATTGCATACACGAAATGCCCAGATCCAGGAAACAAACATTTTTACAAACAAAAGACACGAAACACATTTCAAGGGTTATGTTTATGGTTCAGTCTGAGAGACTGGGCGGTTCAGTCTGAGAGACTGGGTAGTTCAGTTTAAGAAACTGGGAGGTTTAGTCTGAGAGACTGGGTAGTTCAGTTTGAGAAACTGGGAGGTATAGTCTGGGAAAACTAGGACGGATACGTGAATACATTGTTATTAATTACATGCTTAATGATGATTGTTGATATATGTGCATATGTTGTGATTGTTTTGTTACAGACACTATGTCTTCGTCTGAGAGTGGACTGTCTGATACTGTCGACCCCATGGCTATCGTTTCAGACGATGAGATCATCCTAGAGCCAGATATTTTACCTCCGACACTGAGAGTGACCCAGATGATGTCGGATGACGACGACGATTTCCAGCCTTTCGCGCTGCCCGACTTTGGCGATGATGTACCGCATGCTGATGGTATCCCCGACGAGGATCCCTTTCTTATTCCTATTCCTGACCAGGACCATCTCATCCTAGGACATCCCGATGGTGAGCATGTCGTGGTTCCGATCCTCGCCCCTTTGCCTCTTGCGGCCTTTCCTTTCGAGGATTTGCCTTTTGATGACTTGTCTGATGATGATGTCGATCTTTTTATTGATGGTCCCCCTGATGATGCCTAGGGTGATGGAGTTTTAGCTGAGGATGTTATTGTTGTTCCACTCATTGAGGTTCCTATTATTGAGGTTTCCTCTGATCATTCTGTTTCAGATTCCTTTGAGTCTGTGTCATCCTCCACCTTGCATGCCGTATGACTGTAGCGTTACCCCACTAATTCTGATACTGACATGGCCCTGTCTGCCGCACCTACTCCTCCACACGACATTGAGCTTGACCTTGAGCTAGACTTTGTCTCTGACGAACAGCCTGTTGACGCACCCGCTGATCCTAAGCCGATGCCCGCTCCTGAGCCTCTGCTTGATCATGATCCCGTACCTTTTGGCATGCCTGATGTTGCACCACTCATACCAGATCCGATCCCTGCACCCGCTGACCCTGCTGCTTTTGCCAGTCAGGTAGACCCCCGATACGCCTTCACCAGCAATGGGTGGATTGACGATGATGATGATGTACCTCCTTTTGTTGAGCCAGTTACTCCCCCACCCGCACATGCACCTGTTGATGTTGCCCCTTTTCACCCGATTGTGTCCGATGTTCACCGCACTGACATGCCTATCACTTTCTTGCAGGACATTCCCGCACCCCGTCCAGGGGAAGGCCCGTCCAGCCAGCAGCCTGGCCATGACCCACATGTGACAGCAGTATTTCCTCACATGCCTTAGTATACACCTACTGCTCATTTTACTTCTTCACCGCCAGGCGAACCACTCATATGGTTTCCGCCGAACACCATGCCAGTTTCTGATCCATACCATCCCTCACACTACACTGGTTACACGAGGGATGAGTTACTCTTGTCATTGCAGCTTCAGCAGGAGATCCTGTGTCGTAGAGTTATGGAGCTTGAGAGGATTCCACGTCCTCCACCTTGTTCATGTCCGTCCCCTTTTGCGACTCCACCTGCTCCTCTTTTGGCCTATCCAGATTTTGATGTTCGATTTCTCACCATGGAGCAGTAGATCAGTTATCTGTTGCGACACGTTTATGATCTTGAGGAGGAGCTAGTGCGTGTGCGCAACTTACTTTTTGTTCCTCCACCTCTTCCTCCACCACCATCAGCATAGCCGGTTTTTGGTTTTATGTAGGTAGCAGCTTTTGATGAGAGCACCGCTATTGAGCCTAGCTTGTAGAGCCTTTTGGAGACCACTTTTTGAGTATATGACTGTGGTAGATTGATAGACATTTTGGACAAGGGTGGTGTGACCCTGTAGTCCCTTTTGATGTGATACTTTGTAAAACAAGTAACTGTCTTTGTGGTCGATGATTAATGAAAGCTCAATCGCAATGTTCTCATTATGTACGTTGTCGAATTACACATTGGTGATATGAATGTGATGTTATATGCTTACTTGCGTTGATAAATGCTATTACATACACGTACTACATACTTATCATACTAATTAAGACCTGACCAATACAATCTTCTCTATAGAAGATGCCTCCACGAAGAAACACTCAGTTGCCCACAACAGAGGCAGAACTGCAAGAACGGATTTCACAAGCAATCGCACAACATGAGGCCTTGCGCTCTGAACACAATGGAGGTACCTCAGGAAATAACCCACCTCATGCTAATGTTTAAGTCACTTAAGACACATTATGTTAAGTTTGGACATTCCATGTGCGTTTGCTAATACTTTCTGTGAATGATGTTGCTGGTACAGGCTGCACTTACAAGCAGTTCCTTGACTGCAAGCCTCTGAACTTTGACAACACTGGAGGTGATGTAGCTTTCATTAGATGGGCTGAGAAAACCGATTATGTTCTGCGAATGAGCAAGTGTGCGCCGGAGCACCAGGTCACTTACATTTCTAGACTTTTCCTAGACGGAGCTCTATCATGGGGGAACCGTCAGGTTCAGACTATGGGAGAGGAGGCTGCGTATGCTATGACTTGGGATGAGATGAAAGAACTTATGCGCAAGAAGTATTGTTCAAGGACCGAGATTCAAAAGTTGGAAACCGAGTTCTGGAATCTAAAGATGGATGGTCCAAATATTGTTGAGTATGTACAGAGATTTCATGACCTGTCTCGCGTAGTTCCTTACATGGTTGAACCGGAGTTCAAGCGAATTGAGCATTTTATCTGGGGATTGGCACCCCAAATCATGAGCATGGTGACTACCTCCAAGCCTCCAACGATTACTGAGGCTATTGATTTAAGCGTAGCATTAACTGAAGAAGCGATTAGGCTGAACAAGTTCTCAATATCTGATGGAAAGAAAAAGGAGACTCATGTCGAGTCATCAGGAAAGAACAAAAGGAAGTTCTCCAATTTCAAGAAGGGTACCCAAGGAAATAACAGTGGTAACAAGAAGAGGGATATGAATCCGCCAGCCGAGGTTAAGACTGGTGCTGCCACATCTGGAGCTGAGGTTAGAGGAAAAGGATATATGGGCACCCTGCCCAAATGTGATGTGTGTCAGTTTCATCACACGTGACGATGCAGAGCTGGAAAGTGTGAGACGTGCGGAAAAGTTGGCCATGCCAAGGAGACATGTTGGTATGGTGCCGGTCGTGGTAATGGTGGTCAGAGAGGTAATGGTAACGGGAATGGAAATGGTAACCGTGGTGGAAATGGGTATGGAAACCGCAATCAAGGAGGAAATGGCAGTAATGGAAACCGTGGTGGTACTGGAAACCAAGCAGGTAATGGAAACCGTAACCAAAACAACAATCAGGGTGGTACTGGAAACAAACAAGGTTGCTTTAACTGTGGCAATGTTGGGCACTTCAAGAAAGATTGCCAAAAGAACAATCAATCCCAAGGAAGAATCTTCAACATTGGAGCTAGGGAAGCTCGCCAAGATCCGAACGTATTTACGGGTACGTTCCCTATCAACCAACACTTTGCATCTGTACTGTTTGATACTGGTGCCGATTATAGCTTTGTATCCCTAGAATTTAAGAAAATACTTGGGTTAGTTTCCAGTAAGCTAGATATTTCGTACTCGATAGAACTAGCTAGTGGAAAACTAGTAGGAGCGAATGAAGTCATTAGAGGTTGCGTGATGGAACTTGGAGAGCATGAGTTTACGCTTGATCTTCTGCCAGTCGATTTGGGAAGCTTTGATGTGGTAGTTGGAATGGATTGGTTGTCGAGCAACCGAGCTGAGATCGTATGCCACGGGAAGATCATTCGCATTCCGATGGCGAATGGAGAGACGATTGTAGTGCATGGAGAGAAACATGATACTCCACTAAGGTTTATCAGTTGTTTGAAGGCCCGAAAGTTTTTACAGAAAGGATATGTTGCCTTCCTGGCTCACATTGTTGATAAGGAAGCCGAGGAGCCAAAACTGGAAGATATCCTGGTGGTAAGGGAATATCCTGAGGTCTTCCCTGAAGACCTGCCAGGATTGCCACTGCAGCAACAAGTCGAATTCCATATTGACTTGGTTCCAGGTGTCGTACCTGTAGCCAAGGCACCTTATCGACTTGCACCCTCAGAAATGCAAGAGCTGTCGACACAGCTTCAGGAGTTGTTAGACAAGGGATTTATAAGACCAAGCTTCTCGCCTTGGGGAGCTCCAGTTTTGTTCGTAAAAAATAAAGACGGTAGTTTTCGCATGTGTATTGACTACCGAGAGCTAAACAAGTTAACCATCAAGAATCGGTATCCTTTGCCGAGGATTGATGATCTCTTAGATCAACTTCAAGGTTCGAGTTACAAATCCAAGATTGATCTTCGATCAGGCTATCACCAGCTGCGAATTCAGGAAGAGAGTATACCGAAGACTGCCTTCAGAACTCGATATGGACATTACGAGTTTCTAGTAATGCCATTTGGTTTGACAAACGCGCCAGCAGTGTTTATGGATTTGATGAATAGAGTCTGTAAGCTATATCTCGATAAATTCATGATTGTGTCTATCGACGATATTTTGATTTATTCAAGGATGAAGGAAGAGCATGAGCAACACCTTAGAACCATTTTAGAGTTGCTCAATAAGGAGAAGCTATACACAAAGTTCTCAAAGTGCGAGTTCTGGTTGCGTGAGGTACAATTCCTAGGTCATGTAGTGAATAAAGATGGAATCCACGTGGATCCCAACAAAATCGAGGCAATTAAGAACTGGGAAACTCCAAAGATGCCAACTGAGATCCGTAAGTTTCTAGGTTTAGCTGGGTACTATCGCCGATTCATTGAGGATTTTTCTAAAATCGCTCAACCACTGACCTCCCTTACTTAGAAGGATAAGAAGTACGAATGGGGAGATAAATAAGAAGAAGCTTTTCAGTTGCTGAAGAACAAGCTTTGCGATGCACCTATTTTATCCCTACCGAAGGCACCGATGACTTCGTGGTGTACTGCGACGCCTCGCGATAGGGATTAGGCTGTGTGCTGATGCAGCGACAGAAGGTTATCGCTTATGCTTCGCACCAGTTGAGATGCACGATCTTTACCGATCACAAGAGCCTACAACATATATTTGATCAGAAAGAGCTTAATATGAGACAGCGACGATGGGTTGAGTTGCTAAATGATTATGATTGCGAAATCAAATATCACCTAGGAAAGGCGAATGTGGTGGCAGACGCCTTGAGTCGAAAAGAGAGGATTAAGCCCATAAGGGTTAGGGCTTTGGAAATGATCATTCAGACAGACCTCTCGTTGCGCATTTGTGCTGCGCAGAGAGAAGCTCTCAAGAAAGAGAATCTTAATGACGAATACCTCCACGGGATGGAGAAGAAGCTGATACCCAATGAGGAAGGAACATTGTGCTTCATGAAACGAATTTGGGTTCCCCTCTTTGGTGGTCTTAGAGAAGTGATTTTCGATGAAGCTCATAAGTCAAGGTACTCGATCCACCCAGGATCGGATAAGATGTACCAAGATTTGAAGGATTTCTACTGGTGGCCAAGACTGAAAGGCGATGTTGCAACTTATGTTGGAAAATGTTTAACTTGTGCCAAAGTGAAGGCTGAGCATCAGAAGACTTCAGGTCTTTTACAGCAACCTGAGATACCCATGTGGAAGTGGGAGCATATCTCAATGGATTTTATAACAAAGCTGCCAAGGACACCCAGAGGTCATGATAAGATTTGGGTAATCGTAGACCGTTTGACAAAATATGCGCACTTTCTGCTGATCAGGGAAAAGGATAACACAGGAAAGCTAGTTAAACTGTACCTGAGGGAGATAGTTGCACGTCATGGAGTGCCTATCTCAATTATATATGACAGGGACGGAAGATTTGTATCCAGGATTTGGCAATCTTTCCAAGAAGCGTTTGGTTCACAGCTGAATTTGAGCACGGCATTTCACCCACAGACAGACGGCCAAAGTGAGAGAACGATTCAAATGCTTGAGGATATGTTACGAGCTTATGTAATGGACTTGGGTGGCAGTTGGGACGCTTACCTACCCTTGGTTGAGTTCTCTTATAACAACAGCTACCATAAAAGCATTCAAGTTGTACCGTTTGAAGCTCTTTACGGACGAAAATGTCGATCGCCATTATGCTGGGCAGATGCAGGGGATAGATAGCTTGTTGGTCCCGAATTGGTTCAAGAAACGACAGATAAGATCATACAGATCCGAGAGCGCATTAAGGCGGCTCATGGCCGACAAAAGAGCTATGCGGACCAAAGAAGGAAACCTTTCAAATTCGAATTGGGAGATATGGTTTTGTTAAAAGTCTCACCTTGGAAAAGTGTGGCACGCTTTGGGAAGCGTGGAAAGTTAAACCCACGATTCATTGGACCGTTCAGAATCCTGGAAAGGATTGGGCTTGTAGCTTATAAGTTGGATTTACCTGCGGAACTAAATGGTGTTCATGATACATTCCATGTATCTAACCTGAAGAAAAGTCCAACACAGGAAACGATGGTTATTCCTGTTGATGAAGTTCACATTGACGACACACTCCACTTCACCGAAGAACCCGTTGAGGTTACTGATTGGAAAGTTAACAAAACTAGAAGGAGTAGTGATGGAACGCACGTCACGGCCCAAAGTTTACTTGGGAACGTGAAGACCGCATAAGAGCAAAATACCCGCATTTATTCCCTAACACCCCTGCAGCTAGTAGTAGAGCTTAAAATTTCAGGTCGAAATTTTCTTAACAGGGGGAGAATGTGACAACTGTCAAAAATCCAGGTATCCGTACAATTAATTAATCTTGATTAGTGCTTAATGACTGTGCTGAATTACAATTAACTGCTTTATGATTACTGCATTATATTTACATGTGCATCACATATTGCATAATGTCATATCATTACTGCATGCAAACATATTGACATAAATAATGCACAAAGCACAGTAAACGGATAAATCAGCAAATACTGACAGAACTCAGCACAAAGACAGACAGTGTTTTGAGACCCAGTATGAGCCAGAAACTAAGTACTACACTAGTATAGAGTGTAGGGAAGTAAGGATCACAAAACTGCTTTTCTAAGTAATAGTTTAAGTGCCGGAAAGTGCCTAAAACTCACCCAAAGTGCTGAATTTAGCAAAATTCAGCATAAATCAACATTTTAACATACTTATATTGTGCAGAAATATGGCAAAATGGTCCTGAATGCTTTCCTAAGTGTCGGAAATTAAAAGTGTCACAGAAGGGTACATAAAAAACACTAAACTGCAAGGTTTAGCACTTTAACGAATCAGTATCTAACCGAACAACCGGACACTACCCGAAACACCAAATTTAGACTAGAAGCACTGTTTTAATGTTTCCAAGCTAGTTATGATCCCCGAACATCATAACACCTCCTAAAAATATCTAATAACTGAAATACGTAACCGATACTTAAGATTGAACTAGATAACAACTAAATGTTTCAAACCTAAGCTAGCCTCCCCCCCCCCACCTATGGGACGGCCCATACTTGGCCCCCACACCTTGATTTTATTTCATTTGTTAAATAGATCTTGGTTGTGCTTTTTATGACATAAAACCCAAAGGATAATTTGCTAAGATGGTTATAAGTATGATATGCTAGACCATGAACTCATAATCTTCCACACACTTCACACACCACTCTCTCTCCCTCCCTTGCTTTTGTTCTCGGCCGAAACCCACCACAACCACCATCATCATCATTCAACTTCCTTCATTCAATCCATACACTTACAAGGGTGCTAGAAGGTATACAAAGGAGCTTGGCGGGTTTGGAAGCTAAAGGACCTTCTCTAATTGCTTTTATCCACTCACTTTCTCCACTTGAATCATCCCTAGCCTTGTGCTAGTGGTAAGAACCTTGATCTATCTATTCTACATCTATTTTAAGTGGTTAATGATGAATCATGATAAAAAAACATCAAGAACACTAAAGAATCATATGAAGTAAACATGAACATAAGCTTGTTTAGTAAAGATATCTTGATGAATATAAGTTGTTATGCTTGTTAATCTTTGATTGTTTGTAGAAGTGATGTTAATCATCATAAGGTCTTCCTAAATCATGATTAAAAACATAGTTTAGCAAGATGTGAAAGTAGAAATTGTTGTAGGATGATGGATCACCCACACTTAAGGCATGAACTTGAAGGAAATAATGTTTTCTTGAAAAACCATGATTAAAGTAACTTGTTGATCATATGGATCTAAATATTTATAAATGGCATTTCAAAGAAACCGAGTTGAGAACATAAGTTTCATATAATCTTGGTTCTTACATAAACAAGACTTGTTTTCAGTGATTAACCAAGTGTAGAAACACTTGTGTAACAAGAAAATTTCATAAAGAAACATTTTTGTAAAACATGATTACAAGTTGTAAACATCTAAATTCTTCAAGAATGATGTTTTTAAATAAACAACCACACTTCCAATTTTGCCAAAACCATGCTTAATCTACCACTTCATTTTTAGGGGAAACTAGGATTGTGATGATTTTACAAAAGAAAATGATATGCTTGAAAGCATGGAAACCTCCATTTTTAGGGGAAACTATGGCAAAATTTTCTAAAAATATAAAACACTTAGAAAAATATTTATAAACATACACTTACAAGTGTATTTTTAACAATCAATAGTTACATAAACTTTGCCATAATTTTTTGTTACAAAAATACAAATATTGGAGGTTGGTTTTTATAAATAAAAGTGGCTAAATATATATTTAGAATATATATATACAATGAAGACACACATGTGTGATTATTTGTATACTTTGTGTAATAGTTATATTATTTTAGGACTTGAAATAATATAACACATAAAAATACCAAGGATTACCATCCAAAATATTACCAAAATCTCAAGAAATAAGTATACAAGTTATACACAAAAATATTGGCGAAACCGAACAAGAAATGTAACTTACCAAATATTCCGGAACTTAATTCGCAGTTATATTTTGGTAAATAAATATTTTGGACACAAGGAAATGAAAATATGATTTTTATGGTTATCACAAAGTTATATCACATTTTGACAAGGAGGAAATATACAATTTTTGGTGAATAAAAATATATATATATATATTTCCTTGGAATTATTAGAAGATATATTATTTTTGGGAAAAATATATATTTTCTTGAGTAAACTTGAAAATATATTATTTTGGAACTACAAATATTTTTGCCAAGAAAAAAATTATAAATAATTTTTCTAAGTAATATTTCTTAAATATGTATATTTTGGAAATATATATATTGGTGGAATTTTGTTAGAAATAATATTCCGGAAAATTGAATATAAATTTAAGTAGGTGAATACAATAAAATACGTATTCTCACACGTATACATCGAAATACGGCACCAAAACGTGGCAAAAATATACAAATACAAGAATACGGATACACATGTAAAAGATACCCCATCCTTGGGAAGGAAATACAAGTATCAATACTTGGGAAGTATTAAGTTAATATATATTGTTTAACAATTATTCCAAAATTTAATAAATATAATTTAAGTTAAAATATTAATTATTTTGACAATAATTATATAACTTGGAATAATATCAAAGACATAAAAGAAACGTAACTCAAAGACATTAATACTAAATCAAGGCACGGCCTGTTTGTCTAATAGACATTAGCACGTTGTAAGTAGTCATGTTCACCGAAGGAGCTTTGAGTTACTATGACCCGAAGACGCATGACTGTGAGTTTCATGTCCCCCTTTTCTCTAAACTGTTTTTGTTTTATAACTTCGGGGGTGAAGTACATGTTACAAAATGATTACATACAATTACAATTGGTATGGTTATGCATTGATTACCGCAACCATACTTAGATATTAACTGAGAATCGCTATTAGCTACCCATGATCGTCGACTTGTTCAACTAACCATGAGGCTAGCAAATCTTTAAGATTGGTTTAAGCAGTAATTGGAATGACTATCCCACCTTAAATAAGCTCTCCTATAACTAATAGTTAGTATGTAAGCATCAAGGCTGCTCCTTTGGAGACCTTGTATAGATGGGATGTTAGACATCTGTTGTTGGACAGAAGTTTGGTAAGTCCAAATTAGCAGGACCTGAAATTACCTTGGAAACAACGAATAAGATCATACGAGTCCATAATCGTCTGAAAGTTTCCAATAATTGACAGAAAATCAATGATTGGTGAGAATCGCAAACCTCTTAAGTTCTTAACAAGGGATAAGATTCAACAGAAAGTATCACCCTAAAGAGGTGTACTACATTTTGATGTAGCGGGCAAATTAAACACTGAATAAATAGTACCATTCGAGAAAATCGAATACGTCAAGATCAGTAGCTTATAAGCTAAAACCTATTTAAGGAGCTTGGTGGAACTCGCAATGTGTTCCACACTTGTGATTTAAAGATATGGCTAGACAATAGGTCAAGAGCATTGTCACATAATGATGTGAGGACTAATAAAAACTTATAGTTTGTGGTGAAATCAGCATCGATTGAGGATCGACAAGATTAGAAGCTCCAAAAGGATACATGTACCTATTATAAAAGTCATCTTGGGTGCCTAGAGAGGCCCCAGATATGCTGTGGAAGATTAAGTCCATTATAAGACAGAAAGTACGTCCATATTTTGAGCAAATCTCGAGGTCGAGATTTCTTTTAAGAGGGTGAGGATGTAACACCTCGTAAAAATCACGTTCAATGATGCTTTGACACGTGTACAATAACCTACGTTGACTATGAAGGACTAATTTTTGCGAAAAATCAAAAACTCTGATTATGGAAGGACTGGAAGTGTTAACATGCTTAAAATAAGTCTCTGAATAACCTCTTACGGTATTCATATTCACAAATGAGCCACTTGTTGATCGAGAGTAGCCGTTTGCGTAATAGTTTGAAAGTTTGCGCGACAAAGGGTTAAAAGCGTCAACATGTTAATTCTTACCTCTGAGTGACCTTTTAACAAACCCGAAGCATCGTGATGTTTAATAATACACGCGAAAAACACTCCGGAACAGTGAAATGGGCTTAAGATACCTTAAATAACCTTTACATAACCTAGGAATAAGTTTTGGAGGGTTTGGTGTGTTGAAATCAAGTTAATTCGATCGCAGGGACTAATTGCGTCAAACTGCATAAGTCTGCTGATTCGTATGGTATCGAACATTCCAGGACTTGACCATAAGTTAAACATACCATAAATATCCTTTACACAACTTAGAAATAGGCTTTGAGGGGTTCGGTGTGCAAAAATAAACTTTTTGGTCAAACAGGGACTAAAAGCGTCAAAAAGTGCATAAGTTTGCATTTTTGCGCATATCTTACGTTCTCAATATATCCGGACATCCAAAAATTTATGTAGTCATTAAAATACTTTATTTTAGTGATTGGCATGATAAAATTCCATTCGTCGCTTAATTTGGATCGTTTTTGCGTCCGTTACGACTTCCGTCATAATTAACCGAATAACGCAACCGTATGACCAAACGAACCGACATCCGAGATGTTTCTGAGCATATTTTAAGTTCCCTATATTTTAACTTCATTTTAGAGCCTTGAAATGGGGTTAACGAGGCTTAAACGTGTCAAAAAATGCATCGAAACCCAAGTTTTGGGCATTCAGGGACTAAAATTGTAAATCTGTGAAACTTGCTAGGCTAGGGGCGTAAGCCTAAGCCTATTCTTACGCGGCCCGCGTCAGACCTTCAGCACAGAAACATTGAATCTGGTTTTTGAGCCTATTTTGATGGTTTTTAACACTTGATTTTGGATGCTATGGGCTGGTTTTGAGTACCCATTGTATTTTAAAACCTTGTGCCCACATGTATGGCCAAGATCGAAGCACGGGTTACGAGAAACGATCCTAACGGTTCTTGAAATCCTATAAATACCCACTTGTTTTGCTCTCATTTCACACACTTGATCTGAATTGCTCTAAGTTGAAGCCTTATGCTTCATACCTGAGTATTCTAGAGCAAATTCTTCCTTGCTTGGACCCCTTGTAAGTACCCTCTTATGGCTAGTTATTTTTATTTGGCTTTGAAAGCCGAAAAGTCAAGCGTTTGCCATAAACGCTTTGACTTTTAAACGGTCAAGCCATTGTTCGCAACGAACATGGCTACGTGATCGTAATTAGGTAGGTATTAAACCCTCAAAAGGGCACCTCCTAATTACCACGTTTGCTTAGTTAATTGTCGGGTCAAAATAATTAAAATAAAAGTCAAACGAGTCAGTTTTAAATAAAATTCATAACTAATGATGTAAAGGCAATAAAATCAGTTTTGTCACTTTAATAACTTGGTAAATATTAATTGAACATGTCTAGGTATGTTCAACCCGACAATTCTGAGTTTAGACTCGGTTCGCAACCGAAAGTCGCAAAAGTTGACTTTTTCTTTGACTTTCAGTTCTGACCCGATTTAGCTTAGTTTAGTTATGCCTTTGGGTTCCTTTAGAACCACATTATGTGTTAGTATAACCCTCTGAGGTTATACAACATGGTTTCTTAGAAATCCAAGTTCATTGCATGTTTCCGTTAAATGCTTAAAAGTTGACCATTATGCCCTTTTGATATTAAAACGAGATTTTTGAAAATGTGAGAGGACAAAAACCTTTATTACTGATTTATAAGCATGTCCTAAAAATTTGACATCAGTTCGTGGTCTAAAATAGAAGTTATACGCGATATCGTAAAATGAAAGCTTTTTATTAATTAAATGGTATTTTTGGCATAAATCATATTTAAACCCAACTTTTGACACCAAACTTGTCACCTACTTTTAAGATATAATATTTAGGGATTTTTAGAAATTTTTGTTAAATTTTAAACTGATCATAACATAGGGTTCTTGCATTGACTCGGTAATTGACAGTTATGCCCTTTTCGCTAATAAAATTAGTTTTACACATCCTTTACATATCAAACTTTTTTTCTACTGATTTTATACATTAAATAAATTATTTTAAACAGTAGAGGCTGATCAAAATCTCAGATTTTCTTAATCAACCCGAATACCGTCAAATACCGACTTTTATGCGATTTAGGCGCATAGTATGGTTTAAAACCATATTCAGCACCTAAGACTTGTTACCTACTGATGTTATGAATAAATTTTTATACTTAAACAGTAAGTAAAAGTTTTGAACTCAGATTTCCAAATTTGACTCTTGTAGCATATGTGAAATGACCAAAATGCCTCTTCGGTGCATAGCTTGGTCATAAATGATAAAATTCACATATGTATGATATCTTACTGATATAACTTATTAAAGTAAATATTTTTACTGATTATTTTAGACCAGAATATCAGATTACTATTTAACCTCTTTTATAAACTTTAAAATGACCAAAATACCCTTACAGGGCTTAAATTGGTTTTAAATTCGATTTGGGCATAATGAAAGATATCCTACTGATATCACAACATATTTAAAGCATATTAACTTATGGAACTTGTACATGACTCATTTGGTTACCCGTTATGCATATACCCGTTTGGTACGGTTTATGTAACTAGTTTACATAAATTGACTGAAACGGGTCAAACCTTATCATTTTCACTTAAAAATCCAGAATGTGTTTAGTTTACCCATATTATACAAGTCCTCATACTTGTCGGGTCTAAATCACATTCTAATCTGGTCTTCGCTTAATCTTGTGTTTTGAACCGTAAACCTTCCCTTAAAACTAACCGGTCTAAGTTACAACTTAAATGAGACCCGTTAGGAATCTAATAGGTTAATAAAAACCTTCGTTCCAGATTGAGAGCCCCGGTTGAAGTACTTGCACTTGCTGATTAGAATATGCGGCTGGGTATAATTTACATTTTAGCTCAGGTAAATACTTTTAACTTATTTTCCCTTATACGGGCTTGGGATACCGTAAATTATTACCGCTTGGTCGAGTGTAGAAACCTTTTAATCGGAGATGATTAAATTGCATAATCCCATTTTAATCGGTATTGCTTGATAACAAATAACATTGGGGATTAATGACCGTGTCCTGGATATCCTTGGCTCATTTAAAAAGTGTAAATGGCCATAACTTAAGCATAGAGTGTAGGCATACACCTGTCTGTTGCGTATGTAAAAGATATACTCACTCGTGAGGAAACTTCTTGTGAGTTTATATTTGTGGTGTGTCGATTAATCTTGTTCGGTTTATTTAACACCGGCCCTAAATGTTGGACAAACATGTAATTCTGATACAAGATTGTTATTAACATAATTGTCCCAAGTTATAAAAGAATATCTGTGCCTTATGCATTTAAATCAATTTTCATAAACACTTTTCAAAAGAGTCAGTTAATTGTATTTACCAGTGTAAACTGACGTATTTTCCAAAAAGATTAAGTGGCAGGCACTGTACGTAATTGGCTGGGAGCTCGGGGTGTTAATAAGGAATCTTGCAAGTTCTAAACGTCTAAAGTTTGTTGAACAATGTTTATATTTCTGTTTTAAGATCCGCCTGTGGATCCATATACAACTGTTGTGTAATATTTTATTATACTTTCGAATCGGTTTGTATAAATTACTTTTAGACTTCCGCTGTGCATTAACTGTGATTATTTGACTATGATGATAACAACTACGTCACGATACTCCCCACCGGGCCCACCGGTAATACGTCGAAATATCGGGGTGTGACAGGTTGGTATCAGAGCCAACATTGAGTGAATTAAACACTAGCCTTTTGTGTTTAATCTCAATGACACAGTAGCACATTCCTTAACTCCCGAGTCTAGACATGAACTAGGAATGATCTCATCCCTGTTATTTGTATGCATTGTTTTCGATATTTGTGTATTACAGGAACGTGTCGCCGAGCAAAGCTGCCATTAGTGGAAGCTCCCCAAACCCGAAGTCTAAGAATGTTAAGCTTCGTACCATAACTCGAATTAGCATACGACCAGTATGTATAAAGGACCTTTTTGAACCCATTCCCAAAAATCAAACCAGTTGAACCCATTAACCATATTTCAGATCTTGTACCTAAGACTTTTGAAACTTAAATTGAGAAGCCGACATCGGAGGAGACCATACCTGTTGGTGCATAAATGTCTGTTAACTTCGTCTTGTATCGAGTCTTGTGCCTAGATAGGATAAACCAATGCTCAGATGTCAGGAAAATAGGATTTGTATGTTTATAGGCCATTTCGCACGAAATGGAGGTTGAACCATATCGTACGAAATGAAGGATAAGCCATTTCACACAAAATGGAATTAACCATTTCGTACGAAATGACCATTTCATATGAACTGATTCGTGAGGAATGGCCAGCCTATAAATACCTGAGCTGGTTTCTCATTTGTAACGATCCGAATTTCAGAGCCGAGGTGCTGCCAAATTGTTAACTGATTTGTAAAGCTTTAAAATCAATAAACAAGTGATTATAAACGTGAATCAAGCTGTAATCAAGTTCGTATCATTGATTCTGCCTTTGATATGGATTAAAACTCTTCTAATTGACTCATTCAGGTTGCACAACGATCCTACAAGTGGTATCAGAGCACAAGAAGAAGAGTTCTTACCGATTCAGCTTGTTTTCACCGGAATTTCTAACTTCTACTCATTCTTCTTCACGTTTTTCAAAATTAATCAGGATTTAACGGTTAAAATGGCTTGAATTTCACATATTACACGCGAAATACAGTATTAACAAATCCTTGAAAGTATTGGACCTAAAATCGACCTAAAACCAGATCAAATTGACAAAAATGTGGCCGATTGGATGATGTCATCATCATTTCGCACGGTTTGAACAAATCCATTTCGCACGGAATCAACATCTTGAACTTCATTTTGCACGGAATCAACATCTTGAACTTCATTTCGCACGGAATCAACCTTGTGGACTTCATTTCATACGAAATAAACTTCCATTTCGCGTCAAGTTGCCATTTCGCACCAAAGAGACCATTTCGTGTGAAAGCTTCATTCCGTTTGAAGACCATCTCGTGTGAAATCCATTTCGCTTGAATTTCATTCCGCGTGAAATTCATTTCGTGTGGAATCCATTTCGCTTGAAAAGTCATTTTCAGATTTAATCACAAAATTTGTCTAAGTGTTTGTTAATTGTTTCAGGTATTTGAAGATGGGTGATGATTTTCTAAATCCGTTCAGTGATGTGTTTGCTTACACTAGCAATTCAGGAGATGGCACAACAAGCCACACAAATGAAATTGCACCGAATCCGAGTCCAAAGAAAACCATTGCTGATTCTTTGAGTGTTGATAATGCCTACGGCACCTACAACAAACCGCCCAAGCTAATGGCCATAGAAGATTACAATAGATGGGCAAGTAGATTTGAGGAATGGCTACAGGCATTTGCATACCTAAGTAGGAAGAGTTTGAAAAATGGTTTTGACATTGGAAGAACTGATTATGAGAACTTAACTGATACTCCACAAGAGAATTTCATTGCAGAACAGAAATGCATCGCTTTACTTCATCAATAAGTGAGAGATGATATTATATCATTGATTGAATAAAAAGATTTTGAGAATAAAATAAAAATTCTAGAAAATGAAGATGTGTTTTGGATAAAATTGGAAAACAAAGTTTTAAAAGAAAAAAAAGAAGAATTTCAAAATCAAATAAAAGTTTTAGAAAATGAAAAATATGTTTTAGATAAAAATAAAATTGAAAATGAAAAGGCAATAAATTCTCATCTTGAGAAAATTACTCAACTTGAAAATGAAGTTGAGTGTGCTAGAAATAAAATCAATGACTTAGAAAAGAAATTGAAAGGTTTTGTGACTTCGTCATCAATACCAGATCACGTATGTCCAAAACCGATCAATGAAATTCCAATAAGTGACAATGTCACAAATTATGACAAGGTCATAATTGAAGATTGTGATGATAAAACTGATGATGAAGATGATAAAAAGAAAATATTTTTGAAATTAAAAGAAAAATTTCAAGAAACTGTTTTACAATCTACTGAAAGAGGCGAATGTTCAAAGCAAAAACCTTTTAAGAAGAATGTAGAACAAAAACAAAACGTGGAAAATCCGAAAACTTTTCAAAACAACAATAAAAAATCATCAGTTCAATCATTTAATCATTATAAAAAAACCACAAAAAGTTGAAAATCAAAACTCACAAAAAGTTGGTAACAAGTGGTGCAGGTTTGACCACAGTGCTCAAAAGTCAAATCAAGCTTACAGGAGAAGATGGAATGAAGATTTTTCAGAGACGAATCATTATGATGATAGAAAAAGGAGAAGTCATGATTACCACAAGGTAAATCAATGTATCTAAGTGTTTGGTTTGAAAGTGGTGAATGGTACGATAACAGGGTGTGCTACAGATGTGGTTTTAAAGGACACATTGCTGTTAACTGCCAGAGCCAGAATTTTGAGACGAGAAGATGCTATGAATATCAAATCAAAGGTCATATTGCCAGAGATTGCCCAATGAGATCAAAGAAAATATCGAGGGCTGAATCTCATAAAATGGTAAAGAAATCAGTCAGAGTCGAAGAAAAGCCCAAAGAACAGAATGTGAAATTGTCACAAGGGCAGAAAGACAGACTGAGAAAGAAAAGGAAGAAAGCAAGGGAGTATCTTGAAAGAATTTTGTCCTCGGGTACAACTGGAGATTCAGATAAAAGTTCTGATGAATCGCTTCACTCAACAAAACATGATAAGTCAAGTAAAACAAACTCATCAGATACAAATCTGAGGACAAAAGGGAGGATACAGAAAGAAAAATGGACTAATCAAACCGATGAAAAATCAAAGAAAGTTAATTTTTCAGATAAAATCTTTATCAAAGTTTTTGAGTATAAAAGAAATTGTGAAAGGTTTTTCACATCACAGGTTTATGAATTTGGAAAACCTAAATCCAGTAAGGATTGGGTTCCACTTTCTGGCGATGAATTTGTTTCTTCAAAAGCAAAGGATCCACGCTTTGGCGATGAGTCTGACTCATCAAAGTCAGACGAGCCATAATCGGGTAATGAATCTGACTCGTCAAAATCAGAACAGCCACAAATTGAGGTAAAAAGTGTTGATTCTATTTTGACAATGAATGATGCAAATTTTCAATCATTGTCAAATAGGAATTTAAAACAAGAAACTGGCAAATTTTCAATCATTGCCGGAGCTCCTAAGTTGGTAATCGTGGAGCAGGAATCGACATCTTTCTTGACAAAGTTTAATCAAGGACATTAATTTGTACTTGATTTAACTTTCTTACCAAGTTGTATTAACCTTGAATAATGTCAAATATCAGTTTTTACAAGTGGTTGAAGAAGAACAAAGTGATGAATGTGTCCCCAATTCTACAAGTAATTTCAACAAAACTAATTTTCTGGAAAAACCATTTTGATTAAAACAAACTTAAGTGTTTTGAAATCATATTGGGAAAATAGTTTGTTGTCAAGGGGAGTTCTGATTGTTTAAGCCAAGTGGATGGTGAATTGAAGCAATTTACATCAGTTTGTCACTTTATTTGTACAGTTTTTTTGTTTTCAAATTTTCCCAGAAAATCAAAATTAAAACATATTTTGATTTTAGGGGGAGTAGAAAATTTTAGAAAATTTGAAAAATCCAAAAACATGATAAAATCAAAACTCCAAAAACATTGAAAAATGAAAAATGAGTTTTGTTGAGAAAAAGAGGAAATGATAGTACATCAGTTAGACAGTTATGGTACGCTAAAGAAATGTAATGATTAAATAGCATTAAACGGTCTCACTGATGATATGCCGATAGGTTTTTACACATTTAGTAAACTTTTTCGGGATATAAACTTAAAATCAAACTTGCTTATTTCATGGGGAACACTACTTGGATATATAGGTAACCCCTGAAATCTCGTTTGAATGACCCCTCTTTCTGAAATACTAGGTCTTTATACTCAGTGATATCTGGGGTATTATCCCGGGACTTCTGATAATGCGGAAGCAATGGCCTAGTCCCCGTATAATACTTTACTGTTGCTTGAAATAAAAGCCCGCCCTCAGCATAAAAAATGATGAATCATTGAAAAAATGCAAATCATGTGCTGTTGTAAAAAAGATCCTCTAAAGGGGACACACCAAAAGTCGAGCCTTCAACTCAGCAAAAAAAAATATGAGCTCTTAAGGTTTCGCAATTATCCCTTTACAGATATCATCTGTGGTATACTCACCTGTAAGACTGAATATTGGGATCTGGATACGGGAGTATATTCAAGAGGTGGGACACATGAATGAGTTTAAGTTCTTAATACACCTAATTCGTATCTTGAATAAGTTGAAATTTGTGTGAGAATTTAAGTGGATCAGTATATCGACAATCTAAGTGAACTGTTTAATTCTTAATGTGTAACTAAGCTCAACGGTACTTGTGACTTGTCAAAAACTGATATGATCCTCTTACACGAACTCACAAAAAGTTGTTTGTATATAGTTTATTTCCTAAATCCAAAAAGATTTTAGTGTGTTTTAGCATAAAGTTTTGAAAATTCAAAAAGACTTTATTTCATATTATTTTCGACAACTGATATTGAAAAGCGAATTTTCAAAATTCCATGTGCTAAACATGATGAATAATGGGTTGGGAAAGATTGTTTTTGAAATGAATTATGATATTTTCACAAGTGATCATCAAAGATTAAAATTGTAAAATCATTTTTGATGTATTAGTTTACAAGAGGATTCTTAAAATTGTTAAATTTAAAAAAAAAATTGAATCTTACTTTTGGGTAGAGAATGTGCAGGTTAGCCAGAGTTCGACTTCTGAGGTTTTTCTGCAGATTAAAGCCAGTTTTTTTTATCCTGTTTCTACGGAAAGCCAGAAGAAGTTTTAGAGCTTGTGAAAGCCAGACTACGATCCCAGCACAGCTTAAGGGGGAGTCTGCGAGCAAAGAGGAGTCTGTGTGCATAAGATCCAGTTCCAGATCCTGGAACAAAGTTCAAAGAGCTAGGTTGTGATTCTGAAACTGTGAAGAAAAGCACCAGAGTGAGTTTCTAAGAAAGTATGAGAATAATAGGAGATTAAAGATTAAATCAACATTCAAGGGGGAGATTAGTTGTTGATAGAGAATAAGGAGAGATTGAAGAAAGCTTGCAATGTCAGATACGTTGGAAATAGCACGAAGACTGATAAAGATTAAGACTGAAGCTTATTGAAGACTCGATCCCAAAGACTTCGTCAACATCCAAGGGGGAGTCTGTTGGTGCATAAATGTCTGTTAACTTCGTCTTGTATCGAGTCTTGTGCCTAGATAGGATAAACCAGTGCTCAGATGTCGGGAAAATAGGATTTGTATGTTTATAGGCCATTTCATACGAAATGGAGGTTGAACCATTTCGTACGAAATGAAGGATAAGCCATTTCGTATGAACTGATTCGTGCGGAATGGTCATCCTATAAATACCTGAGCTGGTTTCTCATTTGTAACGATCCGGATTTCAGAGCCGATGTGCTGCCAAATTGTTAACTGATCTGTAAAGCTTTGAAATCAATAAACAAGTGATTATAAACGTGAATCAAGCTGTAATCAAGTTCGTATCATTGATTCCGCCTTTGATTTGGATTAAAACTCTTCTGATTGACTCGTTCAGGTCGCACAACGATCCTACAATACCAACTGTCCCTGAGGCTCCCACTCCCAAGATGATACCTATGGACCCAAACGACCCATATTTCTTACCTCCAAGTCTTGGAATCCCAAACTTGGATTATACCAGTCTTGACCTTATTCGTGATCCATATTATTCATTAACCATAAAATCCTTGGATTCCACTTTTGCAAGGATTCCTAATATAGAAGATTTCAACTACCCACAAAAACCTTCAGTATCCGTACCGCTCTCAGTGAACTAAGGAGAAAACTTTCAGAATTAAAATGAAGAAGAAACTTCTTTTGTTATATTTCATTTCTATAGTAGTCCCTATAAGGACATATATATCTTCTAAGTCCCTGTGTGGGCAAATCTCTCTGTGTAAGACCCGTTTAGGGCAATTATTGTGATTCTTTAGGATTTTCTATAAAAAGTTTCCTTTTTTAAATTTATTTTGGTATTAAACATATACATATGTATTATGTCCTAAATCATAACGTCATTTCAATTTATGATTGCTCTGCCATTATATATCAAAGAAAATCTTAAAGGTATAACGTAGCCTATAGGTCATTTTAGACATGGCTGTAATGGTAAAGCCTTTTTAAGATGATAGATCCTTGTTAACACCTAAGAACGTGTTAGCACTCTTGACAAATGTGATTCGAGAAAATCACAATAGTCATCCTTAAATTGGATTCTTCCAATTTCTTATCTAGCCTAGTGATTTAGAAATCATGGCTCAAATCATCAAATAAAATGGTCATATCATAAACATCCATTAGTGATGAAGTGCCTAGTGGCTATATCTATTGTCCTAAAAGACAAAGACAGTTGTAGTCTTTGACTCCCTGTCAAGAAAGGTAATGAACTATGTTCAAACCTTAATGCCTCGATCCTATAAGATCATGGCTTATAATTTCGAAATTGTCCTCGTGACAAGGCCTTTTGTGCCATTTCAATATCCTTAATAGTTTATAACTGGATTAACTATAATGAAGAGTTTAAAATAAACCTGATTATCAAATTAACCAAATATGGTCTATTTATACCATGGTTAATGAATCATCGAAGATGATGATTCCAAAATAGACTTCTAAATAAAATTATTGACAATTGTTTTATAGAAGACAAGCCTCAGCATGCCTGAATCAGATGAAGTCAATAGTCATCCCAATATGAGGAATGACAATACAAGGATGAATGTAACGGCTGCAGATTTACAGACAATGATAGATAATGCTGTCACTCGAGCCGTTGACAGACAGTTCAAAGAATCAAGTGGTGCTCGCAATGGGACCCAATCTGTGCCTCACACAAAACCACCTTCTAAGGCACATACGTCTTATAAGAATGATTCTCATCATTCTTCAAATTAGAGAAGTGTTCCATCCAGACAAATTGTGCTCAATCAGGAGCCACGTGTTAAGACCTACTCTTATAAATACTTTGTCTCTTGCAAAACAAGGTACTTTACAGGAGAAAAAGGAGCCATCGATTGTATGACATGGCTCGATGAGATGGATACTGTAGTAGACATCAGTGGTTGTACAGAGCAGGATATTGTGAAGTTTGTTTCGCATTCGTTCAAAGGAGAAGCTCTGGCTTGGTAGAGGTCTCTAATCCAAGCCACTGGGAAGATCCCATTGTATAACTTGTCTTGGGATCAATTTGTTGCACTGATCAAGGAAAACTTCTATCCTCAGCATGAGGTACAAAGGATATAAATAGACTTCTTGACTCTGATCATGAAGAATTTAGATTGCCAGGCATACGTGACAAGTTTCAACACTATGTCCCGCCTGGTTCCCTATTTAGTCACCCCTGAACCTAAACGCATAGCGCGTTTTATTGGAGGCCTAGCTCCAGAAATTATGGGAAATGTTAAAGCATCTAGGCCTACCACATATAGGTTCGTGGTGGACTTATCCTTATCTCCTACTTTAGATGCAATCAGGAATAAGTCTGTTAAGACTTCTGGCGAGGGAAAAAGGAAAGGAGAAGAGGAAAACTCTCATCAATCTAACAAGAAGAAGAAGGGAAATTCTGAACACAGGAAAGATTCCAAGTTCAAGAAAAATTCAAGTCAGTCTAATAGCAGACCCAATTGCAGTAACTGCAGAAACCGTCATTCTGGAAAATGTACGATTGATCCACATGCAAAACTATGTGGGATTTGCAAGACCAAGGGTCACAAGACGTTAGAATGCAAGGAGTTAAAGAACGCGACTTGTTACAACTGTAAAAAGGAAGGGCACATCAAAACCAACTGCCCAAAGCTTGCAAAGAAGCCTGAAGAGGCCAAGAAAACAAACGCGCGAGTCTTCCAGATGAACGCCCAGGAGATAGTGCAGAATGATAATGATATAGTAGGTGTAACACCCCGTGTTTCGGAAGTCAAAGTCAAGATTGAAGTCAAAGGAAGAAAATATTGCTAATTGCGATCTGTCTCTCCTTGCTCAATTCCTGTTTTGACTTCTTTGACTTGTAATTAGCCTATTTTATTATCGCTTTAGTTGTATTATGTGGAGTATCTATTAATAATCGCATAGTAATCGCTATTTATCGCTTGATTAATCGCTTTATCGCTATCGCACTCGCAACTCGAATTTACGCATTTTGGTTATTGTTATACGTGTGTGTGTGCCTTATGTGTTACTTGTGTGTGTTTATTTATGTTATGTTGTGGTGATCAATCGAAACGCAATCGAAAACTCAACCGCAATTGAATTGCAAACGCTAAACGAATATGAAATAAGGATGCTTGTATGTTGATATAGTAGTTGGGATTAAAAGTAATTTGACTAGGAAATCCTCTCGCATCGCAACGCTCGCAATCGCAATTGAAATGGCAAAACTCGTCGCACCAAACACTTGAACAAGTGGCCAATCGACCAGGTGGCCAGCCGATCGACCAGCCCCTCTCCTCCCCTTTCCTTTTTTGGGAAACCCTATAAATACCCCTTGTCACCATCATACTTTCCACTTTTGGCAAATCTCCTCCGACCAGCTCATCTTCCCCACTTTTCTTCAGATTTCTCGTGATTCCGGTAAGACCTCGTCCTAAATCTTGTACTTCCTTAATCTACACGCACTCCTACACCTTTCTATCTTTTGAATCTTAACTTTTAACCATGAAATCATCAAGATTCAAAGTGTTCTAGGATGACGTCATCATGTGTTCTTGAGAACTTCATGTTTTGGCCACAATCCACCGAGAACAACCTAGATCTAACCGATTTCCACATAAACAAACAAAGATCTTTCATAGATCTAAACATATTCACAATGAAAAGGATTGAAAGATGGTTTTTCCAACTTTATTTCAACTCTTTTACACTCAATGCATTCAAAACCGATAGAATCGGAGCTTGTGCCAACTTACTAGTCATTCTTGTGGTTGTGTTGGTTCAAGATCTGGATTCTATCCACGAGACTACCGATTTTGGGTTAAACATGGAACACCGTCTCGAACAGCTAACTGGTCGGATTTGGGTGATTCTTGTCCGATAAGGGGTACCAAGCATTGACAAGGTTTCTGTTGCTTAATACGTTATCAAAACGTCTCGATAAAATGACAAACAATCAAAACAACCAAGTGTAAAACGAATAGGTCGACCAGGACGGAGTGTCGTCCGATCGAACAGCCATCCAAACAACCGGTCATCCGATCGACTTGCACCTTGTCCCCACAATTAATTTTCAAATCAACCCTCAAGAGTTTTGGGAACACCGAACGGATTGCCGTCCGATCGAGTTACCACTCGATCGACCGACCATCCGACTATGTGATGTTTCGAAACTCCAACACTAAACAATTTTTGACATGTTCAATGCACATGTGTTGCCACCCGATCGGACAACCGTCCGATCGAGTGACAACCTGCTGTGAACTTGTTCTCGCTGAAGTGCCCAACCCATCGGACTGTCACCCGATCGAATGGTCATTCGATCGATCGACCTGAAAGGTAGAGGTACTTCCATGTTTTCAAAATACTACAACGAAAACTTCAAAAGTCTAACCATCATACACAAACACATCCTTCACAAAAGAAGAAACAATCCACTCGAAAGGTCACTCGACCGGATGACCATCTGAGCGGACTGACAACCGAACGATCGGTTGTCCGATTGGACTACCATCTGATCGAACTCCTGATTCGACCCACTATCACTTGTTCCATTTTACGCGTCGCTTATCGTTATGCTATCAATCTGTTCAGGCTAACCCTACTCTCTAGCTCTCCCTTCAATCCATCAATCGCTGTGAGTATACTCGAATCCCTTTTTGCTTTACGCACTTTTGGGTGTTACATACGTTACATATACTAAATCACATCAAACACACTACGCAATACTTTAACGCTAACCGTTACCGCATGTTATACGTGACTTAATGAATGCTTGTTTGTTATGTTTACACATGGAATGCTGTCTACCTACCTTAGTAACGATAGTACTATAGTTTGGACTCAGCACCTGTTCACTCAGGGGTTGTTAAGGACAATTAGTTACATGGCTCACAGTGGTGAGTGTGTATCGCGAACTGCCTTGGGCAGTCAACCCGCAGTCATTGGTATCGATAGGTTCATGTCGATAACTAACATGCCTCATTTTACACTGTACGTGTTGGTTATGCATAACGATTTCGAACTCTATATGCTATTGTCAAAGTTGTATGCTCACCTTTACACTATGTGTATTGACTTTTACTTTAACGTATGTGACAGGTGCTTAGGATGCTTATTTGCTTACTTTGCTGTGAAATCGAGACTAGGAAAGACCTGGGTCAACAATAAACAACTGTCTGTAATAAAAATATGAGTTGTCGGAACAGAACAATTTGACTAGATCAGTTCTGTAATAATTGTATTATCATTTATGACATGGTATGGGACGTGTTGCTTTAAATATTTGGTAAATATAGTTGTTATGGAAACTTCTGGACAATCTGTTTCGCTCAGTGCCACGCCCCGATGTTTCCGCCATCGGTTGGGGTGTGACAGCAGGTACCCTTCTTATCAATAAGGTTTATGCTAAGAATTTTGTTTGATTTTGACGCAGATAAGTCTATTGTAGGCAATAAATGTTGTGAGCTATCGAATCTACCTGTTAGAACTCTAGACATAAAACATGAGCTAGAATTAGCCGATGAAACCTTAGAGATTGCTTCAACAATTTTAGATGGATGCTTTATATCTATTAGGAATCACTCTTTTTTCCAATGTCCTTATGGCGAGCTTTCAAGCTATCCAAAATCATCAATATAACAAGGACAGATGTGACATTTGATCCCCTGTCAAAAAGGTAATGGACTAGGTCCAAGCCTTAAATGCCATTGATGGTCCTTTTGTGACCTAGGCTAAATATAATTGATATATATTTAAATAACATTCATTGGGAATGTTCATACCATATTAGCCTGTATGGTTTAATGATACCATGGTTAGTATATGTTAGGTCATCAGGATGATAAATAGCTATTATAGTGCAACTAAGTAATTGTTTCATTTGGTGTTAGGGACCAAGTATCGAGTATGACAAACTCGGATAAGAAAACCGTCAATCGCGTCATTGATGATGCGACACATACTAATGATGCTACAATTGTGAACCTCAAAATTAACAGAGATGTTCTCCAAGCTATGATTGACGCAGCTGTTGGAAAGGCTGTGAGAAAGGTCGTGAAAAAGTTCGAAGAGCCCAATGCTACTTGCTCCAAATCCCAATTAAAACCACACTTCTTTACTCACGAGAAGGATCTTGTTCATACCTCGAATGCAAAGAATGAACCAAAAAGGAAAAAGGGAGGAAGACAACTCCCAGATTTCTAAGAAAAAGGGTAAGCTTGAGCTCAATAAGAACCAACAAAAGTCCAATAAGAAACCTGTATGCAAGACCTGCTGTAAAAGACACTGGGGGCAGTGTCGAATGGATCGAAAGCCAAGACCGTGTGGCATCTGTAAAAGAATTGGTCATAAAACCCATGAATATAAGGACATAAAGGATGCAGTCTGCTTCAGCTGTAATGAGAAAGGCCACGTCAGGACTACGTGCCCTAAATCTGTGAAGGGAGGTGCGACTAAGGATAGAAAGCCTAAGAATGAAAGCGCTTAAACTCTCCCGATGAATGCCTGAGGCAGTTCATATCAATAATGACATCAGGTACATTACTTATCATTTATCAGTAATATAAGTGCTAAGAGTTTTGTTTTGATTCGGATACCAATAAATCGTTCATAAATTGTAAGCATAGCAAACTTTTAAAATCTTCCCATAAGAACCCCAGATATTAAGTGTAAGGTAAAACTTACAGGCAGAAATCATAGGAACCATTTCCCTGTCAGAAATCTTCATTCGTAAAATTCTTGAGTACCCACTCTCCAGATGGAGTACGTCATTATATGTTATTTTATTTTAAATATCTCATTGATTTCTATCAACTGTGAATACCAGACTGTATGATGAAAGTGCCATATGAGGATTGGTGTCTCTTAATATGTTCCATAGATTGCTTCCATGCCTGATCAGTATGGAGGTTTAATGCATGGAACCACTGAGATATCCCAATGGTCATATTGTACTAAAGTCATCTAATGGTATTCAAAGAAGATATCCAGAATAGAAATGTCCAAGTAAGTGTCACTGATTAAGGTATCCATGGATTCGTAAAGAAAATGTGTCATTTATCTGACACAGGCAAAGATAGTAGAACCGGGGCTTGAGATTTGGAAAATCTCTGTAATCTCCTTGCGTCTTGACTATCTTCTCCACAGAAGTACCCTGTTTACCTCCGAAGACAAGTAGAGTTAAGATTAACATCCCGCTTAAGGCTGCAGTATTGTGAAATCTCCGTGTCGATTAGTACCACCAATTATGGAAGAATCGAAACCCTAATTAAATGAGTTTTAAGATAAAGGTTCATAAAGCCTAATTCGTAATTCTAAGAGCTCTGATATTATTAATTAAGAAAGACGGTTCATTATGCTTATGCATTGATTACCGCAACCCTACTTAGGTATTAACTGAGAATCGCTATTAGCTACCCAGGATCGTCGACTTGTTCAACTAACCATGAGGTTAGAAAATCTTTAAGATTGGTTTAAGCAGTAATTGGAAAGACTATCCCACCTTAAATAAGCTCTCATATAACTAATAGTTAGTATGTAAGCATCAAGGCTGCTCCTTTGGAGACCTTGTATGGATGGGATGTTAAACATCTGTTGTTGGACAGAAGTTTGGTAAGTCCAAATTAGCAGGACCTGAAATTACCTTGGAAACAACGAATAAGATCATACGAGTCCGTAATCGTCTGAAAGTTGCCAATAATCGACAGAAAATCAATGATTGATGAGAATCGCAAACCTCTTAAGTTCTTAACAAGGGATAATATTCAACAGAAAGTATCACCCTAGAGAGGTGTACTACATTTTGATGTAGCGGGCAAATTAAACACTGAATAAATAGTACCATTCGAGAAAACCGAATACATCAAGATCAGGAGCTTATAAGCTAAAACCTATTTAAGGAGCTTGGTGGAACTCGCAATGTGTTCCACACTTGTGATTTAAAGATATGGCTAGACAATAGGTCAAGAGCATTGTCACATAATGATGTGAGGACTAATAAAAACTTAGAGTTTGTGGTGAAATCAGCATCGATTGAGGATCGACAAGATTAGAAGCTCCAAAAGGATACATGTACCTATTATAAAAGTCATCTTGGGTGCCTAGAGAGGCCCCATATATGATGTGGAAGATTAAGTCCATTATAAGAAAGAAAGTACTTCCATCTTTTGAGCAAATCTCGAGGTCGAGATTTCTTTTAAGGGGGTGAGGATGTAACACCTCGTAAAAATCACGTCCAATGATGTTTTGACACGTGTACAAAACCCTACGTTGACTATAAAGGACTAATTTTTGCGAAAAAACAAAAACTCTGATTATGAAAGGATTGGAACTATTAACATGCTTAAAATAAGTCTCTGAATAACCTCTTACGGTATTCATATTCACAAATGAGCCACTTGTTGATCGAGAGTAGCCGTTTGCGTAATAATTTGAAAGTTTGCGCGACGAGGGTTAAAAGCGTCAACATGTTAATTCTTACCTCTGAGTGACCTTTTAACAAACCCGAAGCATCGTGATGTTTAATAATACACGCGAAAAACACTCCGGAACAGTGACATGGGCTTAACATACCTTAAATAACCTTTACATAACCTAGGAATAAATTTTGGAGGGTTTGGTGTGTTGAAATCAAGTTAATTCGATCGCAGGGACTAATTGCGTCAAACTGCATAAGTCTGCTGATTCGTATGGTATTGAACATTCCAGGACTTGACCATAAGTTAAACATACCATAAATATCCTTTACACAACTTAGAAATAGGCTTTGAGTGGTTCGGTGTGCAAAAATAAACTTTTTGGTCAAACAGGGACTAAAAGCGTCAAAAAGTGCATAAGTTTGCATTTTTGCGCATATCTTACGTTCTCAATATATCCGGACATCCAAAAATTTATGTAGTCATTAAAATATTTTATTTTAGTGATTGGCATGATAAAATTCCATTCGTCGCTTAATTTGGATCGTTTTTGCATCCGTTACGACTTCCGTCGTAATTAACCGAATAACGCAATCGTACGAACAAACGAACCGACATACGATATGTTTTTGAGCGTATTTTAAGTTCCCTACATTTTAACTTCATTTTAGAGCCTTGAAATGGGGTTAACGGGGCTTAAACGTGTCAAAAATGCATCGAAAACCAAGTTTTGGGCATTCAGGGACGAAAATTGTAAATCTGTGAAACTTGCTAGGCCTGGGGCGTAAGCCTAAGCCTATTCTTACGCGGCCCGCGTCAGACCTTCAGCACATAAACATTGAATCTGGTCTTTGAGCCTGTTTTGATGGCTTTTAACCCTTGATTTTGGATGCTATGGGCTGGTTTTGAGTACCCATTGTATTTTAAAACCTTGTGCCCACATGTATGGCCAAGATCGAAGCACGGGTTACGAGAAACGATCCTAACGGTTCTTGAAATCCTATAAATACCCACTTGTTTTGCTCTCATTTCACACACTTGATCTGAATTGCTCTAAGTTGAAGCCTTATGCTTCATATCTGAGTATTCTAGATCAAATTCTTCCTTGCTTGGACCCCTTGTAAGTACCCTCTTATGGCTAGTTATTTTTATTTGGCTTTAAAAGCCGAAAAGTCAAGCGTTTGCGATAAACGCTTTGACTTTTAAACGGTCAACCCATTGTTCGCAACGAACATGGCTACGTGATCATAATTAGGTAGGTATTAAACCCTCAAAAAGGGACCTCCTAATTACCACGTTTGCTTAGTTAATTGTCAGGTCAAAATAATTAAAATAAAAGTCAAACGAGTCGGTTTTTAAATAAAATTCATAACTCATGATGTAAAGGCAATAAAATTAGTTTTGTCACTTTAATAACTTGGTAAATATTAATTGAACATGTCTAGGCATGTTCAACCCGACAATTCTGAGTTTAGACTCGGTTCGCAACCGAAAGTCGCAAAAGTTGACTTTTGCTTTGACTTTCAGTTCTGACCCGATTTAGCTTAGTTTAGTTATGCCTTAGGGTTCCTTTAGAACCACATTATGTCTTAGTATAACCCTATGAGGTTATACAACATGGTTCCTTAGAAATCCTAGTTCATTGCATGTTTCTGTTAAATGCTTAAAAGTTGACCATTATGCCCTTTTGATATTAAAACGAGATTTTTGAAAATGTGAGAGGACAAAAACCTTTATTACTGATTTATAAGCATGTCCTAAAAATTTGACATCAGTTCGTGGTCTAAAATAGAAGTTATACGCGATATCGTAAAATGAAAGCTTTTTATTAATTAAATGGCATTTTTGGCATAAATCATATTTAAACCCAACTTTTGATACCAAACTTGTCACCTACTATTAAGATATAATATTTAGGGATTTTTAGAAATTTTTTTTGAATTTTAAACTGATCATAACATAGGGTTCTTGCATTGACTCGGTAATTGACGGTTATGCCATTTTCGCTAATAAAATGAGTTTTACACATCCTTTACATATCAAACGTTTTTTATACTGATTTTATACATTAAATAAATTATTTTAAACAATAGAGACTGATCAAAATCTCAGATTTTCTTAATCAACCCGAATACCGTCAAATACCGACTTTTATGCGATTTAGACGCATAGTATGGTTTAAAACCATATCTAGCACCTAAGACTTGTTACCTACTGATGTTATGAATAAATTTTATACTTAAACAGTAAGTAAAAGTTTTGAACTCAGATTTCCAAATTTGACCCTTATAGCATATGTGAAATGACCAAAATGCCTCTTGGGTGCATAGCTTGGTCATAAATGATAAAATTCACATATGTATAATATCTTACTGATATAACTTATTAAAGTAAATATTTTTACTGATTATTTTAGACCAGAACATCAGATTACTATTTAACCTCTTTTATAAACTTTAAAATGACCAAAATACCCTTACAGGGCTTAAATTGGTTTTAAATTCGATTTGGGCATACTGGAAGATATCCTACTGATATCACAACATATTTAAAGCATATTAACTTGTGGAACTTGTACATGACTCATTTTGTTACCCCTTATGCATATACGCGTTCGGTACGGTTTGTGTAACGAGTTTGCATAAATTGACCGAAACGGGTCAAACCTTATCATTTTCACTTCAAAATCCAGAATGTGTTTAGTTTACCTATATTATACAAGTCTTCATATTTGTCGGGTCTAAATCACATTCTAATCCGGTCTTCGCTTAATCTTGCGTTTTGAACCGTAAACCTTCCCTTAAAACAAACCGGTCTAAGTTACAACTTAAATGAGACCCGTTAGGAATCTAATAGGTTAATAAAAACCTTGGTTCCAGATTGAGAGCCCCGGTAGAAGTACTTGCACTTTTTTATTAGAATATACGGCTGAGTATAATTTACATTTTAGCTCAGGTAAATACTTTTAACTTATTTTCCCTTATACGGGCTTGGGATACGGTAAATTATTACCGCTTGGTCGGGTGTAGAAACCTTTTAATCGGAGATGATTAAATTGCATAATCCCGTTTTAATCAGTATTGCTTGATAACAAATAACATTGGGGGTTAATGACCGTGTCATGGATATCCTTGGCTCATTTAAAAAGCGTAAATGGCCACAACTTAAGCACAGAGTGTAGGCATACACCTGTCTGTTGTGTATGTAAAAGATATACTCACTCGTGAGGAAACTTCTTGTGAGTTTATATTTGTGGTGTGTCGATTAATCTTGTTCGGTTTATTTAACACCAGCCCTAAATGTTGGACAAACATGTAATTCTGATACAAGATTATTATTAACATAATTGTCCCAAGTTATAAAAGAATATTTGTGCCTTGCACATTTAAATCAATTTTCATAAACACTTTTCAAAAGAGTCAGTTAATTGTATTTACCAGTGTAAACTGACGTATTTTCCAAAAAGATTAAGTGGCAGGTACTGTACGTAATTGGCTGGGAGCTCGGGGCATTAATAAGGAATCTTGCAAGTTCTAAACGTCTAAAGTCTGTTGAACAATGTTTATATTTCTGTTTTAATATCCGCCTGTGGATGCATATACAACCGTTGTGTAATATTTTATTATACTTTCGAATCGGTTTGTATAAATTACTTTTAGACTTCCGCTGTGCATTAACTGTGAGTATTTGACTATGATGATATCAACTACGACACGATACTCCCCACTAGGCCCACCGGTAATACGTGGAAATATCGGGGTGTGACAGCCCATGAGGTGACTATGTCTTACAGCCGGAGGCCCGATACAAATCTGCTAGGTTTGAGCCTTCCTACGCCGTTGCACGCATGTTAATGGCCTTTCAAACCATTAATCGATCTGTTTCCTTGTTTTGCTTTCATACGAGGATTTACAAACATACATACACACAATGACTACAAAGGTTTTATTCATACACACAAACAAACACATGAACTCGCTCAACTTTTGTTGATGTTTTCAAACTACATATATTTCAGGGAATTAGTTGTGAATCTGGCGGGCGTTTGCATGTTTCAAGTTATGCCAAGAATAAAAGATGTCATCCATGGTCTTAGGGTTTAGCTAGGGTTTCCTATCCTGGACTAGACACTCCTCCCAAATCCTGGTTTTATTTAATATCTTTTGTCGAGTCCTTAGTGAACTCCTAAACAATTCGTATGCTTTGTAAAACTTGAATTTAAAGTCTATGTTTCAGACAATGATATGTTTTTAAACTTATTGAATGGATGACAAATCAATGGTTTTTATGATATAGTTGTTTTTATGATTGAATGTAATGATATTAAGAAAGTCACACCATAATCATGCTTCCGCAATATTCAGGGTGTGACACAATCCATTGAGGATCGTGTTTCTTGATTAAGACACACACAGTGAGTATACTCGAACCCATTTTCATTTAATGCACTTTTGGGTGTTACATACGTTCTCTATCAAAACATAGCACACAACGCAAACACTTTATAAACGCTAACCGCTCCCGCATGCTATACGTGATTTGTTGAATGCTTGTTACTATGCTTACACAGTGTTCTTGCCAGACCGCCTTTAGCAATGATAGTACTATAGTTTGGACTCAGCACCTGTTTAGGCAGGGGTTGCTAAGGATCACATATTTTACTTCACGTGTTCACTTCGGTTAACATGTGTCGCGCATACTCTACTCGCAGTCACGTGGTTAGGTTGTATCATTGTTAGTAGTTACATGTTTCGCCCATTACGTGTTACATGCTGGTTATGTGTAAACACTTTTTATGTTATATCAATGCAAACTTGTGTACTCACCTTTACTTTATGTACTGACTTTATTTTAACGTATGTGACAGGTTGATGGTCTGTTTGCTGCAATGGATTAGGAACTCTCGAAACCCGCAAAGAAAATCTAGGTTGTCAGACTTGTTTTGTTTGAGAGACATGATATTTGTTTTGACTGTTTGTTTGATAGTATGGGATATTAAACGTGATAAACATTGGTAATGAATAGATGTTATGGATTCTCTTAAGCAATCTGGTTCGCCTAGTGCCGCGCCCCGATTATTCCGCCATCGGTTGGGGTGTGACAGATTGGTATCAGAGCTTACCTATAGGGAATTAGGTCGATTCGTGTAGAATGGACCTAGTCTATAGTCTAAGTACCAACAGACCCTTCGTACGAACCCACTTGGGGCTTCATACGAACCCACATGTTGTGATACTCTCGTTCAAGCCTGCTATGCTACACCTTCGTACGAACCCATACGCACAGCTTCGTACGAAGGCACCTTTCCTAAGGTTGAAAACTATTTTTTGCCTTTCCTAAGGCTAACACAATACACATGTTTTGAAAATGCTCGCATAACACAAACGAGTAATTGTGTCGAGATTAGGTGTGAAAACCAAGAACTCTTGATAAGGTCACTCACCCCGCGTATTTTACTCTCATCACGAGAATCCTTCGTTGAGCTAGTAGTGACATCCATATCTCGACGACAATCTCCATCTCTATCTCGTGGTTTACCACAATTAAGAGCGAAGTTGTTAAGTTAGGGGTGAAACCCGCATCTTAATGATACGTTCCACACCCTACTTTGATTTTACAAATCTCACTAAAGTCTCGACTGTTCCAATGGCTCGAGTCACGTAGTAACTGGAAGGATGCGTGTCATTCACCGCATTGCTGTGAGAGCATAGTCTATTAGGCCAAAGCGTGTCCTCGGACTTATTGTGAATAATCGAATCACTTTGGGTAGTAGATGCCTAACACCCAAGGCACTCCATTTATTTTCTAGCCTGCAATCGCCTATTTTTTTACGCGTCATCGATTTTATTATGTTTATGTGTTTAAAATTTACGAATTATGGTTTCGATTTCTCGCTTTCCGCTCTCTGCTTTACAAAAACACGCACAACTCGCACAACGTCTGTAATCTAAAACGCTAACTAATCGCGAACAAACTAAGAAGCTCCATACGCTAAAGTCCTCGCTTATGTTACCGGCTTATATTTCGCTTACATTACACCCAGGAGAGTGTGTGATCCTATACGCTACATCGCGCATAACTCGATCGTGCTATGCGTCCTTGAAATATAGGTGAATACGTGCAAAATGTGTAGGTGAATACGTGCAAAAATATGTGTTTACGTGAACTATGTGCTCATACGTGCTTATGTGTATACGTGCCTATGTGAATTATGTGTATATGTGAATATGTGCCTACGTGTTCTTGAGCTTTACATGAATAGTAATAATAATAATAATAACAATATTAATAATAATAATAATAATAATAAATGGGTTGTTAAAACGCGAAACTTTTCGAATGAAACCCTATATAATCGAATCTCGTCTAACTCTATGAAGCCATCTGCAGCAGAACTCACACTCGACAATGGCTTCTTTTGGTTCTCATACTCGCCGAAATGCTCAGAGGAACAATGCTGAGAAACGAATCGCCTCTCTTGTGGCCAAGGTAATCCACCAGATCGTCAGCGAGATCAATAGCAACACATCCTCTATCGATGCAAAGAATGAAGCGCCCAAAGCCTCGTTCAGCTTTAAACAATTCAAAGCCCGTGGTCCAGCAAGTTTTACTGGTGAAGATGGACCCAGTGCAATGTTCCAATGTTTTGATGCGATCGAAGTCACCTTTTGTCAAAGCGGATGTCCTGAAAACCTCAGCACTGTGTATGCTACTGGAGTCTTCCAGTCAAGGGCACTTGATTGGTGGACCGTTGAGTGAAACAGGCGCGATAATGATGCAGCTTATGGTCTCACATGGGAGAAGCTCAGGGAGCTCATGATGAAAGAATTTTGTCCTCCCCATGAAGTCCAGAAGCTGGAGAATGAATTCTGGAACATCAAGCAAGACGGAGGTGATAACGCTGGTCTCACCGCCCATTTCAAACAGTTGAGCATTATCTATCCCAGTTAGGTGGACACACCCGATAAGACTATCAAGAAGTATATTCACGCTCTTCCCGATTGTGTAGCTGATTTTGTTCAGGCAGCGAGACCTACTACTATCAAGGAAACCTACCAACTCGCAGCTGGGATCAACGACAAGCGAGTCTTGGTTGGAGCTTTCAAAACCTAGACCAAAAGTCTCAGCCGGGCTACTGCAACTCCCAGTACTGACAATGCAGCATCTCAAGGTTCAAAGTCTAGCCGTCAAAGTCACAAGCGAAGGAGCAACAACAACAGCAAGAACAACGCAGTAGTCATAGCACCGCCCAACAACCAGAATCATCCAGTTGCTGCTATCAACGCACCACCTGCTAAGCGTGCGTACACTGGTACTCACCCTCTGTGCCCTACTTGCACCTATCATCATCCAACAGGGGTCAACTGTCGTTTCTGTGTAAACTGCAATATCTATGGGCATTTCATGGCTCACTGCCGCCCAGGACCACGCCAGCAAGCTCCTCAGGTTCTTCCAGCATCGCCCGCTCAACCACTTGCTCCTCAGGGTAACCCAGCAGCTCCTGCACAAGTTGCTAATGCACGTGTCTGCTAGACGTGCGGTGACCCGAATCATTTTCCTAATGTCTGCCCGCACAGTGTTGTGAAACAAGAGCCGCAATAAGCAGACCGTGGAAGAACCTTCAATATCAATGTCCGCCAGGCTCAGACTGATAACAATGTTGTCAATGGTACGTTCCTTGTTAACGGTATTTATGCTTCTTGCGTGTTTGATACTGGAGCCGATAACTATTTTGTATCATTTGAATTCGAAAAGCTTTTAAAACGTAAACACGCTAACCTCCGAACGACCTTCGACGTGGAAGTTGCCACCGGAAGAACCGTCACCGTCAGCTCCATCCTCCTTGATTGTACCCTCGAACTCAACAATCACATCTTCCCGATTGATCTTATCCCTATGCAACTTGGTAGTTTTGACGTCATAGAGGCATGGATTTTCTTCTTGAAAATCATGCTGAAGTTGTTTGTTTCGAAAAGATGATTCATTTCTCTCTTTCAAACGGTGATCAATTATGTGTTTATGGCGAAGTAGCCTCGAAAGAACTGAAACTTATGTCGTGTATTCAAGCAAGCAAGTATCTCCGCAAGGAATACTTGGCTTTCTTAGCCCACATTGTAGTAGCGAAGGAGGAAAAGAAGACGATGGAAGAAGTACTAGTGGCTCGTGATTTTCCTACTGTCTTTCCTGACGATTTACCCGGTCTACCCCTACTCGTGATATTGACTTTCGTATTAACCTTATCCCTGGTGCTAACCCTGTTGCAAAAGCTCCCTATCACCTTGATCCGTCCGAAATGCGTGTACTTTCTAAACAACTCCAGGAATTGCTTGATAAAGGCTTCATATGCCCTAGCACATCACCGTGGGGCACACCCATCCTTTCATGAAAAAGAAGGATGGATCGTTCTGAATGTGCATCGATTATAGGGAACTCAACAAGCTTACTATCAAGAACTGCTACCCTCTACCCCGAATCGACGACTTATTTGATCAACTGCAAGGCGCCACGTGCTTCTCAAAGATTGATTTACGTTCTGGCTATCACCAGTTGCATATTCAAGAGTAAGACATTCCGAAAATCGCTTTCCGTACTCGTTATGGCCATTTCGAACTCGTGGTCATGCCTTTTGGTCTCATAAACGCACCCACGGCCTTCATGGACTTGATGAACCGTGTGTGCAAACCCTTCTTAGATCGTTTTGTCATTGTGTTCATCGATGATATCCTTATCTACTCGAAGTCGAGAGCCGGACACGCGCAACATCTTCGTTTGGTTCTTGAGCTTCTCCAAGGAAATCGCCTCTACCCCAAGTTCTCCAAGTGTGAATTTTGGCTCGAGGAGGTTCAATTCCTCGGTCAGATCGTTAACAGTTAAGGAATTCACGTTGACCCTGCGAAGATTGAAGGAGTTAAGAGTTGGATTACACCGAAGTCTCCATCCGAAATCCGTTCATTTCTTGGAGTGGCGGGTTATTACCGTTGATTCATTGCCGACTTTTCAAAAATCTCTGTACCGCTTACCGCTTTAACTCAGAAGGATAAACCTTTTGTTTGGGGACCCAAACCTGAGGAAGCCTTTCAAACTCTCAAGCAGATGCTTTGCAATGCTCCCATCCTTACACTTCCCGACGGAAACGACGATTTCGTTGTTTATTGCGATGCCTCTAACCTAGGTCTTGGTTGTGCTGTTATGCAACGAGACAAGGTTATCGCGTATGTGTCTCGACAACTCAAGGTCCACAAGAAGAACTACACTACCCACAATCTCGAACTCGGTGCAGTTGTTTTTGCGTTGAAGATTTGGCGACACTATCTTTATGGTACCAAGTGTACGGTCTTCATCGACCATAAGAGCCTACAACACATCTTGAACTAGAAAGAACTGAACATGCACCATCGCAGATGGGTCGAACTTCTCAACGACTATGATTGTGAAATATGCTACCACCCAGGAAAAGCTAACGTTATAGCCGATGCTCTCAGCTGACGAAGCTATGTGCATAGCATTCGTAATGTCTCGAAGCCCTAATTCGCGACGCTCAACACGCCTGCTTCATTGAGAATACCTTGAAAGAGGAACTGAAGTGTGGTGCTGAAACCCAGTTAGTGACTAAATTGAACGGTATCTGTTATTATCTCGACCGCATTTGGATCCTCAGTCGCAATAACCTTCGGGAGATATTGCTGACTGAAGCCCACGAATGTGACAAATGTGTTCTGTAATCGATGTACGATGTAAAACAATGATGATTATTAATAAAACAATGTGCTTTGGTGTTATTATATGTGTTTTGGTGTTTCTATATGTGTATTTGTGTTTGGTGATTTTTCAATTCGATTCGATTCCGATTGCAAGCTTTAAATCGCGTTCTGGAAGGTTATACGCAAACTGGTGCGTAAACGCAGTCAGTATAACATGACAAACACTCCGGAATAGTTACATAGGCTTAACATACCTTAAATAACCTCCACATAACTTAGAAATAAGTTTTGAATGGTTTGGTGTGTCGAAATCAACTTTGTTCGATCGCAGGGACTATATGTGTCAAACTGCGAAACTATGCCGATTTGTATAGTAACAAACATTCTGGAACATGAACATAAGTTAAACATACCCTAAATATCCTTTACATAGCTTAGAAATAGGCTTTGAGGAGTTCGGTGAGCTAAAATAAACTTTATGCTCATTCAGGGACTAAAAGCGTCAAAAAGTGCATAAGTTTGCATTTTCGCGCATAACTTACGTTCTGAATACATACGGATATCCAAAAATTTATGTAAGCATTAAAATATTTTATTTTAGTGTTTGGCATGATAAAATTCCATTCGTCGCTTAATTTGGATCGTTTTTGCGTTCGTTACGACTTCCGTCGTAATTAAGCGAATAACGCAACCGTACGACCAAACGAACCGACATCCGAGATGTTTTTGAGCATATTTGAAGTTCCCTATACTTTAACGTTATTTTAGAGCCTTGAAATGGGGTTAACGGGGCTTAAAAGTGCCAAAAATCAAGTTTTACAAGTGCAGGGACCATTTTTTGAAATTTCTGGCAGATTCAATGAACCTAGTCCATTTTGAAGTATTGGTGGTTTTAACCCATGGTTTTTCAAAACCATGGGCTGGTATTCAATGAACATAGTCCATATTAGGGGCTCCCATGGTTTTAGAAAACCATGGGCACACATGTAAGGTCCAGATCAAAGCTCAGTTTTCGAGGAACGATCCTAACGGTTCAAGGAAATCTATAAATACCCCATGATCTCAACCCCAAAAACCCACACCTTTGAATTCTGAATTTGTTCTCTAAGTTGATGTGTTCAACACTTCATACCTGAGAATATTCGGATTCAAAACTTCCATTCTTGGACCCGTTGTAAGTGTTCTTTCGTTCTTTTCATTCGTTTTAGCGTTAAAGTCAAACTGCGTTTGACTTTCTGCATTGACCAGTTTATGGTCAATGTGAAGTTCTTTTGAACTTCATAACGTGAGCGTAATCACGATGGTTATAGTCCCTTGTGACTATACCTACTGATTACCACGTTATCTAGGCTCAGTGACGAGTCGTAGTTTCGGCCAAAATCCGTATTCTTGCGTATTTTGTAACCAAACTACTTGTGGGTATCAAAACCGTTTGTTTTGATACCAAACCTATTTTCAAACCTTGTTAAACATGTTCTAACATGTTTAGCTCGTCACTTTTAGTTTTGTGCTTGTCTTGGGTCGTAAAGGTAAGCGATCTAAACAATCGCTTATACTTTCGAACCCGACCCGTTTGGGCGATCATTAGGATCCGACCAAACACATTAGGTGACCATAGTGTATAGGGAATAACCTTCCAAGGTTATACCTTATGGTCACTTCGTTTAAGTAGTTTTATGATAGGTAGTTTATATGCCTTAGGTAAATTACCAAAAATGTCCTTTTACGCCAAAATTCATTTTAAGCATATGTAACATAACCTTTGGTATCTAAATTGATTAGACAACAATATTAAACATGTTGAGGCATATTTTACTTATCATAGGACTAGTTAGGCGTTCCGAACGCGTTTCACACGAACGACGCGTTAAAGTAGCATAAGCTACCTTGATGGGTCGCGATGGGTCGAAAGCACTTAGGTTAGGTTTCATTTAGGATGTAGGCCTTGTTAAACCATATCACATGAGTTCCAACACTCATTTGGGTTACAAGACCTCATTCTGTCCGATCTTCCGATTTAGGCGTCTATTGTTTGACTAGTGATTCAATTACTAGGTGCTGCTTGATTTCTCTGGTTTACTCGAGTTTGTTGAAGTACTATTGATTGAGGATACCTTGCACTACATGTGAGTACATAGTTCCCATATTTTACTGTTTTCAACTGTTTTGGGGTGATTCATATGTACAAAATGTTTTCAAGGTTTAAACGATGATTTCAAAAACGAATAGAACGATTTATACTAAACTATTAACGATTTCGATAACGTGAACGAACTTGTTGGTTGTAGTTACATAATGTACGACATTCATTAGCATTGATCAAGCCGACCAGTATTAGGTTATGGTACCATAGGATATGATAAATCCCGTTATTGCACTATACCCATGGTTATGTGTGGGTGTTGTGGGTAACGACTGAATCTGATGATTGTTAACTTACCCTTTTGAGGTTTGTTAATGCAAGAACGAGTTGAATGATGAACGAGTCACAAAGGTTTGAATGTTATTAACGAGACGACCATATATAAGTTTTCACAATTAAAACAAGGACGATTTAAACGATCTAAACGAGTAAACGATTTGGGAATGATTTGGAAACGATGTTAAACGATTTGGGTAAACGATTGGCTTCTGGGCTAGTGTTTAGATAATGGGACGGGTGTAATGTGGTGAAAACATGGTAGATACGCCGCTAGTACTTCTTATATATAAGTGTTTTCAACATATTACATACCGTGGCGTTATTTAGTTCACTTGGGTAGACGATATTGAAACAATGTCACTTAACGATGTTTTCAAAATAACATATGAGTTTTATTAACAAGATTTTACGAGATGTTTTACAAATTGGTCTGCTAAATCAAATGTTTTTGGGGTTAAGAATCATGGCTACGAATTTTTATAAACTATAACCATCTTGATTTGAGTTGGTTAATCGTGTTGCAATACACATTTCAAATAGAGGTTTGTATTTTGACTCTTGTAGTCTAATAAAGTACTGCAACTTGTAAACGAAACCATGATTCCGATACTCTTATAAAACCTATGTACTCGCCAGCATTTCTTTGCTGACTTTGTTTTTTACATATGTTTCAGGTGTTGTTGCTTGATTGACGTTCTAGGATGCATGCGTCACATAGGATCTAGACGAGGCGTTAGTGGCATAATATCTATGATAGACGATATAAAACTTGTTTGTTATGTGTTAAAACAATGTTAATGTTTAATTTTATCAATAAAACGAAACACTTTTGTATCCATGGTTATGAAACGATAATTCTGTTACAACACCCCCCGGCGTTTCCGCCACGCTTTGTTGTTTTACGTGGTCGGGGTGTGACAACGAATCTCGATATTCCATTCACCCCGGTGCCGACAAGATGTACCAGGACCTTCGTTCTAGGTACTGGTGGCTGGGCATGAAGAAGGATACCGCTCTGTACGTTTCAAAGTGCCTAACTTCCTCGAAAGTTAAGGCTGAACATCAATGACCCTCTGGCTTACTCGAACAACCCGAGATCCTGATGTGGAAATAGGAGAGTATAGCCATGGATTTCATTACGAAACTACCTCGAACACCTTCTGGTCATGATAGCATTTGGGTTATCGTTGATCATCTTACGAAATCTGCCCACTTCATTCCGATACAAGAAGACTTTAAGGTAGAACGATTCAGCACGAATCTATACCGACGAAGTTATTTATCGACACGGGACGCCTTGTGACATTATCTCTGACCACGATGGTCGTTTTACCTCACGTCACTGGGAGGCATTTCAATCCGCTCTTGGTACGACTCTCAATCTCAGTACCGCATTCAATCCCCAGACTGACGGTCAGACTGAGCGCACGATCCGCACCTGTGACAGCTATGCTTGTGTAATTATTGTACAAACTCTGAACAATTTAAATATCAATAAAACAATGTGTTTTGATCCCAATATTTGTTTAATTATGTTTGGCATTTTGCTCGTTTTGATTTTTGATCGATTTTGAACTCTATATCGCTTTCTTGAAAGTTATACGCAAACTGATGCGTAAACGTAATCAGTTTAACGCGACAAACACTTCGGAACAGAAACATAAGCTTAACATACCTTAAATAACTTTTACATAACTTAGAAATAAGTTTTAAAGGGTTAGGTATGGCAAAAATAAGTTTAATCGCTCGCAGGGACTATTTGCGTCAAACTGCGAAAGTCTGCCGTTTCGTAAGGCGACATATAGTCCAGAACATGATAATAAGCTAAACATACTATAAATAACCTTAACATATCTTATAAATAAGCTTTGAGCAATTCGGTGTGCGAAAATACGCTTATTTGATCAAACAGGGACTAAAAGTGTCAAAAACGGCGTAAGTTTGCATTTACGCGCATATCTCACGTTCTGAGCTCATCCGGGCATCCAAAAAATTTTTTAGACACTAAAATATTTTATTTTAGTGATCGGAATGCAAAAATACCATTCGTCGCGTACTTTGGATCGTTTTCGCGTCCGTTCGAGTTTCGTTGTAATTAAACGAATAACGCGACCGTACGACCAAACGAACCGACATCCGAGATATTTCCAAGCATATTTTGAGTCCCCTATACTTTGAATACCTTGTAGAGCCTTGAAAATGGCTTAACGGGGGGAAAAAGTGCCAAAAATGAGATTAATCATGTGCAGGGACCAAAACTATCAAAGTTGAAACTGTTGGCTAAACTGCAGGGAGGTCGCGGGCCACGTAGACCTGCCCTATCTCCTACGCGGGGCACGGCAGAAGGCCCAGTGATAGAACATTGTTTTTCAGCTGTTGTTTGCAACTTCAGGCCCTTGTATGCAATTTCTTTTGTTTTGGGAACAAGTTAACACTTCTCCAAGTAATCTTAACTGTCCCTGAACACATGTATGGCTGAGATTCATTGCTTAGTGGCCAAACAAACACTTGTAATGATCTTGTTCCTCATCTACAAGTATAAATAGCATGGCCATCTTCTTGTTTCTTTGCTCATTCATATTTTGGAACTCTAAGTGGAGGAATCCCTGCAAGGGAGCCACCTACCTGAGTTCTAAGATCATCCTTCTAGCCTTTGAACAGCAACTGAGTGTTCTTTCATGGCTTGTAGTGATTTTCAGCTTTGTAGAGCTGAAAGTCAAACTATTTGACCAACAGTTTGACTTTCGGTTTTGACCATCAATTGGTCAAGTCAAAGTTCAACTGAACTTTGCAACATGATTGTAATCCCGATGGTTATAATCCTCAGCGATTATACCTACTGATTACCACATTGGCTAGGTGTAGTGACGAGTCAAAGTTTCGGTCAAAATGCGTATTAACGCGCATTTTGCAACGGAACTACTTTTAGGTATCTAAACACTTTGTTTTGATACCAAATCAGTTTTCTAAGTTAGTTAAACATGTTTTGACATGTTTAACTCGTCACTACTAGTTTAGTGCTTGTTTAGGGTAGTAAGTTAAGCGGTCTCGACAACCGCTTACACTTTCGAACTCGACCCGTTTGGTCGATCATTAGGATCCGACCAAGCATGATTAGTGATCATAGTTGCATAGGGAATAACCTCTGAGGTTATACCTTATGATCACATAGGTTGGTTAGTTATCCGTTAAGTAGTTTATATGCCCATAGAAAATGACCAAAACGCCCTTTTGAAGCATGAATCCGTATTTTGCATATGTGATCAAGTTTTTGACATATAATCTAATCTAGTAACATGTTTAGGCATAATTGGGCATGTAAGACTTGACATAGGACATAGATAACCATCCGACCTTAGTTTTACGCAAACGACGCGTTATAGTAGCTTAAACTACCGTAACGGGTCAAAAGCACTTAGGTAGACTTCCAAATCAGAATGTTAGCTCTATTAAATCATACCATATGAGTCCAAACACTCATTTGATTTATAGAACATCATTCTATCCTATCTTCCGATTTAGGATCCGATTATTAACATAATTACCTATATTAAGGTGTCGTTTGATTTCGTGATCCTTGGAGCTTAAATTGGTCTTATTCTCAAGACTATTAGGCAATCCCAAGTGAGTACATAGTCCCCTCTTTTACCGCTTTCAATTACTTTGGGGTGATACACATGTGCATACTTGTTACTTTCGTGCTTTTCAATGCTTTTATGACATAAACATGTTAGATTCACCTAGTACACCTATAGTACATCATTTCAACTATGTTTTGCTATGTATGTTTACTTAGCATGCTAGCACATTGATTTCATAAACATTTCTACTAAGCATGTTTACATTAGCATACTTAGTACATGGTTTTCATTTAGCATTCTTACATTGGTATGACATTTGGTATGTTTAACGGGACAATAATACATTCATTAACACTGATCATGCCGCTCGGTGGTATGTAATGGTACCATAGGACTTGACAAATCCCGTTTCCGACTTCCTAGGTTTGTTTGGAAGTTGGGAATGACATTATCCGATATACATAATTTAGATAAACCTTTAATTTGTTTAAGGGTTTGTCGTCACAGTCACAAGGCTTGAATGTATGCGTTTTAAACATTACTGCATAAATGTTCGTATCTATAAAGCATCATTTTATGCAAAACATAATATTTGATTTAAACTTAGGTTTATTCAAAAACTTTGTTTTGTACATTTTCCTATGGGGTTGAGTAAATACTATTTATTCACCATACATGACATTTGTTTTCACATTTGCATTATCATATAGTTGAGTAGATACTTTCTACTTGCTATACATTACATTTGGGTATACATGACACATTTTACACATGACATTGAACATGGTTTACGCATAAACATTTTGACATTTGGTATTAAACAAGACATTTTGGTTGATTATTGATGAGTGACTTATATAACGAGGCTATGTGTTATATGATAAAAGAATTGTGGATACGTCGCTGGTACTTCCTATATATAAGTGCTTTTATTATATTACACATTGTAGTGTTATCTAAACCACTTCGACAAGACTTGAAACATTTTATACAAAGACACGCCATTGTTTACAAATTACACATTTTACACAAATTCATTTATACTTGGTTATTCATTTAACCATGCATTATCCTTTTTACATCTTCTGATTTTCACATTGATTTTTAAATGATTTTATAAAGGAAAACATTTCACACGGCTCATGACTACATTTTTGTTAAACACTTCTTTTAACTACAAGTCATGAATCCTGCATAAACAAAACCTATGTATCTCACAGGCATTTTTATGCTGACGTACCTATTTTCGCATGTGTTTCAGGTGCTAATGCATGATGATGTTTGTGCTACACTTAGGCGGACTTGGGCCTTAGTGACTTAAAAGACAGTTAATTATGTTGTGTTTTCGTTAATTCATAAGACAATGTAAACACTTTAATCAATAATACAAAACTTTAATTACCATGGTTGTTGAAACAATAATTTTGTCGCTCCACTCCCTGACGTTTCCGCCGTGGTTTGTTGTTTTACGCGGTCGGGGTGTGACAGCACCCTTGATGACATGCTTCGTTCATGCGTTATAGATTTTGGTGGTAATTGGGATTTGCATTTACCTTTAGTAGAATTCTTATACAATAACAATTATCACGCTAGTATTCAGATGGCACCCTTTGAGGCACTTTATGGTAGAAAATGTCGATCTCCTATTGTGTGGCACGAGATCAGAGACGCACAAATCACCGGTCCTGAGTTATTACAAGAAACGACAGACACGATTCTCTAGATACGAGACAACCTTCTGAAAGCTCAGAGTCGTCAAAAGAGCTACGCCGATAAACGCCGCAAGCCCCTTGAGCTCGAAGTTGGCGATCACGTACTCCTAAAGGTTTCACCTTGGAAGGGGGTGATCTGATTCGGCAAGAAAGGGAAACTAGCGCCACGATACGTGGATCCCTTTAAAATTCTGGAAAGAATTAGAAAAGTGCCCTACTGTCTCGAATTACCGGTTGAACTCAGCAACGTACACCCGAATTTCCACGTCTCAAACCTCAAGAAGTGTCTAGCCGAAGAGAATCTCCATGTACCTCTCGAAGACTTGCAAGTGAATGAGACTCTGCACTTTGTGGAAAAGCCAGTAGAAATCATGGATCGAGAGACCAAGAAACTTCGACGCTCTCGCATTCCCATAGTGAAGGTTCGTTGGGAAGGCAAACGCGGCGCCAAGTTCACTTGGGAACTCAAAAGTGATATGAAAGCTAGATATCCACAACTCTTTGTTACGGCCACTACTTAATTTCGGGATGAAATTCCCAAAAGTAGGGGTGACTGTAACAACCCGACCTTTCGGATTGTCACTCGCTTCGATTTGTAACCGCTTTGTACTCTGAAATTCGATATAAATAAAGGGTTATGTTATACTAAATACATTTTCATCACACCGCACCGCTACACGTTTAGACACTTTATATTCGCAATGCTAACACAACACGGATTACAGAGAATTGTGTTATTTAAATTGCCGAGTATGTTTGTTGGTTACCATGCGCCTCCGCATTCGCCTACCACGATTAAAAACGCTAAATTGCAAACGTTATTAGTAGTAGTAATGTTATGCTGTGTGTTCTTATGTGCTTTACTTGTGTGTGTTCTATATGTTATGGATTGTACACGCAAACGCTATCCCAACGCAAACTCAACGCTACTCGCACAACTCGATTTATCACTCTGAAACGCAATGCGACCTAGAACTCAATGTCACGCTAAAACGAGAATTCTCCCCGCAAAACAGCTCCCTCGTACGAAGCCAGACAACCTCGTACGAAGGCACTACCTTCATACGAAGGCAGCTGGTTCGAACAAGGACTTGTTGTGCGAACCCACCATCTCTATAAATACCCAGCCACACGCCTCTCATTTCTAACTTGCTGATTTCATACCAAAACTCTGCCGAATTGATGTCCGACCATTTCAAGTAAGATTTAACAGTTTTATTCGATTATACAATGTTTTATGCTTCAATTTTCCACAAGAATCACCTTGATTTCATCCAAACTTTAGTTTTTTCACTTAAACTTCATCTTTTCTTCATAACTTCTATGTTTTTACAAAAAAAATCTTCATCTTTTTCATCAACTCTTCTTCATTCACAACTGATCTACACTTGAAAGGGAGATTTGGGTTTAGCTTTGGCTTCCCAAGTTATAGATCTGAATATCTCATAGTCACCAAGTGATAGATCTAAGTTGAAACTCTTTAAAAACCCGTTTAAACTTGATTTCTACGCTAAAAACGGACCTAAAACGGCAGGTATTTCGTTCACTGTATAGTGGAACGAGGTAGTGTCGAAACCGACTGGAATTAGACTCGAACATACATCCGATTCAAGCGAAAACACAGCTCTGAACGCCAAAAACAGCCACGGTTGTGAACTGGACTGTTATGTGCGAAGCCAGCTTCGTATGAAGGCACTGCCTTCGTACGAAGGCCCTGACTTCACACCTAACAGCCCGATTCTCAATCCGTGACTCCGAAAAAGACCTATTCTGCTCTAATTTTATCCAATAGCTTAGGGTTGGAGGGATGAGTACTCGATTTTCCCGAATACAGACGCGAAGACACCCGATTTTGGACAACGGAAGCTGCACAAGTGCGAAGACCCACCTTCGTAAGAAGCTTCTGTTCCCCACCGACACTCCGATTTTCGACCGGCACTTTGGAGGACTCATGCTTCTATTCCCATACGCAGGCTGATCCGGCGCTCCCTTCAATCCATTGAGGATCGTGTTTCTTGATTAAGACACGCACAGTGAGTATACTCGAACCCATTTTTGTTTAACGCACTTTTGGGTGTTACATACATTCTTTATCAAAACACAACACACAACACAAACAATTTATAAACCCTAACCGCTCCCGCATGCTATACGTGATTTGTTGAATGCTTGTTACTACACTTACACAGTGTTCTTCCCAGACCGCCTTTAGCAATGATAGTACTATAGTTTGGACTCAGCACCTGTTTAGGCAGGGGTTGCTAAGGATCACATACTTTACTTCACGTGTTCGCTTCGGTGAACATGTGTCGCGCATACCCTACTCGCAGTCACGTGGTTAGGTTGTATCATTGTTGGTAGTTACATGCTTCGCCCGTTACGTGTTACATGTTGGTTATGCGTAAACGCTTTTTATTTTATATATATCCAAACTTGTGTACTCACCATTACTTTATGTATTGACTTTATTTTAATGTATGTGACAGGTTGATGGTCTGTTTGCTGCAATGGATTACGAATTCTAGAAACCTGCAAATAAAATCTAGGTTGTTGGACTTGTTTTGTTTGAGAGACATGATATCTGTTTTGACTGTTTATTGGAATGTTTGTTTGATAGTATTGGATATTAAACGTGATAAATGTTGGTAATGAATAGTTGTTATGGATTCTCTTGAGCAATCTGGTTCGCCTAGTGTCGTGCCTCGATGATTCCGCCATCGGTTGGGGTGTGACACAAGTGGTGGGTCTTTAGGAGACTCCTTATTTGGTTGCTCATTATTTTGGTTGAGAACTAGAAAGATTTGTTCAATGGCGACCTCTTCTTCGACAAGTTGGTTGATTTTGTCTTCCGTATCGGGTGGCTCAACTTCGTCTTCAATTAGGGGGTCGTCGTTGCCAATTGGATATTTCATTGATTAGTCAAGATCGACATACCTTTTATCGGTCCCTAATTGAATGGGTAGGTTGTTTTGCTTCCGTTTGATCAATGCTTGTTGGGTTTTCACAAAATGTTGTCCCAACACAAGTGGAGCATCATCAATGAATTCGGTTGGGACTACCGTTTGGTCTGTTTGCACTAACACATCCTCAACTATTCCCGTCTTTTTTATTACCTTCCGATTAGAAAGAAAAATAGGGATTTGAAGTGGAGAAAAATCACTAATACTTAATTTTTCGAAAATATAGTTTGGCATTATATTAACACAAAGATCTTTGTCAATTGTAATAATACTAATAAAGGTGTTTTGAAAGAAATATGGAACCGGTATAATATTAATTTCAAATTGATCATCTTTTATTAGCGTAGTTTGATCGCTTGTTAATTTAATGCTTACTATTTCATTAATTTTAGTGTTAGTGTTTAACTCTTTTAAAAACTTAGCATGAGTGGGTACCAAACAATGATTTTCGAAAGAAGGTGGTAACAGGTTAATTTCTTGAAAAGTTGACTCTTTTTGAAAATTATCGTTTTCAGACTTACCTCTTTCGTCGTTTGGTTCATTCATTGGTTTTTCACATAGTTGTTCTTCCATTTTTACTTCATCAATTATTACTTCTTTAGTAAAAATTGCATCTTCCCTCTCGCGGGATTCTTTTATTAAAGCGTTCAAGATCTTTGAGACATTGTACGATTCTCTCGGCTTCGGGGAGGATATTTGGTGGTGTTTCGTGATGGTTAGAGGGATAAGTGTCCCAATCAAAGCTTGATTTAGGAAGTTCTTACCTTGGTTCCTCATAGTAGGCATATGAGGTGGATGGTTCATACCTTGGTTCCTCATAGTACGCATAAGAGGTGGATGGTTCGAAAAGGTCACAATATTGCACCGAGTGAGGGTTACCGCAAATGGTACAATATTCTTCTTTGTAATCATCCTCTTCGTAGTAGTAAGTGTAACCTCCTGAGTATTGATCCATGAGAATCACTCAGCAGATTACAGAGTTTCGGGACCAGAAAACAAAATTAAAAGACTGAAACAGAGGCTCACCACGGCCCAGTGGTCAGATTCTGTATCTGGGCGCTTAAGATTTTGTTACTGGTTGTGTGCAGCACGGGGGCATGTTCAGTGAGCACGGCCCCGTGTTCAGACTACTGTTATGCTAAAAATTCATAAAAAGTAAAAAATGTGCGTGCAGTTTTGAAAAGGTTTTGAAAAATGATTAGACTGTCGATTTTAAGCTTTCTTAAAATCCTTGTGTCCTCGGCAACGGCGCCAAAAACTTGGTGTGCGTGAAGTGTAATATGATTTTGTTAATATTTTAAGCCCATTTTACGCATTAGTCAAGTTTTAAATTTATAAAACACGATATTGTACTAACACTAAACACACGCTTGGGCAAGTGCACCCATCGTGAGTATAGTATAGTGTTGGTAAGATACCGAGGTCGTCCAAGGACACAAGAACTTTTAATACTGGTTTATCCTCAACTTCTAATCAATCTAATTTTTTTAGAAAAGTTTTGAAACATGAAAATAAAACTAAAAATGAAAAGATAAAAAAAAATAAAAAAACTGATAGACAAGATAGAATCACCTGGATCCAACTCATCTTTAATGTATCCTTTGATGATTTTCGCACTTTCGGACTTTTTAAGAGATTATCTTAGTTATAGTAGTAAGCACCTCTTTTGAAGATGACGTTACCCTCAACCCAGTGGTTTGAGTGAGCAGGGATACAATCCCAAATGGTCGGAATATTGAAAGACAATTAAGTAAGTTATTGCGAAAAGTGGTAGCCCTTCTTTTGAAGGTGACGTTACCCTCGGCTAAGTGGTTTGAGTCAGCAAGGATACAATCCCAAGAAGCCGGTTTAAAGTATTAATAGTAGTTTTCATATGAGGGGTTCAAGTTATTCGCACCCTCACCATCCAATACCATTGGACATTGAAGGAGGTCCTAGTAAGCTTGAACCAAGTCCTCACAGGATCTATACACTGAACGAGACAAGAACTTTACCAAACCACCCTCCTACCCCCCTTCCAGGTAGTTAGCGCGCTTTATATAGACCATAAAGACACGAATGAGCAAATCAATGACATCATGAAGAAATGATAAAGAAAATTCACTTTCAACATAAGAAACTAGTTATTAAAGTCATTAATACAAACCCAATTAAAAAGTGTCGAAAGATTAAAAATCAAAAGTAATACATTAAAGACTTGTCTTCACCAAGTGATGTAAGAGTTTAGCCAAACATGGCCTTTGATTGACAAGAACTCTTACGATCAATCTTGGATCCCGAGACTACTACACACTCTAAAGATGGATGATGGATGATGGTGGTGGGTGTTGGTGTTGTAGTGGTGATGGAGTGGTGGCAAAGTGGGAGAGTAGTGGTTTGCCAAGGGATGCCTTTGAAGTGAACCAAGCACCCCTATTTATAGCCAGAACAGAGCCCTAGCCACGGCCCCGTGTCCAGTGGGCACGGCCTGTGGCCGTCATCTTCTCTTCCTTCATTAATTGGAATTGTCAGCGGAGGGCCCCACACGACCCCGTGTCTTCTGGGCACGGCCCCATGGTTAACTCTCTTACTATCAAGATTCTGCAAATCTAAGAGTTGACCACGCCCCGTGGAGAGTTGGGCACGACCCCGTGGTGGGTTCATAAGCTTCTGTAGGTTTGTCTTGTTGTGCAGGGCCTCGCCATGCCCCATGCCCAGCTGGGCACAGCCCCGTGGTCAGGTTCTGTTCTTCTTGTTTTTGTTTTTGTTTTGGGGATGCTGTCGAGGGGTCGAGCATGTCACTTTATTCCTTCTTCTTGTATTTATGTTGGTTTTGGTTGCTTATTTATTCCTTTTGTTCTTTTAAGCTCATTTAGTCATGTAAATTCAAAAGGAAGAAAGAAACACGCTTTTTCCAACATTAGTACTAAAGGGTTAGTTTTATGCCTCATTTGATGTAATTTATATGTTGCATTTTGCACACATCAGTTCTCGCCATGGATTAGACATGAACCGACTAACCATTCCGACCGCATGTGTTATATCTGGTCTCGTGCATACCATTGCATACATAAGACTACCAACGGCTGATGCATAAGTGGTTGATCTTTGGTGATTGATCTTTGGAGAGCTTAAAGTGGTTTCCCAATGGTGTGCTTCTGATCTTTGCATATTTCAAGCTGAATTTCTCTAGAACCTTTCCAATGTACTTTTCTTGAGATAGTTTCAGGGAACCATTTTTCCTATCTCTGATAATGCTCGTCCCAAGTATTTTCTTCATTGGACCCAAGTCTTTCATCTCGAATTCTTCAGACATCTATTACTTCATTTTACTAATCTCTTTCATGTCTGACCCAGCTATCAACATATCATCTACATAGAGCAGTAGAATGATATAAGATTTCTCAAACTTCTTGAGATAGCAACAGTGATCCATCTCACATCTTTTAAACTCGTTTTTGCCCATGAAGTTATCAAACTTCAAGTACCATTGTCTGGGCGCTTGTTTCAGACCATATAAGCTTTTCTTCAACTTGCAAACTAAGTTTTCTTTGCCCTTGGCCTGAAAACCTTCTGGTTGTGCCATGTAAATGTCTTCATCTAGATCACCATGTAGGAATGCTGTCTTGACGTTTAGCTGCTCCAGATGCAAGTTCTCTGCTGCTACAATGCTGAGAACGAGCCTGATGGTAGTCATCTTCATAGCTGGAGAGAAGATCTCATCGTAGTCAACCCCCTTTTTTCTGTTGAAAACCTTTGACAACTAAACGGCCTTTGTATCGCTTAGACCCATCATGTTCTTCTTTGACCCTGAAATCCCATTTGTTTTGTAACGCTCTCTTATCTGGCGGAAGCTTAACCAAAACCCAAGTTTTGTTTTTATCAAGAGAGCTCATTTCATCTTTCATAGCATTCTCTGTAAAAACCCTCCTAGAAACCCTTAAAAATACCCCTAACGTCCTAAAATACAACCCATATGTGAGAAACGGACCTGAATAACATTAATATTAATAAAAATAAAAGAAAACAAGAACAACCCTTCGCTCGCGGGTCACGACAGACGAAGGTAACTCCTTCGCGGGGCGCGAGGCCCCATTACTTGCGGATCACCTGTGCTGCCACGTGTCCTGACACGTGTTGAACCTATGCAATGACTCAGCAAGCATGTTGCCGCCTTTAGGGCTCTCGCGGGCCGCTAGAGATAAAGAGAAGGTTGTCGCGGAGCGCGACCCTCCCTCCGAACAGCCTATATAAGGAGGCCTCTTGCCTCATTCCAAATCGTTCAGAATTTTATTTTTCTCTCTCGAATCTCTAAAGCTAAAACTCTCGGGAATAATACCCCCTAATAAGCGAAGCTCTGCCTCGTTGTAAGTATTATAACCATATTTGTTACCCTACACGATCGATTTAGGGCTCCGTAACGCATGTCAAGGCTCTGCCTGACTCAGTCATTGGAGTTCTGTCTCGAGTTGTACGGTTAATGTGATTTGGGTTATTTTACTAACACATGTGCATTGTTTAATTTTAATAAATAATAATTAGCAGAAACAACAGGAAGCTATAATATTACCAGAAAGCTTGTAGAAATACCTAAGTTACAAGTGTGAGTCCATTCTCTTTTCTCACAGGTTGTGAGCCCTTATTTCAAATATTTTCCAAAACTATAAATATTTATCAGTTATAATTACAGTGATTTAGTCTTTGTAATTCTACAATTGCTGCCAGTATTATGGGCTATGTATACAGTACTTGATAACCTTCACAATTGGGCACGGGTATCCAATGTGTGATATGACCATAGTCACAGATTCGTCGAGTGACACGTACTGAACGAGTAATTGTGTAGATATAAACATTGTAATCGCCCTTAATACTGTAATGTTATAACAACTGATGTTTTATAAAATGAGATGTACTCGCCAGTATTTCTTGCTGATAAAATGTTTTTAAAATGCGTTTCAGGTAACTTAGTGTGAAGCCAATAAAAGCCAACTGGAGAGCACTGAAAGCTTAGAAAAGTGGCTATAAAGTTACCTAAATAAAAATGAGACTTGATTTTCAATAATTAGGGTTTATCCCTTCAAATGTATTATCAAATGAAACTCGGGTTTTATCCCAATTATTTATTATAAAAATGGTGTTTTAAACTCTGATAATTATTTCCTAACTACGGTCCTGATGAAAGTTTTCCGATGCATATTAAATAAACACCGATACCATCTGACTGGCTCGCGGCTCCCGCTCCCGGGGTGGGGTCGGGGGCTGTGATAGAAGGTGGTATCAGAGCAAAGCCACTTGTTTAAGCCATTTAGGTTTTCTTCTAATACCTAAACCTTAAACATTTATGTTAGGAAATTAATACCTTATGTGTTATCCTGTGAACATAAAATCTTAATATGTCTATTATGATTTTTATGTCATTTAACGAATTTTTGAATTCCAAATATGTGTGACCAATATTTGTATCTTACAGTTATGCTATGTTTAACATTATATATATATATATATATATATATAGGCGATATATTAATAATGATAGGTCTTATATTATATATATTATACCCATGTATTTATATGATTATAATTCAATATAAGTTTTATAATATTATAATAATATTATGATATTAACATATCTTAATAAAAGATACAAGATAACATAATTCAGGTATGATACCTCTGAAACATCATAATATAAGATATTATTTGATACAAATAATATGTTTTCTGGTTTATGATATAACCTAAAATTTTACTCGACTTGAATATATATTTTTTTCAAAAGTATGACGAAAAATATAATTATATTAATTTTGTTAAAATATCTTAGCATACTTAAAACATGTTTATTGTTTAATATTAAAAACATGATTTCCATAATAACACTATGGAAATATTATATTTTATTACATATGCTTTTGTTATATCCATATAAGCATATGTACATTTACATACACAGGGAAAATATGCAAATATATATAAAGTATTTTATATTTTATAACCTGCATTAATGAAACAAACAATATTTCATACAGAAATATGTACAAAAACATTTGGTACTATATAACTATATGGTTTAAAATATATGTATGTAACACATACATATCAACAGGAAATAGCTTAAGAAATTTTACCATTTCATTTCTTAAACAACCTTTGAGTCACACACACACACACACACACATATATATATATATATATGTATATTCTAAATACAGGAATACCACTTCACTATTTAATATATTAAGAATCAAATTTAGAAATGCCAAACTTTATATTATCTACAATATTAAATAAATACGATAAATTGAGAATTTAGTCTTAATATTTTACAACTAATATGATGTAACCCTCTGGTTAAAAATAAAATTTTTCTAATAAATCCAGAAAGTTTATATTTTGGTTAAATTGATTTCTTTTGGTGACTTACCCTTTTTATTCCAAAATATTATGTTCAATAAATTCAACAGAAATTTATATATATGCTATTATTATTATAAAAGAACAAATAAAGTTATGGGAATAAACAGGATAATTAATACCATCAGTTATATAATTTGATTTTTATAAAAATAATTTAGTATTATATATTATACAGGAAATCTGAAAATTTTGTATACGTATGCATATACATAACAAAATTTCTTGATAGTGTATACAATATAATAAACAAATATCTTCTGTAGAAAAACAAGCTTTTATATAACAGAAGAAACAAACCTACATGATTACTCAGAACTTATTTCGATGACTTCTTAACCCATACCCACATTTAACCCAAAAGAAACCTTAAAGATAACCATATTAGCATTAAAACTTAGGAAACGATGGTGGGCCAATGACAGAGAATTTCAGAATTCCATACAAAACCCTTATTTCTAGCCACAACCACAACTTCCACCGTACATCCCGAATGCCTATCTAGATATGAGCCCTGGAAATATCGCTGAGTGGAGACAATATGGAGAGAAGCTATTATCAGTAAGACACCAAGCCCATAATATAGAATAAAAGCTCGCATGCAGCTATGACGAGAAGGAACATCACATAATATAATATATATACTTTCATTATATTTTGATAAAATATATAATGATAGTAACTGTTAATATATAATATGTATATATGTATATATCTATGTTAGGGGGGATTTTCAAATGATCAGTGATCCTCATTTACTGTTGGGTTTAGTGATCCTCACTTCTGTTTGAATTAGTGATCCTCAGAAGTATTGCAGGATCAGGATCATGGATCATCATTAGGATCCTTATACTAATGATTGTCTTCTTTGAATATGATGTTGTTTTGCAGGAGTACGAGCTTGGACTTGGTCTTGGCGATATTCCTGGAGCATATCCCATGACTTATTCCGCACGTGCTTAACTGAAGTGGACGTTATGGAGTTCGTGGAGGACTTGCATGAAATGCGGAATGTTTGTTAGCTTAGATATTTTCCATTTTTAAACGGGATAGCGAGCTAAATAGAAACACTTGGCTATTTTTAGCTTAACACACACACTCGCAACTGGTCTCACCAGCTCTTAAAAATTCATTTGGCGATTACACACTTTTTTGTGCATTACACTATAGTGATCCTTGTAATTAGCTCGCTATCATCCGAAGTTGTAATACATTTCTTGTTTAATCCGAGTTGGTGATCGGTAGTTTCCATCACCCGAGGTTTTTTATGCCGGAGATCATTCATTGATCAAGGGCTTTTTCCTCGTATAAATCTTTGTGTCACTTGTTCATTTCATTTCTGAGTAATCCTTAGTGTTGTTCATTGATTCAAGCATCATACCTCACAACAGAAAGTTTGGTTGCATTATCATTGCTTGATTTTTTACCAAAATAGTTTGGCGACCACCGTGGGGCAATTGGTGCTTCGTTCTTGAGAAATCATTGTTCTGGTGATCATTTCGGTTCGTTACAATCAAGCAAATGGCTTCCTCAACAAAGAATACCTCAAGCTCTATGCCGGCAATCAGTTCTTCACAAGGCGTTCCTCCTTTGCCTCCACCACCTTCTGGATCCCAGAAGAATGCTGAGAATGCTGCGAAGAGACAAACCCCCATTTTCCAAAAACCACCAACTTCTTCTGTTTCCACTAATCCTACTACTAATGATCTTTTTAATCTGATTTTGCAGATGAGGGATCGCATGCAAGAGCAGGACAAAACCAATGAACGTATCCTCCAGGAGATTGGTGATATCAAGAAACAAAAGAAATCAGTGGAGGATCACTCTCCTCTTATGCCAAGGTCGCTGAACTTCGACACTCCAGTCATAACTTCCCAGCACTCAGCAGCTCCGGATGTGCAATACTTGGGTGAATTACCAGGAAGGCATTATGGAACAGCAACTATGAGTCAGACATTTGGCTCTCACTTCCAGCCTCAAGGATCCTCCTCTCAACCATCGGGATCCTCTTTTCAGCATCAAGGATACTTCACGTCAGGAGGATATTTGGGAACACCTGCAGGTCCAAGGATCCTCCCAGGTCCAAGGATCCTCCCAGGTCCAAGGATCCTCCCAGGTCCAAGGATCCTTCCCGGTCCAAGGATCCTCTCTGGTTTCAGGATCCTTTCAGCTTCAAGGATCCAACATCTTTCAGGATCGAGGATCCTTAAGGAGTATGCAACCTCCAAGCACCGATGTTCATCAAGGAGACTTCATACCAATTGTTAGGGGAGGATTTCTCAATGATCAGTGATCCTCATTTACTGTTGGGTTTAGTGATCCTCAATTCTGTCTGAGTTAATGATCCTCAGAAGTGTTGCAGGATCAGGATCATGGATCATCTTAAGGATCCTTATACTAACGATTGTCTACTTTGAATATGATGTTGTTTTGCAAGAGTACAAGCTTGGACTTGGTCTTGGCGATATTCCTGTAGAATATTCCATACTTATTCCGCACGTGCATGGCAGAAATGGATGTTATGGAGGTCATGGGGGACTTGCACCAATTGCGGAATGTTTGTTAGCTTAGATATTTCTCATTTTTAAAAGGGGTAGCGAGCTAAATAGAAAACATTTGGCTATTTTTGGCTAAACACACACTCTGACAACTGCTCTCACCAGCTCTCAATAACTCACTTGGCGATTGCACACTTTTTTACACAATACACTATAGTGATCCTTGTAATTAGCTCGCTATCATCCGAAGTTGTAATACATTTCTTGTTTAATTTGAGTTGGTGATCGGTAGTTTCCATCACCCGAGGTTTTTTATTCCGGAGATCATTCATTGATCAAAGGCTTTTTCCTCGTATAAACCTTTGTGTCACTTGTTTATTACATTTCAGAGCGATCCTTAGTGTTGTTCATTGATTCAAGCATCATACCTCACAACAGAAAGTTTGGTTGCATTATCATTGCTTGATTTTTGACCAAAACAGTTTGGCGCCCACCGTGGGGCAATTGGTGCTTCATTCCTAAGAATATTCGTATCTTTGTGGTCATTTCGGTTCATAACAACCAGGCAGATGGCTTCCTCAGCGAAGAATACATCACGTTCTATGCCGGCAATCAATCCTTCACAAGGCGTTCCTCCTTTGCCTCCACCACCTTCTGGATCCCAGAAGAATGCTGAGAATGCAGCGAAGAGACAAACCCCCATTTTCACAAAACCACCAACTTCTTCTGTTTCCACTAATCCTACTACTAATGATCTTTTTAATCTGATTTTGCAGATGAGGGATCGCATGCAAGAGCAGGATAAAACCAATGAACGGATCCTCCAGGAGATTGGTGATATCAAGAAACAGAAGAAATCAGTGGAGGATCACTCTCCTCTGATGCCAAGGTCGTTGAACTTCGACACTCCAGTCATAACTTCCCAGCACTCAGCAGCTCCGGACGTGCAATACTTGGGTGAATTACCAGGAAGGCGTTATGGAACAGCAACTATGAGTCAGGCATTTGGCTCTCACTTCCAACCTCAAGGATCCTCTTCTCAACCATCGGGATCCTCTTTTCAGCATCAAGGATATTTCACGTCAGGAGGATATTTGGGAATGCATGCAGTTCAAGGATCCTCCCAGGTTCAAGGATCCTCCCAGGTTCAAGGATCCTCCCAGGTCCAAGGATCCTCCCAGGTCCAAGGATCTTTCCCGATCAAAGGATCCTTTCGTGTCCTAGGATCCTCTCTGGTTCCAGGATCCTTTCAGGTTCAAGGATCCTCTCAGCCTCAAGGATCCAACGTCTTTCAGGATCAAGGATTCTTGAGAAGTATGCAGCCTCAGAGCTCGGACGTTCATCAAGGAGACTTCATACCAATGCAGACCATTGCTTCCTCTGGTCCTTCAATCATACCAGAGTCCCGTCAATACGGATTCACATCTGGAATTCCAAACATGAATCCTGTGGGAGGTAACACTTTTAATAATTCATATAACACTAACCATGGCTCAATGCAGGATACATGTATTAATCAGGCTATGGCTAGGGAGCTACAGAAGCTTAAGGATATGATATCCAGTGTACCAGGAGTGGTTAAACCCATTCCTGAGATTGCAGATGGTAGCCATAGGATATCTCGTTTTGCACCACCCTTGTGTGATGCTGAGATACCCAAAAGATTCCAGATACCATCCATGAAACTGTATGATGGTTCAACGGATCCAGAGGAGCATGTAGCTCAGTACAGGGAGAGGATGGAGATCAATCCAATTCCTGAAAGGTTAAATGAAGCATGTCTATGCAAGGGATTTGGATCCACACTTACAGGATCTGCTCTTAAATGGCTGCTAAGTCTTCCCCTTACTCTATTACTTCATTTGCTAATCTAGTTAATTTGTTTAATAGACAATTCTCTTGTAGTAGAAATTTTGAACGATTAACTAGTGATTTATATAGGGTAACTTAAGGTCAAAATGAATCACTTAGAGATTATATCACTAAGTTTAGTAAAGAATCCTTAGATATTCCTAACTTGGATATTGCTACGGCTGTAGAAGCCTTTAAAATGGGATTGCTTAGGGATTCATTATTCTATGATGATCTGGTTATGACCCCTTGCAGGAATCTTGATGAAGTAAGAACCAGGGCCCTTAGGTTCATCCGCCTAGAGGATGACAAAAGGATCCAGGATAGATTGACAGGATCCTTAAAGCAGGAGAAGCAAGGATCCTACTTCAGGAACAACAAATCAAAGTCTTACAATAGATCTGATAACCAGAACGTGCATGCTGTGGAACAAGAAGAGGATGATGAGGATTATCCTCCTATTTCTGAATACCGTTTTTCTGTTGATAACAATGAACTAATCCTTGCAATGCAGAATCTAGGTGAGAAAGCTAGGTGGCCAAGGAAAAGTGATAAACCAGCTGCTACAAAGGATAAGTCCAAGTGGTGTGCATATCATGAGGATTTCGGGCATCTCACTGAAGAGTGTATTGCACTAAGAAAGGAAATTGGTTACTTGTTGAGCAAGGGGCATTTGAAGGAACTCTTGGGATGAAAAAAGTCAAGGATCCAGGATCCTGAAAGGATCCCAGAGAAGGCTCCTGCTCCTCCAGCAGATGCACAAGTTATAAACTTCATATCCGGTGGATCAGACATTTGTGGTACCTCCTTTTCAGCAGCAAAAAGACATGATAAGGAAACCAAGATGGATAATGGAGACAGACCCATCCGGACCTCCGTTGTCACCCAGGATAAAGTCATAACCTTTGATGAGGATGATCGTGTTGATGTCCAGGATCCTCATCATGATGGTCTTGTAATTACATTGTTTATTTCTAACCACTTTGTTCGCAGGATCCTTATAGATGGAGGAAGCTCTGTGAACATCATTCAGCTTGATGTCCTCAAAAAGATGAATATCCCGGAGTCTGATATTATCCTAAGATCCTCAGTACATGTGGGATTCAGTGGAGAAACTAAGAATACATTGGGGGACATCAAACTCCCAATCTATATTGAAGGATTGCATTCTTATAAAAAAATTTGTGTTATAGATTGCTTATCTTGTTGCAATGTTATCCTTGGTAGGCCATGGATACATGATATGAAGGCAGTCCCATCCACCTATCATTTGTGTGTAAAGCTTCCAAGTCCATGGGGAGTGGTGAAAATTGAGAGTGATCAACAAGAGGCTAAGAACTGTTATACATCATCAATGAAGCCAGCCTCAAGACCAAGGGAGCAATAGCAATTAAAGTATCCTTCAAGAGATGTCTTGGAGGCAAGAGAACAGGATTTGAAAGATATCCTCATGGATCCTGATGATCCTGAATCCAAGATCTTCATAGGATCAGGGATCCTTAGCGACATTGAACAGGAGCTAATATCCTTCCTTAAGAGGAGGAAATCCACATTTTCCTGGAGACATGAGGATATGACAGGTATATCTAAAGATATAATTACTCATAAACTTGGCATTGACAGGTCATTCAAGCCAATTCATCAAAAGAGAAGGAAGTTTGCACCTGAAAGGAATGCTATTATCCAGGAAGAGGTAGATAAACTACTTCGGGCAGGTATGATAAGAGAGGTTAAGTATCCTAGATGGTTAGCCAATGTGGTTGTTGTTCAAAAGAAAAATGGAAAGTGGAGGGTATGTGTCGATTTTACTGATTTGAACAAGGCATGTCCCAAGGATCCTTTCCCATTACCCCACATTGACTCCATGGTGGATGCTACCGCGGGTCATGAGTTGTTGACTTTTATGGATGCTTCATCTGGATTTCAACAAATTCAGATGGAACCATCTAATCAAGAGGATACAGCCTTTATGACCCCAACTGGTATATATTGTTATATTGCTATGCCATTTGGGCTAAGGAATGCAGGTGCTACTTATCAAAGGCTTGTCAATATGATGTTCAATGAACAAATTGGACACACTATGGAAGTCTATATTGATGACATGGTGGTTAAGTCCAAGAAAGCTGAGGATCACCTCAAAGACTTGGAGGAAGCATTCAATATCCTTGATAAATTTAATATGAAACTAAACCCTTCCAAGTGTCATTTTGGTGTTAAGGCAGGTAAATTCTTAGGCTATATGGTGACAAAGAGGGGCATTGAAGCAAGTCCAGAGCAAATAAAGGCTATTGTGAATATCAAGTCTCCTGCCAATGCTAAGGATGTGCAAAGATTGACAGGCAGGATCGCAGCCTTGAACAGATTCATATCCAAATCCTCAGAAAAGTGCAAGGAATTTTATGACATCCTGAGGAAGAACAAGAAATTTGAATGGACGGAGAAGCATGAAAGTGCCCTCAAAGCTCTTAAGGATTACCTATCCTCAGCCTCCGCCTTGATGAAACCAGAAAAGGGAGATCTATTATCCTTATACCTAGCAGTATCCTCAAAAGCAGTAAGTGCGGTCCTTGTTAAGGATCACGAAGGTACACAACATCCTGTTTATTATGTAAGTAAGAGTTTACTTGATGCTGAATCCAGGTATTCACACTTAGAGAAACTTATCCTTGCATTAATTATGGCATCTACTAAATTAAGACATTATTTTGAGACTCATGCCATTATTGTTAAGACTAATTTTCCAATTAAGAATGTTCTCAGGAAACCTGAAATGTCAGGAAGGATGGCTAAGTGGGCAGTGAAGCTGAGTGCATATGATAAAAGATATGAACCAAGGACTACCATCAAATCCCAAGCCTTAGCTGACTTTGTGGCAGATTTTAGTAGTGATTTGCAAAAGGAACCTAAGTTAGAAGTCCAACAGCTTGAAGAAACCAAGGATCCTTGGATATTATTCACTGATGGAGCCTCTAATATAAAAGGAACAGGGCTTGGAATACTACTAAAATCGCCACAGGGGGACATAATACCCCACTCCATAGCTTGTGAATTTCAAACTACCAACAATGAGGCTGAGTATGAAGCCTTGATAGCTGGTTTGCAAATTGCTAAGCATATGAGGATCAGGTATCTTGAGGTACATGAAGATTCATTATTAATCACTAATCACTTTAATGGATCCTATGCTGTTAAAGGTGAAAAGCTAATCAAATATTTAGAGATAGTCAAAGAATTGGCACTCTCTTTTGTTTCCTTTAGTTTGACACAGGTACCAAGGGAAGAGAATGCAGAGGCTGATGCATTAGCCAATCTAGGATCATCCTTGAAGATCCCGGAGGATATCAAGATCCCTATTATCCATATCCTGACCCCTGCTATCGAGGATCATGTAGCTATGGAGATAGGAGAAGATTCTGCAATCATCCCTAGTGATGATACTCAATCTCATTCAGGATCATGGATCCTTCCAATCATGAGATACATACAACATGGAGAGATTCCTACTGAAGAAAACCCTAGGGCTTTCAAAATTAAGGTATCTCAATTTACAATATTAAATAATATGTTGTATAAACGATCTCTTGCAGGACCATATCTAAGATGCATTGAGGATCCTGAAATCCAAGAAGTCCTAAAGGATTTCCATGAAGGAGATTGTGGAAATCACACTGGGGGCAGGGCGTTATTCTCAAGGATCCTGAGGACAGGATACTATTGGCCTACTATGAAGAAGGATGCTGTGGAGTATGCCAAGAAATGTGATCCTTGTCAGAGACACAGTAATATCCTTCACCAACCAGCAGAACCTTTGCATCCTATATCCTCTTCATGGCCATTCATGAGATGGGGAATGGATATAGTTGGAAAGCTTCCTAAGGCACCTGGTGGAAAAGTATTCATGCTTGCTATGACTGATTACTTCTCCAAGTGGATAGAGGCTGAAGCCTTTGCTCAAGTCAGAGAAAAGGAAGTTATATCCTTTATTAAAAGAAACATTATTACTAGATTTGGTATCCCTTCTGAAATTGTTTGTGATAATGGATCCCAATTTATTGGGAATAGAACCACTAACTTTTGTGACAACTGGGGGATTAAGATGATAACATCAACACCAGTCCACCCACAAGCTAATGGTCAAGCAGAATCATCCAACAAGATCATCATCAACAATTTGAAGAAGAAGCTTGGATCCAAGAAAGGAAAATGGGCAGAAGAACTACCTTATGTGCTTTGGGCTGATAGGACAACTCCCAAGAATGCTACAGGCCAAACTCCATTTTCTTTGGTATTTGGAGCAGAATCAGTGATCCCTACAGAGATGGTGGTTCCAACTGCAAGAACAAGCATTCGTGATCCTGAAGAAAATGCTGAAAACTTGGTTCAAGACTTGGATACTATAGAAGAAATCAGGGAATTGGCAAGGATAAGGATGGCTAGTTATCAATAAAGGATGGCTGGAGCCTACAATAAAAATGTCAGGATCAGGAAATTCCAAGTTGGTGATATGGTGTTAAGGAAAGCATTTCAGAATACCACCAACCCTGCTGATGGAAAGTTGGCACCAAAATGGGAAGGCCCCTATTTGATTGAAGCTGAAGCAGGAAAGGGGGCATATCGATTGCTAACAATGGAAGGTGATTTGCTACCAAGAGCTTGGAATGCTGTCTGATGACGGGGGTAGCCCAAGACTAAATAAAATGACTAAATATGTAAACGCTCAAATGGTTAAACGGTTCAATGGTTGAAAAGCTGTGGGATGGGAAAAGCAATACGGAAACAGTGGCCAGTCACATCCGGAGATCACTTCACCAACCCACAGCCACAAAAGCAAAGCAGGTCTCTACAATGCACGCTATTATCCAGGGGTCAAAAGGCTTTAACCCCCAAAAGGGGAATCCCTCCACTGCAAGCAAGGTTACTAGTCTAATACATTCTACTTCGGGAGATGTCTTCTCTTATAAATTGACACTTCATTTACTTCAGAAAACATCTCCTGGCCAGCTCTGATTCTCTAATCTCTGGTCATTCACATTGAGTACTTGCTTACGAGCAAGTCACTCCTTTTCACACATACCACACACATTCTATTTGCTCCCACACCCAAATCTGGATACAATTCAGAGGAGGATCTTCAGCAAATAACAAAAACTAACTAGTGAACCTCCTTCCACGTTTTGCAAACGTGGGGGGACCCCACGATCTGCGTTAGGCTAAGTTGAACCCTTCAACCTTTCTGCCTAACCAGCCCAGCTACCACCGTTGGTCTCGTATTTGTTGCATCAACAAGTTGGCGCCCACCGTGGGGCTACGCCGCTATTTCTTCTCAAAAAGACCTAGTAGTGTAGCTCTTTTCACTTAAAACCACCATGTCTGAAAGTGGATCCCCGGAAGAAGTAAATCAGATCCCAAACACTTCTACCCCGGGTAGTAGCCAAGCTCACGTGGCCATACCAACTTCTTTCTCAACTCCGGGGAGCACACCCGAGTTCCTCAACTTCAACACACCAACCCCGTCCAGATCCGGGGTTCCATCTCCCAATATCGATGTCTCTGACGCCCCAACACGTGTTGAACTCACCCCCGAAGGGGTTACCAACAACTTCCTTGAGTTGAGGTCCCTTCTCAACCAACACGTGAGTAGAGAAAGAGAAAAAGGAGTGAGGATTCGTTTAGACTATGATGAACCTGAACCGACGTTGTCTCCCGGACCACCTCCCCCTCCTTTTATGACAAGAAGTGAGGCTGGTCCCAGTAATCCTTCATACCCTCACCCTTATCTGTCCACTATGACAAATCCTACGGTGCATCCTATCTTCTCTTCCCAACCAATTACTAGTGGTGCTCCTTTGGGACATGAGCTAACCCTTGACCAGCTCCTACAGTCCCCAGTAACAAGCTATCCAGCATCTATAACAACCACATGGGAGCAAGCTCTGTCCGTGCTCCCTTTAGCACGAAGTGCTGTTATGAGCGCTCCCCTCGGGATAAACTGCTCAGTTGGCCCAGGAAGCCTTCAAGGCTTCAACCCCATGCCCAACATAATGACCCAGACGATGGCCAACTTCCCATGGCAACACTTCATTAATCAAGTGCTAGCCACTCAGGGAAATAACGGCAACGGCAATAATGTAGATGCAAGGGCTGAAGAAGACTCGGCTAAACCATACAAGCCAAGTAACCTTTCATGCTTTTCAAGACAAATAGCTGATTATGATTTCCAATCAAAGATTAAGATGCCGTCCCACATTAGGACGTATGATGGAACTGAAGATCCTGAGGACCATCTTCAGATCTTCACCGGTGCAGCCCGGATAGAGAAATGGTCAAACGCTGAATGTTGCCTAATGTTCATGCAAACTCTTGTTGGATCCGCCAGAATCTGGTTCAATGACTTGCCTGCTCAAAGCGTTCGAAGCTTTGACGATCTCAGCAAGGGTTTCCTGGCCAACTTCTCCCAACAAAGGCGATATGTCAAAGACGCAACAGTGATCTTTCAGATAAAGCAACGTGATGATGAAAGCCTTCATGCTTTCATTGAACGATACAAGAAGGAAGGTCTGACTTATGTAGGGGCCGATGAGAAAATGAGAGTGGCTGGTTTCATGAATGTCATCACCTCTAAGTACCTCACAAGAGATTTCAACAAATCCCTACCCAAGACCTTGGAGGAGGCCCTCGAAAGGGCTGAAGCTCACATCCGGGGAGAGGAGGCAGTAGACATTAAAGAACAAAGAAAAAGAGGGTCCGGCTGGAGAAGCAATAGTCCAGCTAGAAAAAGGGGGAACTTCAACTCCTATGACAGGCGGTCAAAGGGTTCAGATCCTCGAAGGCCTGAAGGCCGGAACCCTTCAAGCCGGGAGAAAGGCATAAGTTTCACCCCCCTCACAAAGACCCCTCAAGAGATCCTTGCAACGGAAGAAGTCAAACAAAACTTCCGGCCTCCTAGGCCTCTCCCCAAGAGCAGGAAGAACGAGAACTCCACCCAATACTGCGAGTTTCACGAAGAAAAAGGTCACCACACCAATGATTGCTTCCAACTCAAGAAAAGAATAGAAGAGGCTGTTAAGTCCGGAGAACTCGCTCATTTGGTGAAGGGAGTCCGGGACAAAATGGCTGAAGGAAAGGGTAAGGAAGTCAATATGGTGGATTTCGATGGAAGGGTTCCTCATAAAAGACAGCTGTTGGAAGCTTGGGAGCTTCAGTGTGTTTACTTCCCCCCAACGGAGAAAGACCCTCTCTCTAATCCTCTTGTGGTAGAAGCTACCGTGGGAACATTACACACATATAGGGCATATATAGATACGGGGGCAGCCACTGAAATCATGTTCGAAAAATTCTTCAACCGTTTGAGCAATGAAGAACGTTCAAGGCTTCAACCCTCTGGAACCTCTATAAAAGGTATCGCCGACATACCCCTCAAGCCTTTAGGGCAACTAACACTTAATGTTCGTTTCAGTGAAGGTTTAAAAGAAAGAACTCAACCACTCACCTTTGTGGTTATCAACATCCCCTCAAGCTATGACGTGATCATTGGAAGACCAGGACAGTGTGCATTTTACATGGCCGTGTCTGTTGGCCATGGCACATTCAAATTTCCTACCGAGAGGGGCATAGCAACCCTTCAACCCTCTCAGGAAGCCTACATGGTTGAAGGTGAAAGCTCAAATAGCGAAGAAGACAGGCAAAGGTTTGTCATAAACCCTAAGTACCCTGAACAAAGAATAAGGGTCAATCCAAACCTTTCTCAAGAAACTCTTTCATACCTTGAAAAGTTACTAACACATTACAGCGATGTATTCGCTTGGAGTCCGGAAGATATGACCGGGATCCCTCGGAACATTGCCGAGCATGAGTTAAGAATACCACCGGATGTCAAGCCTGTGGTCCAAAAGAAAAGAAGCCTGGCACCCGAGAGAAGTCTGGCAGCTTGCCAAGAGGTTGAAAAGCTTGTGTCGGCCGGTATTCTCCGAGAAGTCAAGTATCAATCATGGGTTGCAAACCCGGTTATGGTCAAGAAACCTGACAACTCTTGGAGGATGTGCATAGATTTCAAGGATCTTAACAAGGCTTGTCCTAAGGATTGCTATCCACTACCGGAAATTGATCTCAAGGTTGACTCCCTCACAAGCTACTCGTTCAAATGCTTTCTTGATGCATACAAAGGTTATCACCAAATCCTCATGAAGAAAGAGGATGAGGAAAAGACAGCCTTTCACACGGACAAATGGATCTTTTGTTATCAAAAGATGCCTTTCGGCCTCAAAAATGCCGGAGCAACCTATCAACGGCTCGTTGACAAAGCCTTCGAAAGCCAAATTGGCAAAAACATGGAGGCATATGTCGATGACTTGGTTATTAAAAGCCAGACGGAATATCAAATGCTCGATGATATCCAAGAAACTTTCAAGAACCTCAGAAAGGTTAACATGAAGCTTAACCCGGAAAAATGTTCATTTGGATTCGAGGAGGGAAAATTCTTGGGTCACATTGTTGGAAAACAAAGCATCAAAGCCAACCCTAACAAAGTGAAAGCCGTCCTTGAAACCAAGCCACCAAAGACCAAGAAGGAGGTTGAAAGCTTGAACGGGAAGCTTGCAGCCTTGAAGCGTTTTACCTCAAAGTTGGCCGAAAGGTCTCTGCCCTTCTACAAAACGCTCAAGAACTGCTCAGATAAGAAGGATTTCAAATGGACTGAAGAAGCTGAAGAAGCTTTCAACCAGATGAAGCAACATCTAGCTTCCCTACCAGACATTGCGGCACCAAAAACCGGGGAGTTAATATCGGTGTACCTCTCAATCACGGACGAGGCCATCAGTGCAGTCCTCACCATTGAACGAGACAAGGCCCAGGTACCGGTTTATTTTTTCAGCAAAACTTTAAAATTAGCTGAAACGAAATATCCTCCCCTCGAAAAACTTGCCCTAGCCCTAGTTCAAACAGCTAGGAGGCTTCGAAGGTACTTCCAAGCACACCCCATGCAAGTGGTCACCGACCAACCTATTAAGAGTGTGCTTGAAAAACCAGAAAACTCGGGGCGATTAGCCAAATGGGCCATAGAACTGGGTGAACATAACATCACCTATGTCCCAAGAAAGGCTATCAAAGCCCAAGTATTGGCTGATTTCATTGTGGAAGTCCCAAACCAAACAGCCACTGAAGTAAACACTACCACCACTGAACCCTCCAACCCTGAAGCCTGGAAGCTTTTTACCGACGAAGCTTCAAGCGTTGAAGGGTCAGGGGCTGGGTTAATTTTGATCAATCCAGAAGGGTTGGAATTCACATATGCTCTCCGTTTTGATTTCCAGACCACCAATAACGAGGCTGAATACGAAGAACTAATAGCCGGCCTAAGACTGGCCAAAGAAATGAAGGTTGAAAAGCTTGAAGTGTTCACGGATTCGTTACTGGTTTCAAGCCAAGTGAATGATAGCTACATAGCCAAAGAACCCAACATGAAAAAATACAGAGAAAAATCCAAGGAACTGATGAGTACCTTCCAAGCGTGTAACATCAAACAGATCCCCAGATCTCAAAACAAAAAGGCCGATGCCCTAAGTAAGCTTGCATCTCTTACTTTCGCCCACCTTACCAAGAAGGTACTGGTAGAAGTATTGAAGACCCCATCCATTAATGAATTGGAGGTTCAAGACGTGGTTACCGAAGAAGATCCAAACTGGATGACTCCCATAAAAAAGTTCCTGAAAAATGGTGAATTACCCAATGATCAAGTGGAAGCTAAAAGGGTTGAAATCAAGGCAAGGCAATACATACTACAAGGAGAAATCCTTTACAAAAAGGGTTACCTTGCTCCCTTGCTAAGATGTGTCGGTCCCGAGCAAAGTAAGTATTTGATCAAGGAAATTCATGAAGGTGTATGTGGAGCTCACTTTGGAGCTAGGTCGGTAGTTGTAAAGCTCATGAACCTTGGATATTTCTGGCCTTCAATGCATCGCGATACAGCCGAAGAATTGAAGATATGTGACGCTTGCCAGATTCATGCACCAATCCCAAAAAGTCCCAAGCATGACTTAGTCCCGATAACCTCGGCTTGGCCATTCTATAAATGGGGAATGGACATCGTTGGTCCATTCCCCCCAAGCAAAGGAGGGGTAAAATTCTTGTTGGTGGCAGTAGATTACTTCACCAAGTGGCCCGAGGTCAAACCACTTGCCAAAATCACGGGAGAACATTATTTGCCGTTATGGATTGCCGGGAGTACTTGTCACTGATAACGGAAGACAATTTGCTGAGAAGCCTTTCAGCATTTGGTGCAAGGAATACAAAATCGATCAGGTTTTTAGCTCAGTGGCTTATCCGCAATCAAACGGCCAGGTTGAAAGAACAAATAGAAGCATAGTAGAAGGCATCAAAACAAGATTGGGAAGATACGAAAGCAACTGGCTTGAAGAATTGCCTAGTGTCTTATGGGCAATTAGAACAACCGAAAAAACAAGCCATAAGAAAACACCTTATAGCTTGGTATTTGGATCCGAAGCTGTGATCCCTGCCGAGATAGGAGTTGTAACCCAAAGAATTGTCAACATGGATCCCAAAACAAACCAAAAAGAGACCATGTTGAATTTACAACTCCTAGAGGAAGCAAGAGATCAAGCCGCAATTCAAGAGGCCAAATACAAGCAACAGATGGAAGCTTACTACAACAAAAAAGTCAAGAACGAACGTTTCAAGCCAGGGGACCTGGTCCTCAGAAACAACGAAGCCAGCAAGAAAGAAAATCAAGGAAAGCTTGGCCCAAAATGGGAAGGCCCATAAACCATCCTAGAAGCACACAAAGGTGGATCCTACAAGCTGGCTGACTCAGAAGGCAAAAGGCTTCCAAGGCATTGGAACGGCAAAACCTTGAAAAGGTTCCACGTTTAAACAAGAAAGTTTGGTTTGTATCAAAATGTATTTCAAGCAAGATTATGAATACCTTTTGTAAAAATCAAGTATTGCTTAAATGAATGAAGTTGTTCTATCAAAAAACTCCATGGCAAGGGCCATGAAAGGGGATGAGCTCCCAGGCCACATCGCTCAATAGGTTCAAGGGTTAAAAAGAACCTATATAAGGGGTGAGTTCCTAAATCAATACAACTCCATGAGACTTGTTAAGAAAACATAAAAGTGTCTCATAGACGGGTGTGAACAGCCCACACCAAACGTTCCCTAAGCCTTAAAAATATAATCCGCAAACAGGCTTGAAAAAGTCAAGAGAGAACCAAAGAAATAATAAAAAGGATAGGTGCTATCTCTTCTTGTTAAAAATGCCAAGGCTAAGTGTCTGCAGCACTGAACCCTTTTAGGTATAAAAAACATAAGGGCAGCACAAACCCAACAAAGACAAAGCTACAAAAGAACAAAGCAAATCTAAAAGAACAAAGTCACTTAGACAAAAATCACAAAGATACAAACCAAGTCAGGGCACAAGACCAAGAAGCCTTCAAGGCTTCAAGCCACCCGAATAACAACTCGAAACCCTAAAGGCTTCAACCTATTAACAAACAGCCAAAAGGCTTGGAAGGTTAAAGGAAAACAAACTACCTTAACCAAAAAGGCACGAGTATAAAAACACAATACAAGGAAACTAATTAAACATCATACCATATAAAAGAAAGCCCCAAAAGACTTTCAAACACAAGTTAGAGCAAGTCCTAATAACTTGCAAGCTTAACTACTGTTCCAACGGCCATACAGGCCCTAAACACAACCAACAGGAACCTTAAGGGTTCCTAATAACCTAATATTGTTCAAATTAACATTACCAAACATAAATTGTTTTCAGTGCTAAGAAAGCTACGAATCAAGCATCAACAGATTTGGAAACTCCAGAACCTTCGCCCTTGGCCTTCTTTGTTTTCTTCAGCTTTTTAGTCTTCACACCTCCATCACCACCAACCGCCGAAGCCTCCAAACTTGCATCCTTGGGAACATCCGGCTGACCTGAAAGGGTATCATCACTATCCCCCGAATAGGATCTCTTCCTTGAAAGAGAGCCCAAGATCTCAGCACAGACCTTCTCATTTAGGCCCTCCGGTTTCAAGTCCTGCAACACAGCAAGAGGCTTACCAAAACAAGTAGAAACTTGATGGATGTAAGGATAGGTCAACTTCTCCATTTGCTCAACGGAGCCTTTAAAAACATCAGAAGCCTCGGGATGAAACAGAGGTGACTTCTCCATAGGATGGCCGGATTCATGAAGTTTATACCCAGCAATGAGGCCTTGGAGTTTCCCCAGGTTGAGAAGCTTAGTGTAAACGTCACCAAGAGCAGAGTTAAACTCTTTGGAGTGCAATAGATAAGTAACCACTTGGTGAAAACCCTGCTCTATGAGCCATTGTTTATCCACAGTAGCCTGAGCAACTGAAGCCTTCAACCTCTCTTTCTCCTTACCAAAAGCCTGTTGCTGAACAAACAAAGTTTCCCGGTCAGCCCTAAGTTTCAACCTATCAGCCTCGAAGCTCTTTTTCAAATCACCCATCTCAATCTCATGCATCTTTTTCAAATCACTAACCTTCTTCTCCCATGCTGCTTCTTTCTCGGTAAAACCAGCTATCTCCTTTTTCATCGAGGCCATGGAGGATTTCATCTTATCCTTCTTCTTGGAAAATTCTTCATATTCCTGCATCCTTTGACGAAAACGAGCAATGCCTTGAGGAAGCATAGCAGCAAGGTTGCAAGTACTCAAAATCATGCGGGACAACATCAAGTCATCATCCATCCCGGCAATGGTCTTGTGCACTGAAGGAGGAGCAATGTGACTCAGAGCATCCTCACAGACGGCAGCATCTTTGAAGCTATCATCATTCTTCACCGACCAAGTAGGCACATAAATCCCTTCCGGATCCAACCCTTCAACGTCCCTGCTTGAAGACTCCTGAACAGGGGTGGCAACAACCTTCTTGCCTGAAACCTTTTTACCATGAACAACCAATTCCTTATCCTTCTCAGCACCTGCTTCACCACCTTGATCTTCCGAAACTTCAATATCGTCACTTAAGTCCACTGGTTCAGTAGAAGTGGATTGAGGACCAGCCTTCAACAACCGACGAGAAGATCGACGGGTTGAAGACTTGGGAGCACTAGACTTAGAAAAACCCTTGACAGTGGCAGCACTAACATAACCTGAACCCTCAAACCTTTGATCAACAGTTCTAACCACAACATTCTCACCAGGAACAGATGGAGCATCCCCAAATACAACATCAGAAGTATCGTCGCTCTTAATAAAATCCAAAGCAGACATGACTGCAAAAAGCAACAGCACATAAGTCATAAGTTAAGAAAAACATAAAGAAGGCAAAAAAGGAAAATGCATACCAATGCCACTCCTCATAAGAACCGGATCCCGATCAACATTCCCCCAAATTTTACTAACCCCTAAAAGAACTAGTAAATGTTCAGGAAAGGGACGAACCCTCGAGGGGCACTCCCGAATGGCTTTGAGAAAAACATCATTCAGTTCAGACTCGGAGGGCTCCGGGTCATTAAGAACGGCATCCGGCCGTCTCGACACCATCTTGAATGGGAGAATAGCATCGGAAACCCAGAAAAAGCGATCCTTCCAAGCCCCAAGCGTAGTAACCATGGACGAAATAAGGCAGGAATCAACTTTGGATGTTTCAAAAGTAAACCAATCGCCATTCTTAGCCAAACGAAAAAACCGGCGAAAGAGTAAAAGGGAAGGATCATATCCAAGAGCACGACACAAAACCTCAAAATGCAAAACCCTAGCCATCCCCTTCGGATGAACTTGCCCAAAAGAAACCCGATAATACTCCAACAAGTTCAAAACAAAAAACGAAAAGGGATAACGAAGATTCGAGAACTCAAAATGACGACAATAAAGGGCAATCGAACCAGAGGTCGGTTTATCAACAGGAACATCACAAGCAGGAGCAGTTGGGTTAAACTTCCTATCAATACCGTATTCCATACAAAATAAATCTACCTCCTCTTGAGTTAACCGGGAAAAAGATTTTGCTAAGTCTTTACGGGCACCCATTTTTGAAAACAGAAAATGAAGAATGCAAGGTGTAAAGGATACCGGAACTAACCATAGAATACGAAGGAAATGGCAGAAACTTGAAGGAATTGTGAAAAAATTTGCAAATATAAAACAAATATAAACATACAATAGGGGTAATAATGGCAAACAGTAACTTCTGCAAAACCGCAACCCTATCAACTGCCATACATCAATCAAATCAATTGTCAGTTATTTAAAATTCAAATTCAAATATTAACTACCTTCAACCTTTCAAGCCTTCAAGCAACGAACCTTGAAACCTTCAGGCAATAAAATACACGCATAAAAAGTCAGAAGTCTTTGAGCTCATTACCCAAAAACCTCTAACTTGGGGGGCTGATGACGGGGGTAGCCCAAGACTAAATAAAATGACTAAATATGTAAACGCTCAAATGGTTAAACGGTTCAATGGTTGAAAAGCTGTGGGATGGGAAAAGCAATACGGAAACAGTGGCCAGTCACATCCGGAGATCACTTCACCAACCCACAGCCGCAAAAGCAAAGCAGGTCTCCACAATGCACGCTATTATCCAGGGGTCAAAAGGCTTTAACCCCCAAAAGGGGAATCCCTCCACTGCAAGCAAGGTTACTAGTCTAATACATTCTACTTCGGGAGATGTCTTCTCTTATAAATTGACACTTCATTTACTTCAGAAAACATCTCCTGGCCAGCTCTGATTCTCTAATCTCTGGTCATTCACATTGAGTACTTGCTTACGAGCAAGTCACTCATTTTCACACATACCACACACATTCTATTTGCTCCCACACCCAAATCTGGATACAATTCAGAGGAGGATCTTCAGCAAATAACAAAAACTAACTAGTGAACCTCCTTCCATGTTTTGCAAACATGGGGGGACCCCACGACCTGCGTTAGGCTAAGTTGAACCCTTCAACCTTTCTGCCTAACCAGCCCAGCTACCACCGTTGGTCTTGTATTTGTTGCATCAACACTGTCCATTTGAAGAAATATTTCATGTGACAAGGATTCATGATCCTCACCTGACAAGTATCCTTGAAGGATCCTTACAGAATAGATGATCCTCATTTTGGTAACGTTCTAGTCTCAAACTATTTCATTCTTTTATATAAGGATAAGGATCCTGCATCCTTTATCCTCTTTTCACTTGATTTTGAGTTTTGAAGGTTCAGGTATCCTTAACTAAGGATTTAGTATCCACAGAAGTATCCGGTTATTTGGGCTTGACCCCAGTTATTTGGGCTTGACCCCAGTTTGGGCCTGTCCCCAGTTTCGCCAGTAGCGCACGATGATCCTGGTATAGTTCATGGCAATGGGACCAGTCTCGCTTTAGGGGCTGAAAATTTCATTGTACTGGCTATATTCAGGATCCTACGTATAATGGTAGACGTACCATACATCCGTTCCTAAGGTTTCTAACGTTTTCACGTTAGTTAAGGTTTTGGCATTTTCATGTCACTAAGTTTGGATAGTCGCCAGTGAGGGCCATACTCCAGTTTACACACAATCCTTTGGGCTTGTCCCCAGTTATCCTTTGGGCTTGTCCCCAGTTATCCTTTGGGCTTGTCCTCAGTATATTAGGCTTGTCCCCAGAATTGTTGGGCTTGTCCCCAGTTGCTAACTTGTATCTTATATTGGCTTAGTCCCAAGTTGTATCCTATTTCAGGTTTTTTGGAGATAAACGACCAAGGATCCTTGATCCTTACTTTCTACTAAGGTTTGTCTTTTGGGTTATCCTACATATAAGCCTTAAAGGATAGGATCCTAACTTGGATTCTCAGGTATGATCCTTAACGATTTTGATTTTATTCATTATTTATTTAAGTAACCCTTATCCTTTGACAACTGAACTTATGATCCTTAAAATATATTACTTTTCAAAACTTATCGACTATAGGATATGTGATCCTTGTTCATATCCTAAAATTTTTGAAGATATTTTTCCTTTACCCGATAAGTTTAAACAAAATGAACATCACGACAATTGGAAAGTAAAATACTAACAAGGATAGTAACACGGGAGATAGTCAAAGAGTTAAAGTTATTTTATTCACGAAAGATTAAACCTTTTAAGGTTGTCAAAATTGCCAACCCACGTTTCTACCAGCAAAACGTGGCCCGTCCACATGGGTTGGCAAAGGGTGTCCATTGTTCATAGGTCTAGAAAGTGCAGGAATCAAAAGACGGCAGGATCACAATGGCTTCATCCCCCAAACAGAGGATCCCTCCACCATTTGTAATCCTACCTATTGTTCAAAGGATCTATGAACTTTAGCCCTAATTACTATTGTTCAAATACAACCCATCGTTGTTCAACAAAAACACCATAACCAAAATAAACTACCAAATCCTAAAAAATGGGCTCCGGCTACGTCTAGAAATGTCCTTCATCGCCCATTCATGCAGCCTACACCTTCGCTGCATCACCATCTCCTCCAGCTCCAGTATCCTTCACCTGATCCTTGCCACTACCACCAGCCTCGATTGCCAGGACCTCTTCAGCCTCTTCTTCATCCTCCAATTCAGCCAGCCTAGCCTTCCAGCCCTCCATGTCCCAGTTGCTCCTGTCAAAGGCAGGATCCTGAGCTTCTTGGTCCATCTGCAGCTTGGTCTTGTACATGGCAATGGCAGCGGAGACTTTAGCATCCTCCGTGATCTCATGCTTCTCATAGTCAGCATTGATCTGGGTTGCAACCATCTGAGTTTTGGCATCATTGAGATCCTTTTCGAGGGAAGCAATCTTGTGATCCTTGAGCACCGCCACCTTTTGGAGGTCAGAGTATTTCTCCTCAAGCTCTTCAACATTCCCAACATAGTCCTCGATTTCGGCAAATTTCTGCAAAGAAGACAATGTAAAGTTAGGATCACATGATCCTCAAGTGGGTAGGATAACTAAGCTAATCCAGTGATCCTTACATCTGCAAAGTACTCGAGGAACTGATGGCGGATCAGAGGCAAGCCTTCTAGGTTGTCAGCTTCAGAGGTCTTCCTTTTCTTTCCACCTCTTCCCTTTGAAGTGGTTGCCTTGGGGATTACGACGGAGGGGCTAGCAGCAGACTTTTTCTTTGAAGATCGGACAGTGTCAAGATCAGTGACACTGAATTTGGAGGCAGATTTTGAAGATTTCCCAGCACCTACACACCCAAAACAGATAAGTATCCTTATCCTATTTCTATTTAGCTATTTATTTAAACATTTAACTATACAAAAAACAGGATACTTACTCGACATAGTGACAGAACCTGAGGATACTTCCTGAGAATCCTGGGTGTTTGTTTTAAATGATCTTTTTGCAGAATCAAGTCTCCGGAAAGCGGCGAGCCTTTCCTTTGTTGCAGGTGTTGTGCTAAGGTGTGCGACAGTAATAGCTGCAAGATAGAAACAAAAGAACGTTAGTGATCCTTAAACAGAAATAAGGTCATCTGGTGATCCTTCTCATGATCCTCTATCCTACCATGGGTGCTCCATTTTCTTGGCAGATCCTTTCCATCAGGGAGAGAATCCCTTCTGACAAAGAAGAATCTCCGTTTCCAGTTAGTATCATTCTTAGTGGCTTTGAAGATGGGGTATTCTTCACCGGGTTTACGCTTGAGTAGATATCGGTGGGATCCAAATGTTATGAGATCATACATCTCTGCCAACTCCGACATTCCCAGAGCAATTCCTTCTTCCTCAATGATCCTTTCAATGGTATATAAGACCCTCCAGATCATTGGCATAGCTTGAATGAAGGAGATGCCGGTGAGGGAGAAGAAAGACTGGGTGAATTCAGGGAAAGGATACGAGTATCCTATGGTGAATGGTGTGACCGGGAAAGCTACCCATGTTTCAGAAATATAATCACTTAGAACGGTGGGATCAAATGGTTTAAAATCGGTATTTGCCGGAAAACAATGGCGGATTCTATCTATTTGTGGATCAGTGAAGCAGCATCTTTCTTTCGCTGAATCTTTGATGATCCCCTGGCTTTTAAGAGGACTATCTTTTGTGTGATCCTTAGCCGGAGAGGATCTTAGCATCATCTTGGTCATAATGGTAGAGAAGAAGATGAACAGAGAAAGAAAACGTAAAGGGGGAAGAGAGATACCTGCTTGATCTTCGGATGTGGATTTAAAGGGAGTTTCTCTTGAATTTAAATGCGAATTGATCCCTATCCATAACTTCAATTTATAATGATGGTTTTGCAGGATAGTCACCTCAATGACGTCATGCTCGTAACGGCTAGTCCGACTCCAACGGCTAGTTATCCGTTGATTTGTTACGGATAAGAACAAAATTATAACTCGCTTATTTACAAATTACTCCTTATATTTTGGGGGCAATTGTTTGGGGAGGATTTCTCAATGATCAGTGATCCTCATTTACTGTTGGGTTTAGTAATCCGCAATTCTGTCTGAGTTAGTGATCCTCAGAAGTGTTGCAGGATCAGGATCATGGATCATCTTAAGGATCCTTATACTAACGATTGTCTACTTTGAATATGATGTTGTTTTGCAGGAGTACAAGCTTGGACTTGGTCTTGGCGATATTCCTGGAGAATATTCCATACTTATTCCGCACGTGCATGGCAGAAATGGACGTTATGGAGCTCGTGGGGGACTTGCACCAATTGCGGAATGTTTGTTAGCTTAGATATTTCTCATTTTTAAAAGGGGTAGCGAGCTAAATAGAAAACATTTGGCTATTTTTGGCTAAACACACACTCTGACAACTGCTCTTACCAACTCTCAATAACTCACTTGGCGATTGCACACTTTTTTACACAATACACTATAGTGATCCTTGTAATTAGCTCGCTATCATCCGAAGTTGTAATACATTTCTTGTATAATTTGAGTTGGTGATCGGTAGTTTCCATCACCCGAGGTTTTTTATGCCGGAGATCATTCATTGATCAAGGGCTTTTTCCTCGTATAAACCTTTGTGTCACTTGTTCATTACATTTCAGAGCGATCCTTAGTGTTGTTCATTGATTCAAGCATCATACCTCACAACAGAAAGTTTGGTTGCATTATCATTGCTTGATTTTTTACCAAAACACCAATGCAGACCATTGCTTCCTCTGGTCCTTCAATCATACCAGAGTCTCGTCAATATGGATTCACATCCGCAATTCCAAACATGAATCCTCCGGGAGGTAACACTTTTAATAATTCATATAACACTAACCATGGCACTATGCAGGATACAGGTATCAATCAGGCTATGGCTAGGGAGCTACAGAAGCTTAAGGATATGATATCCAGTGTACCAGGAGTGGTTAAACCCATTCCTGAAATTGCAGATGGTAACCATAGGATATCTCGTTTTGCACCACCCTTATGTGATGCTGAGATACCTAAAAGGTTCCAGATACCATCTATGAAGCTGTATGATGGTTCAACGGATCCAGAAGAGCATGTAGCTCAGTACAGGGAGAGGATGGAGATCAATCCAATTCCTGAAAGGTTAAAAGAAGCATGTCTATGCAAGGGATTTGGATCCACACTCACAGGATCTGCTCTAAAATGGCTGCTAAGTCTTCCCCTTTACTCTATTACTTCATTTGCTAATCTAGTTAATTTGTTTAATATTCAATTCTCTTGTAGTAGAAAGTTTGAATGATTAACTAGTGATCTATATAGGGTAACACAAGGTCAAAATGAATCATTTAGAGATTACATCACTAAGTTTAGCAAAGAATCCTTAGATATTCCTAATTTAGATATTGCTACGGCTGTAGAAGCCTTTAAAATGGGATTGCTTAGGGATTCATTATTCTATGATGATCTTGTTATGACACCTTGCAGGAACCTTGATGAAGTAAGAACCAGGGCCCTTAGGTTCATCCGCCTAGAGGATGACAAAAGGATCCAGGATAGGTTGACAGGATCCTCAAAACAGGAGAAACAAGGATCCTACTTCAGGAACAACAAATCCAAGTCCTACAATAAGTCTGACAACCAGAACGTGCATGCGGTGGAACAAGAAGAGGATGATGAGGATTATCCTCCTATTTCTGAATACTGTTTTTCTGTTGATAACAATGAACTAATCTTTGCAATGCAGAATCTAGGTGAGAAAGCTAGGTGGCCAAGGAAAAGTGATAAACCAGCTGCTACAAAGGATAAGTCCAAGTGGTGTGCATATCATGAGGATTTCGGGCATCTCACTGAAGAGTGTATTGCACTAAGAAAGGAAATTGGTTACTTGTTGAGCAAGGGGCATTTAAAAGAACTTCTGGGATGGAAGAAGTCAAGGATCCAGGATCCTGAAAGGATCCCGGAAAGAGCTCCTGCTCCTCCAGCAGATGCACAAGTTATAAACTTCATATCCGGTGGATCAGACATTTGTGGTACTTCCTTTTCAGCAGCAAAAAGACATGCTAAGGAAACCAAGATGGATAATGGAGACAGACCCGTCCGGACCTCCGTTGTCACCCAGGATAAAGTCATAACCTTTGATGAGGATGATCGTGTTGATGTCCAGGATCCTCATCATGATGATCTTGTAATTACATTGTTTATTTCTAACCACTTTGTTCGCAGGATCCTTATAGATGGAGGAAGCTCTATGAACATCATTCAGCTTGATGTCCTCAAGAAGATGAATATACTGGGATTTAGTGGGGAAACCAAAAACACATTGGGGGACATCAAACTCCCTATTTATATTGAAGGATTACATTCTTATCAAAAATTTTGTGTTATAGATTGCTTATCTTGTTACAATGTTATCCTTGGCAGGCCATGGATACATGATATGAAGGCAGTTCCATCCACCTATCATCAGTGTGTAAAGCTTCCAAGTCCATGGGGAGTGGTGAAAATTGAGAGTGATCAACAAGAAGCTAAGAATTGTTATACCTCATCAATGAAGCCAGCCTCAAGACCAAGGGAGCAATAGCAATTAAAGTATCCTTCAAGAGATGTCTTGGAGGCAAGAGAACAGGATTTGAAAGAAATTCTCATGGATCCTGATGATCCTGAATCCAAGTTCTTCATAGGATCAGGGATCCTTAGCGACATTGAACAGGAGCTAGTATCCTTCCTTAAAAGAAGGAAAACTACCTTTGCCTGGAAACATGAGGATATGACAGGTATATCTAAGGATATAATTACTCATAAACTTGGTATTGACAGGTCATTCAAGCCTATACATCAAAAGAGGAGGAAGTTTGCACCTGAAAGGAATGCTATTATCCAGGAAGAGGTAGATAAACTACTTCGGGCAGGTATGATAAGAGAGGTTAAGTATCCAAGATGGTTAGCCAATGTGGTTGTTGTTCAAAAGAAAAATGGAAAGTGGAGGGTATGTGTCGATTTTACTGATTTAAACAAGGCATGTCCCAAGGATCCTTTCCCATTACCCCACATTGACTCCATGGTGGATGCTACCGCGGGTCATGAGTTGTTGACTTTTATGGATGCTTCCTCTGGATTTCAACAAATTCAGATGGAACCATCTGATCAAGAGGATACAGCCTTTATGACCCCAACTGGTATATACTGTTATATTGCTATGCCATTTGGACTAAGGAATGCAGGTGCTACTTATCAAAGGCTAGTCAATATGATGTTCAAGGAACAAATTGGACACACTATGGAAGTTTATATTGATGACATGGTGGTTAAGTCCAAGAAAGCTGAGGATCACCTTAAAGACTTGGAGGAAGCATTCAATATCCTTGATAAATTTAATATGAAACTAAATCCTTCCAAGTGTCATTTTGGTGTTAAGGCAGGAAAATTCTTAGGCTATATGGTGACAAAGAGGGGCATCGAAGCAAGTCCAGAGCAAATTAAAGCTATTGTGAATATCAAATCTCCTGTCAATGCTAAGGATGTGCAAAGATTGACGGGCAGGATCGCAGCTTTGAACAGATTCATATCCAAATCCTCAGAAAAGTGCAAGGAATTCTATGACATCCTGAGGAAGAACAAGAAATTTGAATGGACTGAGAAGCATGAAAGTTCCCTCAAAGCTCTTAAGGATTACCTATCCTCAGCCCCGGCCTTGATGAAACCAGAAAAAGGAAATATATTATCCTTATACTTAGCAGTATCCTCAAAAGCAGTAAGTGCGGTCCTTGTTAAGGATCACGAAGGTACACAACATCCTGTCTATTATGTAAGTAAGAGTTTGTTTGATGCTGAATCTAGGTATTCACATTTGGAAAAACTTATCCTTGCATTAATTATGGAATCTACTAAATTGAGACATTATTTTGAGACTCATGCCATTATTGTTAAGACTAATTTTCCAATTAAGAATGTTCTCAGGAAACCTGAAATGTCAGGAAGGATGGCTAAGTGGGCAGTGAAGCTTAGTGCTTATGATATAAGATATGAGCCTAGAACTGCCATTAAATCCCAAGCTTTAGCTGACTTTGTGGCAGATTTCAGTAGTGACTTGCAAAAGGAAGCTGAGTTAGAAGTCCAACAGCTTGAAGAAACTAAGGATCCTTGGATACTCTTCACTGATGGTGCTTCTAATGTCAAAGGAACAGGGCTTGGAATACTACTAAAATCACCACAGGGGGACATAATACCCCACTCCATAGCTTGTGAATTTCAAACTACCAACAATGAGGCTGAGTATGAAGCCTTGATAGCTGGTTTGCAAATTGCTAAGCATATGAGGATCATGTATCTTGAGGTACATGTTGATTCATTATTAATCACTAATCACTTTAATGGATCCTATGCTGTTAAAGGTGAAAAGCTAATCAAATATTTAGAGATAGTCAAAGAATTGGCACTCTCTTTTGTTTCCTTTAGTTTGACATAGGTACCAAGGGAAGAGAATGCAGAGGCTGATGCATTAGCCAATCTAGGATCATCCTTGAAGATCCCTGAGGATATAAGGATCCCTATTATCCATATCCTGACCCCTGCTATCGAGGATCATGTAGCTATGGAGATAGGAGAAGATTCTGCAATCATCCCTAGCGATGATACTCAATCTCATTCAGGATCATGGATCCTCCTAATCATGAGATACATACAACATGGAGAGATTCCTACAGGAGAAAACACTAAGGCTTTCAAAATTAAGGTATCTCAATTTACAATATTGAATAATATGTTGTATAAACGATCTCTTGCAGGACCATATCTAAGATGCATTGAGGATCCTGAAATCCAAGAAGTCCTAAAGGATTTCCATGAAGGAGATTGTGGAAACCACACTGGGGGGCAGGGCATTATTCTCAAGGATCTTGAGGACAGGATACTATTGGCCCACTATGAAGAAGGATGCTGTGGAGTATGCCAGGAAGTGTGATCCTTGTCAGAGACACAGTAATATCCTTCACCAACCAGCAGAACTTTTGCATCCTATATCCTCTTCTTGGCCATTTATGAGGTGGGGAATGGATATAGTTGGTAAGCTTCCTAAGGCACCTGGTGGAAAAGTATTCATGCTTGCTATGACTTATTACTTCTCCAAGTGGATAGAGGCTGAAGCCTTTGCTCAAGTCAGAGAAAAGGAAGTTATATCCTTTATTAAAAGAAACATTATTACTAGATTTGGTATTCCTTCTGAAATTGTTTGTGATAATGGATCCCAATTTATTGGGAGTAGAACTACTAACTTTTGTGACAGCTGGGGGATTAAGATGATAACATCAACACCAGTCCACCCACAAGCTAATGGTCAGGCAGAATCATCCAACAAGATCATCATCAACAACTTGAAGAAAAAGCTTGGATCCAAGAAAGGAAAATGGGCAGAAGAACTACCTTATGTACTTTGGGCTGATAGGACAACTCCCAAGAATGCTACTGGCCAAACTCCATTCTCTTTGGTATTTGGGGCAGAATCAGTGATCCCTACAGAGATGGTGGTTCCAACTGCAAGAACAAGCATTCGTGATCCTGAAGAAAATGCTGAAAACTTGGTTCAAGACTTGGATACTATAGAAGAAATCAGCGATTTGGCAAGGATAAGGATAGCTAGTTATCAACAAAGGATGGCTGGAGCCTACAACAAAAATGTCAGGATCAGGAAATTCCAAGTTGGTGATATGGTTTTAAGGAAAGCATTTCAGAATACCACCAATCCTGCTGATGGAAAGCTAGCACCAAAGTGGGAAGGCCCCTATTTGATTGAAGCTGAAGCAGGAAAGGGGGCATATCGATTGCTAACAATGGAAGGTGATTTGCTACCAAGAGCTTGGAATGCTGTCCATTTGAAAAAATATTTCATGTGATCAGGATCCATGATCCTTACATGACAAGTATCCTTGAAGGATTCTTACAGAACAGATGATCCTCATTTTGGTAACATTCTAATCTCAAACTATTTCATTCTTTTATTTTCTTATGTAAGGATAAGGATCCTGCATCCTTTATCCTCCTTTCACTTGATTCTGAGTTTTGAAGGTTCAAGTATCCTTAACAAAGGACTGCTTATCCACAGAAGTATCCAGTTATTTGGGCTTGACACCAGTTATTTAGGCTTGACCCCAGTTTGGGCCTGTCCTCAGTTTTGCCAGTAGCGCACGATGATCCTAGTATAGTTCATGGCAATGGGACCAGTACTCGCTTTAGGGGCTGACAATTTCATTGTACTGGCTATATTCAGGATCCTACGTATAATGGTAGATGTACCATACATCCGTTCCTAAGGTTTCTAACGTTTTCACGTTAGCTAAGGTTTTGGCATTTTCATGTCACTAAGTTTGGATAGTCGCTAGTGAGGGCCATACTCCAGTTTACATACGATCCTTTGGGCTCATCCCCAGTTATCCTTTGGGCTTGTCCCCAGTTATCCTTTGGGCTTGTCCCCAGTTATCCTTTGGGCTTGTTCCCAGTTATCCTTTGGGCTTGTCCCCAGTATATTGGGCTTGTCCCCAGAATTGTTGGGCTTGTCCCCAGTTACTAACTTTCATCTTATATTGGCTTAGTCCCAAGTTATATCCTATTTCAGGTTTTTGAAGCTAAATGACCAAGAATCCGTGATCCTTACCTTCTACTAAGGTTTGTCTTTTGGATTATCCTGATTATAAGTGTTAAAAGTTAGGATCCTAACTTGGATTCTCAGGTATGATCCTTAATTATTTTGATTTTATTCATTATTCATTTAAGTAACCCTTATCCTTTGACAACTGAACTTATGATCCTTAAAATACACTACTTTTTGGAACTTGTCGATTATAGGATATGTGATCCTTGATCATATCCTAAACTTTTTAAGGATATTTATTAAATATTTCTTTATTTGATAAGTTTAGACTAAATGAATATCACAACAATTGAAAAGTAAAATACTAACAAGGATAGTAACACGGGAGATAGCCGAAAAGTTAGAGTTATTTTATTCACAAAACGTTAAACCCTTTAAGGTTGTCAAAATTGCCAACCCACGTTTCTACCAGCAAAACGTGGCCCGTCCACATGGGTTGGCAAAGGGTGTCCATTGTTTATGGGTCTTTGTAGTGCAGGAAATAAAAGACGGAAGGATAACGAGTGGCTTCATCCCCCAAACAGAGGATCCATCCACCACCCATTATCCTGTCTATTGTTCAAGGATCCATGATCCTTTAACCTAGTAACTATTGTTCAAGATACAGCCCATCATTGTTCAACAAAAACACCATAACCAAACTAAACTACCAAATTCTAAAAAAATGGGCTCCGGCTACGTCTAGAAATGTCCTTCATCGCCCATTCATGCAGCCTACACCTTCGCTGCATCACCATCTCCTCCAGCTCAAGTATCCTTCACATGATCCTTGCCACTGCCACCAGCCTCGATTGCCAGAACCTCTTCAGCCTCCTCTTCATCCTCCAACTCAGCCAGCCTAGCCTTCCAGCCCTCCATGTCCCAATTGCTCCTGTCAAAGGTAGGATCCGGAGCTTCTTGGGCCATCTGCAACTTGGTCTTGTACATGGCAATGGCAGCGGAGACTTTAGCATCCTCCGTGATCTCGTGCTTCTCATAGTCAGCATTGATCTGAGCTGCAACCATCTGAGTTTTGGTATCATTGAGGTCCTTTTCGAGGGAAGCAATCTTGTGATCCTTGAGCACCGCCACTTTTTGGAGATCAGAGTATTTCTCCTCAAGCTCTTCGACGTTCCCAACATAGTCCTCGATTTCAGCAAATTTCTGCAAAGGAGACAATGTAAAGTTCAGGATCACGTGATCCTCAAATGGGCAGGATAATCAAGTTAAGTCAGTGATCCTTACATCAGCAAAGTATTCAAGGAACTTATGGCGGATCAGAGGCAAGCCTACTAGGTTGTCAGCTTCAGAGGTCTTCCTTTTCTTTCCACCTCTTCCCTTTGAAGTGGTTGCCTTGGGGACTATGACGGAGGGGCTAGCAGCAGACTTTTTCTTTGAGGATCGGACAGTGTCAAGATCAGTGGCACTGAATTTGGAGGCAGATCTTGAAGGTTTTCCAGCGCCTACACACCCAAAACAGATAAGTATCCTTATCCTATTTCTATTTAACTATTTATTTAAACATTTAATTATGCAAAAAACAGGATACTTACTCGACATAGTGACAGAACCTGAGGATACTTCTTGAGAATCCTGGGTGTTTGCTTTAAATGATCTTCTTGCAGGATCAAGTCTCTGGAAAGCGGTAAGCCTTTCCTTTGTTGCAGGTGTTGTGATGAGGTGTGCGACAGTAATAGCTGCAAAAAAGAAACAAAAGGACGTTAGTGATCCTAAGACGAAAACAAGGTCATCTGGTGATCCTTCTCAGAATCCTCTATCCTACCATGGGTGCTCCATTTCCTTGGCAGAGCCTTTCCATCAGGGATAGAATCCCTTCTGACAAAGAAGAATCGTCGTTTCCAGTTGGTGTCATTCTTAGTAGCTTTGAAGATGGGATGTTCTTCACCAGGTTTATGTTTGAGTAGATATCGGTGGGATCCATGGCTAACGAGGTCATACATCTCTGCAAACTCCGACATTCCCAAATCAATGCCTTCTTGCTCAATGATCCTTTCAAGGGTATATAAGAACCTCCAGATCATTGACATAGCTTGAATATAGGAGATGCCAGTGAGGGAGAAGAAAGACTGGGTGAATTCAGGGAAAGGATATGAGTATCCTATTGTGAATGGAGTGATCGGGAAAGCTACCCAGGTTTCAGAAACGTGATCACTTAGAACGGTGGGATCAAATGGTTTGAAATCGGTATTTGCCGGAAAGCAATGTCGGATTCTGTCTATTTGTGGATCAATGAAGCAGCATCTTTCTTTCGCTGAATCTTTGATGATCCCTGGATCTTAAGAGGACTGTCTTTCGTGTGATCCTTAGCCGGAGAGGATCTTAGCATCATCTTGGTCATGATGGTAGAGAAGAAGATGAACAGAGAAAGAAAACGTAAAGGGAGAAGAGGAAGAGAGATACCTGCTTGATCTTCGAATGTGGATTTAAAGGGAGTCTCTCTTGAATTTAAATGCAAATTGATCTCTATCCCTAACTTCAATTTATAATGATGATTTTGCAGGATGGTCACCTCAGTGACGTCAGGATGGTAACGGCTAGTCCGATTACAACAGCTAGTTATCCGTTGATTCATTACGGATAAGAACAGAAAATATAACTCGTTTATTTGCAATTTACTCCTTGTATTTTGGGGGCAATTGTTAGGGGAGGATTTTCAAATGATCAGTGACCCTCATTTACTGTTGGGTTTAGTGATCCTCACTTCTGTTTAAATTAGTGATCCTCAGAAGTATTGCAGGATCAGGATCATGGATCATCATAAGGATCCTTATACTAATGATTGTCTACTTTGAATATGATGTTGTTTTGCAGGAGTACGAGCTTGGACTTGGTCTTGGCGATATTCCTGGAGCATATTCCATGACTTATTCCGCACGTGCTTAACTGAAGTGGACGTTATGGAGTTCGTGGAGGACTTGCATGAAATGCGGAATGTTTGTTAGCTTAGATATTTTCCATTTTTAAACGGGATAGCGAGCTAAATAGAAACACTTGGCTATTTTTAGCTTAACATACACACTCGCAACTGCTCTCACCAGCTCTTGAAAATTCACTTGGCGATTACACACTTTTTTGCACATTACACTATAGTGATCCTTGTAATTAGCTCGCTATCATCCGAAGTTGTAATACATTTCTTGTTTAATCTGAGTTGGTGATCGGTAGTTTCCATCACCCGAGGTTTTTTATGCCGGAGATCATTCATTTATCAAGGGCTTTTTCCTCGTATAAATTTTTGTGTCACTTGTTCATTTCATTTATGAGTGATCCTTAGTGTTGTTCATTGATTCAAGCATCATACCTCACAACAGAAAGTTTGGTTGCATTATCATTGCTTGATTTTTTACCAAAACAATCTACCAACGCATAATACTGATAAGTATGATTATAGTTGTGCTAATATAGTATGAGCAACAAAACGTGTCTAATTGATTGTTTAGTTCTGTGATATTAATATCTGAAAATGCTTGTAATTCGGATGTCAAAGGAAATAGCATGTAATCAGTAAATTCAGGCCAGTAATGAAAATTCTTGGGATAAAAGTATTATAGAAAATATAATAGCTCAAGGAATATCTAATGCCATACCTTCGATTATTGAAACTATTAAAATTTATGTGCCTATAAACTAGAATCCCACTATACGCTGTAAGCATACCCCTCACTTCAAACCTATCCCTAGTATCAATGGAGGCCATGATATTCGTATCAAAACTCCACTTCCTAAATGAAAGAAAACCACAACCTATAGTTATTCTTATAAGAAATTCCGCTCTGACAAATCCTATAAGAACAAAGGAATGAAACCAGCAATCGCGCAACCTACCTGTAGCACCTATAACAAAAAGCATTCAGGAAAACGCCAGTTTAGGAAAACACACCACTGTAACTTCTGCAAGAAGACTGGGCATACAGAGGAAGAATGTAGACGGAAAACTAACATCTGTTTCAACTGCGGCAAATCAGGACATATTCGTCCCTACTGCCCGAAACTATCTAAGGCACTCGACGACGAGACTAAAACACCAGAGGAAGCTAAGAAGGACGCATAGATATCTACGGCACATGAAGCAATAGCAAATTCCAACATAAGCACCCTTATGTTTTGTCTGTACTAAGGTATTAGTTGACTTTTGATTCCAATCAAAGTTTTATAAAAGGTCTTTATTTTTCTTTCATAAAGCCAACACTCATTTTTCTTATCTCTTGACAAATTCCTATGTCACACATGCATTGCTGGTTATGCATGTGATTTCACTTCAAAAGATCATTTATTCATGAGTTCGAATATTATTTCGTTATACTCATTCTGATAATCTGTATGATTACAAAACGTTGACTTTTTTATATCGAGTCAACAAATTTCTTGGAAAACTCCGTTCCTATTCAAAAGTTACTTACTAGATTTTTCACTGTAACCATTTCTTATCAAATACATATATCCATTGTTGGAATATGTCCAAACCAAGCTCGATTGTTAGAACTTGTTCACTATATATATTCAATTCAAGATACCATATGATGAATTGAGATCATCATATTCAAGGTAATTTCATTTGTTTGGATTATAGTAGACTTGTTTAAAGTCTTCAACCCCAATAATTTGTTAAATCATGACACCTTGCGGTGGCGTTTTCTTTGAAATTTGAACTCATTTCATTTTCATACCTAAGGTACAGATTCATCTATCTTCTGTTGATTCATTATCCTAGACCAGTCTTAATACAATTATGTGTTAAGATAAAGGTACCTAAATTCCTATTCCAATGTACCTCCAACATTCCTTTCATCTTTGATCAATCCTACGATATTCATTTATTCCTTCATTTGAACATCCTATCTTTTGAAAATCCAGATTCACTTCATTGAAACTTTCAGTTAATTTCGAGAACGGTGAATTCGTTCGGTCACGGTAATCATTGAATTCTTTCAATCATTACAACACCTTGCGGTGTCTGTATAAATTTGTAGCCTGAGCTAATCATAAACCCTAATCATCTCAATTCATACGTCTTTCGTTCGACTCATCATTCAAGTAGTCTTGATACAATTATGTATCAGGACACTGATACACTAAATTCTATTGTATTTTTTGTGTATCCCTGCCATTCAAATAAATGTCATTGATTTCTGGTTTGATAGTTGACAAATCATTTTTCATACTTCTATTTCCATTTGAGATTATTGAATCAAAATCTTCCTCAATTTATAATCAAAGTAAGTTTTCTTCTGACATCAAATCCTATTGTTTCTAAAAGTCATTGCATTTCACATCTCTCTTTTGATTTGTGAAACTTAGTCACCTTGATAATTGTATTATTTTCCTCTAAGTTCATCAATTCCTGAAACTAATTTGGACAACTAAATTCCAATTATTATATGATATCTTTATGTCTTGATTCTACTTCAAACACCTTGATAACTATTTTTACTAACTAAAAGACCTGACGTAACTCCAAGAAGATATCGTAGCCCAAATCTCGATGACGAGATTTAAAACAAGGTGGGGAGGATGTAACAATCCTCCTAAAACGCGTTTCATGTAACTTAATGTGAAGCCAATAAAAGCCAGCTGGAGAGCACTGGAAGCTTAGAAAAGTGGCTATAAAAGTTACCTAAATAAAAATGAGACTTGATTTTCAATAATTAGGGTTTATCCCTTCAAATGTATTATCAAATGAAACTCGGGTTTTATCCCAATTATTTATTATAAAAATGGTGTTTTAAACTCTGATAATTATTTCCTAACTACGGTCCTGATGAAAGTTTTCCGCTGCATATTAAATAAACACCGATACCATCTGACTGGCTTGCGGCTCCCGCTCCCGGGGTAGGGTCGGGGGCTGTGACATTCTCCCACTGGCGAGAATCTTTCACCTTGACTGCTTCAGAGTAACTGTCGGGTTCGCCATTTTCAGTCAAGAGAATGTAATTCACTGAAGGATCATATCTTTGTGGCTGTTTTGTAGCTCTGGTGGATCTCTTAACCCAATGATCATTCTGGTCAGGCTGCCGTGGGGGCAGTTCTTCCTCTGAATCTGAGCTCCCACTATCAGAGTTTTCCTCCTCGTTATTACCACCAACTTCCAACTCTGTGCCGACATTTTCAGGTTCGGGAATCGGTTCAGTTACCGACCTAGCTTTCTGGTTACTTGTTCCTGTCTCGAACTCTACATGCTGCTTCTGAACCTTAGAGTTTGATCCAAATAAGTCTTTATACAATTCAGCCTCATTAAAGGTAGCATGTTTGCTGTGAACTACCTTCTTGCTTTCCAAATCCCAGAGTCTATAACCCATCTTGTCAGACCCGTAGCCAATGAAGGTATACTTCTTGGCTTTTGCATCTAGCTTGTCTCTTTCTTGATCCAGATCATATGCACTACACCCAAATATCCTCAGGTAGTTATACTTCACAACTTCACCTTTCCACTCTTCTTGTGGGACTTTGTATCCCAAAGGAACTGATAGGCCTTGATTGATTAAGTAAGCAACAATATTAACTGCATCTGCCCAGAACGTCTTTGGCAATCCAGCATTTATCCTCATGCTTCTGGCTCATTCATTCAATGTTCTGTTCATCCTTTCTGCAACCCCGTTTTGCTGAGGTGTGCCCGGGACGGTATTAATCATTCGAATGCCATGTTCAGCACAGTAATCAACAAACTCATGGCTGACATACTCTCCTCCGTTATCGGATTTTAAAGCTTTCACCTTCAAGTTAGTTTCATTTTCAACAACAATTTTCCATTTCATAAAAGTATTAAAAACATCAGAATTATGTTTAAGAAATTTAACCCATACCTTGCGTGTTGAGTCGTCGATGAAGGTGACATAATAGTGAGCTCCTCCCACTGAAGCTACTGGAGTGGGCCCGTATACATCTGTGTGAACGAGCTCTAATTTATGAGCTTTCGATGCTTTACCCGTCTTGGCAAATGATACTTTCTTCTTCTTGCCAAATACGCATGGTTCACAAAATTCAGACTAGACCTTCTTCAGTTCTGGAAGCTTTCTTCTGGCGACAAGCATTTTCATCCCTTTTTCACCCATGTGGCCGAGCCGTTGATGCCAAAGACTAGACAGACTCGGCCCTTTAGCCACTGTATTTTCATTCCATGTAGGCACTTCAACCATATACAGAGTACCCCGTTTCTTTCCCTTAGCAATTAGCATATTACTCTTGACAACCCTCCATTGTCCACCCCCAAAGTGAACGTCGTACCCCTGGTCGTCTAATTGCCCAATGGAAATCAACATTCTTTTTAATTCTGGAACTACCCTGACATTTTTCAATGTCCAGACAGTACCCAAAGATGTTTTCAAATCAATATCCCCAATCCCAGTAATGTCAAGCATTTTATTGTTAGCAAGCCTTACCTGACCAAAATTGCCCTGTCTGAGATTCTTCATCTTTCTCGAACTTGAGATAGCATGAAACGATGCTTTTGAGTCCATAATCCAAGACTCTACCGTATCCTCAACATAACACAACAAATTAAAGCATCATCTGAATCAGAGGCAATGGCAGAATGTATCTCTTTCTGGTATTTGGATGATTTAGTGCATTGACTTCTAAAGTGCCCGTTTTCATTACATTTCCAGCTCTTTATATCTTGCCTCACCTTCCTGGGTTTATAATTCCCTTTCTTGCCTCTGGATTTAGATCTTCCACGATTACTGCCCCGTTCTTTCTTTCTACCTCTTCCCTTAGTGCTAAGCAAAGAACTGGAGGATTCACCTGTACTCTTCCTTCTAATATCCTCGCCTAGCATAAAATCATGGATGCCCTCGAATGTGAGTTTGGTAGTTCCAGATGCACTACTAATGGCAGTGACAGATCCTGACCAACTCTCCGGTAAAGAGGATAAAAGTAGTAAAGCTTGTACTTCATCATCAAATTTAATGTCAACAGATGTTAAACAGGAAATAATGGTATTAAACTCATTAACATGGGCAGTAACAGACGCACCTTCCCGCATACGGTTGTTAACCAACTGTCTAATCAGAAATACCTTGTTAGACGCGAAAGGTTTCTCGTAGTACATGTTAGACAAGGCTTTCATCAGTCTTTTGGCTGTGGTTTCTTTCACTCTTAGCTAGAGTGAACATGATAACAGCAAGGGCTTTCCTATCCATGTCCTTCCACTCATCATCTTTTATCTTCTCAGGCTTATCACCAGTCAGAACCTGCAACAGATCCTACTGACACAGCAAGTCCTCGACTTTCATCTTCCACCATGCAAAGTCTTGCCCATCAAACTTCTAAATACGAGTCTTAGCGTCTTCAGACATCATCTTGAGACATGAAGCTTGAACAAACTGTTCAAAGAACCTGATTGGCTGCAATCGACCGGAACAGTGGACGGCGTCGGACGACGTCGGTGACGACGACGGTGGCTTAGGGCAAAAGAAAACTAGTTGCGGGGTGTGAGGTTTCTAATCAGTGTGCAAAAAAAAAACAACTTAGAACCAAACTGGCTCTGATACCAGTTGTTAGGATTATTTTCACACACACACGATTAAACACAAACACGAACAAGAGATTTACGTGGTTCGGTCAATGTGACCTACGTCCACGGGCTGCAACTAGGGCTATGATTTTATTTCTTGGGTGATAAAAATTACAAAATGACCTATCAACTTTTTATAATACCCAAATTAGGGTTTACAGCTTGTTTACCAAGAAAACAGTAAAATAGGAAACTGTATAAGGCTTGACAAATTTAGCGTGTATCTGCTCCATAATAACGCATCCCACATATTAGAGCATCTAGTACTAGAGCATCTATTAGAGCATCTGATTAGCGCATCAAACAATAGAGCATTTGTAGCTGCTCTATCCTGCATTGCTTGCATACTGCATTTTCTATGCACGGTTGCTTTTTAAGCCTACATTTCTAAAAGTAATAGCCTTTTATTAAAATGGGGAATCCTTGTAATAGCTTTTATTAAAGTTAGTCAAATTCACCAATAATTCACATAGCAAAATTTTGAGTAAGTCACAAATTCATAATATTTATACTCCCAAACAAATTAAACAACATTTATTTATGATATGTACATACCCTTGAACTCCATAAATATAAATATTATTTATTAAGACTGTGGAGGAGAGTAGTCCTCAAAAGATGGTCCGTCACATAGGCTTCCACGTAAGTGGGGGTGAGGATGAGCCTTAAGGGGATGAACTTAGGGTGTGGAGGATGGACTTCAATATATCAATATATATGTAATTGTATGTATATGTGTGTGTTTGGTATAAAGAAGAAACATGCACGACTTCAACGTCTAGGGGAGGACGAGCCCCGTACTGAGTAGTCTAATATAAATTATGTTTTTAGAGTAGAGAGGCATGACACTCTCCTAGCCTCCTAACAACTGACAAGCACCCATCACACCATCAAACAAGACTGTCACTTAATTTAACCCAATACAACTCAATTTAACCTAAACAGGAGGGGACAATCTTATAGCTCAACCTACTATCCTAACATGTTATAATTTAAAACTACATAAACTAATCATTTAAATAAAAAGACATTTTCATTAATTAAATAAAAAACAATTACACTAGATAAAAATATAGAATATAAATATATTTGAAAAAAAAAACCTAAGAATTTCTTGGCGAACCATATTTTTCCGCTATTTCACGTTTATGTTGCACATTTAAATTATTCCACTTCCAGTTGATTTGGTCAATTGTTTGTTTGCTTCCACCAACTAGACCGTTACAATGTTCAAGAATTTATATATTCCACTTCCAGTTGATTTGGTCAATTGTTCCAAAACGAGTCACCTTTTTGTTGATTTCTGATATCTTGGTATTAAAAAATATGAATCCAAGCCTTGCATAAGGCTACTTCCTCCTCGTCACTCCAATGCTTTTATGTTAGGACCAAATTGAGTATACACAAACAAGCAAACAAAAAACAGTAAACGACACAATAGATTTACGTGGTTTGATCACGGTGTGTAACCTAAGTCCACGAGGGCAACTAGGTTTTTCATCGTAAGAAATGTATAATTTAATCGTTTATAAAATGTGTAATTTAATTGTGTATAAAATGTGAAATATATAGCGTAAAAAAGGAGGGTTATTTATTTTTTATACAACAATGACTAAGATGCCGTTGACAACAAGTATGTTCTTTCAGGTTCTAGTACTCGCTCCGTTTGTGACGGTGTACCCGATCAATCCACATCATCCCGTTTCCATCCACGTTGTACCCCCTCCACCGTAGCACAAAACTCACAAATAACTCAAAATTCTATATAACCATTTACCAAACTTTCTTCTCTTGAACCTGGGTTGGATTCTTGAGACAAACAAGTTTTACTGGTAATTTCACTATCGTGTCTGCGGACGGGTGAGTTACCGGGTTTTCCCCGAAATTGGTGGTGGACTCGGATTACTCTCGGAGTACTCCGTTTGTCCGGTAGGTGCTCCGAGAGTGCTCGAGATTGATTATGTTGACCGTTAAAAAAATATATTATATTGTTTTAACAGTTAACTATTTAAATTTTTTATGCTTATGCTATTTAAAACCAATTATTAATTAATCATACCCGTATCATGTAAAACCTCATTTATATTCCTAAAATATTACTCTCTTTTTTGGGGCCCTGGCTATAAAGAGCACCGAAAGGAGGGGTAACCGTACGATGTCGTATATAAATAATGTTATGTTACATAGGATTCTTCAGAAGTACACACTCATCTTTTTATCTTTGTGTACAACACACTATTAAATTGCCCAAGACGAAAATAGTAAAAAGAAAAAGAGAAAAGCTTAAGATATTTATATAAAAAGTAATCCTTCTTATAGAAATAGTTTCTTATTTATAAAAATTATTATAAAACACTAAAATAATATGGATTCATATGTTGTAAGAATCCATATATACAAAACCCACATGTTTAAAAAATATTAGGTAAGACGGGTTTTACACTCTCTTTCTATTAGGGCTGGCATATCATGTATACCTGTACATGATACACAAAATCACATATACGATAAGGTTTCGTGTCCAGTTTTTCATACACGAACACGAAATATTTTTTAACATGTATACACGATACTTACTTGTTAATACCTGTTTACGAATGTTTCAATAATTACGTATCAAGGAACCTGTTTAGTAAAACAAAAGTTGCCAAAAGTTCACAATAGACTTAAATACATAAACGTATAATTCGTAACAAGTTTGAAACAAAATCCATAAATGACAAATCACAAAAAGTTTAAATAATTCATAACATCCATTCAAAACAATGTAAAGTTAACATGTGTCTTTTTTCTCAAAACTTCAATTCAAAGTTCACATGGGTCTTTGTTCTCGATGACCGGTGGTTGGGATGGTGTCGCTGGGAGTGGGGTTGGAAAAGGGGAAGAATTATGGTTTTTCTTAATATGTCAATTGGAATGGGAACGAGAAGGGTTAGAGAAACTAGAGAGATAAGCAATAAGATCAGGTTATCAAATCTCATGGTCCCACTAAATTATATTTTTATTATATTAAAATTTTTAACATGTATTAGCATGTACTAAACAGGTAAACATGTATTTTACCTGTTTAGACACGAAAATTAACATGTATTTTTGTGTCTACCTGTTTAGTACCTGTTCTTTGTTAAGGCCATACACGATACCTATTAACTTTGTGTAGGTTCGTATCACGTATTTGTATACGTGTCTACTTTCTATCTCCTTATCCGGTTCTTGTATTCCTAAACAACTTACTATATATATAAAGCTATATTTTATTAGCCCAATAATTTCAAAATAATGTATAAATCATTACCCTAAAGCATATATTAATCATTACTACATGTTATAGGAAAATCATGAAAATGGATAAGTTAATAAAAAATAATAAAAATAAGCATTGACCAAATTATTATTATTATTATTATTATTATTTTCTTAATATGACCATTTGCTCTTATAAAAAAATAAAAACATAAGATATAACATCTTTGGGCTAACTGGACATAGCTTTACATTTAACATCTTATAAGAGATTTACATCATTATTATATAGTAAATCTCACCAATAGCAAAAATAAGATAGGATTTAAGGAGAGTAAGATGTAGACAACCTTACCTCTACCCCGGAAGAATAAATAGGCCGCTTCAAGTAAGACCCAACTGCATAGTAGTTTTGTTTTAAGCATTGGACGTAAGGCACATAACACTCAGCAGTCAGGACCCAACTGCTTAGTACTTTTGTTTTAAGCATTGGACATAGGCACATAACACTCAGCAGTTAGGACAATGACCCATTAGTGCACGTACTCCTTTGTCTTTTGGCTATTAACGCCACCCCTATGCTTGATCAACCGCCCCCGCTTTAATGTTATTTTTACAGAGTTAGTATAATAACGTTAAAACTATAAAAGATTGACATATAATACATTTAAAATTCACATTGCATAGTTATTTTCTTATTAGAGTAAACTGCAATTTTACCCCCTGGGGTATAAGCCAATTGGCACTCTAACCCCCCCGAACGAAATAATTGCAATTCCCCCCCCCCCCCAACGTTGATCTTTTGTCGCACTTTTACCCCCTGGACCATGTCAACGTTAATATTACCGTTAGTGTATGTTGAAATGTCCAAACTGCCCTTTGTCTTCCTCATTTAAGAAGGTTCAAGCCCTAAATTCTCTGCCCTAAACGCTGTTCTCACCCAATTCTTCAATCGACCCCCAAATTCATCACCCTTTGAACATGTCTTCCTCTTCTTCGTCTGTTCTTCGATCCAAGGAGACAATGGGCAAAACTCAAGCTTCAGACATCATTTGTCCTTGTGGTGGGCAAACAATGTTCAAACAATCAGAATCCAAAGCTAATCCTGGTTGATGGTATCTTCGATGTGTAACTTTCTTCTGTTTTATGTGTAACATCTCGTAAAATCACGTCCAATGATGTATTGACACGTGTAATAAACCCTAATGAAGTCAAACATTGAATTTAAGGGACTAATTTTTTGAAAAATCGAAAACTTCGATCATGAAAGGACTGGAAGTGTTAACATGCCTAAAATAAGTTTCTGAATAACCTCGTACGGTATTTATATTCACAAATGAGCCACTTGTTGATCGAGTGTAGCCATTTGCGTAATTAATTGAAAGTTTGCGCAATAAAGGGTTAAAAGCGTCAACATGTTTATTCTTACCTCTGAGTGACCTTTTTACAAAGCGGGAGCTTCATGATATTTTATTATACTCTCGGGAATGCCAATTATTGGCCGTCTAAGGTTTTTATGCCTTTAAGTGAGGTTACGCGCAACTTTGCAAGTTTAAGGGGTTAAAAGCGTCAATATGTTTAATTATACCTCTGAATGACCTTTCTGCAAACCCAAAGCATTATGATGTTTTATAATACTCCCAAGAACACCTAATATGGATTAGATAAGGCTTTGATGCTATTTAACGATGATATACTCAAGTTTGCGCATTAGAGGGACTAATTACGTCAAACTGCAAAAGTATACCAACTCGTATGATATCGAACCTTTCGAAATATGATCATAAGTTAAACATGCCCTAAATATCCCTTACATAGCTTAGAAATAGGCTTTGAAGGGCTCGGTATGCTAAAATAAACTTATTTGATAAATAGGGACTAAAAGCGTCAAAAAGAGCATGAGTTTGCATTTTCGCGCATATCTTACGTTCTGAATATATCCAGACATCCAAAAATTTATGTAATCGTTAAAATATTTTATTTTAGTGATTGGCAAGATAAAATTCCATTCGTCGCTTAATTTGGATCGTTTTTGCGTCCGTTACGACTTCCGTCGTAATTAACCGAATAACGCAACCGTACGACCAAACGAACAAACATCTGAGATATTTTTGAGCACATTTCAAGTTCCCTATACTTTAACTCCGTTTTAGAGCCTTGAAATGGGGTTAACGAGGCTTAAACGTGCTAGAAATCAAGTTTTTACACTGCAGGGGCCATTTCAGCAAATCTGCCATTTTGGTCTCTGGCGGGGGGCGAGAGGCCTCTCGCGGGGGGGGGGGGGGGGCAGAGACTGATCTGGGCAGATTCCTGTTTTTAGCAATCTGGTTGAATTTCAGGGGCTTTTATGTAATATTTTCAATACCTTGGGCTACCATTTGATGGTTTTTAACATCCCATTGTATTCCAAAACCATTTGCCCAAGTGGAGGGCCAAGATTGAAGCTCGGGTTACGAGAAACAATCCTAACGGTTCTTGAAATTCTATATAAACCCACTTGTTCTTGCTCTCATTTCACACCTTGATCTGAATTGTTCTAAGTTGGAGCTTTTGTGCTTCATACCTGAACATCCTAGATCAATTCCATCCTTGCTTGGACCCTTTGTAAGTGTCCTTTCGTGCTTAGTTCACTCAAGCCATTGTTCGCAACGAACGTGGCTACGTGATCGTAATTAGGTAGGTATTAAACCCTCAAAGGGGCACCTCCTAATTACCACGTTTGCTTAGTTAACTGTCGGGTCAAAGTAATTAAAATAAAAGTTAAGCGAGTCGGTTTTTAAATAAAATTCATAACTAATGATATAAAGGCAATAAAATCAGTTTTGTCACTTTAATAACTTGGTAAATATTAATTGAACACGTCTAGGCATGTTCAACCCGACAATTCTGAGTTTAGGCTCGGTTCGGAACCGAAAGTCGCAAAAGTAGACTTTTGCTTTGACTTTCAGTTCTGACCCGATTTAGCTTAGTTTAGATATGCCTTAGGATTCCTTTAGGACCATATTATATGTTAGTATAACCCTCTGAGGTTATACAACTTGGTTCCTTAGAAATCCTAGTTCATTGCATGTTTCCGTTAAATGCCTAAATGTTGACCATAATGCCCTTTTGATATTAAAACAAGATTTTTGAAAATGTGAGAGACAAAAACCTTTATTACTGATTTATAAGCATGTCCATAAAATTTCATATCAGTTCGTGGTCTAAAATGGGAGTTATGCGCAATAGCGTAAATTGAAAGCTTTTTATTAATTAAACGGCATTTTCGGCATAAAGCCTATTTAAACCCAAATTTTGACATCAAAACTTTTATACTTTAACCGTAAATAAAAGTTTTGAACTCAGATTTCCAAAATTAACCCTTAAAGCATATGTGAAATGACCAAAATGCCCCTACGGTGCATAGTTTGGCCATAAATGATAAATTTCACATATGTGAGATATCTTACTGATATAACTTGATAAAATAAATATTTTTACTGATCATTTTACACCAGAACCTCAGATTATTATTTAACCTCTTTTATAATCCTTAAAGTGGCCAAAATGCCCTTTCGGGGCTTAATGTGATTTTAAATTCGTTTTGGGCATAATGGAAGATATCCTACTGATATCACAACATATTTAAGGCATATTAACTTGTGGAACATGTTCATGACTCATTTAGTTACCCGTTATGCATTTTCGCATTCGGTACGGTTTATGTAACTAGTTTGCATAAATTAACCGAAACGGGTCAAACCTTATCATTTTTACTTCAAAATCCAGGATGTGTTTAGTTTACCCATATTATACAAGTCTTCGTACTTGTCGGTTCTAAATCACATTCTAATCCGGTCTGCGCTTAATCTTGCGTTTTGAACAGTAAACCTTTCCTTAAAACTAACCGGTCTAAGTTTCAACTTAAATAAGACCCGTTAGGAATCTAATAGGTTAACAAAACCTTCGTTCCAGATTGAGAGCCCCAGTAGAGGTACTTGTGCTTGCTGATTAGAATATACGGCTGAGTATAAATTGCATTTTAAGCTCAGGTAAATACTTTTAACTTATTTTCCCTTATACGGGATTGGGATACGGTATTATAAAAATACCGCTTGGTCGGGTGTAGAAACCTTTTAATCGGAGATGATTAAATTGCATAATCCTGTTTTAATCAGTATTGCTTGATAACAAATAACATTGGGGGTTAATGACCGTGTCCTGGATATCCTGGACTCATTTAAAAAGTGAATGGCCACAACTTAAGCACAAGGTGTAGGCATAACACATCATGTTGCGTATGTAAAAGATATACTCACTCGTAAGGGTAACTTCTTGTGAGTTATATTTGTGGTGTGTCGATTAATCTTGATCGGTTTGTATAAACACCGGCCCTAAATGTTGGACAAACATGTAAATCTGATACAAGATTGTTATTAATATAATTGTCCGAAGTTATAAAAGAATTTTCGTGCCTTGTGCATTTAAATCAATTTTCATAAAGATTTTCAAAAGAGCCAGTTAATTGTTTTTACCAGTGTAAACTGATGTATTTTCCAAAAAGGTTAAGTGACATGTACTGTACGTAAATTGACTAGGAGCTCAGGGCGTTAATAGGGAATCTTTCAAGTTTTAAACGTCTAAAGTCTGTTGAACATTGTTTATGTTTCTGTTTTAAGATCCGCCTGTGGATCCTCTTACATTCCGTTTGTAATACTTATGTTACTTTAACACCGTTTGCAATATATTTTACTTTAGACTTCCGCTGTGCATTGAACTGTGATTATTTGACTATGATGATATCAACTACGTCACGATACTCCCCACCGGGCCCACCGGTAATACGTGGAAATATCGGGGTGTGACAGGTTGGTATCAGAGGCCAACATTGAGTGAATTAAACACTAGCCTTTTGTGTTTAATCTCAATGACACAGTAGCACATTCCTTGACTTCCGAGTCTAGACTTGAACTAGGAATGATCTCATCCCTATTATATGTATACACTGTTTTCGATATTTATGCATCTCATGATCGTGTCGCCGAGCGAAGCTGCCATTGATGGAAGCTCTCCAGATCCAAAGTATAAGAAATGCTAAGCTTCGTACTACTGCTCGAATTAACATACGACCAGTATGGAGGAATGACCTTTTGAACCCATTAATCATATTTCAAATTCTATACCCAAGACTTTTGAAACTTCAAATGGGAAGCCAACATCGGAGGAGTTCATACCTGTTGTCCCTGAAGATCCCGCTCCAAAGATAATACCTATGGAATCAAAGGACTCTTATTTCTTACCTCCAAGTCTAGGAATCCCAGACTTGGAACATACCTATCCTGATCTTATTCATGATCCATATTGTTGATTAACCATAAAATCCTTGGATTCCACTTTTGCAAAGATTTCTAAAATACAAGATTTCGACTACCCACGAATACCTTCTGTATCCATACCGCACTCAGGAAACCAAGGAGAAAACATTCAGAGATTAAGTGAAGAAGAAACTTCCTTCTTTATATTTCATTACTATAGTAGTCCCCGCATGAGCGAATTTCTTTGTATAAGACCCGTTTAGGGCAATTATTGTATTTTTGAGGCTTTCTAAGAAAAGTTTCCTATTTTACTTTGGTATTGAATATTATACGTATGTATTATGTCCTAAATCTGAACATCATTTCAATTTATGATTTGCTCTGCCATTATATATCAAAGAAAATCTTAAAGGTATAACCTAGCCTATATGTCATTTTCGACATAGCTAAAATGGTAAAGCCTTTTTAAGATAATAAATCCTTGTTAACACCTAAGAACGTGTTAACACTCTTGACAAATGTGGTTCGAGAAAATCAAAATAGTCATCCCTATATTGGATTCTTCCAATTTCCTGATTTAGCCTAATGATCCAAAAATCATGGCTTATATCATCCTATAAGATGATCATAACATAAACATCCATTAGTGATGAAACGCCTACGGGCTATATCTATTGTCCTAAAAGACAAAAGACAGTTGTAGTCTTTGACTCTCTGTCAAGAAAGGTAATGAACTGCGTTCAAACCTTAATGCCTCGATCCTATAAGATCATGGCTTATAAATCCAAAACTGTCCTCGTGACAAGGCCTTTTTATGCCATTTCAATATCCCTAATAGCTTATAGCTGGATTAATTATAACGAAAGATTAAAAATAAACCTGATTATCAAATTAACCAAATATGGTCTATTAATACCATGGTTAATGAATCATCAAAGATGATGACTCCAAAATAGACTCCTAAGCAAAATTATTGGCGATTGTTTTATAGAAAACAAGCTTCAGCATGTCTGAATCAGATGAAGTCATCAGTCATCCCAATATGAGGGATGACAATGCAAGGATGAATGTAACGGCTGCAAAGTTACAGACAATGATAGATAATGCTGTCACTCGAGCCATTGACAGACAATTTAAAGAAACAAGTGGTGCTCGCACCAGGAATCAGTCTGCACCTCATACGGAGCCACCTTCTAAGACACATATATCTCATAAGGATGATTTTCATCATTTGTCGAATCAGAGAAGTGATCCATCCAGGCAAATTGTGCTCAATCAGGAGCCACATGTTAAGACCTGCTCTTATAAATACTTTGTCTCTTGCAAACCAAGGGACTTTACAGGAGAGAAAGGAGCCATCGATTGTATGACATGGCTGGATGAGATGGACACAGTAGTAGACATCAGTGGTTGTGCAGAGCAGGATATCGTGAAGTTTGTTTCACAATCATTCAAGGGAGAAGCGTTGGCATGGTGGAGATCATTGATCCAAGCCACTGGGAAGATCCTATTGTATAACTTGTCTTGGGATCAATTTGTTGCGCTAATCAAGGAAAACTTATGTCCTCAGCATGAGGTAGAAAAGATAGAAACAGACTTCTTGACTCTGGTCATGAAGGATTTAGATTGTCAGGCATATGTGACGAGTTTCAACACTATGTCCCGCCTAGTTCCCTATTTAGTCACCCCTGAACCTAAACGCATAGCGCGTTTTATTGGAGGCCTAGCACCAGAAATTAAGGGAAATGTCAAGGCATCTAGGCCTACCACATATAGGTCCGTGGTGGACTTATCCTTATCTCTCACTTTAGATGCAATCAGGAATAAGTCTGTTAAGACTTTCGGCGAGGGAAAAAGGAAAGGAGAAGAGGAAAGCTCTCATCAATCTAACAAGAAGAAAAAGGGAAGTTCTGGGCATAGGAAAGATTCCGAGTTTAGGAAAAACTCGAGTCAGTCCAATAACAGACCCAAATGCAGTAACTGCTGGAAGCAACATTCTGGAAAATGTACGATTGACCCGCATGCTAAACTGTGTGGAATTTGCAAGACCAAGGGTCACAAGACTTTAGATTGTAAGGAGTTGAAGAACGCGAATTGTTACAACTGTAACGAGGATGGGCACATCAAAACCAACTGCCCAAAATTTATAAAGAAGCCTGGAGAGGCCAGGGAAACAAACGCGTGAGTCTTCCAGAGGAACGCCCAAGATATGGGGTAGAATGATGACAATATAGCAGGTACCCTTCCTTATCAAGAGGTTTATGCAGAAATTTATTTGATTCTGGCACAGATAAGTCTATTGTGGACAATAAATGTTGTAAAATGTTTTCTCCGCCTGATTAGGACTCTAGACATATAGCGCGAGGTAAAATTGGCCGATGATACTTGAGAGACTGCTTCAAAAAATCTTAGATAGATATTTTATATCTATTAGGAATCACTCTTTTCTGATATCCTTATGGCAAGCTTTCAAGCTATCCAAATTCTTCAATATAATAAAGACAGATGTGACATTTTGATCCCCTGTCAAAAAGGTGATGGACTAGGTCCAAACCTTAAATGCCATTGATGGTCTTTTATGACCTAGGCTAAGTATAATTGATATATATATATTTAAATAACGTTCATTAAGAATGTTAGTACTATATTAGCCTGTATGGTTTAATGATACCATGGTTAGTATATGTTAAGGCCATCAGGAAGATGAATAGTGGTTGTTGGATTGCAACTAAGTAATTGTTTCATTTGGTGTTAGGAACCAAATCTTGAGTATGACAAACTCGGATGAGACAACCGTCAATCGCGCCATTGATGATGCGACGCATGCTAATGATGCTACAATTGTGAACCTCAAAGTTGACAAAGATGTTCTCTAAGCTATGATTGACGCAACTGTTGGGAAAGCTATGAAAAAGGCCGTGAAAAAGTTCAGAGAGCCTAATGCTACTTGCTCCAAATCCCAATTAAGACTACACTCCCTTACTCACAAGAAGGATCTTGTTCCTACCTTGGATCCGAATAATGAACTAAAAAGGAAAAGGGAGAAAGATAACTCCCATACTTCTAAGAAAAAGAGCAAGCTTGAACTTAAGAAGAACAAACAAAAGTCCGACAAGAAACCTGTATGCAAGACCTGCAAGAAGCGCCATTACTGGAAATGCAGATTTGAATCTCAACCTCTACCTTGTGGGATCTGCAAATCAAGTGAACATAAAACGTTGGATTGCAAGGACATAAAGGATGCAGTCTGCTACGCCTGTAACGAGAAAGGCCACATCAAGACTACGTGCCCTAAATATGACAAAAGAAGTGCGGCTAAGGATAGAAATCCTAAGAATGAAAGCGCTTAAAATGCCTGAAATAGTTCATATCAATAATGACACCAGGTACATTCCTTATCATTTATCAGTAATATAAATGTTAAGAGTTCTGTTTTGATTCGAGTACCAATAAATCCTTCATAAATTGTAAGTATAGCAAACTTTTAAAATCTTCCATAAGAGCCCTGGATATTAAGTGTAAGGTAAAACTTACAGGCGAAAATCATAGGAACCATTTCTTCTGTTCCGGTCAGAAATCTTCAGTCGTAAAATTCTAGTGTACCCTCTCTCTAGATGAAGTGCGTCAGCATATGTAGCTAATATCTCTTGATCTCTATCGAATGAGAATACCATATGGTATGACAAAAGCGCCATATGAGGATTGGTGTATCTTAATATGTTCCATAGATTGCTTCCATGCCTGATCAGTATGGAGGTTTAATGCATGGAACCACAAAGATATTCCAATGGTCATACAGTATTAAAGTCAGCTAATGGTATTCAAAGAAGATATCTAGAATGGAATCATCCAAGTAAACGTCTTTGATTAAGGAATCCGTGGACTCATAACATAAAATGTGTCACTTATCTGACACAGGCAATGATAGATGAACTGGAGCCGAGATTTGGAAAACCTCTATAACCTCCTTGTGTCTTGGTTATCTTCTTCAAAGACTACCCTGTTTACCTCCTGAAAGGCAAGTAGAGTTAAGATTAACATCCCGCTTAAGGCTGCAGTATTGTGAAATCTCTGTGTTGATTAGTACCATCATTATTGGAAGAATCGAAACCCTAATTAGATGAATTTTAAGATAAAGGTTCATAAAGCCTGATTCATTATTCTGAGAGTTTCAGTATTATTAATTAGGAAAGACGGTTCATTATGCTTATGCATTGATTACCGCAACCCTAATTAGGCAACAATTAAGAATCGCCATCAACTGCCCAGGATCGTCGACTTGTTCGACTAACTATAAGGATTAGCTATTCCTTAAGATTGATTTTAAGCTGTAGTTGGAATAACCTTTTCACCTTAAATAAGCATCCCTATAATAGTCGTTATATAAGTGTCAAGGCTGCTCCTTTGGAGACCTTGTATAGATGGGACGTTAAACATCTATTGTTGGACAAAATTTTGGTAAGTCCAATTATCAGGATCTGAAAGGTGCCTTGAAAACAACGAATAAGATCATACAAATCCGAAATCGTCTAAAAGTTTCCAGTGATCGGCGGAAAATCAAGGATTAATGAAAGCCGCAACTCTCTTAAGTCCTTAATAAGGAATAAGGTTCAATTGAAGGTATCACCCCAAGAAGGGTGTGCTGAATTTTTAATATATCGGGCTAGTTAAATTCTGATATATGGAATCATTCGAGGAAATTGAATATATATCAAGATTGGTAAACTATAAGCTAAAACTTACTAGAGGAGCTTGATGGAAATCAAGGTGTCCCACACTAGTGATTAAAGGATGTGTTTCGCCGATAAGTCAGGAGCATTGTCACATAATGACATGTGGATTAATAAAAACTTATAGTTTGTGATGAAATCAGCATTTATTAAGGATTGACAAGATTAGAAGCTCCAAAAGGATACATGTACCTATTATAAAAGTCATCATGGGCGCTTGGAGAGGCCCCAGATATGCTATGAAGGTTAAGTCCATTTACGACAGAAAGTACATCCATTATTTTATCAAATCTCGAGGTTGAGATTTCTTTTAAGGGGGTGAGGATGTAACATCTCGTAAAATCATGTCCAATGATGTATTGACACATGTAATAAACCCTAATGAAGTCAAACATTGAATTTAAGGGTCTAATTTTTCGAAAAATCGAAAACTTTGATCATGAAAGGACTGGAAGTGTTAACATTCCTAAAATAAGTTTCTGAATAACCTCGTACAGTATTTATATTCACAAATAAGCCACTTGTTGATCGAGTGTAGCCGTTTGCGTAATTAATTGAAAGTTTGCGCAATAAAGGGTTAAAAGCATCAACATGTTAATTCTTACCTCTGAGTGAACTTTTAACAAACCGGGAGCTTCATGATATTTGATTATACTCTCGGGAATGCCAATTATTGGCCGTCTAATGTTTTTATGCCTTTAAGTGATGTTACGCGCAACTTTGCAAGTTTAAGGGGTTAAAAGCGTCAATATGTTTAATTATACCTCTGAATGACCTTTCTGCAAACCCAAAGCATTATGATGTTTTATAATACTCCCAAGAACGCCTAATATGGATTAGATAAGGCTTCGATGCTATTTAACGATGATATACTCAAGTTTGCGCATTAGAGGGACTAATTACGTCAAACTGCAAAAGTATACCAATTCGTATGATATCGAACCTTTCGAAATATGATCATAAGTTAAACATGCCCTAAATATCCCTTACATAGCTTAGAAATAGGCTTTGAAGGGCTCGGTATGCTAAAATAAACTTATTTGATAAATAGGGACTAAAAGCGTCAAAAAGAGCATGAGTTTGCATTTTCGCGCATATCTTACGTTCTGAATATATCCAGACATCCAAAAATTTATGTAATCGTTAAAATATTTTATTTTAGTGATTGGCAAGATAAAATTCCATTCGTCGCTTAATTTGGATCGTTTTTGCGTCCGTTACGACTTCCGTCGTAATTAACCGAATAACGCAACCGTACGACCAAACGAACAAACATCTGAGATATTTTTGAGCACATTTCAAGTTCCCTATACTTTAACTCCGTTTTAGAGCCTTGAAATGGGGTTAACGAGGCTTAAACGTGCTAGAAATCAAGTTTTTACACTGCAGGGGCCATTTCAGCAAATCTGCCATTTTGGTCTCTGGCGGGGGGCGAGAGGCCTCTCGCGGGGGGGGGGGGGGGGGGGGCAGAGACTGATCTGGGCAGATTCCTGTTTTTAGCAATCTGGTTGAATTTCAGGGGCTTTTATGTAATATTTTCAATACCTTGGGCTACCATTTGATGGTTTTTAACATCCCATTGTATTCCAAAACCATTTGCCCAAGTGGAGGGCCAAGATTGAAGCTCGGGTTACGAGAAACAATCCTAACGGTTCTTGAAATTCTATATAAACCCACTTGTTCTTGCTCTCATTTCACACCTTGATCTGAATTGTTCTAAGTTGGAGCTTTTGTGCTTCATACCTGAACATCCTAGATCAATTCCATCCTTGCTTGGACCCTTTGTAAGTGTCCTTTCGTGCTTAGTTCAATTATTTGGCTCTTAAAGCCGAAAAGTCAAGCGTTTGCGATAAACGCTTTGACTTTTAAACGGTCAAGTCATTGTTCGCAACGAACATGGCTACGTGATCGTAATTAGGTAGGTATTAAACCTTCAAAGGGGCACCTCCTAATTACCACATTTGCTTAGTTAATTGTCGGGTCAAAGTAATTAAAATAAAAGTCAAGCGAGTCAGTTTTTAAATAAAATTCATAACTAATGATGTAAAGGCAATAAAATCAGTTTTGTCACTTTAATAACTTGGTAAATATTAATTGAACATGTCTAGGCATGTTCAACCCGACAATTCTGAGTTTAGGCTCGGTTCGGAACCGAAAGTCGCAAAAGTAGACTTTTGCTTTGACTTTCAGTTATGAACCGATTTAGCTTAGTTTAGATATGCCTTAGGATTCCTTTAGGACCATATTATAGGTTAGTATAACCCTCTGAGGTTATACAACTTGGTTCCTTAGAAATCCTAGTTCATTGCATGTTTCCGTTAAATGCCTAAATGTTGACCATAATGCCCTTTTGATATTAAAACAAGATTTTTGAAAATGTGAAATACAAAAACCATTATTACTGATTTATAAACATGTCCATAAAATTTCATATCAGTTCGTGATCTAAAATGGGAGTTATGCGCAATAGCGTAAATTGAAAGCTTTTTATTAATTAAACGGTATTTTCAGCATAAAGCCTATTTAAACCCAAATTTTGACATCAAACCTTTTACCTACTAATATAATATAATATAATATTTTGGGATTTTTGGAGATTTTTATTAAATTTTAAGATAATCATAACATGGAGTTCTCGCATAGGCTCGGTAATTGACGATAACGCCCTTTTTGCTAATAAATTGAGTTTTATACATCCTTTACATGTCAAACATTTTTCTACTAATTTTATATGACAAATAAGTTATTTTAAACTGTAAAGGCTGGTCAAAATCTCAGATTTCCCTATTTAAACCGAATATCGTCAAATACCGACTTTTATGCGATTTAGGCGCATAATATGGTTTAAAACCATATTAGGCACCTAAAGCTTGACACCTACTGATGTTATGAATAATTTTTTATACTTTAACCGTAAATAAAAGTTTTGAACTCAGATTTCCAAAATTAACCCTTAAAGCATATGTGAAATGACCAAAATGCCCTTACGATGCATAGTTTGGCCATAAATGATAAATTTCACATATGTGAGATATCTTACTGATATAACTTGATAAAATAAATATTTTTACTGATCATTTTAGACCAGAATGTCATATTATTATTTAACCTCTTTTATAATCTTTAAAATGACCAAAATACCCTTTCGGGGCTTAGTGTGATTTAAATTCATTTTGGGCATAATGGAAGATATCCTACTGATATCATAACATATTTAAGGCATATTAACTTGTGGAACATGTTCATGACGCATTTAGTTACCCGTTATGCGTTTTCGCGTTCGGTACGGTTTATGTAACTAGTTTGCATAACTTAATCGAAACGGGTCAAACCTTATCATTTTTACTTCAAAATCGAGGATGTGTTTAGTTTACCCATATTATACAAGTCTTCATACTTGTCGGGTCTAAATCACATTCTAATCCGGTCTGCGCTTAATCTTGTGTTTTGAACAGTAAACCTTTCCTTAAAACTAACTGGTCTAAGTTTCAACTTAAATAAGACCCGTTAGGAATCTAATAGGTTAACAAAACCTTCGTTCCAGATTGAGAGCCCCAGTAGAGGTACTTGTGCTTGCTGATTAGAATATACGGCTGAGTATAAATTGCATTTTAAGCTCAGGTAAATACTTTTAACTTATTTTCCCTTATACGGGCTTGGGATACGGTATTATAAAAATACCATCTTGTTCGGGTGTAGAAACCTTTTAATCGGAGATGATTAAATTGCATAATCCCATTTTAATCAGTATTGCTTGATAACAAATAACATTGGGGGTTAATGACCGTGTCCTGGATATCCTGGGCTCATTTAAAAAGTGAACGGCCACAACTTAAGCACAAGGTGTAGGCATAAAACCTCTTGTTGCGTATGTAAAAGATATACTCACTCGTAAGGGTAACTTCTTGTGAGTTATATTTGTGGTGTGTCGATTAATCTTGATCGGTTTGTATAAACACCGGCCCTAAATGTTGGACAAACATGTAAATCTGATACAAGATTGTTATTAATATAATTGTCCCAAGTTATAAAAGAATTTTCGTGCCTTGTGCATTTAAATCAATTTTCATAAAGATTTTCAAAAGAGCCAGTTAATTGTATTTACCAGTGTAATCTGACGTATTTTCCAAAAAGGTTAAGTGACAGGTACTGTACGTAAATTGGCTGGGAGCTCAGGGCGTTAATAGGGAATCTTACAGGTTCTAAACGTCTAAAGTCTGTTGAACAGTGTTTATGTTTCTGTTTTAAGATCCGCCTGTGGATCCTCTTACATTCCGTTTGTAATACTTATGTTACTTTCACTCGGTTTGAAATATATTTTACTTTAGACTTCCGCTGTGCATTGAACTGTGATTATTTGACTATGATGATATCAACTACGTCACGATACTCCCCACCGGGCCCACCGGTAATACGTGGAAATATCGGGGTGTGACATTATGCTTATTGAAACTCAAGTTTCTTTGTGGTGTTGCTTATGATGTCCGATAATAGGTTGGAGGATGTGGATTCCTCAGATGGGCTGATGTTGGTGAAAAACAGAGATGTCCCATTTGTGGAGAGGTAATGCCTACTTTAATTCAAAGCATTAAAGATAAGGATGAGTTGGCTAAGTGCAAAGACCAGTTGGCTCGATACAAGAATGGCGATGTGTTCAAACTGAAGATGTACTTAGGGATTACTTGGCTTTTGATTGTTATACTTTTTTTGCTTAAGTAGTTAAATGTGGAGAAATTGGATTAGTTTGTGTATTTTAACTCTAATTGTATTTGAGTTATGAGTTTTCAAGTTTATGCAATGGTCCTTTTCAAGTTCTTACTTTATGTTTGTTTTGGTAGCCTGTTTGTAATTCTGTAGGTATTGCTGACAAAGAGAAAGTTATAGTTGAGAATGAGAAAGATATTGCTAAGGATGAAGACGACGTTGCAGTCAAAGAACCAGATAATTATGTCTACTTTGAGGATCAAGACTCTGAGATACTCAGACCTTACTTGGAGCAAGAAACAGATTATGAAAAGATATTCGGAGATCCAACAAAGGATTATGACCCTGAAGTGTTGGAACATGCATGGGATTACACATATTGGGATGAAGAGGATGATTGGTACTTTGACCCATATGAAGGGGAGCATGGTTCTGATTCGGATTGGTCTTGTTTGGATGATTGTTACTGGAAATAGGGTAGAAAGCAGCATCTAGATTTGTTTGGTTGTATGTTGTATTTTGGACCACTTATTTGTACTAAATGTTGCAATGTAATCGAATCACTTTCCGGAAAAATTCTGTTTGAACACAAATTTGAACATAATTAAGCAGCCATATACAAACAGCCAAACATCTTCATGACAACATAACCATAGTCAAACAACCAAACATCTTAATGAAAAACATAGTCTAAAGTTACAAACCATAGTCAAACGTGCAGAAATGAAAACAAACATTGTCTTGAAAAAACTAGACAAACAACTACAGATACTACAAACCATAAAAACCATCTGTCACTCATAAAGATTGTAAACTGGTGCATCTTGAGTGGCAGTGTGTGATTCCTGTGAAGTAGTGGATTGTTCACCCCCTTGTCCTTTGCAGCTTCTAACATTGTGACCCACGTTCCCACATTTACTACACTTGATGCTGGTTCCCTTTCTGGTCATTTTACCTCCTTTGTCGAACTCTTGCTCAAGCTCTTTTTCACCAAATGCCTTCGTTAATTTCTTCTTTGGCCTTCCAACTTGTGTATGATGCTTTGGTGGGATGAGTGTTGTTGGACAATGTGAAGGAGTCCACATCTCCAGCCCGTTGATTGGCTCTATCACATTGTCATAAACTTTCTTCCATGTTGACAACCAATAACATCAGAAACCCACTCTTCCGGTATGCCAGCATCAATGCTATTCCTTGACATATCCCATATGGCTGCAACTGCATGTTTGCAAGGCATTCCTGTCAAATCCCACTTCCTGCATGCACAAGTTTTATGTTTAACATTCACAACACACTGTGATCTTGGACCTGTTACTTGATACTTGTCTGAATCAACCATTAAAACAGACATTTCAGCAGCCTGTTTCTTGATCTCATCGAAGACCTCAGTGGCATGAGGTGTCAGTGGCCCCAGACACTTTGCTTGAAATTTCTTGACATTCATTATCCTCTTGGTCATGTACTCCCTAATGAATTCTAGGCATGTGATAATCGGCTTGTCCCTTACTCCTATGATTTGTCTGTTAAAAACCTCACATATGTTGTTCAGCAACATATCACATTTAGCTCTTCCAGAAAAAATATGCTCTTGACCAAGCGGTGTATAGGATCTCATTCAGCCAGTCATACATAGCTCGTTCTGTTGTCTTAATTTCTTCCATAGCTTTGTTAAAATATGGAATAGATGTCTTCCTTCCGGCTGACCAAAGCAAATTCTTGTAAAGATCTCCATGCCACTTGGATTTCATGTTCTCATGGATGTGCCTCAAACAAAATCTGTGCCCACCATTAGGAAAAACAGCTAGCATAGCTGGAATCAGACCTTGTGATACAAAATGCAATTAATCCTAATATTTTGCAACCAAAGTTATTTGCAAGTTATTAATTAATTAACACTTAAGAAGTTATTACCTTTTGTCTGTCACTGATGAAGGTGAAACAAGACTCGGCCATACACCCTAGGTCATCTCTCAACAGTTGCAAAAACCATTTCCAGCTTTGTGTTGTTTCTGCCTCAACAAGGGCATAACAAACTGGATATATGCTATTATTCCCATCTATATCAACAGCACTCAAGATCTGTCCAGGAAATGGACCTTTCATGAAACAACCATCCACACCCAGCAATGGTCTTCCAATCAACTTAAATCCTCTCATCATAGAGGCAAAACAAACATAAATCCTTCGAAACTGCCTTATAGGACTACCTGAGTTCCCACATGGCTCCACATCAATTTTAATTGTACTACCTGGGTTGGCTTTTAGAAATTCATCACAGTATGACCTTAGCAGACCATACTGTTCTTGGTAATCACCATAAATCCTCGTAGTTGCTATCCTCTTGGCTCTGAAGACCTTATGTAGTGATATTTCTAGCTGATGCTTCCGAAGCAGTTGACTTTGAATTGCATGAATTGGCATGTCTGGATTGCTTTCAATCATAGGTTGGATCTCTCTGGAAATCGAACTCAATGTGTACAAAGAAACGGCCCTTGTTGTCAAACAATTATGTTGCTTATGAATGGTCTTCACACACCACTTATCCTTGGCTGTATGCCTTGAGATGTGAACTGCCCAAGGGCAGGTGGGCTTCGTATGACTTTTAAGGTGCTTGTATTTTTGCCCTACTTTGGTGCATTTACTATTTTGCTGTAACACCCCAAAAATGGGTTGGGTAATTTAAACCCGGTTAATATAAAGGAACGGATAAAAATACCATTAGGGGTAAAAGTAAACCCGTAAATGAATAATAACTAGGAATAATTAACCTAGTTGATTTTAATATCGTTGGTATCAAACGGAGAGTTGTAGCCCTATTTAATTAAAACGAACCAAGAGGGACCAAAGTGGGATAACTTGAAAGTGGTTTTAATAAATAAAAATAACACACACACACACACACACTTCATGTGTGTTCTGTGCGTGATCAGGGGAAGGCTCTAGAGAGCCAAACCCTAGTTCATCATATATCACCCAATTGAAGGAGGAATCGGGGCTCAAATTCAAGAAGGAACATGAATTAACGATCACCCAAGCTAGGGGATCATAAGGTATGTCGAATTTTGATGTTTAATGAAGTTGAGAAATCTGGATAATCATCACTAGTGGTGAATTATGTATGAATCATGAAGGTTATGCCTAAATTAGTGATGTATGCACGTTTAGGAACAAACCCTAAGCGAAGACTCTGAGTAAATTGCTAGAATTTAGGTGTTTGGATGAATTACCACACTTAGTTAAGTGGGTTTATGTTTAATCCATGAAATGGTATGAACTTGATTAGGGATATGTGTAGTATGTGATGGGTATTTGGATATAGAGTGATTATGGTATGAAATTTGTATGATGTTTACTTGTGTTGATAAATGAAGGTGATAATTAGGAAGAAACACATGAAATACTTGTACATTATGCTTAGGAAGTAGTACGCACACCAAGTGTTTGATGAAATGTCTAAATGACAATAATATGTGAAATTGTATGCAATTAATGGGTAAACATGTATAGAATGTGGTATTAATGAAATTGATAGTAAACAATCATGAGGAATGTATTTTAGATATAGTTCATGTGAAGATTATGTTAGGTTGATGTTGAGTATGTTATATGCTTGTTTGAATCGGCTAATGAAATACATATGTGAGATATGAACTTGATATGAATAATCATGTATGCTAATAAGGATATAAATGTAATGACATGAAAGTATAGGAATCATGTCAAGATGGATGGGAGCGTGGAAGGCTAACGGGACAAGAAGACTCAAGTAAGCGGATGCAAATACGGACGCATAAGGTAAGTAAATCCCGGACTTACACTTAGATGTAAAATATATTGTAGTATGATGATTATTGTGATACATGTGAGAAAGCATTAAACAATGGAAGTAAATAGGTAAGTTTACGGAAAAAAGAGTCGAATGTGATAGGAAAGTATAATGATGCTAATTGTTTTCTGTTAGAAATGAAATGAAAGTGCAGGTAAACTAATAATGGAGAATGAAGGTTAAGTATGGAGGTCAGACGAGAGTGTCCGAATGGATGGACGAATGGACTTATATGAACGAGAATAAGAGACGTTGATGCTTGATGATGCACCTTTTAAAGTATATATATTATGTCACTGATTGCTAATGAACTAATTGGTTGTGGTGACTGCAGGTTGTACAGGTTTATGAATGATTGCTCAAGATGTGTACGCGATTGAAGATCGAGTCAAGACATGGATTGTACGTGGGTGTGTATGTGGTCACCTAATTCGATATACGTATGATAGTTTTTAATTAATTTATGAAAAGGGATTAATGTATTTAAGTGAAAGAAAGAATATCATAAAAGAAATTTTTAGTATGTATTTTCCGCTGCGTTAAATTTGATTAAAACGATTTAGGGCGTTACCCTCATCTCCTTTTTTTTTATAGGACCAAGTAGTGGTGGATTACTTCCAAAACATACTACCCTATACCTTAACAATTCGTTTTTTAGAATAAACACATCCCTCCTTGCCTTAAGAGCATAATCTTTCACCATCTGATTCATCTTATTCTTGTCATCAATAAGCTGACCAACAAAGAATGGCAGATCATTTGGACCTTTTAAACCACCCTTGTTTCTCCTCCTTATCTTCCTGGCAACCTTATCTCTAAGGCTTGAATTGTCATCAGACCCAATTTCAAAGTCCTCCGGGTCTACAGGCAGATGACCTTCTTCGCTTCTCTCATCATCATGATCCCCATCACTTGAACGATCCAGTTCTTCCCTAGTAAATTCAACATTAGCCCTGAACCTCTGCATATCCACCACTATTTCATAAACCATATTATCTTCCTCAATATACTCATAATCAGGATCACTTTCTTCACTCTCTTCATTATGATCTTCCTCATCTTCAGTCATGCTATGATTCTGATTATTTATTATAAATGATGCTGGAACAATTTCTTTACATGGCCCTACATGAACTTCACTTGACTCAATCAAGATTGTTGACCTCCGGTGTTCAACATACATGTTTATCATGTGGACTCCTTGACGCACATGATCAGAGATAGGCTCTAAGTCAACATCACATTTTAATGTCCTAAGACCAAAATCCAACGAACAGTATGGTTCCTTGTAATGAATGCAGAAAAACATACCATCATTGTATCCTAATTTCTTAACCATCTCCTCTAAAACATCAGTATTCAACACTCGAAAATCTACATGATCAATGTAGTTCATCTTCCCACCAAAGTATTTCCTATTTGGTTTTCTACAAAATTACCTCCATGGTGAAATTTTATGGTAAATTGAGTTTGGGTTTGACCTGTAAACAAACATCAATAACAAATCAACACAGAAAAAGGTTCAAATTTTACCTAATTAAGACCCTGTGAGCTTGCATGTCACTTACGGTACATTTCATCCGGTTCGAAATACTGATATTCACCTCTAACCTTCCACAATCGAAGATCCATGCTCGTAACAGAGTTCCAATCCACAGTAATTCTTCAAGATTGCTTGATCGCCAATGAACAGGTCTTGATTTTAGAGGTAGGTTAACTTAAGGGTTTCAAAGTGATGAAATGGGAATTATATGAGGTTGCAGCTCAAGAGTATGTTGATTTTACCTTTTTGCCCTTTGACAAGTCAAAGAAAACGTTGATCTGTGACGGAAACATGGTCCAGGGGGTAAAAGTGCGACAGAAGATCAACGTTTGGGGGAGGGGGGAATGTCACACCCCGACCACGTGAGACAACGAAACGTGGCGGAAACGCCGGGGAGTGTTGTAACAGAATTAATTGTTTCACAACCATGGAAATTAAAGTTTCGCTTTATTAATCAAATAAGAGAGTTACATTGTTTTAAACAAGAAACAAAGCGTACATAACAAAAATTAACTAGTTCTTGTCTCGTTTTAAGTCACTAAGGCACATGTCCGCCTAAGTATGTCTCGATAAGTCCTATGCATCAACTCCTGAAAACACATGTGAAAATAGGTACGTCAGCATAAAAATGCCTGTGAGATACATAGGTTTTGTGAAAATAGGATTCATGACTTGTAAGTTTAAGAAAATTTTTAATAAAGTTTAGTCATGAACCTTGTAAATTGATTTGTTTTGTAAGTCGTTTGAAAAACAATAAGTTCAGATGATATGTATAAATAAGAGAATAATGTATGGTTAAATGAATAACCATGTAAAATGAGTTTGTATAAGATAAGTTGTTTGCAAATCAATGTCTTGTGAAAAGTATGTTATTTGTATAAAATGTTATATGTCTCAAATTGAAATGATTCAAATAACGCTACGATATGTAATACCATACAAACACTTATATATAGGAAGTACCAGCGGCGTATCCACCGTGCTTGTATCATATTACACAGGCCTCGTTACTTAAATCACTTACTCAAACCAAACCATCAAAATGTAATGTTTAACAATTGTAGAAATGTTTAGGTATAGTCAAATGTCTATTGTCAAATGGTTCACATGGTTCAATAGATACAAATGGTTCACATAATGTAATATAATGTGTTCATATGCTGGATGAGCATATGCAACAAAATGTAATGTAAAACAATGTACTAAGTATGCACACAATGGACATACATAGCATGAGATGTAATGTAAAACAATGTACTAAGTATGCACACAATGGACATACATAGCATGAAATGTAATGTAAAACAATGTACTAAGTATGCACACAATGGACATACATAGCATGAAATGTAATGTAGAACAATGTACTAAGTATGCACACAATGGACATACATAGCATGAAATGTAATATAAAACAATGTACTAAGTATGCACACAATGGACATACATAGCATGAAATGTAATGTAGAACAATGTACTAAGTATGCACACAATGGACATACATAGCATGAAATGTAATGTAAAACAATGTACTAATAGTGTACTAATGAACATAGCAAGTATATGATGTGAAAACATGGAAAAACATGAAAGTAACAAGTAGGCACATGTGTTTCACCCCAAAAGTGTTTGGAAAACAGTAAAAGAGGGGTCTATGTACTCACTTGAGATTGCTTAGTAGTCCTTGAGTAACAACCAAACAATGCTAGAGATCACGGGTATCAAACGGCACCTAATATAGGTAACTACATTAATAAACCGGACCTAAATCGGAGGATCGGATAGATTGAGGGCTAGTAAACCAAATGAGTATGGGAAACTCATGTAATATGGTTTAACAAGGCCTAGATACTAAAATGAAACCTAACCTAAGTGCTTACGACCCATTACGACCCGTTTAGGTAGCTTATGCTACTTTAACGCGTCGTTCGCGGGAAACGCTTTCGGAATGCCTAACTAGTCCTATGATAAGTAAAATATGCCTTAACATGTCTAACATTGTTACCAAATCAGTTTAGATACCAAAAGTTATGTTACATATGCTTAAAATGAATTTTGGCGTAAAAATGGCATTTTGGTAATTTACCTAAGGCATATAAACTACCTATCATACAACTAACTAAACGAAGAGACCATAAGGTATAACCTCGGAAGGTTATTCCATATACAACTATGGTCACCTAATGTGTTTGGTCGGATCCTAATGATCGACCAAACGGGTCGGGTTCGAAAGCATAAGCGATTGATTAGATCGCTTACCCTTACGACCCTAGACAAGCACAAAACTAAAAGTGACGAGCTAAGCATGTTAAAACATGCTTACCTAAGTTTAGAAAACAGGTTTGGTATCAAAACAAACGGTTTTGATACCTATAAGTAGTTTGGTTACAAAATACGCAATAACACGCATTTTGGCCGAAACTACGACTCGTCACTGAGCCTAGATAACGTGGTAATCAGTAGGTATAGTCACTAGGGACTATAACCATCGTGATTACGCTCACGTTATGAAGTTCAAACGAACTTCGCATTGACCATAAACTGGTCAATGCAGAAAGTCAAACAAAGTTTAACTTTAACGCTAAAAGAATAAAAAGAACGAAAGAACACTTACAAAGGGTCCCCGAAAGCTTTGATTTCTCAAGTTCTCAGGTATGAAGTGGTCTCACTTCAACTTAGAGAACTCTCAAGAATTCAAGTGGGTTTTGCAAGTGAATCAAAGGGGTATTTATAGGATTTCTAGGACCGTTAGGATCGTTCCTCGAATACAGTGCTTTGATCTTGTCCCTACACTTGTTGCAACTCTAAGGTAACACAAAATGGCCCCTCATGATCAGGAAAGGACAAGTGTGGGTGAGTTTTGAGTGGTTAACAGGTGTAAACAGCTGTTAAAACTGATTATTCTGATCTGGGAGTCTGACACGGGCCGCGTAAGGGATCACCAAGAGTTTACGCGGGCCGCCTGGCCCTTCTGATCAGAAACAACTTTGCAATATTGACAGTTTTGGTCCCTGTTAGTGTTCATTTCCGACATGTTTAAGGCCCGTTAAGCCAACGTTAAGGCCCTAAAATGATGCCTAAACATTGTGGACATGAAACATGCTCAAAAATATGTCGGATGTTGGTTCGTTTGGTCGTACGATCGCGATGTTCGCTTAATTACGACGGAATGCGCATAAGCGCGAAAAACGATCCAAATTGCGTGACGAATGGATTTTTCTTATGCCAAACACTAAAATAAAATATTTTAATGCTTACATAAATTTTTGGATGTCCGGATGTATTCAGAACGTAAGTTATGCGCGAAAATGCAAACTTATGCACTTTTTGACGCTTTTAGTCCCTGAATGACCCAAAAGTTTATTTTAGCACACCGAACCCCTCAAAGCCTATTTCTAAGCTTTGTAAAGGATATTTAGGGTATGTTTAACTTATGGTCATGTTCCGGAATGTCTGTTACAGTTCAAATTGGCATACTTTCGCAGTTTGTCAAATTTAGTCCCTATAAGCGAATTAACTTGATTTTGGCATACCAAATCATCCAAAACTTATTTCTAAGTTATGTAAAGGTTATTTAAGGTATGTTAAGCTTATTTCACTATTCCGGAGTGTTCGTTGCATTAAACTGGTTATATTTACGCATCAGATCGCGTATAACCTTCCAGAAAGCGATTTAAAGCCCGAAATCGAACAAGAATGATATGTGCAAACGATACACATATTTTTACAAATCCCAAGTATGAAACACAATATCTCATTGATTTGGTATTTGTTTGATGGTCACGGAGGCACAGTTGTCACAGGGAAATTGCAATTATTTCGTTAGGGGGGGTCAGAGTGCCAATTGGCCTATACCCCAGGGGGTAAAATTGCAGTTTACTCTTCTTATTATTTCTCACACGTATCATGTGTTAGTCTATTTTTTGAACGGCGTACTATTAGGATATCACTAACCGGGTTAGTAGTTAGTATGTTAGCATCACCAAATTAGTATTAAAACTCATTTGTCAGAACTTGAATCCAAGACCTCCAAGAGAAGCAAAACTTCCCACCTCCCTTTTAGGCCAAGATCATTGGTGTGTTAGTGTCTTATTCATCAATATAATTGGCGTGGCGTAAACCAATGGGGTGGTGGTCCATTGGCAAAGGCAAAACCTTTTGAAACACATAGGTTAAGAAGAGGAAGATCTTGGGTTCAAATTACACAGACGATAAGGAATTAAAGAAATTATTCGTTTAAAAAAAATAGGCGTGGCGTAAGTCATGTCCAATAGACACCACGCACGATGGTTTGGATCTATTTTTATTTATTTCGTTAAGTTTCATAGTTGTACAATTTAAAGCTCTTTATTATTATTAAATAAACCCGTTACACAAAGACAGGAACCTAAATCAACCCTTTTGAAATTATTTTTTATTCGGCCAACTTTTAGGTCACATGTAATAAAGAGTAAAGAGATAAACACAAAACACACACTCCGACACACGCACACACAGATTCTTACAACACACAGATGCACGCACAGACATCCTCATTTACCACCTTTGCTTTTCTCTCTCCTAAACCCTCTGTCTCTCTCTCTCTCTCTCTCTAAAACCCTCTGTTTCCCTCAACCTTTGATTCCACAAACCACAAAGAAAAAGAAACCCTGTTTTTCTTTTGTTCTATCAACATTCCTCCAAATCTTCACAAGCATCTTTACAGAAATCTATCTATCTTTATAAGGTATATACCCATATGCATTTACAACTATATATCATCTATCTTTGTTAGGTTTAAAATCTTGAATTTGATTCTTTTCCCATAAAGTTTCAATTTTTTAGCAGAAAATGTGATTACTTTCTTAGGGTTTTGATTAATCCAAATCTTCTCAAGAATCTTTACAAAAAAAATTAACAAGTATGCATATGTGTATGCACATTATATGATTTATGACTGACAAACATTCATACATGTGTTGCTATAATGTTCTTGTTCTTGTGGGGTTTGAGGTTTTTGTTTGCCTTAGGTTTGAAATCTTGAATTTGACTGTTTTGTCCGTAAAGTTTTAAATCTTTAGCTGTACGTAAAATGTCATTGTTATGTTAGGATTCGATTCTGCAAATCTTCCCAAGAATCTTTACAGTAATCTCTCTTTATAAAGTATATACCTTGGGCATGTTTGGGTAAGCTTTTAGAAACAACTTATTGACTTATTGGCTTCTTGGAAAAGCCAGGATTTTGTGACTTATTGACTTATTGGTTTTTTCCCCTCACATACACCCTCTTTGCCAAACATCATTTTAGAGCTTATGACTTTTCAAAAAGCCAATAAGTCAATAAGTTGTTTCAAAAAGCTTACCCAAACATGCCCCTTATATGTATCTATCTATATGTGTATACATATATTGCTAATGGTCTTTGCTTTTTTGGGTTTAAAATCTTGAATTTGATTGCTTCCTCATAAAGTTTTAATTTTTTAGCTGTAAATGTCATTTTCATGTTAGGGTTTTGATTTTTGCAAATCTTCCCAAGAATCTTTACAGAAATCTCTTTAGGGTAAAATGAAAACTTAAGCTAGTTGTGAGAACTTAGAGAACTCGGCCTGATGAATGGTTTTTTCAAAAACTTTTTTTTACCAAAAATCTTAGAAAAAAATCAACTTTTCAAAAAATAAATAAATAAATAAAAACTATTTTTTTTTTCATTTACAGCAGCCGTAAATGATGTAACACCACTTCGAAACTTTTTTTTTTCTATTTTTTTTACGACAGTCTTTTCTAACATTTTAATATAGGGGTGTGAAAAAAATGGGGGCAAAACTCGCACGAGAAGGCCGAGTTCTCTAAGTTCTCACAACTCGGAAGGGTTTTCCCTTGATCTTGATCCTATACCCATATGCATAAATAATTCTATATGTGTGTACACATCATATGATTTATGAATAACATACATCCAAACCTTAATTGTTTTCCCGTTAAGTTTTAATTTTTTACGCTGAAAATATGATTATTATGTTAGGGTGTTGATTTTTCTGTTATGTTTTTTTTTTCTTTTTCAGGTCAAGAACATTCAGATCTGCGGCGTTAAAATCTACCCTCTTAGCTTTATAAGGTAGCGTTTGCTTGGTTTCAAAATCTTAGACACTAACATGCACATGTTTAACAAGTGAGTTACACAACACGACACGCTTAACACAATTAAATAACTGGGTTAATAACACATGGCACGACACAACATGTTTAGCATGATTAAACGTAAGCAGTTGAATTCCACTATGCATTTAACATGATTATTGACGCGACTTGGTTAACACGGTTAATAACAATAAAACATAACTAAGAAGAAAAAATAGAAGTAACAAAGTTTACAATCCATAAGATTTTTAACAGTCTACCATTAGCCCAGGTTAGGGGAAGGAGTTTATTATGATATATTCAATTATTTATAAGATTATAAACGTGTCGTGTTCACGTGTTAACTCATTCAACATGATTAGAAACACGTGTTATACGTGTCATGAACGGGTTGAACCCGTCGACACGTTTTTTTATTTGCGTCACTTACGCATTGACCCGTTTATGATCTGAACCTTCTTATCTTAAATTTTAACCCGTTTAACTCCGTATAGCCCTTTCGTGTTAACTGGTCGTGTCCTATCTATGTTGACAACTCTTATTATTTATGATGCCTTTTTGGTTTAACAAAATTGGATACTTGAGCATCGTATACGGTTTATTTCCTTCTGTTGCATACTGCTTTAGGGGGTGTTTGGATCTTTGTATAAACCATTGCAATAACATGCATTTAGTGAATTAATTGTGGTTTTAGTTTTCTAATTATTTAGGGTAAGTGTAAAATTAGTTAGTAATCACCAGCTTTGATCACTGGTTGTTAACCAAATTTACTATTTACTTATATATATGAGACAATTATGTTAAAATTTAATGTATTACATGTCAAACAGATTATGTTTATTTCTATATTTCTACTGGTTAAATTGGTAGTATAGAAAAATGGTCAAACATGTCGAGCGGGTCACTAATTATTAACCAAGTTTACCTATTTACTTATAAATGAGATGATTTGGTTTAAGTTTAATCTCTTGAGGTCAAACAGATTATGTTTATTCCTAACGGGTCAAATGGGTTTAAATAGGAGAATAGTCAAAGGGCTCAAGCAGGACAAACAAGGCTGAATAGGCTGACGATTGTTCAAAAGGCAAAACTTTGTTTCTAACGGGTCAAATGGGTTAAAATAGGGAAATGGTCAAATGGGTTGGACAGGTCAAACAAGGCTGAATAGGCTGACGATTGCTCAAAAGTCAAATTTTGTTTCTAACGGGTCAAACGGGTTAAAACTTAAAACAGGAAAATGGTCAAAGGGGTCGCAGGTCAAACAGGGCTGAATGGGCTGCAGATTGCTCAAACGTCAAACTTTATTTCTAACCGGTCAAATGGGTTAAAAACTTACAATAGCAATAATTGCTTTCAGAACACATGTCCAAACACCTCCGTAGCAATTTGTTTTCTTTACGTTTTACATTCGTTTCAGGACCATTTGTTTCAGTTATTGATTATTAAGTAATTTTTATTCATTTTTATGAAACAGCAGATGATGAAACGTCCTCCACATGAAGATTTTTCACTCAAAGAGACCAAACCCCACCTCGGTGGCGGTAAAACGACTGGCGATAAGCTCACAAGCACCTACGATCTTGTCGAGCAAATGCAATATCTGTACGTTCGTGTGGTAAAAGCAAAAGACCTACCCGCAAAAGACGTCACCGGTAGCTGCGACCCATATGTGGAGGTCCGAATGGGTAACTACAAGGGGACAACTCGTCATTTCGAAAAAAATCCAAAACCCGAATGGAACCAAGTGTTCGCTTTCTCAAAAGACCGAATTCAAGCATCTATGCTTGAGGTAATAGTAAAAGATAAAGACGTCCTAAAAGACGATTTCATCGGTGGGGTTGTATTTGACCTTAACGAGGTCCCGAAACGGGTCCCACCCGATAGCCCGTTAGCTCCACAATGGTACAAGTTAGCGGACCGGAAAGGTGATAAACTTAAAGGCGAGCTTATGTTAGCGGTCTGGTGGGGTACTCAAGCGGACGAAGCGTTTCCGGAAGCATGGCATTCTGACGCCGCCACCGTAAGTGCCGACGGGCTTGCTAATATCCGGTCGAAAGTGTATTTATCGCCTAAACTTTGGTATCTTCGAGTTAACGTTATCGAAGCCCAAGATCTGATCCCGAACGATAAAACTCGGTTTCCCGAGGTTTACGTAAAAGCCACACTCGGGAATCAGATTTTGCGGACCCGAGTTTCGAGTAGCAAGACGATAAACCCGTTATGGAATGAGGATTTGATGTTTGTAGCATCGGAACCGTTTGAAGAACCGTTGATTTTAAGCGTAGAGGATCGGGTCGGGCCGAATAAAGAAGAGCTTCTCGGTAGGTGCGGGATCCCGTTACAGTACGTCGACCGGAGGTTAGACCATAAAATGATCAACTCGCGGTGGTTTAATCTCGAAAAACACATGATGGTTGAAGGTGAAAAGAAAAAAGAAGTTAAGTTTGCTAGTCGAATTCACATGCGGATTTGTTTAGAAGGCGGGTATCACGTTCTTGATGAATCAACGCATTATAGTAGCGATCTTCGACCCACGGCTAAACAGTTATGGAAAAATAGTATCGGGGTTCTCGAGGTCGGAATCTTGAGTGCTAACGGGCTTTCACCGATGAAAACGAAAGATGGAAGGGCCACAACGGATGCGTATTGTGTCGCAAAATACGGTAACAAATGGGTCAGAACCCGAACTATTGTCGATAGCTTTACACCTAAATGGAACGAGCAATATACATGGGAAGTTTTCGACCCGTGTACGGTAATAACCATCGGCGTTTTCGATAACTGTCATTTACAAGGCGGAGATAATCCCGGTGGGGCACGCGATTCGAGAATCGGGAAGGTTCGGATCCGGTTATCGACACTTGAAACGGATCGGGTTTACACCCATTCGTATCCACTTTTAGTTTTGCACCCGTCTGGCGTTAAGAAAATGGGTGAAATCCATTTAGCGGTTCGGTTTACTTGCTCTTCTTTAGTGAACATGATGCATATGTACTCGCAACCGTTGTTACCCAAAATGCATTATGTTCACCCGTTAACCGTTAGCCAGCTCGATAGCTTGAGGCACCAAGCTACCCAGATTGTGTCGATGCGTTTGGGCCGGGCTGAACCACCGTTAAGAAAAGAAATCGTCGAGTATATGCTCGATGTCGGGTCACATATGTGGAGTATGAGAAGAAGTAAAGCTAATTTCTTGAGAATTATGTCGGTTTTGGGCGGGCTAATCGCGATGGGGAAATGGTTTGATCAAATCTGCAGCTGGAAGAACCCGATCACGACCGTTTTAATTCACATTCTGTTTCTGATACTAATTTTATACCCCGAACTAATCCTCCCGACTGTTTTTCTCTATATGTTCTTGATCGGGATTTGGTATTACAGATGGAAACCGAGAAACCCACCACATATGGATACGCGGTTATCATGTGCTGATAACGCGCATCCCGATGAACTAGACGAAGAATTCGACACGTTCCCGACTAACCGCCCCCCTGATGTCATTCGAATGCGGTATGATCGGATCAGAAGTATTGCGGGCCGGATGCAAACGGTAATCGGTGATTTGGCGACTCAAGGCGAACGGTTTCAGTCACTCATAAGCTGGAGAGACCCGAGAGCTACATCACTTTTCGTAATATTCTGTTTACTTGCTGCTATTGTTCTTTACGTTACGCCTTTCCAGGTAATCGCTATCCTCACGGGGTTTTATGTCTTGCGACACCCGAGGTTTCGTCGCAAACTACCGTCCGTGCCAATTAACTTCTTTAGAAGATTACCCGCGAGAACCGACTGCATGCTATGAGCAGAAAGATGTTGACTTTGACCTGAGTTTTGTGTCTTCCCTGATCAGTGTAGGCGTAGAAGGCTAACTTTTTTCGCGGTAGGATGTCAAATATTGTGATCTCGGGTTGTATTTTGTGGATCTTGTGTTGGTTACTTTGTAGGTTTATGTTTGATTCGGATCTATCTATGGTAAAATCTTTCAAGTTTTTTTTAATTCGTGTTTTGTTGATCAAAATGATGTGAATTAATCACTTTCTTCAAATTAGCTTAATTTGAAAGTGCATTCGAATTAAAAATTGATTTGGGTGGGTTTTGATTGATTGGAGAGGAGTTGTTTTACACATCTTGATACAGGGAGGCATATAAATTTGTAACTCGATACATGTTGATTTCAACAAAAGAACGTCACACACTCACACTTGTATATATATTTTTTTACATGTATGCAGTCATGTGTAGGTTATGTAGATATATGTATAGATAAACGTTTAAAAATTATAAAACATATGAACAAATTAGTTTAATGATTTTTATATATATGACAGTTATCTATGAGATTAAATTGAAGATTATTATTATTATTTAAATTTCTTATTATATCTTTATTTGGTTTCTTATTTAGCTTATGATTTTTATTATATGTAAAGGGATCTAGGATTATTGTTTTAGTAGTTTTTGTTGATTATTGAATTAAGAGAACTTTGTTCTTGAATCTTTTGGTTCCTTTTATTGTCTTTGATTATCGAATTGTTCTTGAGTCATTTGATTGCATTCGAAGCTGCATCAGATACACATTTGTATTTGTATATAAAATATATTAAAAAAACCATTAATAAAAAAATAATAAACACTTAAATTTTGTTTTCATTTTCATGCAATAATTTAGTGTTTTAAAACAACCTCCATTTGATATAAAAAAAAGGTTATTGGATTTTATCACCTCTAACTATTGATTATTGGCCGCTGTCACCCCCAACTATCACTTTGACGCCTGCCACCCCTAACTTAACATTTAGTGTGTTTGGTCACTACGTCGTTAACTGATAACTAACTTTTGATCATGTTACTATACTTTTGGGAGTGTCCTAAGATCCTTAAAACCTTCCTAAGATCCCTATGACACCCCCAAAAGTATAGTAACAGGATCAAAAGTGAGTGATCGGTTAACGACATGGTGACAGAGCACACTAAGTGTTAAGTTGGGGGTGACGGACGTCAAAGTGATAGTTGGAGGTGGCAGCGGCCAATATCCGATTGTTTGGGGTGATAAAATCCAATAACCCTAAAAATATGGGCAATTTCATATATACCACTACAAACTTACAAAATATCATAGATATCCATGCAGAATTATAAATATCATATATACCCTTACAAAGTAGTTGAAATATCATATATATCCGATTACTTAAAAACAATTTAATAAATGACAATTTTACTCTTACTTTTCTAAAACTTTAAAATATCATATATGACTTTTAACTTCAAATATTATATTTACTCATTTCTAGTATAATTTATTTAGTTTAAGTATTATATATGGAGTACACTATTGTTTATGGGTAAAAATAAAAATGGGTAAAAATAAATTTAGGCTAAAAATGTGTTATATAAAAACATGAAGTTAAAAGATAAACATATATTGTAACACTCTAACCCATTCTAACTAATATTTTATTCAATCGGGTATTTAGGTCCTATATTTTTTTATTACACGTCTGTGAACTGACAACCTAGACGGATTGACAGGATGGGTTATTATACAAATAAATTAATTTCGAAAACAATAAGGTTTTTAACCCATAATTTTTTTTGTCATGCGTGATCATTCTTAACTTTCCTGAAAGAATGCTCCTGCAGAATTAGTGGTTTCGGAGTGTTCGGTTCTTCGTGTGCTTGATCGTCCTTCTGTCCAGTTTCCGCCTTAGAGTAAACCTATCATAACCACTAAAAACCATTAGTGTTTAAGTTAAACGGTCAACGCGGTTTAAAACAACGAAGAAAAACAAGTTTGTGGAAACAGGGCTCTGCCGCGCCACGCGACGGAGCACACTTGTTCATTTGCGTAGCGAAGAGGACCTGTTTCCAACATGTTTCCAGAAGTGGCAGTTTTTACCCCTATGCAGAACCTAGCCAAAATTTCGTAGTTTTTGCAGCGAACTTGACCCAACTTCAAGTTTATCATTTTTAGAAGGGTCATTGGATTTTATCACCCTTAACTATTGGCCATTGGTCACTGTCTACCACCCCCAACTATCACTTTGACGTCCGCCACCCCCAGCTTAACACTTAGTGTGTTCTGTCACCAGATCACTAACTTTTGATCATTTTACCATACTTTTGGGAGTGTCATAAGATCCCTAAAACCTTCCCAAGATCCCCATGACACCCCAAAAAGTGTAGTAACATGATCAAAAGTTAGTGATCAACTAAACGACGTGGTGACAGAACACACTAAGTGTTAAGTTGGGGGTGACGGGCGTCAAAGTAATAATTGGGGGTGGCAGCGACCAATAGCCAATAGTTGGGGGCGATAAAATCTAATAACCCTTTTTATAACCTTCCCCCACATTTGTAGGTTTCAAAACCTTGATCCGAACCCGGATCCTCTAGCTTTTAAATCACTTTTTGGTTCGAAAAGTAACTACCTAACCGCCCGTTAGGAAACATTTTACATTCTAGCTCATGCCTCCTACTTGCTTACCAATATTCTAGTCATTTCTACCAACCACAACTTGAATGTGGTTGGTTATATTAGACAAAACCTTAACTTTTCATTATTTTCTTCCGGTAAAACGTTTTACCCAAAACGACCCGTTATGAAGCATAAGCGAAAGAGCTTACGCCTCTGACTTTTATGCTACCGGGAGGATCAACCCAAGTATAGGACTTTTTAATCTACTCTTAAGGGTAGTTTGCCCGATTTATCATCCGAGGTTGGTCAAATTTAGTCCTTTTACAACCGGAGGACATTTAAAAGTTTATTTTAAAACTAGTGGGCACTTTTAACTTGTTAACCCGTCTAGATTTATTATGTCACGTAGAACATAAAAGTTTTTCCAATAATCTAGTGTTTTAAGACTCATTTAGTCGTATTTTCCCATCATGAACATATCTTCGGCTCCCTTAGAACGCTTCAATTTTGGTTTTCATTTTCATCCAATAATTTAGCGTTTTAAGATAACCTCGCAATAGTATGTATACATATGATTATAGTTTTAAGGTTGTGCATTGTGGAAATGGGAGGAGTTCGGGATGGGGCCACGTAGACCCAGAAGGTGTAGGAACATCACATCCCCTTCCTCTTCCTGTGCAACCTTGTGATGGACTACCATCTACCTCAGGGGCGGATCTAAGGGGAGGCGAGGAGTAGTCCGTGATACCCCTCAACTTTCTTGGCAGAGAGCAATTTTTTCTTTAAATCTTTGTTCTATTTATCGGGGATACCCCTAAGTAAATGTTAAGATACCTCTGAGTCTAGATGAAGATAAAATAAAACGAAAACTTCCGGTTGGAAACAAAAATCCTGGTCGACAGAAAGTTGCAGAGCTCCTTGTAAAGAATGGAGAAGATGAAGTGCTTTGTTAAAAAATGAAAAGGATAAAATTATATTAATATATGAGCATTGAGAACGAAAAAACAAAAGTCTGCATCAGAAGTCCATTTAGTCAAATTTCATTTATATTAAACCATTTACTTTGGTTAATTTACCGTATAAATTACTTATTTTGTTTTTATTTTTTTTTTACTTTGTTTATCTAACTAGTGGAATTCCCGCGCTTCGCAGCGGGCTACCAGTCTGTATCAGTTCGGTTTATTATAGTATTAAGTACGATAACGACACTCGGTATAGCAACCAAAAGATATATGCCCAAGAGGATATCGACAAGTGTTATATATTGACCAAAAACCATAAAACGAAAACCGAATTGATATTGTTTGGTCTGTATCAGTTCGATTCGTCACGCTACTATTATCGTACCGACGCTTGCTATAACTTATATATATCGTCACGCCGAGAAAATCCCAAAAGAGTATATGGTACCGGTAATGGTGTTGTTTGGATGGTATTGGTTCGGTTCATTATGCTTAAAAAAAGTTCAGGGGGTCGGCCGCCCTCTCCCGCCCTAGTTAAGCTGCGCCCCTGATAATATATAACTGATATATTTTTTTCTTTCTTTTAATTGCAATATAAGTGATATATTTATATCATGAATTGTGTTTTTTAGGTGAAACTCTAGGGTCTAAACCATAATGATGCATGCAAAAATAATTTATAAAAACAAAAAACCAACCAATGTAGCTCTATAAAAAAAATAAAAAAAAAACAAAAAACCATAAAGAAAAAGCTACCATAACACTAACCAATAACATTAATAATGTTACTGTACATCCTCTTTGAATTTGTATGTATATATAATATTTACCTGCACAAAAGCTTCCTTGTAAATGATATGCACCTACCTTTTCACAATTTATACTTGGTGGTTCTTTTTTAAGCAATAAAAATATTAAAAGTTAAATTAATACAGAAAGAAGCATTAAAATAGTTGTTTTTAAATATATAATTTACTAAATTATTGTTTTTGTTTAAATGTAAATAAATATTATATAAATATGAAGAAAATATGAATGTTTTATCTATAAAATTTTTAATTTACATTTAAAGTTTTATAAAAAATTATTAACATTCTCTCGTGTGAGGTACACCCATTAAAAAAAATAATGATAATCAACATACGCTTTAGAATGTAAAAATAAAATTATATTTGGAACATACAATTAAATTGTTTTTATTGTCTCACTATTAGAGAGTTACATTTAATAATAAAGTACGGATTAAGAAAGGTTGATTAACAATTTTGATTTTTAAAAATAGTTTCACCACACACGTATCTATACCTACTTAATACGCAATTTCAATTATATTTTATCTAAAAAATATCATATTATAATTTCAAAATCTTATTACTATTAGTTTCACCACACACAACTCTCGAATTCTTATGGATGACGTTAGGTAAAAGAAAAATCTAAGGGCCCATTTTTAAGCCGCACAAGGCCCCAAAGGGGCCACTGAATTCTCATGGACGAGCCTAGGTAAAAAAAAAATTGGGATACCCCTGAATTTTTCTTCTAGTTCCGCCACTGATCTACCTTAAAAAATTGTATAAGAAAAGGAAAAAATAAAACATGTTCAATTTCAAAGTTGTGAATTCGTAGCAGAAGAACCTGCGATTATTAGTGGCCTAGACATGTTTTCAATGATAATACTTTTTAAAATTATTGTACGTTCGAAAAGTTTTAAACTAAATATTACATTTTGTATGAAAACCTGAAAATGATATTTTTGTTATGAATATATTATTTACGGTGACTATCCACGTTCTTAACTCTCGTCTCTTTATTTACTCTTGTATTAATAACATGGCCTATATATAGAGGTCCTATGTATTTGATATGATAGACTCAATATCAATAAGAATTATCCCATTCTCCATATTTCTTTCTCTACATGATCTATGTTCTTATGTTTATCGTGTATATTGGTTGCTATTAGACCGTTGTTTCACAACACGTTATCAGCACGAAAGTGCTGTCTCTAAAAACTATAGTTTCTAGAACCACAATCACATGATTTCATAAATGTTCTTTCGTTTTAAACAGTCGCCGCTCTGCTTGGACCAACAATTACCAGTCCGGGTTAACTTGCTTCCGGTGTCGAGCCATGTTCCAGATCTGTTTCTTCGAATCACAAACAGTCAATCGATGAATGGTTGCCTTGGCTGGATTCATAAGGTACAACTGATAACCTTCATATTCCTAAATGTTTTAGATTCTTTTGATTTTGCGTTTTGTCTTCCGGCGAATCTGGTTAATTAACAAAAGAAGGGTAATTTATTTTGTTCTAATTGTTGGACCAGGCCCAATTATTTTAAAATTGCTAAACGGTGTAAACCTATTTTCTGGCCCAACTAACTAAATAACGTTTTAGCAGAATAAAGTTGAATAAATCTTGATTCATAACTTTATTATGAAAATAAAGTAGCAACAGAAATTAGTTTTGTATTTAACGAAAATTTCACATGAATATTCGTTGTTTAGATTTTGTCAAATAATGATATGATGTTTTTTTTTAATTAAAAATGCATTTTTACTCGTGTATATTTAATTTGATTTACGAACTATTATTATTATTTTTACTACTACTACTTACTACTACTCTAGCATATATAAAATATGATTATGGCTAAGAATCAAGTTTATAATCACTTTTGATAACATTAGCGATCTATGATATTTGGATTAATTGTTTGAAATATAAAAGGGCTATAGGTTTTAATACTTCCAGACCCTTAATGTGTATTAATTTCATATTTGGATTAATTGTTTGAAAGATAAAAGGGCTATCGGTTTTAATACTTCCCGACCGTTTCTAGTTTATCACTAAATGTCAATTGTTATGTTTTCTTTAATACCCTAATAATCTTGGGGAAGATAATTTGTGGGTGATGGCGTTTGATCCGTCCATCTCTAAATTAGGCAACTACTAGATGAGAAAATACAAGGGAAGCAAGTCACGTATATTTTGTATTAATTTTTTTAAGAGGACACAGTTACATCACTGAGGAAAAACAAAAATGTCCCCATCTTGTTTCTAATTAAAAGCAAATTAATTATCTTATTAATATAAATTAATTTAGTCATCAAATGCAAGTTTGTTTTCAATTTAGTTTTATAATCCTTACAAATGGGTTTGAAATGTTAGTAAATGACTTTCAAGAAAGTTATATTTCTTAAATGGTAATTATTGTTTTCACATCATTTTAAAGATTTATAAGTCTTGATAAATAATGGAATTGAAATTCAAATGCTATTTAAGGGATCATGAAATAGTAGTCGTTACCATGAAATTTTTAGTTGTTTAATCTAGTGCTAAAATACTTTTTATGTTTCTACTTGAATTATATAAATATACATTTATGTTCCAAAGAATACTATGAAGTATCTTAGATACGTGCTCCAACTTATGGTTTGTATGATTATAAATACTACACAAAATTTAAGAAACACAAAAGGTTTTTATGGTGTAGTGCTTTAAAAATACGGTATTACTACAAGTTCAAGATTAACAAGTAATGTTATTAATATTTTGATTCAACATATGAAATTGTATTTCATATAAATACTATTTTGTACAAAAGTTTTTGGTCTTGGGCCGATTTCGATGGAGATGATTGAACCATGGATACAATAGAATTAATGAATTTTCTATCTTAAATGATGTTATCAAAAGTGAAAATATTAATTGGTTACAGGTAATACATATGATTTAAATATTTGCTTTTAAGTGTGATGAAAACGCATATTTCATAAAGTTTTCATACCAACTTTTATGTGCTCACATATTGTGATAATAATAAATTGTTTCATGTGGTCACATATTATATTATGATGCCATGTATTATATAATTCGACTTTATTTTATATTGTGTATTTCATATGTTATCATATACTCATTTGTAGTATTCAATCGATCATCTAAAATGATTTAATATCTCTCATGAAAGAGAATCAAAAGTTTAGACATGACACCCAAGATGTCATACTCCCTAAATCTCATATTGAGTTTGTAGAAGGTCATAAGATGTTAGACCTTATATGATTTGGACATGTAATTACTTCTCTATGGTGTTATTCAAAGAGAAGATTATTTACAAGGTAAAATCGGATAAAACAATTTTCATTTGTCGATCTCAAGTATGCTAAAGTAGCAATATTATGGAACAAGGATAACAACTTTGAAATGATTTCATATCTGTTTGTCCGAACCATGAAACTTCGTTGGTTTACATCATTCCTTGAAGTGAATATGATTATAAGATCTTTGAAAATGTCGGGATGATGGATGTAATTGAGAAACTTATAATGCTGATCATGTTACTAATGAGATCCAGCTATCAAAAGTTGTAAGATAGCCAAGTTAATAATGAGATCGACTATCAAAATTGTAATAATGGTCACAATGAGATTGACCACTAGAAGTAAGGAATTATGGGAGTGATTATAAGAACACAATGTTATCTCACATCTTATGATATATAAATCAAAAGTTTATGAATCATGATTATTTGATGAATTGGCATGATCGGTTAGACCACACCGAGTCAATAATGATGTGAAATTTAATGAAGAACTACAAGATTATTCTTGTTAAGTGCATACAATATTTGCTCTCAAGGGAAGTTAATGATATACCAACTAAAGTATAGTTTAGATCCCTAAATATTTTGGAAATAATAAGGGAATATGTGTATCCCGACATGATACCATTTAGTATTTTGAAATCGATGCATCGTCTAAATGGTTATCAAATCCACAACCTGAAGCTTTTGTGATTGTGGCTTAGCTAATGTGATAGCAAGCATATTAAGCCAGATTACTATTGGTTACAAAGCCAATGATCATGAGAGGAGCAAAAGTTCATTTAGGTACATGTAATTTATATATAGTACCATCAATTCACATCAAGCCAATAAGTTATAGTTCTCCCCATACAGTTGGTTTTTAGTCAGGAACCAAAGATGTCTCATCAAAGATTTTGGTTGTGCGACATATATTGAAACTCATCCACCAAACCGCACAAATATGGGACTTCTAAAAAGTTTGAGAATATGTTGGGTATAAATAATCGTCTATGATTGAATACTTAAAGCCATTAGTGAGCAATTTGTTTATGGCTCATTGGTTTTCACTTTAGTGAATGAATGTTCCCAACATTAGGGGGAGATAACAAGCAGTTGAAAAGTGAAAAATGAAATGAATTATCATGTCATCTTGATCCTCAGACTATAAACTATGAACTAGAAGTTTAAAGTATAATTCATTTACCAATATTAAAGAACAAATTACCAGACAAGTTCACTGACCTAAATAGAGTGACTAAGTAAGTCACATAATCAACTGCTTATGCTCCAGTTATATTTGTGTCCAAGAGAACAACCACATATTTTGTAATGAGTCTATTGCACGCCTGAAACGTGGTAGACTAGTCGATTCCAATAATAAAATTCCTCGAAAATTGGAGCAAGTAATTAAGATGGTCAAGTCGATGTTATAGTAATAAGATTTACTGAAGAGACAATAGACATGATGGTTCAAGAAGAACCTTAGGTACCTGAAAATAAAGAGATCTCGATAAGTTGTATCATGTCTAAGATATGTATGGAATCGAAATAAAAATCGACGTCGTTATACTTTTGTATATAATATAGCGCTTAAAATGATTAAATGATGAGGATCAAGATTTAAGATCTACCTATGAATGAATATTAAGAAATTATTGGCCAAAATAGAAAGACGCAAATAAGGCAGAATTTAGTTCTCTAATGAAATGGAAAGTTTCTGGACCAACAGTTCATACAACTGAAGTTGTAAAATATGTTGGATACAAATATGTCTTTTACGCAAATCATGTGAAAATCAGATTAAGTGATATAAGTCAAAATTGGTGGCACAAGAATTTTCACAAAGACCTATGATTGATTATGAGGAAGCGTATTCTCCAGTGGTGGATGCATTGACTTTCCAATATTTTATTAGTCTGGTAATATAGAGAGAGAATTGATGTGCGTCTATGAATGTTATGTATCACTTGATACTAAAAGTATACATGAAGGTCCCTAAAGGATTTGAATGATCAAAATCATGTAAGTTAAGTTCTCAAGAACAATATGATCGTTGTATATAGATTCATTTTTGTTTACGATTTATTACACCCTAATTCGTAACTGACTAAAGGCGCAGCGGAAAAACGTACCATAAAAATTTCTTTCGTTACAAACACCTTGGCGCACTTAAATTCATTTTTCAGATTAATTCTTCCACAATAAATACATTTATAATACTCATTTTCAATAAGAAGCCATAACCTAGCTTCACTTCATTATGTACTCAACACTTCCGTACAATCTATCTTGTGACTCGATCCTCGATCTCCAATCCTTGGATATCCTCATGACTGGTACTACCTGCGTTTACCACATAAAATTCACAACATTAGTACGCATTATAAACCTACAAGGTTTTCACGTCTACTTCTCGTTTCGTTAACTCTTTACATCCCAGCTTTTCCATCATGTCATACCATCCGTGATGAGACTTCTTTGGTATACCTGCGTTACACTTCATTCACCAAGCACGCTCTTATTATCGTTAGTACTCAATTTCATTGAATGCATGTTTACATACTTTCATACAAACTTATACATATGCCTACGATTACACATAACAACTTACATATATACATATCTACATACATACGTACGTACTCACGTGCGTGCAAACCTAAATATATCCATTCATACATACATACATACATACATACCTATATACATACATACATACATACATGCTTATTACATGCCTTCACACAAACCTACATACGTGCATACATTCGTACATGCTCACTTGCGTACATATACATACTACCTACATACATACATAGAGATTTATACAACATACATACGTATACGCCTACATACTTACTTACATATATATTTTATAATCACTTATTTCAACATACCCAACTCATACATACCTACACTCGTACATACTATCGTATATCCGCTTATTCTTGCTCGCATACTTATAAACATACCCACGTAGATACATACATGCTTTCATACACTTAAATTCATAAAATCGTAAGTTAAACTAATCGTACGTAACTTAAAACGCGTTTAAACGAGTTCCCAAGCCAAAACGAGGCACGAAAACATTTTTCGGAGAAACAGGACCCGTCGCGCGACGCAACGGGCCGTCGCGCTACGCGACCCCCCTAAATAGACAGAAACATCGCAGCTGGTTGCTGCATATTTTCAGCACGATCCGGTTTTACAGAAACAAGCATAACTCTCTCATTTTTGATCCGTTTTACCCGATTCTTTTTCCTACACGTCCGTAATTTAATTCTCCATCTAGTGGAACTAAAATCCAACATCCGACTTAACAAAATTTCAGACTTTTAACTCTTCGGCTTATTACCCCTTTACCATTTTGACCCGTTCATGCATACATCAACATAACTTGTTCATTTTACCATAACCCCTTATAATTCTAACAATATCAGTGACGTCTATCATAAATTACTAAATTCTTTGATGTCTTGCATCCTCTTAACACCTTATCGTTAAATGCTTATTTTGACCCGTTAAGGGTATTCGCGCATTAATTGGTCTATGACTAACCAAACCATCATCCCCACTTCCATACTTGTCCAAAACATTACACTAATCGAATAACTTATTTCTAAACTACTTTCAAGATCGTTTACCCCAAAATACCCATCAAGGGCATTTTGGTCAACTTTAAACCCATCATTTACGACGAAAGACTTTAACACATATTTGATCTTAAACATAAGAAGTGATTACAGAAATCACTTACCTTATGCGTCCGTGCTCGTATACGATTCCTCGCCTTTTCTTGACCCGCTATCCTTTCATGCTTGCGTCCGTCTTGACATGATTCCTATACTCTCTTTTCATCAAGATCACACTCCTATTAGCATATGCATTCGTACATGTTAACAATCATATCAATCGCATATTTCACCCTTAACTTTCATTAATCATTTCTAGCTTACATAACTCATATGATTATATTCATATCCATTTAAGCTCATGTAATTCATCATATAATCACAACAACGCATATTGACATAACATGTACCATACGAATTCCTATAATCCTGCCTTTACGACCACGTGTCAATTTATGTTTCTTATGCTTAGTTGACTTTTGAAAGTCAACTATATACCATATTTAACCATCGACTTATCATCATATACTCGTAACATCATATTCGATTATACAGATGACACTATATACATTTCATCATACACTTGATGCGGGTACTACCTTTTAAGCATAACGTACAACTATTTCATGCTCAAATCTTCTAAACTCATACATAACCCATCAAAACATACTACTAATCATCATGTATCATTCCCAAACAAACATCAATCATATCATCATCACATTTCTCCTAATTCTTCTAACAAGTATTCATCATAACTACATAATACATCAATCTTTCAACTAGACTCGAACATGGGAGGTGATTCTAGTCATCATCTTCACCCTAACTAACGGGTTTCACCTCTAATCATCAAATTAACGCAAACCCTACATAACCCATGTTCTATACGAGGATTCTAACCTTTGTACATGATCAATTTCGTATTAACTCACGGATTAGAACATAACCCACTTCACCCATGATCACCAATCTTAAACTTAAGACATACCTTATGATCCCCTCGTGAAGGTGATCACTAATTCATGCTCGGTTGTGAATTTGGGCCTTGATTCATTCTTCAATTTGAAGCTTTTGATGATCTAGGGTTTGGGGCTCTTGAGAGCCCCTGATCGATCTATCCAGAACACACACAAAATGTGTGTGTGTGTGATCTTTTTCTTTTAATAACCCAACTTTCGTTAGTTCCACTTTAGCCCCTCGGGTTTTGTCTTTAAAACATAACTGACACTACCTTCATCATTTAATACTTTTGACCGTACCCTTAACTAGGTTAAATAGCCTAGTTATTTATTTCATGACGTGTCACATAAGAACATACGACAAATTTTAACATTCAGATTTTTGGGGCGTTACACGATTGAACTCTTGATGAGTTTTCTAAAGCAATTGAGTTCACTAAAGATAAATCAAAACATCTTAATGATGTAATTCTTGTGCACCAATAAACGTACATAGAAACTGGTAGCCAGTGATTGTGATATCTCAATAAATAGTGTACACGCATGGTACAATATGGATTTTGGAGATAAAAGCAAGGATTCATGATATTTTTGCATATGATATAGATATCTATATGTTAAATAAACAAATTTATGTAGCAAAACTTCTAAAGAGTAACAACACATGCATATTTGGATAGGATGGAATAAATTCCCTCATGGATTGATAATGCTAGAAGCATCAATGATGTCAAAACCTCAAGAATGTATTATATGAAGTTGACAAAATACATATGGACTAATTAGTCGAAACGAGTGTTGTACAACTTGAGATATTCGCATAAAGAGGGATATAACTTTGATTAAACTAGCCAAGTTCTATGAACATTCTACTTTTAAAAGTTCACTATAATCGCAATTTACAGTAATGATGTCTAGGCATCATTGAGAGAAATTGTCGAGTTTTTTGAGGGATAATTTTTGAATGACCTTGGCACGGTCTAATTATTACTCGAACTGCAGTTCGAGTATATATGTAATTATATTTTACTAATCCCTCAAGTACATCTAGAAGATGATGTTTGGATATTTTAGCATCGACATAGATGAACCTTAAAGTATGTTAAAGTTTGTTAAGTCATTTGTTATAAGAAATGCATATTATCATCTCTTACCAAAGTAGAAATTCTGATTCTAGAAGTACCATCGTTAAATGCATAAGTGCATTAATATGTTTTGCTAGCTATGTATGGTTATAATATCTTTCACTTGAGCTTATTGTCATGATATAACCTTTGTCAAGCGAAGAGACATTAGAATGAGTTCAAAGAAATATTTCAGGTATAAACGATATTTGATCATATTTTACTAACCCATCAAAACAAGTTTGGTTAGTCTTATAGATGCAGGAATGTAACGAAACACAATTGTGGACATATGATAATATTTGGAGGAGTTAAATGCTTGGTTGGTCCCTGTGGTTTGCAAAAATTGCAGACTTGGTCCTAGTGGTTTACTAATTACACGCGTGGTCCCAAAAGTTGTCAAAAATGCACTCGGTTGGTCCCCTGGCCTAACCTCTGTTAAATTTCTCAGTTAACTATGTGTGAAATGACTATATTACCCCTGAAAGCCCAATCATCTTCTTCAACCTCTGACACCCACCTCCTCCTTCTCTTTTAATAGATTCAGGTTTTCAAGACTGTATGAGCCAATTTACAAAAGTCAAAGGAGTACAAATTTTAAGCCATCTTCACGTTGAACAGACTGTATTGACCATAACCGCTTAAACTCCGACGAACACACACACACACACACTCGCCGGAGATATGGATTACTCACCGTCATCTCGCCGGAATACCAAAAACCCAACAAAATCAGACCTCTACTCAACGTTTGTAGTCCACAGTAACGACGACGAAGACGAAAACAACAACAATCAACCACAAAAAAACCCTAAAAACTCAGATGCAGGAGATATTTACGCCACAATGCTCTGTAAAGACGATGACGATCCAAACGACGACAAATCACTACCTGCGCTCCTCAAACACCTTCCGAAGGACTTCGGAGCCGCTGTAGATTCCGACGACGACGACGAAAGCATCTCCGGCACGATGATTGTGAAAACTGACCGGAGAAGAGTTCAATAGACGTATCGACGAGATGATGAGGATGATGAAGATGATGACGGTGCTGGATTTGGAACGTGTAGGACCGGTTTTGACTCCGAAATGATTGCGAAACGAAGGTGAAACGTGCGGAATCCGTACACGAACGCGACCTAACACACACGATGTAATATAAACGTGATTCTATTAGAAATCTAACAAGAACAAGCACCTTGAATCACTTTCTCTCTCTAGATTCTCTCTCTAGATCTAGAGTTCTCCTAAACACAAATGAGCCAAAAGTCTCTAATCTAAACATAAAGCTCCTATTTATAGGCCTTGGCTTTTAATGAGATTTCTCATTAATTACAATATTGCCACCTTGCCTTTTGTCTAGATATTACATCATAACGACTCGTTTTCTTCTGTTTCTCGCTACAGCTCGGATTAACGAAGGCGATAGACATAAATGCACTAACAGACTCCCCCTTGGATATTGCCGCAGTCAATCTCGATCATTGAGTTAAACTCGTAGCGTCTTCTTTTTCTCTCTCTTTTTGAATCTTCTTGAACAGAATCCCGGTGGATCTGTCTTTAGTTTCTTCTTTCTGTAGACTCTTTTCTTCATCAGGCTCCCCCTTTCGTCAAGCTTCCGTGCTTTTGGGATCGACACCTTGCTTTCCGTATACAAGCTCTTCTGGAATAGTCACATGGCTTCTTGAATCCACACTTCCTTTTGCGTTGAGCTCGTCTTCAGACTCCCCCTTAGACTCAGCTTCCGGGATCGTAGTCTGGTATTACATCTGCAATCACTCAAACATTTATAAGTAACAATGTTTTGAATATTCAATTTTCCAGAAATCGTAATCTGGCAATTCAATCTTCTAAAACACTCCCCCTATCAACAATCTTTACAGATTTGGCAGTGTTAAGTATCCAAAATCCCTCACAGTTAATCATCCAAGTCCAAACTAATGACCTTGGAGATATCACAAACTGTTTTTTTATTTTTGTTTTTTAATTCAAGTTTCAAATTAATGAACTTGTTTTATTTTCAGAAACACAATCAGCTTACTTAGATTTTGAAACTCAGCACTCAGACATCGGTTGTCGAAAATAAAGCAGAATAAAAAATCTTTTTGTATTTTTCTGAAAATATAAAGCAGTAAAGAAATATGTACAAACATATTTACAGACAATATTTTTGTTTGAGTATGCGTTAGAGGATCATATCAGTTTTTTGACAAGTCATAAGTACCGTTGAGCTTAGTTACACATTAAAAATTAAATAATTCACTTAGATTGTCGATATACTTGTCCACTTAAATTTTCACACAAAGTTCAACTAATTCAGGATACGAATTAGATGTTTTAAGAACTTAAACTCATTCATGTGTCCCACCTCTTGAATATACTCCCGTATCCAGATCCCAATATTCAGTCTTACAGGTGAGTATACCTAAATGATATCTGTAAGGGAATAAATTATAGTACGGAACCGTGAGAGCTCAGGTCAGAACTTCCGTTCAGCAGAGAGATGACGGCTCGACTTTTGGTATGTCCCCTTTAGAGGATCTTTTGTATTACAATAGCAATGACTATCAATTTTATTGTTTAATCCATTTGCTGAGGGCGGCGCTATATTTCAAGCAATGCAGAAAGTATTCTCCGGGGACTAGGCCATTGCTTCCGCAAAATCAGAAGTCCCGGGATAATACCCCAGATATCACTGAGTATAAAGACCTAGTATCTCAGAAAGAGGGATCCTTCAAACGAGATTTCAGGGGTTACCTATATATCCAAGTAGTGTTCCCCACGAAATAAGTAAGTTTGAATTTAGGTTTATATCTCGAAAAAGTTTACTAAATGTATAAAAATCTACCGACACATCCACGGTGAGATCGTTTAACACGTTTTAACTTTCCAATTCTTTAGCATGCTGTAACTGTCTACTGATGTACTATCATTTCCTCTTTTTACACAAAAACTCAATTTTTGAATTTTATCATGTTTTTTACTTTTTCAAATTTTTTAAATGTTTTTGTATTTTCTGACAATTTTTCTCCCCCTAAAATGCAAAACCATTTAAATAAAATTTGACAACCAACACTGATAGCTTTGTCTCGCCATCCATTTTCTGCTAACTATGCTCTGTTTTGCAGAAAAACTAATATAAAGTACCCCCATGATTTACAACACATTGATATTTACAGTTTGAAAACCATTTTTCAATCTTGTGAAAGTAATCATGTTTGTTCAGCCGTGAGGGTTTCGGCGTATTCAATCAACACATATTTTTGTAATTTTCTATTTTTGACAAAAATTAAAAATAAACATATTTTTGGTTTTTCAAGTTTTTAACAAACTAAAACATATTTTTGGTTTTTAATTTTTTAATTTTTAGGGTTTTGAAAATATTGTTTATTTATGTACATAATGAAAATAAACTTCCTGTTTCAACCAACACAGGATCCAGCAACCTCCTTTCCTCGTTGTGCCAGGCTGCTCTAACCTCCATTCTCACAATCTTTGATTTTGTTGAGCACCTGCACATTTAGACTACTTGATTACTTGAACAATTTAGCCCAGGTCTGTTGAACCTTAGGCATTTCAACACTATAATTTTCATTCAATGCTGGAAACTCTTTGTTATCTTTCACAAAAATCTTTTCAACTTTTACTTCAACTTTTTCATCCTTTTCAAGAATCATCTGTTTCTTTACACTCCATGTTTGACCTTTAGGAGTACCACGTTTGTAAAAATGTGACTCGTTTTGAACTTTTTGATTTTGAACAACAACTTTTGGTTTCCAAAACTCTTGGGGTTTTGTCATATCAACATTTGTCCTCCAACTTTGTGTTGTTCTAACTCTGGGTGTGTGAGAATTCCAGGTCTGTCTAGAATCGAACCTGTTAGAGTTTGATTTCCAGTTTTGATTCGAAGCAAACTTGTTTGTGTTATACCTTCAAGTTTGTTTTGAGTCAAATCTGGTTGACCTTTGTCTCACATTCTCAGATTTTTGCTTCTCAGCATCAATCTTCTTTATGTCAACATCCACAGGTTTTAGATTAGGACACTTGTGTGCAAGATGTCCTTTGTAGGACCGGTTTTGACTCCGAAACGATTGCGAAATGAACGTGAAACGTTCGGAATCCGTACACGAACGCGACCTAACACACACGATGTAATATAAACGTGATTCTATTAGAAATCTAACAAGAACAAGCACCTTGAATCACTTTCTCTCTCTAGATTCTCTCTCTAGATCTAGAGTTCTCCTAAACACAAATGAGCCAAAAGTCTCTAATCTAAACATAAAGCTCCTATTTATAGGCCTTGGCTTTTAATGAGATTTCTCATTAATTACAATATTGCCACCTTGCCTTTTGTCTAGATATTACATCATAACGACTCGTTTTCTTCTGTTTCTCGCTACAGCTCGGATTAACGAAGGCGATAGACATAAATGCACTAACAGAATGTTTGTGGTGAGATCGGAGGAGAGATTGGGATTCAACAGATAAGGAGGGGGTGGGTGTTAGAGGTTGAAGAAGATGATTGGGCTTTCAGGGGTAATATAGCTATTTCACACATAGTTAACTGAGAAATTTAACAGAGGTTAGGTCAGGGGATCAACCGAGTGCATTTTTGACAACTTTTGGGACCACGCGTGTAATTAGTAAACCACTAGGACCAAGTCTGCAATTTTTGCAAACCACAAGGACCAACCAAGCATTTAACTCTATTTGGAGGGAGGCACCTAAAGTCTCGTTAGAAGATTATACAACATTGCTCAACATAAATGATTGCACATTAAGGGATCAAACGACAAATCATTCGCTACAAAAGCTTTATTCGACTTTCAAGGAAAATGGACACACGTCACTTAAAGGATACATGTTAAAATGAGGGGGGGACTTATTCAAGTTGCACTTTTTTTCCCTCAACTAAGTTTTATCCCAATGGGTTTTCTTAGTTAGGTTTTTAATGAGGCAACATATCTGATCCAAAAGTATCAGGAGGAGAAAATACGTGCTGCACTCTTTTTCCCTTAGTTGAGGTTTTGTCCCACTGGGTTTTCCTAGCAAGGTTTTTAACGAGGCAGCATCTCTAAGCGTATCAAGTTGACAACCAAGCATATTAAAAGTAGATATATTATTTTCACTTATCACGTGGATAGTCAAGGGGGAGTGTTATGAATATATTATTTATGGTGACTATCCACGTTCTTAACTCTGTCTCTTTATCTACTCTTGTATTAATAACATGACCTATATATAGAGGTCCTATGTATTTGATATGATAGACTCAATATCAATAAGAATTATCCCATTCTCCATATTTCTTTCTCTACATGATCTATGTTCTTATGTTTATCGTATATATTGGTTGCTAATAGACCGTTGTTTCACAACAATTTTCTATTAATAAAAAAGTAAAAAGTTACAACCATGTAATGTAACTAATTATTAATGTTTCCACTCTTATACGTCTTTTTTTTTTGTCAATACCTTTTCCCTGGTTATCATTGATTATTTATAGAGCTAAGGTCATAAATATTTGGGTGTATAGGCGTGTGACCAAGACCAATATTTGTCATTCCAATATCTATAGCAAGAACTTAGTGCATCTCCAATGGTTCCTTGTAAGAAATTTGTAGTCCTCATGAGGTGGATGTTAAAATCCGGTACCTTGAACATAGTCTGTGAGAAGAGAAGAGAGGGGGGGTGGGGGGGGGGGGGGGGGGGTGAACTCGTGCACGCTCTGTCCAAATATAGCCAATCTAACAATAAACTTGAAGAGCCGTTACCTCAAACATAGTCTGTGAGAAGAGAAGAGAGAGAGGGGATGAACCCGTACACGCTCTGTCCAAGTATTGCCGATCTAACATCAAACTTGAAGAGCCAATTAAAAATGCTTTTACCTCCATATAATTAGAGTTTGTGGCCTGTTATCACCATCATTTTCAATCTTCATGATTTTGTCCATTGTAATTACCACATAATTTTTTTTTGAAGTATTGAGTATCTAAAAAAAAAGTTATTGTGACTATTGTATATATTTTTTTGGTTTTATAGGAAAATTAAGTTTTGGGTCACTGGATCCACATTTCATCGGTCCATTTTCCAAATGAAAGTTGCATCTTTCCTCATTTTTTTTGGTAAATTACTTTTTGAGTCCCTGTGTTTTAGTAGTTTTAACTAGTTGAGTCTAAAAGCAAAAAGTTTAATGACCTGAATCCCTATAAGCATTTTCATTAACCATTTGAGTCCTTTTGAGTCCAAATTTTAACCTTTTGAGTCCAATTTTTTGGACTCAAATCGTTATAAAATGAACAAAATTGGACTCAAAACGTTATAAAATAAATGGCTAGGGACTCACTACTCGGGGCGTAATTTTTTTTTTGATTTTGGACTTAAGTGGTTAAAACCACTAAAACACAGGGACTCAAAAGGTAATTTACTCTTTTTTTTTCAAAATTATATTCTTCTACACTTTTAATATCTTAGAATCTCAAGTGCATCAATTTATAGCACAATTCTTATGAATGAAATTTAGATATTTACTTTATATGGACTTTTAGATTTTTAGATTGCTAGAATGTAGTTGTAACTACAATAGAGTGATAGCTAGCAACTAATTATGTATTTAGGGTGTTCGGAGTGGGATGCGGCAAACACAATTCACCGATTGCCAACCTTTTTGCCGCGTGGGTGTTTGACGAAATGGGGGGAGATTCGGTGGGTGCATGCCGACGCGGGAAAGGGAGGAAGGAGAGAGAGGGGGGGTATGGGGTGGGGTCCATTCCAATCTCAACCAATCACATCTTTTTCCTTTTTTTTTATTTAAAAAGTTTACTACTTCACCAAATATCTAAACCATTGCCAACACTTTTCACCAAAGTTTAAACATTTTTCACTGATTGACGTGGCGCACTCTGATTGGTCGATTTTTTAGTTTGCCACTCTCAAGTGTTTAACCACTCCTAACACCCTTATATTACAAACTTTCATGTTACGTTTCATTGGTATACGGATTCAATTCAAATCATTATCATATTTGAAAGTTAAATATAAAGTTTGAAAGCATGATAACAAAAAACAGAAACTAACCCTCAAGTTAAACATTGTTGTACTTACCATCCTCAAGTTAACTCTAAATGCAATTACCTCCCTCAAGTTAACCCTAATTACAAAACCACCTAAAACATACATATTTTTTTTTTCAAAATAAAGGGCAACTTCTAACATCAAAATCCAGCCAAAAGGAACAGCCACCTTTTTATAAGCTTTCATCTTTGTTCCTAATCTTGAGTCAATTACATTGCAAAAATCTTAACCAAACTTCACTGCAATTTGATGCGGTCAAGGCTATCCGAGACCAATCGCATCTTCGGTCGAACCTCAGGGTCAATCTCCGTGCAATTTAATGCGATATGAAACGCAGCCACAACTTGCTTTTTAGCATGAACTTCTTGCAAAAGCACGGGATCAATAATCTCAGTCAACGGTCTTTCCTCTCGAAACGCCTTCCTCACAAAGCTCTCTAACCCTTTCCCATCGTTATCGAGCCCACCATCTTCAGGAGCCCGGCCCGTTAACATCTCTAAAAGCACGATCCCAAAAGAGTAGACGTCACACTTTGGGCTAAGTTTGTGGGCCGACATACGGGCTTCTGGAGCCACGTAGTACATGTTTGATGCTAAAGACGAGCCTTTCGAGCCTGTGAGTGAATGTTGGCTAGAGCTAGTACTTAGCTTCCGGGAAGTGGATTTTGGGGCGGTGATTGACACTAGACGGTTGAGCCCGAACCCGGATATGAAAGGCTGTAAGTCGTCGTCTAGAAGGATTTTTGATGATTTAATGTTCCCGTGTACTTGTTTTCGCGGGCTGCATTCGTGAATATGGGCTAAACCCCTTGCGGTGCCTTGTGCAATCTTTAACCTTGAGGCCCATGATAACGGAGGTAACGGGTTTGTGGGCCCACCAACATCTTAAAATCAAAAGGAGAAACAAAATTAGTAAAAATATAGCGAATTTCAATCAATGTTTTCATTACCGAACTGGTAGTCAGTTCAGTCACTATTCTGAGACTCGTCATCAGTTATGAATTTACAAGTACAATTTTCTTTCGATTTTCATAAAATTGGAAATAAAATGGTTACGAAGGCAATCAGCATGTGTCATTTCTTTACTAGTAAAATGAAGAACAAGACAGCTTACAAGTTGCATTTACATGAGGTACAAGGTATATGGAACTACATTTCAAAAGAATAGTGCGCAAGTGGTCCCTGCTAACTTTTTACCTGTTTGGTCTTTGTCAAACAGATCATATGGTTTCCTAGAGTAATAGTTTACAACATGTCATAGGGTCCATATTTCATCTACCACTACATAGCAATGCCAATTATATCTATGTGTTTAAAGTAACATGGGGCCAATGGCCTCTTGGTCTAGCGGTATCTGGTGTTTATCCCCATCAAAGCGGTGCGGGTTCAAGTCCACATTAGGTGGATTTTAAGAGTAATTTTTCCCCCGTTAAAAAATGACATGGGTAAAATTGTCAGTTCAGTTATATCTGGTTTAACTTTGGTTATGTTGAGTTATAAAATGGTCATTTCAGATTTTTTAATGTCTGATAGTGAAAAGAATCAAACATGTTACAGTTTCAGAAAAGTATAGCTTATATGAACCAACAGTATAACTATATATTATTTATAAAAAAACTCGTTTACCTTTAAATTCAAGAAAATATCTTGTATTTTTTTTGTAAGGGTAGTTTTGTAAAACATGTTTTACAAATTCAAACACATGATATACTAAACGATAAAAAATAATATTTGGAGTACATACCATAACAGACGGCATCAAGCTCACATAAAGAAACAACATGATTGATCATTTGATCCTACTTTACCAAATCAAGATACACCATATCTTTTCATACCCAAGTCCGTTTTTGGACGGATCAACCCATTTACCCGTGTACCCGATTTTAACACGGGTTAAAAACGCGATTAAATAATAGTATCATTTATCATTTAATTTAAAAGTTCTCTCATAACTTGCGTTTGTTAACATTTTCAAAAAAAATCTAAATACACAATTATAGTTACAACTATAATTATGATTTTTAGTTTCGGTATTTTTGCACTACTGGCACCGGACTTTAAGGGTAATAAACAAGGATTAGATAACAAGGTACTAACCATGAAGCGCAGAGTACAAGCTTCCATTGCCGATAAAATCCGAAACCAACAACTTCTCATCATTAGCATAGTAATAAGCCCTTAACCTCACAACATTAGGATGTTGAACCCTCCCTATACTCTCCATCTCCGCCTCGAACTCCTTCAACCGCCACGCGCCATCCCCCTCGCTCAACCGCCTAACCGCAACCACCGCCCCAACCGCCGCACCACCCCGCCCCGCCACCACCTTATACACTATCCCACTCTTACTCTTCCCCACCACATAAGCAGAAGCCCTCAACAAATCCTCCAATTCCAACCCAAACCCTTCATCCATTACCACAAATTTACCATCTTGCCCTTCATCCTCATTCCTAATTACCACTATACTTTCCTTTTCTTTTTCTATTTCTCTTTTCCTTAATTCTCTCTCCGTTGACCTCCATTTTTTCCGGTAAACCCACATTGAAAAACAAACAATCCCAATAACCACCAACACACCAGAAACCAACGGTACCACAACTGACCCGGAACCCGAACCCGACCCGGATCCAGACCCGGGTTTACCCGATAACCCGGGTACCAAACCCGAATTTTTCGGAGCATCTGGATCCGATAAAACCCTAGGGTTTTGGGCTTCCGGGTCGGAGCATTGAACTTGCAAAGGAAACCCACATAAAAACGGGTTTCCGGTAAACGCAGTGGGTCCTTGATTAAGCAACGAACCGACCAACGGAATCTTTCCGGTGAGATTATTATGCCGGAGATCCAAACTAACCATTACCGGAAACAGCCCGTACGACGCCGGAATCTCACCGGAAAACTCATTCCACGACAAGTTAACCGTTCCGGCGAGGCTAGTAAGGTTTCCAAGACTTTCCGGTAAAGACCCATTTAACCGATTCGAAGATAAATCCAAAAACGTTAACATTTTGAGGTTTTTAATTTTTTCCGGTAAGGGTCCGGTGAGGGAGTTGTGTGACAGATCAATGGATAAGAGATTAGTGGCGTTGAATAACTGATCGGGGATGGGTTTAGAGAAGTTGTTGTTAGAGAGAGAGAGGTGTTTTAGAGAGAGAAGGGCGCCGAGTTCTGAGGGGAGGTAGCCGGTGAGGTTGCGGTGAGGGAGGAAGACGGCGGTGACACGGTGGGCGGAGTTGCAGGTGATGCCGGACCAATGGCAGGGGGTGGAGTCGATTTCGGACCAGGTGGTTAGAGAGTTTGTTGGGTCGGTTGTTATGGCGGATTTGAGGGCTAGTAAGGAGAGGCCGTCGGAGGTTAAGGATGATGAAATGTGGGTGAGTATGCAGAAGATGGATATCGAGATAGAAAATGTGTATGTATTCATGGTGTTTGGATTCAATGTGTGAAGATGATGATGATTATGGATTCATGATGTAACGAGATGTTACGGTGGAGAAGATGTGAGAATTTGAATTTTGATGATGGATGGGTGGATTAATCGAGGTTGGTAGTGGAGTAAGATGAGATTTAAGGAGTTATTTTGAATTTTGTTTAGGGTTTTCTTTGGTGTTTTGTAGATGAACGTTGGGATGTGGGCTGTAGATCAGTTAGAGCACTCACATTCAATTCATCAAATAATGAGAGGAGAGTTTTTATATTATAAAGGGTATAAAAAGTGGTTGTGAGTGGAGGAGAGAGAAAATGTTACTGTTCATCTGTATATTTGGGGGGACACTGTTCATCCAGTATAATTTTTTTAATATATATTGAAAGTAGTTGTGAGTGAAGGAGAGAGAAAAATGTAATGATAATATTATTTAATTGAAAGGAGAGAGAAAAAGTATTTGTTTTTAGTGGAAATATATTGATATAGGAGTTGTTTTTTTAGTGGAATGTATGTATAATTTGATGGATTGAATGTGAATGCTCTTAGACCCTCTTGTAAACTTCTATAAGAGCATTCACATTCTAACCATCAAATTATGTGAGGATGAGTTTTTATATTATAAAGGGTATAAAAAGTGGTTGTGAGTAGAGGAGAGAGAAAATGTTACTGTTCATCTGTATATTTGGGGGGACACTGTTCACCCGTTATAATTTTTTAATATATTTTGAAAGTGGTTGTGAGTGGAAGTGAGAGAAAAATGTAATGATAATATTATTTAATTGAAAGGAGAGAGAAAAAGTATTTGTTTTTAGTGGAAATATATTTATATAGGAGTTGTTTTTTAGTGGAATGTATGTATAATTTGATGGTTTGGATGTGAATGCTCTAAGACTAAAGGGTATGGAGAGGATGGGCTTGGAGGGGATGAGCCGCCACGTAGGCGACACGTAGGCGGCTCGTGGGGGATGAGCCTCCTTCATATTTGAGAGGGATGGAGCCGAGGCTACCCCACCTCATTATTTTATAATTTTCTAGGTGTTTAAATTGAAAAAGGATGAGAGAGTGTATTTAAATTGAAAAAGGATGAGAGAGAGGGTATTTAAATTGAAAAAAGAAAATATAATAATTGAGGTGGGGCCACAACTCAAACGGCTGGTGTGGGACGTTTGGGCCGCAGCCGAGCCTAGGGGGGTGGTGTGGGGGCTCGGCGCCGGACCGAGCCGGGGCTAGCCGACCCCATACCCATTAGTCTAAGAGCATTCACATCCAATCCATTAAATTATAAATACATTCCACTAAAAAACAACTCCTATATCAATATATTTCCACTAAAAACAAATACTTTTTCTCTCTCCTTTCAATTAAATAATATTATCATTACATTTTTCTCTCACTTCCACTCACAACCACTTTCAAAATATATTAAAAAATTATAACGGGTGAACAGTGTCCCCCCAAATATACAGATGAACAGTAACATTTTCTCTCTCCTCTACTCACAACCCCTATGTTATGAAGATGTATATAAAAGTTTCCTCAAGTTTTATGGTTACTTTTATTTTACGTATTAGTTCAAAACTCAAACCTTTTAAATCTGGGTCCCGATGGTTTCAGTTTTGTTGCTATTTTCATCCAAAAGCAAAATCTGGTCAAATTTTTCAGTTAACATCTTGTTTTTTTTTTTTTTTTTTTTGTCTTTTTCCTCCCTTTTAATAAATGTCAAAATGGTTTTTTAACGTTTTATTATAACAAATTAAAAAATCTGATCATTTTGCCTATCATTAAAAAGGTGGAAAACAACAAAAAAAACTGGATTTTAACTGAAAAATCTGACCAGATTTTGCTTTTGGATGAAAATGACAACAAAATTGAAACCACAGGGACCAAAATTCAAAAGGTTTGAGTTTTGGACTAAGGTAGAGGTGCTCAAATCAGTTTTTTTCATAACCTAAACCGGTTAACCGGTTGTAGTAGTTATTGGGCCAAAAAAAAACCGGTTACGGTTAATAACCGGTTTTCAAACTGAAAAATATTAACCGCTAATAACTGGCCAGTTAAAATAAACCGGTTAACCTATGAATCGGTTAAAAAAAACCGGTTTTTTCGGTTATTTTAAACAAAACCTGCATAACTTATAAAAAACCTGCAGAATTATAAAAAAACCTGCAGAATTAACAAAATAGCTGCAGAAATATAAAAAAAAAAAACCTGCAGAACTTATAAAAAAGCTACAGAAATATAAAAATAGCTGCAGAATTATAAAAAAAACCTGCAGAATTATAAAAAAACCTGCAGAAAAATAAAAAAAGCTGCAGAAATATTAAAACAAGCTGCAGAAATAAAAAAAATAGCTGCAGAAATTAAAAAAAAGGCTGGAAAAATTAAAAAACTTGTTTAAACGCACAAACGGACAAAAAAAATACGTTTTTTTTTATTATTTTAATAGTTTTTCAAGTAAACATTACATTAGAAGACATGAAAATATCCAATACATTTTTCTTAACTAGTCTAGAATGAAAGTTGTCGTCGTGTCATTTCTTCATTTCTTCGTTTAGTCGCTTCGGGGGCTAGTAGAGCGTACGGATTCATCGTACATGAGTTCGTCATCGGAAAGTGGTTGCGCCCGTCCTTGATATACTTCAACTTCATGTAATTGTTCTTCCACGTCAAGCTCGCCTTCAAGATTAGAAACATGTTGTATACGTTCCACGCCATCCAAGTAATCTTTCAAACAAATGCACATTTCCATCGCCTCCGGTGTGAGTCTTATTCGCCGAATGGATAGTACCCTTCCACTAAGAGAAAAAGCCGACTCCGAAGCTACCGTAGAAGCTTGGGAGCTTAGTAGATCACGTGCCATGGCGGCTAAAACGGGATAATGCGGTTCTTGTATCTTCCACCAAGCCAAGATATCAAAGTTGTGCAACTCGTCCGGTGATATGGTTGCTAAAAAATCGGTATATTTATACCTCCCGAGTTCATTATTTAAGGCACCATCTCGAGAACGTTTACTATTAACATTTCTTAACGAATTATAGAAGTTTAAGTCCGCATTTTTTCTCGACGACTCCGAGCTCGCCGCCATTTTTTGGTGTAACGATGACACGTTACCATATATTTGAAAGTAATGATCAAAAAGATTGTTTAAAGAAGCGTCAAAACGTCTTAGTGCATTTCTTGTAAAATGTGGGTCTTCGTCATTTAACCCCAAATCCGAACAAATATCCGATATCATCATCTCAACACCCGAATAATTTATAGTCGGGTTCAAGGTGGCGGCACATGCAAAAACCGGCGGCATTTCTTGAAAATATTTTTTAAACTTTTCTCTCATTGGAACAATCATTTGTTCATAAATGTCACCATGGAATTCAAAATCGTTTACTTTTTGTGTCATAAAAAAGAGTTGTTTAAGAACCAAAGAACTAGTGGGATAATAAACTCTCGATAAAATCATTGTGGCGGTTCTAAATACTTCAAGTAATCGTGTTAACGTTTCAATACACCGCCAACCATCGTCATCAAATGCTTCCACCAACCCGGCCGTTGCAAGACTATCGTGGAAAGATTTTAATGTTTCTTTTTGCATTATCGCGCTATCAAACATTTTCCACGTAGAGTTCCAACGGACGACCATGTCAAAATGTGCGCTATAACATTTCTTTTTTAAAGTTTTACACCATTTTCTATAATCCGCATATCTTTTTCTACTACCTTGAAAAACGTCACGTAACATATCTTTAAAAGTTTCTTTAACTTCTTTAATGGACTGGACATTTAGTCCGTCTTGCACAACCAAGTTAATGATGTGCGCAACACATCGGCTATGATAAAATTCTCCACCGCAAATCGGATTGTATTTTATTTTTAACATTTGCACCGTGGTTGTGTTGTTCGACGCATTATCAAAAGCAATAGAAAATATTTTATTTTCTAATTTATAAGTTGTGATAACATCGTCTAAGAAATGAAATATATTTTCGCCCGTGTGTGGATAACCAAATATATCGAACGCGATTGTACGTTTCATCATTTTCCACGAATTGGGATCGATCCAATGCGCGGTAACACAAATGTAAGAATCCGGTAAACCAAATGGAGCCGACCATACGTCGGTTGTTAAATTAACACCGGTATTTAATTTTTGAAAACCTAAAATCATTTCTTTTTTAGCTTTTACCCACAACGTTAAACAATCACGTCTAAGAGTTGAACGACTTACGTGAACGTAACGTGGTTGAAGTGTCTCTTCAGAGCCGTCCCCGAAAACTCTAGGAAAAATTTAGGCCTCGGGCGATGAAAAGAATTGGGCCCAAAATTATGGTTAAGAGTAATGAATTACAAAAATAAAAACTTAGTGATGGAGCAAAGACTTGAACTTGAGACCTTTACACTATTTTGAGTTGGTTTTTGCCACTACAGCACTAATACTTTTTTTGCATAATAAACGGATAAATATTACTAAATTTATAATTTAATAAAAATATAAAAGCTTATAAAAACTTTTCGGGCCCTTTGAAATTTTGGGCCTCGGGCGTCGGCACGGGTTTGCAGGGCCCAGAGCCGGCCCTGTGTCTCTTGAATCAACTTAGTCAAGCGCGGATTGTCAAAGTGATCGAACGGCAACGATTCTTGAATAACAAATTGAGCCATCCTTAGACGAACCCCCTCCGGGTCGAAATTCCAAACACCCATACCCCGTGATATTTGTGCTTGATCATTAGCGGGATTTGTTTTTAACGACTTGCAATGCGACGTCACATGTGCTCTCAAAGTAGAGTTCGATGACGGCGCAAGAAAGGCCCCGCAATTTTTGCACCTCGCCTTTTCTTTTCCATTCGACATCTCGCATAAATCAAAATTGACCCATAGTGTCGGGTCCCTATTCGTGCTCAAGATCTTCTTCACAAACAACTCACTAGAAGAACCACCATCGGCCGTAGCATGACCACTCGAACTCGCCATTTGAAACGTATTAAACTTATGTTCATATTTGTAACTTGTAAGTGTGTTTTTGAGCTAGAATTGAAGTGGGACTAAACATATGCATCCAAGTCTTATTTATAGATGTTTTGTGGGTTAAAAACACAATGATTCACGTCCAAAACGGTAAGAAAACGGTAATATTACCGTTTTTTTCAACCCCCAACGTTCACAAAACAGACTCTGCAGCCTGCTGGTTGTTTTTTCCCCAAAATCAGACCGGTTAACCGGTTATTATCAAGTTAAAAAAACCGGTTATTAATAACCGGTTATAAATCGGTTACTACGAAAGGATCAAAAACCGGTTACGAACCGGCGGTTATTCAAAAACCCAAACCGGTTATTGTGATACCGGTTAAAAACCGGTTCCGGTTAAAAAACCGGTTCCGGTTAAAAAACCGGTTATTTTGAACACCTCTAGACTAAGGTGGCAAAAGTGACCAAACCTCAGGGACCATTTTAGCGGTTTGCTCTATTTAATATTTGTATGGTATTTGTCAGGTAATTCATTAGCTACTTGGTATTGGGTTACTTTTTTTTAACGGGTAACGAATCCTTCAAATGGGCTACTGGCGAAATTCACCATATCGAGATACACTCGCCTCCGAACCGAGTAAAACCCTCACCTAGGGCCGAAGCCCGTGAACACTCGCCCGAAGGCACGACAGTGCGATGAGGTAAAACTCGCTCAGTTCAAGAATCGAATTAGCAATCTCAACCTATTCGCCTAGTCTCCTATCATCACAAGGATCGAACTTGCGATCTCCACCTATTCACCTAGTCTCCTATCATCAGCATGTGCGCATAAAATAATGGGAATGGCAGGAATAAAACTTGGGTCCCTTTTATCACTCAACCACCACTTCATTTGCTGGTATTGGGTTACTAATCTCATTATGTGTCATACTTAGTGTAATAATATCTATATGGTATTTGTCAGGTAATTCATTAGCTATGTGATATTGGAATTGGGTGATTTCCAATTACCATTTTTTTTTATAACTAGAATTAAGCACCCGCGCGTTGCGGCGGGGGCGTAAAAGCATGTCAAATAGCACCAATGCCACATAACCGTCAACAACCATCAACGTTGAAGTTGTGGTGTGTTAAAACGAAGCGATGGACTGAAATGTAGAACATTTAAAAAAATAACTAAGTCGATCTAGGACCCATGTGTTGTGACGAACCTGTCAAATGAGAAAAATAGACCTAAAAACATTGAACAACACATGGGCGCTGTGTCGTGTTAACTCGCAAAATTATAAACAAAACTCATAAAGGTTGAATCACACACGCATGTTGCGCCGTGTTAACTCGCATAATTTAGTACGAAACGTAAACGAAAATTTGGGATGGATGAAAAGTATAGGAGACCAAAGTTGAAAGTAAAAACGTTATGAGGTTCAATTCCAAAAGATAAAAAGTTTTGGGTTAAAAGGGTAAAAAAACCATTTTTGTGAGGTTAAAATTACAAGAAACCGACAGACAGAACATATAAAAAAATAACAAAGTCGATCAATGACTCACGCATTGCGACAAACCTATGAAATGAAAAACAACAGATGTAAAACCTTGAACTACACATGGACGTTGCGCCGTGGTAACTCGCAAAATTATGAACGAAACGTAAAAACGTTGAACCACACACACGTTGCTCTGTGGTAACTCACAAAATTTAGTATGAAACCTAAAACGAAAATTTGCGAAAGATGAAAAGTATAAGAGAACAAAGTTGAATTTAAAAAAGTTGAATTTAAAAAAGTTGTGAAGTTAAATTGTAAAATAAGAAAAATTTTGACTTTAAAGTAAAAGGTTACAATTTTGTAAAGTTAAAATTGTAAAAGATTTAAAGATTTAGGTTAAAACTAAAATTTCAACTTTTTTTTTTAAAAGTACCCAAAGCATATAGTACAACACTATATGCATAGATGTCACCAAGGGTATCCTTCGCCCCGATAACTTGTGGGTTGTAACCCCCAGCGCCACCAGAGCTCGCGCCACCAGAAACGTACGAACCTGATCCCCCAGTAGTTCCCTTGAAGCGATGGGAGGCATCAGGCCGCGCAGGGCGGGTAGGCTTATCCACCCCAGGTTCCTTCCTCGTTTCTTTATGAGCAGTGATAGAAGCGGCACCGGTATACTTTAGAGCATCATCAATAGGCTCTTCAGGAGCCTTTTTCTCTCTCTCCTGCTCAGCCCGCCTCTTCTTCTCCTCGTCAGCTCTTTTCTTCTTATCCTCCTCAGCTTTCTTCTTGCGCTCCTCAGCAGCCTTCTTCTTCTTGTCTTCCTCGGCTTTCCTTTCCTCAGCCTTCTTCTTCTCTTCAGCAACTTTCTCCTTATCCCCCGCAGCAGCCTGTTTTCCCTTCTCAGACTCCACTCCAGCAGTCTTTGAAGGTTTAATGGTAATCTTAGGCCTCTTTGGCTCCAGCTCCGAAGGCTCCGTCAACACAACACCTTTCTTTTCGTGCGTTTTCTTCTTGGCCTCTGCAGAAGATAAAAAGTGTCAAAAAGAGGAAACAAAGAATGAGAAGCTAAGGAAAACTAACCAGGAGAAAACCGATAAAGGGAGCGCAAGTTGCTCGTTTTCCCGATCAAGGGAACCGCACCAGCTTTCGGCGCAGCAACCACACCAGCCGTGGTCTCGCTTCTATTTCTTTTTCTGCTGATCAACTTTTCAGCAGCCTCCTCCTCCTCTTCTTCTTCTTCTTCTTCCTCTTCCTCATGCGCAACAGAGGAAGGAGTAGCACCAACATCCGGGTTGCGAGAACCCGCGCTTCTGGAGCTCTTCGAACCAGCTCATCCAGATTTCTTCTCGTCTATACGCGACAAACCTTCAAATGAATCACTGATAATAACGTAATCCTCCAAGTTACTTTGACGAAGGCGGATAGTACCTTTGTCAGCAGCGCTAGCGGTTGCGCGACTACTCCCAGCTCCATTGCTGGTCACCTCAGGATCCAAGGTGATAACCTTCTTCTTTCTCACAGGCTTTTTCTTCTTATCTTCAGGGTCAATCTCCAATTCGCGCAACACACCTGCAAAGATGTTAGACCACGAACTTAGCTCTCCATTTGATGATCCCACAGACTCCTCGCTGGAAAGATAGACAATCTCTTTCCCAGCAGAAGTCACAGAGCGCAAGGGTCGAGGGTTAGGTATATGCGCACCTTCGGTTGCAGTAGGCGGAGCGGCGAATGCATCAGCAACGGGGTACATGAAATTACCCTTAATCTGGTCATACCAGTATTCTTCTCCAGCCTGAAGCGGGCGAACGCCCATGGAACCGCCAAAGGTGGGGAAGGCAGCTTGATACAGATGCACCTCTACACGACAAATTATAAAAATAAACACAAGTACGAAACTGGAAATGAACAAAACTAAGAGAATTACTAACCTCTATCGTCGATCATCAGAATGGGAACTTCCTTGCTGTCAGGCAGCCATTGATCACTCATCCGCGCCGCCACCAAGACGTTCTCACCAAACACTCGGTTTGGGGTGGCAGTAAGCGTCCTATACCAAGCCTCAGTCTTGGGGATCGCCAGATCTTCTTTAAAAATCGCTTCAGTCCAGGCGCGAAATGTCATGGCGATCGGAATCACATCCTCGCGAATATAAAAAAATTTCGGTTTCCAGTCATGGAAACTCTTGGGAGGGTTAAGAAGGATCTTCTTTGCAGTTCCTCGGCTGGCAAACGAATAGAACCCCATGTTTCGGATCAACTGATAGAAGACCCTAAACCTTTCCACAGTTGGCTCTATATCATGAGATCGACAGAGAAATTCGAAGTGTCGAACTCTAACCATCCCAGGAGGACTCAACTGGGAGATGTGAAATCCATAGAACTGCAAAATATGTGCCATAAAATTCGTCGCCGGCAACCGGAAATTGCCCTGATGAAAGAAATCTTCGAATAACGTAATATACCCCGGTGGTGCGTCGGCAGCTGTCTGGCCCTGACCAGGGTACCTGGCATCCCATTCCGGTGGAAACCGGAAACCACGTACTATCTGCTCAAAGAGTCCCAAGTCCCACCTGAGAACGGGAACAGGGCCTTCTTCTCCGGGATTTCCTTCTTGACGTTCTTCAGCCATAGATATCAAAGAAGAAAGTTTTGAGTATTTCTTCAAGAATTTGAAGATCTGCTACAATGTTCTTCAAAGGTTTGAAGATTCAAAGGAATTTGAGAGCAAATAGGAAAGAGAATACAACAGAAGAAGAGAAGTGGTTTCTTCTCTCCGTCTCATCGGATATATATACCCATCGCATTTAATGCGATGGGTAAACGTGTCGAGATCGCCGCGCACGTGACCAATCAGAGGATGACACGTAGGGCGAGAATCCTGGAGTGACGGTACTCTCCTGACGGAATGACCAACCGTCAGAGACAACTTGATGACAGCCGTGTAAGTGGTCAACTCAAACGTCACCGTCAATGACGTTTCTCACCAACTCGTCAGAATTCAAATTTCGAAGGTTTTCCCGCCAAAAATTACTACAGACTTCATGCAGAAGTTAATATGGTCGCGCAGTATTAACAATGACTTAATAACCCTGCGCGCTTACACCCAAAGGCAGCAACCCACCTGGAACCAAATCTGGTAGTCGCGCCGTACTAACTAATAAGAGTTTACACGCGCCCCGTCTACCAACGTCAAGGAAACATTTTCTACAACTTTATTTTTCTAGGTCCAGAGCTCCAACCACTTGCCATGCGCATGGTGCAGCACTGGACTGGGGGTACTTGAAGGGGTATGGTCCCAAAAATCCGCGCAAACCTCAGTCAAGGTCGCGCGCGGGACCATACTCCTTATTCAACAAATTTCTTATCATGATCCTCGCGCGAGCTTCATCATATTCTGTTTTACGCGGCGCGAGGCCTAGACAATAAGAAGCTCCAATAACAACACTTAGCATACTAAAAGAGCACTCAGTCATCCAAACCCCGCGCGAGGTAGTTACATACCCAGCAGGAATCGCGCAGGGAAGTAACGCAAGGCTGTCCAGATAGTACACAAGGTACAAGTGGCAGAAGAAAAGAGCCAATCAACATCCTTCTGGCGCTGCTCAATCGTGCTCCACGATCATCTGACATACATGAGACAAAAAGTACTTAAGGACGCCTACATGGCACCAATCATAAGGCAGAGACAACTGCCCCACGATCTCCACTTACCTGCTGATGGCAGAAGGGCGGCCAGGCCGACAACAGTGACACGTGGCTCCAATCAACTTGCGTCAGCTCCAGAAAGTTCCTAGAAGCCACTAACGGTCGACACCAGTGAGACAAGGAGCATACCCTTCATGTTGTCGCCTTCCGGCCCAAGGCCCATCAGCCCACATCCTCTTACACCTCTCCGGCTATAAATAGAGACCTCACTTCACAGGTTAAACATTCCATTCCCTCTACTCTCACACTTAATACTTAATTATCTCCCCAAAGCAGTCGCTTATTCTCACGCCGGAGCCCGGTTAAGAGGGAAACCCCCACATTCCCCTCTTAACGAGTAACGGTGTTCCGTTTTGCAGGATAACCCAGTCATTAAGGAGCTCAGGAAACCATAAAGAAGATTAACCACTATGGTAGGAACATAAACCAGACTGATTAGTCCCTTAATTAGTTCTGTGTTTCTTCACCTACATATACATTTACCCTGAGGGAAATAGTTCCGTTATTTGATTGGCCAAAAGTGGCGGCAACCAACAAGTGTTTTTTTTTTTAAGTTAGCATTTAATAGTTAAAAGTATGACTTTGCCCCCAGTTCAAAATAAAAATTTGGTTTTGCCCCCAGCTTAAAATTATAATTTTGCCCTCAGTTAAAAATTACGATTTTGCCTCCAGTTTAAAATAAAATTATGGTTTTTCCCCAGCTATGGTCCTGCCAAATTACGATTTTATCCCCAGTTTAAAATTACGATTTCGCCCCAGTTCAAAATAAAATTTCGGTTTTGCCCGTAGCTTAAAATTACGATTTTGCCCTCAGTTAAAAATTACGATTTTGCCCCCGTTTCAATATAAAATTATGGTTTCGCCCTCATTTCAAAATATGATTTTGCCTCCATTTCAAAATTACGATTTTACCCCAGTTCAAAATTGCAATCTTACCATCGTTTTTTTTTTTGACAAAACTATGGTAGTGTTTTATTTTACTTGATTAACTCATTGTAGTTTTTATTCGTGCCAAACAGCTGTCTAACACTCGCTAATTGGTTCTAACAAGTTATTGTTTTGCCCCCAGCTCTAAATTACATTCTTGCCATCGTTTTAGTTATTTTTTGGCAAAACTATGGTAGTGTTTTGGTTTAATTGCTTCACTCGATGTATCTTTTTTTTTGAGATCGTGTTATAAGTAACATGTATAAGTGACCGAAACAAAGGCGTACATGTTATTAAACTAGGAAATATTCGGTTTAGCGCCCCGCAACGCGGACGACGCATAACACTATCACTAGTTACATACATAAACCATTCACAAGTATTGATGTTCCGAAATCGAAGATATTATTGACAAGCATTCAATTATATTATATAACTATCACAATTAACATGTAGCCATTATATGCTTAAAACTTTATAAATCATGTAATTAAAGACTTTTAAAAAAATTTATGAGACTTTTAAATTTTTTTATGTTATTATATAATTTTTTAAGTTCTAGTTTCAGCTCTAATACTTTTAATAATATACGTTTTAACTCTTTTAATTTTTATTTAACTTGATTTTCTTCTGATACCCCATGTCCCTTTTCAATAAAAAAATTGGTATTTCTTTTCTTACATAATTAAGTACGTGATTGTGTTTAATAGTACTTTTCAACGTTTATACAAATCTTTGTTGAAACAAGCATTTTATTCAAAATAGTACCATCATGAACTAAACCGAACCGATACCGACATATGTGTTGGTATCGTTATTATCGGAACTAGTATAGCTTACCGACATATGTAGCGATATTGTTTTTTATGGTTTTCAATGTAAAACACCTTCTTTTGGACATATCATGACTTTAAAGCAAGTGTCAGTACAATACCAATACCACAACAAACTGAACTGATACCAACTTAATTTCCTTGTATAATGAACCGAGTCAATACCAGACGAATTCTTGTCAAATCACACGAAGAGATCGTGTTTTATTAAGTCAAGATAACTTATATAATAAAATTTACCAACTACAAAACGCCTACTTGGATTTTCAGTAAACGTATGGTGCCTTTTTTCAACATGTTACCAAAACCCTAAGACAAAGATTAATTATATAAAAAGGGTGTTGGATGTAAAAGTAGATTAGTATCTGGGAAATTTTGAAATAAGTAGAACTCAAGGGGGTCTAAATGAAAATACATGCAACAGATGTCCTGTTATGTAGGTGTTGACTGTTTTAAGTGATCCCGTCGTTAACGTTGAGATTAAAACGGAAGGTATAAAAAACACGGGTCTGCTTTCTCCATTTTGTCTACACCTAACGGCGTTTAATATTTATTCATTGTAATTTTGGCATAAGTTTATTATTTTAATTATTGTTTGTAAGTATATGATACTAGAGACAAAGCCACATATTAGTTAATACGTGTAGTCTTCTTTCTTAAACATTTGTTCCCAAAGTTTAGTACAAAGTTATGACCTATTTGAAAATTTAAAATGAGCTATATTTGTCTAAACACCATGTGAAATATCTTATATGTAAGTATCGTGATGTCAACAATAATGAATAAAACACTAGTTCGTTATATTCATTATTGAATTTTGTTAACCACCATCGTAAAAACGATTGAAGATGATACGCGAATGAATCATTTTTATACATTGATGAGATTGGAGTGTAATACACAACCAAAAGTTCATGATCTGATATCTCTCGTTTAGAACAGTTAACTCACACACTATATTAGAGGTGAGGTCCTAAATTTAAACCTATACAAAAAGATTATTTTATAATAATTAATGTAACATAGAGTAAGAGTAACATTAGTCGTTAAAAAAAAAAAAAAAAAAAAAACCTCGCACACCGTATTGCTCAACTCTTCAATCTATATGTTTGTCATATGACAATGTGACTAGAATCCTCAACCGCTATTATATAGACATCTTAACATATCTTGATATCGCTAGGCTACAAGTTCTTTGGTATGTATATGACAACTACGTACACATTTATCTTTACAGCTTTGTTTTTGTGATGTATATTCTAATTTTAAACTTGACAAAATAAAAGGCTCTCACTATTGACTATTCCAATATCCATACATCTTATTTCCACACAATATTAACTCTAAAATAAAATTATAATATGTGAGATTAAATCGTTTGTTGGAAAATACAAAGAAAAGGACAAGGTAGTGTGCTTTTCAGTTTGGAGGTACATCTAATCTACCAAAAAGCATGCCATTACTGCTTCACCATGCCTTTCAACCTTTATGCACAGTATAACAAAAGTAGAATTTGAATTTCTTCTCATACACAAGTAAATGAGTAATTATAAATTGTAATTATAACTAGAAATCTTTGAAAATAAATAATCACTCGTAGGTGATGCATATTTACATGTGGTGAGAGAAATAGGCCGTCATATAAATGCCAATGTATCACATTTGTAATAAGTTCTTGTTCATATTATGGTTATCGTAGTTTTTATAAGAGGATTATTTTGGAACACGAAATTTATTCGAGTACACGTACAACGTATTTAAACCATTTTTCTATCAATGTATCGTGTTTAGAAATTAGTATACACATGTGTAGGTTATGTATATAAAAACCATCAAATCAATTCGATCATGTATTTTTTGAACTTGTGTCGTTTCATACACGTGTTACATACATGAACAAAAAATGTGATATTTAGCCTTAAAATATTTGTAAAATGATGATTCTTTTTAAACATTTCATATATAGAATTGACCAAGCATTGATATAACATATGTAATCATGTGAACATAGGTCACATTGAACTATTGAAGGATCAAATTGTCATTATTCATAACATTTTACTTTTACCCTTGGATTCGATATAAAGTAAGATTAATCTAATCCACATGCACACAAACACAGAAACAAATACAAACAACAATGATTTTTTGCTACCTTTTGCATTGAACATAATTCACATTTTAGAATTTTTCTAGAGTAGGCTAGTTTTATCTTTTTAATTTTCAATTTAATATATAATTTAGTTTTAAGTTTAAATATACAATTTTCTTTGATTTTGTCAATTTATTGTCATAGAGTCGTTTTATATATTATGAGAGAAAAAAACATTATTTAGGATACGATACATATTACATTGAGGTATAGAATAAAAAAAGACTAAACAAAACAATATGTTTTGATTTGTATCAAATCTTAAAAATTGATAGACATTAACTAAATTACCCTCTATATTAAAAAGGGTGGGTTCTACAATTCTCGCTTCTAGTTGATCACTTGATTGTTTTTAGCAATGGCCCAATTGATGGATGCCGCGTGGCATTTATTATTTTTTAGAGAGGAGAGAACCCGGGTTACAAACCTCAACTACAGCATTCATAAAAAAAATCTACAATAACTTTTAAAAATTCAAGGTTAGTTTGTGTATCGTGGATGTATACATATGAAATCACAAAGGAATGTGAATTTAAAAAAAAATATACCCAAACTACTAATTTGGGGAAGATGCAAACCAAACAAAGAATACCATCATGATACCCACCCACAAGTATATTATAGTTACCTTGCTAAAATGGTATATAACTACCACTAGTTAGGGTATAGAGAAAAAATTACCTAAATAGGTAAATAATAGAAACCCATGACTATATAACAAAATAACAACTCCTAGAGAGAAACATGTTGACTTACAATTTTTATTATAAGATTTGATAACAACTCCTAGAGAGAAATATGTTTACTTACAATTTTTATTATAAGATTTGAGGTATAAATGCAGATGGTCCAATCACTTAAACTATTTATTTTCTTTGCATTTTGTTGGTCCTTTATCTTTTTTATCTCAAAATTTGTTAGTGTAATATTTTTCTTTCCCAAAATCCATAATTTAATACCTGCATGATTGATTTTAGAAAGCATATGGTTATTGGTATTATAAAAATTCTTAAGACTCTTACGTTATGAGATGTTAAACCGGATTGATTAATGAATTGGTCGCAATATTAATTTACTCAGATTGATCGAACTGACCTCAAAAACCGAATGGCCTTATGATTAATCAACTTTAAGAAAGAATTTGAATATCACACAGAATTTTAACACTATATTGTTATGTTGATTATCTATAAAAGAAATACTGTTTAAAACAATGAAAATAATTTTTTTAAGTGTATTTAATGTAGGTACCAGAAAATATAAAAGAAAAGTCTTCTTATATTAGTTGGCAAACACTCTCATAGATAACCCAAGTTTAAATCTTGTAATTTGTATTATTATATATAAAAATAAATTTACTTCAAGCCGACCCAATCACTAAACCGAGTCATTGGTTCAACCATCATTCGTCAAAAACCAGCCGGTCCAACCAGTGACGAATACCAATGTGAACCGATGGGAGATCCGGGTCCCGGTCCAAGTAATCCGGTTCTAACAACTTTGTTAGCTATACCCTTAGGTTTTTGCTATTTAGGAGATTTTCCCCAAAAATAAAACAATATGCAGCAAGTGAAGTGACCACAATGGCTTAGTGGAGATAGCAATGATAAGAGTTATTGCAAGTCACACATTGCTTTTTTGATGATGTGGGCAAAGGCTGCCATTTTAATGATGTGTGTGTGGTTCATAATGGTTAAAGATTAAAAGTTCCTCACTACCCAACCCCACAAACACAAAGAAAATGTCAAAACAACAAAACTTTCAATAAAAACACATAGAAAGTTTGAATCTTTTCAAGATTCATGTAGTGTAGATTTGCATTTCAAAAATCATTATTTAATAATGAAATATCAAAACCAAAAGGTCCGTCGGGGCTAGTTTGATATTTGACGGATTTTAAACCAGTATGTAAACCAAAATGTTCGGTTTGGTTTGAAGAAAGAAAAACCCACCAGCTTGAAAAAGTAAGAAAGCCCACCACAGTTGAAACCAAACAGATGACCGGTTCGGCCTGGACCATGAAAACCTTCTAACAAGAGGTATTAGTTCACTAATGTTTTATTTTTCATCAATGGTCAACCTTATTATTTTCTGCATCTAAAATACAACAATTTAGTAATGAATTAACTAGCAGTTAAATTTCTCTAGCATAGATCAAGAATCGTTTTCAGTTTTCACCATTAATATGCAATGCATCGTAATGACCGAACCCATGATACAATACTTTAATAGGATTTTCTTTCCCGTATTCTTCTTGACCGTATTCAGCAATAGATATGAGACCACCTGAATCTGTATCATTCATGTACACCGAAATTGGCATCCTGCATGAAAATAATACCGTATTAACTTAAGTAGAACCGCCCTCTGCCGTTGATATTCCTGATATTACTATCATTATTCACTCAAAGCGTGTGTTTTACTTACATTTTGTGTCACGTTTGCGTATAAGCACATTACATGGGACATGTATGAGGCAAGGGGAATATACCTTAATCCACTCATGACCAAGAACATATGCAACAGTTGAAATGTCTTAGCAATTTATTCCTACCTAAAACATGTGACCATTTATGATGTACTTGTAAGAATGTTTGACTTTTGACTTTATGGGCATTCTAATTCTTACAGAATAATTTGTAAATCAATTATGGATAATATAGGGTAATGTAACTGTGTGTTTATGGTTTTCAGTGTTTTTGCATGATTATATCATTCAAATCTCATGTGTTGCCCATTATGTAACCATGGTAGGGACTCACGGAACCATCTTTTCTTTGAATGCTCCTATTCTCTAGAGGTTTGGAATAGCATCAAGGATATGGCTAATATGGTTGATGTTAATGGCCGATGGATTGACATAATGGACTGGATGAACCAAAACTCTAATGTTCAGCAACCGGCTAATGTTACGAGCAGATTGGTAGTCTCAGCAGCATCTTATTTTGTATGGCAAGAAAGAAACTCTAGGCTCTTCACTCGGAATCAACGTACGGCGATGATTTTGGCTCAGGAGATCATTAATATTGTCCGTATGCGTCTTATGACTCTAAAATTCAAGCGGGGAGCAGTGAATAGAAGTTTTCTTGAGAAGTGGAAGATTCCGAGCAGTAATTTGGTGATCGATCCTGGCTAGATAGTTTGATTTTTGTTTTTGTATGGGTCGTTTTGGCTGGGTTGGGTTGTGTCCGTTTGGTTTAGTAGTTGGCAGTTGTTTTTATTGGTTTGGTTGTTTTATTTGTCTAGTCTTGGTATGCCAAGTCTAGCGGATGTGTAACATTTCAGTTGCACCTTTGTGCTTATTGTGTTTAATAATATTCACCGGGGTAACCCTTTACCCAAAAAAAAAAAAAACAAAAAAAAAAAAAAAAAAAAAAAACATGAAAATTGGCTAATTCAGGTGTAACCTTCCAAGAATAAGTGTTTATCGGAAGTCCGGACGTTAACTAATATAAAGTGTCTAACCCTAGACCCCAGCCTTAAACTAAGAGTGAATTTATGACACGGCACGAATCTAACACAGAATTCGTGGGTTTGGTTTAGTCTAAACGGGGGGCCGGGTCCGAGAGCCCGTTTGGCTAATCGTGTTGACCAGGCCTTACTTTATTAATGTTTTTATGTCATGTCTTAAAAAGCCAAAAAGGTATGAGTATCTTACGCTAAAGTTTAAACACGGAAAGAGAAATTGGCATCAACTCTTGTATTTTAAACATAACTTCTTATATACATTTGTATTGTTTACTGCAAATTTTGTAATTTTATGTCAAAAATTAAACACTAAAAGAGAAATTCGCATCAACACTTATATTTTAAACATAACTTTTTATATACATTTGCAAATTCTGTAATTTTAGAGTGTTAATATGCAAAAAAAAAGGTTAAACGGGTCATGTCCATGTCAACCCATGAATATTTCTGTCGTGTTCAGGTTCAATCGATTGACATGACTTCCTGGTCCGTGTCAGATCTGACGAGCAAAACCACGAACCCAACCCATTTAACCCCGCTGCCCTAAACATATGGTGGTGCGTTGAACCAGATATACATCATGGAGTGTGAGAGGGAGAGATTCTTACTTGAGAACATGAGAAGCCATTAGCAGTTCAGGTTCACCTCCCCATACATGTGGCTTCCTTATTTGTGACACATATGAATCAAAGTCGCCTTCAATGAACCTGAATTATGTGTATGTGCAATTGATATGTTAACTTCAATAATAATTGCTTATAAATCCATCTAACTTCTAAAATACAATGCATATATATGAGTATCTAAGAAAAAGAACCTAAACATACAAGAATCAGTCATGTTGTGCAGGTAGGGCTGTAAACGAACCGAACGTTTAGCGAACAGTTCATGAACCGTTCAGCGGGAAGTTCGTATATGTTTGTTCGTTTATTACATGAACAAACACGAACAAGAAATTTCGTTCGATAAATTAAACAAATGAACATGAACAGAGGTTGCATTCGTTCGTTTATGTTCGTGAACGTTCGGTAATATGTTCATTTGTGTTTGTCCATCGTTATCAAAGGCGCGAAGCGCACTCAAGGCGCTTAGGCTCCGCTTAGGGCCTAGGCGATAGGCGCAAAAAAAAGCGTGGGCCTAAGAAAAAAAAGCGCACCTAAAGAAAGTAAACTAAAAAGTTCATTAAAGCAATAAAGTACTCAAAACCAAAACCAAAACCAAAATGTTCATACTCGCACTTAAAAAGTCTCAGATAACAAAATACTCAAAACCAACATGCTCATATTCGAAATCAAAAAGTTCATAAAAGTAATAAAGAGTAAAACCTGAAAGCAAAAAAATACTATAGAAAAAGCCCTATAAATACTGCAGAAAAAGTGAAATTTTCGAATTAATACAACTGAATATTAGTAAACGAGATTTTGATCTTTAGTGATATCATTTGTTAGTAAAAGCCATATAAATACTGCAGAAATAGGGGATTTTGTTACGAATTAATGAAGAAAAATATTAAATATCATTAGGGTTTTGGCTGCGCTATAATTACCTTGGAAGCATAAGCGCATTTATTGTGAATCGCCCAGAAAAAACGCCTGGGTGCCAAAAGGGCGCGCTTTTGATAACCATGGTTTGTTCATTTAAAGTTTTAATATTTTATTGGTTTTAGTTTTAAAAATTTGAAACCATGGTCAAACGATACGCCTCCGCTAACATCACTCATTTGACCATTTCAATTTCAGTTTGTGTTAAAGCTTGACAAACTTCTTAATATTTTTGTTAATTATGTTTATGATACTTATGTCAACTATGTTTAGTTATGTTAAGTACTTATTTATCTTTTGGTGGATTCTTCGTAATCTTTCTGATGAAAAATATAGATTTTATTTTGAAATGTATATATAACGTTTGTTTGTGTTCATGAACATTTGTTTGTGTCTGTTTGTGTTCGTTTACATTCAGTGAGTGTTCATACACAGTTCATGAACATGTGTGGTTCATTTACAGCCCTATTTGCAGGTAATAAAGGAAGGGAAAAAATCGTGCACAACTCACCATTCTGTCTCTTCCCGTCTTTTAACAAATTCATCAGCCACCTGCAAAAATGCCAGATTCAAAACATATTAATATGAAGCAAAAAACATATGTGATTTTTGTAATCCGACCATTTTTTTTATTTGCTCAGAACAGGTACAAATGAAGTCAAATGCAGACTTGGGTCTTATGTGGTCTAAGTAGTGCTGCAAACGAACCGAACGGACGTTTGTTAAGGTAACACATGTGTTCACAAACTGTTCATGAACACTTACCGAACGAGATTTTCGATTCGTGTTCGTTCGTTAAGGAAATGAACATGTTCGTTTGTTAATTTTGGCAACAAACGCAAACGAACGTTCTATTTAAATAAAAAAATAAAATATAAAAACTGAAAACACTAATGAGCTATCTAACACAAACGAACACGTTACTGAACGTTCACGAACATAAATGAACAAACGGGGCCCTGTTCATGTTTGTTCATTTAACTAAACAAACAAAATTTCATGTTCGTGTTCGTTCATTTATTAAACGAACCAACACAAACTAACTTCCCGCCGAACGCATCACGAACTGTTCGGTTTGCAGCCCTAGGTCAATAGTTTTCGGTATATGGCTGGACTCCACATACATTAACTTATAAAAAGAATATACTTTTTTGTTTTTATTAAAACATACTTTGGAGCGTAATTCATCAGCTAACTCTCTTTGCAGTCTCTCATTAGGAGCAGGCTTTCCTGATCTTATACAAGCTCCATGAGCAACGGCCCGAAACAAACATCTTCCATCCCCGGGTATTCCTGTACAAAAAGCTCAAATTTTTCATCAAATTTGACCCAAACCGAACCAACCTAGCGCTTTTTGACCTATGCTGTTAATATCAGTGATATATCGGTTATCAGTCCCCATGTAAAATATCGGTGTCAAATATCCATCAGAATATCGGTACCGATATTTGACCGATATATCATCGATATCAGTACCTTTCCTCTTAGTTTAACCATTCGTCTGTCTTCTTATTGCTGCTATTATTGTTTTAAGTCTTAATTGTTAATTGTTAGTGTTAAATGTTGGTGTTTTAATTCTTAATGAGTTCCTACTTGCTACAATTGTTAGTGTTTTGCAAGTTGCAAACGGTTAATTCGTTAAGGTAGGAGTGTATACTGAATTGTTAGTGTTAAACTGCTATATATATAAATTCTGCTTGGTATTAAAATTACCAATATCCCACCGCGATATCCAGTATCTCAAATATCGGTCCTTGACCGATATCCGATATTTTACCGCATTAACTGCTTAGTTTTTAACACATTAGATATCTCACCGATTACTGAATAGTCGGTGTAAACTTGCTTTCCATGTGAAAAAATGGTGGTAGAGGAACCACAATCGTCTTTTTTAGCTTCAGCATGTACGCTTTCAGATTCAGAACTTGAATTACAAACGGATAATCCAATTACAACTCCGGTTGACGCACACCCTTGCATCCAAGATCCAGGAACCAAGCTCCATTTCAATCTTGATATAATCCCTTGTTTCGGGAACAAAAACCTTAGATTCATATTGCGGGACCCAACCGAAAGACCACTACGGGGAGTTTTTTGTAACCGCATAGCACTTTGAACAGTCAGTGGCCGCCAGTTGGTCCTTTGAGTTACGATGGTTGATTTTGCAACATGATTTGGTTTGGGAGTACAAAAAGGGAGATGAAAACAGCATGCGTTTGATGCAGATTGCGGCATTAGATTTTGGCGGGTCCGTCGTGGACTGAGGATTTGTTTTACGCGGGTTTTGATCGGAGAACAAGCGATCATGTTGTCATGACTCGTGGTTTAATTGACACTGATGCTGTTTGAATGTTCGATCACTGTGCACAATGACAATATACGATTTAGATCGATGGCAATTGAAGAAAAATGGGCTAAAGTGATGACAATTATTCACATTGTAAATTAATCCCTATGTATTCAATACATTCTACTGGTCTTCCATGGTACCAAAGCGTTACGCTTATACATGTGCAATGCTGATGTGGCATGTCAATTGCAGAAAATAGCTGATGTGGCATGCCAATTTGACATAATTGGTACCAAAGCGTTACGCTTATACATGTGCAATGCTGATGTGGCATGTCAATTGCAGAAAATAGCTGATGTGGCATGCCAATTTGACATAATTGGTCAATTATTTTTTTTGAACGGCCAACGAATCCTCCAAATGGGCTATTGGCGAAATTCAACACATCGGGATACACTCACCATAATTGGTCAATTATACTTGTTGAAATGCCATGACATCAGTTTTAAATAACTCCCCCACCACGTTTGCTGTTTTACACAACTGACATGCCTCATTAGTATATGTAACCAACCAACCGGTAATGCAGACAGGGGAGGATCTATGTGGGCATCACCACCGTCACATGACTCCAGTATAATAAAATTATGTGTTATATAGTATCCTTATCCTACACTCATTTCGTCGTTTTTATGTGTTATATACGTATTTCACACAAGTGACACCAATTCACCAGACATTATCGAATAGCGACCAATACAAGAACTCACTAAATGCAGGCACCCTTACTACAAAAAATCACAACACAGAAACAAAAATTGAAACTTTCGCAGTTGAACATGAAACGTGTTACTATTTTGTGGTATTTGCCCTAAATTATATTCCAAAGAATACATCAAAGCTTGTCCTACCTAATTTTACAGCATTTTCTTCTCTATTCTGCTGAAGAAAACGAAAAACAAGCGTAATTCTCTAATCATGATTTGTAGATACATATGAATTGCTCCTAAAAACGAATCATTTTCCCGATTTCCTAAAACATAAATCACAAACTAGCAAGCCATATACAAAGTTCCGGTTCATCACTTTTCAGAATTTCAAACAGTAGATCGATCAAAACACATATCGAAACGCATAAATTTTAAATCTTTATCAATTCAGATGAAACTAACAAACATAAACAGAATAAACAACATAAAGAACCAGAAACTTTGTCCACAATAAAGTGTTTATTCTAATTCATAACATACATTACAAAACACACGAGCCCCGCTTGCGGTCTGCTCATATAATGTAATATATGTGTGGGCGCTCGGGGGGGCAAAAGCAAAAGTGCACTAATTTTTAACGTTATTTTACTAATTTCGTGAAAATAACGTTAAAAAGAGGGGATCGTTAATCAGGCATCATGTGGTGGCGTTGATAGCCGAAAGACAAGGGGGTACATGCACCAATTGGCGTTTGTCTCAATTGCTGAGTGTTATGTGCCTTATGTCCAAGGCTTGATGCAAAACCACAATCGAGCCGGGGGTCTCATTGGAAGCAGCCTCTCTATTCCTACGGGGTAGAGGTAAGGCTGTCTACATCCCACCCTCCTCAGACCCTACCTTAGCTTTGCTATAGGTGGGATATACTGAGTACGATGATGATGATGATGATGATGACATTACAAAACACACAAATCAGTGGTGCATATTCGACAAATAATCACGAGTTTAATCTACATATTCAAATTACTCATAACTCATAACCTAACTCATCAAATTCATCCAAATCTTAGATAATTAATATAAACTGTAACCAATAATTCAAAATTCCAGCTGAAACTACAAGAACAGAATCTGAGAATTGCAACATAATTTCATAAAGTGTAAAAATCGGTGAAAGTTGAAAAGTAACATACATACCTGTTGAAGAATAGAAAAGTAATTAAAAAATGATAGTATCAATGTGGAAACCCTAATAAGAAATGGATTGAAATGTGAGAAATGGAATCAAAGATAGAGATGAAAGGGAATTGAAGGAAAGAATGGAATCATAACATGTAATCCAGAACTTTCTTGCAGCTTCTGCAATGGTTAATGGTTATGATAAGAAGAGGGACCTTCAAGTCTTCAACAACTGAATTGTGACAGCGTGTATATGGGTTCTGGTTGAAACCGGGTTGTTGACCATTTCTTTACTGATGGACTCATGGATAGGGCGGTAATCGAACCGAACAAGGCCATGTTCATGTTCGTTTATGAAGGGGTATGGTCCCAAAAAACTGCTCCGACCAATCAGGTCGCGCGCGAGACCATACTCCTACTATAATAATCTGGCAACATTCCCAACCTTGCGCCGACCAATAAGGTGCAACCTAGGCCGCGCGCAAGGTCGAGACAAATACAAGATCAGAATTCACACTTAGCTCCTTGGATGAAAGCCTTCATGTCACACCCCAACCGATGACGGAAACATCGGAGCATGGCACTGAGCGAAACAGATTGTCCAAGAGAAATTCAATAACAACTACTTTACCGAATAGTTAATATTATGTCCCATACCATAACCTATTAAGCAATCAGTTATTACAGACAGCGATATCTCAAAGACGAATAACATGTTCCGACAACTCAGATTTAAATAAAAATAAATTGTTTGTTTGTTTCTAGACTCCCTCCTACTTAATTCCACAAAAAGCAAGAGCACATCATCCTAAGCATTCAAACACCTGCCACATACGTTAAAATAGAGGTCAATACACATAGTGTAAATGTGAGCATACAAGTTTAATAGATATAGTGAAGTTCGAAATCGTTTACACATAACCAGCATGTAACACACGCATAGTGCGAAGCTAGTAGGATATCGACAATGAAATATGCACAGCCTAGACTGCGAGTTGTAGAATGCGCAACACATATCACCACTGTGACATGTGAGAGGTAACCTTAACAACCCCCGTCCACGACAGGTGCTGAGTCCAAACAAATAGTACTATTGTTGCTAAGGTGTCAGGTAACAATCACCGTGTTAACATAACATACAAGCATTCATCGAGTAACAAGTAACATGCAATAACGATCAACGTATAAATAGTGTTTGCGTTGTGTGTTCGATTGTGATTTAGAATATGTAACGTATGTAACACCCAAAAGTGCGTAAAGAAAAAACGGATCGAGTATACTCACAGCGATGGAAATGGATTGAAGGGAGCGCTAATGTGATTAGCCTGAACAGTTAACGATAGCATAAGCGAAGAGTGGTGCGTAAAACGGTGAAAGGTGACCAAGTGTCGAATAGTAATCCGGTCGGATGGCAATCCGATCGGATGGCCAGTCGATCGGATGCCAATCCGTTCGGATGATCATCCGATCGGATGATCATCCGATCGGATGGCCATTCGATTGGATTGACATTCGTTTGGTAAGGATGTGTTTGTGTATGATGGCTTTGAAGTTTTTGTTGTAGCAATTAGAAAATAGAGAAGTATCTCTACCCTTCAGGTCGATCGATCGAACGACAGTTCAATCGGATAGCGATCCGATTGGCAAGACACTTAGTGAGAACAAGTTCACAGCAGGATGGTTACTCGATCGGATGGCAATCCGATCGGATAGTAATCCGTTTGGAAACCTGAAAAAAATTGATAATATTGAAGTTTTGGAAGCTTCAAGTGCAATCCAATCGGATTGCAGTTCGATCGGATGGCAATCCGATAGAACTGACTGAACATTGAACATGTTGAAAATTGTTAAGTGTTAAATCTTCAAGTGCAATCCGATCGGACGGCAATCCGTCCCACGAATCCAACCTTTTTTAACTTGATTATTTTGAATGTTTGTGGTTTGTTCGAGATGGTTTGATAACGTGCTAAACAACAGAAACCCCATCTTGACCCAAGTGATCCGATCGAACAGGAATCACCCTAGTCCGATCAGTTAACTGTTCGAGACGGTGGTTCATGCTTAACCCAAAATCAGTTGTCCCTTGGATAGAATTCAGATCTTGGACCAACACATCACTAAGAAAGAGTAGAAGGTCGGAACGAGCTCCAATTCTATCGGTTTTAAGTGCATTGAGTGTAAAAGAGTTGAAAGAGAGTTAGAAACCCATCTTTCAATCCTTTTAACCATGAATATGTGTAGATCTATGCGAAAACATTGTTTAATCATGTGGAAATCCTTTGGATCTAAGTTGTTCTTGGTGGAATGAAGCTAAACCTTGAAGTTCATAAGAACTCCATGATGACGTCACCCTAAAACACCTCAAATCCGGTGATTTCACGGTTAAAAGTTGAGATTCAAAGGTGAAAATGATGAAGAAGTGCGTGTAGATCATAGAAGTACAAGATTTGAGTTGAAAACTTACAAGAATCGCGAGAAATCGAGAGAAAGAAGGCTTGAGTGCGGCTGGTCGAGTGGGAGAGCTGTCACATCACAAATGATGTGACAGGATGGTATTTATAGGGTTCCAAAAAGGGAAAGTGCCTAAGTGTCGGATAGGTCACCGATCGGATGGCAATCCGATCGGATGGCCACTCGATCCAGGTGTTCGGCGCGTTGAGTTTTGTCATTTCGATTCGCGTGTTGAGCGTTGCGATGCGATTCGAGTAAGCGATGCGATAGTATTACCCACTAGTTACACAAATAACCTAACTACTATATCTAACATACAATCATTATAATTAACTTGCGTTTAGCGTTTGCGATTGAGATTGCGATGCGATAGAATTGCGATGGCCATTGCGATTAAACACCTCAACATATACATAACATGCACAAGTAACACATAATAGCACACACACGTAAAACAATATCCAGAACACATAATTCGAGTTGCGAATGCGATAGCGATGCGTTTAGCGATTAGTCGATTAGCGATTAAACCTCGATTATTAATAGATACTCCACATAATACAAGTAAAGCAAATAAATAAAAGAATTCGATTACAAGTCATTAACGTACAATCAATAGTTAAGCAAGGAGTGACAGATCGCAATTAGCAATCTTTTCTTCCTTTGACTTTGACTTGTACTTTGACTTTCCAAAAAGCGGGTTGTTACAGCCTCCCCTACTTTAGTAAATTTCGTCCCGAAATTTAAGAAGTAGGCGTAACAAACAGTTGCGGGTACTTCGCCTTCATGTCACTTTCGAGTTCCCAGGTAAACTCGGCACTGCGTTTGCCTTCCCAGCGAACCTTCACAATGGGAATGCGTGAGCGTCTGAGCACCTTGGTTTCTCGTCCCATGATCTCGTCAGGCTTTTTCACGAAGTGTAATGTTTCGTCCACTTGTAAATCTTCGAGAGGGACATGTAATTCCTGGTCGGCTAAGCACTTTCTCAGGTTCGAAACATGGAAAGTCGGGTGGACATTACTAAGTTCCTCCGGTAGTTCGAGTCTGTAGGCCACTTTTCCAATCCTTTCCAGAATCTTAAAGGGTCCAACATATCGAGGCGCGAGCTTTCCTTTCTTGCCAAATCTGATCACCCCCTTCCAAGGTGCAACCTTTAGGAGTACGTGATCGCCAACGTCAAATTCAAGGGGCTTGCGGCGTCTATCGGCGTAACTTTTCTGTCGGCTCCGAGCTTTCAGCAGATTGTCTCGAATTTGGAGGATCTTGTCAGTCGTTTCTTGCAGCAGCTCAGGACCGGTTATTTGCGCGTCTCCGATCTCATGCCACACAATAGGCGATCGACATTTCCTTCCGTATAATGCCTCAAATGGTGCCATTTGTATGCTAGAATGATAATTGTTATTGTACGAGAATTCGACTAAAGGTAAGTGCGTGTCCCAATTACCACTGAAATCTATGATACACTAGGGAAGCATGTATTCAAGGGTGCGAATCGTTCTTTCAGTCTGACCGTCGGTTTGGGGATGGAAAGCGGTACTTAGATTAAGTGTAGTACCAAGAGCATATTGAAATGCTTCCCAAAGACACGAGGTAAACCGACCATCGCGGTCAGAGATGATGTCACGAGGCGTCCCATGTCGACAAATGATCTCATCGGTGTAGATTCGGGCTAATTTTTCTACCTTAAAGTCTTCTCGTATCGGTAGGAAATGAGCTGATTTAGTCAAACGGTCAACGACAACCCAGAAGTTGTCGTGACCTAATGTCGTGCGTGGAAGTTTCGTTATAAATTCCATAGCTATACTCTCCTATTTCCACATCGGGACCTTGGAACAGGTCAGGAACTTTGAAACATAGATAGCGATATCCTTCTTCATGCCCAGCCACCAGTACTTGTAGCGCATGTCCTGGTACATCTTTTCAGCACCGGGATGAATAGAATACCGAGATTTGTGGGCTTCATCCATCAGAAGTTGTCGCAAATCCGTACGCTTGGGAATCCAAATTCGGTCCAAATAATGAAAGATACCATTCGACTTATTCTCGAGTTGGGCGCCATCATTTAGAATCCTTTCCTTCTTCAAAGTTCGTTCGGTAATGTAAGCATGATGAGCGTCGCGTGTAAGAGTTTCGAGATGATGTTGGGCTTGGATATTACGAACGCTATGCAAATAGCTTCGTCGACTTAGAGCATCGACAACGACGTTTGCTTTGCCTAGATGGTAACGGATCTCACAGTCGTAATCGTTGAGCAGTTCTACCCACCGGCTTTGATGCATATTTAGTTCCTTCTGGTCAAAGATATGTTGTAAGCTCCTATGATCAGTGAAGATCGTACACTTGGTACCGTAAAGGTAGTGTCGCCAGATCTTTAAAGCAAAAACAACTGCGCCAAGCTCGAGGTCGTGTGTGGTGTAGTTCTTCTCGTGGATCTTGAGCTGTCGAGAAGCGTACGCGATAACCTTATCCCGTTGCATGAGAACACAACCAAGACCAAGGTTTGAGGCATCGCAGTAAACTACGAAGTCGTTGTTTCCGTCGGGTAGTGAGAGCATGGGAGCATTGCAAAGCATAGCTTTGAGGGTTTGAAAGGCTTCCTCTTGTTTAGTTCCCCAAACAAAAGGTTTGTCCTTATGCGTAAGGGAGGTAAGCGGCACAGCGATCTTAGAGAAACCTTCGATGAAACGGCGATAATAGCCTGCCAGCCCGAGAAAAGAGCGAACTTCAGACGGGTTCTTGGGTGTAACCCAACTCTTAACTGCTTCAATCTTCGCAGGATCGACGTGAATACCTTGACTATTGACAATGTGACCCAAGAATTGGACCTCCTCTAGCCAAAATTCGCACTTGGAGAACTTGGCATAGAGATGGTTTTCCTAAAGCAACTCAAGAACCAAATGTAGATGTTGCGAGTGTTCGGCTTTTGACCTGGAATAGATAAGGATACCGTCGATGAACACGATTACGAAACGGTCAAGGAAGGGTTTGAACACTCGATTCATTAGATCCATGAAAACGGCGGGAACATTGGTCAAACCAAAAGGCATGACAACAAACTCGTAATGACCATAGTGGCGAAAAGCGGTTTTGGGGATATCATCCTCTTGAATGCGTAACTGGTGACAGCCTGAGCGTAGATCGATCTTTGAAAAACACGTAGTACCTTGTAACTGATCAAATAAATCATCGATTCGAGGCAAGGGATAGCGATTCTTGATTGTCAGCTTATTCAACTCCCGATAGTCGATGCACATCCGGAATAAATGTCACACCCCCAAAATCCACCATGCGGAGTACCACCGCTTGGAGGCGTGACGTGACCAGGATCGAGCCACCAATCATATTGAACAACATAATTAAGTAAATAAAACCAAACACAATACGATTGGTGACCAAAAGGAAGTAAACCGATTTTAGGTTAACAGCGGAAGCATAAAACATAAGTTCAAAACATAAGTCCATAGTTCATAAGTTTAAAGTCCAAAACGTAGGTTTAATAAGTTCATAAAGTTTATTCATTAAATACGGGACATATCATTTCGCATCCCACAACGACCACCTCCATATGCAAGCTCCATAGCATCTAATGACCTGCAAAGCATGTAATAACGAGTCAACAACAAAGTTGAGTGAGTTCACGGTTGGTTGTCCATTTTAGAGTTGTTTCCAAAAACATAGTTTAATCTCATTCGGCTATCCAGCCGTGGGGGTTACCCCATAGTTCGAAAACGTTTATTAGTTAACCATCCCATGTCCACCTTCCCTGGCTATCCAGCCCGACACTTTGGCCGTGGGGAGCTACCCCAGTATTTTAAACTACCAGACTCGTTTATCATATCGACCACTAACAAAAATCAATTGTGCCCTAGCGTCGGTGTTCTATCACCACCGACATGCCATAGTCCATTAGTACACACCCGTCCAACTGGCACGGTGTGCGGTTTGTTAAACTTAATAGCGCTATTAACTAATGACCCGCTCGCCATAGCCTCGGCGATTAAGTCGATACAAAAAGGGAGGGACTTCGCTGATAGAGTTCTAGTCCAATAAGTCTAACACGTCCCAACAGGACGAGGAATTTACATTCATGAACACGTCTCAAAGGACGAGGAATCCCTATTCCTGTACCCATTCCCATTCCCACCGGGAATTTACCATGCTTTGTAGAAAAGTGTGAACTCACATCGGTTTGCTCGGTTAGATTCTCAAATATAGCTAACAGTCAAGGTCGGTCAATCACGCCCTAGTATGATTTACCAGTTAGTCATTTAATGGCTTACAACTAGAGCACAAAGTTCCTACACGTATCTATCACATAGCATGCATTACTTTAACTGTTTATGCCCGTATATATACTTCCCATCCATTCCCCACTCATAAGCAAACATACAATAATGCATATAACTCATATAACATGTTAGATCATTCACAGATAGCATACTCGACATTTAGACACACAAATTACAACTTATGTCGTTTCAGCTTAAATATTCAAAACCGGGCTGTTTTCGGACATTTTAATAAAATAACTCACTTATTCCAAATTTTTACCGAATGTCTTAAACGTTCCAAATTTTATTGTGTAAAAATATCGGGGTCCGGTTCATTACCAATATTTTATAAAAATTCATTTTCCGGACTGAACTCAGATTTATATTTTTCTGACCACAGTCCACGAGATAATTTATTTAAAATTCATCGAGCGTCCGATTTACGAAATTCCAGTGGGGTAATTACAAATACATCGGTGGTCAACTATGGTATAAATTTCGTGATCAGACTCCACACAGATTACAAGTTATAATAGAAACAAGACGCACTTTTTCAGCAGAAAAATTGCAGCTCTAGCTTCTGTTACGAAAAGACGCTTTAAAAATAGTAAACGGAGTCCAAAAATTACGATTCCGGTGCCATTAGAACCGTATTTCATAATAACATGTTTTAGACTCAAAAAATCAGTTTTTCGTTGAGTTTATCACCTGTTTATAGCCAACTGAAGTTGGCTGTAAAACCGGGACAGATTCTGTTTTCACTCCCTAACTTACTAACTTGTGTTTGATTGATTCCGTTAATCATGTTTAGTGACCACAACAACATCACACATCAATATTAATCAGCAAAACATCAGATAATCAACCAATAATCATAATCACACAAGATCTACATGATATACACACCTATCTTCTCTTTATTCATCTTATTCATCTTTCATCCAAGACTAATGTAAGTTCTTTTAGAGTTTCATAAGTTTTTAACCATTAATCATCTATTAACCATAAAATACATGAAAAACGAACGGATCTAAGTTCTTACCACTAGCTCAAGGCTAGGGAAGTTCGAGTGAAGAAATGTGGCGGTTAAAAGAAAACGAGAGAGGTCCTTCCACTTCCGAGAGCACCAAGCTTCGTTGTATGACCCGTAGCACCTTTGGATGAGTGTAGATTGCTTGAAGGAGTTTGGATGATGATGGTGGTGTGTGGTGTGGAGGTCGGCCGAGACCAAAGAAGGAGAGGGAGAGAAGGTTGGTTATTTGATGAAGATGAAGATGATTGTGTATGGTCTAGTGTGTATAAATAAGTGAGTTCCAACACTTAATTACCCATTGGTCACCATGTCACCTAGATATTTAACATATAAGATTAAAATAATCAAAATTTAGTGGGGATGTCCTCATATGGGACGATTTCGTTGGGGGGGGGGGGTGGTAAATGGGTTTGGTTTCTAACTAGACATTTAGATTAGTTAGTTTAGTTGGAGATTTAATTTAATTATTAGTGTGTAGTAAATTATAACGGGTGTTAGGGTATTCGGGGATCCTAACTGGCTCAGAAAAAGAAAAACAGTGTCACTGACAATATTTTTGTGTTCCGGGTAGAGTCCGGTTGTTCGGTTCGATACTGTTTCGTTAAACTGCTTAATTAATCCGTAACGTGCCCTATGTATATATTTTTGTAACGTTTTTAATTTTTAACACTCAGAAAGTCATAACAGACTATTTAATGACTTTTCTGTACACTACCAGTGTGTTAACATGCACATGTAAGTATAACACAGATATCAGAGAGCAGTTACGTAATTCCACACAGTCGTCAAGCACTTTAATTGTCATTAATCAATTGTACGGAATACATGTAAATTTGAGGGTTGTCACATTCTCCCTCTGTTAAGAGAATTTCGTCCCGAAATTTAGCGAAATTTAGCGCGTGGTTACTGAGGAAGCTAGCTAAGTTGCGTTGTTTTCCTGATTTTCCTGGGGTGTCACATCATCCCCCCGTTGATTTGGAATTTCGTCCCGAAATTCTGTAGTAGTTTCAGCCTCAGTAGTGGTTGCGTTTTTCTTAAACAGCTGGGGATACTTGAGTTTCATTTGGTCTTCGCGTTCCCAGGTATAATCTGGGCCACGACGAGCATTCCAACGAACTCGGACCAGAGGTATCCTGGTATGCTTGAGGATCTTAACATCTCGATCCGTAATCTCTACTGGTTCCTCGACGAATCGCAGCTGGTCGTCGATTGTGAGTTCCTTGAGAGGAACTATGAGGGTCTCATCTGACAGACACTTCTTCAGATTCGACACATGGAAAACATTGTGAACTCCGCTGAGTTCTTCAGGTAGATTCAACCTGTAGGCGACTTTGCCAATTTTCTCGGTGACTTCGAATGGTCTGACATAACGCGGATTGAGTTTGCCTCGTTTTCCAAAGCGGACTACACCTTTCCAAGGTGAGACTTTGAGTAGCACTCGATCCCCAACCTGGAGCTCGAGTGGTTTTCTTCCCTTATCAGCATAGCTTTTCTGACGGTCACGAGCTGCCGCCATTCGCTGTCGTATCTGAGCAATTCTCTCGGTGGTATCTACCACAAGTTCTGGGCCAGTGATTTGGCTGTCACCAACTTCTGCCCAACAGAGAGGTGATCGGCATTTGCGTCCGTACAATGCCTCGAACGGAGCGGCCTGAATGCTGGTGTGGTAGCTGTTGTTATATGAGAACTCCACTAGCGGGAGGTGCTTTTCCCAGCCATTACCAAAATTGATTACACATGCCCTAAGCATGTCTTCAAGGGTTTGGATGGTGCGTTCAGATTGCCCATCCGTCTGTGGGTGATAAGCGGTGCTCATATCTAAACGTGAGCCAAAAGACTTGTGCATTGCTTGCCACAGTTCAGACGTAAAACGCGCGTCACGATCAGAAATGATGGAGGTTGGCACTCCGTGCCTTGATACCACTTCCTTTAGGTAAATGTCTGCAAGAGTAGAAAACTTGTCGGTTTCCTTGATGGTCAAGAAGTGTGCAGACTTAGTCAATCGATCCACGATCACCCAAATGGTATCATTTCCGCGTTGAGATCTAGGCAGACCAGTAACGAAATCCATGGAAATTTGCTCCCATTTCCATTTCGGGATCTCCGGTTGTTGAAGTAGGCCTGATGGTTTCTGATATTCAGTCTTGACTCTCGCACAAGTCAAGCACTTGCTGACGTAGGTTGCTATGTGGGCTTTCATACCAGGCCACCAGTATGTAGTCTTTAGGTCGTGGTACATCTTATCCGAACCAGGATGTACTGAATAACGATACTTATGTGTTTCATCCATCACAAGCTCGCGTAGGTCTCCATACAGTGGGACCCAGATGCACCCTGTTACATAGTAAGCGCCGTCTTCCTTTTGTTCTAGCCGCTGCCTCGATCCTCGTAGGGACTCAGCCCTGATGTTCTCTGCTTTCAATGCTTCGACTTGAGCATCGCGAATCTGAGCGGGAAGGTTAGACTAGATGGTAAGCTGTAGAGTACGTACACGCCTAGGTATGGTATCCTTTCGACTGAGGGCGTCGGCCACAACATTGGCTTTGCCTGGATGATATTTGATGGCGCATTCATAATCGTTCAAGAGCTCAACCCATCAGCGTTGATGCATGTTTAACTCCTTTTGCTTGAAGATATGCTCGAGACTCCTGTGATCGGTGTAAATGGTGCACTTGGTACCATAGAGGTAATGTCTCCATATCTTAAGCGCGAAAACAACTGCTCCCAGCTCCAGATCGTGAGTAGTGTAATTTCTTTCGTGAACCTTGAGTTGGCGTGATGCGTAGGCAATGACCTTGTCACGTTGCATCAACACGCAACCAAGTCCTTGGATGGAAGCATCGCAGTAAACCACAAAATCGTCTGTGTCCTCAGGCAATGAGAGGACAGGCGCGCTACAAAGTCTATCCTTCAAGTGCTGAAATGCGGACTCCTGTGCATCACCCCAGCGGTAGGGGACACCCTTCTGAGTCAGTGAAGTGAGAGGTTGCGCAATCTTGGAGAAATCTTTTATAAACCTTCTGTAATATCCGGCCAAACCCAAGAATTGGCGGATCTCTGTTGGTGTGCGGGGTGCAGGCAAGTTCTTGATCGATTCAACCTTAGATGGATCCACATGAATTCCATCCTTGTTTACCACATGGCCTAGAAAGTGGACTTCGCGAAGCCAGAAGTCACATTTCGAAAACTTGGCATACAACTGCTCTTTTCGAAGAAGTTCCAGCATAAGTCGTAGATGCTGCTCGTGTTCCTCCTGACTCTTGGAATAGATCAGGATATCGTCGATGAACACAATAACGAACTTATCCAGGTAAGGCTTGCACACTCGGTTCATGAGATCCATGAAGACCGCTGGTGCATTCGTCAGCCCGAATGGCATAACCAGAAACTCGTAATGGCCGTAACGAGTTCTAAATGCTGTTTTGGAGACGTCCTCCTCTCGGACTCTCAGCTGATGGTATCCCGATCTCAAATCAATCTTAGAGTAATAGCTCGACCCTTGCAACTGGTCGAACAAGTCGTCAATGCGTGGGAGAGGATAACGATTCTTCACGGTCACATTGTTAAGTTCGCGGTAGTCAATACACATTCTGAAGGTACCGTCTTTCTTCTTCACGAATAGTACTGGAGCTCCCCAGGGCGAAGAGCTAGGACGTATGAAACCCTTTTCCAAGAGTTCTTGTAGTTGCGTAGACAGTTCTTCGAGTTCTGATGGGGCTAGACGATATGGTGCTCGAGCCACTGGTGCTGCCTCAGGAGCTAGCTCGATTTGAAACTCGACTTGGCGATGAGGCGGAAGACCAGGTAATTCCTCAGGAAAGTCGCGCACTATAGGAATGTCTTCAATTCTCTTCTCTTCCGTGGATGTGTCAGTAACGAGTGCCAGAATGGCAGTGTGGCCCTTTCGCAAACATTTCTGGGCCTTAAGGAAAGAGATGATGCCTTCGACAGCACCACTCTTGTCGCCACAAATCACGAGGGGTTCTTTATCAGAACAAGGAATGCGGACGATTTTCTCCTTGCAAACAATCTCCACTTGATGATGAGATAGCCCATCCATCCCAATAACAACGTCGAAACTACCAAGTGTGATAGGAATAAGATCGATAGAGAAAGTCTGACCAGCTAAGACGAGGTTACAACCTTTAACTACGTGTGTGGCTTCAAGACTTTTACCATTTGCTAGCTCTATCGTGTGTTTGGTGTTCAAAAGTGTTGGAGTGCGCTTAAGCATTTGGCTAACTTTTAAGGACACATAACTAGTATCGGCACCCGAATTGAATAAAACAGTAACAAAGAAGTCATCCAGAAGAAACTTACCCATCACAACGTTGGGATCGTTCCTTGCTTCTCCCTGACCAATTACGAACACATGACCCCTTGCCCCATTGCCATTGTTGTTTCCCCCATTGCCGCCTCCATTGTTGCCTCCATTGTTATTCCCATTGTGGTTCCCATTTCCTTGGTTATTGTTCTGGTTTTGGTTCAGCTGGGGGTAGTTCCTCTTAAAGTGGCCTTCAGCGCCACACTGAAAGCATCCTTTATTTCCCTGCTGATACTGCTGCTGGTGGTTCTGTGGGGCTTGTTGTTGTTGTTGGCGATTCTGATTTGCTGGTCGGGCGCTCCTGCAATCCTTTGCTTCATGACCAAACTTGTTACACCTCAGACAACGACCTTTGTTGCACTGCCCGCTGTGATGTTTGTTGCACCGGTTGCACTTGGAGTGGTTCCCTCGGTATCCACCCTGTCCTTGGTTACCAGAAGATTGCTGACCAGGACTCTGGTAGTCATCAGTCTTTCGCTGCTGAGGCTGAACTGAAGTAGAACCCTTTCCGGAGTTCCCATCCCATTTTCGCTTGTTGTCGGTAGGTGCATCAGAAGTAGTTGTGGCACTGATACGTTTGGGTAGCCTGTTTTGCTCCACCGCCTGGTCGATGAGACGATGAGCCAACTTGATAATTTGCTGAATGGTACCCAGGTTGGCTGAAATTACGTGACTTTGAATCTCTGGTACAAGGCCCTTGAGATACAGCTCAATACGTTTGATGGGAGGGTCCACCATAGTTGGACACAGGATGGCCAGCTCGTTTGACCTCTTAGTATACGCCTCAATCTCAGACCCCGTCATCTTCAGGTTGTAAAATTCCACCTCTAGCTTGTGGATGTCATCCCGACTACAGTATTCCTCTTTTATCAGTTCCTTGAAACCGTTCCATGGGGTGGCATTAGCAGCACCCAACCCCAGCAGCTGAACCTAAGCGTTCCACCATGTGAGCGCTACCCCTTCAAGTGTTCCGGTAGCATATTTCACCCTACGGTCTTCGGGGCATTCGCACATCTCGAAAACTGACTCAAGCATTTCAAACCAGTGAATAAGGCCCACTGCTCCTTCGATGCCACTGAAAGTGGTAGGTCGGCAGTCCATGAACGTCTTAAACGTGCACACAGGAGGTTGAGCGTGTTGACCTGTTGCGCGAGAATAAAAGATAAGGTTAAGCACGAGGATTGGTTTGCGAAGGTAGGATCTAAACGTCCTAAGGTGGGTTGATATGGCAGGTTATACCTCCTGCAGGGTTGGCTGCGAGTGCCTCAGCGACTCGTTCGTTGATCAAAGCCGTCAACTGGGCTTGAGTGAGGTTGATACGTCCTCCGCGTCCGCTCATGATCTTCATAATGAAGCAACGTAAGTGAGAAAAGTGTCGCGAAAGTGCGTAAGTGTGGGACGACAATAGAGAGTAAGCACACAAGGTTCAAATAGCAATTACTACATTATCAAATGCACGGTGAGAACTATCTAACCGACAATATAACATAAATTATACCACTTATGGTGTCGAGTCTTGCATGTGGAGCGAAGCGTCGTTGTGGATCGTTGAGCACTGTACTGGTTATAGTCTGGTTTTATCAAAAACTTTTCCCTTTTTAAAAACCAAGTTCACTATAACCAATGGCTCTGATACCAATCTGTCACACCCCCAAAATCCACCATGTGGAGTACCACCGCTTGGAGGCGTGACGTGACCAGGATCGAGCCACCAATCATATTGAACAACATAATTAAGTAAATAAAACCAAACACAATACGATTGGTGACCAAAAGGAAGTAAACCGATTTTAGGTTAACAGCGGAAGCATAAAACATAAGTTCAAAACATTAGTCCATAGTTCATAAGTTTAAAGTCCAAAACGTAGGTTTAATAAGTTCATAAAGTTTATTCATTAAATACGGGACATATCAGTTCGCATCCCACAACGACCACCTCCATATGCAAGCTCCATAGCATCTAATGACCTGCAAAGCATGTAATAACGAGTCAACAACAAAGTTGAGTGAGTTCACGGTTGGTTGTCCATTTTAGAGTTGTTTCCAAAAACATAGTTTAATCTCATTCGGCTATCCAGCCGTGGGGGTTACCCCATAGTTCGAAAACGTTTATTAGTTAACCATCCCATGTCCACATTCCCTGGCTATCCAGCCCGGCACTTTGGCCGTGTGGAGCTACCCCAGTATTTTAAACTACCAGACTCGTTTATCATATCGACCACTAACAAAAATCAATTGTGCCCTAGCGTCGGTGTTCTATCACCACCGACGTGCCATAGTCCATTAGTACACACCCATCCAACTGGCACGGTGTGCGGTTTGTTAAACCTAATAGCGCTATTAACTAATGACCCGCTCGCCATAGCCTCGGCGATTAAGTCGATACAAAAAGGGAGGGACTTCGCTGATAGAGTTCTAGTCCAGTAAGTCTAACACGTCCCAACAGGACGAGGAATTTACATTCCTGAACACGTCTCAAAGGACGAGGAATCCCTATTCCTGTACCCATTCCCACTGGGAATTTACCATGCTTTGTAGAAAAGTGTGAACTCACCTCGATTTGCTCGGTTAGATTCTCAAATATAGCTAACAGTCAAGGTCGGTCAATCACGCCCTAGTATGATTTACCAGTTAGTCATTTAATGGCTTACAACTAGAGCACAAAGTTCCTACACGTATCTATCACATAACATGCATTACTTTAACTGTTTATGCCCGTATATATACTTCCCATCCATTCCCCACTCATAAGCAAACATACAATAATGCATATAACTCATATAACATGTTAGATCATTCACAGATAGCATACTCGACATTTAGACACACAAATTACAATTTATGTCGTTTCAGCTTAAATATTCAAAACCGGGCTGTTTTCGGACATTTTAATAAAATAACTCACTTATTCCAAAAATTCCCAAATTTTTACTGAATATCTTAAACGTTCCAAATTTTATCGTGTAAAAATATCGGGGTCCAGTTCATTACCAATATTTTATAAAAATTCATTTTCCGGACTGAACTCAGATTTATATTTTTCTGACCACAGTCCACGAGATAATTTATTTAAAATCCATCGAGCGTCTGATTTATGAAATTCTAGTGGGGTAATTACAAATACATCGGTGGTCAACTATGGTATAAATTTCGTGATCAGACTCCACACAGATTACAAGTTATAATAGAAACAAGACGCACTTTTTCAGCAGAAAAATTGCAGCTCTAGCTTCTGTTACGAAAAGACGCTTTAAAAATAGTAAACGGAGTCCAAAAATTACGATTCCGGTGCCATTAGAACCGTATTTCATAATAACATGTTTTAGACTCAAAAAATCAGTTTTTCGTTGAGTTTATCACCTGTTTATAGCCAACTGAAGTTGGCTGTAAAACCGGGACAGATTCTGTTTTCACTCCCTAACTTACTAACTTGTGTTTGATTGATTCCGTTAATCATGTTTAGTGACCACAACAACATCACACATCAATATTAATCAGCAAAACATCAGATAATCAACCAATAATCATAATCACACAAGATCTACATGATATACACACCTATCTTCTCTTTATTCATCTTATTCATCTTTCATCCAAGACTAATGTAAGTTCTTTTAGAGTTTCATAAGTTTTTAACCATTAATCATCTATTAACCATAAAATACATGAAAAACAAACGGATCTAAGTTCTTACCACTAGCTCAAGGCTAGGGAAGTTCGAGTGAAGAAATGTGGCGGTTAAAAGAAAACGAGAGAGGTCCTTCCACTTCCGAGAGCACCAAGCTTCGTTGTATGACCCGTAGCACCTTTGGATGAGTGTAGATTGCTTGAAGGAGTTTGGATGATGATGGTGGTGTGTGGTGTGGAGGTCGGCCGAGACCAAAGAAGGAGAGGGAGAGAAGGTTGGTTATTTGATGAAGATGAAGATGATTGTGTATGGTCTAGTGTGTATAAATAAGTGAGTTCCAACACTTAATTACCCATTGGTCACCATGTCACCTAGATATTTATCATATAAGATTAAAATAATCAAAATTTAGTGGGGATGTCCTCATATGGGACGATTTCGTTGGGGGGGGGGGTAAATGGGTTTGGTTTCTAACTAGACATTTAGATTAGTTAGTTTAGTTGGAGATTTAATTTAATTATTAGTGTGTAGTAAATTATAACGGGTGTTAGGGTATTCGGGGATCCTAACTGGCTCAGAAAAAGAAAAACAGTGTCACTGACAATATTTTTGTGTTCCGGGTAGAGTCCGGTTGTTCGGTTCGATACTGTTCCGTTAAACTGCTTAATTAATCCGTAACGTGCCCTATGTATATATTTTTGTAACGTTTTTAATTTTTAACACTCAGAAAGTCATAACAGACTATTTAATGACTTTTCTGTACACTACCAGTGTGTTAACATGCACATGTAAGTATAACACAGATATCAGAGAGCAGTTACGTAATTCCACACAGTCGTCAAGCACTTTAATTGTCATTAATCAATTGTACGGAATACATGTAAATTTGAGGGTTGTCACAATAAACCATCCTTCTTTTTGAAGAAAAGGACAGGCGCGCCTTATGGAGAGGTGCTAGGGCGAATAAAGCCTTTATCAAGTAGTTCCTGGAGCTGACTCGAGAGTTCGCGCATTTCAGAAGTAGCGAGACGATAAGGCGCTTTAGCAACAGGGTTTGCTCCAGGAATGAGGTCGATTTAGAAATCGATATCACGAGCGGGAGGTAATCCGGGAAGATCTTCAGGAAATACGCTGGGAAATTCACGAACTACAGGCACTTGGTCTGCTTCCTTAACTTCCTTTTTCTCCGCTACTACAATGTGTGCCAAGAAAGTTTGGTATTCCTTGCGGAGATACTTGCTAGCCTGGACACATGACATAAGTTTGAGACCTTTCGAAGGAGTTTTGCCATACACACAAAGTTGATCACCATTAGCGAGCGAGAAACAAATCATCTTTTCGAAGCAAACAAATTAAGCACGATTCTCACGAAGAAAATTCATGCCTACTATGATGTCAAAGCTTCCGAGTTGCATTGGAATAAGGTCGATAGGGAAGAAGTGATTGTTGAGTTCAAGCGTACAATCACGTAGAACAGAATTGACGGCGACGGTTCTTCCGGTGGCAACTTCAACATAAAACGTCGAGGGTAGATGGGCGCGCTTACGATTACGGAGCTTTTCGAATTCAAACGATACAAAACAGTTATCTGCTCCAGCATCAAACAAACACGAAGCATATATACCATTTACAAGTAACGTACCATTGACCACATTATTGTCTGCTTGAGCCTGAAGGGCGTTGATGTTGAATGCACGTCCGCGGGTTGCTGGCTGCTGTTGCTGTTGCTGGGGCTGCTGCTGTTGTGGCTCTTGCTTCACCACTCGATTTAGGCACATGTTTGCGAAGTGGTTGGGATCACCACACGCAAAGCAAGCTCAAGCGTTAGCTGCGGGTGCAGGAGCTGCTTGATGGCCTTGAGGAGCAGTAAGTAGAGCTTGTTGAGCAGGAGCGTGACCTTGAGTTGGAGCTGGGGTTTGACGTGGACCTGTACGACAGTTTGCGGTGAAGTGGCCGTACATCTTGCAATGAGCACAAAATCGGCATGCGAGACCCACCGGGTGATGATAAGTACAAGCAGGGCAAAGCGGGTGTGGTCCAGTGTATGCACGCTTGGCAGGCGGTGCATTGACCACAGGTGCCGCTACTTGGCGGTGTTGAGGTTGCGGTGGTGCTGGTACTGCTTGGAGCAGGGCAGCAGTAACTGCACACAGTTCTTGTTGCTGGAACTGCTGTTGTTCTTCCTATTTCGGCGTGAGAGCTTCGAAGATTGCGGTGCGGCGGTGGTTTCAGCGGTTGAAGCAGCGGTGGCCTGATGCAGATTCTTAGCAGCTTTGTCAAAGTAACCCGCCCTGACTCGCTTATCGTTGATCTCTTCAGCGAGTAGGTAGGTTTCCTCGATCGTTGTAGTCTTTGCAGCTTTAACAAAATCTGCAACGCAATCCGGAAGAGCACGAATATTCTTGATTGTGATATCTGGGGTAGTAACCTGACCAGGGCAAATAATACTCAACTGCTTGAAGCGAGCAGTTAAACCAGCGTTATCTTCGCCATCCTGCTTTATGTGCCAGAATTCATCCTCAAGCTTTTGGAGTTCATGGGGAGGACAGAACTCTTGCATCATTATGTTCTTCAACTCATCCCAAGACAATCCGAAAGCTGCATCGTTTCCTCGTTTGTTCCTCTCGGCTGTCCACCAATCAAGAGCGCGGGATTGGAAGACGTCAGTAGCATTGACGGTGCGTAGGTTTTCTGGACAGCCACTCTGGCGCAAGGTGACTTCGATAGAATCAAACCATTGAAACATGACCGTAGGACCATCTTCGCCGGTAAAATCTTTTGGTCCGCAGGCTTTGAACTGCTTGAAGCTGAAAGCAGCCTTAGGAGTATCGGTCCTGGACTCTTCCGAGGTCTTGCTTGCATTCTCGTTCAGCTCACTAACGATTTGTGGGATGACCTTTGCCATTTGCTTAGCAACGAGAGAGGCGATTCGCTTGTCAGCGTGATTACGTGTAACAACTCGTATTAAAAAGTCCTAATTATTATTTTAATTGTCCAATAGGAAACCCTAATTGAGACACCCAAGTGATTCTACACAAACCCTAAAATTTTCAGAATTTTCAGAATCAGGATCAGGGCCCTTAAAACTCAGGGGGGGTAAAACCCTAGATACGATTATCTAAATACTTTGTTGTCCTTTTTGAATTTTTCGATTTCGTCAACTCAGCAAGCCTAGTTAAACACGTAGCTACCCTATAAACATAGGTGACCCCTCGCGCCACGCGACGCCCAAAGGGGTACCCCTCGCGTCACGCGAGGGGGTCAAAATTTTGGCTATAAATAGTAGGTAGTGGGACTTGATTTCTGGAATTAAAACGACGAAGAAATTCATAATATACACTGAGTTACGTTCTGTTTACTATCAAAACACACATAATCACTAATTGCTGCCGCAATACAGGGTAATAACTCGATCGCTGATACGATTCAATGTCCGATCAATTAAACTATCCAATGGATGTTTAAGTGTTGCCCACATTAGGGTTTATGCTTTGTCATTCGTTGTTAATTCAATGGATGTTTAAGTATCGCACTTTGTCATTCGTTGTGAAGGTTTTAATCTCGTGAGTTATCGTAAAATGCTGTATTAAGTTACTAACCGAGTTGTGTGCATGTTATTAATTTAGGTTAAAAGGCTAATCAGTAGGCTAGGCTCTGCTCAAATTAAATCTGCAATGTGAGTCATTCTCTTTTTATCAAATTACTTTCAAAAGCAAGTTTATTTTCAAGGTTATAATTACAGTGATTAAGTATATGTAATCACCAAGTTACAGCTGGTATGTGGGGTTTTGTATACATTACTTGATAATATTCACCATTGGGGCAGCCAAGAGGTGATATGACCATAGTCACAGACACCATTGGACTATGGGAGGGCCAATGGGTCGAGTGACAAAATACCGTGGGTAGTTGGTTTGATATCAGAAACATTGTAATCTCTCTTAATACTGTAAATTATAACAAACGGGTCATTTTAGTAAAATGAATGATTCACTCAGTATTTCCCGCTGACAAAACCTTTCAAACATGTTTCAGGTGATCTGTTGTGATCAAGGAAAAGTGCCGAGAAGCACTACAAGCTTAAGGAAGTGGCTCAATATAAAATAAAGAAACATGTTTTGTAAAATAAAAAGATTTCTCTGTGAAATCTTATGATTGTAAATTACCGGGATTTTATCCCGAGTTGTGAAATAAAATAATCGGGAAATTACAGTTTTTAAAAGATCCTGAAGAAAACTTCCGCTGTTAAATAAATACCACGGGAATTTCTGTCCCGCGGCTCCTGAAACGGGTCAAACCGGGTCGGGGGCCGTGACAGAAATAAGGTGGTATCAGAGCCACTGATTTAAGCCAATTAATTATTTAGAAATACTTAATTTTTCTACTTGTCATTTTGTGATTATGTGTTTTATTAATTGAATAATTGTGTACAGTATGGGTAAGCAAAAGCTGTCAAACATCTATCTTAAATTAGATAGGTCATCCAACGAGAAGGGAAGTTCATCCCAAAACAAATCCTTAAACCAGTCTGTAGTTCCTGATGAAGGAATATTTGTACGAAAGGCACAATATGAGGAACCACTTTCTCCTAGTAAAAGAAGTCTGATTATTAGGAAAAGTAAAGAGAAAATAAAGAAATTTCGAGAAAAGAAGATTAAACAGGAAACCCAGGAATTAACCAGTAAATCACCTTGGGAGGACAAGTTAGATGAGAAATGGGCAGATCTTTATATGCTAGCTACTGTAGCAGTTAATGCAAATCTTTAAATAATTTTATCAAGTCTTAGCACCTTTATTAACTATAGTCCAGAAACTTTATTTCAGTAAATAAATAAATTTACAAATAAAACCTAGTGTATTTTAATTTTCATTTGTTTTGTAGTTACCCAGTCTGAAATAATATTTAAAGGTTTTCTATGAAATTTTGTTATAATTTTTAAATTTAGTAATTGTGTGTATTTTGTAAACAGCATGAGTGACTTGTCTGACGCCCTTCAGAACCTAAATCTCTATCCGGTAAAAATAGAGGTTTCCAGAGATTTCAATAGGTATATACCAGATATAGAAGAACCTATTGAGTTCAATGCTCCACCTCCGGAGAAACCCAAGCCCAAGAAAAGAAGAAGATTTGTAGGATGGAGGCGTGTTCGTAGGAGAAAGCCTGTCACTAGAAAGATGCCTAAAATAGAAAATCCTTTAGATAAAGGAAAGGGAATTGAAGCCGGGGAAGAATCTAGGCAGATGGGATTACAGTTTAATGAATATTCTAAGCAAATAGAAATGGAGATTGGAGGAGGTTCTCAGGTAGAAGTTGGAGAAAGCTCTAAACAAAACCAGGAAATGACATTACAGGAGGAGTTAGATTTTATATTGGCAAGCTGTGATACTATTCAGCCTGTCAATACAAATGTTTTTACTCGTCCTATTGAAACTCAACTCCCTATAAACTTAGAACCAGCAATCCCAGAACCTATAATCCACACTCAACCTCTGGGAATGGACGAATGGTGGACGAATAATTGGCAGTTCCAAAACCTGCTTAACAGTCCTTATTCCTTTCTTCCTCAATTTGACCCAGAACCTATACCTAATCCACCTATGAGTAATGAGAATTTAGCTGAACTTCGCCACTTTGGCGAAGAGCTAGTGGATGCCGGAAACAGGATCAGGGAAGTAGGAGAACAGATCTCCTGGAACTACTGGAAGTATGATGAGAGGGAGCGCCGTTATTAAAATATTAGCTGACGAGGGATAAGGGGTTTATGGGAAACTGTGGTTGTAAAATAAATAAGTAGAATATAGTTGATAAAATAAATAAAACTTTGAAAATAGTGTGTATTGATGCATACTATATAAAAATGGGAATCGAGAAATCGATAGTTTTTAGCTATATGTGTATATGTGAAATTTGCATGATTGTTTTATGTTTAATTGTTATTTATTCAATACTAATAAATTATATAAATTAATTACCAGATGGCAAACGTTGGTAATGAACCAGTTAACGAAGTTAATCAATCTGAGCAACATCCGGGGGATCAATATATGACTAGGCAAGATATCGAAAATATCGTTGCTCAGGGAATAGCCAATGCTATTCCAGCAATAGTCGCTGCTGTTAGAAATCCAATCGAACCTCAACAAATCATTCCTAGCAAACGTATTTCTGAAGATAACTTCAGTAATAGCGTAAACGGAGGCGGTAATCATACTAATCATGATAATGAACCACGGCAAGCTCTGCTCCCTAAGAACATGAAAGCTGCAACGCCTGGTTGCACTTACAAAGAATTTCTTGCTTGTAAACCCGCTGAGTTTGCAGGCAATGAAGGAGCGACTGCGGCACTGCGTTGGTTAGAGAAAACCGAGGCAGTGATTACCATAAGTAAATGTGACAAAAACAATCAGGTCATGTACGCGTCAAATCTTTTTAAAGAAGGGGCGCTAGAATGGTGGAACACGGTGTTACAAGCAAAAGGAAGGATGATGGCGTATGCTATGAAATGGGAAGAATTTAAGAGTCTTGTAGAAAGAAAATTCTGTCCCGAATATGAAAAAGAACAAATGGCAAATAAGTTCCTAAATCATCGAATGACGGGTGTAGATTGTCGCGGTTATACTTCGACATTCTTTGAATATGCTAGAGTGGTACCAACACTGGCTTCGCCAGAACCGGTACTCATTTCTCGCTATATTTGGGGATTGATTGGTGAAATCCGCAATATCGTTAAAGCTGCGAGACCTCGCACTATTGACGATGCCGTGGAATTAGCCAACACCCTAACTGATGAACTAGTACGCACAAGAGATGAAAATAAGAAGAAGGAATTGGCTCAGAAAATTACCCAAGGATTTCGTGCGGGTAATAATAACAGCTTCAAAAGAAAAGGAACAGGGCAATTTTCAAATCCACCTTTCTGCAGGAATTGCAAAAGGAAACATTTTGGAAGATGCAATATAACCTGCAATTTTTGTAAAATGGTAGGACATCGTGAAGAAAACTGCAGAAAGAAAACCATAGTCTGCTTTAACTGTGGAGAAGCGGGGCATTTCAAAACAGAATGTCCTAAATTGGTCAAACCAGCAGACAACAAAGCCAAGACAGCCGACGGAGCTACTAAGAAGAATGTTCGAGCCTTTCAGTTAACTACTTAGGAAGCTGAGATGATTCCTGATGTGATAGCTGGTACATTCTTAGTTCACAACATTTATGCCAAAGTATTATTTGACTCTGGTGCAAACCAAAGTTTTATCAATACTTCATTCTGCCAAACTCTTAATATACCCTTAATCAACATTAGGCAGATTTTTACAGTCGAAACGACTGATGGAAATTCAGTTAAAATAGATAAGGTTATGCAAAATGTAGAAATAGGACTTTCAGGTCATAAATTCTCTGCAAACCTATTACCTAAGAAATTAGCTGAATTTGATATTGTGTTAGGAATGGATTGGTTAGTAGCCAACCATGCTCGAATTCTTTGTGATAAGAATTCCATAGAAATTCAGGCACCCACTGGAGAAGTAATTATGATTACAGGAGATAAACCACGTAAGCCCATGAAGTTCATATCAGTAATGAAAGTTGCTAGTTATGAACGAAAGCAAGGAATAGTATATATGATTTCAGTAATCATTAGTACTAAGGGTAAAGAACTTAAGGAAATTCCTGTAATCTCGGAATACCCAGATGTATTTCCAGAAGAATTACCAGGGTTACCCCGAGATAGGGAGGTAGAATTTAGAATTCATTTAATTCCAGGAACTATACCGATAGCCAAGGCACCTTATCGGTTAGCACCCACAGAAATGCTAGAACTGAAAAAGCAATTAGATGAATTACTAAGTAAAAGTTTCATACAACTTAGTTCATCCCCGTGGGGAGCACCAGTGTTGTTTGTAAAGAAAAAGGATGGTTCAATGAGAATGTGTATTGATTATAGAGAATTGAATAAGATTACAATTAAGAATCGATACCCATTACCTAGGATTGATGATCTTTTCGATCAACTCCAAGGAGCTAGATATTTTTCTAAGATAGACTTACGCTCCGGATATCATCAGTTGAAAGTACAAGAAGAAGACATACCTAAAACTGCTTTCAGAACTAGGTATGGTCATTACGAGTTTACAGTCATGCCCTTCGGATTAACAAATGCACCTGCTGCATTCATGGACATGATGAATAGGATTTGTAAACCGTACTTGGATAAATTTGTAATTGTCTTGATCGACGATATACTTATTTATTCCAAAAGTCAGAATGAACATTATCAGCACCTGCACGCACTCTTAACTTTGTTAAGAAAAGAAAAACTGTACGCCAAATTCTCGAAGTGTGAATTTTGGTTGCAAGAAGTGCAATTCTTAGGACACGTGGTGAATCATGAAGGTATTCATGTAGATCCTGCGAAGATAGAGGCAATTACCAAATGGAAGGTTCCACAATCTGCAATGGAAATTAGAAGTTTTACAGGTTTAGCTGGATACTATAGACGGTTTATTAAGGATTTTTCCAAAATAGCTGTACCATTAACTAAGCTAACCTGTAAAGCAGTTAAGTTTGAATGGGGACCTAAACAAGAAGAAGAGAATCTTAAAACAGAAATTAACCAATGCTCCAATCCTAGCCTTACCAGAAGGACCTGAAGATTTTGAAGTATATTGTGATGCTTCAAAATTAGGATTTGGATGTGTACTTATGAAACGCAAGAAGGTAATTACGTATGCATCAAGGCAATTGAAAAAGCACGAAGAGAATTATACGACTCATGATTTAGAATTAGGAGCTGTAATTTTTGCCCTTAAGATTTGGAGACATTATCTGTACGGAAGTAAATTTACTGTCTATACAGATCATAAAAGTTTAAGATATATATTTGGGCAAAAAGAGTTAAACATGAGACAAAGAAGATGGATGGAAATCCTAAGTGATTACGACTGTGATATTCAGTATCACGAAGGAAAGGCTAATGTAGTTGCAGATGCCTTAAGTCGTAAATATCATGAAAAGCAAAAGCGAGTTCGTGCTCTCAGATTAAATCTACAGATAGATTTAATGGAACAAATAAAGAATGTCCAGGAAACAGCAATCAAGGATGATGCTGAAGGAATGAAGGGACGGATAAAAGAATTAGAACAAGGAGCTGATGGAATTTGGAGATTCCACAAAAGTAGAATTTGGGTACCTAAGCATGGGGAATTAAGAAATAAGATTTTAGAAGAAGCCCATAAATCTAGGTATACCATGCACCCAGGAAACAATAAGATGTACCAAGATTTAAGAAATAATTTCTGGTGGATAGGCATGAAGAAAGATATAGCTAGATATGTTTCTAAGTGTCTTACTTGTTCACAAGTTAAGGCAGAACATCAGAAACCTTCAGGTCTACTACAACAATTAGAAATGCCTGTATGGAAATGGGAACTCATAACAATGGATTTTGTTACTAAGTTACCCAAAACCAGAAAAGGTAATGATGCGATTTGGGTAATTGTGGATCGATTAACCAAATCTGCTCACTTTCTACCAATGAAAGAAACCTTTAGCATGGAAAGGTTGGCCAAGTTGTATGTAGATGAAGTAGTATCCTTACATGGAGTTCCACTCTCCATTGTATCAGATAGGGATAGTCGTTTCACTTCTCATTTCTGGAAAAGTTTCCAAGAAGCTATGGGAACTCGACTAAATTTAAGTACGGCATATCATCCTCAAACAGACGGACAAAGTGAAAGGACGATCCAAACTCTAGAAGACATGCTCCGAGCATGTGTGATAGATTTTGGTGGAAATTGGGATGATCACTTACCTCTGATTGAATTCTCCTATAATAATAGTTACCATTCAAGTATAGAAACTGCCCCATTCGAGGCACTGTATGGAAGAAAGTGCCGAACTCCAGTTTGTTGGGCAGAAATAGGAGAAAGTCAATTTTCAGGTCCTGAAATAGTGCAAGAAACAACTGACAAGATTACTCAAATCAAAGAAAGACTAAAGACAGCTCGAGATCGCCAGAAGAGTTATGCAGACAATAGATGCAAGCCGTTAGAATTCCAAGTTGGAGACAAGGTACTATTAAAAGTTTCACCTTGGAAAGGAGTAGTTCGATTTGGTAAGAAAGGAAAGTTAAGTCCACGATACGTAGGACCATTTCCAGTGATCCAACGTATAGGACCAGTTGCTTATCATTTACAACTACCAGAAGAGTTAGCTGGAGTACATGATGTATTTCATGTATCCAACCTCAAGAAGTGTCTATCAGACGAATCACTGGTAGTACCTCTTCGAGATATAGAGGTAAATGAAAAGTTAAAGTTTGTGGAGAAGCCATTACAAATAGAAGATCGAAAGATCAAATTTCTCAAACACAAACGACTAGTACTTGTCAAAGTCAAGTGGGATTCAAAGAGAGGAGCTGAATACACTTGGGAGCTGGAATCAGAGATGAAGAGAAAGTATCCTCATTTGTTCCAGTAAATCTCGAGGACGAGATTTTTATTAAGGTGGGGAGAATGTAACAACTCGTATTAAAAAGTCCTAATTATTATTTTAATTTTCCAATAGGAAACCCTAGTTGAGACACCCAAGTGATTCTACACAAACCCTAAAATTTTCAGAATTTTCAGAATCAGGATCAGGGCCCCTAAAACTCAGGGGGGGGGGGGGGGTAAAACCCTAGTTACGATTATCTAAATAATTTGTAATTTGTTGTCCGTTTTGAATTTTTCGATTTCGTCAACTCAGCAAGCCTAGTTAAACACGTAGCTACCCTATAAACATAGGTGACCCCTCGCGCCACGCGACTCCCAGAGGGGTACCCCTCGCGTCACGCGAGGGGGTCAAAATTTTGGCTATAAATAGTAGGTAGTGGGACTTGATTTCTGGAATTAAAACGACGAAGAAATTCATAATATACACTGAGTTACGTTCTGTTTACTATCAAAACACACACAATCACTAATTGTTGCCGCAATACAGGGTAATAACTCGATCGCTGATACGATTCAATGTCCGATCGATTAAACTATCCAATGGATGTTTAAGTGCTGCCCACATTAGGGTTTATGCTTTGTCATTCGTTGTTAATTCAATGGATGTTTAAGTATCGCACTTTGTCATTCGTTGTGAAGGTTTTAATCTCATGAGTTATCGTAAAATGTTGTATTAAGTTACTAACCGAGTTGTGTGCATGTTATTAATTTAGATTAAAAGGCTAATCAGTAGGCTAGGCTCTGCTCAAATTAAATCTGCAATGTGAGTCATTCTCTTTTTATCAAATTACTTTCAAAAGCAAGTTTATTTTCAAGGTTATAATTACAGTGATTAAGTATATGTAATCACCAAGTTACAGCCGGTATGTGGGGTTTTGTATACATTACTTGATAATCTTCACCATTGGGGCAGCCAAGGGGTGATATGACCATAGTCACAGACACCATTGGACTATGGGAGGGCCAATGGGTCGAGTGACAAAATACCGTGGGTAGTTGGTTTGATATCAGAAACATTGTAATCTCTCTTAATACTGTAAATTATAACAAACGGGTCATTTTAGTAAAATGAATGATTCACTCAGTATTTCCCGCTGACAAAACCTTTTTCAAACATGTTTCAGGTGATCTGTTGTGATCAAGGAAAAGTGCCGAGAAACACAACAAGCTTAAGGAAGTGGCTCAATATAAAATAAAGAAACATGTTTTGTAAAATAAAAAGATTTCTCTGTGAAATCTTATGATTGTAAATTACCGAGATTTTATCTCGAGTTGTGAAATAAAATAATCGGGAAATTACAGTTTTTAAAAGATCCTGAAGAAAACTTCCGCTGTTAAATAAATACCACGGGAATTTCTGTCCCGCGGCTCCTGAAACGGATCAAACCGGGTCGGGGGCCGTGACATTACGTCTAGCAGCGCGGGAGTGTTGCGACCCGAATGACGACATTGTCTGCAACAGACATCGCCACAAAACTCAAACTTAATTTTGATTAATTCTAGTATAGTCTAGCGATTTACCATAAAGCTCAGGAACACAGACATTCACATAATTCACGTAGGCACATTAACACAGAATCACATAAGCACGTAAGCATGTATTCCACGTAAGCACAGTATCACATAGGCACATAGTCTAAACTAAGCACATATTTTGCATGTATTCATCTATCCTTCATAGCAGCGTATAGTGTTTAAGTATAGCGATTGCGAATAACTTAAGTGATTTGCTCGCGTGGTGTGTGTTGTGCGTGATTGGGCGGAGCGAAATCGAAACCATCGGTACTACAGTACTGTTTATCTCAAAATGCCAACAAATAAACATATATAAAACACATAAATTCGTATAAAATCGATAAATCACAGAGTTAGCTGCTGCGGATTCCAGAATCGAAACACATAAAATCGAGGAGAGATTGTCTGGATGTGATAGATGTCGACTACCCAAAGTGATTCGACTATTCACAAGGATCTCAGGCACATACTTTGGCTTTCTGGACTGTGCTCTCGCCTCGATTTGGGCGATTGGCACGCATCCTTCCAGTTACAGCGCGTCCCAAGTCGTTGGAGTCCGTCGAGACTTTGGTGAGAGTTTTGCAAAACCAAAAGTATAGAGCGGAACGAGTCATCAAGGTTCGGGTTTCACCCCTAGCTTAACGACTAGGTTTCCTGTGTTGATGAAGTAGAGAGGAAAATTTGCGTCGAAGTATGGATTTCACTCATGATTTAACGTAAATTCTTGTGTTTATAGTAAATACATAAATTCGAACGAGTAATCTGGTCAAGAGTTTGCGGTTTTTGTAACACCTGTGTCTCCACGGCCATCAAACAAATACCAAGTCAATGAAATATTGTATTTCATAATTTGGACTTGTATAAATATGTGTATCTTTTGCACATATCAACTCTTGTTCGATTTCAAGCTCTAAATCGCTTTCTGGAAGGTTATACACGCTCTGATGAGTAGATATAACCAGTTTAATCCAACGAACACTCCGGAATAGTGAAATAGGCTTAACATACCTTAAATAACCTTTACATAACTTAGATATAAGTTTTGAAAGGTTTGGTGTGGTGAAATCAAAGTTTAATCGCTTACAGGGACTAAAGTTGACAAACTGCGAAAGTATGCCAATTTGAACTGTAACAGACCTTCCGGAACATGACCATAAGTTAAACATACCATAAATATCCTTTACATAGCTTAGAAATAGGCTTTGAGGTGTTCGGTATGCTAAAATAAACTTTTGTGTCATTCAGGGACTAAAAGCGTCAAAAAGTGCACAAGTTTGCATTTTCGCGCATAACTTACGTTCTGAATACATCCGGACATCCAAAAATTTATGAAAGCATGACTACATTATATTTTAGTGTTCGCCTTAAGAAAAATCCATTCGTCGCATCATTTGGATCGTTTTTCGCGCTTATGCGCATTCCGTCGTAATTAAGCGAACATCGCGTTCGTACGACCAAACGAACCAACACCCGGCATATTTTTGAGCATGTTTCATGTCCACAATGTTTAGGAAACATTTTAGGGCCTTAAAGTTGGCTTTACGGGCCTTAGAAGTGTCGGAAATGGCCTTAAACATGTGCAGGGACTGAAACTGTCATTTTTCAAACATGTTTCTGATCTGACATGCTCAGGCGGCCCGCATTATGTTTGGCTGATCCTGAAGCGGGCCGCTTCCGCCTTCTGGACCAGATTAACTGCATTAACAGCTGTTTGCAGCTGTTTTAACCACAACCACACACTCACCACTTGCCTAATCAGCTGATAAGGATGGTTTTTAGCCACCATGAGTTTCCGACAAGTGTACGCCTTGGATCATGGCACGTTTTCCATGAAACGATCTTAACGGTTACCCAAAAACTATAAATACCCCACCCCCCATTACTACAAATGCACTAGAATTCTGATTTTAGAAACTCTAAGTTGAAACCATTGTTTCATACCTGAGATTCTTGAATCGGGATTAGCATTCGGGGACCCTGGGTTAGTATTCTTTCGTTCTTTTCCTTATTTTTACTGCTTTTCGAGTCAGAAAGTCAAACTTTGTTTGACTTTCAGCGTTGACCAGTAATGGTCAATGCGAAGTTCGTTTGAACTTCGCAACGTGAGTGTAATCACGTTGGTCATAGTCCTTTGGGACTATGCCCACTGATTACCACGTTGTCTAGGGTCGTAGGGTAGGCGATCTGATAAATCGCCTATACCTTCGAACCCGACCCATTTGGTCGATCATTAGGATCTGACCAAACACATTAGGTGACCATAGTAGGTAGGGAATAACCTTCCGAGGTTATACCCTATGGTCACATCGTTTGAGTAGTTGTATGATAGGTAGTTTATATGCCTTAGGTAAATTACCAAAATACCCTTTTCATGTATAATTGGTAATTAAGCATATGTAACCTAAACTTTTGTCACATAACTGATTATGTAACATGTTTAGGCATATAACACTTGTCATAGGACTAGTTAGACGTTCCAAACGCGTTTTACGCGCACGATGCGTTAAAGTAGCATAAGCTACCTAAACGGATCGTAATGGGTCGATAAGACTTAGGTCAAGTTTCATTTAGCATGTAGGCTTTGTTAAACCATATCACATGAGTTCCTACACTCATTTGGTTTACAAACCCTAATGCTACCCAATCTTCCGACTTAGGTCCGGTTAATTAACATAGTTACCTATATTAGGTGCCGTTTGATTTCCGTGATCTCTAGCATTGTTTGGTTGTCACTCAAGGACTACTGAGCATTCTCAAGTGAGTACATAGACCCCTCTTTTACTGTTTTTCCAAACTGTTTTGGGGTGGAACACATGTGCCTACTTGTTACTTTCATGCTTTCCTGTTTTCACATCATATACCTGCTATGTTCGTTAGTACATTATAGTACATGATTTCATTACATTTTATGCTATGTATGTCCATTGTGTGCATACTTAGTACATTGTTTTACATTACATTTTGTTGCATATGCTCATCCAGTATATGAACACTTTGACATATTACCCAATACATTTGACAATTGATTTGACATAGACATTTCGGCATAGACATTTTAACATGATTGACATTTGATCATGCATTTCCCACAAAACATAACTCTGATTTAAACCAAGTTTTACTTCAATACTTTGTTTTTGTGCATATGGTTTAGTTGAGACCTTTCACTTGCCATACATGACATATTTGACATAGACATTTGACATGGATATTTGACATAGACATTTGACATGGATATTTGACATAGACATTTGACATGGATATTTGACATAGACATTTTGACATGATTTACATCTTGACATGAACATTTTACATTGTTTGGTTTGGTTTGATTAAGTGATTAAGTAACGATGCGTATGTAATATGATACAAGCATGGTGGATACGCCGCTGGTACTTCCTATATATAAGTGTTTGTATGGTATTACATGTCGTAACGTTATTTGAATCATTTCAGTTTGAGACATAGAACATTTTATACAAATAACATATTTTTCACAAGACATTGATTTACAAACAACTTATCTAATACAAACTCATTTTACATGGTTATTCATTTAACCATACATTATTTATACATATCATCTGATCTTATCGATTTTCAAATGATTTACAAAACAAAGCAAATAACAAGGTTCATGACTAAACATTTTCTCAAACATAAGTCATGAAACCTATTTTCACAAAACCTATGTATCTCACCGGCATTTTTATGCTGACGTACCATATTTTCACATGTGTTTTTCAGGAACTGTTGCATAAGATGATCAAGATACACATAGGCAGACTTGGGCTTTAGTGACAATAAAAGATGCAAGACTAGTTAATTATGTTGTATTTTCCTTGTTTGTTAAGACATTGTAACACTTTTAATCAATAAAACGAAACTTCAATTGCCATGGATTTGAAACATTAATTCTGTTACAACACTCCCCGACGTTTCCGCCACGTTTTGTATGTTCCACGTGGTCGGGGTGTGACAGAAAAGATGGTATCAGAGCTTATGGTTATAGGGAATTAGGTTATTAGTAATGCTTTGACCTAGTCTATAACCTTTCTAGGACCCTAACGCAAGTTTACTTGCGTTTAGTCATAAAACATACCGTCACCTATCCTTAGGCGACTACCACAACAAGAACATAAATTTCAAAACCGCTTTGAAAACTAATCATCTGTTCTAGGATGATTTATTACAAGGTTTTGAACCCTCTATTGTAAGGTTTTGAACCCTCTGTTATATGGTTTTGAACCCCTTTGAATTTTCAAAAATCTCGTCAAGGTTTTGGGTTTTAAATAATGTGAACACGTGCAAACTGGAAGGGTGAATGCCTGTATTCTGGGTTTTCTGTCTAGGCAAGCACTTCGTATACATCTCATCAGACGCGAGACCAGTTGGGCTTACCTGGGAATTCTTGGGATGAGTGTTCACTTATAGGCGAGCATGTCTTCGCGATACATTATTTTTGACCTATTTACTTTGATTTTTCACCGAGGTCGTTTGTTGCTTTGTAGTAACAAACAAATGACCACTATCCTTGCTTTCAGCAGATTTGTTCATCTCATTCTTTTCGTCTATTTCTCTCACTCGTTTCCTTTCATGTTTCCTCTTTTAGAATGCCTCCTCGACGCGAAAACCAGATAGCGACTGCCGAGCTGGCAGAAATCATTGCGCAGCAAATGGCTGCTCAATTCCCAAACCTCTTTGCTCTATGGAATCAAGCCAACAACAACAACAATGGTCCATGCAATTTCAAGAGTTTTAACTCGGCAAAACCACTCAAGTTTAGTGGTTCTGAGGGAGCGACCGGGCTTCTTCAATGGTTCGAGAGCATTGAGAATACTTTCCGCCACGTGCAGTGTCCTGACAATCGCAAGGTCGAGTTTGCTACGAGTGTGTTCCAGAAGAGGGCTCTCACATGGTGGAACGGGGTTATGAGGGATCGTGGTGCAGAAGTTGCTCTAGCACAGACATGGGCTGAACTTAGGGCCCTTATGATGAAGGAATTCTGTCCTCGACACGAGATCAGGGCTTTGGAAAGGGAATTCGACAATCTGGAGCAAGACAGCGGTGAGCATCGAGCCTACATGGACCGTTATGAGGAGTTAAGTCTGTTATGCCCAAACATGGTCACGCCTTTGGATAAGGCAATCGAAAAGTACATTGATGGCCTCCCTGATTCAATACAAGACATTTTGACTGGTAGCAACCCTACTACTGTTAGGCAGGCCATTGAGCTATCTGCAACCTTGACTGAATCGCAGATCAGGAAACGTAAGCTTTTCCGAAAGGATGACAAGAAACTGGTCGAGGAATCGAAACCAATCGAGGAATCAAAGACCATGGATGAACAGACTGGATCCTCTAAGAAGTCAAAGAAGCGAAAGGCTTCTCAGAACTTCGCCGTGGTTACTCACAATGATCAAGCCGTCCCCAACCAACCAGCTCAACCCCCTGCTAGGAAACCCTACAACGGAACTGCACCCTTGTGCAACCAATGTGGCCTACATCATTATGCTGGGGTGAAGTGCCGCACATGCCAAGATTGCGGACTTATAGGTCATACAGCTAGGGTTTGCCCAACCGCAGCTGCACCAAATCAAACTGGCAATAATCCTGCTCAAGCTCGATTTCCACCGGGATCTTGCTACAACTGTGGCGAGATGGGCCATTTTCGTAGGAATTGCCCAAGGCTTGCTAATGCAAATCTAGCGCAGGGATGAGTATCTGATCGACAGAAGATAACGCTGTTTGGAAAATAATCGAGCTTTGTGTATTATTTTCTTTTGTTGTCACGATCCATGAAACGGTTGTTGTTATCATTGTTTATAAATAAATCTTTTATTTACATCGCAATGTATTTATGTGATTGTATGTATAAACAACATATCCTCTACAATACCGACAATCAAGGAACCATATTCCTTGAAGAGCAGACTACCCCCAAATTTCTTCCATTGAATGATCTCTTGCGTTTTCCACGAAAATCCTAAGTACCCGTTTCTTCCAAGAGAAACGAAGTACGAGGTGCCAAGTTAATAGCAATCAATAACAAGATAATAACAATTAAACAATTATGTGGTTATGTGCTTATGTGTTATCTTTTATGTGTCATGTGATTCAAATTATATTATCCAAATCCTCGTAGAATCTTACATATCCTTGTGCAAGAGATTCATAGTAGGATACCCAAAAGGTACTACCTAAAATCCTTAATAGACTTCTACGCTGTAGTTAAAGTCCCTTGGATTATAAGGTACTACTTCGTAATTAGATCCCTTGAGTGGTCTAGTTAAACTGGATGATACAAGCTGAAAGGACTCCTTGGTGGCCTAATTAAGAAGATCCTCTGTTGATCTAATTAAAAGGACCCTATGGTAGTCTAGTCACCGTCATCACAAGTTCGACATCTTTCCCCACAACATTATAAAACAAACTGTGCGGACTGTGCAAGGAATTACGTAATTATGGATGCATACATAATTATGGAATTTAGTGCACGAAAATCACAGCAAGTTCTATCATGTATCTACCCTATTCATTTCCAATTCTGATGAAGCATCCGTTGAGGAAAAATGAACTAGCTATTCATTTTTCACTTCTGAAGAATATCCGTTGAGGAAATGAATACCCGTTGTTTATCTTTTCATTTCCATTCTGAAGAATAACCGTTGAGAAAAATGAATTATCCATTCATTTTCATTCTGAAGAATATCCGTTGAGGAAATGAATACCCGTTGTTTATCTTTTCATTTCCATTCTGAAGAATAACCGTTGAGAAAAATGAATTATCCATTCATTTTCATTCTGAAGAATATCCGTTGAGGAAATGAATACCCGTTGTTTATCTTTTCATTTCCATTCTGAAGAATAACCGTTGAGAAAAATGAATTATCCATTCATTTTCATTCTGAAGAATATCCGTTGAGGAAATGAATACCCGTTGTTTATCTTTTCATTTCCATTCTGAAGAATAACCGTTGAGAAAAATGAATTATCCATTCATTTTCATTCTGAAGAATATCCGTTGAGGAAATGAATACCCGTTGTTTATCTTTTCATTTCCAACTCTGAGGAAATAACCGTTGAAAATGACTCCGTTAGTTCATTTTCATTTCTGAAGATTTATCCGTTGTGGAGATGAATATCCGTTGTGTAATCCTTCATTTCCAACTCTGAGGAAATAACCGTTGAAAATGACTCCGTTAGTTCATTTTCGTTTCTGAAGATTTATCCGTTGAGGAAATGAATATCCGTTGTGTAATCCTTCATTTCCAACTCTGAGGAAATAACCGTTGAAAATGACTCCGTTAGTTCATTTTCGTTTCTGAAAATTTATCCGTTGAGGAAATGAATATCCGTTGTGTAATCCTTCATTTCCAACTCTGAGGAAATAACCGTTGAAAATGACTCCGTTAGTTCATTTTCGTTTCTGAAGATTTATCCGTTGGGGAAATGAATATCCGTTTGTCTGTCCTTCATTTCCGTACCTGAGGAAACAACCGTTGAAAATGACTCCGTTATTTCATTTTCGTTTCTGAAGATTATCCGTTGAGGAAATGAATATCCGTTGATTTTTCTTTCATTTCAAATTCTGAAGAACAAACCGTAGAGAAAATGACCCCGTTTGTTCATTTTCGTTCTGAAGAATATCCGTTGAGGGAAATGAATATCCGTTTGTCTGTCCTTCATTTCCGTACCTGAGGAAACAACCGTTGAAAATGACTCCGTTATTTCATTTTCGTTTCTGAAGATTATCCGTTGAGGAAATGAATATCCGTTGATTTTTCTTTCATTTCAAATTCTGAAGAACAAACCGTAGAGAAAATGACCCCGTTTGTTCATTTTCGTTCTGAAGAATATCCGTTGAGGGAAATGAATATACGTGGATTATTCCTTCATTCCCATTTCTGACGAAGAATCCGTTGAGAAAGAATGAATCATCCATTCATTCTCACTTCTGAAAAATATCCGTTGAGGAAAATAATCAGATTATGCTTTACATATCTTTGATGACTATTTGACACAAAGTCATAGACAGACTCCTACGAATAAATTTCGGGACGAAATTTCCTAAAGTAGGGGAGACTGTAACACCTGTGTCTCCACGGCCATCAAACAAATACCAAGCCAATGAAATATTGTATTTCATAATTTGGACTTGTATAAATATGTGTATCTTTTGCACATATCAACTCTTGTTCGATTTCAAGCTCTAAATCGCTTTCTGGAAGGTTATACACGCTCTGATGAGTAGATATAACCAGTTTAATCCAACGAACACTCCGGAATAGTGAAATAGGCTTAACATACCTTAAATAACCTTTACATAACTTAGATATAAGTTTTGAAAGGTTTGGTGTGGTGAAATCAAAGTTTAATCGCTTACAGGGACTAAAGTTGACAAACTGCGAAAGTATGCCAATTTGAACTGTAACAGACCTTCCGGAACATGACCATAAGTTAAACATACCATAAATATCCTTTACATAGCTTAGAAATAGGCTTTGAGGTGTTCGGTATGCTAAAATAAACTTTTGTGTCATTCAGGGACTAAAAGCGTCAAAAAGTGCACAAGTTTGCATTTTCGCGCATAACTTACGTTCTGAATACATCCGGACATCCAAAAATTTATGAAAGCATGACTACATTATATTTTAGTGTTCGCCTTAAGAAAAATCCATTCGTCGCATCATTTGGATCGTTTTTCGCGCTTATGCGCATTCCGTCGTAATTAAGCGAACATCGCGTTCGTACGACCAAACGAACCAACACCCGGCATATTTTTGAGCATGTTTCATGTCCACAATGTTTAGGAAACATTTTAGGGCCTTAAAGTTGGCTTTACGGGCCTTAGAAGTGTCGGAAATGGCCTTAAACATGTGCAGGGACTGAAACTGTCATTTTTCAAACATGTTTCTGATCTGACATGCTCAGGCGGCCCGCATTATGTTTGGCTGATCCTGAAGCGGGCCGCTTCCGCCTTCTGGACCAGATTAACTGCATTAACAGCTGTTTGCAGCTGTTTTAACCACAACCACACACTCACCACTTGCCTAATCAGCTGATAAGGATGGTTTTTAGCCACCATGAGTTTCCGACAAGTGTACGCCTTGGATCATGGCACGTTTTCCATGAAACGATCTTAACGGTTACCCAAAAACTATAAATACCCCACCCCCCATTACTACAAATGCACTAGAATTCTGATTTTAGAAACTCTAAGTTGAAACCATTGTTTCATACCTGAGATTCTTGAATCGGGATTAGCATTCGGGGACCCTGGGTTAGTATTCTTTCGTTCTTTTCCTTATTTTTACTGCTTTTCGAGTCAGAAAGTCAAACTTTGTTTGACTTTCAGCGTTGACCAGTAATGGTCAATGCGAAGTTCGTTTGAACTTCGCAACGTGAGTGTAATCACGTTGGTCATAGTCCTTTGGGACTATGCCCACTGATTACCACGTTGTCTAGGGTCGTAGGGTAGGCGATCTGATAAATCGCCTATACCTTCGAACCCGACCCATTTGGTCGATCATTAGGATCTGACCAAACACATTAGGTGACCATAGTAGGTAGGGAATAACCTTCCGAGGTTATACCCTATGGTCACATCGTTTGAGTAGTTGTATGATAGGTAGTTTATATGCCTTAGGTAAATTACCAAAATACCCTTTTCATGTATAATTGGTAATTAAGCATATGTAACCTAAACTTTTGTCACATAACTGATTATGTAACATGTTTAGGCATATAACACTTGTCATAGGACTAGTTAGACGTTCCAAACGCGTTTTACGCGCACGATGCGTTAAAGTAGCATAAGCTACCTAAACGGATCGTAATGGGTCGATAAGACTTAGGTCAAGTTTCATTTAGCATGTAGGCTTTGTTAAACCATATCACATGAGTTCCTACACTCATTTGGTTTACAAACCCTAATGCTACCCAATCTTCCGACTTAGGTCCGGTTAATTAACATAGTTACCTATATTAGGTGCCGTTTGATTTCCGTGATCTCTAGCATTGTTTGGTTGTCACTCAAGGACTACTGAGCATTCTCAAGTGAGTACATAGACCCCTCTTTTACTGTTTTTCCAAACTGTTTTGGGGTGGAACACATGTGCCTACTTGTTACTTTCATGCTTTCCTGTTTTCACATCATATACCTGCTATGTTCGTTAGTACATTATAGTACATGATTTCATTACATTTTATGCTATGTATGTCCATTGTGTGCATACTTAGTACATTGTTTTACATTACATTTTGTTGCATATGCTCATCCAGTATATGAACACTTTGACATATTACCCAATACATTTGACAATTGATTTGACATAGACATTTCGGCATAGACATTTTAACATGATTGACATTTGATCATGCATTTCCCACAAAACATAACTCTGATTTAAACCAAGTTTTACTTCAATACTTTGTTTTTGTGCATATGGTTTAGTTGAGACCTTTCACTTGCCATACATGACATATTTGACATAGACATTTGACATGGATATTTGACATAGACATTTGACATGGATATTTGACATAGACATTTGACATGGATATTTGACATAGACATTTTGACATGATTTACATCTTGACATGAACATTTTACATTGTTTGGTTTGGTTTGATTAAGTGATTAAGTAACGATGCGTATGTAATATGATACAAGCATGGTGGATACGCCGCTGGTACTTCCTATATATAAGTGTTTGTATGGTATTACATGTCGTAACGTTATTTGAATCATTTCAGTTTGAGACATAGAACATTTTATACAAATAACATATTTTTCACAAGACATTGATTTACAAACAACTTATCTAATACAAACTCATTTTACATGGTTATTCATTTAACCATACATTATTTATACATATCATCTGATCTTATCGATTTTCAAATGATTTACAAAACAAAGCAAATAACAAGGTTCATGACTAAACATTTTCTCAAACATAAGTCATGAAACCTATTTTCACAAAACCTATGTATCTCACCGGCATTTTTATGCTGACGTACCATATTTTCACATGTGTTTTTCAGGAACTGTTGCATAAGATGATCAAGATACACATAGGCAGACTTGGGCTTTAGTGACAATAAAAGATGCAAGACTAGTTAATTATGTTGTATTTTCCTTGTTTGTTAAGACATTGTAACACTTTTAATCAATAAAACGAAACTTCAATTGCCATGGATTTGAAACATTAATTCTGTTACAACACTCCCCGACGTTTCCGCCACGTTTTGTATGTTCCACGTGGTCGGGGTGTGACAGAAAAGATGGTATCAGAGCTTATGGTTATAGGGAATTAGGTTATTAGTAATGCTTTGACCTAGTCTATAACCTTTCTAGGACCCTAACGCAAGTTTACTTGCGTTTAGTCATAAAACATACCGTCACCTATCCTTAGGCGACTACCACAACAAGAACATAAATTTCAAAACCGCTTTGAAAACTAATCATCTGTTCTAGGATGATTTATTACAAGGTTTTGAACCCTCTATTGTAAGGTTTTGAACCCTCTGTTATATGGTTTTGAACCCCTTTGAATTTTCAAAAATCTCGTCAAGGTTTTGGGTTTTAAATAATGTGAACACGTGCAAACTGGAAGGGTGAATGCCTGTATTCTGGGTTTTCTGTCTAGGCAAGCACTTCGTATACATCTCATCAGACGCGAGACCAGTTGGGCTTACCTGGGAATTCTTGGGATGAGTGTTCACTTATAGGCGAGCATGTCTTCGCGATACATTATTTTTGACCTATTTACTTTGATTTTTCACCGAGGTCGTTTGTTGCTTTGTAGTAACAAACAAATGACCACTATCCTTGCTTTCAGCAGATTTGTTCATCTCATTCTTTTCGTCTATTTCTCTCACTCGTTTCCTTTCATGTTTCCTCTTTTAGAATGCCTCCTCGACGCGAAAACCAGATAATATTGAAGTTCTGGAAGCTTCAAGTGCAATCCAATCGGATTGCAGTTCGATCGGATGGCAATCCGATAGAACTGACTGAACATTGAACATGTTGAAAATTGTTAAGTGTTAAATCTTCAAGTGCAATCCGATCGGATTGCAGTTCGATCGGATGGCAATCCGATCGGGCGACAATCCGTCCAACGAATCCAACCGTTTTGAACTTGATTATTTTGAATGTTTGTGGTTTGTTCGAGACAGTTTGATAACGTGCTAAACAACAGAAACCCCATCTTGACCCAAGTGATCCGATCGAACAGGAATCACCCTAGTCCGATCAGTTAACTGTTCGAGATGGTGGTTCATGCTTAACCCGAAATCAGCTGTCCCTTGGATAGAATTCAGATCTTGGACCAACACATCACTAAGAAAGAGTAGAAGGTCGGAACGAGCTCTGATTCTATCGGTTTTGAGTGCATTGAGTGTAAAAGAGTTGAAAGAGAGTTAGAAAACCATCTTTCAATCCTTTTAACCATGAATATGTGTAGATCTATGCGAAAACATTGTTTAATCATGTGGAAATCCTTCGGATCTAAGTTGTTCTTGGTGGAATGAAGCCAAACCTTGAAGTTCATAAGAACTCCATGATGGCGTCACCCTAAAACACCTCAAATCTGGTGATTTCACGGTTAAAAGTTGAGATTCAAAGGTGAAAATGATGAAGAAGTGCGTGTAGATCATAGAAGTACAAGATTTGAGTTGAAAACTTACAAGAATCGCGAGAAATCGAGAGAAAGAAGGCTTGAGTGCGGCTGGTCGAGTGGGAGAGCTGTTACATCACAAATGATGTGACAGGAGAGTATTTATAGGGTTTCCAAAAAGGGAAAGTGCCTAAGTGTCGGACAGGTCACCGATCGGATGGCCACTCGATCAGTTGGCCACTCGATCCAGGTGTCTGGCGCGTTGATTTTTGTCGTTTCGATTCGCGTGTTGAGCATTGCGATGCGATTCGAGTGAGCGATGCGATAGTATTACCCACTAGTTACACAAATAACCTAACTACTATATCTAACATACAATCACTATAATTAACCTGCGTTTAGCGTTTGCGATTGAGATTGCGATTAAACACCTCAACATATACATAACATGCACAAGTAACACATAATAGCACACACACGTAAAACAATATCCAGAACACATAATTTGAGTTGCGAATGCGATAGCGATGCGTTTAGCGATTAAACATGCGATTAAACCTTGATTATTAATAGATACTCCACATAATACAACTAAAGAAAATAAATAAAAGAATTCGATTACAAGTCATTAACGTACAATCAATAGTTAAGCAAGGAGTGACAGTTCGCAATTAGCAATCTTTTCTTCCTTTGACTTTGACTTTGACTTGTAGTTTGACTTTCCAAAAAGCGGGTTGTTACACTTCACTTCCTAGACCTTGCGCCGGGTACATGGGTTGCCCCCAATGGTCACACGAAGGACAAAAGCGCAAGTCATCTTAGGATAAGTGCAAAGGTACAAGTGGCAGAGAAGGGGACCAATGAGCGTCCAACGGACTGTATCCGATCGTGCTTCATGATTAACAATCGTACAGGAGACAGGAAGGTACACAAGGACACATACGTGGCACCAATCAGCGGGCGCCGACATCTGCTCCATGATCTTTACCTAACCGCTGATGACAGAGAGACAACAAGGACAACGGTCAGGACACGTGGATCCATTCAACGTGCGCCAACTCCATCCTTACCAAGAAACACTAACGATTATTGCAGAGGGGACAAGATGGATATTCCTTGTTGTCGACTCCAGTCCCAAGGCCCATCATCCCATCTCCTTCCACACCACTCCAGCTATAAATAGGAGCCTTCACCTCCAGGTTTAACCATTCTGTTCCTTCCCATCTCACCTTTAATCACACATTTATTTCCTCAAAACAAATACTTATTCTCACGCTGGAGAGTGGTTAAGAGGAGAACCTCCTTTTAACGAGCTTAACGGGGTGTTTAGTGTTTTGCAGGAAGATCATCATCACAGCTTGGAGAAGACAAAGAAGATTAACCTTATTTGTCGAGGCACATACCACAAACTAATCACCAGATTAGTTTGGTGTTTCTTCATTGGCGCCCACTGATTTTTTACAATCATTCTCATCTTCTTTTTTCTGAGCTGTTACTTTCTCTCGATCAATGGCTGATCAGGGAATCCATTTTCCACCTTTCGGCACACGCTCTCAAGTAGGCCCGGCGGGGGACATCTCGCACGTCCAAAACCAATCTACTGACAAGTTTACCGAGGGGAAAGCTACAACCGTTGGGGCTATCCACGCAAGTGGTGTTCGCACCACCCAAACGGTAACCCCAACAAGTCTCCAGCACCATCGAGTATATCCGCGCTGTTAGGCCTACCAGAGGGGGAGACACTCGCCTCCTGGTATGCGAAAAGTCAGCCAACCTTGAATCTCATCTACGCGCAGATGAGCGTGCAGGGGGCGCATCAAACACCTCCTCAAGAGCATGTATAAAGGAAGCAACATAAGAAAACTGCATCACAAAGGAGATAAAGTGCGCACGATACGCACGACACATACGATGAAACGGACAGTTACTATGAGCATACATCTCATGTGCAACAACGACATCCATTGAGTAGCCGGCTTGGGCCGCGCAACTTCAACGACGAATGGGAAAACAACACTGATGAGAACGATTCCACTTACCGTCAAGAAGAAAGCTCTTTAGTTTTTAACCGTCTGCAGAAGAATCATGAGTCATACAAGCCAAGGCCGCGCATCACATACAACGAAGCGGTAGAGCATGACTTCAGTCTCGTTTATATGAGCACTCTAAATTCATCCGGAGCATCGCTTTGGCTCCGTTGGAAAAAGCAAAACTTCCACAAACTGTGGGTAAGTTTAACAGTCTAACTGATCCGGATGAACTCATTCAGCTTTTTACAAGTGTTGGCGTAGTAGGCAGATGGGCCATGCCTATGTGGTGCTGTCTTTTCGTTCAAACGATCACAGGGGCTGCTCGCGCATGGTTCGACAGCCTCCCCGCAGGAAGAATCAAATCATGGATCGATTTCCAGGAACAAATCCTGACCCACTTCAGCCAATAAAGGCGATACAAGCGCGATACATCTGAAGTCATGAACATCTGGCGTCGTGAAAATGAAGGTTTGGAAGATTTTATCACTCGTTTCACAAGGATTGTTTAGAAATTGGTGGCGTGAGCGAAGGTCTGATGCGCGCCCACTTCAGGAAGGCAATCCGTTGTGATAGTCTAATCCGGACTATCATGGGTAGAGACGGTATGCCCAAAGAATGGGATAAACTGATGGCAGCAACCCAAGTGGTCGCACAAACAGAGGAATCACTAACTGGAGGCAAGTCCAGTTATTATCCTGACGACCACTATTCAAGAGTCAATGCGCACGATTCTAATAGGCGTAACAAGAAGAATAAGAACCTTGGCTTGAAGTTGAACCAGCCCAGCGGTTATGAAGAAAGGCCTAGTTACAAGGAGGATGCCCGCGCCATGATAGACAGAATCGGATACCGCAAGGCGGTAAAGAACGAAAATAGGGAGAAACACTGGACTCCGCTGAACAAGACACCTAAAGAGGTTCTTATGATAGAGAGTCATGATTTCAAAGCTCCCAAGCTAATATCAAACAAGAAGGGTCAAGACGCTAATCTATATTGTGATTTCCACCAGTGGCGGATCTTGCCCGTTAAACCTGCCAGGGCCGAAAGACACAGGCAATAAAATTAGCACTACGGCCAAAAAACTTGCCAGGGCCGAACATAGTATGTATACAAAATTTCGATCAAAATGCGGAAAATTAGCACTACGGCCGAAAAACTTGCCAGGGCCGTGGCCCTGCCACGGCTCCACTAAGATCCGCCCCTGATTTCCACAAAGACACAGGCCCTTTGACCGACGACTGCATCAGCTTGCGCCAAGAGATCGAGAAGGCTCTCAAAAGTGGAAAATTGGGTCACTTAGTGAAGAATGTGCGCAAAGAGACGCGCCAGATACATAGAAACGACGATGGGGGTCAGAAGAAAGTCCATCGGTTAGAGACACACATGGTCGACGAACCAAGAATAAGCGCGGAAAGCAAGGGCAAGCACCCATTTGAACCATCGTGGCAAGAGCAGCAAGTAATTTTCCGGTGGTGCGCGGGGGGCCCCACGCCACATGCCCCGTCGTCATTACCGGCATCATTGGCCACTACGAGACGGACTATGTCTTCATCGTCCATGGGAGCACAGCTGACATTATTTACGAACAATGTTTTGATCAATTTGATCCTGGAGACAAGGCGCGCCTAGAGCCAGCGGATTACCCGTTGTCTGGTTTTTGTAACGAAACGGTATTCCCTATAGGCCAGATCAGCTTCCCAGGCACGTTATCTGATGGGAAGCATTCAAGAACAACTGAAGTAAACTTCATGGTTATGCTGGTCAAGTCAAGGCATGATGTCTTGATCGGTAGAGAGACCCAGGGTCAAATGAGCATGGTAACATCCACCCCACACTCAACAATTGGTTTCCCGAAGGAAACAGGGGTGGCAATTATCTGCTCAAGAAAAGAAGTCTTGGCAGCTGATGAAGCTTGACCGGCGAAAGCCAGCAAGGTTACACCTCCAACAGAACCAGAGAAGTGCAATTACAATTAGGGGCGAGCAGAAAACCGAAATAATCGAACCGTAACCGAAATAACCAAAAAAACCGAACCGAAACAAAAACCGACGGTTCGGTTTTCAGATTTTTAATAACCGAAAAAAACCAAACCTAACCGATAAGTTACAATCCATATATTTTTAGGTTTAAGTTGTTTAAATGTTTAACCCAATGCTAGTAGAAATTATTAATTTTATTCTTAAATGTTAAGTGTTTATAATAAAAGTATTACATGTTTATTTATAATTGAAGTGATCTATTTATTACCAACAAGAAATAACAAAATATTATATAAAAATTAAATGATCTTCAAATTATTATAAAAGAAAATGTCTTAATAAAAACTTTAGAGAAACATAAAAATATATTAGAAGGTTAGATTTATGTAAAAAATATTAACTAAATAAGTTAACTAAAATAACTTAAATGTAAACATATAATGAAGATTCTTATATTTTGAATTATACTTTATATTTTTTTTGAATCTTGCATAATTTTGTTCCAAAAACCGAAATAACCGAAAAACCGAACCGACATAAAAACCCGAAAAAGCCGAAACTGAAAAAACCGAAACCGAACGGTTTTAAAAAGCTAAAAACCGACATTTCGGTTTCGGTTTGATTTTACCCAAAAACCGAACCATGCACACCCCTAATTACAATTGCCACGGGTCGTGCCGTTGATACACGGGGCCGTGTTAGTACAAGATCTGACACTTCAGTTAATAAGGAAGAGAGAAAATGAAGGCCACGGGACCGTGCCAGATGGTCACGGGGTCATGTGAACTGTCTGGCTTCAGCTATAAATAGGGGTGCTTGGTTTCATTCCAACTCATCCATTGGCAAACCACTTCTCTCACACTTTCCACCACTCCACCACCACTACAACACCAACACCCATCACCATTATCCATATTCCATCTTTTAGAGTGTGCAGTAGTCTCGGGATCCAAGATCGATCGTAAGAGTTCTTGTCAAACAAAGGTCATGCTTAGCTAAACTGTTACATCACTTGGTGAAGACAAATCTTTTATATATTACTTTTTGATTTCCAACATTTAGCTCCTTTTTATTTGGGTATGTATTAATAACTTTAATAACTAGTTTTCTACATTGAAGGTGAATTTTACTTAATCATTGTTCATGTTTTGTTGATTCACGCATTCGTGTCTTTACGGTCTATATAAAACACGTTAACTGCCTCGAAGGGGGTTAGAAGGGTGGTTGGGTAAATTCTTATCTCGTTCAGTGTATAGATCCTGCGAGAACCCGGTTTAAGCTTAGTAGTACTTCACGAGAGGTAGGTCTTAACCGCCTTGGGATAAGTAAGAAGCGCTTGAATCCCTTATCTATAAACTACTATTAAAACATTAAACCGACCTTGCGGGACTGTATCATTGCTAACTGAGACCAATAGGTTGAGGGTAACCCTGCCTGGAAGGGGGCCTATGATGTGCGTGAGTGTCGTATAATTTTATGTATATTTTTAGCCCTTTTTACACTTTAGTCAAGTTTTAAATTTATAAAACACGATATTTTACTAACACTAAACACACATATGGGCAAGTGCACCCATCGTGAGCGTAGTATAGTGTTGGTAAGATACCGAGGTCGTCCAAGGACACAAGAGCTTTTAGTACTGGTTTATCCTCAACGTTTAATCAAATCAAAATTTTAGAAAAAAGGTTTTAAACTAGAAAATGAAAACTAAAAATGCTGAAAAATAAAAATAAAAACAGATAGACAATATGAATCACTTGGATCCGACTCGCCTTTAGTGTAAACTTTGATTATTTTCGCACTTTTGCACTTTTTAAGAGATTATCTTAGTTATAGTAGTAGGCCCCTCTTTTGAAGGTGACGTTACCCTCAACCCAGTAGTTTGAGTCAGCAAGGATACGATCCTAAAGGGTTGGATTATTGGAAGATAATTAATTAAGTTAGCATGGATACAATCCTAAATAGTCGGGTTAAAGTTTTAATAGTAGTTTACATATGAGGGGGTCAAGGAGTTCGGACCCCCGCCATCTAATACCAGTGGGTATTGAAGGAGGTCCTACTAAAATTGACCCAGGTCCTTGCAGGATCTATACACTGAACAAGGCAAGACTCTTACCAAACCATTCCCTTAACCCCCGACCAGGTAGCCAACATATCTCCATATAGACCGTGGAGATATGATGGTGAAAATATTTTATTTTATATAGACAGTAAATTAATGCCAAGACACAACGGACAAATGATAAGGAAGATTCACCTTCAACATAAGAAACTAGTTATTAAAGTCATTAATACATAACCAAATAAAAAGTGCGAAAAGATTAAAAATAAAAAGTATTACACCAAATGCTTGTCTTCACCAATGATGTAAGAGACTTAGGCAAACATGGCCTTTGATTGTCAAGAACTCTTACGATCAATCTTGGATCCCGAGACTACTACACACACTCTATGATGGATGATGGATGATGGTGGTGGTGGGTGGGTGTAGTGTGAGAGAGGTGGTTTGCAAGTGAGCCAAGCACCCATATTTATAGCCTGCACAGGAGCCCGGACACGGCCCCGTGTCCATTGGGCACTGCCCCGTGTCCACGCATCTTCTCTTTCTTCATTAAATGCAGTTTGTCTGCATCAGTTGACCACGCCCCGTGTCCGCTGGGCACGACCCCGTGTGCAGAAGCGTATCTGTACTATCAAGATTTGCCTAGATTCTGCGAATCTTTGCGTTGACCACGGCCCCGTGTCCACTGGGCACGCCCCCGTGGTGGGTGATAGAAGTTTCTACAACTTTGTCTTTTCTGCAGACACTTGGGGCGTGTTCAGCCTTCTATTCTCTTGTTTTTGCTTGGGGAGATGCTGTCGAGGGGTCGGGCATGCCACGTTTATTTCTTTTCTTGTATTATTGTTAGATTTGGCTGCATTTTTGTTTCTTTTATTCATTTGAGCTCATTTAATCCTGAAAATACAAAAGGAAGACAAAAACACACTTTTTCCAACATTAGTACTAAAAAGGGTTAGTTTTATGCTACATTTGATGTAATTTATATGTTGCATTTTGCATACATCAGCCTACCACTTTTCGCATTAATAACTTACTTAATTATCTTTCAATAATCTGACTTTGCGGGACTGTATCCCTGCTGACTCAGACCAATAGATTGAGGGTAACGCTGCCTGGAAGGGGGCCTACTACCATAATCTAAAGATAATCTCTTAAAATGCCCAAAGTGGGGAAATCATTAAAGGATACATAAAAGGGGAGTTGGAACCAAGTGATTCCTTCTTGTTTATTTGTTTTCTTTATATTTTTATTTTATAGTTTATCTTTTTATAACTTTCAAAACCTTTTATCAAAATTTGGCTAGAATAGACGTTAACGATAAGCTGGTACTAAAAGCTCTTGTGTCCTTGGACGACCTCAGTATCTTGCCATCACTATACTGCGTCCGCGATGGGTGCACTTGCCCTAATGTGTGTTGAGTGATAGTATTATATCGTGTTTTATAAATTTAAAACTTGATTCGCGAGTAAAAGTGCTTAAAATATATCTAAAATTTATAACCTCACACGCACACGTCAGTCCCCCGTTCGTTTAGTAGGTTTTCATACCATATATTTATATGAATTATGGCCCAATACGTACTTGAATTGTAGTGAAATACACTTTCCTCGAACTGGGCTTTCTTAGCGAATAGCAAACAGTGTGTGGCATGGCCCAATACACTTTCCTCGGACTAAGCTTTCTTATGTAATGTTTTAGGTTTTATTTTAATGTAATGTTTTAGTTTTATGTTATATTTGAAATTAAAAAATAGTTTGTGGCATGGGTAGACGCCCCACTAGTGTTTACTAGCTAATTGATACTTTGAGCTTAGTTTGACTTGACGGGAGATAGTTGGTCAGGGCTAAAGTACTTACCCTTAAGTGCCCTTTCTCCCTAAGTCATAATTGTTTCATTAATGAATTTGTTTTTTTTTTCTCAATCTTATAACACCATTAACTCATTAACTCATTAAAGGTAGCCATAATTATTAATTTTAAAAATTTAAATCTTTTCACATTTACACTTTTTTATATATACATAAACTAATCTGTTTTTGCTCGTTTTCATTGAAAACCTACAAAATCGAAATATTAACTAGTTAGGAGTAATATGCAATAAGAACTAACCCAAAACTATTTAGGGGAAGGATCCACTAAAAAGTGGATTTTGCCTAAGTAGCCTAAGAAGGAATCTTAACCATTCATTTTTCAAATCAATGGTTAAGATGAAAGGGTAGGAGAAAGGAGGAATGGAAGGGTATCTTGGGAAAATCCTATTTATGGACTTTCTCTCTCCACATGCAAGTCACATGCATATTCCACCCTCATTTTTAAACGTTCATAACTTTTTTATACGACATTATTTTTTCATAAAAATTTCACCGTAAAATCGAGCGTCTTTTTATCTTTAATTTGAGTACCATATTGCTATATAAAATATGAAGACTAAAAAAAACCCACTTAAATGTGTTGTATTTCTATGTTATATAACATTTTTTGTGCTGAATTTTTGTACTATATTTTTGTGCTGAATTTTTTGTCCTCAATTTTTTTGTGCTAGATTTTTTTGTACTACATTTTTTGCTAAATTTTTTCGTGCTATATTTCTTTGTACTAGATTTTTTGTGCTATATTTTTTTGTACTACATTTTTTGTACTAGATTTTTTATGCTAGATTTTTTTGTACTAGATTTTTTTGTTTATATTTTTTAAAAACAAAAGGGGTGCCACATGACATTTTCTCTCCTATTTATAAGGACCAAAATGCCCTTCATTCCTATTTATTAGGAGTGCCACATGTCATCATCACAATCCTTCTTAGACTACTTAGGCAAAATCCACTTTTTAGTGGATCCTTCCCCAACTATTTAAAGTGTAGGAAATATTTATATAAAAATATGTATATTTTAGACCATATCATGACACCAATCAGAACTACAATCAAGGAGGTTACAACATTGGTAACCAAAGGAATTATCCGAACATAGTTCTCATCTAATATATATATATATAGAAAGTATAATGTACTTCACGGCTTAACGTACGTTAACGTACGCGAACAAAACACAACATGCGTGATTAATATATATAACATGCGTGATTACATTTTGATCAACTTAACGTGCGTGATTTTGTATGATAAGGGCTCCCATGCGTGATTATAAGGGCTCCCATGCGTGATTTTTGGCTCCCATGCGTGATTATCACAAAACCAACGGATCCATGCGTTATTAACTGTTCCATGCGTGATTATAGCCCTGAACTGATGGTTACGATTGTCGCGTACGTGAAGTATGATAAGGGCTTTTGTATGTTAACCGCTCTCTCTCTCTCTCTCTCTCTTTATATATATATATATATATATATATTAGTTTTCGGATATTTGATAATCCGAACTATTTAGAAATTAATATCTGAATACGAAAATTCGCATTATCCGATTTTCGGATATCAAAATTTTCAAATATCCGAAATTTTGTTATTTCAGATATAGCTTTTTCGGATTCGGTTTCGGATATGGATTCTTTTGAACACCCCTAGATTTAAGAAGTTGGCGGTCCATAAAAGGCCACTAACATTATTTCGTATACCTCCTTTAAAAGGCTACTAATGTCATGTTCGTCATTCATTATGTTAGTGACCTTTTAAAGGAGGTATACTTATCTCATAATTCAAAGGGACAATGGTTGGCCCCGGAAGATAAGTGACCTTTTAAAAAGGTATACTTATCTCATATTCATCATTCAATATATGGATATCGGTTGTCTAGAGCTATTGTTGCAAATTAAGTTCATGTGGATCTATAATAAGTACTTACTATTACAGAATACTTGTTGAAATTGCAACAACTAAGATAGCTTATCATTCATAATAATTTACGCACAACAATACTAGGTTTAATATTCAAACTTGCATAAATTATTCATATAGGTGTTTACTGTACGAGTCAAAATAAGAATCAACAATGTAAGAATTTGTAAAGTCCATAGATTTGTTGGTTCTATGCAAACACTTATTATTTTAATCAGTAATGCAACTAACTTTGTGTTGATCATGAACTCCATATCAAACGGGTTCATCTCCGGACCAGCTCTCCATCATCTTCGGGTCTAATGGCCCTTGTTGTCCCTTCAAATCATCGAGAAGCGATTGCAAAGCTTTAATGGCCACCCCTTCACAATCAGGGGCGGACCTACGTTACGAGGAACGGGGTCCCCGGACCCCAAACTTTTTTTAAAAAGTAGTAGAAACGGTATATAAAATTGTCTATGGACCCCATAAAATAATTTAGTTGGACCCCATAACAAAGAAAGTGAGCCTAGTGCAGTGGTAAAACCCCTTGTTTACACACAAAAGGTCATGGGTTTGATACCTGTTTCTTAGTTTTTTTGTGTTTTTTTTTGGACCCCATTGTCCAAAAATCCTGGGTCCGCCACTGTTCACAATGATTGGCAAAGCTTCTGTTATCTTCTCCACTTCATCGAAAAAAGCATACGTACTCTTGGAGCCCCATCTCCCCTGGTGGTTTAACCATGGTTCTTCCATCACTGCTTCGGAGTGATCAATATAAGGAATGTCCACTGCTAATGCAAGATCATCACGTTGCTACTACTTGCAGCATCCTCCCTAACACCAAACTCGAAGATGTTTTTCCTTGTGAGAAGCTTTGGTCTATTAGAAATGTTCATCTACCGATATGCATCACCCAGAATCTGCATGTCACTCGCATCAAGCTCGCCGACCATGTGGACATTAGACGTTGGAGTTGCGTAATGGGAATGACAGTGTAAAGCTGCATACACCACTGGTCTACTCCCAACGAGCTCGAATTCTAACTAGACCAACCGTTGTCCCTTTGAAATTCCGGATATCCCAAATTTTGGATACGGGTTCGGATATTTAAACGAATATCTGAATTTATAAAAAAAAAGTTAAAAAAATATGTTTCGTGCATAGATTAAAACTAAACAAGTATTTGATTTTCCAAATTTCCAGCATTCAAAAAAAGATTTATAAATCCACACCTGAATCTGATTATTTACTATTTTTTACTATATTTCAACTAAACATAGTACGCATATCTAAATTAAACATAGTTCTCGTCTAATATACATTTAACAGGCGTTGTACATCACTCTCTTCTTGTGTTAAAAGGTGTTAAAGTGGTTACTTATTAACATGTTAATGAGATGTTAAGAGATTGAATTTATTTCCTTTTCTATTTTTAAACCAAAAACAAGTAAAAAGTTGGGTTAGATGTAGTTAAAGGGATTAAATCATTTCCTTAGAGTGAGGTGAAGTGAAATGCGAAAAAGTGATGCGGCACTTAAGTGGAGTTAAGCAAATTAAAGTATAACCCATGGCCTAACATATTTGACTCGTTAAGATTTTGAGCTTCGTCGAGCTAGCTCGTTAAAATCTTTATGTCAAACTGAATTGTTTAACTTCAAACATGAGCTTGAGTTGATGGTAGCTTAGTTCAGTTTGACTTGCTTTTGATGCAACCATTGCTGATTTTCACCATTAGCAAACTATAAGATTCCTCATTGTTGTTGCTCTTGTTGTTAGAGAAAAATGTTTGGATAGTTCATGTGGTTTGCTTCATTTTCAACTATAGTCCCTACATTTTTAAAATTACAGCTATAGTCCTCAACTTTTGCACATTCGTTCTCGGATAGTCCCTGAAGCGGATGAAGATTAGTTTTTGGTGTTAAGCGGGTGCGAGATGACCAAAATACCCTTAAATTAATACCTAAAAAGTTAAAAAGAAATATAATTAACATTCAATAATTTATGTGGGACCCACCACCACCCCTCCAACTTCATCTTCCCCACTCTTCACCACCACCACCATCTCTACCTTTCACTACCACCAACATCCACCAACCACCGTCATCCACTCCTTTCTTTTATTCTTAAATAACCATTTAATCAAAACATAAAAGATTGTCTTATTAAGAATAAAACTTATCAAATCATCATCATCTTCAACTGACAAAAATTGAAATTATGGACCGAGATTCCAGCAGACCTTTTAGTTTAAAACACAACCGATTAGCTCGATCACATAAACACAAATGCAGAACTCACTATACACAAATATCACTAGCCCTAACTAAATCCTTCACCATAACAACAAACCGAATCCAAACCTCAATGCACATAACAACTTTAAGTCTTTAACCTTCTTCAACAAGTAACAGCAAGCACAAAACCGAAGCAACTTAATTAACCAAATCAATCAATTACAGGCATCAACACAACAAACAAACATAACTGACAACAAACATGTGTAAACATGATGATAACAATGGGAAAATTGTTAGACCTTTTCCTATAGGATATGAGGTGGATCATGAATTCCAGTCATTCTAACATTTCCTGCATCCTCTATGTATGAGAGCTTCTGTGCATAGCCTAGAGACATGGTGGATTGCTAGGGTTTGAAGGTGATCGTTGTGACATCTGTGCCTCCACGGCCATCGAACAAATACCAAATCAATGAAATGTTGTGTTTCATACTTGGGATTTGTATAAATATGTGTATCATTTGCACATATCAACTCTTGTTCGATTTCGGGCTCTAAATTGCTTTCTGGAAGGTTATACGCGCACTGATGCGTAAATATAACCAGTTTAATGCAAAAAACACTCTGGGACAGTGACATAGGCTTAACATACCTTAAATAACCTTTACATAACTTAGAAATAAGTTTTGGAGGGTTTGGTGTGGCGAAATCAAGTTTATTCGCTTACAGGGACTAATTTCGACAAACTGCGAAAGTATGCCGATTTGTATTGTAACTAACATTCCAGAACATGAACATAAGTTAAACATACCCTAAATATCCTTTACATAGCTTAGAAATAGGCTTTGAGGGGTTCGGTGTGCTAAAATAAACTTTTTGGTCATTCAGGGACTAAAAGCGTCAAAAGTGCATAAGTTTGCATTTTCGCGCATATTTTATGTTCTGAATACATCCGGATATCCAAAGCTTTATGTAATCATTAAAATATTTTATTTTAGTGATTGGCATGATAAAATTCCATTCGTCGCGTAATTTGGATCGTTTTTGCGTTCGTTACGACTTCCATCGTAATTAACCGAACAACGCAACCGTACGACCAAACGAACCGAAATACGAGATATTTTTGAGCATGTTTTGAGTTCCCTATACTTGAAATTCATTTTAGAGCCTTGAAATGAGGTTAACGGGCCTTAAACGTGTCAAAAATGAGCCGAAATGCAAGATTCTGAAGTTCAGGGACCAAAATTGTCATTCTGCCATAGTTATCTTAGGAAGGGACCAAAATGAAGAATCTAAATTCCAGCTTGTTTCAGCTGTTCCCCTCATTTTCACATGGTTTTAATCAAACTATGGGCTCCCATGGTTTCACAAAACCATGGGCACATGTGTACGGATGAGATCGAAGCTCGTTTTACGATGAACGATCCTAACGGTTCTAGTTTTCCTATAAATAGCTATCCCCTTTCACTTGCAAAACCCACATTGATCTGATTTTGGCTCTCTAAGTTGAAGTTTTATATACGAGTTTTATTAATGAGTTTTATATACGAGTTTTATTAACGAGTTTTATATACGAGTTTTATTAACGAGATTTATTAACGAGTTTTATTAACGAGTTTTATTAACGAGATTTATTAACGAGTTTTATTAACGAGATTAAATTAAATAAATGTTTTGGGTTAAGAATCATGGCTACGAGATTTTATAAATTATAACCAACTTGATTTGAGTTGGTTAATTATGTCGCAATACTATACTTTTCAAAACAAGGTTTTTAATTAAGTATTGCAACATGTAAACTAGCCATGAATCCGACACTCTAAAAAACCTATGTACTCGCCAGCATTTTTTTGCTGACTTTGTTTTCATATATGTTTCAGGTGTTGTTGAGTGATGTTGATTGCTAGGATGCATGCTCACATAGGACTGGACGAGGCCTTAGTGACTTAATAACAATGATAGACTATGTTTAACTTGTTTATTTAGATTTCCAGACGATGTAAATATTTAATGTTTAATAAAACGAAACTTCAAATTTCCGTGTGTTTTGAAACAATGATTCTGTTACAACACTCCCCGACGATTCCGCCGCAATTTGTTGTTTTACGCGGTCGGGGTGTGATAATCGTACCTCAAACGGAGCTTATTAATGGAGGATGAAGAGGTGTGTGCTTCTGTAACATTGTTATACAGAAACAAACACCCCCCCCCCCCACCCCAATGGTTTGGAGGAGCTCTATGTGCTTTGCTTCTAACTATGTATATTTTTTTTATATAATTTTACCAAGTTTAGTTGTGTTTTAACCTTTAGTGTTTTGATTGAAAAGAAATGAGTGGATGACGGTGGTTGGTTGATGTTGGTGGTGTTTAAAAGTGGTGATGGTGGTTTTGTGAAGAGAAGGAAAGATGAAGTATGTGGAGTGGGACGATAAATTATTGAATGTTAATTATATTTTTTTAAAATTTTTTAGGTATTGAAATTTGATGTACCGAGTGTTCATGTGGTAAGTTTCTCTGTTGCATAAAATGTTTGCTTATGAATTTATGAGCATATACAGAACTTGGGATTGACAAAAAATGAGATGTTGTTAGTTGCTGAAGAAGCCTGAAGCAGCACAACAACCAGATGTACCTGAGTCAAAAGAACCGGATACGAAACGTCGTCTGACAGTGAAAGTACATTTGAAGAAGTACCATGAACCTGCTTGAAAAAGAGAAAGATTGAACAAGAAAAGAGTTGCTGAGAATCCTCCTTTCGCATTCTTTTTAGCAAAGATGTTTCAAGTAATGCTGATCGTGATCTTGATATGAAGCTAACACAAGAGCTGAAAAAAGAGACCCAATGCTAAGAGTTCAGAAGTCATGAACTTCCACAACATCTGCAGCATAGCGACAACCATAAACTTCGTTGAAGATGTTGCTGAATTCATGTTATGAAAACAATTTGATGGCATCAGTGTAAGGGTAGATTGTTAGGCCCTAAAGTATGAGACTGATGCAACAAATTAACACAACGGGCTATGGTTACGAACTGGGTCTTACCGGGTTAGTTAATATTAGGTTTTGGACTTTTATAGGTCACTTAGGTCAAGCTTAAGGCCATGTGGGTCAAGCAGGAGTTTTCTGGCCAAAACCGTTTTTTCCGGCGACCGGAGACTAACGGTGTTAGCGTTCTGTTAGTCAGGATCCATTGAAGGCCAATATGTGAAAAGATGAGACCACAAATGAGAAGTTTTGAAGTTGAAACCGTTGCCAGCCAATTGACAATAACTGAGATTATTAAATCAATTATTCCTTATTATTATTATTATTATTATTAAAATTATTATTATTGAATCTAATGTTTGTTACAAGTTTTCATAAATATATAATTCTTGGTTTTTTAATCATATGTTCATAAAAACTAAATTTTGTATTTCATGAATAAACAAATGGCTTGTTCATGAGCACAAACAAATATTTACCATAAAAAAAATTCTCAGTCGATATTAGGCATAATCTCCTTCTTAAGCACTTGATATGATAACTATAAACTTAATCAACCTAAAACAAATGCACAAGTTAGAGATAATAAGCATGAAAATAATTATCTAAAAAAAATAAAGAACTAAATTTCTAATGATTGAACATAAACTTACTGATTGACCATAAACTAAATAAAACCAAAGATCACGAACGGACGTAAACAAGCATATTACCAACGCGACCTTTGTTTGAGTTTGGCCCTTTAATTAACCAAAAGAAATTTTCTATTCATGTTCATTCATTATTAAACGAACGTCTCACCGATCATTTCACGAATGGTTCGTTAAATGTTCGATTCATATACAGACCTAGGTGCCTTTAATAATTTTTATTCATTTTCTTTTTATGTTATAACTTTTTTGTTATTTCATTGTCATAATTAATTTGAGCATATTTTGTTTTTCTCTTATAACTTTAAAGAGTCGGTGTTTATATAATTTCAACTATGTCCTTGTGTCATAACTATTTTTTTGTACGTCTCGACAGAGTACTTTTTTTAAACCGACTTGTGAGTAGTAATTTACAAGTAATTGAAGCACATACATGCATGTTATCAAATATACCTCACATTTAGTTTTTTTTTTCTTTTCTTTCTTTGTTTTTAACAAATTGACGTCTACCATTTTTGTTATTTTAATAAGATAATGTAATATTTTATAAAATTTTGAATATATCGTTATAAATTCGTTACTTTTATCTTGGTTTCAAAGAAGTTTTATTAGAAAGCAAACATCTCAAACATAATGAACCAACCCCCCCAATCGTCACCTTTACCAAACGGACCTTTGTATAGGTTGCAAATTACATCACAACATCTTTTCAAAGAGCAGTGATTAATGGGCCCACTTGTATTGCACAGCTCGACGATGCAGACAGCCCGTCACTCATTGCTACCAATAACAAATGGGCCAGACACTACTAGTGGCCCACTTTCATCTCAATGGGCCTTCCTTGTTTCTCTTTCCGAAGGACGGATATTTATTTATTCACAAAATATACTCTCTCATTTAATTACCATCTCATTTGTTTTTCGCTTTTAACCGATTGCATGATAACTAGTGGGTTTATTTTAAGGTGCCAAATATTCAGTCGGTATCAGTTTGATTTATTACGACATCGGTAATTACTATAGCAATCGAAATAAAAAACTTAAATGCCTAAACGAATATCTGCTCATGTTTTATATTAATCGGAAATTACAAAAAAACAAAAAAAATAATGATACCGGTTTCGATAACACTATTGGTTAATGCTAAATTTGTAATTCACGATTTTAATTAAAATCTACATCAAACTATCATGGCACAACGGCAATACATGGAGGTACAAATTATAACTATCTAACCAAATGATAAAACCATTGTGTCGAAATGTCATATTGCAACGATAATAGATGGAGGTAACAAGCAATAACTCGAAAACATGGAAAGCAGAATATATGAAATTTATATAACCTATTCAAAATTTTATTTTAAATATCTGAAGTTAATCCTTAATCGAACCAAATAGTTAGCTTTTAATACGATGTGAACCTATAAATTTTGAACCAAATAGTTTATTCGAAACTCTATAAAACATCATATTTTAAAAGTTACTAAGGAAAGACAAAATTGTATTGGAAAAAAAACAAAAGAATCAGAAAATAAATTATATAAGACCCGACTGATTTTAAATAAATTTTTTAATCGAAACATATCATATTTTAAAAGTTACTAAGGAAAGACAAAATTGTATTGGAAAAAAACAAAAGAATCAGAAAATAAATTATATAAGACCCGACTGATTTTAAATAAATTTTTTAATCGAAACATAGATAAAATAACTGCGTTTTAAAGTATATTCAGAATTTTATAACTCGTTATATTATATCATTAGAACGACGAAATGGTAACCAATGTCATTAGAATGAGGTTTGTGTTTCGATCTCTTTACATTATCATTCACATTGCGGTTTTGAACACAATTTATATTATGGCGTAGATAAAAATAATTATGTCATAGTGAGATACACAAAGCTGTAAAAAATTTCGAATATTAAAAATTATAAAAGAAAAATATACTAAAAAGTAATAAAATTATAAAAATTGAGTCAACATATTAAAGGAGATCAATTTTATGCTCATTTTTAATTCAAGCTTTTTACGAGACGATCTAGAGTAGTTTACACGTAGGTAGTGTCGGCCCCAAAACTGTTTTTCAGTGGGTTCACTTTTCTTTGGCGCTTGGACTGCTATTAAAATGACGTTAGAACTTTCGGATCGGGTCAGATTACAATAACTAAAGTACCAAATAAAAACGGCTAAAATCTCAAAAGCTTCAGAAACTAGAGTAAATTGCCATTTTAGTCCTTGAGGTTTGACCCAAAATGTCACTTTAGTTCAAATAGTTTTTTTTCTGCTATTTTAGTCCAAATAGTTTTTTTCTTCTACCATTTTAGTCCCCGACTTTTTTTTGCCACTTTCATCCAACCCACTAACTTCATTTAAAAAAGTCAGTTAACTTAGGGGCATTTTGGTCAAACCACATTTTTTTGCAAGTGCAATGGTATGGGGATGGTGGTGTGCCGATTTAAAGTGGAGACGATGGCGGTGGTTGCTGGTTTACAATGATGGCGGTGGTGTTTGTTGATGACGTGGGTAACGGAAAAGTGGCCGGTGGTGGAAATGGTGGGTGGTGATGGTGGTGGGGTGGGGACGATGCAGGCATGTGGTGGCGATGATCAAAGGTTGTGATGGGGTGGGTGGTGGGAGGTGATGGTGGATGAAAATGGAAAAAATGACAAAAGTCGGAGACTAAAATGACAGAGAAAAAACTATTTGGAAGAAAGTGTTATTTTAGGTCAAAACTTATGGACTAAAATGACAATTTACTCCACAAACTAATTTGAATCATGTTTCGTCTTTCAATTAACAATAAAACTTCACATATAATTTCAACATTATTGAACTAAGTAAAGGTAAAGCTTGTTAGTGCAGTAATGTCTATCACATCCGTCAATACGATTTTTAGCTGAAATCATAAGAAAACAAGACATTATAGTGTTATATTTAGTGAAAAGGCAAGGTGACAATATTGTAATTAATGAAAAGTCTCATTAAACCCTTTGGCCTATAAATAGGAAAGTAGTGTCTTAGTTTTAGAACTTTTGCCATTTCACACATTTGGAGCATAGGAGCTAGAAAGAGAAAGTAGAGAGAGAAAGGCAAAAGGTGATTCAAGTTTCTTTGTACTTTTCAGATCTATCAATCGAATCACAGATTATAGTACGGTTCTCGTGTTCGGTCCACACACGTGTACGGATTCCGCACGTCACACGTGTCGATACGCAATCGTTACGGAGTCGAAAACCGATCCTACAAGTGGTATCAGAGCAGGAGCTCGATTGCACGGATCAAACTCACAAGAATCAACAAGAAATCAACAAATTCAGATCCAAATTTCATTCAGATTTGTCAAATTTCTCACTCTACTCATTTTCTTCACGTTCTTGACTGAAAAACGCAAAATTAAACGAGTTTTTACCGATAAAAATCGCTGAAATTTTAATATGTTGTGCGAAAATCATTGATTTACAAGCCTACAAATTTTCAGATCTTAATTCCAATCGGTTTAAGAGAAATCGAGATTTTTCTGGTTCGAAAATGTTTAAAATGTTGGTTGTTATTGTTGCTGGTCATGAAGATGTTCACCGTCCGGATGACCATCCGATCCAAAGTTCATTCACACACAAATCTTATCCGACACTCAGCACATCCCATCCGATACTCAGCAATTTCCATTCAAGTTCACACAATCTCATCCGATCAAGTCAATAGTGTCACATGTAGTGTGTCGGCCACTTTGATTGCATTAAAAGACTATTCAGCCCATGTGATTCATAATTGTGAACGGTCCAATCAGATCGTTGTGCAGCCCATTATAGTAACTCAGCTCATTCACGTGATCTGTTAAAAGTATGACGGCCCATGTGATTTTAAAAATTGAGGTCCAATAAGAATTAGATTCATATAATTGTTGTCGCCTCAGAGGGTTTTGAGATTAGTAATTACATGTGTAAGAATTGGATTGAATAACTGAATTTGATAAGTGTCGAACGACACTTCTATCTAACGGCGCTTCAATCCAAATCATTTAACTCAGCTTTGTTAACATAGTGTCAAGTGTCGAGTGGCACTTCGAACGAAGTGCCATCCGATCCCATACAATATTGTTACAAACAAATTCCCATCCGATACTAAGAAGTTTTGTCATCTACTACAATAATATTTGGTCCAATAACAGTTGAATTGAATTAAAGCCCAAGTATCGAGTGGCAATTCGAACGAATTGCCATCCGATCCTCTACACCCTTTCACATATTGACTTGGTGTTGCAAACTCTCGAACAGCAAACCGAACGGATTGCCATCCGATCGTAAACACTTTATTTGTTTGTTTCACAGGTCCAAGTGTCGGATAGCACATCGTTGGATCACCATCCGATCCTAAACACTTTATTTGTTTGTTTCACAAGTCCAAGTGTCGGATAGCACATCGTCGGATCACCATCCGATCCATAGCACTTTGTTTGTTTAAGTGTCAATTTTCGAACGGCAATCCGAACGGATTGCCATCCGACACCTAGAAGTCATTTAATAATTTGATTTGTATGTCAATCGTCGGATGAAAATGGGAAAAATGACAAAAGTCAGAGACTAAAATGACAGAGAAAAAACTATTTGGAAGAAAGTGTTATTTTAGGTCAAAACTTATGGACTAAAATGACAATTTACTCCACAAACTAATTTGAATCATGTTTCGTCTTTCAATTAACAATAAAACTTCACATATAATTTCAACATTATTGAACTAAGTAAAGGTAAAGGTTGTTAGTGCAGTAATGTCTATCGCCTCCGTCAATACGATTCGTAGCTGAAATCAGAAGAAAACAAGACACTATAGTGTTATATTTAGTGAAAAGGCAAGGTGGCAATATTGTAATTAATGAAAAATCTCATTAAACCCCTTGGCCTATAAATAGGAAAGTAGTGTCTTAGTTTTAGAACTTTTGCCATTTCACACATTTGGAGCATAGGAGCTAGAGAGAGAAAGGCAAAAGGTGATTCAAGTTTCTTTGTACTTTTCAGATCTATCAATCGAATCACAGATTATAGTACGGTCCTCGTGTTCGGTCCACACACGTGTATGGATTCCGCACGTCACACGTGTTGATACGCAATCGTTACGGAGTCGAAAACCGATCCTACAAGTGGTATCAGAGCAGGAGCTCGATTGCACGGATCAAACTCACAAGAATCGACGTGAAATCAACAGATTCAGATCCAAATTTCATTCAGATTTGTCAAATTTCTCACTCTACTCATTTTCTTCACGTTCTAGACTGAAAAACGCAAAATTAAACGAGTTTTTACGGATAAAAATCGCTGAAATTTTAACACGTTGTGCGAAAATCATTGATTTACAAGCCTACAAATTTTCAGATCTTAATTCCAATCGGTTTAAGAGAAATCAAGATTTTTCTGGTTTGAAAACGTTAAAAATGTTGGTTGTTATTGTTGCTGGTCATGAAGATGTTCACCGATCGGATGGCCATCCGATCGGATGACCATCCGATCCAAAGTTCATTCACACACAAATCTTATCCGACACTCAGCACATCCCATCCGATACTCAGCAATTTCCATTCAAGTTCACACAATCTCATCCGATCAAGTCAATAGTGTCACATGTAGTGTGTCGGCCACTTTGATTGCATTAAAAGACTATTCAGCCCATGTGATTCATAATTATGAACGGTCCAATCAGATTGTTGTGCAACCCATTATAGTAACTCAGCTCATTCACGTGATCTGTTAAAAGTCTGACGGCCCATGTGATTTTCAAAAAATTGAGGTCCAATAAGAATTAGATTCATATAATTGTTGTTGCCTCAGAGGTTTTTGAGATTAGTAATTGCATCTGTAAGAATTGGATTGAATAACTGAATTTGATAAGTGTCGAACAACACTTCGATCGAACGGCACTTCGATCCAAATCATTTAACTCAGCTTTGTTAACATAGTGTCAAGTGTCGAGTGGCACTTCGAACGAAGTGCCACCCGATCCCATACAATATTGTTACAAACAAATTCCCATCTGATACTAAGAAGTTTTGTCATCTACTACAATAATATTTGGTCCAATAACAATTGAATTGAATTGAAGCCCAAGTATCGAGTGGCAATTCGAACGAATTGCCATCCGATCCTCTACACCCTTTCACATATTGACTTGGTGTTGCAAACTCTCGAACGACAATCCGAACGGATTACCATCCGATCCTAAACACTTTATTTGTTTGTTTCACAGGTCTAAGTGTCGGATAGCACATCGTCGGATCACCATCCGATCCTAAACACTTTATTTGTTTGTTTCACAGGTCCAAGTGTCGGATAGCACATCGTCGGATCACCATCCGATCCATAGTACTTTTTTTGTTTAAGTGTCAATTTTCGAACGGAAATCTGAACGGATTGCCATCCGACACCTAGAAGTCATTTAATAATTTGATGTGTATGTCAATAGTCGGATGACCAACCGATCGAACTGATATCTTATCCAGAAACCATTTGATTCAAAAGTGTCATTCGATCGACTTGATATCCAATCCAATTGATTGTGTTCGTTCAAAACTGATTGTTTGTGTGTTTTGTGCTTATTCAGGTGATTCGAGGAGATAAACAAGGCGATAAACAAGGAAGGTCATGGCTGAAGAGTTTTACAACACTTTCTACAAAGCGTTCACATCAGAATCTTCGGAAACTTCAACCGTTACACCAAAACCATAACAAAAGCAATCAATGATAATATAAAACATGATAATTTCTATCGGACTTATTCGAAACCACCTAAACTTGATAATATAGAAGATTACACATGGTGGAAAGAAAGGTTTCTGAACTTGACAAAGGCATATGCTCACGAAAGTTGGTTCTGTTTGGAGTTTGGATATAGTCGACCGATAAACGATAAGCATGAAGAGATTCATCTAAATGATCTTTCCGATGAAGAAAAACCAAAATTTTCATATGAACAGAAAATGATTGCACTGATTCAGCAATCTATTAGAGATGATATTTTCTCTTTGTTAGTTCATGATGGTTCATCAAAATCGGTTTGGGAAGCCTTAAGGGTTAAAGCTGAGGGTGGTAAACAGATTAAAAAGAATAAAATTGCTTTATTAAAAAAGGAATTTGATATATTTGACAGCCTAAAAGGAGAGTCGGTGAGACAAATGATTGAGCGATTTTTCCATCTAAAAATTGAACCTGAAAGGTTTGAAATTGTAAAAACACGGGAAGAAATAATTGATAAAATCATTGAAGCGTTACCACGAGCTGATCAGTGGCAAACGTTCGTGTTTATTTTGAAAAATGATGTGTTTTTTGATACAATTACTCTTGATGTTTTGATAGAAAAGATAGAAAGTCATGAGCTTGAGCTACAAAAGCAAAGCAAGATGAGCAGTTCTTCGCATCACCAGAATGTCGGTCTTTACTACAAGGGCAGTGTACCTTCGGTGACAGTTAGTGAACCGATAAAGACTGCATACAGTGTTGAAAAGACGAAAGACTCACAGAAAAGCTCATCAAGCTACGATCCAGGATATCATTCATCGTCAACAACATCAAACTCTGAAGAACCTGATGAGATTCTCTGCAACATCGCTTTAAAGCTACAGAATTCTCCAACAATGAACATCAACACTGCTAAACAACAAATGAGCCTTCTAGGATCAATTCTGGAATCATACGAATATCTGGTAGCCGGGAAAATTGGAAATTCCGAACTAACAAAGGAAGACTACGACCAGATCGATCCAGAATAGATGGAACTCATTGATCAGAGATGGTGTTTAGCAAGCTGCATCCGAAGAGCTCAGCGGTTCATGGATATTACTGGCAGACAATCAATCTGTGAACTGATGTGTGCAAAATGCAACATATAAATTACATCAATTGTGACATAAAACTAACCTTTTTTAGTACTAATGTTGGAAAAAGTGTGCTTTTGTCTTCCTTTTGTATTTTCAGGATTAAATGAGCTCAAATTAACAAAAGAAGCAAAAAGGCAGCTAAATCTAGCACAAATACAAGAAAAGGAACAAACGTGACATGCCCGACCCCACGACAACATCTTCCCAAGCAAAACAAGAAGGCAGAAGACTGAACACGCCCCGTGCTCAGTGACCACGGGGGCGTGCCCAAGTGTCAGCATAAAAGACAAAGTTGTAGAAGCTTCCATCGCCCACCACGGGGCCGTGCTCAGCGGGCACGGGGCCATGGTCAACTATAAGATTTGTAGAATCCAGGCAAATCTTGATAGTACAGATATGCTTCCGCACACGGGGTCGTGCCCAGCGGACACGGGGCCGTGGTCAACTAATGCAGACAAAAGCATTTAATGAAGACAGAGAAGGGGATGGACACGGGGCCGTGCCCAATGGACACGGGGCCGTGCCCGAGCTTCTGTTCAGCCTATAAACAGGAGTGCTTGGCTCAAGCTCAAACCATCCCTTGGCACACCACCTCTCTCACACTTCACCCGCCACCCACCACCCACCACCACCATAACACCATCATCCACCATCATCATCCATTGTCCATCATAGAGTGTGTGAGTCGTCTCGGGATCCAAGATTGATCGTAAGATTTCTTGACAATCAAGGCCCTGTTTGCCTAAGTCTCTTACATCAATTGGTGAAGACAAAGTGTCTAGTGTAATACTTTTTATTTTTAATCTTTTCGCACTTTTTACTTGGTTATGTATTAATGACTTTAATAACTAGTTTCTTATGTTGAAGGTGATTTTTCCTTATCGTTTGTCCGTGGTGTCTTGGCATTATTTTACTGTCTATATAAAATAAAAGATTTTCACCATTCATATCTCCACGGTCTATATGGAGGTATGTTGGCTACCTGGTCGGGGGTTAAGGGAACGGTTTGGTAAGAGTCTTGCCTTGTTCAGTGTATAGATCCTGCAAGGACCTGGGTCAAATTTAGTAGGACCTCCTTCAATACTTAATGGTATTGGATGGCGGGGGTCCAAACTCTTTGACCTCCTCATATGTAAGCTACTATTAATACAATAACCTGGCTATTTAGGACTGTATCCCCGCTGACTCAGACTACTTAGCCGAGGGTAACGTCGCCTTCAAAAGAGGGGCCTACCATAATATGCATTAATAACTTAATTAATTATCTTTCAATAATCCGACCCTTTAGGATTGTATCCTTGCTGACTCAAACTACTGGGTTGAGGGTAACGTCGCCTTCAAAAGAGGGGCCTACTACAATAACTAAGATAATCTCTTAAAAAGTGCAAAAGTGCGGAAATAATCAAGGGTTACACTATACACGAGTCGGAACCAAGTGATTCATCTTGTCTATCTGTTTTATTTTATTTTATTTTTATTTTCAGCATTTTAGTTAGTTTTTATTTTTTTTAGTTTAAAACCTTTTTCTAACTTTTTGATTTGATTAGACGTTGAGGATAAACCGGAACTAAAAGCTCTTGTGTCCTTGGACGACCTCGGTATCTTACCAACACTATACTACGCTCACGATGGGTGCACTTGCCCATATGTGCGTTTAGTGTTAGTAAATATCGTGTTTTATAAATTTAAAACTTGGCTAAAAAAGTGTAAAAGGGCTTAAAATATACTTAAACTTATATATACACTTCACACGCTTCAAGTTTTTGGCGCCGCTGCCGGGGACACAAGGATTTTAAGAAAGCTTAAAATCGACGGCCTAATCAGTTTTTCAAAACGCGCGCACATTTTTCTGCATTTTAGTTTAGTTTTGCATTTATAGTAGGTTGAACACGGGCCGTGCTCGCTGAACACGGGGCCGTGCTGCACATTTTTTTTTTCATAAAACACCCAGAAACAGTAGCTTGAACATGGGCCGTGTTCACTGAACACGCCCCCGTGCTCAACGAAATCAGTAGCTTTAATTAAAACGCCCAGATACAGATTCTGTACACGGGGCCGTGTCCACTGAACATGGGGCCGTGTCCAGCCTCTGTTTCCGTTTTTATTTTTGTTTTCTGATCTCGAGACTTTGTTGTGGTCTGCTGAGTGATTCTCATGGATCAATACTCAGGAGGTTACAACTACACCTATGAGGAGGATGATTATAGGAGTTACTATTGCACTAATTGTGGTGACCCACACTCGGTTCAATATTGTGACTTATATCAACCATCCACTTCATACACCTACTATGAGGAGCCCATGTACGAGCCATCAACTTCATACACATCCTATGAAGACCAAAGGTATGAACCTCCTCCCTCATACTCATATTTTGATGAACCAAGGTATGAGCCTTCTTACTCATACTTTGAGGAACCAAGATATGAGCCACCACCTTCATATGCTTACTATGAGGAACCATGGCGTGAACAACCCACCTCATATGAGTATTATGAAGAACAAAATTACGACCCTTATCCATCATATGCTTATAATGAAGAACAATGGTGTGAACCATCTACTTCATATGGGTATTATGAGGAACAAAGGATCGAACAACCGGATTCAAGCTTTGAAAATCCCGATCCTTTTTCTATAACCGAAGTGAGCGATAGGATATTAGAACACCTTAGAGTTATCGATCGCTATATAAAAGAATCTTGTGCAAGGGAAGAGGAGTCCCGCGCAAGAGAAGAATTAAATAAAGAAGAGATAACCGAAAGTGTAAAAATGGAAGAACAAATAAGTGAAGAACCGACACATGAGTTAAACAACGAAAAAGGTGAGTCCGTTAACGATAAAATTCAAGAAGAGTCTAATTTTGAAGAAATTAATCTCTTGTCACCTTCTTTTGAAAATCATTGTTTAGTTCCCACTCATGCTAAGTTTTTAAAAGAGTTAAACACTAACACTAAAATTGACGAAACGATAAGTGTTAAGTTAACTATTGATCAAACCTCGCTAATAAAAGAAGACCCATTTGAAATTAACATTACACCGGTTCCATGTTTCTTTCAAAATTCGTTTATTAGTAATGTCACAATTGATAAAGATCTTTGCGTTAACGTAATGCCTAACTACATTTTCGAAAAATTAAGTATTAGTGATTTTTCTCCACTTCAAATACCCATTTTTCTATCTAATCGGAAAATAATAAAATCAATTGGTGTAGTTGAGGATGTCTTGGTTCAAACAAATCAAATGGTAATCCCAACCGACTTTGTCATCCTCGATGACACTCCTCTAGTGTTGGGACGACCCTTTGTAAAAACTCACCAAGCTTTGAGAAACCGGAAGTTCAACAATCTACCTATTCAATTAGGGGCATTCAAAAGATATGTCGATCTTGAACGATCAATGAAATATCCAATCGGCAATGGCAACCCCCTAATTGAAGATGAGCCAGAACCACCCGATAAGGTGGGTCTAGCCAAGGACCCTAATAAACGTGGCGCACCACGGAGGCATTCCGCGGAACTATCATTAGTTTTAGATTAGTTTAACTTTTATGTTTTCTAGTTTAGTTTTAATTTTCAGGAATAAAACACACTCGGGATGGTGAAGGATGCTAAGGGAAGCTTGAACCAACACCCTATGCACAAAAACAGAGCCTCCCGACAATTTTTCTTCATTACAGCAAGTTCAGCACGGGGCCGTGCTCACCCTAACACGCCCCGTGCCCGAGGTTCTGCAGAAAATGCCCAGTTCAGGTAACTGGACACGGGGCCGTGCTCACTGAACACGCCCCCCGTGCCCAGCCTTCTGTTTAAATTTGATACTGGCAGTCTGACCACGGGGCCGTGCTCAGCCAACACCACCCCGTGTTCAGCTACCCAGTAACATAAAATCTTGTTTTAACCCACTTTTACACATTTTAATCAACCGAAAAACTTATTTTTGGGACACATTGAGGACAATGTGTAATTTAAGTGTGGGGGGATGCTAAAACCTTGAATCTTGCAAGTCCTAAAAACAAGCCTTACACAAAACTCTATTGGAACCGCTAATCACCCCAAATTTTTTCAAAAAAATTTCATTTTTTTTACTTGTCTTGGTTTAATTTGGGAATAACAAGTTCTAAAAATGTTATATTTTTACAAATTTACAACCTACCGCGTCGTGATAAAAAGAACCAACATAAGAAAATTATGAAACGGCATGACAAATCTAGTTAAAATTTGATTATATATACTTGATCACATTAAAAACCCATTCCCACAAAAAGTGAGTTTTGAGCCTTTATTGAGCATACAAATACACATCTTTAGATTAAATGCTCATCTTTCGTTTCTTGTGTGAATAGCCGCTTGGTTTCTTACAACTCTAGAACTTGCCATGACGATACATTCCCGGTCCTTACTAACTTAACCCCGAGTAAGTAAATGATGGAGACATTAGGACTAACCCTTTTTCTTTCAACACCATTATTATTTTTTTTTTTACCACCTACCCAAAATTCCCCTAGTTAACCCCTTTGAGCCTAAACCTTTTCATTTCTAAACCCAAAACAAACACCCTTTACCCACCAAAACCCTTTTTCATTTTTACCCTTTATTTTAGTACAAAGCTCGGTTTTCATGTGACATTCCTTATCAAAAAAAAAAAAAAAAAATTGTTGAAGCCAAAAAATAAACAAACAAGTTCATCAAAAAGAACTTTGTTTGAAGAATTGCTTCATCAAAATAAAAAGATATGAAAAAAAGGTCTTACGAAAACCGACGCTTTTTACGTCTTTCGCCCTTTTCTACTAACCACTAACCCAACCACCTACCTTTAACCCAAGCCTAACCCTTCCCCCCAAAAGTCCTCTTGATATTTACAAAGGTATATAGTTAAAAAGGAGGAGGATTGATTGCTTGGCAAGCTTATGGTAGGAGTAAGTTCCATGCCGCTCTCGAGTGTTTCACAAAAATACATCTTCGGCCGAGTGTTGAGTGATCCCCAGTGAGGTATGTGAACTTGTATATAAATGGAATTTTAAAAAGGCCTGTTATGCCTTAATAAGTAATTTATTTTATGTAATGTTCTATATAAATCATGACAAATAGGATTGTAAATAAAAAAAATAAAACTTAGTAAAGAATCTTGGAAATCCCGACACTCTATGACAAGCCTAAAAACCTTCTTTTCTACCCATTCCATTTGGGAGTGTAAAGCCACATTATAAAGAGTTTTGCTTGAGGACAAGCAAAGATTCAAGTGTGGGGGTATTTGATGTGTGCAAAATGCAACATATAAATTACATCAATTGTGGCATAAAACTAACCCTTTTTTAGTACTAATGTTGAAAAAAGTGTGCTTTTGTCTTCCTTTTGTATTTTCAGGATTAAATGAGCTCAAATTAACAAAAGAAGCAAAAAGGCAGCTAAATCTAGCACAAATACAAGAAAAGGAACAAATGTGACATGCCCGACCCCACGACAACATCTTCCCAAGCAAAACAAGAAGGCAGAAGACTGAACACGCCCCGTGCTCAATGAGCACGGGGGCGTGCCCAAGTGTCAGCATAAAAGACAAAGTTGTAGAAGCTTCCATCGCCCACCACGGGGCCGTGCTCAGCGGGCACGGGGCCGTGGTCAACTATAAGATTCGCAGAATCCAGGCAAATCTTGATAGTACATATATGCTTCTGCACACGGGGTCGTGCCCAGCGGACACGGGGCCGTGGTCAACTAATGCAGACAAAAGCAATTAATGAAGACAGAGAAGAGGATGGTCACGGGGCTATGCCCAATGGACACGGGGCCGTGTCCGAGCTTTTGTTCAGCCTATAAATAGGAGTGCTTGGCTCAAGCTCAAACCATCCCTTGGCACACCACCTCTCTCACACTTCACCCACCACTCACCATCACCATAACACCATCATCCACCATCATCATCCATTGTACATCATAGAGTGTGTGAGTCGTCTCGGGATCCAAGATTGATCGTAAGATTTCTTGACAATCAAGGCCATGTTTGCCTAAGTCTCTTACATCACTTGGTGAAGACAAAGTGTCTAGTGTAATACTTTTTATTTTTAATCTTTTCACACTTTTTACTTGGTTATGTATTAATGACTTTAATAACTAGTTTCTTATGTTGAAGGTGATTTTTCTTTATCGTTTGTCCGTGGTGTCTTGGCATTATTTTACTGTCTATATAAAATAAAAGATTTTCACCATTCATATCTCCACGGTCTATATGGAGGTATGTTGGCTACCTGGTCGGGGGTTAAGGGAACGGTTTGGTAAGAGTCTTGCCTTGTTCAGTATATAGATCCTGCAAGGACCTGGGTCAAATTTAGTAGGACCTCCTTCAATACTTAACGATATTGGATGGCGGGGGTCCAAACTCTTTGACCTCCTCATATGTAAGCAACTATTAATACAATAACCCAGCTATTTAGGACTGTATCCCCGCTGACTCAGACTACTTAGCCGAGGGTAACGTCGCCTTCAAAAGAGGGGCCTACCATAATATGCATTAATAACTTAATTAATTATCTTTCAATAATCCGACCCTTTAAGATTGTATCTTTGCTGACTCAAACTACTGGGTTGAGGGTAACGTCGCCTTCAAAAGAGGGGCCTACTACAATAACTAAGATAATTTCTTAAAAAGTGCAAAAGTGCGGAAATAATCAAAGGTTACACTATAAACGAGTCGGAACCAAGTGATTCATCTTGTCTATCTGTTTTATTTTATTTTTATTTTCAGCATTTTAGTTAGTTTTTATTTTTTTTAGTTTAAAACATTCTTCTAACTTTTTGATTTGATTAGACGTTGAGGATAAACCGGTACTAAAAGCTCTTGTGTCCTTGGACGACCTCGGTATCTTACCAACACTATACTACGCTCACGATGGGTGCACTTGCCCATATGTGTGTTTAGTGTAAGTAAATATCGTGTTTTATAAATTTAAAACTTGGCTAAAAAAGTGTAAAAGGGCTTAAAATATACTTAAACTTATATATACACTTCACACGCATCAGGACCATCAACAAAACTGGGTTTCGACAAATCAAAAGTGACCTGCTTCAAATGCAAGCAAAATGGTCATTTCAAAAGAGAATGCAGAAACTCTGTTGTTGAAGAAACCGCCAATCCGTTTAAAGAGGATTACTATCAAAAGGCGATCTATCACAAGAACAGAGAGGAATCACCAAGGTTGAAACAAATTGAAAATAATCCTGAAAAGGAGAAATCAAGAGCTTGCGTTGTGATTCAAGATGATGAAGGGTTTGACTGGAGTGAATTCCTTCCAGAAGATGATCTTGTTGATGATCGGTTCACAACACATGGCAGAACTATATCAACAAACAAACATCGTGCATTTGATGCCGAGATAAAGGAGAGAAGTCGAGAAGAAATTCTGAAAGAAAAGACTGAAAGAGAAAGATTCTTTGCAGGTTTTCGAATTGAGAAAATGCATGAAGAATATGAGGAAGCAAAGTACTACGGGGGATACGACAAGAAAAGAGATTGCTATATAAAATGGTGATCCTGTCGTTCATAAAAAAGAGGTGGTGTTTGATGATGTTCTTGTAGTAATCCCTTTGTCTGGCGAATATTACTCAAATGTAAAAGATAAAACTTATCTGAAAAGGCTGGACAAGATAATTCATGATGTGATGACAGCGAGTCTGAAGAAGAGGGATGAAGAAAGAATGAAGAAGAATGTTGAAAGTTTGGTGGATGAATTGAAGAAAGTCGTTGAGGAAGTGAAAGTTGAAGTTGACAAAGAAAAAGAAGTTGTTACTGAAGAACAGCAGAACGAAGATAATCTAAAGAAGAAGGGAGAAAATGATGAGAAGCTTGAATGTTCGATTGAAGTGGATGATGGTGATGATATTGGTGAGGAACAGAAGAAGAATGAAGCTGATCAGACACAAACGGAAGAGAAAGCCGAAGTGCCAATCACTGAGGTAAAAACTGATACCGAAGTATTAAATAAAACTGTTGAACAGTGCAAGAAATGCATGGAAACGTGCAGTGCTTGTACTGAAAAAGATGAAAAATTCAGAACAAGAGATTTAGAATTTATTAAAATCGAAGAAGTTTTCAAAGAAAAATGCAAAGAGATGTTAGAAAACGAAAAAGTTTTGAAAGATAATGACGAAAAGATAACACAAAAATGCAAGATTTTAGAAAAAGAAAATGAAAGTTTGAAAGAAAAAGTTTCAAAAATGACAGAAGAATGTTTTGCAAAAAGAAAATGCTTTTCAAGAAATGAAAAAGGAGTATGATTCAATAAAACATGCATATCATATCACAAAAGAATCATATGAAGACATGAAGAGTCAAATGAAACTTGTTCTATCAAGATTGAAATATTGTTCTGAAACATCTGATACGCTTAAACGACAGTATTCAATTAAGCAACAAGTTGTAAATTGTTACATTGAAGATGTTGCTAAGCTAAAGCGTAAAATAGCTGATTTAGAACAAGATAACAACAAGTTACACAGTTGTCATGCTTCATCATATGTTCTTGAACGCATTTTCAATCTAAAACCGGATGGTAAAGATTCTGAGCAAAACAAGAAAGGTATTTGCTCGGAATATCATCAGGTTCCACCACCGTTTGAGGACAAATTCACATTCTATGATGACGAGAAGGTGGAAAAAGCTTTCAACATGGTCGATCAGTTTCCAGATAACATTGACGTAACCTATTCCAAATCTGATGATTCTAGTGATTCAGAGGTGGTAGGTAAGGTCGTTGAAAGTGTTTTAAGAGAAGAGTCAGTTGAAACAGGTAAATCTGAATCACATGATGAAAATGAAGGTTATCTAAAAAAATCAAAATCCGAGAAAAATGCGAATGATGATTCAAAAGGATTGGTTTATACCATGATTGGATCGAACAAATTATTCTCAGATCTTGAATTCCCGATTCAGAATGTGATTTCAGAAAAGATTGACAAAGTTTTCAAAATGATTGAAATTGAAAAATATGAGATTTCAAAGTTTGCAGGAAAGAGCCATAATTTTTTTATAACAAACCTGGTTACAAAAAGAAAAACATGAAGGCTGGGTTGGGTTATAAAAAGAAACAAAATTGGAAAAGAAATGAAAAGCCAAACTATCAGACAAAGATGAACTTTGTTCACGGAACAAGTTCCGAAGAAGAGAAAGAACTTCAATTTAGACGACAGTCTAATGAAGAGTTCTACGCTCAGAAAAAGCAACAACAATAGGTTAAAGATGTGTCCAAGAGAACATGCTTTAAGTGTGATCAAATTGGACATCTCAGTCGAAATTGTTCAAATCTTAAACCTGTTGGTGTTGAAACGGAAAAGAAGTCTGATGTTGTGAATCAGAAGTCAACTAATTTTGATTCAAAGCAAACTTGGAAGCCGAAAATGTCAAAGGCTGACTCACAACAAACATGGAAACCAGTGACACCCAGATTTAGAACAACACAAAGTTGGAAAACAACTGTAGATGCAACTAAAACAAACCAATTTTGGAAACCAAAAGTTGTTGTTCAAAATCAAAATGTTCAAAATGAATCTCATTTTTATAAAAGAAATGCCTCAAAAGGACAAAGCTGGGTGGTTAAGGCACAACCTACTTCTAAACAGAAAAAGGATTCAATCAAAAAAGATGAAGTAAAAGATGAAAAGTTGTTTGTTCCAAACGACAAAAATTTTCTGAAATTAAATGAAGCTTATTGTGTTGAAATGCCTAAGGTCCAACAGACTTGGGCTAAATTGTTCAAGTAATTAAGTGAGAGAAAATGTGCAGGTGCTCAAGAAAACAGAAGATTATCAAATTGGAAATGAGAGCAGCCTGGCACGAGAGGAAGAGGCTACTGGTCCTTGCGGCTATTAAACAGGTAGTTTGTTTGATTTCTGTACATAAATAAACCACATTTCAAAAACTCTAAAAAATTGAAAAATTTAAAAACCAAAAATATGTTTTTATTTTGTCAAAAATTGAAAACAAAATCAAAATATGATTGTTTTTAAATTTGTCAAAAATAAAATATTTCGAAAATATGTTGATTGAATATGCCGAAACCCTCACGGCTGAACAAACATGATTAATTTCACAAGATTGAAAAACGGTTTTCAAAACTGTTGAAAATCAATGGGTTGTAAATCATGGAGGTACAATATATTTTTTGCAAAACAGAACATGAGAAGCAGAAAATGGATGGCGAGACAAAGCTATCTACATCAGTTATCAAATTTTCTTTAAATATTTTGAATTTTAGGGGGAGTAAGAGTTGTTGTCAGAAAATCCAAAAACATTAGAAAATTTGAAAAAGCCAAAAATATGATAAAATTCAAAAATGAGTTTTTGTGTAAAAAGAGGAAATGATAGTACATCAGTAGACAGTCACAGTACGATCAAGAAATGGAATGTTAAATGTGATAAACGGTCTCACTGATGTGTAACACCCTTGCTATTATTTTAACGGTTTTTGTTGAAATTACAAACATAAACATGTAATTATGATTACATATTCTTGGGAAAATACGAATTTGTTAAAAAACTTTTCTTATAAAAAGTGTTATACAACATAATGTACAAGTTTGTTGTTTAGAAATAACGACGAGGCAACGTGCGGAAGCTTCACTTTCTTGTGTTCGGTTCTTGTTAGACACTTGATCTTCATCCGGAAGGCCGATATCAATTACCTGTATTCAAAACCAACTCAAATGTTAGTTTTGACATTAATATGACATAACCCATCAAGTTCGTTGACCTGAATAACGAAATAAACAAAAAATGCAGATTTTACCGCTGTCGCGTGCCGCGACAGGGTTCTCTAAATTCGTCACGGGCCGCGAGGTTGGTCGCGTCCCGTGACTACCTTTCCCCTTGGCTGTTGCGCGACGCGACCAGCTAGTTTCGACAGAAAGTTGTTTTCCTTGAGCTGCAGATTCCCAGCTCCAAATACCCAATCCTAAGTTGCACAAAAACGTGCATAACTTTCACACTACACATCCGTTTTATGCGATTCTTTTTCCTACGCGTTCGTAATTTAATTCTCCATCACATGGAGTTAAAATTCAACATCCAAACTAATAAAATTCCAAATTTTTAAGCAATCGGCTTATTATTCAAAATCAACATTTTGACCCATTTGTATTTAAAACCACTAACTCAATTCTTAAACAATCAAAATACATACGCTAATGTATTTAACACACAAACCTTAGCTTGGGTTCATATTTTTTTTAGAGTTAAATGCCATTTTAGTCCTTGTGGTTTGGGCCATTTTACCAGTTTAGTCCAAAGGTTTCATTTTTAACCTGTGTGTCCAAAAAGGTTTCACAGTTGCCATTTTAGTCCATTGGGTTAACTTCATCCATTTTTTATGTTAACGAGAAGGCCAATTCGGTCATTTTATATGGTTGAATTGCCCTTTTAGTTAACAGAATTACATACAAAATGACCAAATTGGCCTTCTCGTTAACAGAAAAAATGGATGAAGTTAACCAAGTGGACTAAAATGGCAACTGTGAAAGCTTTTTGGACCCACAGGTTAAAAATGAAACATTTGGACTAAACTGGCAAAATGACACAAACCACAGGGACTAAAATGGTATTTAACTCTTTTTTTTATAAATAGCGCGACTAGTACGCAAACTATGTGCATAAGCTGTTTTGACCCGTTTAGGGAATTCAAGCAATTTTGTCTAAAAATTGCTCTTTTCTTTTGACACTTCATAGTTCCATATCTAATTAACTGCATATATTCCACCATAACTATTTCGTGGTGGATTTAACATAATGAACCCTTTTTTTCCAAATTTTACCCTTCAACTAGTCATTTTACGCAAATGACCATTTTTAGATATTTGGCCCGAGAACCCTTATTCCTATAACTTGCATGCTTATCTAAGGTTTACATTACCCTAAAACATGTTTCTAAACAGCCCATAATGGTTGTTTACCCGATTTACCCATCAAGGGCTTTTTGGTCCACTTTATGTCCTTCGTTTTACGGCGAAGGACCATCATTATCTATTTGACCAAATTAGCACTTTTAACTACCACATAATTATACGTACCTGGCTCGGACCAACATATTGACCCGTTTTAATACCTTGTCTTCACTTATTTTCTATTTCATAGAATCGCTAATTCACGAGCCGTTCATCCTGCGAGCATGAGACTCGACATATATTTATTAGTTGTTAATTGTTAAATGGTATCAATATTAGCATTTGATCCGTTTTACCATTTTTATTAGTTTAGGCTAACTTAATAAGTAGCCGTACGAAAATTGATTTCATCTTAGTCTTTTCATGACTACTTTACCGTTCCACCCTGTTATACCATTACTATGGTTTTTAACACTCGATTTTAGTTCCGACCAGTGTCATTTCGTGTTGGTAACCATATTTCAAATATCATCTCAATTGTATTTAATACTTACAGAATCGATACATATTCTACAAAAGGCGTAAGTTTCACTTACCTCGCATCCGAACCACGCTTTTCCTTTCCTTCTTGATTCGTTTGACCCGCTCCCTCATCAAGCTTCCACCTAGCTCGTTAGACGTCAAACTATCATCATAATTCGTAAGACGGTTAGATTAGTCATTATCAATTATGACTACCCCACCTTACAGCAAGTTCAGCACGGGCCGTGTCCGCCCAACACGGCCCCGTGCTGCACAGTCTGCAGAAAATGCCCAGTTCAGGTAAACTGGACACGGCCAGTGTTCACCTAACACGCCCCCATGCCCAGGCTTCTGTTTCTCTTTATTCATTTATGTTACTGGCACCTGAACACGGGGCCGTGCCCGGACACCACGGGGCCGTGTCCAGACGCCCAGTAACATAAAATTTTGCTTTTTCACACCTTTTTCCACATTCAATCAACCTAAAAACTAATTTTTGGGACACATTGAGGACAATGTGTAATTTAAGTGTGGGGGGGATGCTAAAACTTTGAATCTTGCAAGTCCTAATTACAAGCCTTACACAAAACTCTATTGGAACCTCCAATCACCCAATTTTTTTTTTTTAAATTTTCAATTTTTTACTTGTCTAGGTTTAACTTGGGAATTTCAAGTTCTAAAAAGGTTATATTTTTACAAATTTACAACCGATAGTGTCGTGATAAAAAGAACCAACATAAGAAAATTATGAAAAGACATGACAAGCTTAGTTAAAATTTGAATATATATACTTGATCACATAAAAAAAACTCATTCTCACAAAAGTGAGTTTTGAGCCTTTATTGAGCATACAAATACATATCTTTAAACTAAATGCTCATTTTTCGTTTCTTGTGTGAATAGCCGCTTGGTTCTTACGACTCTAGAACTTGCCACGACGATACATTCCCGGTCCTTACCAACTTAAACCCGAGTAAGTAAATGATGGAGGCATTAGGACTAACCCTTTTTATTTCTACACCATTATTTTTCTTTTTTTACCACCTACCCAAAATCCCCCTAGTTAACCCCTTTGAGCCTAAACCTTTTCATTTCTTAACCCAAACCAAACACCCTTTCACCCACCAAAATCTTTTTTATTTTTAACCCTTTGTTTTAGTAACAAGCTTGGTTTTTCTTATGACTTTTTCAAAAAAAAAAAATGTTGATGATGAAGCAAAAGAAATAAACAAGCAAGTTCATCAAAAATAACTTTGTTTGAATAATAGCTTCATCAAAATAAAAAGTGCAAAAATAAAAAGTCTTACGAAAACCGATGCTTTTTACGCTTTTCGCCCTTTTTCTACTAACAGGGATCCGGAAAACAATCACTGTATCTCCGACCACGGGGCCGTGTCCAGCTCCCCAGTAACACGGGATCCAGAAAACAATCACTGTATCTCCGACCATGGGCCGTGTTCACCTAAGCACGGGGCCGTGGTGAACCTTCTGACCAACGTTCTTTTCTGTTTTTATTGCAGGACTTGGAACACAGGTGCCACATTTGAACTTCCTACGTAGTGTATGAGCTCCAGTTCTAATAGAGACATAAAAGAACCTCTAGAAGAACCCGAACGCTTTCTCAGAAAAAGACTTAAAGCTAAAAACCAAGAGAAAGTTTCGGGGGACCCACTTCCAATGGCGGACCAACGTACCCTCATGGATTATCTACGACCCACTGTAGGTAATCTCGGCGCCGCTATCAATGCACCGAATGTCGAAGCCAATAACTTCGAACTTCGGCCACATTTGATACAAATGCTTCAAAACTCCGCAACCTTCCATGGGCTTGCGGACGAGGATCCCCATCTACATATTACTAATTTCTTAGAAATATGTGATACCTTTCGGATCAATGGAGCATCAAACGACGCCATCCGCCTTCGGATGTTTCCATTTTCACTAAAAGACCGAGCTAAGGCTTGGCTTAACACCCTCCCAGTTGGCTCGGTAAACACCTGGGATGAACTAGCCCAAAAGTTTCTATATAAGTATTTCCCTCATAAACTGCTAAATTAATGACTGAAATTAATACATCCTTATATGAAACTTGGGAAAGGTTCAAGGAGCTACTAAGAAAGTGTCCTCATCATGGTCTTGCAGTATGGCAACAAGTATCCACGTTCTACAATGGACTGTTGCCACACACAAGACAAACACTTGATTCTAGCTCCGGGGGACTTTTAGGTAATCGTCGCCCAAATGAAATATATAATCAAATTGGGGAAATTGCTCAAACCAATTTTCAATGGCACACTCCCCGAGGCAATAAATCTATTGCCCCGGGCGGCCATAAGGTTGATGAAAGCACTTCTTTGCAAGCTCAAATCGAGGCCCTTTCTTCAAAAATCAAAAAGTTAGAAATGGCAAAAACGGTCTCGGTAATGACTTGTGAAGGGTGTGGTGGGCCACATGAAAATTGGAGTTGTATGAAAGAATTAGATGATCAAACGGAAACGGTAAACTACATTGATAATAGACCTAGGCCGTCGGGTCCTCCAACGGGTACCTACAACCAAGGATGGCGTAACCACCCTAACCTTGGTTGGAGAGATCCCGGCAATAGTAGTAACCAACAAAACCAACGAACTAACTTTCAACAACCACAAAATTTTTCTCAACAACAAGGTGGACGAGAAAGGCTTGAAGATACTGTATCTCGCCTCATCTTCGACACCGAAAAGAAAAACTCGGATCGATTTCAACAATTGGAATCGAATTTTAGAAATCAACAAGCTAGCATTCAAAACATAAAAACAATTAAATCAAATAGCTCAAAATTTCTCCGAGAGACTACAAGGCGCGTTACCAAGTAATACTAAAACCAACCCAAAGGCGCAAGTACATCTCATAACATTGAGAAACCGTACCGTGGGTCCCGAAGAGGCTCCACTTCCACCAACTGAAAGAAGCCAATCTAGCCAAACCATAACTCCACCCGCACCCCAACAAGAGAAGGCTTCTCCACCAGTTCAAGAGCCTACTAAGACTCCTCCGGTTCCATACCCCGGTCGGTTAATTCGTCAAAAGACCGATGAGCAATTCGCAAAGTTCGAAAATTTACTTAAAAAATTGCATGTTAATATTCCATTTATCGAAGTCCTAACTCAAATGCCTAAATATTCAAAATTTATGAGGGACTTCCTCACTCATAAAAGGAAAATTGAATCATTGCAATTAGTTAACTTAGGAAAAGAATGCTCCGCCTTACTACTCAACAAACTCCCACAGAAAAAGATTGATCCTGGAAGCTTCACGATTCCTTGCTCGATTGGGGAATCCCCCATTCGCAATGCAGTAGCCGATCTTGGGGCTAGCATCAACCTCATGCCCGCATCAATGTTCAAACGACTCGGCCTAGGAAAAACGAGCCCTACAAAGATGAGCATACAACTTGCCGACAGATCCGTCAAATATCCACAAGGTGTCGCTGAAAATCTATTGGTCAAAGTAAACAATTTCGTCTTCCCAGCCGACTTTGTTATACTAGACATGGAAGAAGACACCGAAGTCCCTCTCATCCTAGGGAGGCCATTTCTAGCCACTGCCCAAGCAGTGGTAGACATGAATGACGGAACACTAACATTGAAGTTCGGGGACGAGGAAGTGAAGTTTGGAGTTGGAAAAAGAGTAGAAGATGAAAACACGGTCAACTACATGAAGGTCATAGACTCAAGCTTGGATGATGCTCTCCGACGGTGTAGCATGGGATGCAAAACATCCCACTTGGGTAACATATGACCAGGCTTTGGGTCTAGCCAAGGACCCTTATAAACGTGGCACACCACGGAGGCATTCCGCGGAACTATCCTTAGTTTAGTTTAGATTAACTTTTATGTTTTCTAGTTTAGTTTTAATTTTCAGGAATAAAACACACTCGGGATGGCAAAGGATAACAAGGGATGGTTGGACCAGCACCCCATGCACGAAAACAGGGCCATCCGACGAAATTTTCTTCATTACAGCAAGTTCAGCACGGGCCGTGTCCGCCCAACACGGCCCCGTGCTGCACATTCTGCAGAAAATGCCTAGTTCAGGTAAACTGGACACGGGCCGTGTTCACCTAACACGCCCCCGTGCCCAGGCTTCTGTTTCTCTTTATTCATTTCTGTTACTGGCACCTGAACACGGGGCCGTGCCCGGACACCACGGGGCCGTGTCCAGACGCCCAGTAACATAAAATTTTGCTTTTTCACACCTTTTTCCACATTCAATCAACCTAAAAACTAATTTTTGGGACACATTGAGGACAATGTGTAATTTAAGTGTGGGGGGGATGCTAAAACTTTGAATCTTGCAAGTCCTAATTACAAGCCTTACACAAAACTCTATTGGAACCGCCAATCACCCAAATTTTTTTTTTTTTTAATTTTCAATTTTTTACTTGTCTAGGTTTAACTTGGGAATTTCAAGTTCTAAAAAGGTTATATTTTTACAAATTTACAACCGATAGTGTCGTGATAAAAAGAACCAACATAAGAAAATTATGAAAAGACATGACAAGCTTAGTTAAAATTTGAATATATATACTTGATCACATAAAAAAAACTCATTCTCACAAAAGTGAGTTTTGAGCCTTTATTGAGCATACAAATACATATCTTTAAACTAAATGCTCATTTTTCGTTTCTTGTGTGAATAGCCGCTTGGTTCTTACGACTCTAGAACTTGCCACGACGATACATTCCCGGTCCTTACCAACTTAAACCCGAGTAAGTAAATGATGGAGGCATTAGGACTAACCCTTTTTATTTCTACACCATTATTTTTCTTTTTTTACCACCTACCCAAAATCCCCCTAGTTAACCCCTTTGAGCCTAAACCTTTTCATTTCTTAACCCAAACCAAACACCCTTTCACCCACCAAAACCTTTTTTATTTTTAACCCTTTGTTTTAGTAACAAACTTGGTTTTTCTTATGACTTTTTCAAAAAAAAAAAAATGTTGATGATGAAGCAAAAGAAATAAACAAGCAAGTTCATCAAAAATAACTTTGTTTGAATAATAGCTTCATCAAAATAAAAAGTGCAAAAATAAAAAGTCTTACGAAAACCGATGCTTTTTATGCTTTTCTCCCTTTTCTACTAACCACTAACCCAACCACCTACCTTTAACCCAAGCCTAACCCTTCACCCAAAAGTCCTCTTGATATTCACAAAGGTATATAGTTAAAAAGGAGGATGATTGATTGCTTGGCAAGCCTTTGGTAGGAGTAAGTTCCATGACACTCTCGAGTGATTCACTAAAATACATCTTCGGCCGAGTGTTGAGTGATCCCCCGTGAGGTATGTGAACTTGTATATAAATGGAATTTTAAAAAGGCATGTTATGCCCTAATAAGTAATTTATCTTATGTAAAGTTTTAAATAAATCATGACGAATAGGATTGTAAATAAATAAAAATAAAACTTAATAAAGAATCTTGGAAATCCCGACACTCTATGACAAGCCCAAAAACCTTCTCTTCTACCCATTCCATTTGGGAGTGTAAAGCCACATTATAAAGAGTTTTGCTTGAGGACAAGCAAAGATTCAAGTGTGGGGGTATTTGAAGTGTGAAAAATGCAACATATAAATTACATCAATTGTGGCATAAAACTAACCCTTTTTAGTACTAATGTTGGAAAAAATGTGCTTTTGTCTTCCTTTTGTATTTTCAGGATTAAATGAGCCCAAATTAACAAAAGAAGCAAAAAGGCAGCTAAATCTAACATAAATACAAGAAAAGGAACAAACGTGGCATGCCCGACCTCCCCGACAACATCTTCCCAAGCAAAACAAGAGAACAGAAGGCAGAACACGCCCCATGCTCAGTGAACACGAGGGCGTGCCCAAGTGCCAGCATAAAAGACAAAGCTATAGAAGCTCCCATCGCCCATCACGGGGCCGTGCTCAGTGGACACGGGGCCGTGGTCAACTATAAGATTCGCAGAATCCAAGCAAATCTTGATAGTACAGATATGCTTCTGCACACGGGGGCATGCCCAGCGAACACGGGGGCGTGGTCAACTAATGCAGACAAACTTTAATTAATGAAGACAGAGAAGAGGATGGACACGGGGCCATGCCCACTGGACATGGGGCCGTGCCCGAGCTACTGTTCAGGCTATAAATAGGGGTGCTTGGGTCATTTGCAAACCATCCCTTGGCACACCACCTCTCTCACACTTCACCCACCACCCACCACCATCACAACACCATCATCCACCACCATCATCCATTGTCCATCATAGAGTGTGTGAGTCGTCTCAGGATCCAAGATTGATCGTAAGAGTTCTTGACAATCAAAGGCCCTGTTTGCCTAAGTCTCTTACATCACTTGGTGAAGACAAGTGTCTAGTGTAATACTTTTTATTTTTAATCTTTTCACACTTTTTACTTGGTTATGTATTAATGACTTTAATAACTAGTTTCTTATGTTGAAGGTGATTCTTCCTTATCGTTTGTCCGTGGTGTCTTGGCATTATTTTACTGTCTATATAAAATAAAATATTTTCACCATTCATATCTCCACGGTCTATATGGCTACCTGGTCGGGGGTTAAGGGAACGATTTGGTAAGAGTCTTGCCTTGTTCAGTGTATAGATCCTGCAAGGACCTGGGTCAAATTTAGTAGGGCCTCCTTCAATATCCACCGGTATTGGATGGCGGGGGTCCAAACTCTTCGATCCCCTCATATGTAAGCTACTATTAATACTTTAACCCGGCTACTTAGGACTGTATCCCTGCTGACTCAGACTACTTAGCCGAGGGTAACGTCACCTTCAAAAGAGGGGCCTACCACAATACGCATTAATAACTTAATTAATTATCTTTCAATAATCCGACCCTTTATGATTGTATCCTTGCTGACTCAAACTACTGGGATGAGGGTAACGTCACCTTCAAAAGAGGGGCCTACTACAATAACTAATATAATCTCTTAATTAGTGCAAAAGTGCGGAAATAATCAAAGGTTACACTAAACACGAGTCGGAGCCAAGTGATTCATCTTGTCTATCTGTTTTTTTCTTTTATTTTTATTTTTCAGCATTTTAGTTAGTTTTTATTTTTCTTAGTTTAAAACCTTTTTCTAAACTTTTGATTTGATTAGACGTTGAGGATAAACCGGTACTAAAAGCTCTTGTGTCCTTGGACGATCTCGGTATCTTACCAACACTATACTACGCTCACGATGGGTGCACTTGCCCATATGTGTGTCTAGTGTTAGTAAATATCGTGTTTTATAAATTTAAAACTTGGCTAAAAAGTGTAAAAAGGCTTAAAATATACTTAAACTTGTATACACACTTCACACGCATCAGTAGGTAATATGATTTCTAGCATCCATATTCATGATATAAATTGCTAATTTCACAACAACATTCAAAACCCAATTCGGGTCATGTATGATCAATACCCAAACTTGTAAATTGTTTAAGTATCTAGCTTCAACTATCAATTGTGATGATTCCTAGCACAAGCACATCATTATCTTCATTATTAATCAAAACCCACTTAGCACATTCAAGGGTAATCATCAAATCCCTAGTTTTTAATACTAATTCATCAAGTTTTCAACTAGGGTTTGTCTCTAAACATGAATTCCTCCTAGTTTCACCCAAATATCAATAATTCAAGCTTGAATTTCGATTTTCATAAGTTCATCAAGAAATCTCAACTTCATAAATATCAAAAAATTTGACATACCTTACGATCCCCACGACTAGGTGATCGTTCCTATGTATTCATGCATTGATTTAGGGCTTGAATCAAGCTTCAATTTGTTGATTTTGCAGAAGTTAGGGTTTGAGCCCCTTGTGAGCTCTCCTGGTCGCTCTCCCTCACGCACACACACTATGTGTTGTGTCTTATTTTTTATTTTAATAACCCAAGTTTCTTACTTAACATTATTAGCCCCTCATGTTTCGTTAATTAGTAAGTAGGCTACAACCTACTTATTTTCAACAATATTTTGTCTTGTTAACTAGGTTAAACTTTCCTAGTTAGCTTAGTGAGTTCGGGGTAGTCATAACCCGTTTCATTTTAAGTCCCGTTAAGTCGGGCCTTTTCACATACTTTTTTTTTCTCAAAGTATTTACCCTACTTTTTAATTAACATCTAGTTTATTTATTTAAATCCTAATATTTACCGGGTTAATTTTTGCCACTAACGGTATTTTACCCGTCATTACTATTAACGTGGTTTGATTACCAAACCCGTTTTTGGGGTGTTACAAGTCTACCCCCCTTAAAGAGGTTTCGTCCCCGAAACCTTATTTACGTAGTTCATTGGTTTAATCAAACGAAACTAGTTTCGTTTTCAAGGCACCCGTTTCTTTTGGTCAAAAGTTTCCATTTATATTGACGCGTACGTCTATCATGTGTATGGCCTCGTGGGTCGTTACTTTCAGCACGTATCTGTTATCTTTATTAATTATCTATTTTGGCGGTTTGACTTGTTAGTCACCGGTTACCTTATACCCCGTCACTCGGGTATATCCACTTTGCCTTCTCGAGGCTTACAATCTTTTATCGTCCCCATTTCTTAGTTCACGCTATAACGTGGTTAACTTCCATATCACTTTTTCTTAACCGAGATCGTATGACGTCATGTTTAAGTTTATATAATCCTTTCATTATAAAAAATCTTCTTTTCGAACGTGTGTTCATGCACCCATTTTTTGTGCTATCTAATTCCTCTCATAATATTTAAGTTTGTTAAAATGTTATTTCTTACTAAAACTGAATTTTAGTTTAACGTTTTATCTTTAACTTATGTCAATTACTCATATCAAGGAAATTGACAATCAGTAACTTATTCTTCCTGTTCTCGTTTTACACGGGGAATAATAACCAGTTCCTTCGCTTTATACTATTTATCCGTAGGTTCTTTCACTTAGCCTCGTAAGCTATTTCTTTAGATTTTCATCTTTTTACTTCTTTTTTTTAAGGTACGACCCCGACAATTCGTTTCTTTCTATTTGTGACCCGAAGGTCTTTTTGGTCCCGTAGACCTTAACATTAGTTATAGTCTCGTAGGTTATGATAATCCCGTAGATCATCTTTTATTCGAGTCCGTATTCAACTGTGTATATACATATATATATAGCGTCAAGGTATTCTTTTAATGTTTAGTATTTGACCTTAACCGTAGTCTAAGGCTACTTTTGTTTTCTTTTGAATTATCCTTCCGATTCTATGGCTTCTTCCGTCATTTATACGTTGATTTGTCCTACGCTTACCGTTGCCCAGTTCTTACCTATACTTCTTTATGACCCGTTACCCAGGTTCTTTATCTTAGTGTTTTTTTAACATTCTTGTTTCGCTAGTTTGCGTTTTTCCTATCTACATTCCTTTACGACCCATCACATAGGTTCATTAATATTTCGCGCTTCCATTATTCGGTTTGCGCTTACTTGCACTACCAAGCTTTTATACTTTATTTATCTCGTTTGACTTATTCGTGTGAGATTTCATTACTCATGAACGCCAAACTTCATTCTTTATTCGACCCGTTCAACTTAAAAATAGTTGAACGTAGTTATCAAAATTTCTGTTTGTAAATTCTCATCGTCTTTTAGTCATGACTCTTAATCCGAGTCCTTTGACTTTCTATTTCGCGTTCTCGTCTCCTGGTTTACGCATACTTGTTAGGATCGGTTTTCGATTCCGAAACGACTGCGAACTGACCGTGCGACGTGCGGAATCCGTGAACGAACGAGACCGAAACACAAAACCGTACTAAATCTGTAATTCCATTGATAAATCTGAAAGTTGTACAATACCGTGAATCACTTAGGAGAACTTTCTCTCTCTAGAACAAGCTCCTCCAAACCTCTCAAATGCCAAATGAGCCAAAAGTTCTAATTCTAATCCTTAAGGCATCTATTTATAGGCCACGACTTATAAGGATTTCTCCTTATTTACAAGATTGCCACCTTGCCTTTATAACTACATCACTTAACATAAATTCTAGTTCTCTTCTAATTCTGCTACGGTTCTGATTGACGGAGGCGATAGACATACTGCACTAACAGACTCCCCCTTGGATATTGCTGCAGTCAATCTCGTTGCGTCTTGTCTTTTTTCTCTCTCTTTGAGTATTCTTGAAACTTTGACGGTATCAACAACCATAGACTCCCTCTTTCTCGAACAGAATCCCCGTGGATCTGTCTTCGGGCTTCCGTTGCACTCTCTATCGATAGACTCTTCCTTCAGGCTCCCCCTTTCGTCAAGCTTCCGTGCTTTTGGGATCGACACCTGGCTTTCCGGATACAAGCTCCTCCAGGATAGTTACCTGGCTCCTTGAATGCATGCTCTCCCTTGCGTTGAGCTTGTCTTTAGACTCCCCCTTAGACTCAGCTGTCGGGATCGTAATCTGGAATACCATCTGCAAATCTCATACATTCATAAGTAAAACATTTTGAACCTCCAGGTTTTATGACCTGGCTCTTACAAACATAAGCTAGAATATTTTTACATTTAAAGCATTTTCAGTTGTCCAGGAACCGTAACCTGGCACTTTTAAAATATTTCCACTTCCCCTATCAACAAACTTCATAGATTTGACGATTTAAGCGACCAAGATTGGAACATATCTCTTTAATCTGATTTTAACAATTAAGAATCCAAATCCCTCACAGTAAATCATCCAAGTCCAAATTAATGACCTTGGAGATATCACAAACTGTTTTTGATTTTTGAATTAAAAACTACAATTTCAAGTTAATGAACTTGTTTTATTTTCAGAAACACGTTCAACATACTTAGATTTTGAAACTCAACTCTCAGACATCGGTTGTCGAAAATAAAGCGGAATCAAAAATCTTTTTGAAGTTTTCTGAAATATAAAGCAATAAAGAAATATTTATAGACAATATTTTTGTTTGAGTTCGTGTCAGAGGATCATATCAGTTTATGACAAATCACTAGTACCGTTGAGCTTTAAAACACTTTAAGTTCTAAACGATTCACTTAGATTGTCAGTATACTGATCCACTTAAATTTTCACACAAAGTTCAATTGTTTCGAGATACGAGAATTAGTGTTTTAAGGACTTAACTTATTCATGTGTCCCACCTCAGAATATACTCTCGTATCCAGATTCCCTATATTCAGTCTTACAGGTGAGTATACCTAGATGATATCTGTAAATGGGTTAATGCGAGACCATGAGAGCTCAGGCTAGAACTTCCGTTCAATCAGAGAGATGATGGCTCGACTTTAGGTGTGTCCCCCTTGGGGATCTTCTTTACAACAGCACTTGATTTACATCTTTCGATAGTTTATCAATTTTTATGCTGAGGGGAGGCTTATATTTCAAGCATGCGTAAAGTATTATACGAGGACTAGGCTATTGCTCCCGCAAAATCAGAAGTCCAGGTATAATACCCCAGATATCACTAAGCATAAAGACCTAGTATTTCAGAAACAGGCAATCTTTCAAACAAGATTTCGGGGGTTACCAATATATCCGAGAGATGTTTCCCACGAGATAAGCAAGTATTGATATTTAGGTTTATATCTCGAAATCAATCTACGAAATGTGTAAAAACCTACTGGCATATCATCAGTGAGACCGTTTATCACATTTTAATTTTCCATTTCTTTAGCGTACTGTGATTGTCTACTGATGTACTATCATTTCCTCTTTTTACACAAAAACTCATTTTTGAATTTTATCATGTTTTTGGCTTTTTCAAATTTTCAAATGTTTTTGGATTTTCTGAAATTTCTTACTCCCCCTAAAATTCAAAATCATTTAAAGAAAATTTGACAACCCGATGCTGATAGCTTTGTCTTGCTATCCATTTTCTGCATCTAATGCTCTGTTTTGCAGAAGATATAACATGTAAAGCAGTAATTACCCCCATGATTTACAACACATTGATCTTTTACAGTTTAAAAACCGTTTTTCAATCTTGTGAAATTAATCATGTTTGTTCAGCCGTGAGGGTTTCGGCATATTCAATCAACATATTTTTGAATTTTGAATATTTGACAAATTTAAAAACAAACATATTTTTTTATTTTTCAAAATTTTGACAAAATAAAAACATATTTTTGGTTTTTTAAAAATTTTTCAATTTTTAGAGTTTTTTGAAATATGGTTTATTTATGTACAGAAACTGATAAACTCCCTGTTTAACCAAACCAGGGTTCAGCAGCCTTCTCTTCATGTGCCAGGCTGCTCATCAATTCTTTTTCTTGACTATCAAACTTCATGAGCACCTGCACATTCACAACAACTCAATTACTTGAACAATTTAGCCCAGGTCTGTTTGACCTTAGGCATTTCAACACAATAAGCTTCATTCAATTTTGGAAAATTTTTGTCAGTTTTCTCAAAAACTTTTTCATCTTTGACTTCGACTTTTTCTTCATTCACAGAAGTCACTTGTTTCTTAACCACCCAGTTTTGACCTTTTGTCGCATTTTGCTTGTAAAATCGTGACTCTGTGTTTTGATTTTGACTTTGAACAACAACTTTTGATTTCCAAAATTGGTTTGGTTTTGTCATATCAACCGATGTTTGCCAACTTTATGTTGTTCTGAATCTGGGTGTGTGAGAATTCCATGTTTGTCTTGATTCAAACCTAGTCTGGTTTGATTTCCAGGTTTGATTCGAAGCAAACTTGTTTGTGTTGTACCTCCAAGTTTGTTTGGAATCAAATCTGGTAGTTCTTTGTTTCACACACTCAGATTTCTGTTTTTCAACATTAACGGGCTTTGGGTTTGGACACTTGCGTTCAACATGTCCAATTTGATCACATTTAAAGCACGTTTTCTTTGAAACATCTTTAGCCTGTTGTTGTTTCTTTTTCTGAGCATAGAACTCTTCATTAGACTGTCGTCTAAATTGGAGTTCTTTCTCTTCTTCTGAACTTTTCCCGTGAACAAAGTTCGTCTTTTGCTGAAAATTTGGTTTTTCATTTTGTTTCCAATTTTGATTCTTTTTATAACCCAAACCAGCCTTCATATTCTTCTTTTTGTAACCAGGCTTGTTATAAAAAGTTTTCTTGTTTTTCCCAGCAAATTTTGAAATTTCAGACTTTTCAATTTCAACCATCTTAAAAACTTTATCAATCTTTTCTGAAATCACATTTTGAATCGGGAATACAATATCTAAGAATAATTTGTCCGATCCAATCATGGTATAAACCAATCCTTTTGAATCATCATTCACGACTTTCTCAGATTTTGACTGTTTAATATAGTCATCATGAAAATTTCCCTCATTTTCATCATGTGATTCAGACTTACCTTTGGTTGACTCATCTTTCAAAACGCTATCAACAACCTTACTTACCACCTCTGAATCATCAGCTTCATCAGATTTGGCGTAAGTCACATCGATACTTTCAGGTAATTGGTCAACTATGTTCAGACCTTTTGCCACCTTTTCTTCATCATAAAAAGTATAATTGTTTCTCAATGGTGGTGGTACCTGATGATATTCTGAACCAATACCTTTTTTATTCTTGTTAGTATCTTTGTCATCTGGTGTGATGTTGAAAATGCGTTCGAGAATGTACGAAGAGTTATGATAACTTTGAAGTTTTGTAACAATCTTTTCTTTTTCAACCAGAACTTGTTTAAGATTAGCAACTTCATCAACACACTTGTTTAATTCAAGTTGCTTTTCTTTAATCTTTCTCTCATACAGTTCTTTGGTTGTTAAAGTTTCAGACAATCTTTCATCAAAACATTTAACTTGTCTTTTCAAAGTATCATAAGCTTCTTGTACTCTCTGACTTGACCATTTCAAATTATCATACTCTTTTTGAAAATCTTGAAACTTATTTTCTTTTTCAACACAACCAACACATTTTGCTGTACATATTTCTCTCAAAATCTCATTTTCTTTTTCAAAATCTTGACATTTCTGTGTCAGCTTTTCAACCTTTTGTTTCAAAATTTCTTCTTTTTCAATCATTTCTTTACATTTTATTTTGAAAACATTTTCAAGTTTATTTGTTTCAATATCTTTTGTTTTTATCAATTCATCTTTTTTAGTACAGGCTTTGCCCATTTCTATGCAATTTCTGCACTTGTTTTCATTTTTATCTACGGTTTCAACATTTGATAAATCAGAAGATTCATTTACCTCAGTTTCTTTCAGCATCGGTGATTCTTCTGTTTCAGCTTTCTGAACTTCTTCTTTCTTTTCTTTTTCTTCAACATCATTCTTTGCCAGAATCTTCACCTCTTCTACCAGCCTTTTCAACTCTTCTTCTTTCCTCCTCTTCATTTCTACCACCTTTGGCAGACTTGCTTCAAAAATTTCTTTTATTTTGTTCAACAGATCAGCCTCATACCCTTTTTCAGATAGCCTTCTTATGTGATAAGTGTCCTGATCTGGAAACAGATTTGTTACTGCATCGAAATCCACCTTTGTCGGATCAACCACTGGATTACCCTGTGGATCCATGTAACATTCCAATTCATCATTCCATCTTTTGGCTCTCCGAGCTTCTTTGAATGGTTCATTCAACTTTCTAATCTCATATCTCGCACTATCTCTTCTCCACCAATTTTCATAATCCGCATCGGCTACAAATGCGGATCCAGCATAATCTTCTTCTGGAAGAATTTGACTCCAGTCATAACCCTCATCGTCTTGAATAACCGCCATCGCCCTAGATCTTTCCTTTGACGACCCTTCATCGATCTGTTTCTGATTCACATTTGATGATCCACTGTTGCGATAATAAATTGCTTTCTTTTAATAATAATCTCTGAATGGATTCGTGGGTTCGTCAGTTTCCCTGTTTGTACACTCTCTTTTGAAGTGTCCTTTCTGTTTGCATTTGAAACAGGTAACTTTTGCCTTATCAAATCCCAATTTTGAATCAGCAGATCCCAAAGACGATCTTCTAGTGATCTGCATTAAGCGTTGTGTTATCCTCATTGTGCTAGCCATGCACCATTTAATATCCATTAGCTCCATCTCCTCTGGATCGATCTGATCATAATCTTCCTTTGTCATTTTTGGGTTTCCAACTTTTCCCGCGATCAGACTTTCGTACGATTCCAGGACATATGCTAAGAACATCATTTGTTGCTTGGCAGCTTCTGCATTCAGACTTTGAGAGTTTTTTAGATCTATAGCGATATTGCAATTGACTGTGTTTGGATTCGATGAATTTGAACCAATTGAATGATAACCCAAATCTCTTGAAGAACTTTGCTGAGATGAATCCCTTGAGCTTCCAGCACTAAATCCCGTTTTTGACTTTTGATCAAACATGTTTCCTCTGTAGTATAAATCAACATTTTGTTTATACAGCTGGCTTCCCATTTTGTTTTGTCTCCTGATTTCTAGATCATGCCCCTCAAGTTTCTCAATCAGCCAGTCTAGAGTCACCTTGCTCATATCATTGCTGTTTTTGAGAATCATGACATAGTATACCAAGTCTTCTTCATTTGGAACAGCTTCTATCAACTTATCAATGACTCTTCATTATTTTTTGACACACCAACTCTCTCCATTTCAAGTTTAAGGTGACAGAATCTTTCAATCATATGTGGAACAGTTTCACCTTTCATACAAGCAAACAAATTAAATTCTTTTTTCAATAACGAACGCTTGTTTTTAATAATCAGCTCACCACCAGTACATTTTCTTTCTAAAGCTTCCCATAAACCCTTTGAGGTTCTCTGATGTTCAAGTAGTGAAATTATATCTTCTCTCACTGACTGATGTAACAATGTAATCATTCTGTGTTCAGCTCGAACATTTTTTAAATCTTTTTCTGTGAACTCTTCATCAGTTAATAACGCCCCTCCTTCTTTTGTTGGTTCTTTGAATCTTTTTTTTTATTTTAACCAACTTTCAGGTGCAAAAGCTTTTACCCAACCCTCAAACCGATTTTTCCACCAGTTATAATCTTCAACATTCATTAATTTCGGTGGTTTCTGTTGGTTTCCATACATATTGTCATATTTCAAATTATCTGAAAGCTCTTTTGAATAATCTCTTATTTCAGATCTTCTTTTGGATGATTCTGAAGTAAAAGCATTGTAAAACGTGTTGTAAAATTCTTCACCACCGCTTGACATCTTCAAATAAATTCTTGATATTCGCACTTTGTAAATTACCTGCAAAAGATTCACACAAATGATCAGATAAAAATGAAATGGATCATATAATAACACTTGATTGAACGTGAAATGACACTCAATCGGATAGGCTAAAGAGTGGCCCGAGCAGATAACTAGTGATGTTGCTCGAACGGATGAACTGGTCGTTCGGATGGGACACTGGCCGAACAGATGACACTGTTCGGGTGGGTGCTGTTTGACCAATTGACACGCTGTTCGATCAAGAAACACTTATGCTGTACGATCGACCTTTTTTAGACTTTACACAACTTCAAGTGAACTGAATCAATTCCAAGCGACCTCGTGCGAACTGGGTTGATGTGAATTGAATTTGGTGCGAACTGACTCACACCGTGTGAACTGATAGTCTTATTGATCAAACTGTGCGAACTGGGAGTTCACTTCATGCGAACTGATGATATCTCATGCGAACTGAAGAAGTTTCAAACTAATTGGACACTTTCAAGCGAACTGGAAGTAAATTTCATACGAACTGGCGGGTTTTCAAACGAACTAATCCAACAAAGTCCAATCCGTACGAACTGGATGAATATTTCACACGAACTGACCTCAATTTGTACGAATTGAGCTGTATTTCAAACGAATTGATGATCCTCCAAACGAACTGGGGTCAATTTCACGCGATTTTGGACCAAAAATCTTAGATTTCTCTTAAACGGCTTAGAATTTTGACCTGAAAATTTGTAGGGTTATAGATCAGCTAATTTCGCACAACATATAAAAAAATAAGCTAATTTGGACTGTAAAATCCCGTTTAATTTTGCGTTTTTTCAGTTAGAAACATGAAGAGATGAAAAGATGAAGAAATTCGACAAATCTGGATGATTTTTGGATCTGATTCTGATCAATTCTTGAACGATTCTGTGCGTTTGATCTTCGCAACCGAGCTCCAGCTCTGATACCACTTGTTAGGACCGGTTTTCGATTCCGAAATGATTGCGAACCGACCGTGCGACGTGCCGAATCCGTGCACGAACGAGACCGAAACACAAAACCGTACTAAATCTGTAATTCCATTGATAAATCTGAAAGTTGTACAATTCCGTGAATCACTTAGGAGAACTTTCTCTCTCTAGACTTTCTCTCTCTAGAACAAGCTCCTCCAAACCTCTCAAATGCCAAATGAGCCAAAAGTTCTAATTCTAATCCCTAAGGCATCTATTTATAGGCCAAGGCTTATAAGGATTTCTCCTTATTTACAAGATTGCCACCTATAAGGATTTCTCCTTATTTACAAGATTGCCACCTTGCCTTTATAACTACATCACTTAACATAAATTCTAGTTCTCTTCTAATTCTGCTACGGTTCTGATTGACGGAGGTGATAGACATACTGCACTAACAATACTTTCAAAATCCTACCCATCTATCGGGTATCTTTACCGAAGTTATCATCAAGTAACCATTCTTATATGGTTTTAGACGTCACTTTAATTTATTTGGTCGTCTTAGCGAAATTTATCGTTTTTATTTAGTCGAGTCCTTTATTCTTTATTCTTTATTCTACCCCCTTAACTTGTCTGTGTGAATTTCCTCACTTATGGCAGTCAAACTTTATTCCCTATGTCTTAGCATTCATATTAGTTGGTTCGTATTTTCATTTACTTTAATCTTTGTCCCTTCTCTCGGGCTCGTTACTCTAACGTAATACGCTTCCGTCATCCACTTGCGTTTACGTTTACCATTAAACATTTTACTTATTTGACTCATTTGGGTACCTTTTTAATTTGTCCCATTAACCCTGTCCTTACTACATCGGATGTAAATGTGTCCGCTATAAGAAGTTCATGGTATCATATGCCACTACTTACTTGGCCAGAGTAAGCGTTTAACACATGACACACATGACCTTTTTATAGTTTGCACATCACGCCCCATGTAAGTAACGCCTTTATTAATTTTTTTGGAAATAATATCCTGGATAGGTATTCTATTCAGGTTTTCTAAGTTTCTAATTTACATATGCAACACTCATTCACTACATGTTTGTTGCATATTGCTATTTGTGCGATTATATTTAAAAGCGTGCACCTGGTAATGCTTGCCCTGATGGACGTTCCTTGCCATTATTCCTATTCGCGATTGTTACGCAATTTGGTCCTTAGTGAGCAAGCTCCACTTGTCATACTTCGGACCGTTCTTCTATCCTAACCGTTACTTGTTACACCCTCGCCATCTTCAGATGCGAGTATCCTTCAATTAAAATATTTACAAAGGTTAGTAATTTCGACATAAACTAAACGCCCGTATTGTAATACAAGGCTTTTTACTATACGTGCCAACGCACGTGATTTCGTTAACTATACCAATCATTTTCATCGGAGTAACGTGTATTACACGATAACCATATGTGTTGTTCACAACACTTTAATCATACTAAACCATTAACATACATGTACTTACCGGATTTGCGATCAAGCCTCGAACCGAACACTTTATTCTTTTAACCTTGAGCTCTGATTACCAACTCGTAACACCCTTGCTATTATTTTAACGGTTTTCGTTGAAATTAAAAACATAAACATGTAATTATGATTACATATTCTTAGGAAAATACGAATTTGTTAAAAAACTTTTCTTATAAAAAGTGTTATACAACATAATGTACAAGTTTGTTGTTTAGAAATAACGACGAGGCAACGTGCGGAAGCTTCACTTTCTTGTGTTCGGTTCTTGTTAGACACTTGATCTTCATCCGGAAGGCCGATATCAATTACCTGTATTCAAAACCCATTCAAATGTTAGTTTTGACATTAATATGACATAATCCATCAAGTTCCTTGACCTGAACAACGAAATAAACAAAAAAAATGCAGATTTTACCCCTGTCGCGTGCCGCGACAGGGTTCTCTAAATCCGTCGCGGGCCGCGAGGGTGGTCGCGTGTCGTGACTACCTTTCCCCTTGGCTGTCGCGCGACGCGACCAGCTAGTTTCAGCAGAAAGTTGTTTTCCTTGAGCTGCAGATTCCCAGCTCCAAATACTCAATCCTAAGTTGCACAAAAACGTGCATAACTTTCACACTACACGTCCGTTTTACGCGATTCTTTTTCCTACGCGTTCGTAATTTAATTCTCCATCACATGGAGTTAAAATCCAACATCCAAACTAACAAAATTCCAAATTTTTAAGCAATCGGCTTATTATTCAAAATCAACATTTTGACCCATTTGTATTTAAAACCACTAACTCAATTCTTAAACAATCAAAATACATACGCTAATGTATTTAACACACAAACCTTAGCTTGGGTTCATATTTTTTTTTATAAATAGCGCGACTAGTACGCAAACTATGTGCATAAGCTGTTTTGACCCGTTTAGGGAATTCAAGCAATTTAGTCTAAAAATTGCTCTTTTCTTTTGACACTTCTTAGTTCCATATCTAATTAACTACATATATTCCACCATAACTATTTCGTGGTGGATTTAACATAATGAACCCCTTTTTTCCAAATTTTACCCTTCAACTAGTCATTTTACGCAAATAACCATTTTTAGATATTTGGCCCGAGAACCCTTATTCCTATAAGTTGCATGCTTATCTAAGGTTTACATTACCCTAAAACATGTTTCTAAACAGCCCATAATGGTTGTTTACCCGATTTACCCATCAAGGTCTTTTTGGTCCACTTTATGTCCTTCGTTTTACGGCAAAGGACCATCACTATCTATTTGACCAAATTAGCACTTTTAACTACCACATAATTAAACGTACCTGGCTCAGATCAACATATTGACCCGTTTTAATACCTTGTCTTCACTTATTTTCTGTTTCATAAAATTGCTAATTCATGAGCCGTTCATCCTACGAGCATGAGACTCGACATATATTTATTAGTTGTTAATTGTCAAAGGGTATCAATACTACCATTTGATCCATTTTACCATTTTTATTAGTTTAGGCTTACTTAATAAGTAGTCGTACGAAAATTGATTTTATCTTAGTCTTTTCATGACTACTTTACCGTTCCACCCCGTTATACCATTACTTTGGTTTTTAACACTCGATTTTAGTTCCGACCCGTGTCATTTCGTGTCGGTAACCATATTTCAAATATCATCTCAATTGTATTTAATACTTACAGAATCGATACATATTCTACAAAAAGGCATAAGTTTCACTTACCTCGCATCCGAACCACGCTTTTCATTTCCTTCTTGATTCATTTGACACGCTCCCTCATCAAGCTTCCACCTAGCTCATTAGGCATCAAACTATCATCATAATTCGTAAGACGGTTAGATTAGTCATTATCAATTATAACTACCCCACCTTACGGGTCTTATGTCAAATTTATCACTCGATCAAATCATTTGTCAGTTTGACTTCCTAAAAGTCAATTTATCTATTAACATATTCAAACGCACATTTGGTTCATTGAACCCACTTAGACATTTTCATCCGAACTCTTAACAATTCTAGTTTTTACACACCAATTAGTAGGTAATATGATTTCTAGCATCCATATTCATGATATAAATTGCTAATTTCACTACAACATTCAAAACCCAATTCGGTTCATGTATGATCAATACCCAAACTTGTAAATTGTTTAAGTATCTAGCTTCAACTATCAATTGTGATGATTCCTAGCACAAGCACATCATTATCTTCATTATTAATCAAAACCCACTTAGCACATTCAAGGGTAATCATCAAATCCCTAGTTTTTAATACTAATTCATCAAGTTTTCAACTAGGGTTTGTCTCTAAACATGAATTCCTCCTAGTTTCACCCAAATATCAATCATTCAAGCTTGAATTTTGATTTTCATAAGTTCATCAAGAAATCCCTACTTCATTAATATCAAAAAAATTGACATACCTTACGATCCCCACGACTAGGTGATCGTTCCTATGTATTCATGCATTGATTTAGGGCTTGAATCAAGCTTCAATTTGTTGATTTTGCTGAAGTTAGGGTTTGAGCCCCTTGTGAGCTCTCCTGGTCGATCTCCCTCACGCACACACACTGTGTGTTGTGTTTTATTTTTTATTTTAATAACCCAAGTTTCTTACTTAACATTATTAGCCCCTCATGTTTCGTTAATTAGTAAGTAGGCTACAACCTACTTATTTTCAACAATATTTTGTCTTGTTAACTAGGTAAAACTTTCCTAGTTAGCTTAGTGAGTTCGGGATAGTCATAACCCGTTTCATTTTAAGTCCCGTTAACTCGGGCCTCTTCGCATACTTTGTTTTCTCAAAGTATTTACCCTACTTTTTAATTAACATCTAGTTTATTTATTTAAATCCTAATATTTACCGGGTTAATTTTTGCCACTAACAGTATTTTACCCGTCATTACTATTAACGTGCTTTGATTACCAAACCCGTTTTTGGGGTGTTACATGATGATATGCCAGTAGGTTTTTACACGCTTAGTAAATTGTTTTCGAGATATAAACCTAAATATCAAATACTTACTTATCTCGTGAGGAACATCTCTCGGATATATGGGTAACCCCGGAAATCTTCTTTGAGAGATTGCCTGATTCTGAGATACTAGGTATTTATACTGTTTGAATTCTGGGGTATTATACTTGGTCTTCTGATATTGCGGAAGCAATGGCCTAGACCTCGTATAATACTTTACGCGCTTTAAAAGCTTACCCTCTGCATAAAAATTGAAAATATCGAAAGACATAATTCAAGTGCAGTTGTAAAGAAGATTCCCAAAGGGAACACACCTCAAGTCGAGCCTTCAACTCTTTGACTGAACGGTAGTTCATACCTGAGCTTTCAAGGTCTCGCACTAACCCAGATTACAGATATCAAATTGGTATACTCACCTGTAAGACTGAATCTAGGGAATTTTGATACGGGAGTATATTCTGAGGTGGGACACCCGAATAAGTTTAAGTCCTTAAAACACTAATTTCGTATCTCGAATCAATTGAACTTTGTGTGAAAATTTAAGTGGATCAGTATACTGACAATCTAAGTGAATCGTTTAGAACCTAAAGTGATTAAAGCTCAACGGTACTAGTGATTTTTCATAAACTGATATGATCCTCTGACGCGAAGTCAAACAAAAATATTGTCTGTAAATATGTTTGTAAATATTTCTTCACTGCTTTATGTTTCAGAAAATTACAAAAAGATTTTGATTTCATTTTCGACAACCAATGTCTGAAAGCTGAGTTTCAAAATCTAAGTATGCTGAACGTGTTTCTGAAAATAAAACAAGTTCATTAAGTTGAAACTTATAGTTTTAAATTCAAAAATAAAAAAACAGTTTGTGAAATCTCCAATGTCATTAATTTGGACTTGGATGATAAATCGTGGAGGTTTTGGATTCTTAAATTGTTAAAATCTCTTATAAAGAGCAAGGTTTCAATCTTGGATTCTTAATACTGCCAAATCTTTGAAGATTGTTGATAGGGGGAGAGAATCAAGTCAGTCCTGGATATATTCATATTATTATATTTAGAGCCAGGATCTTGATTAAAAGTGTTTGAGAGCCAGGTCATCATTCCTGGAGAATCAAAAATGTTTTAGCTTATGCTGAGAGCCAGGTTTTCAATCCTGGATGATTCAAAACATTTTCACTTATAAATGTTTGGGAATTTGCAGATGAAAGTTGATACGTGGTTGAAAACCGGTGTTCGTAATCGTATAACTTAATGTTTTTAGATGAGTTTTAATTCCGAATAGCCTACTTTTAATTAAATATGTGTTTTGCAGGTTTGATGGAGTTTAAGGAGCTTTTCGGGAGCTTTACGGATCACCGGGACGAAAATTGGACAACCGGGACGCGTTACGGATCAACCGGGAGTGCAAGAAGTGAAAATTGGAGATTGTGAGTTGGAGAGGCCGTCGGCCATTGAAGCCCGTATCCAGTCAATCAAGGCGTCGGCAAGAAATGAGATCAGGGGAACCCGTCGGCGACGGGGTCAGGCCCGTCGGCGACGGGCAGTGATTTTTGGTTATGCGATTTTTGGGATTCTTGGTGTGAGGAACGATTTTGATTGGCTCGGGGGCCATTAACTCGTAAGTTACAACATCTTGGGAGTTTGAATCTTCATCCTGGGAGGCTAATTCACCTACCACTTCACTTCCATTCCATCTCTAACACTAAGCTTGAACCGAATCATCAAGAAGCATCATCATCACTCACCAATCATTCCATTAAACCCTAATATCCATTCATCCATATCCATTGAACCTTTCACCATTACAAACCCTTCACCTTATCATTTCATCATCTCTCAAGCTTCAAGATGATCTCAATCAAGTCTCAAGCATCCAGTGATCGAGTTCCTTCCACCATGAGCGGCTAATCACCTTGGTTTCACCCCGGTGTAGGTAGTTGTTTAATTTAGGGGTTTGAATTGTATATTGATTCAACTTTGTGACAAATTGTGTTGATTTTTGAAACCATTGACAATAGTTTACATTTGTTTCGTATTCGTAAATTGTCGAACGATTATAAAGTTATGACTTTGCGAAATGGTTATGTGTAGTTATGCGTTGTCGTGGTTAGGTTTTACTTTTGTTGATTACAAAGTGCATTCTTGTCCGTTTTTCGAAACGTTGATAGTTATTGGCACCTAAGTCACAGTACACTAAATTCGTTAATCATTATACAATTGAGTTGAATCTAAACTTGTAGAAACCCTAGGTTGGCAATTACCGAAACCGGGTGTGAACCCTTTTTATAATTATTGTTTAGTAATCAAGTTTTCTTGCAATCGTTAATCATTAGTCTCTAATCAATTAAACCAATTCTATTAGTCTAATTCACATCTTTTCATCTAAATAAAAATACAAAAAAATAGTCTAGCAAGCTTCATAAATTGTGACATTTGTTCTAATTCAATCGAATCTATTCGCAAACCACATACTCTTCGTGGTTCGACCCCTTACTACCACTAGCTAATTGTTAAGGGTAAATAGGGTTATAAATATTATCTTTGACCGGAGCGCGACACTCCGATCAAAAGTTCCAGATTACGATCCCGATAGCCGAGTCTAAGGGGGAGTCTGAAGACGAGCTCAACGCAAGGGAAAGCTTGTATCCGGAAAGCCAGGTGTCGATCCCAAAAGCACGGAAGCTTGATGAAAGGGGGAGCCTGAAGAAAGAGTCTACTGAAAGGGGGAGAAGCTGAAGACAGATCCACGGGGATTCTGTTCGAGCAAGATGGAGTCTGTGTTGCAGATGATATGTTAAAGCTTCAAGAAGATTCAAGAGAGAGAGAAAGACAAGACGCTACGAGATTGACTGCGACAATATCCAAGGGGGAGTATGTTAGTGCAGTAATGTCTATCGCCTCTGTCAATACGATTCATAGCTGAAATCAGAAGAAAACAAGACATTATAGTGTTATATTTAGTGAAAAGGCAAGGTGGCAATATTGTAATTAATGAGAAGTCTCATTAAACCCCTTGGCCAATAAATAGGAGAGTAGTGTCTTTAGGGATGACAATGGGTCGGGTTTAGGTAATCCCAAACCCAAACCCGGTTAGATAAGCTTGTCCCAAACCCGTCCCAAAACCCGTCGGGTTTCTAGCGGGTAAATACCCATCGGGTATACCCGCGGGTTTCGGGTAAACCCGTTAATTTAAAAAGATTACTCATTGGGTATACTCATCTCAAAACCCACTGGGTATTTATCGGGTAACTACTAACCGGTTACATTTTGTATTGTCATTATAAAAATATATATCAAATAACTACAATGTATACGGAATAGAATACCTATATGTGTAAAAAATGGATGTATCATATATATACATATTTAATAATATAAAAGAAATTATATCGGGTATACAATCGGGTAAACGGGTACACTCTATTGGGTAATTGGGTCGGGTAAACGGGTATATCATTAAGTCCCAAACCCGATTAACCGACCCAAAACCCGTCCCAAATATGTCGGGTTTCGGGTTTACCCAGCGGGTTTGGGTTTGATTGTCATCCCTAAGTGTCTTAGTTTTAGAACTTTTGTCATTTCACACATTTGGAGCATAGGAGCTAGAGAGAGAAAGTAGAGAGAGAAAGGCAAAATGTGATTCAAGTTTCTTTGTACTTTTCAGTTCTATCAATCGAATCACAGATTATAGTACGGTTCTCGTGTTCGGTCCACACACGTGTACGGATTCCGCACATCACACGTGTCGATACGCAATCGTTACGAAGTCGAAAACCGATCCTACAAAGGTTGATAAAAGAGAAGGCCCTAACTAGGGGGGTATAATCCGTTAAGACGAAGTCATGAAAATAGACAACCATGGTTGCAAACTCTCGCTACATCACCTATGTCTATAAAAATTATAAAAATTTATCTATAACAAAACATAAATTGACTTAATTTAAGTAGATTGGTCAAATGTGACAAATATTTTGAGTTCAAACCTTGATAAAGAAATAACATTTAGAAAAAAATGACTTAATCAAATAAAAAGATTAAATGGGATTTGTAAACATAATCATATCAATTAGGAATTTGGTAAGTTATAAGTTTGACATTAAAAGTAAAAAATACATAAAAAAGAAACACACTTTGAAAGAGATTCTGTGAGATTTGTAAACATAATCATATCAATTAGAACAACATTAGCGCTCTATTTCAATAATGTCCGGTCCATTTGGCCTAATTAAAATTCAGGCATGGAGGATTTTAATACTAACTTCGTAACACTAAGATACTAACTATTAACATGGTTAGTGACATTCTTACCGTGCGCCTTTAAAAAAACATTTATAATACGTAATAACATAATTCAAATTCAAAATTCAATATAATATAATATAATAAACACATAATCATTCCATTAGCAATTATTAGCAAATTAGTAATACTCATATAATCATATTCACAATTCCAAACTAACAAGAAATTGAAAGTAACCTAATTCACAGTTCCATTAACAAATCCAAAATTTAGTAGTTTTAAATCTTTGAAAGTTGACACAAATCAACAGTGAAAACCGAATATGGGTTCAGGCTGACGATGGTTGATGGGTTGGGTGGATGTAGTGCGGATCTAGAATATTATTATAGGGGCAACGTTTCAAAGAAAAGGGGTAACGAAATCGAAAAAACGTTAAATTTTTTCCAAAATTTACACTAACATCGGAGCGTCAAGGGGTAACGGAGATTACCCCTCCGTTACCCCTTCTTGAAGGGTAGATCCGCCCATGGCAGTGGTGGACTGATGGCTAGGCGGTGGCCGGCAAGGTGTGTGAGGGAGGAGGTTTTGAGTCTGAGCTGAGGAGTGAGACGTTCTGTTTGCATATTACAAAAAAATGGCGCAGGTGGGACTAGGGATCAACTCGATGCTAACCGGTACCGGTACCGAAAATCCCTAAAAATGAGTACCGGTATCAGATATACCCGGTACGGTACTAGTATCTGAGGGTAAACCGGTAAATACCGGTACCGAAAACGTCTAAAGTCGGTACCGAAAATATTTCGGTTCGGGAATATCGATACGGGTACCGGTACCCGATAACATTTGCTCATCCGTATGTGGGACTTGAACCCGAGACCCTTTGGATGGTAACCAGTGCATTATCCGCTTAACGATTATTGTTTATTGTATATGGTTTCACCTCTAATAATATTTATGGGTTCACTTATGTTTAATTATATAAAATCTAGAGAAAGATGCCCGAATCTTCACCACTTCCACCTTTCACCACCACCACCTCACCCCGCGGGAAAAACACCACCACCTCACCCTCCCACCATCACCTTCAACCTCATACACCACTGCCACCATCACCCTCCATTTCGTCCTGCAAAACCCTTCAACCCAACCCCGTTTTCCGCCATTAAAGTCTTGTGCAGCTTTTCTGGAATACCAAGGTAAGATTGTTGCTCTTCGTAGGGTCTCAGTCACTACTAAGGTAAGATTGGGAAAGATGAGGAGGGTGAGGTGGGTGGTGGGTAGGGCTGCAAACGAACCAAATGTTCGACGAACCGTTCGGCGGGAGGTTCGTTTGTGTTCGTTCGTCATTAAACAAACGAACACAAACAAGAAATTCTGTTCGTTTAGTTAAATGAACAAACGTGAACAGAGGTCGTGTTCGTTCGTTCATTTATGTTCGTGAACGTTCAGGAACGTGTCCGTTTGTGTTCGCTTGTTCATTACTGTTTTTAGTTTTTATATCTATTTAAATACTTCAAAATTCCGAAAAATTAAATATCTAATAAATGTCAGTGTATTATATATTGTTTGTGCTCGTTTGTTTCCATTTGTGTTCATGAACATTAGTTTGTGCTCATTTGTGTTCGTCAACGTTCATTTTTGTTCGTTGCCTAAAATTAACAAACGAACACGAACAAGTTCATTTCCTTAACAAACGAACACGAACATAAAACTCGTTCGATAAGTGTTCGTGAACGGTTCGCGAACACATATATTTCTTAACAAACGAACACGAAAAAGGTCTTGTTCGTGTTCGTTCGATTCTTTTGCAGCCCTAGTGGTGGGTCCCACATAAATTTTTAAATATTAATTATATTTCTGTTAACTTTTTAGTTATTTATTTAACAGTAAGGGCATTTAGGTAATTTCACACCCACTTAACTGAATAAACTAACATTCATCCGCTTCAGGGACTATCCGAGAACGAGTGTACAGAAGTTGACGACTATAGCTGTAATTTTAGAAGTGTAGTGACTATAAGTGAAATCTGAACAAACCACAGAGAGTATCTGGATATTTTTCTCTAAAATCTATATTAAAATTTTGAAAGGTTGTGGGTTTTCTTTGAACTTGTACCAACCAATGTAGGTCCGCCCTAATAGAGTTCGTTTTACACCCTATGTGAAAGAGGTATAAGATAGTTTCACTAAATAAAAAATTATACTGAAAACTTAAAATAAGTTTTATGAGAAAATAAATTATTAAAATGTCAAAGAGGTATAACATAGTTTCACTAGATAAAAAATTATACTGAAAAATTAAAATTTGTTTTGTGAGAAAATAAATGATTAAAAGATTGCCTACAAGAAATACATATTCTATTTAGATTTAGGGGCTGTTTGGTAGCCTCTGAATGGTCATTAAGAAGCTACCTCTAAATGGAACCATTAAGAATTTTACAAATGAGAACATAGAAGAATGTGACATGTGATGATTTACCATTCAGATGTTATCTTTTAACCATTCAGACTTGAGGTTACCTCTTATTCATTCAGATGTTTTAAACCATTAAAAGGTAGCATCTGAATGGTCATTAAGAGGCTACCAAACATCCCCTTAGGTTTAGTGGTCGGGGTAAGAAGTTATTCAAAAATGTAAAGCGGATAGACCCGATGTCACGTGCATAGCACGCGGTGTTAGGCCCAGTACAAGTTGGGTGTCCCTAAACGGAATAGCCACAAATTATGTGGTCCTTTTATTATCTCTTTCTAAATTATACAAGAGAGATTTATGCACTATATACATTAATAAATATAAACCATCTACTTTTTATCCTTAAAAAACTTCAAATTAACAAAAATATTGTATAAATATGAGGATTATTGTTTTCTCATTAATCTCTTGTAAAATTTAAAATCATAAAATTTAAAATCATAGATAAAAAATAAATTAGTTTGGTTGCTATTTAACCTACACACTTGTAAGGCACGTATAAAATTACATTACTTGTGTAGTAGGTAAATGATAAAAAAAAACATATGAACACAATACTTTGATGATTCTTCTAAAAATATGATAAACTAATAAAAAATGGTTTAGATTTATTTTTTTGTTTTTGTAATAATTTAGCATTATGTAATTATTGTCAGAGTATCATTGTTATGTATTACACATAAAACAAATGATGGCAAAATTTCTATATACGTGTATTTGTTAAAATAAGAATATATGTAAACATAATTGTGTTAAAATGGTAACTGTTATGGGTGAAATTCAGAGCCTATATCCTGGTCAATATTTTAAGCTATATCTTAATTGTATGATATGTGTTTAAACCCAGGATGCTCATTCAGGATATTGGTAACATCCTGAATGGTATCCTGAGGATCACTAACAGATTGTGTGCAGGAGTATGAGTCCAAGCTCGCAACGTTCACGAAGACCCTTTCTCCGGGAGACTCGGTCCAAGTCGTTCGAATGAAGACGTTGAAGCCGCTTTACTCGGTCCACAACGTTAATAATGGAATATTCGGGAGCATCCCCCGTTTGTAGGAATTTTAGTTTGTATGTCATAGCTATAAATAGATGGATAAATCATATCGAATAGGACATCACAACTACATTCACTACTCTCACACACTTACTCTCTCGCAATTTTCACTTTCACAAAAAGCGTTGTAACACTTAGCGATCTGATCAATATCCTGCACTGTATCCTGACGTTTAAAGCAATAAGAAGAACAAGGCAGTTGCGATTGTCAGCTCCTGAGGTTTTGTACCGGCGATCTAGATTGATCAAGGGCTTTCCTCGTATATCTCGTGTCACCCCCTTTACTTTTTGCTCATACTTTGAAGGTAGATACAGCTCAATATCCTGAGTCGTATCCTGAAAACTGTTTTTACAATCAACTTAAATCAGCATATTTTCAACACATTTTCTTAGCACACTACCTCACATAACTAATTTGATCACTTAATTGCTTCGGTAATTTTTGACCAAAACAATTTGGCGCCCACCGTGGGGCAAGTGGTGCTATCATTACTAAAAACTCTTGCGAAATCGTTACTTGGTTTTCTATTCTCAAAACTTTTTGCCACACTATTTACAATTGCCTCGAGATCAAACATGAGCTCTTCCACCATGTCCGCTACAACCTCTGCCACTACTGGTCCGGTGCTTTCACCACCTCCTCCAAGGATCCAAGCTTCTTCACAACTTCAGGATATTATCCCTACTCGGAGCATTCAGGGATCTGCTCCTGTTTTGGCTTCTAATGATGAAATTCTAACCTTATTTGGAAGTGTACAGGAACAGATGAGGCAGCAACAGGAAACAAACCAAATGCTGATAAGAGAAATACAACTCTTGAAATCCAGCTCGAGCAGGCCCGCTGAGGATATTGTCACTCCTTTACAACCCATAACTTTAAACTTTAGTTCGGCTGTATATACTGAGGATAACAGAGGAAATATTGTGCCTAGCCATTCCCAGAATCATACTCCTGAAATACCCTCCTCGGTCAGGATGTCAACTGTGAGGAGCTCAGGATATGCTTCAGGATATGGCCAGAATCCTCAGACTGGTAACGTGTTAAATAATAATAATATTCTTGCTACTAACAATAGTGGATCTTTGCAGGATGCAGGTATGACGTCAGCATTTACTAGGGAGCTCCAGAAATTGAAGGACATGATATCCAGTGTACCTAGGGTGGTCCAGCCAATTCCGGAAGTGTCCCAAGATAGCCACAGGATATCTCGGTTCGCACATCCTATTTGTGATGCTAAAATCCCAAAAAGATTTCAAACTCCCAATATGAAGCTCTATGACGGAACTACGGATCCTGAAGAACATATTACCCAGTATAGGGAAAGAATGGAGATTAACCCTATCCATCCGGAGCTCAAGGAAGCATGCCTATGCAAGGGTTTTGGTTCTACTTTAACGAGATCGGCCTTAAAATGGCTTTTGAATGTTCCTCCTCATTCGATTACATCATTTGCTCACCTAGTGAATTTATTTAATAGTCAATTTTCTTGCAGTCGAAGTTTTGAAAAACTAACAAGTGATCTCCACAGGATAACTCAAGGACCTCAGGAATCCTTAAGAGATTATGTGAACAAGTTTAGCTGAGAGTCCTTAGATATTCCACATCTTGATGTTGCAACAGCTGTGCAAGCTTTCAAGATGGGGCTGCAAAAAGATTCACAATTTTACCAAGATCTTGTAATGAACCCATGCAGGAACTTGGATGAAGCTCGAAACATGGCCCTAAGATATATTCGACTGGAGGATGACAAAAAGATGCAAGAGAGGATGAACTCGTCCACCACTTATGAGTCGACTAATAGGAAGTCAGAATCCTCATTTAAACCATATCGCTCTAAGCCCTATGGCAGAAGTGACAACAAGAAAGTGAATGCTGTTGAAGACGAGGATCCTGAAGAATATCCTGAGTTATCTGAATATTGCTTTTCTGTTAACATACCTGAATTAATGTATGCTATGCAGGGTTTAGGAGACAAAGCTAGGTGGCCTCGAAAGAATCAACAAAAAGCTGATTGGAAGGATAAGTCCAAATGGTGTGCCTTCCATGAAGATTTCGGACATGTGACTGAGGATTGCATTGCTCTAAGAAAAGAAATAAGTTATCTTCTAAGCAAGGGATATCTGAAGGATCTCCTAGGAAGAAAAAAGAATAAGGGTCAGGATACTGAGAAGGATCCTGAACGAGCAGCATCACCTCCTGCAGATGCCAAGATAATCAACTTTATTTCAGGAGGATCCGAAATTTGTGGGACTTCGTATTCTGCAGCAAAGAGGCATGCGAAGGAAGCTAAGGCCGAAAGGGGAGATAAACCAGCCAGGATGACTACCCTCACAACTGATAAAGTGATCACTTTTGACGCTGATGACAGGGATACTGTCCAGGATCCTCACCATGATGCTCTGGTAATAACGTTATATGTGGCTAACCATTTTGTACGCAGGATATTGGTGGATAATGGCAGCCCCGTCAACATAATCCAACTAGAAACTTTGAAAAGAATGAATGTATCTCCAATGGATATCACTTCGAAATCCACCGTGCTTGTTAGGTTCAGTGGAGAGGCTAGGAACACAGTGGGAGAGATCAAGTTACCAGTATATGTTAAAGGGGTAAACTCAATACAACGTTTCTGTGTGATGGACTCCCTATCCTGCTATAACATCATATTGGGTAGGCCGTGGATCCATGATATGAAGGTTGTGCCATCAACTTATCCTCAATGCATCAAGATCCCTACCCCTTGGGGGGTTGTTAAGGTTGATAGTGATCAGCAGGAGGCAAAGGAATGTTACTCATCCTCAATGAAATCCTCAACCAAGCCTAATGCTGCATAGCAATTAAAGATGCTGGCCCAGGATATCGTGGAGGCTTCAGAGCAGGATGTAAAGAAAATTATCCTAGATCAGGATAATCCGGATATCTCGGTGCTCGTAGGAACCAATATCTCTCAGGATATTGAAGAACAATTAACTAACTTTTTGAAATGCAGGATGTCGACGTTCGCATGGAAGCATGAGGATATGACAGGCATTTCCAAAGATGTTATAACACATAAGCTCGGTATTGACAAATCATTCAAACTTATCCAACAAAACAGAAGAAAGTTTGCTCCGGAGCGAAATGTGATCATTCAGGAAGAAGTAGAGAGGCTATTGAAATCTAAAATGATCAGAGAAGTCATGTTTCCAAGATGGCTAGCAAATGTAGTAGTGGTACAGAAGAAGAATGGGAAATGGAGAGTCTGTGTAGATTACACATACTTGAATAAAGCTTGTCCCAAAGACCCATTCCCTCTTCCTCATATTGATGCAATGGTGGATGCTACTGTCGGCCATGAGATGTTAACCTTCATGGATGCATCCTCAGGATTTCAGCAGATCCAAATGGAACCTTCAGATCAGGAGGATACTGCCTTCATGACACCAACATGTATTTATTGTTATACTGCTATGCCTTTTGGTTTGAAGAATGCAGGTGCAACATACCAGAGATTGGTGAACATGATGTTTAAAGAGAAGCTGGGGGACACCATGGAGGTATACATCGATGATATGGTGGTAAAATCTAAGAAGGCTGAGGATCACCTCCAGGATATTAAGGGAGCACTTGATATCCTGGATCAGTATAACATGAAACTAAATCCTGCTAAGTGCCATTTTGGAGTGGGGGCAGGAAAGTTTCTAGGATACATGGTGACTAAAAGAGGAATAGAGGCGAGCCCGGAGCAGATTAAAGCTATCTTGGATATCAAATCACCTTCGAATATGAAGGATGTCCAACGGTTAACAGGGCAAGTAGCAGCATTAAACAGATTTATTTCAAGATCTTCGGAAAAGTGCAAGGAATTTTATGATATCCTGAAGAAAAACAAGAAGTTCGAATGGAAAGAGAAGCATGAAGCAGCTCTGCAGGATTTGAAGCAGTATCTCTCAACTGCACCTCTATTGATGAAGCCTGAGAATGGTGAACCACTGTCCCTATACCTCGCAGTATCAGGGAATGCTGTAAGTGCCGTCCTTATAAAGGATCATGAAGGTCAGCAATATCCTATCTATTATGTTAGTAAAAGTTTATTAGATGCTGAAACTAGATATTCACATTTAGAAAAGTTAATATTGGCTCTAGTTATGGCATCGACAAAGCTTAGACATTACTTTGAGACACATAGGATACATGTTAAAAATGTGCTTAGGAAACCTGAGGTGTCAGGCAGGATGGCTAAGTGGTCAGTGAAATTAAGTGCTTATGACTTAGTATACGAACCCAGAAATGCCATAAAATCACAGGCTCTAGCTGACTTTGTGGCTGATTTCAGTAGTGACATTCAGGATGAAGTAGACCTAGAAGTCCAACAGTTAGGAGAATCCTCAGGATCCTGGACATTATATACCGATGGAGCATCTAATGTTAGAGGAGTAGGATTGGGAATACTACTAAAATCGCCACAGGGGGACATATTACCCCAGGCTATTAGGTGTGAGTTTCCTGCTACTAATAATGAAGCAGAATATGAGGCTTTAATTGCAGGATTAGAGTTGGCTAAGAATATGAATATCAAGAATTTGCAAGTATATGTTGATTCCTTGTTAATCACTAATCATTTTAATGGATCCTATGCAGTTAAAGGTGAGAAGTTAATCGAGTACCTCGATCTTCTCAAAAGATTAGCAGGATATTTCGATGTTTTTACACTTGAACAGGTACCAAGAGAAGATAATGCTGAAGCGGATGCCTTGGCAAACTTAGGATCACCAGTCAGGATACCAGAGGGAACCCAAATACCGATACTTCATATCCTGTATCCTGCTATGGATCCCTTCAAAGCTCAGGATAAGGAGGTAACAAGCATTCAGGATCCTGGTCATGATCCTGATAAGGATGATGAATCCTGGATGACTCCAATCATAAGATATCTCAAGGAAGGATACATCCCTAAAGACAAAAATCCCAAGGCATTCAGGATGAAGGTATCGCGATTCACCATTATAAATAATGTTTTATATAAGAAATCTCTTGCAGGTCCATACCTGAGATGCTTGAAGGATCCTGAAACTAAGGAAGTGCTCCAAGATATACATGAAGGGGATTGTGGCAACCACACTGGGGGCAGGTCATTATTCTCAAAAGTATTAAGAACAGGATACTATTGGCCGACAATGAAAAAAGATGCTACAGAATATGCTCGAAGATGTGATGCATGTCAAAGGCACAGTAACATACTACATCAACCAGCTGAACCACTATATCCTATAGCTTCCCTTTGGCCATTTATGAAATGGGGGATGGACAAAGTAGGGAAATTACCAAAAGCTCCGGGAGGAAAAGTCTTTATGCTGGCAATGACTGATTATTTCTCTAAGTGGGTTGAGGCTGAAGCATTTGTTCAAGTTAGAGACCAAGAAGTAGTATCCTTCATAAAGAGGAATATCCTGACCAGGTTTGGAGTACCAGTTGAAATTATTTGTGACAATGGATCCCAGTTTATAAGCAAGAGGACTACTGACTTTTGCAAGAATTGGGGAATCAAAATGATCACGTCTACTCCGGTACATCCTCAAGCAAATGGACAAGCTGAATCCTCAAACAAGATAATTGTCAACAACTTGAAGAAAAGACTAGGAGCTAAGAAAGGAAGATGGGCAGAAGAACTACCATTTGTCTTGTGGGCTGATAGAATAACGGTAAAAAATGCAACTGGCCAGACTCCGTTTTCCTTGGTATTTGGAGCAGAAGGAGTGATCCCAACAGAAATGGTGATACCTACGGCAAGATCTATCCTCCGGGATCCTGAGCAGAATCCTGAAGCTATGTGCCAAGAATTAGACACTGTGGATGAGACAAGAGATGCAACAAAGCTAAGGATGGCAGCATATCAATAGAGGATATCCAGAGCATACAACAAGAATATCAGGACTAGGAGGTTTCAAGTTGGGGATTGGGTGTTAAGAAAAGCTTTTCAGAATACTACTAATCCTGCTGATGGAAAATTAGCTCCAAAATGGGAAGGACCCTATGAGATTGAATCAGAAGCAGGAAAATGAGCATATCGACTCAAGAATATGGAAGGGGATATGCTACCAAGATCCTGGAATGCCATACATCTAAAGCTCTATTTCAAGTGAGTTTAGAATTTAATTTCTAACTCAGGATGGTATGAATTCTGTCTCTTTTCAATATATTTGAGTTTATTTATTCTTTCGAACCCAATACTGACTTAAGCATCGGAGGGGTGTTAGCCAAACTAACACCCACCTTAGTTTAAGGTTGTTTTGCAGGATATACTCCAGGATATGCACTCAGAATAACTCGAAAGATTATAGGATTGGCCCCCTCTCTCACGATTAAGGGATCCTGATCCCTTCACAGGTTTAAAGGTATTCACCTTTCTCTCGAATTGGGTTTAAACACCCCGCCTGGAGCACAAGTTATCCAGGGATAGTTCAAGATAGCGGGACCAGTCCATGTAAAAGTGGCTGACAATTTCGTTATTGTTGGCAATATCCTGGATCCTTAAGGTATATGAGGATTGATCACCCTCTCTCACGAAAGGGTATTTTCATACTCTCTAAGGTTTGAAGGTTTTCGCCTTTCTAAGTCTTGGAGTTTATACACTCCCGCCTGTAGCGCATGAAAATCAGGGTTTATCCCCAGGATATTAAAGGTTTATCCCCAGGATATTAAGGGTTTATCCCCAGGATATTAAGGGTTTATCCCAGGATATTCAGGATTTATTCGATAAAGCTAAAGTACGACGATGTTTACATTCCTAAGTCTTCAAGTATGTTGAACACAGGGGACATACATCATACAATTTAAAGGATGAATTCAAGCTTATAAATCTGCACTGGGGACATTCCTATGATGGAAAATTGGAATTGACTCTTTGGGAATCTCTGGTATGATCTCTCATTTTTATTTGGATAACTTGAGTTTTATAGATTATATGTCAGTATCCTGAGCAGGATATATCTCAGGATACTCTTATAATGTGTCAAAACTGTTTTCATAAATAAAATTCATGTAGTAAAGGTATAACAGCAGAAATAAAGCCAAAAGGAAAGTTATATTATTAACATATCAAAAGTTGTGCTTTTGGTGTCACCTCAAACCAAGGTCCATCCACCAAAAGCACGATTAGTCCCATACCATATGTACTTAACAGTTGAAGGTTTTGTCTCAAACTAAGACCCATCCACCTCCAACTGTTATATTATCCAAAAGTAAAGCATACTAACATTGATGACCAAGGGCTTCGTCCTGAAACTCAGGATCCCTCCACCTTTGGCCATCATATTGTTTAAATGCAGGAAAAGTAAAGTAAAGTGCAGAAAAGGTAAATTGTTTTGGAGTTACAGACCAACGATCAAATTTAAAAAATGGGCTCCGGCCTAGGCATCAATATCCATCATCGCCCACTTGAATGCCCTCACACAGCGGCATCATCTACAACCTTCTCCGTCTTCTCAGCCTCAGCATCCTGAGCAGCATCCTCGCCAGCATCCGTCCTAGCATCCTTCTTTTCTCCAGCCTTGTCCACCGGCTCTGCTGACTTAGAGGATTTACCAATTTCAGCAAGAAGGGGCACTACTTTGCCTCCAAGTTCCTTCAGCTTCGCCACCCAGGATTTAACCGGCCAGGATGGGCACTCAAGGCCTGTCTCCTTGGCCTCATAAGCCATCTTAATGCGAGCTTGAGGCAGAGAAACGATGGCAGAGGCTTTGATCCCTTCCCGGAAAGAGACCATGGCCTGTTCATGCTCCATTTGGACGGTAGCCAGTTTGATCTCAGCATCCTGGGTGACCTTCTTCAGCTTATCCTCGTAATGTCGAGTCCTCACCTCGGCAATGGCCCCTTGGTCGGCAATAGTGGTCTCGAGCCGTTTGATCCTGGCCTCTTGAAACGCGTTCGTGCTGCAAGCATCGGTGTAAAGGTGGAGCAGATGCTGGAGGCCATGTACGTCAAAATTCAGGTATGAGTTAAAATATATCTACCAGGATATCCTGTCAGGATATCCTGTCAGGATATCCTATCAGGATATATGTGCAGGATATAGTCGCAGGATATTACCTTGTTGAGGAAGGATGTCATCGGCTCCAAGGAGTTAGAAAAGCTGAGTTCTTCATAGGAGAACCCTTCTGAGCCTGGGGCACTGACTTCGGAACCTTTCCTCTTTTTTGCGGTAGAAGCACGAGTCCTCGGGTTGGCCTTAGGAGCCGGGAGCGGCTTGGAGCTAGTAGTAGCAGGAGCCTCTTTCTTGACGATGACTGGAGTGGGGTAACTGTCAAGTTCGTCAAGTTCAAGGAGGATTGGAACTTTGCTGGAGTCTGCATACAGGGAGTAAAATTCTTTCCTAAATATGCCAAATAAAAACATATATGTAGGATATCGTGCAGGGTCCTTACCAGACATGTTTGCACTGGAAAGAGGGCTTGGAAATGGTGGAGACGGGTTAAAACTTCTTTCAGCCTCTGGGAGGAGTCTGATAGCGTCAATCCTCTTCTGTGAATCAGCTAGGGGAGGTGCAAGCTTCCTAAAATCAGCTGTGTACAAGACAATAAAAAAGTTGATTAGCTCAAGATATAAAGCAGGATACAAGACAGGATCATCCTTAAACCCTAAATCCTACCCTTTCTCAACCACTTCACCGGATATTCCGTTCCACCAGGGATTGAGTCTCTTTTTACAAAGAAGAATTTGGATTGCCATTTCTCCTCATTCCTGGTGGCACGAAGTATCAGTGGATCGCCGGAGGTAGAATAAAACAATAATCTACAGGAACCGTGGCATCTAAGCCGATATGCTAGAGGAAGGACATGAACGGAGAGGTCAGGGATATGATTTCTCTTGATCTGATCAAGAACAGATAAGACTCGCCAAAGCATTGGCATTGTTTGACTAAAGCAGATTTTGGTGACATTAAAGAACTCGGTGATAAAGTCCGAGAAAGGAAATCGCAACCCTAAGTTAAAAGGAAAGCACTGAAGCATAACCACTCGTCGGAAACCATATCTGATCGAATTTCCCGATCAAATGGCCGGAACACCGTCCCTTTCGGGAAGATGCCGGAGGCTTTAAGGGCTGACAAGTGTGCACTATCAAAGGTGCATATTTCCTTCTCTGGATCTTGGAGAAGATTCTGCTGGATAAATGTGGGAGCAGAGTCACCGGAGCTTGATCTTGTTTGCCTTGCCATATTATCGCCGGAATATTGAGTAGAATGAAGGAAGAAGATAAGATTGAGAGAGAGAAGAATTTACCTTTTTTCTCTATGGTAAAGGTTAAATGGGATAAGCATGAGAAGATATACGGGAGCAATGAGTAAATATAGGCTGCGCAGTTACAAGCAGTCACATCATGAGTCTAATCTCTTAATTGCCTCGTTTATCGTGAAAAAATGTAACCGTTAGTATCAGGATACTTAACGGTAACATTTTTGGGGACAATTGTTATGGGTGAAATTCAGAGCCTATATCCTGGTCAATATTTTAAGCTATATCTTAATTGTATGATATGTGTTTAAACCCGGGATGCTCGTTCAGGATATTGGTAACATCCTGAATGGTATCCTGAGGATCACTAACGGATTGTGTGCAGGAGTATGAGTCCAAGCTCGCAACGTTCACGAAGACCCTTTCTCCGGGAGACTCGGTCCAAGTCGTTCGAATGAAGACGTTGAAGCCGCTTTACTCGGTCCACAACGTTAATAATGGAATATTCGGGAGCATCCCCCGTTTGTAGGAATTTTAGTTTGTATGTCATAGCTATAAATAGATGGATAAATCAGATCGAATAGGACATCACAACTACATTCACTACTCTCACACACTTACTCTCTCGCAATTTTCACTTTCACAAAAAGCGTTGTAACACTTAGCGATCTGATCAATATCCTACACTGTATCCTGACGTTTAAAACAATAAGAAGAACAAGGCAGCTGCGATTGTCAGCTCCCGAGGTTTTGTGCCGGTGATCTAGATTGATCAAGGGCTTTCCTCGTATATCTCGTGTCACCCCCTTTACTTTTTGCTCATAGTTTGATCGTAGATACAGCTCAATATCCTGAGCCGTATCCTGAAAACTGTTTTTACAATCAACTTAAATCAGCATATTTTCAACACATTTTCTTAGCACACTACCTCACATAACTAATTTGATCACTTAATTGCTTCGGTAATTTTTGACCAAAACAGTAACTAGGATTATGAACCTAGTTAGGGTGTAAGTAATATTTTAACTTAAAAGAATAGGTTTAGTCATCTATTATATATAATAAATGAAAGTTATTTGGGCCACGTGTCACTCAATTAGGGCATCGTTTTTCCTCTTTTCCCGCCCAACAGTACCACTGCCCTCTTCTATTTATATCCTCGCTCATTTACTCATTTAGGGCTTCTTGCTTTCTCTCTCCCTCTGCTCTTCTCTATTCCGATCGATGTTCAGATCCTCTTTCTCTCTGATGTTCATCCTTCTTCTTCTTCTTCTTCTCATATTCATCTCCTCAACAACGTTCGGCAGAGGTTACTTCTATTGGATACATCTGCGTTTGAAACCCTAAATCACGTACCGTCGAGTGGTTGAAGAAGAGAATAATCATGTAAGATCTATTTTTTCATTCAGAAATTTTATTTTGTTTTATCTATTTTCTCATACTCAGCACGATGAACCCTTTTGTACCCTCAGAAGAAGAAACAGATCTCCTAGGGTTTCTTATCGTACTCGATGAACGCTTTTGTACAAGCTCCTCTTAATCGGTGACTCTGGTATGTTCTAATAATCTTTTTATTATTGTATATATCTGAAATTTATAAATAACTCTGTTTGTAGCTTTTGATTTTGTCTTTCCTTTGTTATTGTTATTCAGATGCTTGCTTTGTTGTATCATGTGATTATGAGTAGATTTATTTTGATATGTTTTGTAGTTTATGTCTTTCCCAAGCTTTTTTGTTCATTTATAGAGTTTGTTGATTAGAAGCTACCTCTGCCGGACGGTTGTTGAGGAGATGAAAATGTGAAAGGTGATACCAGGTCTGTTGATAGGTGATACCAGCTCAAAAGTTTAGGCTTCATCCCTTTTTGTTATTTTGGTATGGTACTCCTTTACATTCCCACTTTCAATGAGGTTGTCTTAGTCATGTATTTGATTTTGGTATGGTACTCCTTTACATTCCCACTTTTAAGAAGGTGCTTTTGTCATAGACATCAAAGTGATTGCACAACACCAAGGTAACTTCAATTGGTGTGATTTATTTTTTGGTATTTGTAACATTTTGATTTACCGTTTATTGGTGCATTGATTCATTTGTAATCCCTCGCAGATCTCCCGTCATCTCAATTTGAGCAATTAAACTTAGTTTTCTTACTCACCATCAGTGTTTTAATTACTAGCAGTACTTAAAAGTTTTCCATCAGCTATTTGACTTAACAGTAGTTTGCGTTATTCATTCTAAATTCATCAGTTGTTGTAGGTAAACTGAAGTTTTTCCTACAATAAGCACTGCCCAGCTAAGTTTCCTACAATGACAGTGGTTATAACAAGTTAATATGGCAAAACCCTGATCTGCCTAAAAACTGTTGGATATAACGATGGTTGTACATAAAGTCTGATGAACATCATCCACTGTTCAATTACGAAACCACTGATCATGACCAAAGTCCTGTTGAAGACAAGCACTGATAAACTAAATGTGAAACACTGTCTAACAACAAAAGTGGTTCAGCATCAACATTATTCTATGTTTGTTTATGTTAACAGTGTTTATATGTAACAGTGTTTTTTACATCAGTGTTTTATAGTCTGTTAGGTTGTTAGATGTCATCACCTCAGTGTTTTGTATGTAACAAATTTTATGACATCAATGTTTATATATAACAGTGTTTATCACAACAGTGTTTACATGTGACAGTATTTATCCCAACACCTCAGTGGTTTGATCTATACTATAAATTGAACAGTTGTTTCATCTTTATACTAATAAATAAAATTCCTATACACTTGGATGATTATTAAGCTCCTCATCTTGATTGTTTGGGTATAGTATTCTTGAAATTGGTTCAAACATTTGATTGTTCAAAGTTATCCACTGCTGAAATACAACCTCTGTTTCTTCAATCTCCATGTTGACCAATGTTTCACCAAACATCAGTATTTCGAAAACTGGTGGGTATCCACTGATAGGAAAAAATAGCCACTGCTCACTTTTACATTGTTGACATCCACTGATATTGACCATCAGCGGTTTCCCAAAAAAATAGTCACTGCTCACATTTTTATTATTGATGTTGTTAATTATTGATATATTGAAATTATCAAATGAAAACTAGAATTACAATCAAATTTCCATTTTACCTAATCTTTACATTCCAATGACATAAGAGTTCCTCCAACATTATTTTCATGATAAAATTTAAAGTTAAATTAAAAAATAAAAAATATTCTTGATGTCTATTTGTTCCCAATCAAATCAGTAATTAATGCTAATTTCTTGAGCTTTGGACATTTAATTAAGCAAAATTTGAATTTCAAATTGACGGTTATTATATCTTAATTAAAGTTAAAATAAAATTTAAAAAAGTCATTATGACATTTGCTTTCAAATCAAGTCAGTAGTTACTGATAATATCAGTAATTTTGAAATTCAAAATATGCAAAATGTTAATTTAAAATTGTCGTTCTCTCTTTTTTTCCAACTTTGCATATCATTTCTAATATTTAATTATTTTAATAAAGCAGCATATAAGAATATCCATTACTTACCTTTGAAACATCCACTGATATTGACCATCAGCGCTTTCCCTAAAAAACAGTCACTGCTCACATTTGATTTATTCATGTTGTTAATTAGTGATAGGTTGAAATTATCAAATGAAAACTAGAATTACAATCAAATTACCATTTTACCTAATCGTTACATTCCAATGACATAAGAGTTCCTCCAACATTGTTTTCTTGATAAAATTTAAAGTTAAATTAAAAAATAAAAACAATTCTTGATGACTATTTGTTGCAAATCAAATCAGTAATTAATGCTAATTTCTTGAGCTTTGGACATTTGAATTAAGCAAAATGTGAATTTCAAATTGACGGTTATTATATCTTAATTAAATTTAAAATAAAATTTTGAAAAGTGATTATGACAATTGCTTTAAAATCAAGTCAGTAATTACTGATTAGATCAGTAATTTTGAAATTCAAAATATACAAAATGGTAATTTAAAATTGACGTTCTTTCTCTTTTTTTTCCTACTTTGCATATCATTTCTAATATTTAATTACTTTAATAAAGCTGCATATAAGGATATACACTCCTTACCTTTGAAATTATATTTGCCACTGCATTCAATTAAAATTTTTATTGGAGAATCGGTAAGCTTGAATTCCAATCTTGATATTTTTTTTAAGAACATCCATGCTTATTGTATTATCATATTACGTTTAGCGATAGTTATATTTTGTTTATTCTTTTTTTTATGTACAGTCTTCAAATGGAGGTTGCAAAGGTTAGCATGCTTAACGATCTTAATACATTCTCAAACAACTATTCTATTAGAGTGAAGATTGTTAGCATTTCAAAGAAGATGATGAATGATAACAAAAATGAAATATATCGTCTTGATATGATCTTCATGGATGAGATGGTACCGTATATATTTGTCTTATAATTTTTTTTGGACATATGAATATCCAAATGTTATATAACACGTTTTTTTATTTAATCAGATGTTTCATATTCTTAGGGAACTATGATACAAGCTAGCTGTTTGCATAAGATGCTAGGAAAATTCAAAGACTTCCTTCAGTTGGATGAATGTCTTCTTATCACCAAACCGTCTCTTGCTACTAATAAGTCCTCTGCTAAGTATACCAAGAGAAATGACAAAATATCACTGTATTTCTATACTTCTGTTGAGAGACTGGTCTGGACCGAAATACCGTTTTAATTTCATTAACCTCAAGGATGTTGTTAAAAATAAAATTGAAGTTAATACCATTATTAATATGTAAATCACTACATGATATATATCGTTTGTTTTGTCTTATTGTTTTTTTTTTGGTTTGTTATCTCTTCTTAATACTGTTTTCTTTTAACAATATATTTTTGTTTATAGATTGGATTAGTTATGTGGATGTATGTTTCAATCTAGAGGATACATCAAAGAAGGATGGGAGCAAGGGCAAGAGACTTAATCTTAGACTTGAAGACCTTGAGTGAGTTCTTTTTATTAAGTTGTTGCATTTTGACGTTTAAAGCATTACAAGGTTGCTTGATGTTATTATGTTTTATGTTAATATTTTAGAGGCCAAAAGTGTCCGGTTACTTTGTGTCTTTGTGGGATGGTTTTGCTATTGACATGTTTGCTTACATCAATGATAAGAAACGAGAGAAATATGTTGTTATCCTTTGTCATTTTGGTATGGTCAACCTTTACAAAGGTACAATTTAAACTTAATTAGTTTAATTTTTTTTATTTTTAGTAATTTATCTTTATATTTATTTATATATTTTAAATTTGACACTATTTATATTGATCTACATTTGGTTTTATTTTTAAATTCAGGCAAGCGTGGAGTTGCAAATGGGTTTGAGCTGAGCAGACTTTTTATTGACACTGACATTGAAGAGATATCCTCTTTTAGGAAGAGGTATAGTTAGTAATATGCATATAAACATTGAACATTATTATTTTGTACTTACATTTACTTTTTACGTTTTAATTTGATCATATGAATCTGTTTAGGTATGTAGAGAAAATTTCTGCTTCATCTTCATCAAATGAGCATGTTGGTTCAAATGTTATCTCAAGTGTTGAAGATGAGTTTCTTAATAACCCTGATTTCATGCTTATTGGTTTCCTTGGAACGATATCAACGGTGTGTATTTTCTTATAAGTACTCTACATGCTAAGTTTTTTTATACTCTTTTCTAAGTGTTATTATTTTTGTTTGATATTGATAGACAAAGAAGGTTTTGGTTCTTAGCACAATCACAGCTATATGCACTGATAAACTTTGGTATTACAATGGTTGTAACCACTGTAAGTCAGGTGTGGAGGAAAGATTTGTAACGAAAGAAAATGCGGATGGTTCATTTGATGTTGATCATGCAAAATCGTTGTTGTGTACAAATGATAAATGTGAAGGATTCGACATCTATTCTATTCCGCGGTTTGAGATTACAGTTTTATTTCCTTATACTAAATACTAATATGAACTGTTGGTGCATCTAGTGTCTGTTAACTTCGTCTTAATCGAGTCTTATGTCTAGATAGGATAAATGAGCACACAACAGGGTCAAAATTTAGGGTTTTATATGTAAAAGTGTGTGATTCCGCTTGAAAGTGTCAATGTGCAGTTCAAGCGAAATCAACATATGTTATTTCGCTTGAAACAACATGTGACATGTTCAAGCGAAATCAAAACATGATATATATGTGTGTGTTGTGTTCATTTGGAGTGGAATCTGATCATATGCTCTGAGTCGAGGTGCTGTCCGTTTGTCATTTGAACGTGTAAAAAGCTCAGGATTGATCAATAAAAGGATAATTAGAAAGGAACAAGCTGTGTTGACATCTTTTACATTGATTCCGCCTTTGTACTTGATGATGAACTACTCATACTGACTATTTAGGGTCATCGAACGATCCAAGAAGTGGTATGAGAGCTCAGGACGAGGAGTTCATACCAATTCAGCTTGATTTTACCGGATTTTCTCACTTCTACTCATTCTTTTCTGATTTGAACAAGATTTAACGGTTGAAATGGCTTGATTTTCACATATATCAAGCGAAACATAGTGTTAACTAATCCTTGAAAGAATGGGACCTTAATTCAAACAAAATCTGATAAAAACTGGTTATTTCGCTTGAAAATATGTTCGAAAATGCTGATGTCATCTTGATTTCGCTTGAAAATTTTGTCTGATTTCGCTTGAATTCAGATTTCGCTTGAAAGTTCAAGCGAAATAAGTCATTTCGCTTCAAAATCTGTTTTCGCTTGAAAAACCTGATTTCGCTTAAATAGCAATCTCACTTGAAAAGTCTTATTTCGCTTGAAGCTATTTCGCTTCAACTGATTCCGCTTGAAATTGTTGTTTTTCAAAATTCCAAAATTTTTCTAAGTGTTTGTTGATCATTTCAGGTACTTGAAGATGGATGAGTTCATGAATCCATTCTGTGATGTTTTTGCTTTTGCTGGAAACGGTGGAGATGATATTACTACCGACACATCAATCAACACAAATGAGAAAGCTCCGAGTGCGAAAAAGTCTCTTTCGGATACATTAAGTGTTGAAAGTGCCTATGGAACATACAACAAACCTCCAAAACTGTTGGCTATTGAAGATTATAATAGGTGGGCTACAAGATTTGATGAGTGGCTTCAAGCTTTTGCATATCAAAGCTGGAAAAGTTTAAAGAATGGTTACGTTAGTGGAGAACGGTTTGGTGAAAGTTTGACAGATCCTGATGATATTGAAGGATATATTGTTGAACAAAAGTGCATTGCGCAGATTCATCAGTCTGTGAGAGATGATATAATTTCGTTGATTGATTATGAAAATTCAAAAGATCTTTGGGAGAAACTGAGGGTAAAATGTGTAGGTAGTGCTGAGATAGTCAAAAACAAAAAGAAACTGTTAAGAAAAGAGTTTGATTTATTTGGGTGTTTGAAGAACGAGTCTGTTTCCAAGATGATTGAGAGATTTGGGCATCTAAAATTGGAGCTGGCAAGACACAAAATTGTATATACTCAAGAAGAGTTGGTTGATAAACTGTTCGACTCACTGCCGAATGAACAAGACTGGCAGTACTTTGCATGAATGCTGAAGAATACAATCAAGTCTGAAGAGTTGACAGTGGATCTGCTTATCGAAAGACTGGAGAGTCACGAGTTGGAGATCAAGAAATCTAGCAAAGTCAACAACACATCTTATCAGCAGAATGTGGAGTTGTACTACAGAGGAAATCTACCAAAGACTGGTTCTCCAAGAACAACATTTTCTACAGAGAGTTCAAAATCTGTGAATCATGAAACTCCTCACAGTGGTTTTCATAGTGGATCTTCTTTAACAAATTCAAACCAATCTGCATCAAAGAATCTGTTTCAATGTAACATTGTTGTGGATCTGAAGAACGCTCAAAATTTCAGTGAAGAATCAGCAAAACAACAGATGATGTTCTTAGTGTCTGTGTTAGAATCGTACGAGAGCCTCATGGCGGGCAAGATTGGAAACACCAACCTGACTAAGGAGGACTATGATCAAATAGATTCTGAAGAGATCGAACTGATTGATATCAGGTGGTGTATGGCCAATGCAGTCCGGAGAGCACAACGATTCATGGAGATTACTGGGAGACACTCTATCGGAGGGCCGTCCACAAAACTTGGCTTTGACAAATCAAAAGTTACGTGTTTTAGGTGTAAACAAAAAGGACATTTCAAACGTGAATGTCATAACGCTCCTGCTGATGATACTGCAAATCCATTCCGCGAGGATTACTACAAAAGAGCGATCTATCATCAGAATAAATCAGAACCACCCAGAATGAAGCAGCTTGAGGATACCCCCAAAGAGAAATCAAGAGCACTTGCTGTTATTCATGACGATGAAGGTTTTGATTGGAGTGAACTGCTACAAGAGGAAGATGCAGTAGGATACGCTTTCATAGCAGAAAAGATTATTCCTGTCAAAGATACCAGAACCGAAGAACAAAAATACCTCGCAAGAAAGCAGAAAGAAGAATTCAAGATGATCAGATTATCTAAGGTGTTCAGCGAAGCCAAGAAAGCAAAGGGATGGGATGCTGATAGAGAATGTTACCTTGATCCTCAAGGAAACATTGCTATTGATACGAAAACTCTTAGTATTGAAGCTTTCATTGAGGAATTTGCTGCAGAAGAAGATGCCAGACAGAGAGAATGGTGGGGAGGAGGAGAAGCTGTTGAAAAAGAAAAAGAGAGAGAGAGAAAGAGTCTCAGTCGAAGAAGAGTGATGATGGGATTATCGATACTTCACAAGAACTTATCGCTGAAAACTTGGGGAAGATGGCTGACAAAGTGCTTGCTGCAAAGGAACTTGAGGCAGACTCTAAGTCTGAAACTAAGTCTAAAAGCAAGGTCAGTCCAAATGTTTCAACAAGTGAGACAGGTAAGAAAGTCAAAGGTGATAGTGAATGCAAAAGTTGCATGAAAAACTGCAAGTTTTGTAGTACACTTACTTACTCTAGTAATGCAAAGGTTGAAGAACTGACAAAAAGAGTCAGAAAGGTTGAAGATCAGATTCTAGATCGGTATAAAATGCTAAAAGCTTCAAATGATCGAGCTCACAAGTTAACTAAGAGAATTGAAAATGATAAAATTGAAGTAGAAAGAATTAAGAAAGAAAATGAAAAATTGGTTCTTGAAAATCGTAAAATTTCAGAAAATTTTGACAAACTAAAACGATCGGTAAAAGATTCTGATGAAAGAAACGGTAAAACCAATAAAGAAAATGAGCATTTAACTGTGGTTCTTAGACACAAAGAAGAGCAAATCAACCAACAATTGGATGAAATTGCTAAATTGAAGCTTCAATTTAAAGAAGCTAAGATTGAGAATGAACGTATCAATCTGAAGTTAACCAGTTACAGCTCCGCAAGCTTTGTTTTACAACACATTGTTCCCAAACCCATCGGGAAAAACAAAGCAGGCGAAGATGTTTACTCGGATGGAACTGGGGTTGGGTTTCATCAGGTTCCACCACCAGTTTTAAACAATTATTCAAAGAAAAAGTCCGGGTTGGTTAATAATGAAGATGAAAAAAATGAAATAAAACTTCCAGAGTCAATTGACATGACATTTTCTTCATCATCATCTGATGACAGTGTTCAAACTAATATTGTTAAAAGCATAGCTGAAAGTGTTTTGAAGTCTGATAGTGATTCAGCTGATGATGATGAGTGTTTTCTGGACAAATACACTCCGAAGTCAAAATCCAAAAAACAACTTAAATGAAGAACCTACTCTTGTCATGTACAAGATGTCGGGATCGGATAAGTTGTATTCGGATTCTGAGTTTCCTCTGGAGAATTTTAATGTGAACAAATTGAAAAATGTTTTCAAATTGGTTGAAATTGATTTGTCTGAAGTAGAAGGTTTGAATCAGACGAAGAGGCAAATGAATTTTGAAAAAGATAAAGTTTACTACAAGAAACCTGTTGTTCCACCGCGCTTTTATAACAACAATCGAAACAGATGGTCGGGTGGTTATCAGGGTGGTAACAATTATCAGAAAAAGAATGTTCAAAACAAAGGTTTGCTGAAAAGAAGGTGTTTGTTTCGAGTTCAAGTTCACTTTCTGATGAAGAATCTAAGATTTTTTTGAAAACAAATGAAGAATTCTTTGAGAAGAAGGCCTCACAGCCTCAGTCTGAAGGCACAAGTCGGGTAGTTGACACCCGAACATGCTTCAAATGCAATCAAGTTGGACATATTGCACGAAAGTGTACCAACTTGAAGCCTAAGACTGAAGTTGTGATGAATTCAAGAAAGAAAGATGATGTGAAGGGAAAAGCTCCATTGGTTGTTGAGAAAAAGGTTTTGAAAAAATGACAACACAAAGATCAAAACTGAACCTGTTAAAAATGTGGTAACTAAAAATGACAAGTTTTACAAACGGGTTGCTTTGCCTCAACAAACATGGAAGCCAAAAGTGGTTGAAAAGAAAACAAGTTCTCCAAAACCAAAGGTTTCTAAGACTGAAAAACAATCGTCTTCTACTACTCTAGTAAAGATGAATGTTCCTTTGGATTATAATGAGAAACTTGAAAAACAAGAGTCTGTTATTTCTGAGAAAAAGGTTGTTTCGAAAGACCAACCATCTGGTCAACCTCAAAAAGATGAATTTTTCTTGTATAAAGAGGTTGAGGTTGGATCTGCAGAAAGCTTAAAGATGAACGACAAGAACTTTCCACCACTTTACATTGCAAAAACTCACTTAAATGCCAAGTTACCTGAGTCCAAAGAGGCTTGGGTAGCATCAAAATCTCACTAAATATTTTTTATATGTGCAGGAGCTTCCAAGATCCGTTTCACGATGGATTATGGATAGTGAAGCTTCTCGGCACATGACAGGGAAGAAAACCCTACTGTATGATGTTAGAGGGTTCAATGGAGGTTACGTGGGATTCGCAGGTAATCAAGATGGTCGTATAGTTGGAGAAGGAACTTTATCGAATGGGATTGTCACATTTAAAAGAGTTAACTACATTGCTGAGCTTGAAAACAATCTTCTGAGTATTTCTCAGATTTGTGATCGCATGTATACAACGCACTTTACAGACAAAGAATGTTTGATCTTGAAACCAGGATTTGTTGTTCCTGAAGAGTGGATTATCATGAGGGCACCTAGAGTGAATGATCTGTACGTGTTGGACATGAGTGTAGCAACTACTACCACGGGTCAAGCTCACTGTTTTGTGTCAAGAGCAACGGAAAAAGAATCAAAGTTATGGCATCGAAAGATGGGACATATTCACTTGAGAAAAATGAATCACCTGGTGCATAACGATTTAGTTACTAGTGTTCATGTGAAAGGTTTTCATCTTGAGGGAGAATGCATTAGTTGCATCAAAGGCAAGAAAAAGAAATCACATCCTCAAAAGAAAGTCAATTCAATATCAAGACCTTTAGAGAGACTTCATATGGATCTTTTTGGTCCAGTAAACGTGAAAAGTATTACTGGGGATCTCTACTGTCTAGTAGTAACGGATGATTATTCCAGATTTTCATTGGTTTCATTTCTGAAGTCGAAAGATGAGACGTTTGATAGTTTAATGGCGTTGTTCAGGAAAATTGAAAACCTGTACCTAAGGCGTATCAAAAGAATCAGAAGTGATAATGGTACTGAGTTCAAGAACAACAAGATGGAAGAATATTGTGATGAGAGAGGTATATTGCATGAATTTAGTGCTCCTTACACTCCGCAGCAGAATGGAGTAGCTGAAAGAAAGAACAGGACGCTAATTGAAACGGCTAGGACGTTGCTTGCTGATTCGAAATTACCAGTAAATTTTTGGGCAGAAGCTGTATCAGCCGCATGCTATACGCTCAACCGGGTTCTCATTGTCAAGAAATTCAACAAGACATGTTTTGAGTTGATCAATAACCGCAAACCGAACCTGAAGTATTTAGAACCGTTTGGGTCACCCTGCACTGTTCTAGAGCCTTTTGGAAAGTTTGGTGCAAAGAGCATTGAAGGCATTTTCGTGGGTTACACAAGTCCATTGAAATGAGTTTTTGTTCCAAGCTTGAAGCGGATTATTGAAGCAAACAATGTTGAATGTCAAGGTCACACAATGCCACCGCATAATCCTGGAGATTCATGGCGTTTCCATTATGATACTTTATGGGATTCGTTTGACATGGAAGAAGAAAAGGAAGAAGAAGAAGACTTCTTTGATGAGTTGGATATTCTAAGAGAGTATGAAGAATCGTAGGAAAGGTTACCAGCTGAGTATTCAAGTCGACCGCGTCAAAAAGCTTCAAATGACAATGAAGCAGGTCCGAGCAATGCTGGAGAACTTGATGATATTCAACAAGAGGAAGTTGCTCATGATAATCAGACGGTAGTCAATGATAATCAAGAATCTGATAACATGCCAGTATTTGATCATGGTGATTCAGATTCTGAGGGGGAGCATATTCAGATTTCAAGTCAAACAAACCCAGTCAATGAACAAGGTGCAAATCAGAATGTTACTAATCTGGAAGGAGAGGTAGATGTTCCAGGCGAGGTGATGCCGAGAACTCTTTCATACCATCCAGAAGAGTTGATCATTGGAGAATTACAATCAGGCGTTCGCTCTAGACGTCAAATTGACCAAGGCCTTACATGTTTTTATTCTACAGTAGCACCTTTACAAACTGAGTTTTCACTAAGTTGTTTTATTTCGCAGATCGAACCGCGAACATACAAAGAGGCGCTAACTGAAGATTCTTGGGTCAATGCTATGCAAGAAGAGTTAAGTCAGTTTGAGAAGTTAGGTGTGTGGAAGTTAGTAGACTTGCCTGATGGTCAAAGGAAGATAAACACCAAGTGGGTGTTCAAGTGCAAGAGAGACGATAGAGGGGTTGTTGTTCGAAACAAAGCTCGACTCGTTGTCTAGGGTTTCAGTCAGCAGGAGGGTATAGATTTCACCGAAGTGTATGCTCCAGTTGCTAGACTAAAAGCGATCAGAATCATCCTAGTTTATCAATTAGATGTTAAATCGGCATTTCTCTACGGGAAGGTAAAAGAGGAGGTATATGTCGGACAGCCACCGGGCTTCACCGATCCAATCCACAAAGACAAGGTCTACTTGTTAGACAAAGCGCTGTATGGTTTACACCAGGCCCCGAGAGCTTGGTACGAGACATTGTCTCAACACTTGCTAGCCAACAGTTTCATTCGTGGAAAAGTGGATGCCACTATCTTCACCAAAGAGGTTGACGGTCATCTTCTGATTGTTCAGATATACGTGGACGACATCATATTTAGGTCTACAAATGAGAATCTGTGTAAAGATTTTGAACGAGTTATGAAGCAGAAATTTGAAATGTCATCAATGGGTGAGATGAAATTCTTTTTGGGACTACAAGTTGATCAACTATCCAAAGGAATATTCATACATCAAACGAAGTATGTTCATGATATCTTGGAGAAATTTGGGATGTCAGGTTCTACTCCAGCTTCCACCCCATTAGCGACGAACCATGAGATAAACCCTGATCTCACCGGAGAGAAGGTAGATGAAATGTTATATCGTTCCATGATCGGATCGCTGATGTACTTGACTGCTTCAAGACCCGATATTATGTATCCAACCTGCCTCGCAGCAAGATTTCAATCTAACCCGAAAGCTTCGCACATGGTTATTGTGAAAAGGATATTACGTTAGCTGAAAGGAACTCCCTCATTGGGGTTGTGGTATCCAAAAGATGGCGAATTCATGCTCGAAGGTTATTCCGATTCAGATTTCGGATGCTACAAAGTTAACGCTAAATCAACAACAGCGGGATGTCAGTTTTTCGTACCACGATTGGTCACCTGGCAATGCAAAAAGCAGACCTCTGTGGCTTTATCCACATGTGAAGCGGAGTATGTATCTGCTAGCAGCTGCTGCTCTCAGATCTTGTGGATCCAGCAACAAATGCGCGACTACGGTTTGCAATTTCTTAACACCCCTATCTTTGTTGATAATGAGGCAGCGATTAACATTACTAAAAATCCGGTTCATCTCGCTAAAACGAAACACATTGAAATTCGTCATCACTTCATCCGAGATTGTTTCGAGAAGAAGTTGATACGAATTGAGAAAATCCACACTGACGAGCAAAAAGCTGATTTACATACCAAAGCATTTGATAAAAAATCGTTTTCAATATTTGCTAAAACTGAACGGTATGAAGTTTTTATCGGTGTTGGAAGAGATTCTTGGCGTTGATGAAGGAGACATTTTAGATGATGATGTTGAGAAGCAATCTGCAATGGTTTGTCGATTTTTTACTTGTTTTGGTATTTAGGGGGAGAGTATAGGGTAATATTTTCAGAAAATACAAAAATAGTAAAAAAATTTCAAAAATCCAAAAACATGAGATATTTTCAAAATCCAAAAACAATAGAAAACCAGAAAAGAGCTTGTGTAAAAAGGGAAAATGATAGTACATCGGCTGGCCAGTTACGGTATGCTAAAGATTTGTAAAGTTTAAAATGTCTTAAACAGTCTCGCTGATGATGTGCCGATAGGTTTTTACACATTTAGTAGGTTTGTTCGGGATATAAACCTAAATCTTTACTTGCTTATTTCGTGGGGAACACTACTTGGATATATAGGTAACCCCTGAAATCTTGTTTGAAGGATCCCTCTTTCTGAGATACTAGGTCTTTATACTCAGTGATATCTGGGGTATTATTCCGGGACTTCTGATAGTGCGGAAGCAATGGCCTAGTCACCGAATAATACTTTCTGCATTGCTTGAAATATAGCGCCGCCCTCAGCAAAAATGATGAAACAATAAAATTGATAATCATTGTTGTTGTAAAAAAGATCCTCTAAAGGGGACCCACTAAAGTCGAACCGTCATTTCTTTGCTGAACGGAAGTTCTTACCTGAGCTCTCACGATTTTCGCAATTTAACCCCTTACAGATATCATCTGTGGTATACTCACCTGTAAGACTGAATATTGGGATTTGGATACGAGAGTATATTCAAGAGGTGGGACACATGAATGAGTTTAAGTATTAAAACACTAAATCCGTATCCTGGACAGATTGAAATTTGTGTGAGAATTTAAAGTGGATCAGTATATCGACAATCTAAGCGAATTGTTTAATTCTGAGTATGTAATTAAAGCTTAGCGGTACTTGTGACTTGTCGAATAGCTGATATGATTCCCTAACACGCATACCAAAAATATGTTTGTAAATAGTTTACATTTTCTGCATTTTATTTCTGTATTTCATTTCTAGTTTAGAAGCTTTATTAAAAATCCAAAAAGATTTTACACTTCTGCTTTATTTTCCGACAAACCAAAGTGGAGAGTTGATCTTCAGATTTGAATTGAATAAGATGCAGGAAGTTTCTGGACTGGATGATGAGTTTGGAGTTTAACATAATAAGTTTGTGAAAGTTGAAAAGTTAAAGCAAGTTCATTAATTTAAAACTTGTAAATTTCAGAAAATTGTTTGAACTTATTTGTACAAATGTCAGTGTGATTTATCTCTGATCAACCAAGGTCATTAAATTGGACTTGGAAGACAAATTGAGTAATCAGGGTCATTAATTTGGACCTGGATACTTAAGTGGATTTCTAAACACTGATAAGATCATTAAATGAGATTGAATGGTAAGTTTAGATTGAAACTGTTATTGTCATATATCTTATATTTAGGTAGAGATTATGCAGGAAACAGGAATCAAGTTCCCCATGGTAAAAGAAATGTCAAAGTTTGAACCAGAATTAGAGCCCTAGCTTATTGAGAGGGGGAGTCTGCGAAAGGGGGAGTTAAAATTCTGGATCAACATTTAAAGGGGAGATTGAAGGTTAAAGTTGGAAGATAAAAGATTGAAGGAAGCTTTTAAAATGTCAAGACAATTTGGAAAGAGACAAAGACTAAAGACTCGACGCCGAAGACTTCGTCAACATCCAAGGGGGAGTCTGTTGGTGCGTCTAGTGTCTGTTAACTTCGTCTTAATCGAGTCTTATGTCTAGATAGGATAAATGAGCACACAACAGGGTTAAAATTTAGGGTTTTATATGTAAAAGTGTGTGATTCCGCTTGAAAGTGTCAATGTGCAGTGCAAGCGAAATCAACATATGTTATTTCGCTTGAAACAACATGTGACATGTTCAAGCGAAATCAAAACATTATATATATGTGTGTGTTGTGTTCATTTGGAGCGGAATCTGATCATATGCTCTGAGTCGAGGTGCTGTCCGTTTGTCATTTGAACGTGTAAAAAGCTCAGGATTGATCAATAAAAGGATAATTAGAAAGGAACAAGCTGTGTTGACATCTTTTACATTGATTCCGCCTTTGTACTTGATGATGAACTACTCATACTGACTATTTAGGGTCATCGAACGATCCAACATGAACCACCCTTTTGTAATTAGTAATACTAATGTTTTCATTTGTTTTTAACTTTGATAGGTTCAAGATACCTATTAGGGTGCAAGACTCTTCCGGTACTGTGTCTTTAACACTGTTTGATTTCGAAGCTTACAAGATTCTTAAGAAAACTGCCAAAGAGTTACTTTCAATCCAAGATCAGGTAACAAATACATGCATTCAGTTATTTGGCCATGTAGTTAATATAATTTAAAATTAATTTTTATAAATCTGTATGTTCTCAATTATGGAATCATTCTGCTAATTGTAATTTATATTAATTTTGATAAAATCATAGGTTGTTAATTCTGGAGAGATACCGAACCCATATCCTGAGATCTTTGACACATTGATTGGAAAGAGGTATGCGTTCATCATAAGTGTTAAAGACTATAACATTGAGCATCAGGTTGAAAACTATGGTATTTCAATGGCCACTAACGATGATGAGATCCTTGCCGCGCTTTCCGCCAAATTCAATCATAACCAGGTTTAAATCTTCATTATGTCATTCTTTTAATTTCATAGTCATATCGTTTTGAAATAGGCTTATACCATTGTGTGTATTTTATGTTATTGTGTATTTTGTACTTAAAGCATGAGCAGTCCGAATCGTTGGATGTTCCAGATTCCTGCAGTTTGTCTACTTCTGTTGACCTTATGAAGGTAATATGAGAATTTGGTTATTTGTACTAAATTTTTTGAAACGTTAGTACTTATTGTCTTTTTATATCAGGATGAGATGTCATGCTGTGGTGACAATGTTACCCCTGCATCCCAAGCACTTGTAGGCACTAAGAATCCCTCTTCAGATGAAACAAAATGTAATATTCGTGAAGTGTTTGATGTGGATGATGCATTAGGTTGCTCCTCGACAAAGCGCCGCATCAGTGATGAACTGTGTCAGGATGAAGATGATGGTGTTTCGACGCTTTTGATTCCAAAGATTGAGAAATAGTTTTTTCAGTATTTTCAAATACATTTACGTGTTGATTTCATATGCTGTTGCCATGTTGAACTTATGGTTTTCGTTTTGTTGCTTTTGGGTGTTTGGTGGGTTATGTTTTGGACTGATTGTGTGGTTTTGAATTCCTGAAAACTTATCTGCTTATTATACTGTTATGTTCTAATATTATAATGACTATGACCTTTCTTTGCATATTATAATGTATATTGTTAAATAAATATTGAGATGTTCAATAGTCAATATTTAAGTTTAAAATTTATGTGTATGAATAGGAGCAACAATTTATAATATATATTGTATAAACCCAAATAACAACTTTTTTATCTACAAACATTTGTAATCTTTAAGCAATTTTAATCTTATTATCTTATCTCATAATTTATATAGGATTATCAGTGGATGTAGTTGTTCTTTATTGGTTTTTACCGTTATCCATGCCCACTAAGATTTAATAAGTATCCGTCATATGTTACAGTTTATAAAAAATATTTAATTTGTGCCTGTTTCTCCCATTAACTTATTTAAGTAATCTCATTCAATAGCGTTTTTATATACTTCAAATTTTGTCTAAGTCATTCAAAGTATGTTGTTCAGAAAAATCGTAACCAAGTATGAAGCGTAAATTCAGACCCATTTTATTTGGTTTTTTGTTCGGCTTATCGATCCACGTTTTATTTTATTTGTTTTGTTTGGTTTATGTGGATAACTGAAAAAAATACAGTTTAACTTAATTATTTATTAAATAAAGATTAAGTATTTATTAAATAAAGATAATAATATTTTATTTTAAAAATCATATACAAATAAACCATAAACCCAACCGATAAACATCCGATTTACATTCCACAAAGATTACAAAATTGTTGTTAAGTTTTTTTATCAATGTAATAGATTGCTTGGAATAATTTATTCAATAATTTGAAACAATTCTATTTTGCTTTTCATGAAATGATTTTTAATTACAAAATTATAAAATGGAATATTATAATTTATTAAGGTTATGTTAATCCCTAGGTATGACATATTGTAATTCAAAATTTAAAAACCACAGTTTTCTTCTATTTTTTTAATGTTCCTGATCTTTTACTCTTTCTTCTTTTGAAAGCATCTCCTTCTTTCATGTATGCAGTGTCAAAGAATTCACGTTCATCTTCTACAGCTGCTAATTCATCTCAACGAAATTTACATAGTAAGTGAAATTATAACTTCTTAACTCATCATTTCCCAAATCAAAATCAGCTTTCAGATTAAAATCATAATTCTACTTGGTTTTTTTGTAGGTCCTCTTATGAGAACTCCTTTTTTAGACATCTCTAACAGATCTCCTCTTTCAGATATCACAAATGGTAATAGCTCTTGAATTTGATTATAAGTATACTTTTTTTCCGTTTTATGTTTCTATGTGGACTGATTCTTGTGTTTCGTACATATTATACTTTCTCTGTTATTTAGTTACTTCACCGAATGAAAGGCGTAAGCTTCGAAAATTAATACTTGATAATAAGAAATTAAAGAATGCATCGTCATCATCAACGAATGTTCGTAACATCTTTTCTGACAATGCAAATTTGGTCGAATGTTCTGATACTACGGATCAACATATGTACTCCATTGCGTGTCGAGCAGTTAGAAATGCTACTGGCTACACCAGGTTTGTATTTTGTTTCTTTATTATTTGTTTTGATAAATACATTACTAAACCACATACCGGTACTAACATGAATGTTTTAATATTGGATGTTCATATAACGACATTAACATAGGTACACCTCTAGATAGCAACCGTCGATATTCCATTACTTCTAGCATTATTAGCAGTAACAATCAGCCGATATTGGGTAGTAACTCTACGCTTACACGCCTGTCTTCTGGTAAACGTAACCTCGAGTGCAAGAAGCGTGATAATATTCCTGTACCTATGCTCTCTTTGGATTCAGATCAAGACAATGTGTTCTTGTGCACTGATGAAGATCCTTATAAAGGGATATCTAAAGGTTTTAATCTATTTTATTGTTTTAGGACAATTGTTGTGTTCCACCTGTAATATAACTCTCAATCATTTGTGAACAAATTATTTGGACCATGGTGACCAAGTGCTTACATGTCAGCTTTGTAGAGCAAACTTATGGACATCAGAAGGTGGAAAAGGTCGTTTAACTTTAAATAAGCTATGTTATAGTATGTGTTGTGGGTATGGTAAAGTTCAGCTACCGCCTTTAAAGGATGCACATCTGTCTTATCAAAATTTGTTTTCTTCCTCAAATGCAAAAAGCAAGTTCTTCCTGAAGAATATATAAGACGATACAACTCTATGTTCTCTTTTACATCTATGGGTGGAAAGCTTGATTCTAATATCAACAAGGGCAATGCTCCATTTATATATCGCATTAGTGGCCAAAACTATCATTGCATGGGGAGTCTCAAACCTCCAGCAGGAAATGAAGCTAAGTTTTGTCAGCTATACATACATGATACTGAAAATGAAATAACAAATAGACATGCATTATTCAGGTACGAGTGATTTCTGTTACACCCTAAAATTTTACCCTTAAATTTAAGGAAAATATAGTTTAAATACACGTCATTCTTTAACAAAGATCATATTTAATTAAAACCTTGGTCAACTAATGACTAAGTTAAAGCGTTTCAAAATTTATTTAACAAGAGTTTACAACCCATATACAAGAGCTACAAAAGATTTATATAATAGCGGAAGCTTCATAAGACATGTTCGGTTCTTCGACGTTGCTTGATCATCATCCGTAAGGTCCATCTAGTTACCTAGGGTCAAAACCGTTAAACATTAGTTTTGACATCGATACATAACATTTTAATACAAGATCTAACATTTAAACTTTGAAAAGCAATTAAATAAAAATAAAAAAAAACATATAAAGTACACCGTAAATTACGGTATCACCGTAATTTACGGTGAGACCTGAAACTTTATTTGGTCACCGTAAATCAGTAGACCTGCGCCGTAAACAAGTTTGACCCTCACCGTAAATTACGGTACTACCGTAATTTACGGTGGAACCTGGAAATCCATGTTTTGATTTCTTAGTTCTTTTCCTTCAAAACCAATCTCGGAAATTTCCTTGCAAACAACCCATTTCATCTAAAACTAGTATTTCTAGCATGTAATAAACATTAACCAATAACATAGAACAAATCTAACATATTTCCGGAATGTGATTTATGTTTTACTCGATTAATTGACCCGTTTGGCTCGTCTACGAAATCCATTCCTATGACGACTACCAACGAGTACCATCCGAATTTAACAATCAATATAGCGACTTCATCGCGTAACCAAAACAACTCTTATTCAAGGATTTAATTACACACTAAAATCGTCAAGCTTAATAGTGTAACGGGTCAAATTACATACCTTCAAAGTTTGCCCTTCAAACGTGGTTCGCCTCCCGCTTGTCCACTTGACGCTCCTGTGTCCGATCCTATAGAGTTCATTCACAATGCGTTTTAGAACTCTATTCAAATCATGATTCGCATATTTCGCCAAAACATCATGATTATGAGTTTAAGCTCAGAATTTCTGTTTTAGGCCTTCATAGAGGCATTTCATCAAACACTTTAAAGGCAGAATTTTATATCTCCCATATTCAAGTTTATAGCTTGTTAGTTAGCTAACTAAATCATCAATATAACCTTCATATATCATTTACACATCATGCATTTTCTGCAATCATTTTCTAAGATCGAATTACACTAAATCATTCATTCCAAGTCCTAGTGTTCATCATCATATTGTAATACCCACAATCCACCTTCAAGGTGTACATGAAATTTCCAGAATTTTGGTAGTGATTTCACATGTAGTTGGCTAGATTTCACATCTAGACACCATATCAACCCTAATCTAACTACATAACACACATGCAACCTCAAATTCCAGATTTTACAAAATCATGAGAAATTCAAGTTGAAGGATTTCATCAGATTTTACATACCTTAGAATCCTCTCGCGATGAGGATCACGAATCTATGATTAAATTTCGATTTCGACTTGAATTGAGCCTTCAATTTGTAGATTTAGTGAGATTCTAGGTTTTTGAAGGGTTGGGGTCGCCCCTGGCCTTGTTTGTACGACCAGACACCTCCATTTGGGGGTGTTTGGCTTGTTTTATTTGTTTAGTAAAAATCAACTTTCAGTTTTTACAAGTTTAGCCCCTCTACTTTGTTCAACATGTCTTTTGGTAGCTCTAAACCCTATTATAGGCTATTTCTAGTAAACTAACTAACTAGGTTATAATTTTAGTTAGTAGATTATTGTCTGTTTTTACTTTATGGTTCCAATATAAAGTTTTATATTTTTCGGGATGTTACAAGTCCACCCCCCTTAAAAAGGGTTTCGTCCCCGAAACCGATTTACGTACCAAATAATGTAGGATGAAGACGTCGCATCTCCTCTTCGGACTCCCATGTAGTGTCCGAACCTTTCCTATGCTCCCATTTGACTTTGACTTGGTCAATTTGTTTATTTCGTAAACGTTTGACCTTTCTGTCTAAAATTTTCACCGGTCTTACCACATAATTTAGACTATTATCCACTTCGATATCATCGTAATGGATATAAGTCGTTTCGTCTGCTAGGCACTTTCTTAATTGAGATACGTGAAACGTGCCATGGATCCCACTTAGCTCCTCCGGTAGTTCAAGACGGTAAGCTACCTTGCCAACTCTCCCGATAATTTTAAATGGCCCGATAAACCTTGGGCTTAACTTCCCCTTCTTTCTAAATCTAATAACGCCTTTCCACGGGGACACTTTTAGCATGACCATGTCACCCACTTGAAATTCAATTGGCCTTTTCCTTTTATCTACATACGCCTTTTGCCTGTCTTGAGCCGCTTTCAAGTGTGCTCGAACTTTATCGATCTTTTCGTTCGTGGCTCGTACTATGTCTTGGTGGGCGAGTTCACGTGGACCCACTTCACCCCAACAAACCGGGGTTCGACACTTCCTACCGTACAGCAGTTCGTATGGTGCCATTTTAATACTAGATTGGTAACTGTTGTTGTACGAAAACTCGACTAACGGTAGGTGAACATCCCAACTGCCTCCAAAGTCGATTATACACGCCCGTAGCATATCCCCCAATATTTGTATCGTTCTTTCACTTTGTCCATCCGTTTGGGGATGGTACGCAGTGCTAATGTACAACTTGGTCCCCATTTGTTCTTGGAAATCGCGCCAGAAATTCGAAGTAAACCGGGTATCCCTATCAGACACAATGGACACCGGCACTCCATGACGTGCTATGATTTCATTGGTATAGACTTCTGACATCTTTTCTGACGTATAAGTCTCACGAATCGGAATGAAGTGAGCACTTTTCGTCAATCTATCCACCACTACCCATATTGCATCAAAACCACGATTCGTCTTAGGCAACTTGGTTAACAGGTCCATTGTAATATGTTCCCATTTCCAAACCGGAATTTCCAACGGTTGGAGTTTGCCATAGGGTTTCTGATGCTCCGCCTTGACTTGTAAACATGTCAAGCATTTTTCCACATACTTCGCCACATCCCTCTTCATTCCGGGCCACCAATAGTTTTGTTTCAAATCATTGTACATCTTGGTCGCACCCGGATGAATTGAATAACGGGATTTATGAGCTTCATCAAGTAGAAGCGCCTTTACTCCACAGGTATGTGGGACCCATATCCTTCCGGATCGAGTCTTTAACCCGTGATTCCCATCCGACAAGTCTTTCAACTGACCAATTATCCTTTCCTTCTTCCAATTCTCTTCTTTTACTGCTTCTATTTGTGCCTCTCGAATACGTTCAAGTATACCCGAGGTTACCACGAGTTGCATCGATCGTACTCGTATCGGAACATAATCCGCTTTTCTGCTCAGTGCGTCCGCTACCACATTTGCCTTTCCGGGGTGATAGTGTATCTCACAATCATAGTCCTTCACCGTTTCCAGCCATCGCCTTTGTCGCATATTTAACTCCTTCTGGTCGAAGAAGTATTTCAAACTCTTGTGGTCGGTGAATATGGTGCATTTTACCCCATACAAGTAATGCCTCCATATTTTTAATGCAAATACTACCGCTGCCAACTCAAGATCGTGCGTGGGGTATTTCTTCTCGTGTAACTTCAATTGTCTCGAGGCATAGGCTATTACCTTGCCCCGTTGCATCAACACGCAACCGAGCCCTGATAATGAAGCATCCGAATAAACCACCATGTCTTCGACGCCGTCCGGCAATGTCAGTACCGGAGCTTGAGTTAGCCTTTCCTTTAGCGTCCGAAACGCTTTTTCTTGATCGACTCCCCAAATAAACCTTGCTTTCTTTTGGGTTAGCTTTGTTAGCGGCGATGCAATCTTGGAGAAATCTTGGATGAATCTCCTATAATATCCAGCAAGCCCCAAAAAGCTTCTAATTTCCGAAGGGTTCTTCGGAGGATTCCATTTTGACACCGCCTCTATCTTTGACGGATCCACCAAAACTCCGTCGGCATTTATGACATGGCCGAGAAATTGTACCTCTCGTAACCAAAAGGCACATTTAGAAAATTTTGCAAAAAGCTTCTCTCGTCTAAGTGTCTCTAACACTTCTTGCAAGTGGCGCGCGTGTTCAGCTTCACTTTTCGAATACACCAAGATATCATCGATAAACACGATGACCGACTTATCTAACATTGGCTTGCAAACCCGGTTCATGAGGTCCATGAAAGCGGCGGGCGCATTTGTTAGCCCAAATGACATTACGAGAAATTCGTAATGTCCATATCTTGTGCGAAAAGCCGTCTTCGGCACATCTTCTTCTTTGACCTTTAGTTGGTGATACCCCGACCTAAGGTCAATTTTTGAAAACCAAATCGCGCCTTGCAGTTGATCAAATAAATCGTCTATCCTCGGAAGCGGGTATCGGTTCTTTACCGTGAGTTTGTTCAACTCCCGGTAATCAATACACATACGCATACTCCCGTCTTTCTTCCTCACGAACAATACCGGTGCGCCCCAAGGAGACACACTCGGCCTTATGAATCCCTTGTCAAGCAGGTCTTGGATTTGGGACATTAACTCTTGTAGTTCCGACGGTGCAAGTCGGTACGGGGCTTTTGCCACAGGTTTCGCGCCCGGAATCAATTCGATCCCGAACTCTACTTCCCGTTCAGGTGGTATCCCCGGTAATTCTTCCGGAAAAACATCTCCATAATCTCGTACTACCGGTACATCTCCAATCTTCCGTGATTCTTTCTCGGCCTCATTTGCATAAATTATGAATGCCTTGCATCCTCGCTTCATGAGCTTGTGAGCTTTCAACATCGAACATACTATGGGGTTGCCTCGTTTTTCGCCGTAAATGGTGACGTGTTTTCCGCTCGGAGATGTTAGTTTTATCTCTTTGCGAAAACACACGACCTTTGCATGGTATTGAGATAGCCAATCCATCCCCACGACTACTTGGAATTCTCCCATCGACATCGGGATTAGATTTATCAAATATTCTTCATCATCGATGCTCAGTTTACAATTTTCACATACATCACAAACAATAAAGCTTTTGTTATTACCTATCTCTACTTCTAAAGGCATAGGTAATTTTGTTAGAATAAATGAAGGATGTCGAATAAATCCATATGAAACAAAGGATTTATTCGCACCCGTATCAAATAACACGTGTGCGGGAATTGAATTTACAGCAAATATACCTGAGACCACATCAGGTTCAATCTTCGCTTCTGCGGCAGTTAGTTGGAAAGATCTTGCCTTTGCTTTCGGGGCTTCATCCTTCGATTCTTGCCCATCTTTCTTTCCAACCAGTTCCGGGCACTCCGACTTCTTGTGACCCGTTCGATAACAGTTGTAACAAACCGTCACTTTCTCCGGGCATGACATAGCCATATGTCCCTTTTTCTTGCATATGGGACATGGCTTATCTTTGTAACGACATTCGCCCTTATGATTCTTCCCACAAATTTTGCAACCAGATGTACTACCTCTAGCGTCAGATTTCTTTGCGGATTCACTCGTTCTTGCTTTCTTGGCAGGGCTTGGATTCACATCTTGTGCCCTTCGTTCACCCCGTTCTATACTCTTCTTCAATTCAATCTCCCTTTCCCGAGCAGCATTGACAATCTCGGTAAGGGTCTCATACTTTGAAGGAGTTATGAACTCTCTATATTCCGCACTTAGCATGTTATGGTAGTAATAGACCTTTTGTTCTTCGTTTGTCACCAAATCATTACAAAACTTCATCTTATCCATAAACGTTGCCGTAATCTTGTCTATGGTCTCGCCCTTGTGCCTAAGTTGCATGAACTCTTCCTTGATTTTGTTCATAACCGCCTTAGGGCAATGATGTTTAAGGAATGGAGTTTTGAATTCCTCCCATGTCATGACTTTAGCGGCTTCAATACCGATCTCTCTCTTCTTGTTATCCCACCAATCTTTCGCTTGACTCCTTAGTTGGCCCGTGCCATAGGCTACGTAGTCTCCTTCGTCACAATGGATCCTCTCGAAGACCCCTTCGATATCACTTAGCCATCGTTGGCACACTATTGGGTCAACCTCTCCATTATATATTGGTGGCTTACAGGCCACGAATTCCTTGTATGAGCAAGGCTTTCGTTCTCCACGCTTTTCCTTTACTACATTTGATTCATCTTCCAGTTTCTTGATTCTATCTTCTACTATTGATAAAACCGTGTCTTGGATTTTATCAATAAAGTCCGACAAACTGTTTTCGATCGCCTTTCCAACCTCTTCGGCAATCACTTCCCTCACTTGTTCGGTGACTCTTGGCACCGCATTATCATTGTCTCCATCAGCCATCTCGATTTCTGAAATGTTTACATAAATTGTTAAACATTCTATTTGTAACACATGCTTTACTTGTTTTGATTTAATCAAGTTCGTAACTTGATTTAATCATTCTTGTTTTAACTCAATCAAGTTCGTAACTTGATTCGATCATTCATGTTTCTATTTAATCAAGTCCGTAACTTGATTTGGTCATTCATGTTTCTATTTAATCAAGTCCGTAACTTGATTTGATCATTCATGTTTCTATTTAATCAAGTCCGTAACTTGATTTGATCATTCATGTTTCTATTTAATCAAGTCCGTAACTTGATTTGGTCATTCATGTTTCTATTTAATCAAGTCCGTAACTTGATTTGATCATTCATGTTTCTATTTAATCAAGTCCGTAACTTGATTTGATCATTCATGTTTCGTGCATTTCTTGCTTTTTGAGTGAGCTTACACACTATTTTCATACATATTGTCCATTTCTCATTTTATTCGTAGTACATAATTTATTACAAAACAAGTTAGTTCTTACCGGACGATCGATCAAGCTTGAACCGAACACTTATTGACAACCATGAGCTCTGATTACCAACTTGTTACACCCTAAAATTTTACCCTTAAATTTAAGGAAAATATAGTTTAAATACACGTCATTCTTTAACAAAGATCATATTTAATTAAAACCTTGGTCAACTAATGACTAAGTTAAAGCGTTTCAAAATTTATTTAACAAGAGTTTACAACCCATATACAAGAGCTACAAAAGATTTATATAATAGCGGAAGCTTCATAAGACATGTTCGGTTCTTCGACGTTGCTTGATCATCATCCGTAAGGTCCATCTAGTTACCTAGGGTCAAAACCGTTAAACATTAGTTTTGACATCGATACATAACATTTTAATACAAGATCTAACATTTAAACTTTGAAAAGCAATTAAATAAAAATAAAAAAAAACATATAAAGTACACCGTAAATTACGGTATCACCGTAATTTACGGTGAGACCTGAAACTTTATTTGGTCACCGTAAATCAGTAGACCTGCGCCGTAAACAAGTTTGACCCTCACCGTAAATTACGGTACTACCGTAATTTACGGTGGAACCTGGAAATCCATGTTTTGATTTCTTAGTTCTTTTCCTTCAAAACCAATCTCGGAAATTTCCTTGCAAACAACCCATTTCATCTAAAACTAGTATTTCTAGCATGTAATAAACATTAACCAATAACATAGAACAAATCTAACATATTTCCGGAATGTGATTTATGTTTTACTCGATTAATTGACCCGTTTGGCTCGTCTACGAAATCCATTCCTATGACGACTACCAACGAGTACCATCCGAATTTAACAATCAATATAGCGACTTCATCGCGTAACCAAAACAACTCTTATTCAAGGATTTAATTACACACTAAAATCGTCAAGCTTAATAGTGTAACGGGTCAAATTACATACCTTCAAAGTTTGCCCTTCAAACGTGGTTCGCCTCCCGCTTGTCCACTTGACGCTCCTGTGTCCGATCCTATAGAGTTCATTCACAATGCGTTTTAGAACTCTATTCAAATCATGATTCGCATATTTCGCCAAAACATCATGATTATGAGTTTAAGCTCAGAATTTCTGTTTTAGGCCTTCATAGAGGCATTTCATCAAACACTTTAAAGGCAGAATTTTATATCTCCCATATTCAAGTTTATAGCTTGTTAGTTAGCTAACTAAATCATCAATATAACCTTCATATATCATTTACACATCATGCATTTTCTGCAATCATTTTCTAAGATCGAATTACACTAAATCATTCATTCCAAGTCCTAGTGTTCATCATCTTATTGTAATACCCACAATCCACCTTCAAGGTGTACATGAAATTTCCAGAATTTTGGTAGTGATTTCACATGTAGTTGGCTAGATTTCACATCTAGACACCATATCAACCCTAATCTAACTACATAACACACATGCAACCTCAAATTCCAGATTTTACAAAATCATGAGAAATTCAAGTTGAAGGATTTCATCAGATTTTACATACCTTAGAATCCTCTCGCGATGAGGATCACGAATCTATGATTAAATTTCGATTTCGACTTGAATTGAGCCTTCAATTTGTAGATTTAGTGAGATTCTAGGTTTTTGAAGGGTTGGGGTCGCCCCTGGCCTTGTTTGTACGACCAGACACCTCCATTTGGGGGTGTTTGGCTTGTTTTATTTGTTTAGTAAAAATCAACTTTCAGTTTTTACAAGTTTAGCCCCTCTACTTTGTTCAACATGTCTTTTGGTAGCTCTAAACCCTATTATAGGCTATTTCTAGTAAACTAACTAACTAGGTTATAATTTTAGTTAGTAGATTATTGTCTGTTTTTACTTTATGGTTCCAATATAAAGTTTTATATTTTTCGGGATGTTACAATTTCTAAGTTCCATTTTTATTCTATTAAAGAACAACTAGAAATTTAACCATTTGTAGTTCACTATCAGTTGTTAAGTACCATCACTTAATCCTTAATCACTGATTCTCTATCCACTGATTACTACAACAGCAGTTGTTAACCATTAGTAGTTCACTATCAGTTGTTAAGTACCATTAGTGTTTTAATCACTAGCAGTGCTTACAAGTTTTTCATCAGCTGTTTCACTTAACAGTAGTTTGCTTTATTCATTTTAAATTCATGATTACAATTAAAGCCAACATAAATGCACACTTGCATTATGTTAAACATACAATACGGACACAAAACGTCATACCAAGAAAGATAGAGGGATATCCAACTTGGTAGACTTGACGGAACTTACAGACTCGATAACAAAAGACCGTAACATACAAGGAGTTTTCGAATTTCTTCGTGATGAAAACTCAAGGAGTGAGTGGTGCACTTCGAAATGTAGCTGATAACCCCCTTTAGTGTAGCTCTTCGATTTTCCTTGAAATTCCAAAGCTCGCTAATTTCATATCTGCCACTGGGGTTATATTCATTCATATGCACCAATCATCTTATCTTTTAGCAATTGATCGTTCTGATCAATCACTTCCTTATGTGCACCGCACTAACTTCTAAGAGGTTGTCAAGTATTCTCGCCAATGTTTTCGTAGTTGGTGTTTTGTGTATGTTTACATCTGCATCCATTCTGTACAATAAAAACATCCATAGTAAGACGGCTGATACAGTACTTTCATAATGCATATACGTATACATATATGATGAACCCAATATGAGGAACCCAAAACGCAGTTGATCTCATATGAAGAAAACACATTCAAATGACCAATACGAGGAACCCAAAACATATAGTCTTTAACCAACTTTATATGAGAAACAAAACAACCATACCCAGATTTCAACATGAACAGCAGAGACTTAAGAAACCCATATTTCAACATTAACAGCAGATACTTAAGAAACCGGACCCTGTTTTAATTGATTGTATATTTTAAACATTTCAAACAAACTATAACACAAAAAAAATCTTAGATTAACGCCAAAAACCCAGTATTAATAAACAGAGAAAACCAAAAACATCACAAACAAACCTTTATAATAACCAAAACCCAAACCTCTGTTTTGATACCCGAGCCAAAAACCCACAATAATCAAACAATATTTTCACACAAAACCTGTTACATTCTAGCATATCAAAAACATATACAGATAAGAAGTGTAAAAACATCAGTGGTGAAAATGAGATATCATCAAACATCATTAAACATCAAGTTACATAGGGTTACACAAGCATCTAACAAGAACAGAGGGTAAACCATAGTGTCGATCATATTTTAGGTATGTGATTTTACCTTGGATTGTTATAACAACAAATGGTTGGTGAGGAGATTCAATAATGAAGATGAAGATGATGATCGGTGTTGGGAGAAGAGATTTTCAGATATTTTTGAGAAGTGTGATCGGTGTTAGGGAATTAGGGATTATATGTGTTTATCATTAAGGGTATAAAGGATATTTCACAATTGTCATACAGTCAACAGAGGGAAGTGTGACGGAGGGACTCAAACTTTTATGAATTTCTAAGATCAGGGGCTCAAAAAACCAAAAAATGAATTTAGGGGCTCAAGTTGATGTTTCACACATACCACAGGGATGCAAATTGCATTTTTCTCTAAACTTAAATGTTACTTTTTCTCAACATATTTTATAAGTTTTGGGCTGATATCAGCAGATGTTAACCACTGCTCTTCCTTAACACTTAATACTTAATCCTTAATCCCTGCTTCTGTATCCACTGTTTACTACACCAGCAGTTGTTAACAATCTGTAGTTCACTATCAGTTGTTAAGTACCATCAGTGTTTTAATCACTAGCAGTGCTTAAAAGTTTTCCATCAGCTGTTTGACTTAACAGTAGTTTGCGTTATTAATTCTAAATTCATCAGCTGTTGTACGTAAACTGAAGTTTCCTACAATAAGCTCTGCCCAGCTAAGTTTCCTACAATGACATTGGTTATAACAAGTTAATAAGGCAAAATACTGATCTGCCTAACAACTGTTGGATATAATGACGGTTGTACACAAAGTCTAATTAACCCCATCCAATGTTCAAGACTAAACCACTGAAGAAGACCAAACCACTGTTCAAGACTAAACCACTGAAATGTTACTTTTTCTCAACATACTCTAAAAGTTTTGAGCTGGTATCAATAGTTGTTTACAAGGTTTTCATCAGCTGTTTGACTTAGTACTAAACTGTTTTTCCTTAACACTTAATTATTAATCACTGATTCTCTATCCACTGCTTATTACAATAGTTATGTTATGTTAATGTTTTGTTGTTTTTTTTTCTTTTAACAGCAAAAGAACCAAAGCCTCATCGCCTGCTGATAAAGAACTTGATGTTGAAATGATAGAGTATTTGAGGGCTTTATTAGATTCACAAAATATGTTGGTTAAGACATATAGGATGGTCAGAAACCATTTTCACCAATCTCCAGATGCCAACCTTAGTCTGCGACTAATTTATAGAAGAGAAAACACGGCAGGACATATAACTTACCCACCACATCTGAAGTTGCTGCTTTGGTTGTCGGAGACATAGATAAAGCTATAGACCATCGTGATATTGTTGTCGAGACTCAGTCGGGAATGCTGCAGCATATTAGCGAATTACACCCATCGTATCTTGCTCTGCAATATCCGTTACTTTTCCCATATGGTGATGATGGTTATAGAGTTGATATTCCTCATAGAGATTTTATGTCCACACAAAAGAAAATAAAACCAAAGTGCACAATGAGAGAATTTTTTCCATATAGGATCCAAGATAGAACTTATGGCTTTTCCTTAATTTTAAATGGGCGAAGGTTGTTACAACAGTTTTTGGTTGATGCGTACACAATGATTGAGAGCGAAAGATTAAAGTACATCCGTAGGCAACAGAAAATTCAACGTCGATAATAACTGACGGTTGGGACAATGTTGTTAAAGATCTCAAATTTTCCGAGGGATACTTTGTTGGTTTTCAAACCGTTAGGTATTTTGGACTTGAACTTTCATGTTATGTTAATGGCATGTGTGGGGAATCTTATTTCACCTTTAATCGTTATGCAAGATTTGGTTTTACGGTATGAGTATTGATCTTAACTTCAATTCTTTTGCATCTTTAACGTGTTAACACTTATTCTTATAAGATACATACTTCACGTATAGTATTCATTATTTTTAATTTTATGCAGGTAATTGAAGATTGTTTCATTAAACAATTTTACATAAACAGCCCACCAAGTGGCAAATTTCAAATCTGTTATAAGGGTTCCTACTGGAATGTTGAGGCGTCTAAGGTTGATACCAACTTTTTATTTTCTAGAGGATGGCCGGAAATGTGCAACGATGTTGGGATACTGGAGGATGATTTGCTTGGGTTTAGCAGAATTGATGTCGATGATGTTGTTTTTGAGGTAGTAGTTTATAGAGATGAGACTGAGATTTGCTTTTTGAAGAAACCTGAATCTGATGATGATAGTGTACTTGAGATATCGAAGGCTGATTATGTTGATAATGCATTCAAGGTACGTAAGTATTTAGCATTAGCAATAAAAGTTTTAATTTTTTAGCATTATATTAATTATTTCATTAATGTTGACCAGGACATCTATGAGGATGAAGAAGTTGTGTCTGTAGGTGAAGGTACAACCGTTACTCAGGTACTTGCTAAATTATTAAAATTATTTATTTTTAATTTAACACATATAAGAATTTAATGTTTTTACAACTATTAGTAATGATGTTTACTGATGTTATATTTATCCAATAATGTATTATTTATAAGAACTTACCAATCAATGCCGAATGCACGTCGAAGAGACGCATGTCTTCACGATTGAACAAAACCCAAGATGTAAGTTTACCATCTTAAAGATTGTTATATTACTATTGTTATTAAAGTTACTCTATGACAACAGGTTAAGAAGAAAGGTAATGTTACTTCTGAGAGAAAGGAGATGGTCAAGAATAGGACTAAGGGAAATGCTGCCTTACCTGTCGACACAAGTGATCATATTGGATGTTCTTCTTCTGTTCATAAAGTTAAGGTATCTATACTTGCCAATTAATTAGTATATGTTATATAAACTGTTTTTTTTTTTTTTTTGTGTGCATATATTCAACATTTCCTTAATGCACATGTATATGTTTACTTTTTCATCAAGGGGAAGAGAGCCGCCAACGTTCAGAAAAAGCTTAATCGTAGAAATAAGATTGCAAAGACTGCAAAAAAACATTCTGGACATCCTCTCGACCCTGAGTTCTTTCATTTTGATCGCAAAGGAGACTATAGGCTGGTATACCATTTTTTATAACAAACTAATTATTTATGTTTATTTGTCTGACTATTATTTTTTTCCACACAATACATGTAGCGTCTTCCTGATGAAGTTGCCAGACGAGCAGGTCTTTCTCTTGATCTTCATCCTTTGAAAGTTCAAAACATGGTTGGAGTTGTGGAGGTTTATGATGTTAAGTCGGAGTTAAATGAATTGAACCCACGTTATGCGTTGGACGGTTTGCGAAAGTTTATGACTGACAATAACTTGAGGTTTGGTGATATGTTGCACTTCACATACATGTCTTCGCAACATAAGATTTTATTAAATCAAGTTACATCAGTTTAACAAACACATTTAAGTCTGTTCTGATATAAGATACTATAACTATGAATTTTTTGATGGTGATGTTGTATGTTTTTTTTAAATTATTAACTTGATGATTTGTTGCTATGTATGGCTAAGATGATAAAACACTGTTATTAGCACTTTATGTTTTATATTTGCCCAATTAGATTATGTGTTAAATTATAGTTCTTTAAGTCATTGTTTCATTTTCTTTAATTCTATCTAATTTTGTAAAAAAGTTCAATAACAAACAGTGGTTTGAACATCTGTTTGCCTTTTGGTCAATAGTTAATGGAAACCCATGTTAGGTTGAACAGTCTTTTTAAGAGGAAAACAGTGTGAGAAAACAGTAGATTTTAGTAAGTTAAACATCTGTTAAGGCTTAAACAGATGTTTGGCCTTTAACAGATGTTTGGACTTTAACAGATGTTTGGACTTAAACAGTTGTTTGACTTTAAACACATGTTTGACCTTAAACAGATGTTTTGCCTTAAACAGATGTTTCGCCTTCTATATCAGATATTTGGACTTAAACAGATGTTTGACCTTAAACAGATGTTTGGCCATAAACAGATGTTTGGCCTTAGACCAAACATCTGTTTAAGCTCAACATCTGTTTGACTATTTGTGAACATCTGATTGACTTTTGGTCAACATCTGTTTTAAATTTGGTCAACATCTTATTTTCTAAAGAAGTACAAAAACAAATATTTTTACAAAATCCCAAATCACCCTATCATGTAAGTGCATTGAAGTAAAAGTGGAAATGATATTATTCATATGGTCCTGTTGTGCTTTTGTTTGTCCTCTAATATGAGTTCATGATCTAATCCGGTGATTTGAAGACATTGTTGTTGAATCGAATGAGATGGTTGATGTAATGTGGTTGTATTAGTAACAAATAGTAATTAATATAACTGAGTTTCCCGAGCCCGGGAAGCAATCCCGGGTAAAAACCTAGTAAAAATATAAACACATAAACTTAAGGGGCCAAATTTGGATAAGTGGAAAAATGATTTAATCTGTTATATATAATAAATGAAAGTTATTTGGGCCACATGTAAGTAGATTAGGGCATCCTTTTTTTCCATTTTCCCGCTCAAAACCTCTGTTCCCTTTACTCTCTCTCCTAAAAAACGCTACTTACTTCTTCTCCTTCTCCTGTACTCCTCTTCTCTTCTCTTCTCCCTTCTTCTTATCCAATCTTCATCTCTCCCTAAAAAAAACCCTAGATCGGCCTTCCTCTCCCACTATCTTCCATTCATCATCTTCGATTTATCATTTCTGTGTTGTAGGTACGGATCTTCTTCTTGACGACTTCGTAACTCAAACCCTAAAATCCAACATCTTCCTCAGCTTTTTCTTAGTTCGGTTCAATCAGTGTTCTATCATTCATCTTTTTCCTGTTGATTTCGTTACATCTTGAAAGATCTACAAACAGGTAATCATATTTTCCTTATTTACATTGATTATACAATATTAATTTTGTCTAACTCTATCTCAATCCTCTTTTTCATGATTAACTCTCTCGATCTTCCGATTCGTGTTTGTGTACAACAAAAAAACTTCAACAGGTGAAAAAAATTTGTTTGTTTTTCTTCAATATATGGTTAGATTGTGTGTTTATAGTTAGATTTTGTTTTTATCAGAAAGATTTGTGAGTAAAAACGATGACGATTATTCATATGAGAGGTAAGTTATGGATCGATTTATTTTCGCATATGTTTTTTGGTTTTTTTTGTTTTTTTTTTTTTTGGGATTTGTGAAAAATTACATATTTGTATTTAAGGATTTAGCTATTCTTTGCGTGACTTGTAAGTTGGATCCCTAATTGTTTATATGTTTCTTCTACAGTTGGAGTGTGTTTCAATCGATCTTAACGTGTAAGCTTCGTATCCATCTTTGATTATTTCGATCCACTGATATTATTCGAAACCCTAAGATTGACCGTGTGTTTCAACAATTGGATTTTGTTTCCATCGATGTTCAGCAACTGTGTATAATTTTTAAGATCTGATTTGTTCATACTTTAGTTCACATTGTATTCATTGTTATTGACACTAGAAGGTTGTAGGTTCTTTAGGTCAGACATGTTATATTGTTCATCGATCACTATTTTTTTAATTTTAATACTTAATTTGATCTGATTATTGATTCTAGAAATTGAGCTATTCTAAGCTAGAACGATCTAAATTCGATATGTTTTAGTTCACATTGTATGCACTGTTATCGAATACTAGAAGATTTTTAGGTTGTTTAGGTCAGATATGTTAATTGTTCATCGGTTGGTATTTGTTTGATACATGAAAGTATTAGAGTTTCAGCTTGATCTTACAAGTCGAAGTCTATATATGTTTTCTAGTTCAGAGGCTTAGCGAACATTGTTTATGTTATGAATGTATATTTTGTTCATATATTTCAAGCCACATTATATACTCTGTTCACCAATCACTATTTGCCTAACACGTGAAAGTATTAGAGTTTTAGATTGATCTTACAAGTCAAAGTTCATATATGTTTTCGAGTTCCGAGGCTTAACAAACATTGTTTATGTTATGAAGGTTTATTGTAAATTACATATTTCAATCTGCATTATATATATATAAACCGTTCATTAATCAAGGTGGTCAATGATTGATCTTCATTGACTAAAGTTTGATAACACATGAAGCTTTGCATTTTCAGCTTCCATGTTGAGTAGTTATTAACCGACAACCTTGGAGGTTTGTTGATACTTCCAGTTTTCTAATCATAGTTTGGAGCCGCGCCCATTTTCTTACTTTGATGCTTAGAAACAGAGAAAAATACTTCACAAAAATAGTAGGATTGATCTAAGATGGTGAAATCAGTAGATCTAGAGCCCAATACTCTGTTAAGACTCTAGACTTCTAGGCCAAACATGTATTAGAAGCAAAAATAATATGGATATTATGACAACCCAAGTTTTCAAGGTTTCTACTTGACTAAATACTTGTTCACTAAGTGTTGTTTTGTAATTATACATGGTGTGCATTATACGTGTGTAGGTTAAAATTATATTTTTGTATTAATAGTTTGATTGTAAAATTAAGAGCATAACCCTTGGCTGAATACCTTCCACCCGAAAACACCCCATGTCTGAAAACACCCACACCCCATGTGGCGAAAACACAAAGTGTTTTCGTCCACTATGAGGCCGGCGAAAACAAGTTGGGCTTTGGCCCAGTAGCAATCTGTTTTAATATCTTGTTCCCCACTTTACGTAAAAGCTTAATCACCAAACCCTAGAGCCTTACTCCCCGTGCGACGGCAACTGCAAGTTTTCAAGCTTTTCCTTTCGATCAATCTAGTGATCTTCCATCTCGGTTAGTTGCATGGTCGCTCGAGTTATGCATGATTACATGTCTGTATGTATATGTTTGATTGAATACTGATGTTAGGTGATTATGTTATGCCTTTCCATGAATGATCTGATGATTGTATGATGATCTTGATTGCACAATGGTTCGGTAATTCATATGATTTCATGAATTGGTGTGATGGAATTGATTTGTATGTTAAGGGTTCTTATAATCTTGTTAATGTTGATGATCTTGTTATGATGGTAGGATGTTAGATAATTAGCAGATTAGGGTTCTATTGTATGCATATGTTGACTACTGAATGATCATAACAGTTTGTTAATATTGAGTAATGATTGAATGACAGTATAATGTAGGAGATGTAACTGTTAGATGATTTCGGAGATTCTGAGTTGTTGCGTAACTATTGTGATGAAGGGAACCAGATGAAAACACTTAGTGTTTTCGCCATTCAACAACTCGACGAAAACCCTTGGATTTCGTCGCCTAGGGTTTTCATCCAAAATTGATTTCGTCACATATGAGTTTGTGTGTATTCTGGCACAGTAACCTGCTAGTTTATTAATCTTGTTAATTATTGACTTTGTTAGTCACAGACCCTGTTAGTTTAATTACTCTGCTAGTTATTAACTTGGTTAAGTTTATTAACTCTGTTAACTGTATCAACTCTGTTAAACTATGTAAACTCCTGTTAAGTTGTTAAGTTGTTAACTCTATTTGTTTGTTAACTCTGTTAGTTTATTATCCCTGTTATGTATATCAATCCAGTTAAGTTTGTTAACCTTGTTAAGTAGGTTAAAGAATAACCATGTTAGAATAAACTGTGAAGGACATTTATGTGAAGCATGAATTGCATGGAATTGATTAACTGCTTACATGATGCTTGATAATGACTGCCTAAACACTTTGTGACATAGATTGCATGTGAATCTTTTTGAACTTGAACTGATTGGGTATACGTGCATACTATAGGACTTGATTGATTACTTGTGAGCATATAGTTTAGCATACCGAGCAAACCAAGGTGAGTTCACACGCTTTCCAAGGCATGGGATTCCCGGTGGGTTGGGAATGGGATTGAATGACTACTCGTACTTTCATCACTACTAGACTACTTACCACCGTCCTCGGATTGGGAAGGACGACTGCGCTAAAACCTACGTACCATTGTCCTCGGATTGGGAAGGACTCCAGCGCTAAACCTACGTATTCGCTACGTACTACTGTCCTCGGATTGGGAAGGGCACTTACGTAAACCCTACGTAATCTTATACTTACTATTGTCCTCGGATTGGGAAGGGCACTTACGTAAAACCTACGTATTCTCATACTTACTACTGTCCTCGGATTGGGAAGGACACCCATAGATACAACCAGTCTAGTAATATGCAACATGGGAAGCCCCCACTAAACATCGTAAAGGTTTGGGAAACAAGGATACTGGTTAAAACATGGTTATGAAACAAACTTACGATTTCTGAAATGAACTCAATAACTGAACAAACAACTGTGAACTCGCTCAACTTTGTTGTTGACTCGTTGTTACATGCCTTGCAGGTCGATAGGTACTCATGGAGCTTGCACAGGGAGGCGCGGTCATTGTGGGACATGGACAGTGGGTGCCATGTTAAAAACATTATAATATTTCGAACTTAATACTTATGTTGGGTTTTCACATTTATGCTTCCGCTAAACACTTAACTATGTTTTGGTTTGAACACCTTTGTATTGATGGGTTGAACTTTATTTATTACGTACAATGTTCAATATGATTGGTGGCTTGATCCTGGTCAGTCACGCTTCCAAGCGGTGATACTCCGCGTGTGGATTTTGGGGGTGTGATAGATTGGTATCAGAGCCATTGGTTATAGTGAACTTGGTTTTAATAAGGGAAAAAGTTTTTGTTAAAACCAGACTATAACCTGTACAGTGCTCAACGATCCACAACGACGCTTCGCTCCACGTGCAAGACTCAACACTATAGGTGATATGATTTATGTTTATATTGCTTACTTGCTAATTACATAGAACTTTGCTCGTGGTATGCTTAGATAAACGTAACAACTATTGTTTGAAAACACTTGTGTGCTTACTCTCTTCTGTCATCGCATATTCGCGAACCTTTCTCACCCATGTTTCTTTTGATATGAAGATCAAGAGTGGACGCGTTAACCTAACTCAGGCCCAGTTGACGGCTTTGATCAACGAACAAGTTGCTACGGCACTTGCAGCCGCTCAAGCAGGAGGTATACCCTGCAGTCGCAACTCACTCTAGGATCTTTAGATCCTACCCTCATAAACCAACTCTTGTGTATAAGTTTGTCTTATTCTTGTATACACAACAGGCCAGCATGCCCAGCCACCTGTGTGCGCGTTCAAGACGTTCATGGACTGTCGTCCCAGTACTTTCAGTGGCACTGAAGGAGCCGTAGGACTCCTCCACTGGTTTAAGAAGCTCGAATCGGTCTTCAAAATGTGTGAATGCCCTGAGGCTCGTAGGGTGAAGTATGCCACTGGTAACCTCGAAGGCACTGCGCTGACTTGGTGGAACGCTCAAGTTCAAATGTTTGGGGTGGCAGCTGCTAATGCCACCCCATGGAACGACTTCAAGGAACTGATCAAGCGAGAATACTGTAATCGTGATGACATCCACAAGCTGGAAGTGGAGTTCTTTAACCTGAAGATGACGGGGTCAGAGATAGAGGCGTATACGAAGCGATCCAACGAACTGGCAGTGTTATGTCCAACTATGGTGGATCCTCCCATCAAGCGTATCGAGCTGTACCTCAAAGGCTTAGTACCAGAGATTCAAAGCCATGTGACTGCTGCTAACCTTGCTACCATCCAGGATGTTACTCGTCTTGCTCATCGTCTCACAGACCAGGCAGTGGAACAGAACAAGCTGCCTAAGCGTATAGGTGCTACTGCTACTACTACTTCTACTATTCCCAGTGACAACAAACGAAAATGGGATGGAGCCTCCAGCAAGGGTTCGACTACAGTTCAGTCCCAGGCGCAGCAGCGAAAGATTGATGACTACCAGAGTCCTGGTCAGCAATCTTCTAGTAATCAAGGGCAGGGTGGATATCGAGGAAACCACCCAAAGTGCAACAAATGCAACAGGCACCACAGTGGTCAGTGCAACAAGGGACATTGTCAGAGGTGTCTCAAGATGGGTCAGGAAGCCAAGGATTGCAGGAGCTTACGGCCTGCAAATCAGAATCGTCAGCAGCAACAGCAAGCACCGCAGAATCAGCAACAGCAACAGGGCAACAGGGGATGCTATCAGTGTGGCGCAGAAGGTCACTTCAGGAGACACTGCCCACAGTTAAATCAGAATCAGAACCACAACCAAGGAAACGGGAACAATAATGGGGGCAACAATGGGGGAAACAATAATGACAACGGTGCTAGGGGTCGAGTGTTCGTGCTGGGTCAGGGTGACGCAAGGAATGATCCTAACGTAGTGATGGGTAAGTTCCTTCTCGACGACTTTTATGTTACTGTTTTATTTTATTCGGATGCCGATACCAGTTATGTGTCTCTAAAAGTTAGTCAAATGCTTAAGCCCACACCAACACTTATGAACACCAAGTACACAGTAGAGCTAGCAAACAGTAAAAGTCTTGAAGCCTCACACATAGTTAGGGGTTGTAATCTCATCCTAGCTGGTCAAACCTTCTCTGTCGACCTCATTCCTATTGTTTTGGGTAGTTTCGACATTGTTGTTGGTATGGATTGGTTATCACAACATCGAGCAGAGATCCTTTGCAAGGAGAAGATCGTCCGCATTCCTCGTTCTGGTGAAGAACCTTTAGTGATTCATGGTGAAAAGAGTGGTGCAGTTGTAGGTATCATCTCTTTCCTTAAGGCCCAGAAGTGTTTAGGAAAGGGTCACACTGCTATTTTAGCACTTGTTACTGACACATCATCGAAAGAGAAGAAAATAGGATATTCCAGTTGTACGCGACTTTCCTCATGTGTTTCCTGAGGAATTACCTGGTCTACCGCCTCATCGCCAGGTCAAATTTCAAATCGAGCTAGCTCCTGGAGCAGCACCAATAGCTCGTGCACCGTACTGCTTAGCTCCATCAGAATTGTAAGAACTATCTACACAACTGCAAGAGCTCTTGGATAAAGGTTTCATTCGTCCTAGCTCTTCGCCTTGGGGAGCTCCAGTAATATTTGTGAAGAAGAAAGATGGTACTTTCAGAATGTGTATTGACTACCACAAACTCAACAAGGTGACCGTGAAGAATCGCTATCCTCTTCCACGCATTGATGACTTATTCGACCAGTTGCAAGGGTCGAGCTTCTATTCAAAGATTGATCTGAGATCAGGCTACCATCAACTGAGAGTCCGGGACGAGGACATCTCAAAAACAGCATTCAGAACTCGCTACGGCCACTACGAGTTTCTGGTCATGCCATTCGGGTTAACAAACGCACCTGCAGTCTTCATGGATCGTATGAACCGAGTGTGCAAACCATACCTGGATAAATTCGTTATCGTATTTATTGACGACATCCTGATCTACTCTAAGGGTCAGGAGGAACACGAGCAACATTTGCGACTTATTTTGGAACTTCTTCGAACAGAGCAACTTTATGCAAAGTTTTCCAAATGCGACTTCTGGCTTCGAGAAGTCCATTTCTTAGGCCATGTGGTAAACGGGAATGGGATTCACGTTGATCCATCCAAAGTCGACTCGATCAAGAACTGTCCTGCACCGCGTACCCCAACAGAAATCCGCCAATTCTTGGGTTTGGCGGGCTACTACAGAAGATTCATCAAAGACTTCTCGAAGATTGCGCAGCCGCTTACTCTACTGACCCAGAAGGGTGTCACCTATCGTTGGGGTGATGCTCAAGAATCAGCATTTCAGCACTTAAAGGATAGACTTTGTAGCGCACCTATTCTCTCATTGCCTGAGGGCACAGACGATTTCGTAGTTTATTATGACGCATCAATTCAGGGTCTTGGTTGCGTGTTGATGCAATGACGGGTGGTCCGTAGGACAACCCTTAAGTACCTTAAAAAGATTAAAATCCCATGCTTTACACGTTTAATTGTTTGAACTTGGTAACTACTAGTTGTTTGGACGTGCAGGTGTAAATGGAGCTTAAAGGGGAACGATTTTTGGAGCTTGTTGGAGACTTTGGCTTGGAAGAACACTTGTCTAATCATTGGTTTTATTGTCTTGGATCTTTATGAACAATAGAACTTTTGTTATGATGTCGCTTCAAGCCATGAGTGGCTAAACACTTGATGATTGTCCTGGATTGAAGGTTTGGTTGAGACATTTCATGTTTGATTTTTCTAATTTCTAGAATAACAATCTTGATCTTTATGATTTGTTGTTATAGTGTGTGATTGTCTGTTAGTAACGTGTTAATCCTTATGTTGAACTAATTAGAAACCATACGTTCTTGGTGCCGTTGGCAATCGAGATATCATGGGTATAGTTAGGCTTGGGTAAGGGTTGATTGATCATCGGGTAACAACCTCACATTCTAGGAATCTGAGTACTTAGTTCCCTTTCATCACTGCAAGTAATCACGCATGAGCTATGTCTATGTAGTTCTTTCTAGTGAAAGGATAATATGAATGTCGAAACAAACCGGAAATCTAGGATGGTCATTTGTCTCTAATTTGTTTACAACCAAACGGAAATCTAGGATGGTCATTTGTCTCTAATTTGTTTACAACCAAAACTTTTCTTTTGCAATCTATTTAGTTAAATTTAGTTTCTAAAACCAATCCACTTAAATCAAATCTTGAATTTACTTGTATTGCAATTAGTTTATTTTAGTCAATTTAGACATACATTTAGATAACACATGTTCCACAAACTCCCTGTGTTCGATACCCATTTACCGCTAGCTAATTAGTTGTAATTGGATTAAATTTGATTGTGACCACGACATCACGTCATGCAACGGGATAAAGTCATTGCTTATGCATCACGCCAACTTAAAGTTCATGAAAGAAATTACACCACACACGACTTGGAGCTAGGAGCTGTTATTTTCGCACTTAAGATATGGAGACATTACCTGTACGATACCAAGTGCACCATTTACACCGATCACATGAGTCTCGAGCACATCTTCAAGCAAAAGGAGTTGAACATGCGACAACGTCGATGGGTCGAGCTGTTGAATGATTACGATTGTGCCATCAAGTACCATCCGGGCAAAGCCAATGTTGTGGCCGACGCCCTCAGTCGAAAAGATACTACACCTAAACGCGTGCGTTACAACTCACCATTCAATCGAGTCTTCCTTCCCAGATACGAGATGCTCAGGTAGAAGCATTGAAACCAGAAAACGTCAGGGCTGAAGCCCTACGCGGCTCAAGGCAGCGGTTAGAACAAAAGGAAGACGGTGCCTACTACGTGACAGGACGCATCTGGGTCCCACTCTATGGCAATTTACGAGAACTTGTAATGGATGAAGCACATAAGTATCGTTACTCGGTACATCCTGGTTCGGATAAGATGTATTACGATCTCAGAACTACGTATTGGTGGCCTAGTATGAAAGCCCACATAGCAACTTACGTCAGCAAATGTTTGACTTGTGCGAGAGTCAAAACTGAATACCAGAAACCATCGGGCCTACTCCAACAACCAGAGATACCACAATGGAAATGGGAGCAAATTTCCATGGATTTCGTTACTGGCCTGACTAATCTTTTCGATCGTGATGCACGTTTTACTTCAGAACTGTGGCAAGCGATGCACAAATCTTTTGGCTCTCAATTAGACATGAGCACGGCTTATCACCCATAAACGGATGGGCAACGCACCATCCAAACTCTGGAAGACATGCTTCGTGCATGTGTAATCGATTTCGGCAACGGCTGGGAAAAACACCTCCCTTTGGTGGAGTTTTCGTATAAAAACAGTTACCACACCAGCATTCAAGCTGCTCCGTTTGAGGCATTGTACGGACGTAAATTCCGATCACCTCTTTGCTGGGCAGAAGTTGGTGACAGCCAAATCACAGGTCCAGAACTTGTAGTAGACACAACGGAAAGGATTGCTCAGATACGACAACGAATGGCGGCAGCTCGTGACCGTCAGAAAAGCTACGCTGATAAGCGCAGGAAACCACTCGAGTTCCAGGTTGGGGATCGAGTGCTACTCAAAGTCTCACCTTGGAAAGGTGTAGTTCGTTTTAGCAAACGAGGCAAGCTCAATCCGCGATATGTCGGACCGTTCGAAATCATATAGAAAATAGGCAAAGTGGCCTACAAACTAAACCTACCAATAGAACTCAGTGGAGTTCACAATGTTTTCGACGTGTCAAATCTGAAGAAGTGTCTGTCACATGAAACCCTCATAGTTCCTTTGAAGGAGCTCACTATCGACGATCAGTTGCGATTCGTCGAGGAACCAGTTGAAATCACAGACCGGGACGTTAAGGTTCTCAAGCACACCAGAATACCTCTTGTTCGAGTTCGTTGGAACTCCCATCGTGGCCCAGAGTTCACCTGGGAACGAGAAGACCAAATGAAACTCAAGTATCCCCAGTTGTTCGGCAACAATGCAACTACTACTGAGGCTGAAGCTACTACAGAATTTCGGGACGAAATTCCAAATCAACGGGGGGATGATGTGACACCCCACGAAAACTAGGAAACAACGCAACACAACTAGCCTCCTCAGTAACCGCGTGCTAAATTTCGAGACAAAATTTCTTTCAAGTTGGGGATAATGTGACAACCCGAGTTTTCAAGGTTTCTACTTGACTAAATACTTGTTCACTAAGTGTTGTTTTGTAATTATACATGGTGTGCATTATACGTGTGTAGGTTAAAATTATATTTTTGTATTAATAGTTTGATTGTAAAATTAAGAGCATAACCCTTGGTTGAATACCTTCCACCCGAAAACACCCCATGTCCGAAAACACCCACACCCCATGTGGCGAAAACACAAAGTGTTTTCGTCCACTATGAGGCCGGCGAAAACAAGTTGGGCTTTGGCCCAGTAGCAATCTGTTTTAATATCTTGTTCCCCACTTTACGTAAAAGCTTAATCACCAAACCCTAGAGCCTTACTCCCTGTGCGACGGCAACTGCAAGTTTTCAAGCTTTTCAAGCTTTTCCTTTCGATCAATCTAGTGATCTTTCATCTCGGTTAGTTGCATGGTCGCTTGAGTTATGCATGATTACATGTCTGTATGTATATGTTTGATTGAATACTGATGTTAGGTGATTATGTTATGCCTTTCCATGAATGATCTGATGATTGTATGATGATCTTGATTGCACAATGGTTTGGTAATTCATATGATTTCATGAATTGGTATGATGGAATTGATTTGTATGTTAAGGGTTCTTATAATCTTGTTAATGTTGATGATCTTGTTACGATGGTAGGATGTTAGATAATTAGCAGATTAGGGTTCTATTGTATGCATATGTTGACTACTGAATGATCATAACAGTTTGTTAATATTGAGTAATGATTGAATGACAGTTTAATGTAGGAGATGTAACAGTAACCTTCTAGTTTATTAATCTTGTTAATTATTGACTCTGTTAGTCACAGACCCTGTTAGTTTAATTACTCTGCTAGTTATTAACTTGGTTAAGTTTATTAACTCTGTTAACCGTATCAACTCTGTTAAACTATGTAAACTCCTGTTAAGTTGTTAACTCTATTTGTTTGTTAACTCTGTTAGTTAACTAACACTGTTAGTTTATTATCCCTGTTATGTATATCAATCCAGTTAATTTTGTTAACCTTGTTAAGTAGGTTAAAGAATAACCATGTTAGAATAAACTGTGAAGGACATTTATGTGAAGCATGAATTGCATGGAATTGATTAACTGCTTACATGATGCTTGATAATGACTGCCTAAACACTTTGTGACATAGATTGCATGTGAATCTTTTTGAACTTGAACTGATTGGGTATACGTGCATACTATAGGACTTGATTGATTACTTGTGAGCATATAGTTTAGCATACCGAGCAAACCAAGGTGAGTTCACACGCTTTCCAAGGCATGGGATTCCCGGTGGGTTGGGAATGGGATTGAATGACTACTCGTACTTTCATCACTACTAGACTACTTACCACCGTCCTCAGATTGGGAAGGACGACTACGCTAAAACCTACGTACCATTGTCCTCGGATTGGGAAGGACGCCAGCGCTAAACCTACGTACTCGCTACGTACTACTGTCCTCGGATTGGGAAGGGCACTTACGTAAAACCTACGTAATCTTATACTTACTACTGTCCTCAGATTGGGAAGGGCACTTACGTAAAACCTACGTATTCTCATACTTACTACTGTCCTCGGATTGGGAAGGACACCTATAGATACAACTAGTCTAGTAATATGCAACATGGGAAGCCCCCACGAAACATCGTAAAGGTTTGGGAAACAAGGATACTGGTTAAAACATGGTTATGAAACAAGCTTACGATTTCTGAAATGAACTCAATAACTGAACAAACAACTGTGAACTCGCTCAACTTTGTTGTTGACTCATTGTTACATGCCTTGCAGGTCGATAGGTACTCATGGAGCTTGCACAGGGAGGCGCGGTCGTTGTGGGACATGGACAGTGGGTGCCATGTTAAAAACATTATAATATTTCGAACTTAATACTTATGTTGGGTTTTCACATTTTTTCTTCCGCTAAGCACTTAACTATGTTTTGGTTTGAACACCTTTGTATTGATGGGTTGAACTTTATTTATTACGTACAATGTTCAATATGATTGGTGGCTTGATCCTGGTTAGTCACGCTTCCAAGCGGTGATACTCCGCGTATGGATTTTGGGGGTGTGACAGATATTTTATACAAATATAGTACATGTAACCTATATCTGGCCACTGGTAGCTTTGGTTTGAAATTTGATGCATCGATCAAACTTTTGTATGTTTCCACGTTCAGTGGCTTATACGAGATTGTTTGTCAAACAGGTATACAGTCAACTACAGGGAAGCATACGACATCATTACCTGCAATGGCATACTCTTCAACCATGAATCACCTTGAAGAGGTGAGAACTTTGTGACCAGGAAGATCACGCAGGCAGTAGGCCAGATTAAGATCAGAGCAAGTTGTTTTTAGGGAATTTGTAGGCTTCAAGAGACTAGGGATTTGCAGGGGACTACGTAGAGGCAATGTGGTTGATACTACTGCAAGACAAGCTAGACGACTGCGTGGTGGCAACTGAGGAATCACACACAGTTGAAGAGTTTCTTGAAAAGGCGTTTAGGTACGTGGGTTTGAACTGGAAAGATCATGTGGAGATCGATAAGAAGTATTTTAGGCCTACGAAAGCGACCGGGAACCTTTGTTGCAGGCTGTTGCATTTCGTGTTCTTCAGGCTGTGTTCCCTAAAAAAGAAATATATTATCAAGTATGTATTAAGTCACTTTCTTTTATGAATGTTCTTCCTCTCATCAATGTATCCTTTTGCTAATATTAACTTCTACACTTAGGTTAAGGATACCATGCGGCTTCTAGGGGTGGTAAAATCAACTTCTACCCTGTTCTCTACTGATGATTTAACTGATCCGCAGTTGTTGGAAACGATATTCGAAAGCGATCGGGAACCTTTGTTGCAGGCTGCTGCATTTCGTGTTCTTCAGGTTGTGTTCCCTAAAAAAGAAATATATTATCAAGTATGTATTAAGTCACTTTCTATTATGAATGTTCTTCCTCTCTTCAATATATCCTTTTTCTAATATTAACCTCTACACTTAGGTTAAGGATACCATGCGGCTTCCAGGGGTGGTAAAATCAACTTCTACTCTGTTATCGAGGCTGGGAATTGGTGGAAGTACATCAGGGTGGATCATTGAAGAGTTTACAGCCCAGATGCATGTTGTTTCTAAGATTGCACTTCATCGGCGTTCTAACTTGTCACACCCCGACCACGTATAACATACAAAACGTGGCGGAAAACGTCGGGGAGTGTTGTAACAGAATTAATTGTTTCATAACCATGGCATACAAAGTTGTATTTTATTTATCAACATAAGAGTTACATTGTTTTAAACAGGAATAAAAGAGTTTATAACATAATTAAACTAAGTCTATCTTCATTTTAAGTCTCTAAGGCACAGGTCCGCCCTAGTGTCACGATCATCGTCCTACCCAAAAGCTCCTGAAAACACGTGTGAAAATAGGTACGTCAGCATAAAAATGCCTGTGAGATACATAGGTTTTGTGAAAACAGGATTCATGACTTATAAGTTTAGAAAAAAGTCGTTTAGCAAAAGTCAGTCATGAACCTTGTAAATTGTTTTGTTTTGTAAATCATTTAAAAAGCGATAAGATCAAATGATATGTATAAATAAAAGAATAATGTATGGTTAAATGTATAACCAAGTAAAATGAGTTATATAAAGTAAATTGTTTATAAACCAAAGTCTTGTGAAAATCGTGTTACTTGTGTAAAATGTATAAGTCCAAATTGAATGATTTAAATAACGCTATGATATGTGATATAATACAAACACTTATATATAGGAAGTACCGACGGCGTATCCACCATGCTTGTATCATAATACTCACATCTCGTTACTTAAGTCACTTAAGCAAACCACCAATGTATAAAGTCTATGTTTAGACCAATTGTCAAAGAGTCCTTGTATAAACCATGTCAAATGTTAAGAAGTCCAAAAGTAGTCAAGTAATGTGTAACAAATGTTATGTATTGTAAGTAAAGTATTGTCACATAATCCAAATGTAGAAATGTACAAAACAAAGTATTTTGAATATATCAAAAAGTTATGTTTTGCAAAGTAATGCATGTTACATTGATACAAACATTTATGTGGTAAGTTAACGCATACATTCAAGCCTTGAGACAGTCGGATAACCCTTCCAGTCAAGGTTATCAAAAGAAATGTTTTCGGATTCAGTCATTCCTTACATCCAAACAAACCCGGGATGTCAGGAATGGGATTTGTCAAGTCCTATGGTACCAGTACTTACTACCGAGCGGCGTAGCTAATGTTAATGAACGTATATAAGTCTCGTTTGTGCAAACCAAATGTTATAGCAATTATATGCATGTCATATGAAAACAATGTACTAAGTATGCTAAGTTAACATACAAAGCAGAAAAGTCATGTAAATCAATGTGCTAGCATGCTATCAGTCAACATACATAGCATAAATGTAATGTAAAGTAAAACAATGTACTAAGTATGCACACAATGGACATACATAGCATGAAATGTAATGTAAAGCGATGTACTAAGTACACACACAATGGGCATACATAGCATGAAATGTAATTAAATCATGTACTATAATGTACTAACGAACATAGTAGGTATACGATGTGAAAACATGGAAAGTAACAAGTAGGCACATGTGTTTCACCCCAAAACAGTTTGGAAAACAGTAAAAGAGGGGTCTATGTACTCACTTGAGATTGTTCAGAAGTCCTAAGATAACCACCAAGCAATGCTAGAGATCTCGGAATCAAACGGCACCTAATATAGGTAACTATGTTAATAAACCGGACCTAAGTCGGAGGATTTAGATAGAATGAGGGTTCGTAAACCAAACGAGTATAGAGACTCGTGTCATATGGTTTAACAAAGCCTACATACTAAATAAAACCTAACCTAAGTGCTTACGACCCCGTTTAGGTAGCTTATGCTACTTTAACGCGTCGTTCGCGTGAAACGCGTTCGGACCGCCTAACTAGTCCTATGACAAGTAAAATATGCCTTAACATGTTTAATATTGTTGATAAATCAGTTTAGAGGTCATCGGTTATGTTACATATGTTTAAAATGAATTTTGGCATCAAAGGGGTATTTTGGTAATTTACCTAAGGCATATAAACTACCTATCATACAACTACTTAAACGAAGCGATCACAAGGTATAACCTCGGAAGGTTATTCCCTATATACTATGGTCACCTAATGTGTTTGGTCGGATCCTAATGATCGACCAAATGGGTCGGGTTCGAAAGTATAAGCGATTGTTTAGATCGCTTACCTTACGACCCTATACAACGTGGTAATCAGTAGGCATAGTCACAAGGGACTATAACCATCGTGATTACGCTCACGTTGCGAAGTTCAAACGAACTTCGCATTGACCATAAACTGGTTAATGCAGAAAGTCAAACAAAGTTTGACTTTCGGACTCGAAAAGCAATAAAAGAACGAAGGAATACTTACAAAGGGTCCCCGAATGCTAATCTTGATTCAAGTAGCTCAGGTATGAAACAATGGTTTCAACTTAGAGCTTCTCAAATCAGATTCTTATGGGTTTTCCAATGGGGATGGATGGGTATTTATAGATTTCGGTTCACCGTTAGGATCGTTTCTTGGATAACGTGCCTTGATCTCGCTCGTACACTTGTCGGAATGTTGTGGTAACTCATTTTGCCCCCACCACAAGAGTTTGACACATGGCATTGGCCTTTGGGGGGTTAAAAGGCTGGAAACAGGCTGTTAAAAACAAGTTTCTGCATCTGACCCCTGCTTGCGCACCGTAACACTTAGAGTGTTGAGGTGCGCAAGGACCTGCAGACCAGAAAGTTTGAAAAATGGTAGAACAGGCCCCTGAAGCTCCAAACTTGCTATTTGATGCACTTTTGACACGTTTAAGCCCCGTTAACCCCATTTCAAAGCTCTAAAATGAATTTAAAGTATAGGGAAGTTAAAATGTGCTCAAAAATATCTCGGGTGTCGATTCGTTTGGCCGTACGATCGCGACGTTCGCGTAATTACGACGGAACGCGCATAAGCGCGAAAAACGATCCAAATGACGCGACGAATGGATTTTTCTTATGCCAAACACTAAAATAAAATGTTTTAGTGCTTACATAAATTTTTGGATGTCCGGATGTAGTCAGAACGTAAGTTATGCGCGAAAGTGCAAACTTATGCACTTTTTGACACTTTTAGTCCCTGAATGACCCAGAAGTTTATTTTAGCATACTGAACCCCTCAAATCCTATTTCTAAGCTATGTAAAGGATATTTATGGTATGTTTAACTTATGGCCATGATCTGGAATGTCTGTTACAGTTCTAATTGGCATACTTTCGCAGTTTGTCAAATTTAGTCCCTGAAGGCGAATTAACTTGTTTTTGCCATACCAAAGCCTTCAAAACTTATTTCTAAGTTATGTAAAGGTTATTTAAGGTATGTTAAGTATATGTTGATGTTCCAGAGTATTTTTTGCATTAAACTGGTTACGTTTACGCACCAGTTTGCGTATAACTCTCCAGAAAGCGATATAGAGTTTGAAATTGAATAAAAGTAAAAACATGAAAAATGTAAAACACAACCAAACAAACATTGGGATCAAATAACATTGTTATATTGATAATTGAACTGTTCATAAAGATTACAAGCACAGATGTTACATAACTTGGCTACCTTCCTTGAAACACATGGTATAGTTTTGAGTTTCATTTTAGTTTTTTATTTTGTTCTTCAAATCACCTGCTGATGTTTCTTTACTTTGTGTTTGCCATTTTCATTTTTGTAGGTTCAGAGGTGGTTGATGGGCTTATGCAGGTTTTATGGGGAATTTTGGACATAGAGCAGCCTGAAACACAGACCATGATCAACATTATTATAGCATCTGTAGATCTTATCTACTCTTATGCTGAGTGTTTGGTTTCACATGAAAAGGATGCAGGAGTTGGTACTGTCGCGCCAGCGGTTTCTCTTTTCAAAAAACTTTTGTTCTCTCAAAATGAGGCTGTCCAGACTTCTAGCAGGTGGTTAATTAATAATTATCCGACTTTATAACATCAATCTATATCTTGTATATTAAATATGTAATTTAAATGTTTTTCACTGCAGCTTGGCGATATCTTCAAGGTTACTTCAGGTCCCATTTCCAAAGTAAACCATGTTAGATACAGATGATTCGGTGGAGAGTTCAACCCCTGCTCCTGCACATGCTAATGTGGCAAGTTCAACAGGTGGAAATGCTCGGATTATGGTTGAGGAAGACTCCATCACTTCATCTGTTCAATACTGTTGTGATGGCTGTTCCACTGTCCCTATACTCAGGAGGAGATGGCATTGTACAGTCTGCCCTGATTTTGATTTATGTGAAGCCTGCTATGAATTGCTCAATACTGACCGGCTTCCTCCGCCTCACTGGCGAGACCATCCTATGTCAACAATTCCAATTGAAGTCGAAACATATGGTGGAGAGGGCAATGAAATGCAGTTCTCTACTGATGATTTAACTGATCCGATGTTGTTGCCAGTTGCATCTGATGCTGACATGCAGACTTTTACTGCAATTCATGTATTGGAAACTCCAAAACTTACCATTAAAACTGTGATGGAACAAAGAATATGCTTGAATTTTCAACTATTTCTTGATCTTAAAGATTTTTGACATGGTTGCAATTGCAAGATTTTTGAATGTTACTCTTATAGTTCTCGAGTTGGATAAGACGTCTTTCTGGGCCGATCCAAGGTATGGCAAATTGTGTCATTATTTGGTGCAATCTAAAGTTGATTTGAATTGATTGTGACTTAAGTATTAAATGAAAGTGAGTTTGAATACAATTTTGATGTTAATCATATCATTAAGTCTTTGATAGATGAAGTCCGTATACTCAAAACAACTTCCTCCTCGGCTTCAAAAGAGAGCAGATTTAGGAATTGTGCATACTATGCCTCCCATTAGTTGGTCTGATATTTCTTATTATCATAATCATGTACAAACTTTATTTGCCTTGAATCTAGATAGGAAATATATCCTATGATATTACGCCTTTATTATGTTTAATATCTATGATTTGTTAGACAACCAAACAAACCCTCATGCTTAAGGTTTTGTTCTCAACATATGCAGATTCCCTCTTTAATTAAAAAGTACCAAATCGTGCATTTGAATTGAAACGCTACTTTTGGTTCGGTACGGTACTGGTATTCTACTTTCAAATATCTGTATTGTACCTTACGGAGCATTTTCGGTACAGGTATCCATATTTCACAATTTTTTATACCGGCTTTCTCTAAACTGAGGTAATACTCAACTACTCTTTACTTGTGCGTTAGTTGCAAACCTTGGTAATTTTGACCTATATATAACTAGATTTTAAGCATCAACAAGAGTACTATGTTTACATCTGGAATCTATCTGGATGCCAAGTTAATTAGGCTATTGTACTTCTAAATATATCGAGGGTAAAAGGATCTAAATTGTTGATGGTAGAGGTCGAAGATCAATAGCTCATAGATTGAGCTTTGTGGAGATGGTTATGCCTTATGGCGATCCAAATGATCCATATTACCGAAATAATGCATTCGATGCTGGTGAAGATGGCCTTGGAAAAAATGCTCATTCCCTAAAGAAGGTTTGTGCTTAAACTAAGATGCCTTATATCATCTGGACTATTGTGGTTCACCTCATATTGCTATAAGAAACTTCCAGACAATATGTAAACTATTGTGGTTCTTTGTTTTATCTCCACAGGGATGTGATTGCTTAGGATATATCAAGTACTTTGATGCACATTTTACAAACTTCATTGGAGGTGTTGAAACAATTGAAAATTGCGTATGTATGCATGAAGAGGACCACGGAATCCTTTCACAAACACTTCATTGGATGTGATTGCTTAGGATATATCAAGTACTTTGATGCACATTTTACAAACTTCATTGGAGGTGTTGAAACAATTGAAAATTGCGTATGTATGCATGAAGAGGACCACGGAATCCTTTCACAAACACTTAATCTGTAGCAGTTGTTTCTCATCAAAGCGATTATTCAAAACCCTAAATCGTTAACAATTGAAGTGGATCCAGGTATGTTTAGTCTTATTTACATAAATTTTTGCTGCTTTAAATCTTACATTACTACTATTCTACCTACCTCTGTTACTATATAAAGCTTCTAAAAAAATAAATCCCTATTCCTTTCATTCAACACCTCCTCCTCCTACGCCTCTATCACAAACCCTACTAGCGAAAATCCAACACCTCCATCATAAATCAGTTTTCTTTGTTGTGATTCCTACACTTCCATCACAAATAAGTTTTCTTCATTGCAATTAGTGAAGGCTAGGGTTCCGACAAGTTGATCCTGAGCAAGTCCAGTTTTAATGGTAAGTTTTGGAGTTCTATTTTGCTTATTGTGTTTCATTTTAATAAAAACGTTCTTCGAATAATATACAAGACTGCTGATTTTTTTAAAGGTGAATGTTGTTGATTAATTAACACTCATTAATCTATCTGAACAAAAGTGTCTTTGATTTTAGAAATTGTTGTCGGTTTGTTTATAGTAATCGAAGATTATTTTGAGTGTAGATATTGTTTAATCATTGGATGAACTAGCATTTTGAGTTATTCGTCTCTTTAGACCCATCTTATTTATTTATTTATTTATTTATTGTAAGAACCAAGTTACTCTGCTGCCGTAACTTCCTATTCATTGGCCCACTGCAGGTTGTTAGGTGTTGTTAATCTCAGTTCGATATCTAAAGAGCTGGTGCAAGTTGCAAGATCAGGTAATTAGAAATTTGATTGAAAAAAACCCTTATATTTTACAAAATATGGTATGAAGTTGCATATCTATTTTATTTATATTGTGGTTTTTACTTTATATTATAGGTGGGAAATTTGATTTAATTCCAGCCGTTGGTTTCAAGTGAGTTATTGATTAATGTTTTTTTGCAAGTGTTCTTATGGTTTGTATATTTATCATCTTCAATCCAAGTTTATTGAACATGTTTTAATCCAGTCATTTGTAGATTGGTTGGAAATGTTTGCCAGCTCTCAAAATCAAAATGACCGGAATGGCCTTCCAACACATGACTCTTGGTAGGGCTTTTTTTTGGACATATTGTCATGCGTGCCAGTTCTATGATTGATGTTTAATTTGTTTTTTAAATTTACTTGGTTAAATGTGCGTGTGCAGGGGAGAGGACATTTGGTGTTTTGACGAAGATTAATCTTATGGACAAGGGGACTGATGCAGTTTATGTAAGCTAGGTTTGAGTTTTAGTTTTGTCATAATCAAGCTTAACAACTGGAATCTTCATTGCAGCCATGCTGTTCTCAACCATTCACACACTCTGAGCTTCATTTAATGTGCATGTTTCTTAACCGGTGAGGTGCAAATGCTTATCTTAGATGCCGTGATGTACATTGTGAAGGCGATGCTTTGTAATGTTTATTGTTTTTATAAATGATATAGGTTGCAAAGGAGGGTGATGAGAAATGGAAGTCTATGACTAATGAAGCCACTCTGATAAGGGTTCATGTTGTTTAAAACTTCAAATCCAATTGAGGCAATCCATGAATCATTATAAGCTGGGCTGAAACTTTCTCGATAAGAGGTTTGCTTTCTCTGGGTGCTTAATAATAACTTATGTGGGCTTGGAAAGGGTCTCAAAATTCCTTATCTTTCAACTTACTCCAATTGATGTTGTTAACACTTTCAGGAGGCGGTGAAGCTAAAACCAACATTTGCTGATGCGTATTTGAATTTGGGGAATGTATACAAGGTGAAGTTTCCATGGCATCCCTTTTAACATTTCTGGTTCTGATAACTTCTGATGAAGATGTTTGCTAAATTAAGTGTCATATTGCACTTCACAAGCTTTGGGAATGGCTGCTAAAGCTATCGTCTATTATCATCGAGCTCTTTAATCCAAACCAGATTATGCTATGGCTTATGGTAAGCACCAGTTCTATTTTATACAACTATACCTACATTATGTATACACTAAATATTTATTTATCTTCATTTATATTTGTCACACCCCTTTCTTAGGCGGAAGCACGAGGTGTGATCATGAAGGTTTTCATTGCATACGATTGGTAAACATACTACATGCTCGTAAAAATAACTCCAAATGCATTACATAACGGAAATCATAGTTTAAGTGGTTACAACACGAGACAGCACATTGTCTTAAAAGTTTACAACTTTATTCAACGATAAACATAAACGACATCCAAGAGCATGAGTAAGACCGCGCGCACATCCACTTTAGTTACCTGAAATACATGTGAGTTTTGGAAAAACGTCAACATAATGTTGGTGTGAATTCATGCAGTTCTTGCATTGAACGTTTGTATACTTTGTATGAAAAACATGGTATGTATCTTGTATAAATCAAGTATTCTTGTATAAATCACGTATTCTTGTATAAACCACGTACTCTTGTATAAATCAAGTATTCTTGTATAAATCACGTACTCTTGTATAAATCAAGTATTCTTGTATAAATCACGTATTCTTGTATAAATCACGTACTCTTGTATAAATCAAGTATTCTTGTATAAATCACGTATTTCTGTATGTATCAATGTTGTTAATGGGTTGCAAGGCCATTAACATGTGACACGACATAGGAAGCATCCAAACCATAGGCATTTCTCTAGTTGTCGATTCTGAGACACAAAAGCACTACTTGGTACTCGTTCTCACCAAGAGTGTGGCTGCTCGAAACCCGTTAGATCTAACCTTTTGTTCTGCGGTCTAGGTATATTGTTGATTAATGGTGCTTATGGTACCCTATTCATGACACGATTTCTCGTATCATTTCTCATATCACTTCTTGTATCATTTCTCGTATTATTCCTTAAAACGCATCATACTTGGTACTCGTTCTCACCAAGAGTGCTTCTTGTTTTTGTATCATGCCATTTGTAAACATTGTAACATTTGTAACATGTATTTCACCCCCAAAGTTATAAAACTGAAAACAGTTAAAAGAAAAGGGGGAGCATGAACTCACAGTTTTGCGTTCCTGCGTCGTAAACTTCACCGGATTTGCTTATCTAGCGTCGTGACCTAAACGTGTTTTATTAACGTTAGTCACTAGAGTTGTATCGCACAAGTACAAGTCACTATCTTTTGTATATGTGTTCTTGTGTTAAAAATAATTTATATTTTTAACTATTTGTCTTACTTATATTATTTTCTCAAAAATAAATGTAAGCATCTTGTATTTTTCACCCGAATTATGTATTTTGTCCACAAACTTCATTTCATGTTCATAACTTGTCCAAGTTATTTATGCTATCAAGTAATATATTTCATAATTATATTCTCTTGTATTTGTCTAAGTATGTTGTATGTGTATTTTTGTCTTTTCACTCCTTAGGAGTATTTAGTGTATTTTCAAGTCCTAATACACTATTACATGTAATACATACTACATACACTTAGCACAAAATTTGGTGATAAATAAATATATATATTTTTCTCAAAAATATACATACTTAATATCAATTTTAATCTTGAAGAAATCATAATTTCTTAATCACAAAAATCTTGGGAAACCTTGGTAAATGCTTTTAGATACATTTTTAGGGAATAAGTTTCTCAAAACTTATTTTTTTTCTAAGTGTCAAAATTTTATAGAAATTTTGACAGAGTTTCCCCTAAAAATGGAGGTTTCCCATGTTTTCAAAACATGTGTTTATTTTCTTTTAAATCATCATCAACATCAACAACCCAAACAAGTCTTACCATAAACCTAGATCATGTAAATCACACTACATCATGAACTTGAAGTTTTGTAAAAACTTGTAGTAACTTACCATGTTATTTAGTAGGTTTAGTTACCCTTTAAAACATGGTTGTTTGTTTGTAACTCACATTATTAAAAGATTTGGTTCTTTACAACTTGCAAGATGATTTTTCCAAAAATATTTCTTTTGTATTTTTCTTGTTTCATAAGTGTTCATACACTTATTTTTCTAATAAAAATAGTGTAGGTTTAGGTAAAAACCAAGATCTTTTAAAAATCACATTTTAAACTTGGTTCTTTTGGAGAACCACTCATGAATCTTAGATTCACAAGATTTACTAGCTTGCTTTGTTTAATATTTTTCCAAGAAATCATTCATTCATCAAGTTCATGTCTTAATAAGAAGATGATTATTTCATGTTGTTACATAATCATCCTCCCACTTGCTAGATCATGTGTTAATCACAATCTAGCAAGCTTTATGTGATGATCAACATCATCATTTCAACAAACAAGCATCATTCATACACTAAACACATAGTTTCCTCACTATTTCATCAAGATTCATCATATATATAAGCTTTATGTTCATGGTTCTTGTGTGTGTCTTTTAGTGTTCTTATTATAATCATCACAATACACCATTTAACCAACTAAAATAGAAGTAAACAAAGGTTTTCAAGGATCTTACTACTAGCTTAAAGCTAGGGAAGAACAAGGTTGAAAATGTGGTGGATAAAAGCACTCAAGAGAGGTCTTTCAAGTTCCGTGAGCACCGAGCTTCGTTAGACATCTTCTAGCACCTTGAGGAGACCTTGGATTGTATGATCTTGCAAAGAAAATGATGGTGGTGTGTGTAGGGGAGGTCGGCCGAAGCTTATAATGGAGGAGGAGAGAAGATGGAATGGTAAAAATGAATGAGAGCTTAGTCTTATACAAGCACCTAGTTCATTTACCCATTGTGTATAATGTCCCCATAGTACTAAACATAATCTTACTAAATCAAGGTAAATCCTAGAAAGATTAAGAGAATATTTTGTAAGATTTTGGAAAAATCTTGGTGGTGGGGCCCCTCATAACCGTCCACCATATAGGGGGGGGGCAATGTGAAAATTTAAATCCCTAATTACAATAATAAGTTAAGTTTCAAGTGTCTTGGTTAGGGATTAATGTGTTGTTATGTTATAAGGGGTGTTATGGTGTTCGGGAACCATAACTAGCCAAGAAATAACTAAACAGTGCTTCTAGCAATATTTTGATGTTCCGGGTAATGTCCGGTCATTCGGTTAGATACCGGTTCGTTAAAGTGCTAAATTGCACCGTTTAGTGTCTTTTAAGTATTCTTTTGTGACGCATTCAATTTCCAACACTTAGGGAAGTATTCTGGACCATTTAGTCATGTTTCTGCATGGTAATATCTTGTTATATTGCTGAATTTTTGCTGAATTATATAAAATTCAGCTTTTAAAGTGTATTTCGGGTGCTTTTTAGTGCGTATCCGGAAAGTCTATATATAAACCCTTGTATGTACTCTTGGGTTTTAATGTATTCTTGTCGTTGGACCTACACCTAGGCTCCAATTCTATTGTCCAACTGCTTTCTGCAGATTTGTTGACACAATGTGTCTTACCGGTGAGTTTACTTGTATTTCTGACGCAACGCTATCATAAAGTAATTCTTGTAGTATAAAACGTACATGAATTCATTTGTATAACATGTAATCAGGCAATGTTGACATTTAAGCACATAATTGCAGTCATTAAATAATAATTAAAGTGTACGGAAATTACCGGTTTGGTGCCAGTTGTCACAATATTTTCACATCAAATCAGGGAATCTAGCTAGTATATATTACGAACAAGGTAACTTGGACATAGCAATGGTTAATTTCAATGGCGAGACATATGAGAGCCCTAACTACTGTACGATGTTGAGACAGGTGGAGCATTCGGCGGCGGAGGTGGCTCTGAATGCGCTCGCGAGCCGTGGTCCGTCGAATTCATTAGCGGCAAGGATTTTGGTGAGGTTTTGTGGTTTCTAGGGTTTGTAACTTTGTATGGTTTGATTTGTGGAGTCACTTATGGTTTTGAATGTTTGATTTGTTGATTAGTGGTTTCTAATAAATATGATAGTTTGATTAAGGTAATATGTGACTAATTTTTTTTAAATAGTTAAATTTAGTTGATGTTTTAATTTAGGAAATGTATATGAAGTTAACAGTTGATAGTTTATAGTTGATACAAATATATAGAATTTAGATGTAGATTCTGATGGAAATTAGTAGTTCAGGTATCATCAGGTTTAGGATTTGAATTTGGAGATCTTAGATATTTCTTTACGATTTGAATTAATGATTTTTATGTGATTTTTTTCATATAATAAACGCCGATTCTTTGCCATTTTATTTTCATGAGGCAATAAGGTTAGCATTCTTTTGATTTTATCCTATTTGTCACTGTTGTGACCAGCTCTCTTTTGGTATCAATATTGAGTCTAAATCAAGTCTTATATGTTGTATCATTTGGGTATTAGGATGGACATTAAGGGGCAAAGTTGTAATAAGGAGAAAAAAAGCTTATGGGACTCAAAATGTTAGTACCACAATATAACATAAATGGTATATTTTATGTGTTTGTTGATTGTTAATGTTAGATCATGGAATCTAATGAAGTTTATTTTACTTTTACAGTAAAGAACCAAACTGTTGATTTGTTTGGGCAGGCCGCAAAAGGGTCTTTTTGAAACATTACTACAAGGATTGCAAGGTCATTGTCACCTTTACAAGTGCGGTTTGGAATCAGATTGAAGATGGTAGCGTGGTTGTCGTTAACTTGGGTTGGAAGGTTCATATAAGTTCTAAAAGAGTTAGTAGTGTTGTATTTGCTTTATTCAAGTTAATGTGTGAAAACATTAAACATTTAAACAATTAACCTTCGATGATATTTACAAACACCTATAGGTGTAATGATGCACCGAGCGTGAATCAATTTCTAGCACCTAAATCATTAGCTTATGAGTGGTCTTTGATGTAACATTTTTTTCTTGTGAAAAACAAAGGGAGTACAAATGATATAAAGAAGTGTTATTTGGCAAAAGTTGTTACTGATCTATTGGCCTAACTATTCATATCTAAATTAAAGACTTCCCAAGTGTCAATTGGTGGTATTTCATATGCCTAAACAAGAGTTACTTTGCCTGTGATTTGATTCATAATAAAAACTAAAGCTTACTACAAGTGTGATGATCTTCCAAACAATAATTTAATATGCCAAACATTTTGTACGATTTTAAGTATATTAATCATAAACAATATTAATATAAGTAACTTGCTCGAGTCCGGAAAGCTCTCGGGTGATAACCTAGGTAATTTATAAACACGAATCATAAGCATTCAATAAGGTTATAACTTTTATTACACGTTCACAACCCGTGATTAAGTTTATAACTCTTCTATATCCAAGACATTTAATATGTCATACTTTTTGTTTGATGTTAATTATGTATTAATCATAAATATTTTTTAATAAAAGTAGTTTTCTCGAGCCCGGGAAGCAATCACGGGTGATAACCTAGTAAAAACATAATTAAAACACAAACACACACATACAACAGTGTGTGTGTCTACTGGAGCTAGAGAAAGAAAGGGTAAAACCCCTTTTCAACACAAATAAGTGAAACTGAAAGAGAAATCAAAGCTTGATTGTATGCATGGACTATCTTATCGCCAAGTAAGTTGAATTTCATGTTTAAGTGGTTGTTGATGAAATGGGTTATGTGTAATCCGTGAAGGTTTAAGGAAGTTGAACATGAATGCTAGTTAATATCAACATGTAGAAGTTGTGATGTGCTTAATTTTTATTTTATTGGTGATTTGGGGTAAAACCCACTTGCATTTGTAGAATAATGAAGTTTAGTGAAGATTATGTGCAAATTAGTGTATTGTTAATGTTTGAAGTAACATTGTAGAAGGTACTTTGTTGGGTAATTTGATATAGAACAAAAGATACATGGTTATGATGATGAATTGTGAAGTTGGGATTGTTATGTTAACCTATGGATGAAATAGAAAAAATGTGTTTAAACTACTTGTACATTATGCTTTGTTGATGGTACGCACACAACATGTTTGATGAAATGCCTTGATTTATTTAGTTGTTTTTTGACATGAGTATCTGTTAGATTGATGTACTAGGATGAAAATGGAAGTGTATATGGTTAATTAGCACCATAATAAATAAAGAAATACGCATATGAAATGAATTGTATGAAAGAGAAAAATGAGAAGTTGTAACTTATAGCATCGAAGAAGGAAGAAAGCACGAGCCATCCCAAGGCGCAAGTAACGCAAGATCGCGGTAAGTTCATATGAACTTCACTTTATCTTAATGTAGGTTATGGCTCTTGTTTCATTATATTGCTATTAGCTTGTTAATTATGGTTTAGAGCATGGTAAATGGGATGTGTTGAATGCTGAAGCATTATGTATGATGATCCGTTATGAATGGGTCAAAATGAATGTAAAAAGAATGTCGTATGATGATCCGTTATGAACGGGTCAAAATGAATGTAAAAAATGGTCGTATGATGGTCCATTATGAATGGGTCAAACGAACTGGAATGGGAATGTAAAAAGGAATGACCGTATGATGACCAGTTATGAACGAGTCAAATGTATAAGAATGAGAACGTAAAAAGAATGGTCGTATGTTGATCCATTGTGAACGGGTCAAATGAAAAATAATAAGAATGAAAGTGGTAAATGGTATGGTTACCAAGTTTGTTGGAAGTTAGAATTCTATGTTAGTATCCGTTTTAAATGGAATTGCTAGTTGAAGGAATAAACGGTAAATAGATGATTTTTTTATTATGACCTCATTAATGGGTCAAATAAGAGATGGGATGCAAGATGTAATTTCTATGTTTAAAGAATTGTACTAATGGAATGTTTGTGATATGAATGATAGGAAAGTCTCACCCTTGATGATGGCGAGCTTGGATCGAACACACTTCACTGCCCTTTATTCGCTTCCGGCTTATGCTTGTTTTCAAAAGGGTCAAAACACTTTTGGTTTGTAAATATTAGACTAAATGCTTAGGTCTTTCATAAGTAAGTTTAAAGTTTGTATCTTGTTTTGGTAGTTCGGATTAACACTTGTTATAAAACTTGATGGTTGTGTTTGGTTCGAAACAATTATAAGGGCATTTTTGTCAAAATTGAATTTATGGTATGAAAGTTTAAAAAATTGACGTTTTTATTTATCGTTTCGACCGTATGATATTATGGGACTTACAGGTATTGGTTGTTCAAGCTCTCGATGTAATATCAACTCTCAAAAGAAGCTCTTGTATATATATTTTTTAAAAACAACAATGATAATTATCATACACAAAGACTAGCGGAAAACTAGCAAAACCCGATACAATACAATCCAAAAGCTCCTATATAAGTATATATGTGTGTATAAACTAGGGTGGGAGGGGCACCCATGTCAAGTACCCTCCACTACCTAGGTGTAACAACTCCCAAAATACCTTAGAAAGAACCATAATCAAAACCCCGAACATGCACGACGAAACCCCAGCACGAAAAACAAGGAATACAAAACCTGGCATCCCAGGCACCACACAGGGGATACCCCTGCATCTCCCACGATGCGCGTGGGAGTACCAGGACACGTGGCACCGTTTCGCGACAAGTGGCAAGGCTATGCAGGTGACGAGGTTGACCTAGCCCTAATAGGTAGCTGTCGCGCCACGCGGGGGAGTCCTTTAATCCTCCCGCGACGCGCGGGGGAAACCCAAATAGGATATATAAGGGCAGGCATGGGAGAAGTCTCAGTGCACCTGTTCGATTTATATATCGACACTCTTTCTCTCTCGTTCTGTTGTCCGAATACCCGAAGCCCTTAAACCCCTAAACTCTGCTCCGTAATCAGTGTGCTAACCCTAATCACTGGTACGATAACATGTCTGATCGAACTCAAACCAAATCAACGGATGTTAAAGTGCTGCCTAAATAAGGCTATACTTTGTCATCTACGTTGAGGTTTTGATCTCGTGATTGTCGTTAAAGTTTGAATTAGGTTAATACACTAATATGTGTTGCATTGTGTGTTTAATTAGGAACCCAGGACTTAAACCAGGAGGCGTTTATTGAAAACCCTAAATCTGCAAAGTGAGTCATTCTCTTTTATCAAATGCTTTCAAAACCCTAAATGTTTTCCAATTGTTACTTATATTACAGCGGTTAAGTCTTTGTATTCTAACCGGGAAACTACTGTCGGTATGTGGGGTTTTGTATACATTACTTATTATGCATCAGTATTGGACAATGGGTTAGCCAATGAGTGATATGACCACACTCACAGGAACTGCCACTGAGTGACAAATACTATTTAAATAGTTTCTTTACTATTGGACAATGAGTTAGCCAATAGTAGTTTGGTAATATAAACAAATGTTAAAACCCTTAATATTGTAATTATAAGAATGTGTCTTTTTACAAGTTTGAATGAACTCACCAGTATTTTTTCGCTGATCAAATGTTTTTAAAATGCGCTTCAGGTGATTTACTGTGAAGAGAAGGAAAAGTGCTATGAGGCACTCAAAGCTTAAATAAGTGGTTATGTAACCTGAATAAAACGTATTTTCTAATTATGGGTTTATCCCTGTAAAAATCCTTTATGTAAATATGGGTTTCATCTCACAGTTTTATGAAATGAAAACTACGGTGTTTTGAAAACTCTGATATTTTTCCTAACACTCTGTCTTGATCAAAATTCTGATGCGATAATTTTAATAAACACCGGTACCACTTATATCTGCTCACGGCTCCCGCCCAGGATAGGGTCGGGGGTTGTGACACTAGGGTTGTCCAAAAAGCTTGTGGCTCGGAGCTCGCTCGGATTTAGCTCGGAAAAAAGCTTGCCCGATATGGCTCGGTCTGAAAGTGAGCCGAGCCAGCTTGGCTTGTTAAGAAAGTGAGTCTAGCTCGGCTCGGCTCGTAACGAGCCAAATTGGCTCGGTTTGGCTCGTTTTGTAGCTCGGCTCGACTTAGCTCGAATTATTTTGCTTATAATATATTATATTATATTTTCATATACATATAATATATTACAAAAAAAGTGATTATTATTTACATGTATTTAGGCTTTTAATTTGAAATCTATGACATTTTTGAAAGTTGATTACCATGCTAGTGAACTAATATTGTATTTCCTTAAAATATAAAACTTATTTTGCATTGTTGAACATGATGGATTTTAACGTATTAGGTTGAACTTTTTTTGAATATGTTCTTTTAAAGCATTGAATAATATCTTAAAATATTGAATTTTGATAGCTATGTATTAATTTTCTTTTTAAAACTGAGCCAAACCAAGCCAAGCCGAGTCAGCTCAGTTTAAAACCAAGCTGAGACCGAGCTTAGATTTTCAGCTCGGTTTCAGATCCAAGCTGGGCCCGAGCTTGCCCAAGCTCGGCTCGACTCGGCTCACGAACAGCTGGCACTACCTTAAGATTCAACCGATGAGGTTTGACCACTTCAAACTTACCACTAACTACCCTGATTAATGAAGCCACTCTTTTCAAGTACGCTAAAGTATGTATTTATTAAAAATTAATTAAAAAAAGCGCACACCATTCTTTGGTGAGTGATACCCGGATTCACTACTCGCAAGCCTTACCTGGTTAGCTTAGTAGTGACGATGGTATTACCGAAAATTGATTAGTACTCGAATGTAGGGGTGAGCAGAAAACTGAAATAACCGAACCGTAACCGAAATAACCGACAAAACCAAACCGAAACAAAAACCGACGGTTCGGTTTTCGGATTTTTAATAACCAATAATTTCGGTTCGGTTTTCGGATAACCATTTTCAATAACCGAAAAAAACCTAACCGAAATGAAAAAAACATATATTTTTATGTTTAAGTTAAAGTGTTTAACCCATGCTATTAGAAATTATTAATTTTATTCTTGAATATTAAGTACTTATAATAAAAACATTAAGATGTTTATTTATAATTGAGATTATTTATTTATTGTCTATAACAAATAACAAAATTTAATATAAAAATTAAACAATCTTCAAGGTATTATAAAAGAAAAAATCCTAATAAAAACTTTGAAAAAACATAAAAATAGATTTGAAAGTTAGGTTTGTGTAAACATTTTTAGTTAAAACGATTAAGTATAATAACTTAAATGTAACCATATAAGAAAGATTCTTAAGTTTTGAGTTATTTTTTATTTTTGAATCTTACTTACTTTTGTTTTAAAAACCGAAATAACCGAAAAACCTAACCGAGCCTATATAAATATTGAAAAAACCGAAACCGAAAAAACCCAAAACCGAACGGTTTTAAAAACCGAAAACCGAAATTTCAGTTTCGATTCTGATTTTGCCCAAAATCCGAACAGAATCGAACCGTGCACATCCCTACTCGAATGGGGCACCCGAGTGTGGCCCTTTTATGTATTCTACTGTACAACGATTCCCTTGTACATTAAATCATAATCATAACTCTTTTTAATATCTTTCTTTTACAGTCTACTCCCTCCAATTTATCACATGTTGCAATTTCATGCTTGTGTCTCATAAATATTTACAAAGTAGATATTTATGTTACAGAAAGAGCTAAATAAATAGTTTAGTTGTCTAGATTAACAAGATGATTGTACAAAATTGATTTTGTCAATGTTAAATAACAAAATTATCTGAAGTAAACCAACAAAATTATCCAGACTTTGATATTGGCGGTTTCTCTAATATGGACACCGCCCCCCCAAAGCCACAAAAAAACTTTGGCGAATGCCCTATTTGACAAAATCGCTCGGAGTCTGGGAGAAATATTTGATATGTCTCCCCGCCAGAAGGCGGTGATTGAGTGCTTGAAAGGCCCCCATGCGCAAGACTTTTTTACTGTTATCCCGATCGAGGGGATGGGGCAATGCATGTCGGCTGTTGAGTATAGGTCTATCCTCAAATACCGGTTGATGATCCCTATGTATCCAGAAGACGAAACCTGCCCAATCTGTCGTAAAGCCTACATGGATAAATATGGGGAGCATGTTGTTCATTGTAAGGAGCTCCCTGGTTTCAAATATCTGCATGACTGGGTGAGGGATGTTTTGGGGGACATCTTGAGGAGAGCGGGGATTTCTGCCAAGAAGGAGGCCCCTGTGAATTTCCTTACAGACCCCATGGAAGGGAGATCTACATTGAGACCAGCGGATTTGCTCGTTTTTGGCTGGGCGGGAGGAAAACATGCTTGTGTAGATCTCACAGGAGTCTCCCCCTTAGCTGGTTTAAGGGAAAACGGGTTTGTAGCAGGACAAGCTATAAGGAAAGCGGAATCAAAAAAGGTGGATAAACATGCTAAAGCATGTGCTGATAACCAACATGCATTTGTCCCCTTCGCCTTCGACACCTTTGGCTCCCTAGCTCCAGAAGCTATCCGTTTGTTGACTAGGGTCCAAAAGGTTGTCCACAGCAGTTACTCATCAACAGGGGGGCAGGGGTTTGTCTTTAATAGACTAGGGTTTGCTATTCAGAAAGGGGTAGCGGCGCAGCTTGTTGCTCGCTTACCTGCGATATTGATGTAAAGTGCACTTAGTTTATTTCTATTAATAAAAATTCCAACATTGCAATTTCAAAAAAAAAAGTATAAAGTAGTAAGAAACTACTTTATATATGTTAAATTATAAAGAAACATATTCAAAATGTATATTATGCATATTGTTTTACGTGTTTACCGTCAGTCTAGTAATCAATCAAAAATTTATTATTTATTGAACGATAGTTTATTATCTTAATATAAGTATCTAACATATAAAGCCTCAAAAGGCTTGCTACCTCTTAGTTATCACAAGACACTCGAATTTGTTTCAATCATATAAGTCATGGCAAAGATAATCTACAATATGATTATACAGAAAATGATAAAAAAAACATCTTAAAGGTATAACTAATAGAGATAACCCGTGATGCAAGAAGTGGACCATGACAAACAAAGATTGATTGTCAACTTCGGTCAAGTACATAACAAAATGTTAAGTTGCCATCACTTTGAAAGACTTAAGTTGCTTGTAAAGTTGTTTCAACAAGTAATCATGTGATAATGTTGTTGTGTTTGCAACAAGATATGTTATGAGGACATTTGTACCATCGATACGTCTCATAGCCATAGATGGTAGTGAGGTACAAGAGATGATCAACGTTGAATACGATTTAAAGTTTTTTTTGGCTAGAAATATTCAAACACGCTACCATTGTAGGGGACGAAATTGCAAACCACACACATTGGAGGATTGGACCAACCACGGACTAGTCTACCCAACAATCAATATGTTGCATTATGACTTATCTTTACTTTTAGAGCAACATATGTAAGCCTAGGTGACTTAGACCAAGTACTTCAAGAACAATGATTCAACACATAGAGTATGCTAGGATCTTAGATGAGTAAAGCCACTTTTCTAGTGCCAAGATAAGCACTTGTATTTGTTCAAGTTTCATTTGATGATAACTTTAAATTCACTAGAATAGCCAACATATGTATTCTTTTGTATTTCTTATAACATATTACATTTTTTAACGTCCGTGTATTAACATATATATAAATGTCTTGCTAACATGAGAAAAGATTTATATACCACAAACTTTATTATACACATCAACACTCACAACTTAAAATGCACATGTGTGAATATCACAAAGCATGATTGGTGGTGTTAGTAATCGTTTAAAACCCAAGAACATACATAAACACACATGAAATAAATCTTAAATTGAAATTGATTAACAAGCACATACATAAGCATTAAAGACACACCTACCTAAAACAATGTTTATATTAGTTGATTCCATTAACAAGGTTCTAAAAACACAAATTTGGAAACCCCAACCAAAATCTATTTCATTGACTTGCTAATAAATATATCTAGATTGTCTTAACGATCAAGTTGAGTCGTTCTTATCATCCTAGGCTTGGGGTTAAGCCACATACATTACAAAGTACCCGGTGAGGGTTGTCTGTCTTCATAGTGTAACTTTGATGAGCATTCTCTGGCCGTCAAGCCAGCATATGTACAAGCATGTATAAAATGTTATAAGTACGAGATAACTAAAATACGACAAGAGAGCGAAGACTACCAATTAATGTAAAGAAGATTCCTTAAAAAGGGGTTATCATTTATCTACCCTTTTACATAAGGGAGTGGGCTAAACTTCATTAGGTTTGTTAAAAGTTATTGGGCTTTTAATGGTCAATTATCATTCATTGGGCTTATGTCATTGGGTTTGTATTTATTCATATTGGGCTGTTACGTTTGTTATCGGTTGTTATGTGTTTGTTACAGGAGAAAATATCTGGAGGGTCTAAAGTGTAAATTTTGAGGGACTCCGATCATCATGCGCTATAGTTTTGGACTAAAGTGAAACTTCAAAGTTTCACTCTATAAAAGAGAACTTCTTCTCTTTGTTTAGTCAGTTGCAACAATTCACTTTCTTTCTCTTGTTCATATTTCCTCCGTATTCTCTGTTAGGGTTTCATAGTTAAAGCTTTGTACAAATAATCTCTCAACTGTATCTGAGAGATTATTCAGTTGTATTGGTTGTATTGTTCGTATTGATGATCATCAGTGGATGATCATCTAGATACTCTTTGTATCTTGTATTGTTTAGATCTTACAGTTGTAAGATCTCTGGGTATTTGGGGATAAATCTTTTGGGTTGGTTTAATAAGATTTTGTCATCTGTTTTGTCGCTAGTTCTTGCATTGATTTGTATTTTGTGTTTGATTCATAAATTTCTACATGGTATCAGACCTAAATGCTCTTGATCTGTGCTTATTTCCGCTGTTGATCTGATTTCTGTGTTGGTTTTTATGTTAGGTCTGCTTCTGGTGTTCTAAGGTTGTAGATCTGTTGTTGATTGTTGGATAGATCATCTTGATCTTGGGGTTTTTGCTTTCTGTGTATGTACGGCTGAAACCCTAGTTAGGGTTTCTTGGTTCTAGTTGAAGATCTATCCTCTTCCGGTGGTTTCATACTCTGTGTTGGTCTCTAAACCCTTGAAGGTTTAGGGCAAACTGACCAGTAGTGTTATTTGGGTATTTTCTATATTGGATCCGGTAGTTCTTGAAAACTACCGATCTGATATCTATCTGGAAGCTTTGCACCCACTGTAACCTGTATTTGTCTTTTTTCTCTTGTGCATCATTCTTTTGTGAGTCCAGGCATCCATTGTTTACCGGACTAGTCGGGCCGGCACTTGATCGAGTCTATTTGCTACTTGGTGCATTGTTCAGTTTGTATTTCTTTGTTGTTGATTAACCTATTAGGTTAGTTGGCTCCTGAGTAAAGGCTTGTCCAGGCACCTCTGAGTGATGAACCTGGAATCTGGTCCCTGACTCAGCTTCGCCTTAGGGTTTGTATTTTTTTTATCTTGATTTGCTGTTATCTGTTGATAACTTCTGTCTATCTGTGTTGTTTCTGTGTTCTTGTTTGTGTTAGCATCATGGGTGATAATGTTGGTACTTCTCAGACTTTGATTAGTAAGTTGGATATAGGAGATCCATTGCATTTGCATCCAAGTGATTCAAGTTCCTTAACAATTGTTGGTATAAAATTAAAAGGAACAAAAAATTATAGGGTATGGTCTAGTGCTATGAAATTGGCTTTAGAAGCAAAAAATAAATTTGGTTTCATAGATGGGAAGTGTAAAAAGAATTATGAGGATGTTGTTTTAAGCAGTCAGTGGGACAGATGCGACTCTGTTGTCTTAAGTTGCTTATTAAATTCTGTTTCAGAAGAGTTATACTTAGGACAGGTTTTCTCAAAATTAGCATCTGAAGTCTGGGCAGATCTGAAAGAAACTTATGATAAAGTTGATGGCTCTATAGTGTATGATTTGTATAAAAAAATCAATTGTATTACTCAAAATGGAAGTTCTGTTTCTGAATATTATCATAAACTGAACACAATGTGGAAAGAGTTTGATGTTGTGCTTCAACTACCCACATGTTCATGTCAAGCTGCAAAAGATTTTAATGATTTTTCTACATTAATAAAACTAATGCAGTTTCTTATGGTTTTAGATGATGTCTATCAACCTATAAGGACAAATTTGTTAACTAGAGAGCCATTGCCTTCAGTCAAAGTGTCTTTTTTAGTTGTGTCCAGAGAAGAATCACATAGAAATACTAGTACAGGAACAAAAAATCAAAATGTGTCTTTTGTGTCAAAAGTTAACCAATCTGTTGAGCAAAAAAAGATGGTGTTTAGAGGTCCTAATCCTAACCTTAAGTGTACTCACTGTAATATGCTTGGTCATACAGTTGATAGATGCTATGAGTTGGTTGGGTATCCTCTAGGGTTCAAAAGGAAGTCTGGAGGTCAGGTTGGGAAAAAAATTTCAAACAATAAATCAAATGTGTCTTCTGTACCTCCTATGTTTCCTTTTTCTCCAGAACAGGTTGCAAAACTTTTGAGTCTTGTTGGTGAGAAAACTAGTGCTGATCCTCAGAGTTCTAATATGGGAGGTAAGTCTAGTTGTGTCTTTAATTCTTTAGGAAGTTTTGTGTGTTGTTCTAGTTTAATCAATTTTGGGTTTGATTATAACTGGATTGTTGACTCTGGTGCTAATCAGCACATGGTCAAAATTGATAAAGATATGTTCATTTGTATTGATGTATCTGAGTATGATTTAACTGTATGTCATCCTAATGGAACAAAAGCTAAGGTGTCTAAAATTGGGAGTATCAAACTTGCTAAAGGTGTCATTTTGAATGATGTGTTTTTTGTTCCTGATTATGATGTCAATCATTTGTCTGTTCACAAGTTGTCTAAAGATAGTCAAGTTACTGTTGTGTTTAATGAAAGTACTTGTTTACTTCAGGATTCGAAATCAGGGAGAATCCTGGTGACTGGTAAACAAGATAATGGTCTATACTTTGTGAATAAGAATGGTAATTCTGTAAATTTGTGTTTTAATAGCTTAAATAAAAGTAATCTTTGGCACAGTAGGCTGGGACATCCTGCTGACCAGGTCTTGACCATTTTAAAAGGTGATTTGGGTGTTGCTGATGTTGTAAGTCATCCCTGTGAAATTTGTCATAGGGCCAAACAAGTTAGAGTCCCATTTCCAATTAGTGATCATAAAACTAAAGATATAGGTTATATTATACACTTAGATGTTTGGGGACCTTATAAGGTTACTAGTAAAGACGGGTTTAAATATTTCCTAACTGTTGTTGATGATTTGTAACACCTCGTAAAATCATGTCCAATAAAGTATTGACACGTGTAATAAACCCTAATGAAGTCAAGTGTTGAATTTAAGGGACTAATTTTTCGAAAAATCAAAATCCTTGATTATGAAAGAATTGGAAGTATTAACATACCTAAAATATGTTTCTAAATAACCATTTACGGTTTTATATTCACAAATGAGCCACTTGTTGATCGAGTGTAGCCGTTTGCGTAATTAATTGAAAGTTTGCGCAATAAAGGGTTAAAAGCGTCAACATGTTAATTCTTACCTCTGAGTGACCTTTTAACAATCCTAGAGCTTCATGATAATTGATTATACTCTCGGGAATGCCAATCGTTGGCCGTCTGAGGCTTTTATGCCTTTAAGTGGCGTTACGCGCAACTTTGCAAATATAAGGGGTTAAAAGTGTCAATATGTTTAATTATACCTCTGAATGACCTTTTAGCAAACCCGAAGAATTGTGATGTTTGATAATACTCTCATACATACCTAATATGGGTTAGATAATGCTTCGATACTCTTAAACGATGATATTCTCAAGTTTGCGCATTAAAGGGACTATTTGCGTCAAACTTCAAAAGTATACCGATTCGTATGGTATCGAACCTTCCGGAATATTATCATAAGTTAAACATGCCCTAAATATCCTTTATATAGCTTAGATATAGTAGGCTTAGAGGTGTTTGGTGCGCAAAAATAAACTTTTAAGTCATGCAGGGACTAAAACTGTCAAAAAGTGCACAAGTTTGCATTTTCGCGCATATCCCACAATCTGAATATATCCGGACACCCAAAAAAAATTTATGTAAGCACTAAAATATTTCATTTTAGTGCTTGGCTTGATAAAATTCCATTCGTCGCGTCGTTTGGATCGTTTTTCGCGTCCGTCCGTGTTTCGTCGTAATTAACTGAACAACGTGACCGTACGACCAAACGAACCGACATCCGACATGTTTTTGAGCATGTTTCATGTTCCCTATGTTTAAGCATCATTGTAGAGCCTTAAAAAATGATTTAACGGGCCTTAGATGTGTCAGAAAGGACATTTGGAAATGCAGGGGCCAAAACTGTCAACAAAAGAAAGTATGCATGTGCTGACCAGGTCCTTACGGACCGTATACCCTAGACCTTACGGTCCGTAAGCATGTGCCAGCATCAGAAAATTCACAGCTGCCTGTTCCAGCCGGTTACACCGCCTCATTTTGCCATTTCTTGATTCTAGGGACTTGTTCAATGATTTAGGAGGACCTAGGAACACTTGGGATGATCCCATAACACATGTAGACTTGTTTGTAATGATCTAAAGGCATCAAGAACTCCTATATAAGAAACCATTGTTGCAACATTTGATTACATTCATTTGAAAACTTCACAACTTGGTTTCTGGAGGTTCTTGGAGCTCAAGCACTCTTCCTAGTGATCATTAGTCGTGCTTAGGACCTTGGTAAGTATTCTTAACCTTCCTTAATCGTGTCTTGCTTAGTTTATAGCTTAAAAGTCAAACCATAGTAATTAAGGTTTGACTTATCGATTAATCACTAATGGTCCAGTGATTAGTCGAATTGAAAGTGGTTATAAGTTGGTATTTATGTGGGCAATAAACCCTTAAAAGGGCACCCTCTGAATTCCACTCTAAATAGGTCAAATGTCGGGTCAAACTTAATCAGAAAAAGTCAACAGAATCTTAATTTTCGAATTAACACATAATTAGCAATGTAGAAGACGTGTAACCTATTTTACCACTCATATAACTTGGTAATCAATGCAAGAACATGTCTAAGCATGTCCGACCCGACAATTTTCAGTATAGGACCGGTTCGGAACCAAAAGTCGCATAAATTGACCATTGCTTTGACTTTCAGTTCTGACCCATATTAGCATGATTTAGAAATGCCTTAGAGCTCCGTTAGGACCAGCTTGTATGATAGTATAACCCTCTGCGATTATACTACTTGACTCGTTGATTATCCGATGTTTCCATTAAATGCCTAATGTTGACCAATATGCCCATTTGACCTTAAAACGAGAATTTTGGAAATGTAAAAGGACAATAATCTTTGTTACTGAATTATAAACATGTCCCTAAAATTTCACATCAGTTTGAGGTCTAGATTAGGAGTTATGCTCAATAGCGTAATTAGAAAGCCTTTTATTAATTAAACGACATAATTAGCGTAAAGCCTATCTAAACCCAATTTTGACACCAAACCTCTTACCCACTGATGTAATATAATATTTTTGGATTTTTGAAGATTTTTAATTATTTTTAAACTGATCATAACATAGGGTTATTACCTTGATTCGGTAATTACCGATTATACCCTTTTCGTCTATAAAATGAGTTTTACTAATCCTTTTAATACCAAACCTTTTTCTACTGATCTAATTTGATAAATAAAATATTTTGAGCCTTCCGGAATAATAAAAACATCAGCCTTCCCTTGAAAACCCGGAAATGGCTCCAAATCGCCTTTTTAAGCGTTTTTAACGCATGGTATGTATCAAGACCATTTTATAAATGCAAGACTTGATACCCTACTGATATAACTTATTAAATTAAGTAGTTTTACTGATTGTTTCAGACTTAAACCTCTGAATTACATTTAATCTCTTTTATAACCTTTAAAATGACCAAAATACCCCTACGGGGCTTAATTTGAGATTAAACTCGTTTTGGGCATAATGTGTTAGTGCACGATGTCTAAAGCCTACGTCTTAGTCTTAGTCATGCTTGTATAGGGTCTAGGGGTCTAATTATTTCAAGTATGTATAGTATAGGGGGCTAGAATGTAAATTTATAATGTTTACATATGGTTTCGTTTGAAGGGTGGCATGTCACCTTCAAACGGAAGGGTAGTAAGTGGTTCCGTTTGAACTGGGTTGTGCCAGTTTCAAACGGACTATAAATAGGCATTGTTTGTTTCTCATTTCAAACGGACTAGCAGTTGGTGTAACGTTACTCTGCCGGATTTTCATGTGATTAATGAATGAGAAACAAATGTTAAAGTGATCTACATCTGTTTTCTACTCATTTCAATCTGATTCAAAGTTGTTTGAGTGTTTCCGCCACTTAAATAGTGTGTATTAACTCAAATTGACTCATTTGATCGGTCAAATCGATCCTACATAATGGAAGGTATCCTACTGATATCACAACATATTTAAGGCATATTAACTTAGGAAACCTGTATATGACTCTTATGGTTACCCGTTACGCTTCTTGCGCGTTCGGTTCGGTTTATGTAATTAGTTTGCATAACTTAGCCGAAACGGGTCAAACCTTATCATTTTTATCTCAAAATCCAGAATGTGTTTAGATTACCCATATTATACAAGTCTTCAAACTTGTCGGGTCTAAATCACATTCTAATCCGGTCTTCGCTTAATCATGCGTTTTGAACCGTATCTTTCTTTAAAACTAACCGGTCTAAGTTACAACTTAAATAAGACCGTTAGAAATCTAATATGTTAATAAAACCTTCGTTCCAGATTAAGAGCCCCAGTAGAAGTACTTGTGCTTGCTGATTAGAATATACGGCCGAGTATAAATTGCATTGCTAACTTAGGTAAATACTTTTAACTTATTTTCCCTATACGGGCTTGGGATACGGTATTATAATAATACCGCTTGGTCGGGTATAGAATGTTTAATCGTATTGTGATTAATTTATTAAGGTAACCCGCTTTAATCTGTATTGTTTGAAATAAAAGCCTTTAGGGGTTAATGACCATGTCCCGGATATCCTTGGCATCATTATAATAAAATGGCCACGTCTTAAGCACGGGGGGTAGGCATACACCTGACAGTTGCATAAGGGAAATGGTATCTCACTCTCTTGTGGGCCTATACTTGTGGCGTGTCTGTTAATCTTGACTCGGTTTCTACATCGGGCCCTGAACGTATAACGAACATGTAAATCTGTATACAAGATTATTTTAACTTATTGTCCCAAGTTTTAAAAGATATTTTTGTGCCTGGTGCATCTAAATCAACTTTCTTAAACTCTTTTTAAAATGAGTCGGTTAATTGTATTTACCAGTGTAAACTGACGTATTTTCCAAAAAGGTTAAGTGACAGGTACTGAACGTAATTGGCTGGAAGCTCAGGGCGTTAATAAGGAATCTTGCAAGTTCTAGGCGTCTAAAGTCTGTTGAACAATGTTATGTTTTAAGATCCGCATGTGGATCCATCTTACAATCCGGTTGTAATAATTGATGTTACTTTTGAATCGGGTTGTAATATATTTATCTTTTGCTTCCGTTGTGCATTTTAAATTGTCTTGTTTGACTATGATGATATCGACTACGTCACGATACTCCCCACTGGGCCCACCGGTAATACGTGGAAATATCGGGGTGTGACAGGTTGGTATCAGAGCCAACATTTAGTGAACTAAACACTAGCCTTTTTGTGTTTAATCTCAGTGACACAATAGCACATTCTTTGACCTTCTGAGTCTAGACTTAACATAGGAATACTCTCAACCCTAATTTGTAAAATATTGCTTCCGATTTATATACTTTGGATATATTGCCAAGCAAAGGAGCCGAAATGAAAATTCTCCACATCCAAAGCCTAGAAATGCCGAGCTTCGTACCGCGGCTAGGATAAACGTGCATCCAAGGAGAAAACATTCAGAAATAAAGTGAGGAAGAAAACTCCTTTTGCTGAAATTCGTTTCCTTAATAGTCCTTATAAGGACATATTTCTTTTCTAGTCCCTTCATGGATAACATTATTTCTTTTAAGCCCTGCTTAGGGCAAATTCTGTACTTCTTTTAAAATCATTGGAATATTTCATCCAAATTTCATTTTATCATTATACATGAATATAATATATGAAATAAATCAAATTTTTATTCCTTTTTCGTAATTGATCTGCCAATATATGTTAAAAAGAATCTTAAAGGGGTATAACCTAGCTTGAATGTCATTAAAGACCTAGCTATGATGGTAAAACATGTTTAAAAGAGATTCGGATTCTTGTTAACATCTGAAAACATGTTAACACTCCTGACAACAGTGATGCGATAAAATCACACTTGTCATCTTTATATTGGGAATTTCCAACCCCTTTATTTAGCCTAGTGATTTAGAAATCATGGCTTAAATCATCAAATAAAGATGATCATATTATAAACATCCATTAGTGATGAAGTGCCTACGGGTTAAACTTGTTGTCCGATAAGACAACGACAGTGGTGGTCTTTGACCCCCTGTCTAAAGATGTTGGACTACGTCCAAACATAATAGTCTGTATGATCAATGCGATCTTGACTAATATCATCAGATAAGATGATCATATCATAAACATCCCTAGAGTGATGAAATGCCTACGGGCCATATCAATTGTCCAAAAAGATAAAAGACAGTTGTAGTCTTTGACTCTCTGTCAAGAAAGGTAATGAGCTACGTTCAAACCTTAATGCCTCGATCCTATAAGATCATGGCTTATAAATCCAAAACTATCCTTGTGATTAGGCCTGTTGTGCCACTTTATTATCCTTAATGTTTTATATACTAGGATAAATTATAATGAAAATACTAATATAATTAACAAATTAACCAATATGGTTTATATTACCCTGGTTAATGAATCATCTAAATGATGATTCCATAATAAACTCCCGAATAAATCTTTATCAAAATTTGTGTAGCAATTAAGCTACATGGCTGGATCGGATGAGGTCAACAGCCACCCAAGGGAGAATAATGATGCTACCAGAGTTAATATAGCTGGTGCGGAACTGCAGGCCTTGATAGACAATGCCGTTACTCGAGCTCTGGAGAAAAGAGATAGTGAATCAAGTGGTACCCATAGTAGGACCCTATCTGTACCTCATACAAAGCAACCCTCCAAGACTCATACAGATCGCAAGAGCGATTCTCATCATTCTTCAAATTAGAGGAGTGTTCCGTCTGGACAGGTTGTGCTTCATCAAGAACCACGTGTTAAAACCTGTTCATATAAATATTTTGTCTCCTGCAAGCCTAGAGACTTCACAGGAGAAAAGGGAGCCATCGATTGCATGACGTGGCTCGATGAGATGGACACCGTTGTTGATATTAGGGGATATGCAGAGCAAGACATTGTGAAGTTTGCTTCACAATATTTTAAAGGAGAAGCTCTAGCTTGGTGGAGGTCACTGATCCAAGCTACGGGGAAGATCCTTTTATACAACTTGGCTTGGGACCAGTTCGTTGCTTTTATCAAAGAAAATTACTGTCCTCAACACGAAGTTGAGAAAATCGAGACTAATTTCTTGACATTGGTCATGAAGAACCTAGATTGTCAGACATATCTTACAAGTTTCAATACCATGTCTCGATTGGTTCCGTACTTGATCACACCGGAACCAAAGCGTATAGCTCGCTTTATTGGAGGTCTAGCCCCAGAAATCAAGGCAAGTGTGAAAGCATTGAGACCTACTACATTCAGGTCAGCGGCAGATCTGTCGCTATCTCTCACACTCGATGTAGTCAGAAACAAGGCTGCCAAAGCTTCTAAAGAAGGAAAGCGAAAAAGGGAGGATGAGAATTCTTATCACTCCGTTAAGTAGAAAAAGGGGAACTCTGATCATCAGAAGAGTTCCGGGTCTAAGAAAGGCAACCAGCAGTCGGGTGAAAAGACCAGGTGCAAAACCTGTAAGAAATACCACCTTGGGAAATGCAAATTTGAATCTCAGCCTCTACCCTGTGGAATCTGCAAGTCTAAGGAACATAAAACCTTGGATTGCAAGAAGTTGAAAGATGAAACCTGTTATGGTTGCAACGAGAAGGGGCATATCAAGACTAACTGCCCTAGGAATCAGAAGAAGCCTGAAGAGGCCAAGAAAGTGAACGCGTGAGTCTTCCAGATGAACACCCAGGAGGTAGTATAGGAAGGTGACATGATAAAAAGGTACCCTTCCTTATCAATGATGCTTATATGGAATTCATTTGATTCTGGCGCAGAAAAGTCTATTATGGACAATAATTGTTGTAAGCTGTTGTGTCCGCCTATTAGGACCTTGGGCTTATGACGTGAGGTAGAATTGGCCGATGATACATTAGGAAATACTTCAACAACCTTAGATGGATGCTTTATATCCATTAGGAAACACTCTTGTCCAATATCCTTGTGACAAGCTTTCAAGCTATCCAAAATTTTCAATATGATCAAGACAGATGTGAAATTTTGATCCTCTGTCAAAAAGGTGATGGACTAAGTCCAAACCCTAAAAGCCATTAATGGTCTTATATGGCCTAGGCTAAGTATAATTGATAGATATATTCTTCAATAACATTCATTAAGAATGTTCGTACTGTATTAGCCTGTATGGTTTAATGATACCATGGTTAGTATATGTTAGGTCATCAGGATGATGAATAGCGATTGTTAGATTGCAACTAAGTAATTGTTTTATTTGGTGTTAGGAACCAAATATCGAGTATGACAAACTCGGATAAGACAGTCGTTGATCGTGTTATGGACGATGCGACACATGCTAATGATGATACAATTGTGAACCTCAGAATTTCCAAAGATGTTCTTCAAACTATGATAGACGCAGCTGTTGGAAAAGCTGTGAAGAAGGCCGTGAAAAAGTTCAAGGAGCCCAATGCTAATTGCTCCAAATCTCATCCAAGACCACCCTTCATTACTCGCGAGAAGGATCTCGTTCATGCCTCTAATGTAAAGGGTGAACTAAAATGGAAAAGGGAGGAAGATAACTCCCAGAGCTCTAAGAAGAAGAACAAACAAAAGTCCAACCAGAAACCAGTATGCAAGACCTGCAAGAAGTGCCATTATGGGAAATGCAGGTTCAAATCAAAATCCCAATCGCAACCCAGGGCTTGTGGGATCTGCAAATCTAGTGAGCATAAAACATTGGAATGCCAGAAGATAGGAGATGCGACTTGCTACAACTGTAACGAGAAAGGACATATCAAATCCAATTGCCCAAAGTATGCTAAGAAGCTTGAAGGAGATAAGAAGACTGACGCTAAGGACTCTCAGATGGATGCAAAAGAGGCCATACAAGATGACAATGTTATAACCGGTACGTCCTTATCTATGATGTATATGCAAGGGTATTGTTTGACTCAGGTGCATATAAGTCATCTGTGGAATAAATTTTGTAAGTTATTAAATCTGCTTATTAGAACCTTAAGCATAAAATATGAAGTAGAATAAACGCTAAGAGTTCTGCTTTGATTCGGATACCAATCAATCCTTCATAGATGGTAAGTTTAACAAACTCTTAAAGTCTTCCATGAGAACCCTAGATATTAAGTGTAAGGTAAAACTTACAGGCGAAAATCATAGGAACCATTTCTTCTGCTCCTGTCAAAAAAATCTTCAGTCATGAAATTCTAGTGTACCCTCTCTCCAGATGAAGTGCATCATCATAAGTAATTGATATCTCTTGATCTCTATCGATTGCGAATACCAGATGGTACGACAAAAGCGCCATATGAGGATTGGTGTATCTTAATATGTTCCATAGATTGCTTCCATGCCTGATCAGTATGGAGGTTTAATGCATGGAACCACAAAGATATTCCAATAGTCATACGGTATTAAAGTCAGCTAATGGTATTCAAAGAAGATATCTAAAATTAGAATTGTCCAAGTAAATGTTCCCGATTAAGGAATTCGTGGACTTGTAACACAAATGTGTCACTTATTTGACACAAGCAATGGTGGATGAAGTGGAGCCTGAGATATGGAAAATCTCTGTAACCTCCTTGTACCTTGATTTTTCTCCTGAGATTACCTTGTTTACCTTCTGAGAAGCAAATAGAGTTAAGATTTATATCCCATTTAGGGTTGTATTATTATGAAATCTCCAAGACGGCAGGAGCCATCTTTGGAAGAATCGAAACCCTGATTAAGTGAGTTTTAAAATAGAAATTCATATAGACTAACTCAATATTCTGAGAATTCGGTATTGTTAATTAAGAAAGACGGTTCATCTTGCATATGCATTGATTACCGCAACCCTATTTAGGCAATAATTAAGAATCACCATCAGCTGCCCAGGATCGTCGATTTGTTCGACTAACTGTGAGGAATAGCTATCCCTTAAGATTGATTTTTAAGCAGTGGTTGGAATAACCATCTCACCTTAAATAAGCTTTCTATAATAGTTGTTATATCAAGGCCGTTCCTTTGGAGACCTTGTATTGTTAGGATGTTAGGCCTCTGTTATTAGACAGAAGTTTGGTAAGTCCAATTATCAGGACTTGAAAGTTGCCTTGGAAACAACGAATAAGATCGTACAAATTCGTAATCATCTGAAAGTTTCCAATAATCGGCGGAAAAAAAATCAAGGATGGATGAAAGTCGCAACCTTCTTAAGTCCTTAATAAGGAACATTCGGGAAATCGAATGCAACAAAGGTCAATAGCCTATAAGCTAAAACCTATATAAGAAGCTTAGTGGAGCTCACAATGTGACCCACACTGATGATTTAAGAATATGTATCATCGATAAGTTGAGACGCATTATCACATAATGATATGCAGATTAATGAAACTTTATGATTGGACAAGAAACCCGTATCAATTAAGGATCGGCAAATTAAGAAGCTCCAAAAGGATACACGTACCTATTATAGAGGCCAACTGGGGTGCCTTAGAGGCCCAAATGTACTGGGGAAGATTAGGTCCAATATAAGACAGAAAGTACTTCCTTTACTTTAACAAATCTCGAGGTTGAGATTTCTTTTAAGGGGGTGAGGATGTAACACCTCGTAAAATCACGTCCAATAAAGTATTGACACGTGTAATAAACCCTAATGAAGCCAAGTGTTGAATTTAAGGGACTAATTTTTCGAAAAATCAAAAACCTTGATTATGAAAGAACTGGAAGTATTAACATACCTAAAATAAGTTTCTAAATAACCATTTACGGTTTTATATTCACAAATGAGCCACTTGTTGATCGAGTGTAGCCGTTTGCGTAATTAATTGAAAGTTTGCGCAATAAAGGGTTAAAAGCGTCAACATGTTAATTCTTACCTCTGAGTGACCTTTTAACAATCCGAGAGCATCATGATAATTGATTATACTCTCGGGAATGCCAATCGTTGGCCGTTCGAGGCTTTTATGCCTTTAAGTGGGGTTACGCGCAACTTTGCAAATATAAGGGGTTAAAAGTGTCAATATGTTTAATTATACCTCTGAATGACCTTTTAGCAAACCCGAAGCATTGTGATGTTTGATAATACTCTCATAAATACCTAATATGGGTTAGATAAGGCTTCGATACTATTAAACGATGATATGCGTAAGTTCGCGCATTAAAGGGACTATTTGCGTCAAACTTCAAAAGTATACCGATTCGTATGGTATCGAACCTTCCGGAATATGATCATAAGTTAAACATGCCCTAAATATCCTTTATATAGCTTAGATATAAGCTTAGAGGTGTTTGGTGTGCAAAAATAAACTTTTAAGTCATGCAGGGACTAAAACTGTCAAAAAGTGCACAAGTTTGCATTTTCGCGCATATCCCACAATCTGAATATATCCGGACACCCCAAAAAAATTTATGTAAGCACTAAAATATTTCATTTTAGTGCTTGGCTTGATAAAATTCCATTCGTCGCGTCGTTTGGATCGTTTTTCGCGCCCGTCTGTGTTTCGTCGTAATTAACCGAACAACGTGACCGTACGACCAAACGAACCGACATCCGACATGTTTTTGAGCATGTTTCATGTTCCCTATGTTTAGGCATCATTGTAGAGCCTTAAAAATGATTTAACAGGCCTTAGATGTGTCAGAAAGGACATTTGGAAATGCAGGGGCCAAAACTGTCAACAAAAGAAAGTATGCATGTGCTGACCAGGTCCTTACGAACCGTATACCCTAGACCTTATGGTCCTTAAGCATGTTCCAGCATCAGAAAATTCATAGCTGCCTGTTCCAGCCGGTTACACCGCCTCATTTTGTCATTTCTTGATTCTAGGGACTTGTTTAATGATTTAGGAGGACCTAGGGACACTTGGGATGATCCCATAACACATGTAGACTTGTTTGTAATGATCTAAAGGCATCAAGAACTCCTATATAAGAAACCATTGTTGCAACATTTGATCACATTCATTTGAAAACTTCACAACTTGGTTTCTGGAGGTTCTTGGAGCTCAAGCACTCTTCCTAGTGATCATTAGTCATGCTTAGGACCTTGGTAAGTATTCTTAACCTTCCTTAATCGTGTCTTGCTTAGTTTATAGCTTAAAAGTCAAACCATAGTAATTAAGGTTTGACTTATCGATTAATCACTAATGGTCCAGTGATTAGTCGAATTGAAAGTTGTTATAAGTTGTTATTTATGTGGGCAATAAACCCTTAAAAGGGCACCCTCTGAATTCCACTCTAAATAGGTCAAATGTCGGGTCAAACTTAATCCGAAAAAGTCAACAGAATCTTAATTTTCGAATTAACACATAATTAGCAATGTAGAAGACGTGTAACCTGTTTTACCACTCATATAACTTGGTAATCAATGCAAGAACATGTCTAAGCATGTCCGACCCGACAATTTTCAGTATAGGACCGGTTCGGAATCGAAAGTCGCATAAATCGACCATTGCTTTGACTTTCAGTTCTGACCCATATTAGCATGATTTAGAAATGCCTTAGAGCTCCGTTAGGACCAGCTTGTATGATAGTATAACCCTCTGCGATTATACTACTTGACTCGTTGATTGTCCGATGTTTCCATTAAATGCCTAATGTTGACCAATATGCCCATTTGACCTTAAAACGAGAATTTTGGAAATGTAAAAGGACAATAATATTTTTTACTTAATTATAAACATGTCCCTAAAATTTCACATCATTTTGAGGTCTAGAATAGGAGTTATGCTCAATAACGTAATTAGAAAGCCTTTTATTAATTAAACGGCATAATTAGCGTAAAGCCTATCTAAACCCAATTTTGACACCAAACCTCTTACCCACTGATGTAATATAATATTTTTGGATTTTTGAATATTTTTAATTATTTTTAAACTGATCATAACATAGGGTTATTACCTTGATTCGGTAATTACCAATTATACCCTTTTCGTCTATAAAATGAGTTTTACTAATCCTTTTAATACCAAACCTTTTTCTACTGATCTAATTTGATAAATAAAATATTTTGAGCCTTCCGGAATAATAAAAACATCAGCCTTCCCTTGAAAACCCGGAAATGGCTCCAAATCGCCTTTTTAAGCGTTTTTAACGCATGGTATGTATCAAGACCATTTTATAAATGTAAGAATTGATATCCTACTGATATAACTTATTAAATTAAGTAGTTTTACTGATTTTTTCCGACTTAAACCTCTGAATTACATTTAATCTCTTTTATAACCTTTAAAATGACCAAAATACCCCTACGGGGCTTAATTTGAGATTAAATTCGTTTTGGGCATAATGGAATGTATCCTACTGATATCACAACATATTTAAGGCATATTAACTTAGGAAACCTGTATATAACTCTTATGGTTACCCGTTACGCTTCTTGCGCGTTCGGTTCAGTTTATGTAATTAGTTTGCATAACTTAGCCGAAACGGTCAAACCTTATCATTTTTATCTCAAAATCCAGAATGTGTTTAGATTACCCATATTATACAAGTCATCAAACTTGTCGGGTCTAAATCACATTCTAATCCGGTCTTCGCTTAATCATGTGTTTTGAACCGTATCTTTCTTTAAAACTAACCGGTCTTAGTTACGACTTAAATAAGACCGTTAGGAATCTAATAGGTTAATAAAACCTTCGTTCCAGATTAAGAGCCCCAGTAGAAGTACTTGTGCTTGCTTATTAGAATATACGGCTGAGTATAAATTGCATTGCTAGCTCAGGTAAATATTTTTAACTTATTTTCCCTATACGGGCTTGGGATACAGTATTATAATAATACCGCTTGGTCGGGTATTGAATGTTTAATCGTATTGTGATTAAATTATTCAGGTAACCCGTTTTAATCTGTATTGTTTGAAATAAAAGCCTTTAGAGGTTAATGACCATGTCCCAGATATCCTTGGCATCATTATAATAAAATGACCACGTCTTAAGCACGGGGTGTAGGCATACACCTGACAGTTGCATAAGGGAAACGGTATCTCACTCTCTTGTGGGCCTATACTTGTGGCGTGTCTGTTAATCTTGACTCGGTTTCTACATCGGGCCCTGAATGTATAACGAACATGTAAATCTGTATACAAGATTATTTTAACTTATTGTCCCAAGTTATAAAAGATATGTTTGTGCCTGGTGCATCTAAATCAACTTTCTTAAACTCTTTTTAAAATGAGTCGGTTAATTGTATTTACCAGTGTAAACTGACGTATTTTCCAAAAAGGTTAAGTGACAGGTACTGAACGTAATTGGCTGGAAGCTCAGGGCGTTAATAAGGAATCTTGCAAGTTCTAGGCGTCTAAAGTCTGTTGAACAATGTTATGTTTTAAGATCCGCCTGTGGATCCATCTTACAATCCGGCTGTAATAATTGATGTTACTTTTGAATCGGGTTGTAATATATTTATCTTTTGCTTCCGCTGTGTATTTTAAATTGTGTTGTTTGACTATGAAGATATCGACTACGTCACGATACTCCCCACTGGGCCCACCGGTAATACGTGGAAATATCGAGGTGTGACATGATTATTCTCGAACTGTTTGGTGCTATTTGCTAAAAAACAAAATGGATGTCTTTGAAAATATTGAAAGTTTTTATGAACTTATATCAACTCAGTTTAAGAAAAAAGTTAAAATATTCAGAAGTGATAATGGGACTGAGTTTGTTAATAATAAAATGAGTCTTTTTTGTAAGTCTAAGGGTATACTACATCAGACATCCTGCTCATATACACCACAACAAAATGGTGTAGTTGAGAGGAAACATCGACATCTTTTAAATATGGCAAGATCTTTATTACTTCAAAGTAATGTTCCGCTTAGTTTTTGGTTTGATTGTTTATTAACTGCTGTATATCTCATTAACAGGTTACCCTCTTCTGTGCTCTTAGGAAAAAGTCCCTATGAACTTGTCTTTGGTTTTAAACCCTCTTTAGCTCATCTTAGGAACTTTGGATGTTTATGCTTCAGTACTGTCTTAAATGATCCTGATAAATTTTCTTTTAATGCTGAAAAATGTGTCTTGATTGGTTATTCAAACATTAAAAAAGGGTATAAATTGTGGAGTTTGGATAATCAAAGGGAGTTTTATTCTAGAGATGTAAAATTTTATGAAACTGTTTTCCCTTTTAAGTCAAATCAGCTAAACAATCAAACTGGTAGTTCAATTGAAAATGTAAATCACTTAAACTTTTTTGATAGTATTGAAGTGTTAACTCCTAGTTCTATTAGTCCCGATGATGAAGAGGGGAATCATGGATCTCATGAGGTTACTGGTGAGGATCAGCAACCAATCCCCTCTACATCTGCCACTTCAAGTGATGTTGAAAATCAATTGTCTGGAACTGGAAGTGATAGTAGTAGTAGGGAAGGATTAGGTAGGGCTGAGGACACTAGTACTTCAAATGAAGAGACCAACCCATCTGTGGGAACATCTTCTAGTCTTAGGAGGCCTAAGAGAAATGTTGTTTTACCAAAACGTTTTGAAAATTTTGTATTAAATAGTAAAGTTAAATATAACTTGGATACAGTGGTCAACTATTCTTGTTTATCTGTTGAAAATATGTGCTTTGTTACATCTTTGAATAAAACTGCTGAACCTTCTAGTTATGAGGAAGCAGTTAGTGATCCTAGGTGGATAGATGCTATGAATAAAGAAATTGAAGCTTTATAAGAAATAACACCTGGATATTAACTGATCTTCCACAAGGAAGAAAGGCAATAGGTTGTAAGTGGGTATTTAGGGTCAAATATAAGTCTAACGGTGAAGTTGAAAGATTTAAGGCTAGATTGGTCGCAAAAGGCTTTAATCAGCGAGAAGGTCTTGATTTTGGTGAGATCTTCCCACCAGTAGTTAAAAATGGTAACTGTTAGAAGTATATTAACCTTGGCTGTACAATTTGATTGGCCTTTGTACCAACTTGATGTTGATAATGCTTTCTTATATGGTACTATTTGTGAAGATGTTTACATGAAATTACCTCAAGGTTATTTTTCCAAAGATGAAACTAAAGTTTGTAAATTGGTGAAGTCGTTGTATCGGCTCAAACAAGCCCCTAGGAAATGGAATGAAAAGTTGACTGCTATCTTGATCAGTATTGGTTTTACACAAAGTATATGTGATCATTCGTTGTTCATTTTGTCTAGAGAAAATGTTACTGTTTTTTTGTTAGTGTATGTAGATGATATTGTTGTGACAGGGAACTCAATCTCTGAAATTAAAAAAGTCAAACAAATTTTAAAATTAAAGATTTAGGTGTATTAAAATATTTTTTAGGGATTGAAGTTTTGTATAACAAAAGTGGTTTATGTCTTAATCAAAGGAAGTACTGTTTAGAGTTGTTAAATGAGTTTGGATACTTAGGTTGTAAGCCTGCTAATACTCCAATTGAACAAAGTTATATAGTGACATCAAAAGTTAGTAAAAGTCAGCAATTACTTAAAAATATTTATGGCTTTCAAAAGTTAATTGGTAAGTTGATTTACTTATCTTTAACCAGACCAGATATCAGTTATACTGTTCAATTTTTAAGCCACTTTATGCACAATCCGAAAGAAGTTCATTTAAATCTGGCTTTGAGATTATTGAGGTACTTAAAACTAAGTCCTGGTAAAGGACTGAGTTTTAAGAAAAGTAGTAAGTTGGTTTTAAGTAGTTTTGCTGATTCTGATTGGGCAAAGTGTTTGTCTACTCGGAGATCTGTCACGGGGTTTTGTGTTTTCCTGGGAGAGTGTTTGGTCTCTTGGAAGAGCAAAAAACAAAACACTGTCTCCAGGTCAACTGCAGAAGCCGAATATAGAGCAATGTGTTCAGCAACGTGTGAACTAATGTGGTTGAAAAATTTGTTATCTGAATTACATGTGAATTGTCAGTTGCCTATTAATTTGTACTGTGATAGTCAAGCTGCTATGTCAGTAGCAGCTAACCCAGTGTTCCATGAAAGAACTAAGCACTTCGAGTTGGATCTGCATTTTTTGGGAGAAAAAGTGGCAGATGGTATTATTAGTCCTACTAAAGTTGACTTAGAAAGTCAGCTTGCAGATATCTTTACAAAAGGGCTTAATGTTATTCATCATGAAGTCTTTTGTAAAAGACTGGGATTAATTGACATGTTTAAGCCAAATGAATGAAAGGGGGATGTTAAAAGTTATTGGGTTTTTAATGGTCAATTATCATTCATTGGGCTTATGTCATTGGGTTTGTATTTATTCATATTGGGCTGTTACGTTTGTTATGGGTTGTTATGTGTTTATTACAGGAGAAAATATCTGGAAGGTCTAAAGTGTAAATTCTGAGGACTCCGATCATCATGCGCTATAGTTTTGGACTAAAGTGAAACTTCAGTGTTTCACTCTATAAAAGAGAACTTATTCTCTTTGTTTAGTCAGTTGCAACAATTCACTTTCTTTCTCTTGTTCATATTTCCTCTGTATTCTCTGTTAGGGTTTCATAGTTGAAGCTTTGTACAAATAATCTCTCAACTGTATCTGAGAGATTATTCAGTTGTATTGGTTGTATTGTTCGTATTGATGATCATCAGTGGATACTCTTTGTATCTTGTATTGTTTAGATCTTACAGTTGTAAGATCTCTGGGTATTTGGGGGTAAATCTTTTGGGTTGGTTTAATAAGATTTTGTCACCTGTTTTGTCGCTAGTTCTTGCGTTGATTTGTATTTTGTGTTTGATTCATAAATTTCTACAAGGTTGAAGAGGACGACACAAGGGATTACATAGTTGGCACATGTTTGTTATAGGGGAGCCCATTACATAACCATATTAAGACACATATGAATGAATCATATAATAACTTGTAACCTAAAAGAAACACATAAAATCATCACTAATAAAACCCACATATGAGTTAGTGTTGCAAATAGGAAGAGGAGGTTGTGTTCAAAGATGGAGACGCACATTGGGGGAGATGTATATTGAGGGGGGCGTGTTTGTTTTATAATAATATTGATAATAACATATGTTTGTAAATCATAAACTATCCATGTCCATACTCTTAACAATTCTATCAGTTATATTTTCTAAAAGTGTAATAGACAAATGACGTGTGAACTTAATACGGATCTTGTAAGGCCCAACGTCTTAGAGCCGTACCTCGCATAAACCCTACGGATTAGTGAGTCACCAAAGACGGAGATGAAACTATGTTTACGAAAAAAGTGAATCGATAATCTAAATACCTTGTTAGTATGGTGGTGTGAAAGTGTTTAAAAAACCAACACTCATCGTCTATGAAACTAAACTATCTACCATCATTGTACTAGACTATTTGTTCAACTCATTGTTAGAAACAATATTCATTTAGTTAATACATATACAATAAAGTAAAAGTACTTAAAAACACTTTGATGTCGTTGTTGACGAAAACGTAAATGCAAGAAATTCAATTAGTCAATTCAAATGCAATAATGTTATGCTATTCAAAACACTTTGATGTCGTTGTTGACGTAAACAAAGAAGCAAGACAACAAACATTTGATGGATAAACCATGGTGCAAAGAGGATCAGCGATGATGATGATGTGCTCTCGTCAACGAGTGGACAGGCGAAGCGAAAGTTAGGCAAGAGCCAATGTCGACAGATGAGATGAGGAGTGTATTGTCAAGTTTTCAAGTTAAAATGTCTTTTAACAAACACAATAAAGTATTAGTACTAAAAGCACTTTGATGTCGTCGTTGACGTAGATAAAGAAGCAAGAAAACAAACATTTGATGGACAAACCGTGGTTTAAAGAGGATCAACGATGATACAGATAGGCTCTCGACAACAACGAGTGGACGTGCAAAGCCACAGTTAGGCTAAGAGCTGATGTCGACATATGAGATGAGAAACAAATTATCGAGTTTAATCTATAAGTCTCTTTAGAGCACCATCTTTAAACAACAACCATCTTAGTTACATTTTTTATAACTTTTTTACTACATCACAAAAGTTGAGCAATAATATTTATTCATATTTCCCTAGTGTGACTTTAATTTATATATTTTGCTGGCCGTAAAAATTAGGAAGGACAACGACGGATCATCCTTAATAGTTAAGACACCAGTGTCGGATTCGGTCCCCCGCCCCCCGGTCCCCGCCCTACCTCTCTCTCTCTCTCTCTTATCTAAATTACATCACACTCGTATATCTAATTCGTAACACTACTAGTAATATAATAATTCATTTTGAACTTGTGGTTGTTTTCATTTTCGAGATATTTATTTATTTTTGATAAACGCGCACACACACACACACCGATCCGCCATTGAAGAACACCCATCAACTCTTACCAGATCCATAGTTTAATCTGATTCAGGACAGAGAAAAAAGGTGCTCCTCTTTTCTCTGCCGCACAAAGTGGAAAGTACCCTTTGGCAGTTCTCTTCTTCCGTCACTTTCCATCACCTCACCGCCTCCTCTGCTTTTAATATCTCACCTTCAAACCTCAACCTACTTTTTCAATACTATTTGCTTAGTTAGTATTCAGCTAGCTACCTCTCCATTTTTATACTCTAATTCAAGAGTATTTGGTTTGGTTAGTTAGTATTGAGCTAGCTTTTCCACTTTACATGAACAAACGTGAACAACGAGAGTATTTTGTTAGTATTGTTGCGCTGGCTCTTCATATAGCTCTTTAATTTTATAACTTCAAATTTATATAGTATGAACAAAGGTGAAGAATTAGGTATGGAAACTTTTCAATTCGGTGAAGAAATTCAGAGCCTGATGGCGGTCGTACAACCGCCGGAGGCCGGTAATTCATTCACGGCGCTGCTAGAGCTTCCGGCGACCCAGGCGGTGAAGCTTCTGCACTCTCCTGACGAAACCGCACCGAATAATCTCCCGTCCTCGGTGTTTCCGTCAGCTGAAAACTCGTTGGAGACGACGACGAGCTCAGTTGTACCGAATTCGAGCCCTAATAACATCAATTTGGTGAAACAAGAGCCGATTGATTCCGATTCGATGCATAATTCATCACCGAATCCGTCAGATCCGGTTGTATCGAAATTAACGAAGCGGAAAGAGCGAGAGACGAATGTTTGTATTGCTTTTTTTACTTTATTTGATCATTTTCAGATTTTGTTTTTTCAATTATGACTAATTGAACAAATTAGGTTAAATCATCGGCGAAGAAGATCAAAAGTGTCGCGAATGATGACGGCGAGGAGCTTCCGTACGTTCATGTTCGTGCTCGGAGAGGTCAAGCAACCGATAGTCATAGTTTAGCTGAACGAGTAAATATCTCATGATTAGTGAAACTAATTATTAAGTTTATTTGAGATTATTTTATTGTAATCACTAATCAGTTTTAATTTGGCAGGCAAGAAGAGAGAAGATCAATGCTAGAATGAAGCTCCTTCAAAAGCTGGTCCCTGGTTGTAACAAGGTTAGCAATATTCTAGTTTGGTATTCACCTGCATTGGTTGCTTGTACTGTACAAATGGTTGCTGCATGTTACATTTCTTGTTTCATTTTGTGTTGTTACTTGTTAGTTGTATATTCCCCATATTTTTTCCTTTTCTTGCATAGTAGGACAAGGGTATTTATGTCATTTATTGACTTGGTTCCTCATCTAGTTTAGCTTTTTATAGCTCAAAATTTATTTTGACACGGATGTATAATTGTATATATGTATTTACCACCTTTTTAGATGATTTTTTTTGCATATTATAGGCAAGGGCGTAGCTTTGTGGGGCAGCCGACCCCCCGAACTTTTCGCTCGTTAGTGGAGAGTGTAGTTTTCGTATAGAAATTTTGGGTATATACGTTTTTGACCCCCCGGTTTTATAGAAATTTTTGGTATATACGTTTTCAACCCCCCGGTCGGAAATCTCAAATTTTTGGTATATACGTTTTGGTATATAATTTTATAGGATTTGAATTTAGTTTTTTTGTATACATGAACGAGTGTTTACCAACATATTCCTAGTAGAGTTGGCGAACACTCTTATGTTTAAGAGGGCTCAAATTCAAATATCATAAAATACAGATAGTGTTCTAACAACAGACATAAAATTCTGCAATAATCTTTGTTCGGTTTTAGGAATAACGGTTTACCTTTTTCTTGCAGATTTCAGGTACAGCAATGGTGCTTGATGAGATTATTAATCATGTACAATCCCTACAACGTCAAGTAGAGGTTAGTTTTCACATTTTTTTAGTAAAACTTAGATGGTTTACAAAACATTTGAGAATAAAAGGTCGGATAAAATCCGTCTCAAAACTGTTTTCCATGACGGGTTCTTACGTTTACTAAAAAAAGAGTAGCAAACTTTATAACTTTGTATATACATTGACCCGCATTATTTGTTTTTCCGCAGTTTTTATCAATGAGACTAGCTGCAGTGCACCCTAACATCGATATCAACCTTGACAACATATTTTCTGCTGAGGTAATAATTTTACAGTCCTTTTATCTACTTATGTGTAATTTCACATGCTATGCTATAACTCAGAAGTTCCTTTCGGTTTCTACCATTATAAAAACGTACCACTAGAAAAAATGATTAAACGCATTTAATGGTATATTTTTACCGGTAGACAGTATAATCAAATGCATACAAGTTTCCATTACATGAAACCAATGAACATCTGCCATAATTTCCCTAAACTACATTTTGGAAATTGGACCACAAAAGTCAATTATTTTCACTTTGATTGGAGAAAATGTATTTACTCTTGTGGGACTGTACATTCAAACCACTGTTTCCATTGGGTAGTAATAATAAATGGTACTTGCATACATTAGTCGTATAAAGAAGCAATTAATGCGGTAAGTTAGGGTCGTTGGGCCCGGTTCTTGTATGTGAGAGGGGTGACACCCTGACACTCGTTTACCGGGTCTTAGCTCTTTTTTGGTCAGGTTGTTTGACCCGTTTGAAATGTTGCAGAGTGGGTCACTTATGGACTGTAGTTTTCCGGGTATGGTTTCACCTCAACCGTTGAGCCATCAGTTATGGCAACCCGATGGGTTAACTCCCCAACCACTATGGGGTGTTGAAGAGACAAACCCGAATTTTATCACTCCCGAAAACTCGTTTCTGAGTTATGATTCTTCTGGCAATTCAGGTAAATATTTTTTGAATCGTGTGCTTTACAAATTGATTGTTCTTCAAATTACTTGTTTACCCTTTATTTAAAAACTATTCAATTGTGTTTCATTTACTTTGCAGTTTCATTGTATACAAACCAGCTGAAAATGGAATTATGAAGACATGGAGTTATAGGTAGTCAGCATTTTGTATATATGGGAAGATGGTAATTGATAGAAAATAGTTGTTAATGCTATTAAAATCATTGATAATTAGGTTTTTAGAAACCAAGTTTGAGTGGTCAAAATTAGTATCAATTATTATTTATATACTTATTATATATATTTATTATATATGTGTGTGTGTAGAGATAGATATAGTTGGACTCTAGCAATCATTTCTGAGGAGTGGCCAGAATTTGTTCCCTACTTGATAACATTATTAATTTCTGGTCTTCTCTGAACAAGTTGTTATTTTATGAACACACCTTTTCTGAATGCAAATTATTCACCACAATCACACCATTTTAAGGCCATTGGGTATACATTTTTCTCGGCCCTAGTGTGGGCGTCGTGTTCACACAACCACTTTTCTTCTTCGTTCTCTTCGTCACTGTGCGGTGCCCATTCCACGCATAATGCGTGTCACCGCCTCTTGCCACATCGGATCTCCCGGCCATGTTGTTCTCATCCATTCTGCAGCCCTCGCTGCCACTTCGGATGATATAATAGGGGGAAAGTTCTTGTACAAATAATCTTAACATACGAAACATACAAATTGAAGGAAAACTCAAAAAGACAAGGTGACATTTTTGTAATTATCAATAAGTATCAAAGTTACTCTACAAATATACCTAAAAAACCTACCCCCCTCCCCCAAGCTAAAATGCTAAAAACTAAACCCCTAAAAAACCTAAAAAAAATAAAAAATACACACAAAAAATTTTATTTTTTTTTAACAATTTTTTTTTGCTAACAAAATGTAGCGATTTTTTTATAAAAAATATTAATTTTTTTTTTGTGTTTTTTATGTATTTTTGGTTGAGTTCACATTTGTATAGTAACTTTGATAGTTGGTGGTAATTACAAAAATGCCACCTTGTCTTTTTGAGTTTTCCTTCAATTTGTATGTTTAGTATGTTAAGATTATTTGTATTTGATCTTTTGCCGATATAATAGAAGGCCTTAGAGTGAATGAGCAGAGATGAACCTCTGCTCGTTTAATATAAACGGAAATCTGTTCAAGCTTAATTCGTTTAATTAAAGAGAGTTTTGAGTTGACCTTTCTTGAGTGTTATGTAAATCTAGAGTTCGGTTTGTGAGTTAGTTTACATGTTGAGGTTCGTGAGTTATTTTACATGTTCATGTTCGGTCAATTTAATTAGAATAATAATTTATTTTATTTATAATTTTTATATAAAATTGTGATTATAATCATATTTGTGGTTTAATGTTTATAGTTATTTGTAAAAATATTTAAAATTAATAACGTAACATGTGTATTTTATACATTGTAATATTAGATGACTAATATTGTTCAGGCTTGTAACTTGTTATCTAGAGGTTGACCTAAAGTATGTACATCATATAAACTTCAAGTTAAGCTCTAACTTGTTTACTTTTGGCTCGTGTTTTAACAGCTTATTTTATTTACAGCCATCATTAACTATTCAGTTATTAGTGAAAATATACTTCTTTTAATTACAATGATCAAAATTTTAAACTAGAAATATATATTATAACATTATGGTTATTTCTTCTCCAAGTTTTCTTCTTCTATATATACTACACTAGTTTAAGAACCCGCGAGGTTCGCGGGTGGACTAAAACACAAATGAGTAACTTTAATTTATTGAACTAATCGTTTGAATTAAATGACCGTTCAAGTAATAATAAATTAATAAAATACAATGAGACAAATAATTTAATATCTCGAGATACATGATGATGCAAATTTGTTTAATACTGTGTTTATGGAAGATAATGGATAGCGAATTATAAGTCAACGTACTGTTTCTTTATGTACCGTACCGAAATTACCGATCCCGAAAAATGTCAAAAATAGGTACCAAATTGATACCAAAATTCAATGGGTACGGTACGATTCGGTATCGGTATTTTCGATACCAAGCACCGATTGCTCATCTCTAGATTTATATAATAGAAAAAATGGACACAAAGTTTATTGGTAAACTTGTTAATCACCCTAAGATTAAAAGTTCATCAACATACTAAAATATAATACACAACAAATATTAAAAGATTATCATAAACACAACATTATTGCAAATTTAAAATACAAACTTCTAAGTTGAAATCGCTGAGGCGATCAAATCATGAACACAAAAGATGTAAGAAAACACAATGAGACCAGAATTGAAGATTATTCACCAGTCTATCAAAAATCCACTTTTAGAGTACAAACACAAATCCCACCAATTAAAAAGGGAAAATTTAATAACTTCAAACTTTGATTACTATTCCATTACCCAAATCATGACCCCCATGTCCTCTTTTAACTTTCTGTATTGTTTCTTATTGCATACAGATATGGCACCCTATTCAAAATATAATTTAAATGCCATTTAGGGTATATTCGAATGAGATAATATGATAAATATTAGAAATTGTCACTTCATTTGTTTTTCAGTAGTCAAAGTCCTATGATATTTGGTAAAAAAAAAATACAAAAATGTTAAGCACTAACCTGGTAAACACTAATAGCCAAAGCAATAAAAATATGCTATAACGTATTTCTTGTCAGTATGAGTTACTATGAGTCGGCTAACTTGTGTGACTCGCGAATCAATATGACTTTCATAATTTGAAACTAAACAAATAGCCGATTAATACCAAACAATAACTAATCAAATTTCACGATCAACAATATGAGCGGATATGAACCACTTTCAAGAAGTAAAAAAAATATCTTACCAAGAGTTCACCTGATGAAACTTACAGTTCAAATAAAGTCACTTCGTCAATGCTATCAACTACTGTTAATGTGCATGAACCCTATATTGGTAGAAAATGGTTGATCATGACGTTTTTAGTTATCAACTAAATCAGTCTACTATCTAAATAGAAAAACAAAAACTAATTAATTTAAGCAATGAAATTATAAATCTGGGACCCAATCCAATAACACCAACCTTCTTGAAACCTTTAATGGCATCATGGTAGGTAACAGGTGGAACAAATATTGTCCTCCTGTCATGATATATTGCACAATCATTAAAATAAATTAGATACAAACAAAACATGATTATACATGTATACAGAAAACAGTAAACAAACGTCATACCTAACTTCAAACTGATCTAAGACACATTTGAAGTAATTTAATAAGTTTATGGGGCTTTTAAAATAAAACGGGCTTAAAGCCTTTATTCTTTTATTTAACAAAATATAATGTGTTGGGCGATCCAAGCGCGTTATACTTTTTTCCATAAAACACGCCTTTTTGACATAATCTGAACTCCATGTGAATCTTCAAAACACGAACCAAATATAATTTGCTAACTAAACCCCTTTTAAACAAACAATAAAATCGAAAACTAAACATAGTCCATCTTACCCCTTGTTCAAACATGGTTCATATGGTTCAAAAATGAATGTCAGCATGATAATGAAAGAAATCCTGCTCTTGACAAAGCTTCCAACATGAATCCATCAATCCCCAAAACGTCCAATTATCATTGTTCCATCTCATCACTTCCACAACTACTTGAATTGGTATCCCTCTTTGGTAACACCGTTGCCTCCTTTTTTATCGAATGGTCACCGCAAGGCGGCCTATACATCAAAGACAAAAGTATTATGTAAATGGGTCGGTTTGATTTATGTTTTACTTGTACTAAACAAACAAAAAAAACATTAGCTAAAAAAGAAACGGGTCAATTGGTCAAATGAATCAAAAGTTGTGATAAAGTGTGCATACATCATCAAAAAAGTTATATATTAATATAAAAAAATACCATTAGCTGAAAAGCAAACGGGTCAAACAAATAAAAGTTGTGACAAATTGCATGTCAACAAAAAAATTCCTTTTAATTGAAAAACTTATAAGTTGTGATAAATTGCCTGCACTATCGACAAAATTATACTTTTATTGAAATGCTGAAACATTAGCTGAAAAAAGAAACGGGTCAAATGGTCAAACAAAGGTCAAGCGTAACAATAGGTTTGATAGAGGGCATACATCATCGAAAAAAATATTTTTCGAATTTAAAATGAACTATTAGCCGAAGAAATGGGTAAATTGGTCAAACAAATCAAAATATATTTTTGTAAATGTTAGTAAATCAAAAAATTTAAACAAAAAGTGTATTAGGTCAACCCAAATCGACCCAAGCTTGGTTACCAGTTTTGACCAAGTCTTGTTTTGACCCACTTCCAGTTTTGCATAACTCAAGTGAAGTGTTGTTTCTGAATCGGTGTTATCGGATCCATAGTAGCATACGGTATCCGGCCTAACCCAGTCATGCTTCGAGTGGGCAGCACCGCTACTTGGAACAACAGCAGGAGTGTATTTTAGGAAACCAAGTTGACCAGGTTGTCGAGTCAACGGTATGAAGCGCTTTAAGTTTTCCATCTGCAACATACACTTCAGATTGTTAAAGATTAAACAAACATTTAGCAAAAAAAAAAAAAAAAACTTAACAGAATCTGATGCTGTAACGCGATTACCTCTCCTCGAAGAACATCGGTTTCATAAGCAAGTTCTCGTTCCTTTGCGATTTGAATGTTCAATCTCCTCAAACAGCATAGCATCCTGAACACAGGATTCACATTATCAACTAAAAATTTATTAAATTTCCATTAATTTAAAGATAGATCAAAACCTTCTTTTCTTTGATTAAAACTAAGCCATCAGTTAGTTGTTTCTCTAGTTGGTGCAGTTGCTGAACGCTTGCATCGCCAAGGTTGTGGCCCATAAGCCGCCTACACCATAAACACAAAAACTATAACAAAAATCACATATATACCCAAAGACTGCATTACATAACATAACAAATAAAAACAAAGATGAAATTAGTGAAAAAGACTAACGCAACAGCAAAAATTAAGGCTGACAACAACGACCTGCTGTTGATCTGATGCGGCCGATGATGATTGACCAAACAATAGCCTGGAAGCTACTGTTGTTGATCGACTATTGCTGCTGCTGTTGTTACATGTAATGGATATCTAACAGTATCAACAGCTATGCATAAAGAGTATTTTTTAAGATGCGATTCTAAGCATACCCTTATTGTTTAACATAGATATATAATATGAACTAAGTTTTCTATATAAATGTGTTAGTTTCTAACCACAAATCATTGCAGAACAACAACCTATACACTAAAGATAGATGAGAGCAAACATCAATAATCAAAACATCAAAGATAGATGAGAGCAAACATCAATAATCAAAACACGTAGGTATACATACAACGGTTAGCATAGTATATCAGATGAACAAAAACCCTAAATCAATAATCAAATTAATTAGGGAAAACAATACATAAACCATGCATACAAAACCCCTAATATATTAAAGCATTTTCGCAATGAATTGTGAAGTGATTTTACCTTCAAATGGAAGAAACGATGGCCCTCGAATCAACACGGACACAAATTGAAGATATTCAATAGCAGAAAGTGTTAAGAAACCCCTAATTTCCGCAAAATTAATCTCCAAAATTATGAATTTGTCCGCATTTTTTAAGAAACTGAAGTTTCTTGATGAAACCCTAACAGATCAGAAATCAAAGGTGATGAAATGAAACCCTAACAGATTGTAACAAAAGTTTGATGAATCAAACTTACTTGAACCCGATCATATTCCGTCATCATATGCTCCAATGTTTCAATCATACAGAATTAGAGGAAGATCCAATGCAAAGAGCGAGGAAGATTGAAGACGCAGCTTTGGAGGAGATTAAGGGTTTCAATGAAGAAGAACCAAAGACCTTTGAATGGAGAATTCTAAGGAAGAAGCGTGGATAGGAAGCTGTGAATATTAGGGTTCGTGATAGCATATGTATATTGCCGCTCAAATCAACATTCAGAGGTCTAATAAGTTGCCAGGTGGCAATTAGTGGCTTAAGTTTGTGCCAAGTGGCACTAAAATGTATTGTTTTAATATAGATAATAGATTGTATCTCTTGTATTAGACACATCTATCAATGAAATATCTCTTTCTCCCTACATCTCTCTCTTATTGTTTGCTATTAGGCTTGTTTCACAACATGTTATCAGCACGACCTGCTTTTGGATTGAATATCGATAATCCTTGGAATCTTTCTATTGTTTTATGATGAAATCAAAATCTACGCATCTTCCTTATAACAAGTTTCAATCACGATCCGTAAGCTAGTTTTTCAAACTCCGGTTGACAAGCCGCATGTGTGGAGATGAGTTGTTTTTATGATCGTCCGGAGATGGCCTTCGGGTTTTTCATGGACCAGACAAGTTCACTAAGTTGATGGTTTGTATACGCTGAACGATTGCGACAACAACAAATTTCTTTCGATTTTACGATTCAAGAACAAAAACATGTTGCAGCCTCACCTTCGTTTGACAAGCAAACAGATCTGTTATTTTCAATCGACCGTTGAATTACAACAATCAGGTAACCAACCGAACCATATTTTAGAATTTATGAGTGTTAGATTACATATATATGTTATGTTTTATCTTGTTTCGGCGACTGAGTTTGTTGATCGGAAAATTGAGCAACGCCGATGATGCCTGATGGGGTTTTCGCTTGCGTATAATGCGTCGCCGGAAATAATAAACGACCACCGTTTTTAATGGTGGTCGTTGAACGAACACTCCGTATTTATTTCATTATTAAAATATCGGTTTTCCAAATAATATCAATCAAACACATTTAATATATTAAGCTTCACGTACTGTTGTGAAGGTGTATTTATTGTCGGTTATTATATATAGATAAATATATAACAGGAACCATATCTTGTTACTTAAAGAAAGGATCCATATCTTGTTGTGAGTGTAGTCAACGTTAATGTTTATGTTATTCACCTTTTAGTAAATTCTTAAACTAACTTATTTTTAAAAATTGCTTAAATCTACTAATATTGATTTTTCAATGCCAATTATAATAAATATATATATGTTATACATGGTTAATGACAGTATCTATGGATATAATTCTAGTATCACAAGGTTTATTATTTACGATACTTACTATGTATATATAGCAAGTTGCTTCTTACTTAGGGTGAACGGGGCGCCTGCGGGGAGGGGTTCGGTGAGTGAGTTCCCCGCTCGGGAACACCGCCGCCGACCCCTCGGGGAGGCTAAGCGGGGAGTGGGGAGCAGCATTGATTCACTGCATGAAGGGAGAGAGGGAGAGGGTGGCCCACCAGATTTTCAACCAATCAAGTTATTTTCCTTTTTTTTCTTTTTGATTTTTTCAACTTAATTAAAAAAATAAAAAAACAAGTCCCCCAAGAGAGGAGTGCCGCCATCAAATTGAGGGTGTGGGGGGAGTTAAGTGGGGAGTTGACGTGGCGCGTGCTGATTGGCTGTGGGTAAGAGAGGTCACTCCCCACTTAGAGGAGTGCCCCTTACACCCTTAACAAACGCTTATCACATTCGAAAATGATATAAAATACCTAATATACTATATTTGTGAATGGTTATGCCATAGTAGATTGATACATGAATGAAAAAGGCATATTTCATAAAATTTTAATACATCTTGATTTATGTAGTGACATATTATGATGTCATGTATTATACAATTTAACTTTATGGTATATGATGTATTTATATGCTAATATATTCATTATATGTAATATTCCATGAATCATTAAAAACATAAAGTTATGTTTTGTTATTACTTTCATGATATAGAATCAATATATTTAAATGTAATACTCGCAGTGTTATATTCACGAAATCTCATTATCATTTTATAGAAGGTCATAAGATTTAGATCGATAGATCTTACAAAGCCCGGTCATGTAAATATATATCTCACTTTACATTCAAGATTGTTTATAATGAAAAAAAAGAGATAAAAGATTTTTATTTGTCACACTTGAGATATGTTCCTGGAGTAACAATATCTCTAAGAAAATATGAATAATTTGAAATGATTTCATACCCGTGCGACTGAGTAAAGAATGAAATTCCATGAAAATTTTCATATTCTGTCTCATTCACTGAAGTGAATGTGATTACATATTGATCAGTGTAAAGATAGTAATCATGGAGATAATTGGGAAGCTTGTTTGGTTTTACTATGATCCATGAAAGGGATATGTATTGACCATTGTGATCGTTGACATAATTGAGAAAATTGTAATGATGGTCATATTATATTAAAGTGAGACCGACCATCAGAATTGCAACGATGATTATGTTAATAATGAGACTGACCACCATAAGTAGCAAATAAAGATAGTGATTATATGAGAATAATATGTCGAAAGGATGGATATATGTCTTATATCTTGTGCATAAGTGTAAGTAATACATTACGATCATAAACTAGAAGTTTATGGATCATGATATTTGATTGGCATGACCGGTTAGACCACACCGAGTCAACTATGATGTGAATTGTATTGAAGAACTAGAAGATTCTTCAAGTTGGTAATTAGCATGCAATATTTTCTCTCAAGGGAAATTCATTATTTACCAACCAAAGTAGTGTGAGAATCCCTAAATATTCTGGAAGTGATTAAAGGATATGCATATCCCAACGTGATACCATTTAGTGTTTTAAATCGATGCATCGTCTAAATGGTTATGAAATCCACAACATGAAGTTTGTGTGATTGTGGCTTAGCTAATGTGCTAGCAAGCATATTAATCCAGATTGGTATATTTATTTTGGTAATAACGATTTCCCAAATTATTAATGATTATTGGAAGAAAATATTGAACTACATATAGCTTATGTTTATACAAGAATTACTTTGTTGAGATGATCACTAAACGTCTACTATTGATTACAAAGCCAATGATCATGAGATGAGCAAAAGTTCAGTTAGGTACATGTAATTTTATATATAGTACCATTAATTCACATCAAGCCAATAAGTTATAGTTCTCCCCATATATTTGGTTTTTGGTCAGTAACCAAATATGTCTCATCAAAGATTTTGGTTATGCGACATATATTGAAACTCATCCACCACACCGCACAAAGATGAGACTTCTAAAAAGTTTGAGAATATGTTGGGTATAAATAATCGTCTATGATTGAATACTTAAAGCCATTTGTGAGAAATTTGTTTATGGCTCATTGGTTTTTCACTTTAGTGAATGAATGTTCCCAACATTAGGGGGAGATAACAAGCAGTTGGAAAGTGAAAAGTGAAATGAATTATCATGTCATCTTGATCCTGGGACTATAAACTATGAACTAGAAGTTTAAAGTATAATTCATTTACCAATATTAAAGAATAAATTACCAGACGAGTTCACTGACCTAAATAGAGTGACTAAGTAAGTCACATAATCAACTGCTTATGCTCCATTTATGTTTGTGTCCCAGAAGGACAACCACATATTTTCTAATGAGTCTATTGCATGCCTGAAGCGTGGTAGACTAGTCGATTCCAGTAATACAATTCCTCGAAAGTTGGAGCAACTAATTAAGATGGTCAAGGCGAGGTGATATTAAAAAGGTCTCCTGAAGAGACAGTAGACATGATGGTTCAAGAAGAACCTCAGGTACCTGGAAATAAAGAGATCTCGATAAGTTGTATCATGTCTAAGATATGTACGGAATCGAAATAAAAATCGACGTCTTTATACTGATGTGCACAAAATGCAACATATAAATTACATCAATTGTGGCATAAAACTAACCCTTTTTTAGTACTAATGTTGGAAAACGTGTGTTTTTGTCTTCCTTTTGTATTTTCAGGATTAAATGAGCCCAAATTAACAAAAGAAGCAAAAAGGCAGCTAAATCTAACATAAATACAAGAAAAGGAACAAACGTGGCATGCCCGACCCCCCGACAGCATCTTCCCAAGCAAAATCAAGAAAACAGAAGACTGAACACGCCCCGTGCTCAGCGAACATGGGGGCGTGCCCAAGTGCCAGCATAAAAGACAAAGCTATAGAAGCTTCTATCGCCCACCACGGGGCCGTGCTCAGCGGACACGGGGCCGTGGTCAACTATAAGATTCGTAGAATCCAGGCAAATCTTGATAGTACATATATGCTTCTGCACACGGGGGCGTGCCCAGCGGACACGGGGGCGTGGTCAACTAATGCAGACAAACTGCAATTAATGAAGGAAGAGAAGATGATGGACACGGGGCCGTGCCCGAGCTGCTGTTCAGGCTATAAATAGGGGTGCTTGGCTCATTTGCAAACCATCCCTTGGCACACCACCTCTCTCACACTTCACCCACCACCATCACAACACCATCATCCACCACCATCATCCACCACCATCATCCATTGTCCATTGTCCATCATAGAGTGTGTGAGTCTTCTCGGGATCCAAGATTGATCGTAAGAGTTCTTGACAATCAAAGGCCATGTTTGCCTAAGTCTCTTACATCACTTGGTGAAGACAAGTGTCTAGTGTAATACCTTTTATTTTTAATCTTTTCGCACTTTTTACTTGGTTATGTATTAATGACTTTAATAACTAGTTTCTTATGTTGAAGGTGATTCTTCCTTATCGTTTGTCCGTGGTGCCTTGGCATTATTTTACTGTCTATATAAAATAAAAGATTTTCACCATTCATATCTCCACGGTCTATATGGAGGTATGTTGGCTACCTGGTCGGGGGTTAAGGGAACGGTTTGGTAAGAGTCTTGCCTTGTTCAGTGTATAGATCCTGCAATGACCTGGGTCAAATTTAGTAGGACCTCCTTCAATACCCACCGGTATTGGATGGCGGGGGTCCAAACTCTTTGATCCCCTCATATGTAAGCTACTATTAATACTTTAACCCGGCTACTTAGGACTGTATCCCTGCTGACTCAGACTACTTAGCCGAGGGTAACGTCACCTTCAAAAGAGGGGCATACCATAATATGCATTAATAACTTAATTAATTATCTTTCAATAATCCGACCCTTTAGGATTGTATCCTTGCTGACTCAAACTACTGGTTGAGGGTAACGTCACCTTCAAAACAGGGGCCTACTACAATAACTAAGATAATCTCTTAAAAAGTGCAAAAGTGCGGAAATAATCAAAGGTTACACTAAACACGAGTCGGATCCAAGTGATTCATCTTGTCTATCTGTTTTTACTTTTATTTTATTTTTCAGCATTTTAGTTAGTTTTTATTTTTCTAGTTTAAAACCTTTTTCTAACTTTTGATTTGATTAGACGTTGAGGATAAACCGGTACTAAAAGCTCTTGTGTCCTTGGACGACCTCGGTATCTTGCCAACACTATACTACGCTCACGATGGGTGCACTTGCCCATATGTGTGTTTGGTGTTAGTAAAATATCGTGTTTTATAAATTTAAAACTTGACTAACGTGTAAAAAAGGCTTAAAATATACTTAAATTTATATCACACCGCACGCACATTAAGTTTTTGGCACCGTTGCCGGGGACACAAGGATTTTAAGAAAGTTAGGAATCAACGGCCTAATCGTTTTTTCTAATTTTTCTGTTTTTTTTAGGATTTTCTTAATTTTCCAGCTTCTGAAGAACTCAGCACGGGCCGTGTCCGCTGAACACGCCCCGTGCCCAATCATTGGAACTGGCAATCCTGTTTTAAGTCAGACAGTAAGCTGAACACGGGGCCGTGCCCACTCAACCCGCCCCGTGCCCAAGTTTCAGTTACTGAAAACAGAACCGTAAGATCCCGACGGTTGGTAATTTCTGACACAAACATGAGTGATACTGATATTTTTTACTCTCGGCACTCTTATGGTACATGGTGTCAAATATGTGGTGGCTCCCATAAAGAATTAGAATGTTATTTTCTAAATTATAAGCCCCACTATATAGACCCATCGTTTTCCCGTAGCCTTAAGAGGGGCGAAAGTAAAAATAATCCCTATCTCTCCCTCGAATGCTCTCAACCGGATCTTCTAGGAAAAATGCTTCTTGATGAACTATTTCAATTAGAAGATCTAATTCTTAATTGGTTAAAAGAACTTAAGATGGATTTCAATAATTTATCTCAAGACGATAACCAAGAAGAATTGTTGGGATCACATTCAAATAAAAACAACTTCGTTGTTCCCAATGTTACCTCTAACTCTAGCGAGGACTTGAGCGATAGTCGTCCCTGTGTCGATTGTGCCGTGAAGGACTCCCCATCGACTTCGTTCGATGCATACATAGACCTGAGCGATTCGGCATACACCTTCTTTAACGAGAGCCCGGGAAAGGGTTGGACTTGTCCACCTACATATAGCATAGGAATCACCCTCACCGACAACCTCTTGCGTTCTCGTCTTAATCTAGAGCAATTAAGGTATCTTAGGCACTTTGGGGTTGTTCCATCCAGTAAAGAACCACCCGATCTGGATAAACTCCTTAAAAATAAGAAAACTTCATAAGACAGCTTCTAGACACGGGGCCGTGTCCAGGTCAACACGCCCCCGTGTCCACCAAAAGATTCCTTTCTGATTTTTATCAGAATACGGACAAAATGTGTCAGGATTCTGTCTACACACGGGGCCGTGTCCAGCCAACACGGGGCTGTGTGCAGCGTGCTGTCATTTTCTATAAATGCAGCAAGATTCCTGCTCATTTGGGCCACTCCAAAGACAGAGATTTGCTGGGGATCTTCATTCATACCATCCTAGGTATATTCTAAAAGAAGGTTCTCAACAAGCATCTTGTCTTTTCCACTTTTGTTCATTGCCTTCTTCTTCAATTTTCACTCAATACCTCCATTAAAGCTTGAAATCTCCATGATTCCAAGCTTTATTGTAATGTTTGAAGGGTTATTATTCAATGAATCTTGTTTAAAATAAGTGACACAACTTTGTTTTAAATTACTTATGCTTAAAAGTACCTTATAAATTGAAAAAATAATTTAAAACTACAAGATTCCTTGCTCTAAAAACCCACAGAAGGCTGAACACGGGGCCGTGTCCGAGGTACTGTTCCATAAAAGTTGAGCTCTTTTCGGTTTGTGTCCTCAGAATGGCGAGCAGAACAAGCGGAACATCTTCGTCACAATCAAGGAACAACCGGCAAGGGAGGAGGTCATCAACGGTGGAGGACTCTCTTGTAAACTACGTTTACGCCTTAAGAGAGGCCATTGATGGGATAACGGGGGTGGAAGAAGCATTGGTCGACCGTATTAATCATCTGACGGTGGGACTAGAAGGATGTCTCCGAGAAGTCAACATTTTGCACCAAAGGTTGAACATTCTCGCCTCGCCTCCTTTGGTACCGATTATCACCCAAAGGGCATGGAATGTGGTACCGGAAGTCATCATTCCAGCCGAATGGTACGCCATACATCCGGAACCCCCTCGAGACATACTACAAGGAGTTCCGATTGGTGTCACCACCCCTCCATAAGATGTTGAGGAACATGAAGCCGCCTCCCTCCTCCCGAGAGAGATAGAGGAATGGCTCTAGCAACATCTAGGGAACACCACTCGGCTCGGAGATCTACAAAACTTTTAGATACCGGAAAACTATTTCCGGAATTTTGGTTCTTATTGTATTAGTAGAACTCCTTAAGATGATTTTACGTATCACTTGACCTATCTAATTTAGGACCCTTAAATTCTATTTTCTGTTTTGTTTTTAACTTTTTAGGATCATTATGTAATTCTCTCTATGACTTAATGAATGATGGTTTTAGCTAATTTTGTGTTTGAATGATGTTGAAATGAATAAAACCCACTCTGGATGGTGAAGGATAACAAGGGAAACTTGAACCAGCACCCCATGCACGAAAACAGGGCCATCCGACAAAATTTTCTTCATTACAACAAGTTCAGCACGGGCCGTGCCCGCCCAACACGGCCCCGTGCTGCACAATCTGCAGAAAATGCCCAGTTCAGGTAACTGGACACGGGCTGTGTTCACCCAACACGCCCCCGTGCCCAGGCTTCTGTTTCTCTTTGTTCATTTCTGTTACTGGCGATCTGAACACGGGGCCGTGCCCGGACACTACGGGGCCGTGTCCATGCAACTGAAGTTGTAAGATGTGTTGGATACAAATGGCTCTTTTATGCAAGTTATGAATTGAAAATAACATGAACTTATTTTAAGAAAAAAATGGTGGCACAAGATTTTTGCAAATAATTGATTAATGAGGAGACTCATTCTCTAGTGGTGGATACAATGACTTTCCAATATCTTATTAGTCTGGTAATATAAAGAGAGAACTGATATGTGTCTTATGAATGTTATGTATCACTTGATACTGAAAGTTTACATGAAAGTCCTGAAGGATTAAATTATATAAGTCATGTAAAGTAAGTTTTCGAGAACAATGTGATCGTTGTATACATATTCGGATTTGAATATGTTATGATTTTTTACATGTTAGATATAATTGGAACTCCTGATGAGTTTCTAAAGCAATTGTCTTAAAAAGTTAATTGAAACATTTTAACGATGTAATACTTGTGCACCAAGAAACATACATAGAAAACGTGTACTCGATGATTGTGATATCTCAATAAATAGTGTACAAGCATGGTACAATATGGATTTTGGAGATAAAAGCAAGTGTTTATGACATTTGTGCATATGATACAAATCTATATGTGTTATATGGGTAAGTTTATGTAACACAACTCATGAAGAGTGAATGCACATGCATATTTGGATAAGATGGGAAGAATTCCCTCATGGATTGATAATGCTAGAAGCATTGATATAAAAACCTTAAGGGCATACTATATGAAGTTGACAAAATATGTATGGACTAAAATAGTCGGGTCGAGTTTTGTACAATTCGAGATATTCGCATAAAGAGGGATATAAGTTTGATTAAATTAGCCATGTTTTATCAATATTATGCTTTTAGAAGCTCAATATAATCACAGTTTACAGTGATGATGTGTAGGCATCATCGAGAGAAACTGTCGAGCTTTTAGATGGAGAATTTTTAAATGACCTTGGCACAGTCTAATTATTACTCGAACTGCAGTTCGAGTATATATGTAATTATATTTTATCAATCCCTCAAGTACATCTAGAAGATGATGTTGGGATATTTTAATATGGGCATAGTTGAACCTTAAAGGATGTTAAAGGTTCTTAAGTCACTTGTTATAAGAAATGCTTATTATCATCTCCTACCAAAGTAAAGATTCTCATTCTAGAAGTACCATCGTGAAATGCATATGTGCATTAATATGTTTTGCTAGCTATGTATGGTTATAATATCTTTCACTTGAGCTAATTGTCATGGTATAGCCTTTGTCAAACGAAGAGATATTGAAATGAGTTCAAAGAAATGTTTCAGGTATAAACGATATTTGATTATATTTTACTAACCCATCAAAACAAGCTTGGTTAGTCTTATAGATGCAGGAATGTAACAAAACACAGTCATGGACACATGATACTTGCAAGAGGTGTTAGAGACACTTAGACGAGAGAGGTTGTATGCGAAATTCTCTAAGTGTGCCTTTTGGTTACGAGAGGTGCAATTTCTCGGCCACATCATAAGTGCCGATGGAGTATTGGTGGATCCATCAAAGATCGAGGCCGTGTCGAAATGGAATCCCCCGAAGAACCCTTCGGAAATTAGAAGTTTTTTAGGGCTTGCGGGGTATTATAGGAGGTTCATTCAAGACTTCTCCAAGATTGCGTCGCCACTAACAAAGTTGACCCGGAAGGAGGAAAGGTTCATTTGGGGTGTCGAACAAGAAAGGGCGTTTCAGACATTAAAAGAGAAATTAACTCAAGCTCCGGTATTAACGTTGCCGGATGGAGTCGAGGACTTGGTGGTTTATTCGGATGCCTCATTATCGGGGCTTGGATGTGTTCTGATGCAACGGGGCAAAGTTATAGCTTATGCCTCGAGGCAATTGAAGATACATGAGAAGAAATATCCCACGCACGATCTTAAATTGGCTGCGGTGGTGTTTGCGTTAAAAATATGGAGGCACTATTTATATGGGGTAAAGTGCACCATATTCACCGATCACAAAAGCTTAAAATACTTCTTCGATCAGAAGGAGTTAAATATGCGTCAGAGACGATGGTTGGAAACAGTGAAAGATTTCGATTGCGAAATACACTACCACCCCGGAAAGGCGAATGTGGTGGCGGATGCTTTGAGCAGAAAAGCGGACTATGTCCCAATACGAGTAAGGTCGATGCAGCTTGCGGTGACCTCAGGTATACTTGAACGTATCCGAGAGGCACAAGTAGAAGCAGTAAAAGAGGAGAACTGGAAGAAGGAAAGAATAATTGGCCAGTTAAAAGACTTGTCAGATGGAAAGAACGGGTTGAAGACTCGATCCGGAAGAATATGGGTTCCAAACACTTGTGGGGTGAAGGCGCTACTACTTGATGAAGCCCATAAATCCCGATATTCCATTCATCCAGGTGCGACCAAGATGTACAATGATCTGAAACAAAATTATTGGTGGCCCGGGATGAAGAGAGATGTGGTGAAATATGTGGAGAAGTGCTTGACCTGCTTACAAGTCAAGGCGGAACACCAGAAACCTTATGGGAAATTGCAACCTTTGGAGATCCCGGTTTGGAAGTGGGAACATATCACTATGGACCTACTGACCAAACTACCTAAAACGATTCGGGGATTCGATGCTATATGGGTGATTGTGGATAGATTGACGAAGAGTGCTCATTTTATTCCTATACGCGAGACATATACTTCGGAAAAGATGTCTGAAGTATACACAAATGAAATAGTGGCACGTCATGGAGTACCGGTATCCATTGTGTCGGACAGGGATACCCGGTTTACTTCGAACTTCTGGCGAGGTTTTCAAGAACAAATGGGAACAAAACTTTTCATTAGCACCGCCTACCATCCCCAGACGGATGGGCAGAGTGAAAGAACAATACAGACGCTAGAAGATATGTTACGAGCTTGTATCATCGACTTCGGTGGAAGTTGGGATGCTTATCTACCTTTGGCTGAATTTTCATATAACAATAGTTACCATTCGAGTATCGGCATGGCACCTTACGAGATGCTATATGGTAGGAAATGCAGAACCCCGGTGTGTTGGGGTGAAGTGGGACCACGTGAATTGGCACATACAGACATAATTCAAGCCACTAATGAGAAAATTGAAGTGGTGCGAACCCATTTGAAAGCAGCCCAAGATAGACAGAAGTCTTATGCCGACAAAAGACGAAGACCGATTGAATTTCAGATAGGCGATATGGTTATGCTAAAAGTTTCCCCATGGAAGGGCATTATCAGATTCAGAAAAAGGGGGAAACTAAGCCCGAGGTTTATCGGGCCATTTAAAATCATCGAACGGGTTGGCAAGGTGGCTTACCGCCTCGAACTACCGGAAGAGTTGAGTGGAATACATGGCACGTTTCACGTGTCGCAACTGCGGAAATGTTTAGCTGAAGAAACAACTTATGTCCATTACAACGATATTGAAGTGGATAATAGCCTGAATTATGCGGTAAGGCCATTAGAGATTTTGGATAGAAAGGTCAAGTACTTGCGAAACAAACAAATCGATCAAGTCAAGATCAGGTGGGAGCATAGGAAGGGTTCGGACACTACGTGGGAGTCCGAAGAGAAGATGCGACGTCTCTACCCTACGTTATTTGGTACGTACTTTGGTTTCGGGGACGAAACCCTTTTAAGGGGGGTGGACTTGTAACATCCCGAAAATACAAATTCTTAAATTTGCAATTAAGTTGCAAATAAGTTAGTAAAATAATCTAATTAGTTATGACACTAACCTAGTTAGTTTATCACTTATGAGTAGTTAAAGACATGGAAATAAAATTTAAAAGAAACTAGAGGGACCAAAAGTGTTAAAGTTGAAAATAGTTTTAATAAAAACATTTTCATTAAAACAAAAACTCAAAAAATTCAGTAGAGGGGATCGACCAGAAGCAGGGGGGCGACCAAGCATGTCAAAACCCTAAGAACTCACTAATCTCACAAATTGAAGGCTCAAATCAGGTTAAAATTGAAAATTGAGCATAGATTACTGATCCTCATCGCAAGGGGGTTGTAAGGTATGTAAAATTTGATGTTAATTCTCTGTTTGAAATTCTCATGAGGTTGGGAAATTCGAAAAGCGATGTTGCATGTTTGCTATTTGAATAGAATAGGGATGATATAGTGTCTAGGAGTAAAAACCTAGACAATAACATGTGAAATCATGGCTAATTCCTGAAAATCTCATGAACACATTGAAGGTGATTCATGGGTTTTGTGGGAAATTAGTAAACACTAGGGTTTTGAATGATTATTCTAGTGTAATATGGGTCATAGAAAGTGATTTCTGAAATAATGATGTTTAATGTTATATGAAAGCTTAATCGATGTAAATGTTAGCTAAATAGCAAGCCATGAACTTGAATATAAATGATATAAAAATCTGCCCTTAAAGTGTTTGTAAAAATGTCAAAGAGAAGGTAAAATGTTGAGATATAAAGAAAAAACAATAAATTGGGCTAAATGATAAATTATGCGTTACATGTGAAACAAAGGGTTCTAAATACAATGTGATTGAACTCTATAGGAAAGGAAGCAGGAGCTACGAGCGGAAAAGCCGGTATTGATGCACGATTAAAGGGTGTGCTTTGAAGGTATGTAACTTGATTCGTTACATTTGGGTAAATTTGATATTTAGTATATGTGTAGTTGAATTGTGGAATAAAAGTTGAGTTGGATTAAAGCGATAATGTTCGCTATTTCGAATAATAGGCCAAGAATTGGTTAAATCTCGTTGGTAGTCATCAAAATGGAGGATTCCTTAGATGAGCCAAACGGGTCGAATAACCAAATAAGGCATGGTAATGCATCGTAATATGATCACTCGGTTTTTCGTTATTGTTATTAAAAGACATATTAGAATACGAGAAAATTAGTGTGATGGTTTGTTAGAATGAGAAATCCGAGGATTCGGGTTTGGGTAAAATGAATAATTAGGACAAACATAAAGTTGCAGAGTCCACCGTAAGTTACGGTCTTCACCGTAACTTACGGTGAAGAACAAATTGTTACGGTAGTTTAATACTGTGTTACGGCAGACCCAGGGTTATCCAAGAGCTACCGTAACTTACGGTAGATACCGTAAGTTACGGTAGAGTCCAGAAAGTTTTGATTTAATCTTTAATAACCTAGCTAATCGAATCTGTTTCGAGCGTAGTTTCGATTAAGCAATATTTCTAAGAACTCTAACACTAAGATTTGTTAAAAATTCTCTAGTTTCAGGTTCGGCAAGTATGTGGACGATGATCAAGCATGTTTGAAGAACCGAACACAACTTTTGAAGCTTCCGCGATTTCATAACTTTGTCAAACAATGTTTCTATGTTTATGAAGTAAACAATCTACTAATCATGTTTTGAATGTTTAAATTAGTTAGTAGTTAATTAGTATGTGATACTTATATAACTTTGATTTTGTCCTTAATCTGAAGTAAGGTACCGTTTTATATATAATTTCGCATAATTACATTAGATCTTTATATAATTAAGACGGGTGTTACATTAAGGGGCTGTAAAGTTAAGGGATAAAAATATAAAAAAACAAAAACTCAAAGAAGACAAAAATAAAAAAGCTAAGGGGCTGTTTGTTTACCTCTTAATGAGGCTCTTAATGGTTCAGACCTCTTACTGGTTTAGCACTTAATGGTTCAGACTGTTTGTTTCACGAGCAGATGTCTGAATGGTTCAGACATTTGCCTCTGAATGGTTAAGATTTATACAGAGTCTGAATGGTTAAGGCCTCTAATCTGAATTGGTTAGACATTTGTCTCTGAATGGTTAAGCATTATATAGGCTCTTAATGGTTCACACCTCTTACTGGTTCAGCACTTAACCATTCAGATGTTGCCAAACAGCCCCTAAATCATTATTTACTGACTTTACTAAAGGTGATAATATACACACACCCCTATAATCTTATTTTCACATCCCCTAGTGTATACGGGCCGTATAAGGTTATACGGTCCGTATAGAATGTTTTTGCATAGAAATAAATGCAGTGGAATCTTTTTTTTTGTTTTACATGTATACGGGCCGTATAACATTATACGACCCGTATACATATGTATACGAGCAATATAATGTTGTACGGCCAAATGTGTTTATTTTTTGAGTTTTGATCAGGTTTTTGGGTTTTAAGATCTGTATACGGGCCGTCTAATGTTATACGGCCCGCATATATTTTCTTAAATTTTTTATTTTTTTGGTGTAAAACAGAACAAAGGTTTAAGTAATTTTAGTAATTCTTTAGATAATGTTTTCAGTATCCGGAGTTTGTTGGTTTGTTTGTAGCTAGGGTTCAGAATGGTTGAATATTGTGATTAGAACACTGTACACTGCATGTAATCACAGTGGCTTTGTGATGCAAGGATCTTCGAATGTAGTATGTACGTTAAGTACGGATCCTACAGCTGCATTTGGAACAAGAAGTCCAACAATTCCCTCATAATTTGTTATTGTCTCAATGCACACAACACACTGTCGTTGATAGGCTTTGCAGGTCTGTTCGTAGCTAGGGTTCACATGTTTCATTTAACAAATCTCATTTATTCAAAGAGAAAGAAAACTCAGACTCTTGATAATCATTGTGAGCTTGAGAACAGGAAGCTCAACACTCAGACTCTTGATAATCATTGCGTTTTTTTAGCAAGCACGACTGATGATAGATGAATTGCACTATCAGAAGAAAACTCAAACAAACCACCAAACTAGGACATCAACATCAATTGATGTCCAATTGACGAACATGAATGTGTGAAATGCGATTTATTTAAAAGTAAAAACAAAACTAATACCCGTTTTCTTTAATAGCAGAAGCAGTTCGATTTGATGGTTCTGAACACTATATAAACTGCCAGATCGAATGGCAAATGGGTGAATACTAACCCATAAAAAAATTCATATCTATATGTGTCGTATAATATTATACGGCCCGTATAAAGATATCGTGTACATTGTATACGACCAAAGTTTGTTTTAACATGGTACGGGCCGTATACGGTTATACGGCCTGTATAGAATACAATAAACTGACAAAGTCTACGCCCAGAGCACGAGACTTTCACACATAAAACATGTTAAAACATAAAACTTTGGGCATAAAATGATAAACATATAGAAGTTTAGGGGCCAAAGTGTGAAAAACCAAACTTGGGCGGTGAAAGGAGCACGCTGCGCCTCGTGGGCAAGTAACCCACTGCTCGCCGTGGGGCGTGAGCAAGCTTAATCTGCAGCGAGTTGTTTCTTGGCTACAGGTGGGTCACCTTTCTCACATCTTTTCTTCCCCTTCTAACCTCATTTAAACTCTAACCCTAATCAACCACTATATAAAGCCTCCCACACCTCCATTTCACTTTTTTAAACCCTCAAACACTCCCAAAACACTCTATAATCAGCTGGAATATCAAGTTTGGGCAGATTCTACTTAAGTTCAAAAGTGAGCATCCATCTCACTTTTCTTCTTGTTTCTTCACTTCTTCTTCTTCTTGAAAGCTTGGAACACCTCTAGGAATGTTTTCCACAAGTTTACCATGGTAAACTAAGGTGGAACATCACCATTTTGAGGCCCAAACTTTCTGTTTTGAAGAAGCTTTTACTTAAACATCTATAAACATGCTTAAACTTGCACAATCTTGCACCTACCTTGCTTCTAACCAAACCTATGGTTATAGAGCTTGTGTATGGTTGATTTCTATAAGTTTAGAGGTGCAAACACCCTCTAAACTTTCTGTTTTGACAAGGTTCCAAGCAACCTTCAAGTGTTGAGACCATCCAAGCTCACCATCTTCCCTATGGTGAGACTTGTATTTTGGTGAAAGTGTGAACCATGGAAGCTTTGGCTTTCCAATCTTGTTCCATTACCTCACTTGTTGATTTTCTATCTTCATACCACTAAGCCTCAAACAATTTCCATCAAAAGGACAAGGTTACATCACGTCCCCAAACACTTTCCATGTTTTGGATGCACGTATCTAGCTAGCTCACTTGGTTGTTTGTAGATTTAGTAGGTTTACATTCTTATTATTTTCATATTCATGACCAACCCAAATCATCAACAAAGTTGGTGATTTTGTACTTTGGTGAAACATATAATGAGGTTAAATGGATGTTCATCATCCTACCTCCTTGCATGACCACCTTCGTGGTTCCTTACTTTACATTAATTTATGCCATACGTCTTAAAATCTGAATCCAGTCCACTAACAAAAACCGCAACTCACACACCTTTGTTTCCCTCTTAGGGTAACTTTAGTTTTCCATAAACTCAAGATTCATCCAACTCGCTTTCATGGAATCCCTACGCAAACTATGAGTATACATGACCCTGTTTCCATTTTTACACTTTTGGGTGCAATATATATTACCATATCAAAACTCACACAATCACACATATGTAAATACGTTATTCATACAAACGAATCCATTAATACATGCTTTACACATTTATACTCTAGAAATACATGCATGCTTGAATCCATTATTGCACTATACTTTGTCATTAACTTCGTACAAGCCTCCTTTAACATGTATAGCGCTACAGGAGTAGCACACCGCCCTTGTTGGGTCTATGTTAAGTAATCATGTTGTGATGACAAGATTACACTAGTGGAATCTTTGGGTTGACACGTATGTGCTGCATGCAAGTTCATATTATGTTATGTCACACCCCAACCGATGGCGGAAACATCAGAGTGAGACGAAAACGAGTTTGCAAGAGACTTCATAACACTAAAGGTGATAAGCATTTAATAAACAATATTTCATTTCATTACTAACATCGAGTACATTGTTCGAAACAGAATTACAACAAGTTTGAAATAAAATAAAATACAACAAGTACTAAATTTTTAAAGGTGCGCGTCTGGTCATCCAACTAGATTCTGTTCATCATCATCATCATCAATATCCTGCAATGTGTTTTAAAGTATAGTTCAATACAAAAATATTGGCGAGCATACAAGTTTAGATACTCGCATAAGTATAAAATTTTAAACGAATCTAGATGACATAATTGTTATCTAGAATTAACGTATAACTGGTATGCAACTATAAATGTCAACCCAAAGATTGTCGTTAGCGTAATCTTATCATAGCAATGATAAGACCGTTCTGTGTTTAACTTAACATGACCTCGAGAATACAGGCAGTGCATTACTCCTATAGCGCTATACATGTTAAGGGGGGCTTGTACGAAGTTAATGACAAGTATAAAGCATAAGAATAGTCCAGCATATACGAACTCAAGCATAACGTATTAAGCATGTATGCTGGAATGCTTATTTGTGATTTAAGTATAAAGTATGTGATTGCGTGTGTTTAATAGTATAAACGTATTGCACCCAAAAGTGTAAAAAGGGTCATGTATACTCACAGTTTTGCAATGCTTTCCGATTATCCATGAATTGATGGGTTGTTGAGAAATGAAAACGAAGGTGTGTGAGTATTTGGTTTTGACGAATGATTCGGTTTGGGATTTAAGTACAAAAAGTATGTGTATAAACACGAAAGTATATCTCGTCTAAGCACTCATTGTGACACTAAGTTTATATGATTTCATGGGTCCTGACTTGCCCATTAGAATCAACAGACAGGGAACTTAGAACGGAGATAAAAGATAACCGAAGTGCATAATACTGTTCGTGCGAAAGGGCCTGTTCGTGCGAATGGTGCCAGTTCGTGCGAATGGAAATTTCCAGTTGGTGCGAAAGGACCTGTTCGTGCGAATGGAGCCTATTCGAGACACTTAACCATAAACTAGTTAATATTATGATTTCCGTTAATGTATATATGTATTTATATTTTATAGTATTAAGTATTAACAGTCCCGTATGTCACGGATTTCATGGAAGTCAAGTATGGAGGTACGAACGCCTCATTGTATGATTCACCAAAGCTCAAAGTTTATCAACATAGTTGATAAACCCGGTTGGTCACAAATAACAGAACTAACTAATAAATAACCCAAGTGGCCAAATAAGGACAACCCGGGCGTGTCATTCCCAATATGGAAAGTGTTGGAGGTGAGGCGGTGTTAACTTACTTTGATGCTAGGAAACCACTTGGGTGTTCATCTACAAGGTACACAACTGAGGTGGTGGAAGTAGTTTGGAAAGCCAAGGCTCCCACGGTTCACACTTCGACCAATACACAGGTTCGTCCATATTGAAAATGGGGAATCCTGGATGGTTTCAGCACTTGGAGTTATGTATGAACGGAAAGTAACAGAAAGTCAGCTCGTGCAATTGGACTCAGTCGCACGAAGGGATTGGCTCGTGCAAATGGGTCCTGTTTCATAGAAACAATCTCTGTTTTGAGAAATCAACCTTAACACAAACTCATAGCTATGGACTTAGTTGTGAGCTCGGTGGGTTCCAGGTTTCACCAAGTTTCAAAACCAGAATGTTTTGTACAAGTAATTTTATAAAATACAGAACCTGGATCTTTGTTTGGGCATCAATGTGGTGAGGTTTCACCTTAGATTGCCAAGGCTAATCTGTGAAAACCATCCGAGAGGTTATCCCAAGTATGAAGATTTGAAGAAAAGTAGAAGAAAGTAGAAGAAATTAAGTGAGGAAGTGGGCTAAGACTCACTTAGAAGTTGTTGCTGTTTTCTATCCGAAGTTTGCGAGTCCAGGGAGTTGAGAGAGAGAGAGTTGGAGTGTTGGAAAGTGTTTGGAAGTGAAAGTGGTCTCGTATTTATAGGAATGGATCAAGGTTGATGCGGATGGGATTTAGTTCGCACGAGGAGTCCAGTCCGTGCGAAGGGGTTCACTTCGCACGAAGGGGCCATTCGTGCAAGGGGTCACTTCACACAAGAAAGTGAGGTTTGGCTGGTTTCGCGTATTTGCTGATTTTAAGTATTTTAAGCATAAAAGTGTAATGTATAAGTATAAAATAATGGAGTTTTCATGATGATCAAAGCCCTGGATTATAAAGTTGGGAAAGAGTACGGATATTAGTTTCTAAAAATAGAGTTTCGGCTTTAGTTTCTAAATAAGGAAAGTTCAAAAATGCGAAGTGTTACAGTCTCCCCTACTTTAGGAAATTTCGTCCCAAAATTTATTCAAGAGGAAGGCTTTAGAAAAAGACATTTTTGGTAAAAATGTTTGGCCAAAATCGAAATTTTGAAGTTTAACGTCTATGTGGTGTCACACCCTGACTTTTGCGGAAGCGTGTACGTGTGACTCGATCAGTTTCATTGCATTCAATTATAATAAACAACTATATGACTACAATGATGTTCATCTATTCATAAGTTTTAAAAATATTACAAACATAAGTTGTTTAAGTTTCAACCAACATACTTCAAGTTAAGATACACCATCGAAAGATAATAAGTTCCATGATTGGACTTTTTAACAAAAGACTAGTTTAACCAAGGCTTTGCTTCATATATCTTATCCGGGATAAGATATACAATTAAACCCTTCAAAAATGGATGACATCTAATCTTGATATTTACTTCTTGAAAACCATTCCAATGGCAAAAGATCCATTTAGTTTCCTGAAATACATGTAATTTGAAAACAATCAACAAAAGTTGAGCGAGTTCATGTGTTTTTATGTGAGCTCCAATAAACTTGTAAACATTTGAGAGATACTTTTGATAACCGGTATATAAAGTGTCTATGAACAGATCATTAATGTTTTGCAAGGACATTAATATGTGTGTGATGGCGTAGGAAGACTCAAACCTAGCGAATTTCCTCCGGTCCACCTGGCTGGAACGACATAGTCACTACATGCGGCCACACAAGGACCCATGAGTGGGGCTCGCTACACCCGATAGATCTACCACTCCTGTCCCTCGGTCTTAAACAAGATTAATGGCCTTAAGTGTGCGCCTACCCATCCACATGATCTAACAGTTCATTCCTTAGCTAAACGATACCATTGAAACATGTATTTCACTCCCGAAAGTTATAAATCCGAAAACAGTTAAAAGAAAAGGGAGACATGAACTCACTGATTTGGTCCGAAGTCTCGTGCACTTAAAGTCGTTATCCACGGGTCGTATCACTACCTACACACGTGCTACGTTTTATTAGTCACTTAGGTCGTGTAACGACTCTTAGCCTTAGTTATTTATTAAGACTTATTTTGGAATTTTGGTATACTTTGAGTTACACGTTTGGTGTGTGTTGTATATGTAATTATATAATTCCAAATTATATGTATATATTAGTAAAAATAAGGATATAAATTATTTTCATACAATTATTCGGGGAATTGTTAAAAATAATATATTTTAACTTGCTTTGTAATACAGTTCTCTTATACTTGTTTTCAAGTATAGGTATACTTGTATTTTAAGTATGTTATTTTGTATACTCATACTTGTGTATAATACTTGTATATGGGTATTTTACCAAGTGTTGGTAGTGTATGTCGGTATGTATTTATACGTATAGGAATACGTATTTTTCTGTATTTATTAAGTATTCCATACTTAATTTATGTGTAATTTTCTGGAATATTGTTTTTACAAAATTAAAATCACCAACTTTCTATTCTTAAAATATATATATTTTAAGAGAATTTTATAGAAAAAATATCTAAAATTTTATTTGGTAAAAATATGTATACATCCACATATATCTTAAAAATAATATATTCTTAAGATCAAAGTTAGAAAAATATATATTTTTAGTTTTCACCAAAATAATATATTTTTGAGTTGTTTATGAAAATATATATTTCTTCCACTCCAAAAATAATATATTTTCAAATTTGATAAAATATGATATATCCTTATAATAATTGTAAAAATTAATACTTTGTCGTTTGTTCGGTTTCGAAAATACCGTTTACCAAATTTGTCAAGATACGAATTAAATTTCTGGAATATTCATATATATATATATATATATATATATATATATATAGTCCAAAGTGTCAATTGTCCGAATCGTCCAATATTTGTGTGTAAGCTATATATATTTATTTTCTTGTGATTTTTGTAATTCTTCAAATTACAATTTTTAGTATTTTGGTGTGGTATATTATTTTTTTCAAGTTCCTAATTTTTAGTATAACTAATACTAGTAATATACATGTAGCACATAATTTTGTGACTTCTAAATATATATTTTTCTAAATATATACTTAGTCGTTTTTATTCTTGAAAATCAACCTCCAATATTTGTAATTTTTATAACAAAATTTATGGCAAATTATTATATTTAAAACCATGATCCAAAATCACTTGTAAACACTTGTTTAAACATATTTTTCTAAGTGTTAAATTTTTACAAAAATTTTGCCATAGTTTCCTTTGAAAATGGACGTGTCCATGCTTATAGCATATCATTTTCTTTTCCAAAAACTCATCAACAACATACTACAGCTTACCATAAGCCCTAAAATGCATTTCTCATAAAGTCATGAACTTGAATTTTTATAGAATCTTGTAGTATTTTAACATAGTGTTTAACATGATTTACTAACACTAATAACATGATTTTTATTTCCATCTTCACAACTTGTAGCTTATTTTTACAAAAATTCATCTTCTTGAATTTTTCATGTCTTATACACTTTAATGGTTCCATTTTAACACATGAAGCAAGTTTATTTTCTTTAAAAACTCAAACCATGTTCTTTGTAAGTAAACTTTGGTTTTCTTGAAACTTTCATGCTTGAAATCCCATACTTTTATAATCTACAACTTGTAGGAACCATCATTCTTCACAAAATCATGTTTATTTTCAAGTTCATGCTTAACATAAAGGATGATTAACATGGATCTTTCAAGATCCATCCTCATACTTGCTAGATCATGTTTTGAATCATCATCTAGCAAGCTTTTAGGTGGTGATCTACACCAAACACTCAAGAAATCAACAAACAAGTTCATTACATACACTAGACAACTTTGATCTTTATGATTTTGAGTTTTATTCTTATGTTCATCTTCTTGTTTTGATGTGAATTTTAGATTCTTAGTTACATGTATGCTTCAACCACTAAAATAAGGTGTAAGAACATGATTAAGAAGACTTAATACTAGCACAAAGGCTAGGGATGAACAAGATGAAAGATGAAGAAGAAAAGTGGTGGTTAATAGCTCCTCAAGGTGGTCCTTGCACTTCCGAAGCTTGAATCCTTCTTAAGTAGCCTTGTTACACCTTAGAACACTCTTGGATTGCCTTGAAATGAATTAGAAAATGAAGATGAGAGTGGGGGATGTTTGGCCGTGAGTTTGGAGGTGGGAGAGAAGTGTTTTTGGTTTGAAATTTTGAGAGAAGATAATGTGGTGATGTTCAAGTGTTCATGTTCTTTTATCCCCAACATGTGATTATACAATGGTTCTAGTTTTTAATATCTTTGCAACATTCTCAATTATAATATTCAAAAAAATGATGGAGGTGGGGCCCCCTTGTAACCATCCTCATAGGGGGGGGGGGGTAACTAGTTGAGTTTTTAAGTTAGTTAGCTAATTTAGTTAGAATGTAAGTGTTTAGTTAGGGGTTTAAGTATGTTTAGGGATTTTGATGTGTAATATGGTGTTTATTATTAACAACTAGTCTTATGATATTAAAACAATGCTTCTAGTTTATTTTTGGTGTTTCAGGTAGTGTCCGGTTATTCGTTCGGTCGTTGGTTCGTTAAGGTGCTAAATTGCGTAGTTTTATGAGTTATGAAGTGCTTTTTATGACAGTTTGCATTCCCGACACTTTACAAGTTATTATGGACATCGAAACCTTATTTCTGCACAATATTTTGATGTTCATTTGCTGATTTTTGCAGAATTGTGCATTTAGAGTGTGTTTCGGGCACTTTTTAGTGTTTATTCGTCACTCTGAAGGCAGTTTCATAACCCTTACTTTCCTACATAGAGTTCTAGTATGAATTTTGGTTCTGAGCCTCAATCTATGTCCTAACATGATGTCTGTCTGAGTGCTGAACTCCTGTCAGTACTTCTAGTTTATCTGATAAGTGTGCTAGTTTCGTTCTATGAACTAATTAAACTGTTTTGAGTTGCACTTAACAATAATAAGTAGCATGCATCATGTAATGTATTTGTGAGTCTTTTGAAAGTAAACATGAAGTCATTCATATCATAAGTTCAACTTGCACAATCATATATTACAAATTACTGTTCACATTGTACGAAAATTACAGGAATATGCCAACTGTCACATTCTCCCCCCGTTAAAAGAATTTCGCCCCAAAATTCAAGTTGCGTTATCGATTGTAGGGGAGTTTTGAAACAAATGCGGGTGTTTAGACTTGATCTGGTCTTCACGCTCCCATGTAAACTCTGGGCCGTGACGTGGATTCCAGCGAACTTTGACGAGTTTTATACGACTTCTCTGTGTTTTGTGGACCTTCCAGTCTGTAACCTCAACATGTTCTTCCGTAAATTGGAGTTTGTCGTTTATGTGAATCTCGTCTGCGGGAATGACGATTGTTTCTTGAGTAGGACTCTTCTTTAGATTAGGCATGTGAAACGTGTCGTGGACACTGCTAAATTCTTCTGGAAGCTTCAGCTTGTATGCAACGGTTCTGATCCTTTCCAGAATCTCAAAAGGTCCAATGTAATGCGAGTTTAACTTTCCACGTTTTCCCAAACCTTACTATGCCTTTCCAAGGCGAGACTTTCAACAAAACCATGTTTCCAACCTAAAATTCTAAGGGTTTATGTCGTTTGTCAGCGTAGCTTTTTTTCCTATCACGAGCTGACTTGATACGATCACGTATCTGAGCAATCTTATCCATGGTTTCCTGAACCAACTCTGGACCGATGAGTCGTTTATCTCCGGTCTCCGCACAACACAACGGGGACCGACACTTTCACCCATACAAAGCTTCAAATGGGGCGGCCTGAATGCTAGTGTGATAGCTATTATTGTAGGAAAACTCCACTAAAGGCAAGTGAGTATCCCAACTTCCACCGAAGTCCATCACCCAAGCATGCAACATGTCCTCCAAAGTTTATATCGTCCGTTCACTCTGGCCGTCCGTCTAAGGGTGAAAGGTCGTGCTAAGATTCAATTGAGATCCAAAAGCCTTCTAAAACGTTTGCCAAATTCTTGACACAAAATGACCATCTCAGTTTGATATGATAGAAACAGGCACTCCATGACTTGCCACAATCTCCTTGAGATATATCTCTGCCAACTTCTTGGTGCTATCTTTCTCGCTGATCGGTAGAAAATGCACGGACTTTGTAAGTCAGTCGACAATTACCCAAACCATATCATGGCCTCTTTATGTTTTCGGTAACTTAGTAATGAAATCCATCGATATCTGTTCCCACTTTCATACGGGAATCTCAGGCTGTTACAGCAGCCCTGATGGTTTCTGGTACTCCGCGTTAACCTTGGCACAAGTAAGACAGTTACCCACGTATGTAGCAATATCAGCCTTCATATTAGGCTACCAATAATAGTCCTTTAAGTCTTGGTACATTCTGTCGGATCCCATATGTGTAGAGTACCTTGACTTATGCGCTTCGTCCAAAATAAGTGCGCCTAGTTCGCCGAAGAATTGAACCCAAATTCACTCCATGAAGTCCAATGTTCCATCTTCCTTTGGCAATAATTGCGCTTCCATTCCAAGCAATGATTCAACTTATAGGTTCTCTTGTTTAAGCGTTTCTTGTCGAGCTTCACGAATCTGAGTAGTGAGATCAGTTTGTAGGGTCATTTCTGAGGCTCGCACCTTTAGAGGCTTTGCACGCTCCTTGCGGCTCAAGGGGTCCGCTACAACGTTCACCATGCCCGGGTGATACTTTATCTCACAATCATAATCATTCAACAACTCGACCCATCTTCATTGCCTCATGTTTAAGTCTTTCTGATCGAAAATGTGTTGCAAACTCTTATGGTCTGTAAAGATCATGCAACAAGTACCATACAAGTAGTGACGCTAAATATTCAACGCGAATATCACAGCCCCTAACTCAAGGTCGTGCGTGGTATAGTTCTTCTCATGCACCTTCGACTGACAAGACCCGTACACGATGACTTTGTCCCGTTGCATCACCACGCAACCAAGACCTTGTCGAGAAGCATCACAATAAACCACAAAACCATCGGTATCGTCGGGTAAGGATAAAATCGGTGCATCACAAAGCTTATTTTTCAATAATTGAAAAGTTGTTTCTTGTTTCTCACCCCAATCAAATTTCTTATCTTTGTGGGTTAGGGACGTTAGCGGTCGAGCAATCCTTGAAAAAAAAATTCTATATGGATCGCCTGTAGTAACCCGCTAACCCCAGAAATTATCGTATCTCAGTTGGGGTTTTAGGTGCTTCCCAATTTTTGATTGCCTCAATCTTGGCAGGGTCGACTTGTATTCCATTCTCATTCACCACATGACCTAGGAATTGCACCTCGCGAATCCAAAATTCGCACTTTGATAGCTTCGCGTACAGTTGTTCCTTCTTCAAGAGTTCCAAGATAGCTCGCAGATGTTGCTCATGCTCTTCCTTGGTTCACGAGTATATGAGGATGTCATCAATGAACGCAATCACGAACCTATCCAGATACGGCTTACACACCCGATTCATGAGGTCCATGAATACTGCCGGTGCGTTCGTTAAACCGAACGGCTTGACAAGGAACTCGTAATGTCCATAGCGAGTCCTAAAGGACATTTTAGGGATGCCTTCTTCTTGTATCCTCAGTTGATGATATCCCGATCTAAAGTCAATCTTGGTGTAGTAGCTGTAACCTTGTAGTTGACCAAATAAGTCATCAATCCTTGGCAAGGGGTACCGATTCTTGATGGTTAGTTTGTTTAACTCCCTGTAGCCTATGCACTATACTTTTTCCTCATCAGTTCCAACTTCAGGATTTCCGACCTTGAACAATACTTTTTCCTCATCAGTTCTTTAAGTTCCTCCCAGGTCAGGTCGTATGCACATACGAAAACTGCCGTTCTTCTTCCTAACAAATAACACTGGGGCTCCCCAAGGTGAGAAGCTCAGCCTGATAAATTCCCTTGTCTAGCAGCTCTTGCAGTTGCGTCAAAAGCTCCTGTATTTCGGATGGAGCTAGCCGGTATGGTGCCTTTGCCACTAGTGCCACTCCTGGCACTAGATGAATGCGAAACTACACTCGTTGCTGTGGAGGTAGCCCAGGCACGTCTTCGGGAAAGACTTTTGGAAATTCCTTCACAACGGGGATGTCTTCTAATCTTGGCTCCTTGGTCTCCTTGTCGATGATGTGTGCGAGGAAAGCTATGCAGCCTTTTCGGAGGCACTTCTGCGCTTTCATGACCAATGTGGGATGTCACAATCTACCGCCTTATAGGGCCCAGCGTCCTTGCATCAACTGCATGAAGGGCGTGTACAATAAGTGTTTCATCATTCACGAGAGGGATGTGAATGATTTTCTCATGATAAACCACCTCAGCCAGGTTATTGGTCAACCAATCCATTCTGACAACTGCATCAAAACTACCCAAACCAACTGGAAAAAAGGCCGATAGAAAATTTTCGCTCCCCAAGTCCAAGTGTACAACCCTTAATAACTTTATCCACTTTGACTAATTCCTATTTGCCAACTCTATAGAATGTGAGGTATCTAGTTTACTCGTTTCTAAGCCAAGTATATCCTTAAGTTCCATAGATTCAAAACTAAAGTCGGCGCCAGTATCAAACAGACTGATGCAAAGTGTCGGTTTATAGGGAATGTACCTGTAACTACGTTCGGGTCCTGGCGTGCCTGCCGTGCTCTTTTCGTGAAAATGCTCCCACGAACTTGATTTTTCCTCGGGCAGTCCTTCCGATAATGTCCTTTGTCACCACATCCGTAGCAACCTTTGCCCTTGCCGTTTCTGTTACTGCCCAGAATTCCATTCCCATGCCCCGTACCAGACCAACATGCCTCCTTGCTATGCCCGGTCTTGCCACAATTTCCACACCTACGAGTCCTGCACGGACCTGTGTGATGATAACCACACCTATCACACTTTGGTAGTTCTCCTTGGTAGTTTTTTATCACCTGTTTTAGTCGTGACAACGAATGCCTTGACTTTCTTAGTCGCATCGGTTTCCTTATGTTTGTTGCTTAATTTAGAGCCTTGCTTGAAATGCGTATACTTTCTTTTGTTTCTATCCGAAGATAAATCCACATGCGTCTTCCTTTTCACTGGACGTTTATTCGATTTCTCCATCCTTAACCTGCCCTCGGCAGAATCCTAGTGCAAGAGTTATCGCCTGAGCGATTCCCAATATGGTTCATCTTATTCCGCCGTTGTTTGCAGTGTTGCTTGCTTCGTATTGGACGATTGCTTTAGCGACTTGTTGGTTCACTAGAGTTTCGAGCTCAGCTCTTGTTGCAGGTAAAGGTTCTAATTAGGCTTGACCAATATTTCCTTCGTTGTAGTTCCATGAGCTTCACATGTATAAAACTTATTGACGAAATTAGACATTTATTTTAGAAAAAATTTTGTCGTCTATGAGTGGATGCGACGCTCATTCGTCACGCACTACGAGTATAAGGGTAAGGTAATTCATAATGATGCTTATGCAAATCCTTCCACCATAATCATCTCATCATTGTAGCGAGGTAAAATGAGTTACAACAAAGAGTTGCTAAGGATATATCGACTTTCATATATACCATGTCAACTTGTTACAATTAGTCTTGTGAAGTAAACCTCCTCGGAGTCATCTCACTCCGGTTGATGCAAGTCATATAGTATTATACAAAATATGATGAACTCTTCCATTCACCTTGTTCCTTGTTTATTCCTCAAGTCTCCGACTCTTCCATAGTCTTTAGTTTTACAAAAATGGGTATACTTCCCAAAAGATGGGGGTTGTGCATTGCTACCACGTGGGGGGGGGGGGTGATAGTGAAAACGTAAAAATAAGGTCGTGAGGGTACGTGACTTCTTCCTCAGGACCGAATTGTGCCTTGTAGCAACCGTAGAGTGGTTTCCAGGGCGCGAATGCACTACCCAAACGATGGGGTGCACTAAGGGATAGAGAGTGTGGAGGTACTGATAGGGGTATTGGTGGTGGTGATATAGTTAGTGGGTGATAGAGTGCATGTGGGGTGAAGGATGAGAAGAATCTTTTTGCACGTGTCATCCATGTGCCTAAATAGTAAAGCTATCTGTTGACAAGGGGAGAATCGAGAGGTCGTTTCCGTCCTTATAATATGTATTCCATACTTCATGGTCCTCGATTGTCTGATGTAGGGAGGACCCCTTTGCCGCACTGAACTGTGCGACCCATACACTTATTTTGCTTGGGCTCCATGAGTCCCAATATGGTTGGTATGATCTTCATGAATGCCGAATAGAGTGCGGTAAATGGGTTACACTACAGTTCTCACCACGCTACCCCCTTGGGGCAAACGGATGTCAAATGTTGGGGTATATCGTAGCAACTACAATGGATAAGTTGGGGTATTGTAGGCTCCGTACAAATTTAAACACAAGAATCCTAAAGTGTTGAGGAAAATTTCTCCTGAGTGTTAATCATCTTCACTTGCTTAGATACCGGGTCCCAAACGACTCGTACTACAGGCAGAAGTGTTAGGCACGAAGTAGGCAAGGACAGACTTCCTACTTTGTAGGGTGTCATAGTAACTATCTCGGTTAGTGTTCTACTAGATGGAGATTTGAACAACTTAGAAATTTCGAATGGGTGGTGATCATTAGCTTGACCCGCAGAGCCCACCAGGATTCCCATACACTACAAGTTGTTATTACGTGGGCCCCCATAATAATAAATTGTCTTGCATGGTCACCCTAATTTTCTCTCGTTCAAGCAGACGATCTGACAAAGAGAGGACACTACTGCCTTCATACCTTCAACATGGAAAGGACCTTTACGGTGGTCCACGCGCTAACATCCGTTGTCGTTACGCGCGAAGTGGCACAATGCTTAAACAAAGTAGGAATAAAGGGAGTTCCTAGCAATAGTAGTTGGAGGGGCACCTTCAAGATGAGTACCTCATCTTCCTTGTCTGGACAAGAGTGTCGTCAATCATATTTCGTAAAAGCCATTGGGACCTCGTCCCATAGATAAGGTTGTTGTCCACGGTTACCTCCTCTGCCTCGCTGTCACTGCTGTAGTCAGGCACCTTCGCATTCGAGGGGGAATAAAAACCCTCTTCTACGGAATCAAGCTAGCCATAAGCTCCGCAACAAACGCGAGGTCGATAGTCTCATTGTGCTAGTCAAGAACAATAATAGGATTCGAAGTCGAAGGTATCTCGTTCCCGGTAAAAATTATTCCGTACAACATGTATATATATATATATATATATATATATCAATAATTAATATCATCGCTTAGTATACATAGGCAGGCAAATGTAACATATCACATGTAACCACATTGTTCTTATGTGGGTCATTTCGTCTTCGGTAAGTCTATCTCATATAGGCTATACCTCAATTAGCATATTAGTTGAGGTATTCTTTGTTTCTACTAATGTCCTTGCTTTGTCTTTCCTTTGAAAAATGTTTGATTCGTGGATCTTGGCGTTTTTTTTTTTTTTTTTTTTTTTGTAAATGCAATGAAAAACACATTTTTAAGTAAAAATGTTTTCGTGAGAGAATCCTAGAGATTGTAGTCTAGACTCGAGAAGGAATCCTAGTTCACTACAATCGAAGCTCTGATACCAACCTGTCACACCCTGACTTTTGCGGAAGCGTGTACGTGTGACTCAATCAGTTTCATTGCATTCAATTATAATAAACAACTATATGACTAAAATGATGTTCACCCATTCATAAGTTTTAAAAATATTACAAACATAAGTTGTTTAAGTTTCAACCAACATACTTCAAGTTAAGATACACCATCGAAAGACAATAAGTTCCATGATTGGACTTTTTAACAAAAGACTAGTTTAACCAAGGCTTTGCTTCATATATCTTATCCGGGATAAGATATACAATTCAAACCCTTCAAAAATGGATGACATCTAATCTTGAAATTTACTTCTTGAAAACGATTCCAACGCCGAAAGATCCATTTAGTTTCCTGAAATACATGTAATTTGAAAACAATCAACAAAAGTTGAGCGAGTTCATGTGTTTTTTATGTGAGCTCCAATAAACTTGTAAATATTTGAGAGATACTTTTGATAACCGGTATATAAAGCGTCTATGAACAGATCATTAATGTTTTGCAAGGACATTAATACGTGTGCGATGGCGCAGGAAGACTCAAACCTAGCGAATTTCCTCCGGTCCACCCGGCTGGAACGACATAGTCACTACATGCGGCCACACAAGGACCCATGAGTGGGGCTCGCTACACCCGATAGATCTACCACTCCTGCCCCTCAGTCTTAAACAAGATTAATGGCCTTAAGTGTGCGCCTACCCATCCACATGATCTAACAGTTCATTCCTTAGCTAAACCATACCATTAAAACATGTATTTCACCCCCAAAAGTTATAAATCTGAAAACAGTTAAAAGAAAAGGGGGACATGAACTCACTGATTTGCGTCCGAAGTCTCGTGCACTCAAAGTCGTTATCCATGGGTCGTATCACTACCTACACACGTGCTACGTTTTATTAGTAACTTAGGTCGTGTAATGTCGCAACCCCCATCCCCTATCCCCGGGAGCGGGGGCCGCGAGCTCCAGATGGGTGGTATTAGTGTTTATTAATTTAGCAGTGGAAAACTTTCATCAGGACCGTAGTTAGGAGATATATTTGTATCAGAGTAAACCACCAACTTTTATAATAATAAATCTTTGGGATAAAACCCAAGTTCATTGGACAATACATTTTGTAGGGATAAACCCTGATTATTGAAAATAAATCTCCTTTTTGTTTAGGTAACTTTTATAGCCACTTTTCCAAGCCTTCAGTGCTCTCCAGCTGGCTTCTATTTGGCTTTCACATTGTGTTACCTGAAACGTGTTTTAAAATATTTTATCAGCAAGAAATACTGGCGAGTGCATCTCAATTTAATCAAAACAGTTTTATCACTTTTACAGAATTGAGGGCATCCGCAATTACATTTGCTTATATCTATTCAATTACCACCCACAGTACTGTCAATCATGACTTGTGGTAATGCTACTACTCACAGTGTAGTAACAAATAATGTATACAAAACCCCAACATACTGACAGTAATTGTAGAATCACAAATACTCAATTACTGTTAAGAGAAATTTAAAACATTTGAGGTTTTGGTAAAACAATTTAACTCACAAAAAGATTTACGAAAATAAGATGTACTCACATTGTTTACTTAGGTAATACTAAGGCTTCATGTTGATTCTCCTGGTTATTATCTATTAAAATTAAACAATGACACGTGTTAGTAAAATAGCCCAATTATTTTAACCGTACAACTCGATACATAATTCCAATGACTGAGTTAGGCAGAGCCTTGACATGCATTACGGAATCCTAGATCAATCGAGTGTAACATGTCACGACCCCCGGCCCAGTTTTACCCGGCCCAGAAGCCGCGGGACAGAAAACCCGTGGTATTGGTGTTTTAATTAGGAAGCGGAAATTTTAACAGGATCAGTTATACTGAAATCAACCGATTATTTTATTATAAATTCGGGACAACCCCGTATTTTACAATAGAGGGATTTCACTGGGAGATCCCCTGATTACAAAACATGTTTATTCTATTTACTGAGCCACTTTCTTCAAGCTGTAGTGCTACACGACACTTTTCCTGGTTCACAGTAAATCGCCTGAAACATGTTTAAAAAAATTTTATCAGCGGGGAAATACTGGCGAGTCATTCAATTTGCACAAAAATGACACATTGTTATAATTTACAGCATTAAGGGTTTTTATATTTGCCCCTATCTTATAATTAGCTGGTTCAATTGTCACTCGACCGAATCTATGACTGTGGACATATCACAAATTAGGCTCGCCCACCTAAGTGATAAATCGTTAGTAGTAATGTGCACAAAACCCCCACATACTGCCAGCAATTAAAGATTAGCTAAGGCTTAATCACTGCAAAGTATAACTGGAAAACATTTAGGGTTTTGTAAAACAATTTGATAAAAACAGAATGACTCACATTGTAAGTTTAGTTGGACAGAATTTTTTCTACTAATTAAGCTTGGTAACCTAGTTAAATAACAATGCACGCGAAACTAGGTTAGTAACTTAATACAACATTTACGATAAGCTCACGAAATCAAAACCCTCACGACGAATGACAAAGTATAGCCCGAATTCGGGCAACACTTAAACATTCATCGGATCGGTTTCAATAGATCAGACATTGTATCGTAGCAGTGATCGAGTTATTACCCTGTAATCGTAGCAGCGTTTCGACCCTTAATGTAACACCTCGTAATTTTGTGTCCAATAAAAGAAAGACACGTGTCTTGTAAGGCAAACGTGATATAAACCCGGATCAAGTGGAAAGATATATGGTGGGATTTAAAAGTGTCGACATGTTAATTAATACCTCTGAGCGACCCATTTATAAATCCCAAACCTTAATCTGTTTTATAAACATCTGATATTTAAATCCGGTTAATTCTGATAAATGCATAATTCAAATTTCAAAGATGGGATCCTATGAGAATGTATACGACAAATTTTCATTCATGATTTCTTTTTAAAGAATCCAAGAAAATTCCAATGCATGGCAAGGTTGTCATAACATTTTAGACCTGGTCAAGTGGTCCCATACTGATATTAAAGACCCTAAATTCGTAATATCAAAGTTGCATGGCCAAATACTAGAGATTCTCAAATTTTTTTCTTCTGGTCAACGGTTACGGACCGCAAAGGGACCATCTTACGGCCCGTAAGGTGGCGGAGCTGGACAGATATGATATAAGAAAGCGGATACGGACCGCAAGGCTTAGGGTTTACGGTCCGCAAGGTCTGTAGCTGGGCAATGCAGTTGGAGGCGGTTACGGACCGCATAGGTTTGACCATACGGTCCGTAAGAGGTGGATACGGACCGCAAAGGATATTGCTTACGGTCCGTAAGGATGTCGCTGGCAGTTAAAAATTCGCAGTTGCCTGTTACAGCCGGTTACATCGCCTTACTTGCATGGTTTTTGAAATACTGGAGCATGGCCAATAGTTTTGCATGCATAGGGACACATGGGTTGATCAGGGAACTCTCATAGGCTTGTGTGTGATGATCTTGAGCAATGTGGGTTCCTATATAAAGGATTGTTGTTGCAACCATTTCACTTGCTCATTCAAACTCACTTCAAGGACCTCTCTGGAGCTTCTCTGGTCTTTCCTTGGGATCCATAATCGTGCTTAGGACTTTTGTAAGTGTCCTTAACCTTTATAATTCAGTTTTACTTAGTTTATTAGCCTAAAGTCAAACCGTCGTAATTAAGGTTTGACTTCGTGATTAATCACTAATGGTCCAGTCACTAGTTAAGTTAAAAGTAGTTTTGAGCTGGTAATTATATGGGTAATAAACCCTTAAACGGGCACCCTCTGATTTCCACTCTATCTAGGTAAATTGTCGGGTCAAACTTGATTATAAAAAGTCAACAGAAAGCTAATTTTCAAATAAATGCATAATTAACAATGTAGAAGCCTTACAACCTGTTTTATCACTAATATAACTTGGTAATTAATGTAAGAACATGTCTAAACATGTTCAACCCGACAATTTTCAGTTTAGGCTCGGTTCGGAACCGAAAGTCGCATAATTAGACTTTTTGCCTTGACTTTCAGTTCTGACCCAATGTAGCATGTTTTAGAAATGCCTTAAAGCTTTATTAGGACCAGGTTACATGTTAGTATAACCCTCTGTGATTATACAGCTTGGTTCGTTAGTTATCCGGTTCATATGCATGTTTCCATTATATGCCTAAATGTTGACCAATATGCCCATTTGACCTTAAAACAAGAATTTTAAAAATGTGAGAGGACAATAATCTTTATTACTGATTTATAAACATGTCCCTAAATTTTCACGTCAGTTGGAGGTCTAGATTAAGAGTTATGTTCAATAGCGTAATTAGAAAGCTTTTTATTAAATAAACGGCGTAATTAGCATAAAACCTATCTAAACCCAATTTTGATACCAAAATTTTTACCCACTGATGTAAAATAATATTTTGGGATTTTTGAGGATTTTTATTTATTTTTAAGCTGAGCATAACATAGGGTTCTAGCCTTAATTCGGTAATTGTCGGTTTTGCCCTTTTGGCCTATAAAATGAGTTTTACAAAACTTTTGGACACCCAACCTTTTGCTACTGATTTATTATGATAAATAAAACATTTTAAGATTTCTGGAATGATAAAATATCAGCTTTTCTTATAAAACCTGGAAATCGCTTAAAACCGCCTTTTTACGCGTTTTTAACGCATAGTATAACTTAAAACTATTTTTAACATATAAGGTCTAATACCTACTGATGTTTTAAGTAAATTTCCATATGTTAACAGTAAAGAAAAGTTTTTAACTCAAATTCCCTGTTTTGACCTCTTAAGTTTATGTGAAATTACCAAAATGCCCCTACGGTGCATAGTTAGTTATAAAAGGTAAATTTCACCTATATACCATACCCTACTGTTATGACTTATAAAAATAAGTATTTTTACTGAATACATCAGACCTGAGACTCAGATTTATATTTAAACTCTTTTATGAGCTTTAAAATGGCCAAAACGCCCCTACGGGGCATAGTTTGAATTTAAATCCATTTTGGGCATAATGGAAGGTATCCTACTGATATCACAACATATTTAAGGCATATTAACTTAGGAAACCTGTTCATGACTCAATTGGTTACCCGTTACGCATTATTCGCGTTCAGTGCGGTTTATGTAACTAGTTGCATAAATTAGCCGAAACGGGTCAAACCTTATTGTTTTTATCTCAAAATCCAGAATGTGGTTAGTTTACCCATATTATACAAGTATTCAAACTTTTCGGGTCTAAACCACACTCTGATCCGGTCATCGCTTAATCGTGCGTTTTGAACCGTATATCTTCCTTTAAAACTAACCGGTCTAAGTTTAAACTTATTTAAGACCCATTAGGAATCTAATAGGTTATTAAAACCTTCATTCCAGATTTAGGAGCCCAGTAAAAGCTACCTGTACTTTCTTGGTGGTATACGGCTGGGATAAGTTGTATAAATTTGATAAGGTAAATACTTTTAACTTATTTTCCCTATACGGGCTTGGGATACGGTATTATAATAATACCGCTTGGTCGGGTATGTAGTCATTTAAATTGGATTGTGATTAATGTATTTACATAACTCGTTTTAATCTGTATTATTTGGTGTATGGCCTTTGGGGGTTAAATGAGCATGTCCCGGATATTCTTGGCATCATTAATAAGAATGGCCACTACCTAAGCACGGGGTGTAGGCATACACCTGACAGTTGCATATGTAAAAACTGGTAATCCACTTAAAGGAATCAACCTTGTGGGTATTATACTTGTGGCGTGTCAGTTAATCTTAACCGGCTCTACCAACCGGCCCTGACGGACGACAAATAAGTAAAACTGTATACAAGATTATTTTTAAATAATTGTCCCAAGTTATAAAAGATATTTTGTGCCATGTGCATTCAAACTAATTTTCTTAAACTCTTTTCAAAATGAGCCAGTTAATTGTATTTACCAGTGTAAACTGATGTATTTTCCAAAAAGGCTAAGTGCAGGTACTAGACGAAATAGGCTGGCTACTCCTGGCATCATTAATCAAGTCTTGTAAGCTCTAGATGTTAAAGTCTGTTGAACAATAATCTTTTTACCTTTCGATCCGCCTGTGGATCCATTACAGTCCGTTGTGATACTTTGATATTACTATTTATTCGGTTTGTAATGTGATTCATCTTTTACTTCCGCTGTGCATTTAAATTGTGTTGTTTGACTATGATGATATCAACTACGTCACGATACTCCCCACTGGGCCCACCGGTAATACGTGGAAATATCGGGGTGTGACCGGTTGGTATCAGAGCCAACACTAAGTGAATTAAACACTAGCCTTTTGTGTTTAATCTCAGTTACACAGTTGTACATTCCTCAATTTTCGAGTCTAGACAAGGAACTTAGGACAAATCCTGATTTGTTTTATTTTTGTCCCTTATATATTTCCTAGTTTTTATCTTTGTTTATGTTGACAGGTTCAATCATGCCACCAAGGTTCTTCAGGGGAAGAGGAAAGACACCAATCACAGGCCGCGACCATGAGGCCGGGCCATCATTGGAGGATGTATGTAGAGCCAGCGAGGCGATCTATCTCGCTAAGTTCGTCACCATCCTATCACCATTCCTACGGGCCTTAATCTGAAAATGAGCCCCATAACCCGCATCCATCCTTCATCCCTCTCCAGAGGTCCAACCCTCACCATTCATTCGATGACCCGACACCTGTCTTCCAAAGCCGGTTCAACCCGGAAAACTACATTGAAGAACCAGTGGGTTTTAACCCACTAGGACCTGAAGACCACTTCTCGGGCGACCATGCGATGGACATGGACGAAGACACGGATCCCGCCGAGCCTCCAACCGGGACCCCTAACCACCCCATCGAGGTCTCTGATGGGTCATCATTCCATGGATCACCGTACCGTGGTCCAGACAGTTACGAGGCGAGATTCGCCCAATATGATTGGGTGTTTACCCCTTCGTACACTCCTCGCCTCACCAGCAGCAGCAGGATCCCTCCGAGGATTCTCGTTTTGTGGCAGTCACTCCACCGCCACCACCACCTGTTCAGCAACAGCCTCCGGAGCCACCGAGGCGAAGAAGATCGAACGCACGGATGTCCGTGCGAGGAGGAGTGCGTATCAGCACCCCTCAACCTTCAAGTGGCAGCCATTACCCGCCACTCCATGAAGACCCGCAGATGGGTGGGCCTTCAAACCCCGTCTCGGAAGTAAACTCTGCGCCTGTCGCTCTACCACCGTTGGGTTTCGGCAACCCAATTCCTACATACGCCGGTTCAGCGGCGTACAACCCATTTGAGCAGCCGGCCCACACCAACTACAACTATGCCGAGGCTGACCCATACCTGGTAGCGGCAAACTACAACGCTTATCATCCCGAGGGGCCCTTTGGAGTCCCATATCAGACTGGGTATCCACCTTATGGGTACTCATACCCGCCACCTCCTCAACCTCCGCAGTATCAGCAGCCGTCGCAGCCGCATTTGATACCACCAGAGCGACAACAGGAAGTTCTCGAAAGGTTGAGCCAGGTAGAGCGGGAAGTTCAAGCAGAGCGCCAGACCAACCGCGGATTCTTCAAAGGTTTGGCAAGCCTAATCAAAGGGAAGACCAAGGGAAAGGATTTTTGAAGATCCTTGTTTAATTGTTTATGTTGTAATCAAGTCCCTGCGTGGACACCCGTCTCTGTATTCCGCCCCTGCATGGGCATGTCTTTTTGTTTAACCCCTGCGTGGGTATGTTATTTCTGTTTAGCCCCTACGCGGGCATGTTATTTCTATTAGAAGTCCCGTTTAGGGCAAACTTGTATTTTTAATTTGGTAGTGGAATGATTAAATTTAAATTTTCATTTTAATTATATGCATAAACAATAAATATGAAATAAGTGAAAAAAATAATAATAACATTCCTTTTATAAGATCTACCATTATAATAAAATGATAAAATCTAAAAAGGACAAAACCTAGCCACGTGTCATTTTAAGACAGGGCCAAGATGGTAGTTCCTCAAATTAGATTCAGATCCTTATTAACATATCAATTTAGGATTTTCTGCGTTGAATATTAAAAAGAATCTTAAAGGTAAAACCTAGCCGCATGTCATTCCAGATATGACCAAGATGGTAAAACATATTTAAAAGATTCAAATCCTTGTTAACACCTGTAAACATGTTAACACTCCTGGCAAAATGTGATTCGATAAAATCGCATAAGTCATCTTTTTATTGGATTCTTCCAAATTCTTTTATTATATTAAACATCCAATAGGGATGTAATGCCTACGGGCTATATTCATTGTCATATAAGACAAAAGACAGTTGTGGTCTTCGACCCCCTGTTAAGAAAAGGTGATAAACTATGGTTAAAACCTCCACACCTTGATCCTATAAGATCATGATGAAAAATTTAAAACTGTCCATTGTGACTTGGCCTTTTTGCCATTATTATATTTAATTATAACTAAGGATTTTTAATGAAAAATCCTGAATGAAATACTTAATAAATTAGCTAATATGGTTCTTTAATACCATGGTTAGTAAATTAATAAGATGACAAATCTATAATAAACTTCTAAGAAGTCATTGGCATCATTTTATGTAGCAATCAAACTACATGGCCGAGTCTGAAGAAATCAACAGTCACCCGAAGGGAAATCAAGATGCCACCAGAATCAACATAACTGGTGCAGAACTTCAAGCATTGGTTGATAATGCTGTTACCAAGGCCTTGGATAGGCAATTTAATGAATCTAGTGGTACTCGAAGCAGGACCTTATCTGAACCCAATTCTAAACCTAAGACTCACTCTGAAGCTCATAGTAAGCCACCTTCTAAACCTAAGGGGTCAAAGAAGGATGATGACGATCATCACTCCTCGAATCAACATAGTGTTCCATCAAAGAAGGTTGAGCTTAAACGAGAACCACGTGGTTAGACGAAATGGTTAGACGAAATGGATACCGTGGTTGACATCAGTGGTTGCGCTGATAAGGATGTTGTGAAGTATGTATCTCAGTCATTTAAAGGAGAAGCACTAGCCTGGTGGAGGTCGCTAATCCAGGCTACTGGGAAGATCCCGTTGTACAATCTGTCATGGGATTAGTTTGATGCTCTCATCAAGGAGAATTACTGCCCTTAGCATGAGGTTGAAAAGATTGAGTCAGACTTCTTATCGTTGGTGATGAAAAATCTAGATTGTCAAGCTTACCTCACCAGTTTCAATACCCTGTCTCGACTGGTTCCGTATTTGGTAACACCGGAGCCCAAGAGAATTGCTCGTTTCATCGGGGGTTTAGCCCCAGAGATCAAGGCCAGTGTTAAGGCATCACGACCTGCTACTTTTAGGTCAGCAACTGACCTATCCTTATCCCTTACCTTGGATGCGGTCAGGCAAAGATCGCATAAGAACTCGGAGGAAGGTAAGAGAAAACGTGCGGACGATAACTCACGACGGTCTGAGAAGAAATTTAAGGGAAACACAGACCACAAGAAGAAGTTTGGGTCGGGCAAGAGTAGTCAGCAAGTAGATGAAAAGCCAAAGTGCAAAACCTGCCAGAAACGTCACTTCGGAAAATGCAGGTTCGAATCCAAGTCTCAGTCGAAACCATTTGCATGTGGGTTATGCAAATCCAAGGAGCACAAGACGATAGAGTGCAAGAAGATAAAGGATGCAACGTGCTATAACTATAACGAGAAGGGGCACATCAAGTCCAACTGCCCTAAGTATGCCAAAAAGCCTGAAGAAGTCAAAAAGACCAATGCTAGGGTCTTACGAATGGATGCACGAGAAGTCGTTCAGGATGATAATGTGATCACATGTACCTTTCTCATCAATGATGTTTATGCAAGGGTATTATTTGATTCGGGTGCGGATAAGTCATTTGTAGATGATAAGTTTTGTAAGTTGTTGAATTTACCTGTTAGAACCCTAAGCATAAAATATGAGGTTGAATTAGCCGATGGCACCATAGAAACCGCATCAACCGTGTTAGATGGATGTTTCATATCCATTAGGAACCACTCTTTTCCATTGTCCTTACTTCCTTTGAAATTAGCCGGTTTCGACATAGTAATAGGCATGGATTGGTTATCCCACAACCAAGCTCAGATTGTGTGTGACAAGAAGCAAGTAGTAATCAAGACTCCGTATGGTGAGCCACTTACCATACAGGGAGATACTCAGTATGGATTGCCTAAGCAAGTGTCTATGCTTAAGGCGTCAAGGTGTATGAAGAAGGGTTGTGTCATCTACATGGCACAAGTGACAATTGATGAGCCGAAGCCTAAGATTGAAGATATCCCCATCATTTCTGAATATCCCGAAGTATTCCCTGAAGAACTACCTGGTTTGCCACCAGATAGGCAAGTAGAATTCAGAATTGATATTATTCCAGGAGCAGCACCTGTTGCGAGAGCACCTTACAGGTTGGCACCAACAGAGATGAAAGAGTTAAGGACTCAATTAGATGATTTGTTGGCAAAAGATTTTATACGTCCCAGTTCGTCTCCATGGGGAGCACCAATACTGTTTGTAAAGAAGAAGGATGGATCGATGCGTGTATGCATCGATTATCGTGAGCTTAACAAAGTCACTATCAAGAATAGATATCCATTGCCCAGGATCGACGATCTATTCGATCAACTTCAAGGGGCGAGTTATTTCTCCAAGATCGACTTGAGGTCAGGCTACCATCAGTTGAAGGTTAGAGATGAAGATGTGCACAAAACTGCATTTAGGACTCGTTATGGTCATTACGAGTTCCTAGTGATGCCTTTTGGGCTCACTAATGCACCAGCAACGTTTATGGATCTCATGAACCGTGTCTGCAAGCCCTACTTGGATAAATTTGTCATCGCCTTCATTGAAGACATTATTATTTACTCGAAGGACCAATCTGACCATGAGAAGCACCTTCGATGTATTCTGGAATTACTTCAACAGGAGAAGCTTTATGCCAAGTTTTCAAAGTGTGAATTTTGGCTTCGTGAAGTCCAGTTTCTTGGACACGTGGTTAGTGAGCGTGGTATCTAGGTGGATCCCACTAAAGTTGAAGCTGTCATGAATTGGCAAGAGCCAAAGACGCCCACTGAAATTCGCAGCTTCTTAGGCCTGGCAGGATACTATAGGCGATTTATTGAAAACTTCTCAAGAATTGCAGCACCCCTAACTTCATTGACCCGCAAGAATATCAAGTTTGACTGGGGGCCTAAGCAGCAAGAATCCTTTGACATTCTCAAGCAGAAGTTGAGCAATGCACCTGTGTTGACATTGCCTGAAGGGATCGAAGAATTCGTAGTTTATTGTGATGCATCGCACACAGGTATGGGATGTGTGCTTATGCAAAAAGGCAAAGTTATTGCATATGCTTCTCGACAGTTAAAGGTGCACGAGAAGAACTACACCACCCATGACTTGGAGTTGGGTGCCGTTGTATTTGCACTAAAACTATGGAGGCATTACTTGTATGGTACCAAGTGCGTGATCTATTTTGATCACAAAAGCCTTCAATATCTGTTCAATCAGAAGGATTTGAACATGAGGCAGCGGCGATGGATGGAAACTTTGAATGATTATGACTGTGAAATACGATACCATCCAGGCAAGGCAAATGTGGTTGCCGATGCCTTAAGTAGAAAGGAAAGGGTGAAGCCCATAAGAATCAATGCCAAGAGCATTGAATTAAAGAATAGTTTGAATGAAAGGTTGTTAGCTGCGCAGAAAGAAGCTGTACTAGAAGCTAACTATCTTGATGAGAAGCTAGGAGTAACTGCTAAACAGTTATCCTATGGCAAAGACGGAATACTGAGATTAAATGGACGAATATGGGTTCTAATTTATGGGGGACTTAGGGATGTGATCCTCCAGGAAGCCCACAGTTCTAAGTACTCCGTTCATCTTGGAGCTGATAAGATGTACCAGGATCTGAAGGCAAATTTTTGGTGGATAGGCTTGAAGAAGTCTATAGCTACCTATGTAGCCAAATGTTTGACGTGCGCGCAAGTTAAAGCTGAACACCAAAAGCCGTCAGGTTTGCTACAACAGCCTGAACTTCCCACCTGGAAGTGGGAAATGGTGACAATGGACTTTATCACCAAATTGCCAAAGACGAAGAAAGGGAATGATACTATTTGGGTTATAGTGGATAGACTGACTAAGTCAGCTCACTTCCTACCTATTAAGGAAACACATAGCTCAGACAAGTTAGCTCAGCTGTACGTGGATGAGATTGTATCTCTCCACGGAGTGCCAGTGTCTATCATTTCTGATAGGGATACAAGGTATACCTTGCATTTCTGGAAAAGCTTTCAGCAATCCCTAGGCACTCGATTGAACTTCAGCACAGCATATCATCCGCAAACGGACGGTCAAAGTGAGCGAACGATTCAAACACTGGAAGATATGTTAAGGGCTTGTGTTATTGACCTAGGTGGAAGTTGGGATGAACATCTTCCATTGATCGAATTTTCATACAACAATAGCTATCACTCAAGTATCCAAGCTGCACCATTTGAAGCCTTATATGGAAGGAAGTGAAGAACGCCGGTTTGTTGGGCAGAGGTTGGAGATGTCCAACTGACAGGACCTGATATAGTCCTGGAGACGACAGATAAGATTGTACAGATAAGAGATCGTCTCAAAGCTGCCAGAGATAGGCAGAAAAGCTACGCAGATAAAAGTCGTAAACCTCTAAAGTTCGAGGTAGGTGACAAAGTGTTACTGAAGGTACCACCCTAGAAAGGGGTAATGTGATTTGGTAAGAAAGGCAAGTTAAGCCCAAGATACATAGGACCATTCAAGATCATCGAATGTGTCGGAGCAGTGGCTTACAAGTTAAACTTGCCTGAAGAGCTCAGTGGTATTCATAATGTATTCCACATCTGCAATCTGAAGAAATGTCTAGCCGATGAATCGCTAGTCATACCACACACGGATGTGCACATAGATGAGAGCTTGAAATTTGTTGAAAAACCTTTGTCGATCAAGGATCGACAGGTTAAGAAGCTTCGAAGGAAGCATGTGCCAATTGTAAAGGTTAAATGGGATGCCCGAAGAGGTCCCGAGTATACATGGGAGGTAGAGTCCAATATGAATGAAAAATACCCTCATTTATTTCAGTAAATCTCGAGGTCGAGATTTCTTTTAAGGGGGTGAGGATGTAACACCTCGTAATTTTGTGTCCAATAAAAGAAAGACATGTGTCTTGTAAGGCAAACGTGATATAAACCCGGATCAAGTTGAAAGATATATGGTGGGATTTAAAAGTGTCGACATGTTAATTAATACCTCTGAGCGACCCATTTATAAATCCCAAACCTTAATCTGTTTTATAAACATCTGATATTTAAATCCGGTTAATTCTGATAAATGCATAATTCAAATTTCAAAGATGGGATCCTATGAGAATGTATACGACAAATTTTCATTCATGATTTCTTTTTAAAGACTCCAAGAAAATTCCAATATATGGCAAGGTTGTCATAACATTTTAGACCTGATCAAGTGGTCCCATACTGATATTAAAGACCCTAAATTCGTAATATCAAAGTTGCATGGCCAAATAGTATAGATTCTCAAATTTTTGTCTTCTGGTCAACGGTTACGGACCGCAAAGGGACCATCATACGATCCGTAAGGATGTCGCTGGCAGTTAAAAATTGGCAGTTGCCTGTTACAGCCGGTTACACCGCCTTACTTGCATGGTTTTTGAAATACTGGAGCATGGCCAATAGTTTTGCATGAATAGGGACACATGGGTTGATCAGGGAACTCTCATAGGCTTGTGTGTGATGATCTTGAGCAATGTGGGTTCCTATATAAAGGATTGTTGTTGCAACCATTTCACTTGCTCATTCAAACTCACTTCAAGGACCTCTCTGGAGCTTCTCTGGTCTTTCCTTAGGATCCATAATCATGCTTAGGACTTTTGTAAGTGTCCTTAACCTTTCTAATTCAATTTTACTTAGTTTATTAGCCTAAAGTCAAACCGTCGTAATTAAGGTTTGACTTCGTGATTAATCACTAATGGTCCAGTCATTAGTTAAGTTAAAAGTAGTTTTGAGTTGATGGGTAATAAACCCTTAAAAGGGCACCCACTGATTTCCACTCTATCTAGGTAAATTGTCGGGTCAAACTTGATTATAAAAAGTCAACAGAAAGCTAATTTTCAAATAAATGCATAATTAACAATGTAGAAATCATACAACCTGTTTTATCACTAGTATAACTTGGTAATTAATGTAAGAACATGTCTAAACATGTTCAACCCGACAATTTTCAGTTTAGGCTCGGTTCGGAACCGAAAGTCGCATAATTAGACTTTTTGCCTTGACTTTCAGTTCTGACCCAATGTAGCATGTTTTAAAAATTCCTTAAAGCTTTATTAGGACCAGGTTACATGTTAGTATAACCCTCTGTGATTATACAACTTGGTTTGTTAGTTATCTGGTTCATATGCATGTTTCCATTATATGCCTAAATGTTGACCAATATGCCCATTTGACCTTAAAACAAGAATTTTAAAAATATGAGAGGACAATAATCTTTATTACTGATTTATAAACATGTCCCTAAATTTTAACGTCAGTTGGAGGTCTAGATTAAGAGTTATGCTCAATAGCGTAATTAGAAAGTTTTTTATTAAATAAACGGCGTAATTATCATAAAACCTATCTAAACCCAATTTTTGATACCAAACTTTTTATCCACTGATGTAAAATAATATTTTGGGATTTTTGAGGATTTTTATTTATTTTTAAGCTGAGCATAACATAGGGTTCTAACCTAAATTCGGTAATTGTCGGTTTTGCCCTTTTGGCCTATAAAATGAGTTTTACAAAACTTTTGGACACCCAACCTTTTTATACTGATTTATTATGATAAATAAAACATTTTAAGCTTTCTGGAATGATAAAATATCAGCTTTTCTTATAAAACCCGGAAATCGCTTAAAATCGCCTTTTTACGCGTTTTTAACGCATAGTATAACTTAAAACTATTTTTAACATATAAGGTCTGATACCTACTGATGTTTTAAGTAAATTTTCATATGTTAACAGTAAAGAAAAGTTTTTAACTCAGATTCCCTGTTTTGACCTCTTAAGCTTATGTGAAATTACCAAAATGCCCCTACGGTGCATAGTTAGTTATAAAAGGTAAATTTCACCTATATACCATACCCTACTGTTATGACTTATAAAAATAAGTATTTTTACTGAATACATCAGACCTGAAACTCAGATTTATATTTAAACTCTTTTATGAGCTTTAAAATGACCAAAACGCCCCTACGAGGCATAGTTTGAATTTAAATCCATTTTGGGCATAATGGAAGGTATCCTACTGATATCACAACATATTTAAGGCATATTAACTTAGGAAACCTGTTCATGACTCAATTGGTTACCCGTTACGCATTATTCGCGTTCGGTGCGGTTTATGTAACTAGTTGCATAAATTAGCCGAAACGGGTCAAACCTTATCGTTTTTATCTCAAAATCCAGAATGTGGTTAGTTTACCCATATTATACAAGTATTCAAACTTTTCGGGTCTAAAACACACTCTGATCCGGTCATCGCTTAATCGTGCGTTTTGAACCGTATATCTTCCTTTAAAACTAACCGGTCTAAGTTTAGACTTATTTAAGACCCGTTAGGAATCTAATAGGTTATTAAAACCTTTGTTCCAGATTTAGGAGCCCAGTAAAAGCTACCTGTACTTGCTTGGTGGTATACGGCTGGGATAAGTTGTATAAATTTGCTCAGGTAAATACTTTTAACTTATTTTCCCTATACGGGCTTGGGATACGGTATTATAATAATACCGCTTGGTCGGGTATGTAGTCATTTAAATCGGATTGTGATTAATGTATTTACATAACTCGTTTTAATCTGTATTATTTGGTGTATGGCATTTGGGGGTTAAATGACCATGTCCCGGATATCCTTGGCATCATTAATAAGAATGGCCACGACCTAAGCACGGGGTGTAGGCATACACCTGACAGTTGCATATGTAAAAACTGGTAATCCACTTAAAGGAATCAACCTTGTGGGCATTATACCTGTGGTGTGTCAGTTAATCTTGACCGGCTCTACCAAACGGCCCTGACGGACGACAAATAAGTAAAACTGTATACAAGATTATTTTTAAATAATTGTCCCAAGTTATAAAAGATATTTTGTGCCATGTGCATTCAAAATAATTTTCTTAAACTCTTTTCAAAATGAGTAAGTTAATTGTATTTACCAGTGTAAACTGACGTATTTTCCAAAAAGGCAAAGTGCAGGTACTAGACGAAATAGGCTGGCTACTCCTGGCATCATTAATCAAGTCTTGCAAGCTCTAGATGTTAAAGTCTGTTGAACAATAATCTTTTTACCTTTCGATCCGCCTGTGGATCCATTACAGTCCGTTGTGATACTTTGATATTACTATTTATTCGGTTTGTAATGTGATTCATCTTTTGCTTCCGCTGTGCATTTAAATTGTGTTGTTTGACTATGATGATATCAACTACGTCACGATACTCCCCACCGGGCCCACCGGTAATACGTGGAAATATCGGGGTGTGACACTTAAACACTTGAATATAAGCAGAATTTTGTTGTTTTGAAAGGATTTTTCGAACACAGAAGCCAGGCCATGCAACGTCCAATTTATAGCAAAATTTTGAGTTTTACGCGGCCCGCGTAAACTTGAAGGAACTCCTACGCGGCCCGCGAGGGCCACCCTAGCTACGGCTAGGGCTGCCATGTCACGGTGTAGGTCTGCCACGTGTCTGACACGTGGCCTAAAGCTTATCCGGAGTTCTTTCAAGCTGTCGTGCCCTGCGTAAGCTTCGGTTATCTCTTACGCGGCCCGCGACAGACCATTAAATTCAGATTTTCTTGATTTTTCAAAAGGATTTGGGTTTTTAGGGTCCGGGTTTGCACTTACGGAGTGTTGTGGGACATTTTCATGCAGGTCCTCACATCCTCCCTACCTTATTTAAAATATCGTCCTCGAGATTTTCTGAAACAGGTAAGGATATTTTCGCTTCATTTCCGATTCCAGTTCCCAGGTGTACTCAGGTCCTCTTTTTGAATCCCATTTTACTTTGACCAGTACCAGTCTTTTGTGCTTGAGGAACTTGACTTTTCTGTCTTCGATTTGAAGCGGTTTCTCAACAAATTTCAATTTTTCATTTACCTCTATATCTTGGAGAGGTACTACCAGGGATTCGTCAGATAAACATTTCTTAAGATTAGATACATGAAACACATCATGTACCCCAGCTAGCTCTTCTGGTAGTTTTAGGCGATAGGCAACTGGTCATATTCGTTGGATAACTGGAAATGGTCCTTTGTACCTTGGACTTAGCTTTCCCTTTTTACCGAACCGAACTACCCCTTTCCAAGGAGAAACTTTCAAGAGTACCTTGTCTCCCATTTGAAATTCTAACAGCTTACGTCGATTGTCTGCATAACTTTTCTGACGATCTTGAGCCGTTTTCAGTCTTTCCTTGATTTGAGTTATCTTGTCGGTGGTTTCTTGTAAAATCTCGGGACCTGATAATTGACTTTCTCCTATTTCTGCCCAGCATACGGGAGTTCGACACTTTCATCCATACAGGGCTTCGAACGGAGCAGCATTGATGCTGGTGTGGTAACTATTGTTATAGGAGAATTTTATTAATGGTAGGTGGTCATCCCAGTTTCCACCAAAATCTATTACATATGCCCTGAGCATGTCTTCCAGAGTTTGGATTGTCCTTTCACTTTGTCCATCGGTTTGGGTATGGTATGCAGTACTTAAATTTAATCGCGTCCCCATTGCTCCTTGGAAACTTGTCAAGAAATGCGAAGTGAAGCGACTATCCCTATCTGACACAATGGAGAGTGGAACTCCATGCAATGATACTACCTCGTCTACGTATAACTTTGCTAATCTTTCCATGCTAAATGTTTCCTTCATTGGCAGGAAATGAGCTGATTTGGTTAATCGATCTACAATTACCCAAATGACATCGTTACCTTTCCTGGTTTTGGGTAACTTAGTAACAAAGTCCATTGTTATTAGTTCCCATTTCCATACAGGCATCTCTAATTGTTGAAGTAACTCGGAAGGTTTCTGGTGCTCTGCCTTAATTCGTGAACAAGTTAGGCATTTAGAAACATACCTAGCTATGTCCTTTTTCATTCATATCCACCAGAAGTTATTTCTTAAATCTTGGTACATCTTATTATTACCAGGGTGCATTGAATATCTAGACTTATGGGCTTCCTCTAAAATCTTATTTCTTAAATTTCCTTGCTTAGGTATCCAAATTCTTTTCTTGTGGAATCTCCAAATTCTATCAGTCCCTTGCTCTAATTCCTTTATTCGTCATTTTATTCCTTCAGCATCATCCTTGATTGCCGTGTCCTGAACATTTTTCAGTTGTTCCATTAAATCTAACTGTAGATTTAATCTGAGAGCACGAACTCGTCTTTGCTTCTCATGATACTTACGACTTAGGGCATCTGCTACTACATTTGCTTTTCCTTTATGATATAAGATATCACAGTCATAATCACTTAAAATTTCCATCCTTCTTCTTTGTCTCATGTTCAATTCTTTTTGCCCAAATATGTATCTTAAACTCTTATGATCCGTATAGATAGTAAACTTACTTCTGTACAGATAATGTCTCCAAATTTTAAGGGCAAAAATTATTGCTCCCAATTCTAAATCATGAGTCATATAATTTTCCTCGTGTTTCTTCAATTGCCTTGATGCATACGCAATTACCTTTTTGCGTTGCATTAGCACACAACCTAATCCTAGCTTAGAAGCATCACAATATATTTCAAAATCTTCTGTCCCTTCGGGTAAGGCAAGAATTGGGGCATTGGTTAATCTTTGTTTTAAAATTCTAAAGGCCGCTTCTTGCTTAGGTCCCCATTCAAACTTAACAGTTTTACAGGTGAGCTTAGTTAATGGGACAGCTATCTTAGAGAAGTCTCTTATGAAGCGCCTGTAATACCCAGCTAACCCTAGAAAACTTCTAACTTCGGTCGCTGATTGCGGGACCTTCCAATTTGTGATTGCTTCTATTTTAGAGGGATCTACGTGAATACCTTCGTGATTCACCATGTGACCTAAAAATTGCACCTCCTGTAGCCAAAATTCACACTTCGAGAATTTGGCGTAAAGTTTTTCTTTTCTTAACAGAGTTAAGAGTACCTGCAGGTGTTCACAATGTTCGTCCTGACTTTTGGAATAAATAAGTATATCGTATGATGAAGACGATTACAAATTTATCCAAATACGGTTTACAGATCCTATTCATCATGTCCATAAATGCTGCAGGAGCATTGGTTAGTCCAAATGGCATGACTGTAAACTCGTAGTGACCATACCTAGTCCTGAAAGCGGTTTTAGGTATGTCTTCTTCTTGTACCTTCAACTGATGATATTCGGAGCGCAAATCTATCTTGGAAAAATATCTAGCTCCTTGAAGTTGATCAAAAAGATCATCAATCCTAGGTAATGGGTATCGATTCTTAATTGTAACCTTATTCAATTCCCTATAATCGATACACATACGCATTGACATATCCTTCTTTTTCACGAACAATACTGGTGCTCCCCAAGGGGATGAACTAGGTTGTATGAATCCTTTGCTTAATAATTCATCTAACTGCTTCTTTAGCTCTAGCATTTCTGTGGGTGCTAACCGGTAGGGTGCCTTAGCTATTGGTACCGTTCCAGGAATTAAACGAATTCTAAATTCTACCTCCCTATCAGGTGGTAATCCAGGTAGCTCTTCTAGAAAGACATCAGGGTATTCTGACACTACTGGGATTTCCTTAAGTTCCTTACCTATAGTGTTAATGATTACCGAAATCATATACAATATTCCTTGTTTCCGTCCATAACTAGCAACTTTCATTACGGAAATGAACTTCATTGGTTTATGCGGCTTATCTCATGTAATAGCAATTACTTTCCCTGTGGGTGTATGAATTTCTATGGAATTTTTATCACAGAGGATTCGAGCATGGTTGGCTACTAACCAATCCATTACTAATACAACATCGAATCCAGCTAAATTCATAGGTAACAGGTTTGCAGAAAATTTATGACCTTAGAGTTCTATCTTTCCTTCTTGCAAAACCCTATCTATTTTAATAGAATTTCCATCTGCTGTTTCTACTGTATAGATATGCCTTAGTGTGGTTAAAGGTAAGTTAAGGGCTTGACAAAACGAAGTATTTATAAAACTTTGGGTTGCACCTGAGTCAAATAATACTTTTGCGTAAATGCCATGTACAAGAAACGTACCGGCTATCACATCCGGAATCAGAGCTGCTTCTTGTGTAGCCAGCTGAAAGGCTCTGACATTTTTCTTGTTGGTTCCTTCGGCAGGTTTGGCCTTGTTGTCAGCTGGCTTGACCAATTTAGGGCATTCAGGTCTAAAATGCCCAGCTTCTTCGCAATTGTAGCAGATCTTTGATTTCTTCTTGCATTCCTCCTCTTGGTGCCCCGGTGCCTTGCCGAAATTGCAATTTTCCTTACATTTCCCGAAATGTTTCTTTTTGCAATTCCCGCAAAATGGCGGTATGGAAAATTGCCTGGCTCCCTTTTTCTTGAAGTTACTAGCATTATTACCCCCACGAAAACCTTGGGTAATATTTTGGGCTAATTCCTTTTTCCTGTTCTCTTCTCTAGTGCGTATTAGCCCGTCAGTTAAAGTGTTGGCCAATTCAACCGCATCGCCAATCGTGCGGGGTCTCGCAACTTTGACGATATCACGAATCTCACTAATTAAACCCCAGATATAGCGAGAAATAAGTACCGGTTCTAGCGAGGCCAGAGTTGGTACAATTCTAGCATACTCGAAAAATTTCGAAGTATACCCCTGACAGTCAACATCCACCATCCGGTGGTTCAGGAACTTATTTGTCATTTGTTCCATTTCATAGCCGGGACAGAATTTCCTTCCCACCAATCCCTTAAATTCTTCCCAACTTATGGCATAAGCCACGTCACTTCCCTAGGCTTGCAGCACCGTGTTCCACCATTCTAACGCCTCCTCCTTAAAAAGGTGGGATGCATACATAACCTTATCTTCCTCTGCGCATTTACTGATTTTGATTACTGCTTCGGTCTTTTCTAACCAATGCAGTGCGGCAGTCGCCCCTTCATTGCCTGCAAATTCAACCGGCTTACAGGCAAGAAATTCTTAATAAGTGCAACCAGGTGTTGCAACTTTCATTTTCTTAAGAAATGGGGCCTGAACCATATTATTAGCGTTATTGCCGCCTCCATTTACACTGTGACTAAAATTATCACCGCGAGTGCGTTTGCTGTGGTTGGCTTGTGAAGGTTCAACGGGGTTCTTAACAGCAGCGACGATTGCCGGGATAGCATTGGCTATACCCTGGGCAACTATATTTTCGATATCTTGTCTGTTGAGAAAGTGGTTTTCATTATTTTATTCAGATTGGTTAACTTCATTGACTGGTTCATTTACTGCGTTTTCCATTTGATAATTAACAATACATATAAATTATTGGCACAAAATTTATAATAATTAAACACAACAAGGTAATCACAACATAGTTAAGTTAACACATATAGCCAAAATTTGTCGATCTTGCGACATCCATATTTTTATATAATATACTGCATCCATACACACCAGGTATTTACAGATGTTTTATTTTAGGATTATTATACACTAGTATCTTATATTATATTATTATTATATAACCACACAACCACAGTTAGCTGGCCCTTCAGAAACGACGCTCCCTCTCGTCATATTTCCATGAGATCTTTTCCCCCACATCACGAATCCGGTTTCCCGCATCCACCAGCTCCTTGCCATAGCAGCGTAATTCGGCAACGTTCTCCGGGTTCATGGGTGGAAATGGTGCAGGTTCAGGATCAAACTGGGGAAAATAAACATTAGGGTTATTCATGAAATTCTGAAAATGCCAGTCGCTCGTCCACCACTCTTCCAACTGCCCTGTAAAAGGTTGGGGATTGACAATAGGGTCCGGAATAGCAGGTTCCAAATTAATTGGAAGTTCAGATTGGGCTGGGAAATTGAAAAGAGTCTCGTCTGTAGGTCCGAGGAGGTCACAATTTGCCAGTTTCCTATTAAGTTCTTCCCAAGGTGGCATCTCCTGGGCTTGACCGGAACTCTCCCCTATTTCCTTTCCTTTTCCTTTGTCTTTTGGGTCCTCCGTCTTTTTCACCTTTTGGGCAGGTGGCTTCTTCCTTCTTCCGTGTTTCCACTCCAGGATTCTTCTTCTCTTTTTAGGCTTGGGTTTTTCCTGGGACTGGGCCTGAAACACTAATGGCTCCTCGGTATCCGCCTGATAACCTGACTGGATTCCTGTTGTATCCATATCGGTGGTATGGATAGTAAAGTTTCGGAGTGCCTCCGACAGTTCGTTCATGCTGTTAGCACATATGAAGAAACACGCCTAAAATTCAAGTTAAAATTCTCTTTATTTGTAAAGTAAATTTTCACAGAATGGCAGTCTAAAAAAATTAAGTTTTCTAAATACTTAATTTGCTTAAATCAGTGGCTCTGATACCACCTTTTTCTGTCATGACCCCCGGCCCGATTTTACAAGGCCCAGAAGCGGTGGGACAGAAAACCCGTGGTATTGGTGTTTTAATTAGGCAGCGGAAATTTTAATAGGATCGGTTATACTGAAATCACCCGATTATTTTATTATAAAATCGGGACAACCCCGTATTTTACAACAAAGGGATTTCACTGGGAGATCCCCTGATTACAAAACATGTTTATTCTATTTACTGAGCCACTTTCTTCAAGCTGTAGTGCTACGCGACACTTTTCCTGGTTCACAGTAAATCACTCAAAACATGTTTAAAAAAATTTTATCAGCGGGGAAATACCGGCGAGTCATTCAATTTGCACAAAAATTACACATTGTTACAATTTACAGCATTAAGGGTTTTTATATTTGCCCCTATCTTATAATTAGCTGGTTCAGCTGTCACTCGACCGAATCTATGACTGTGGACATATCACAAATTAGGCTCGCCCACCTAAGTGATAAATCGTTAGTAGTAATGTACACAAAACCCGCATATACTGCCAGTAATTAAAGATTAGCAAAGACTTAATCACCGCAAAGTATAACTGGAAAACATTTAGGGTTTTGTAAAGCAATTTGATAAAAGCATAATGACTCACATTGCAAGTTTAGTTGGACAGAGTTTTTCCTACTGATTAAGCTTGGTAACCTAGTTAAATAACAATGCACACGAAACTAGGTTAGTAACTTAATACAACATTTATGATAAGCTGACGAAATCAAAACCCTCACGACGAATGACAAAGTATAGCCCGAATTCGGGCAGCACTTAAACATTCATCGGATCGGTTTCAATCGATCGGACATTGTATCGTAGCAGTGATCGAGTTATTACCCTATAATCGTAGCAGCGTTTCAACCCTTAAACACTTGAATATAAGCAGAATTTTGCTGTTTTGAAAGGATTTTTCGAACACAGAAGCCAGGCCATGCAACGTTCAATTTATAGCAAAATTTTGAGTTTTACGCGTCCCGCGTAAACTTGAAGGAACTTCTACGCGGCCTGCGAGGGCCACCCTAGCTACGGCTAGGGCTGCCGTGTCACGGTATAGGTCTGCAACGTGTCTGACACGTGGCCTAAAGCTTATCCGGAGTTCTTTCAAGCTGTCACGCCCCGCGTAAGCTTTGGTTATCTCTTACGCGGCCCGCAACAGACCATTAAATTCAGACTTTCTTGATTTTTCAGAAGGATTAGGGTTTTAGGGGTCCGGGTTTGCACTTACGGAGTGTTGTGGGATTTTTTTCGTGCAGGTCCTCACATAACACGAGACAGAACTCCAACGACTGAGTCAGGCAGAACCCTGACATGCGTTCTGGAGCCCTAAATCGATCGTGTAGGGTAACAACAGGGTTATAATACTTACAACGAGGCAGAGCTTCGCTTTATAGTGGGTATTATGCCCGAGAATAATAATAGCTATTCAGAAGTTGAGAGAGTTTTTAGAATTTAAACGAGTTACAACTGAGCTTGTTGAGCTCTATTTATAGGCTGATCAAAGGCGGCTCGCACCCCGCGAAGATCGAAGCCAACTCTCTCGCGGTCCGTGAGAGAGCACGTGTCGACTATAGCTTTGACCAGTCATCGGTCTAGCTATGCCGAGTCACCATACACGTGGCACTATTCAGTGTCGTCCAAGCAAAGGCTCTCGCGCCCCGTGACAGACCAAGGGGGTCTCCGTCGCGGCCCACGAGCGACACCTGAAATTTGTTTTTCTTGATTTTTCTAAGTGTAGGGTTATTTCGGGCTCATTTCTCACGTACGGGGTACGTAAGGAACGTTTTTCGGTCACGTTAGCGATACGAAAAGCATCTTCAGTGGTTTTGGGGCAAGCGGAGGCAACATGGTTCATCAAGGAGGGTGAAAGACAACGGATGAATTTGGCTACGGATTTGGGGACGGTGTCGACCTGTCCAGGGCAGAGGACACTAAGTTGCTTAAAACGGGTAATCAGACCATCGATGTCGCTCCCCTTCTGTGTCAGGTTCCAAAACTCGTTCTCTAACTTTTGGAGCTCGTGGGGAGGACAAAACTGTTCCTTCATTAGTTGTTTAAGCTCGTCCCAAGGTAAGGCGTGTGCTGCATCGTTTCCCCTTTTGTTGTGTTTGGTGGTCCACCATTCGAGTGCCCTCGAACGGAAAACTCCAGTTGCATTCAAGGTTCTTAGGTCATCAGGACACCCACTTTGCAGGAATGTGAGTTCAATCGCGTCAAACCAATTCATCATGGCGGTAGTGCCATCTTTGCCAGTAAACTCCAAGGGTTTACAAGCCATGAATTGCTTGAATTGGAACATCGGTTTGGGGTTTTCCACTTTCGAATCGATAGAGCCATGTGGTGAATCAGTGTTAGTCTGAATCCTGCTGATAATGTCGGGTATGACCTTAGCCATTTGCTTGGCCATGAACTTCATACAATCCTTCTTCGTCATGGATTCAGAGTTGGCGTTGGAGGTTGAACCCTTCTTTGACTTGGTCCTCTTTGGCGCTGTAACATCCGTCAAAATCGACCCGTTTCAAAATCCGACCCGTAAAAAAATCGAATCCTAACCTTGAACAAACATAAATTTTCGTGAAATAAACAATCGTTGAACGATTTTTATCCCAAATTTAATTCGTTTATAAATATAATTACTTATTTAATTATTGGTTTAATTACTTTATTAATTAATATTGCTATGATAATAAAACCATTATAATAATAATAATTAGCTATTAAACTTAGTTAGGCTCGTAAAAGGTTTCAAAGACGTTTGTAAACGAGGTTATTAAAGTTAGTTTATTTGAGGAAATATAACTTAAACAAAGTTACTCTACCTAACCTATTAACCTCTAATAGTTAAGGGACTATTTGTGCATTTATTAGAAAATAAAACAAGTTCAATTTTGTTTCAATTCCAATCTCTTTTGCCGCCAACTGTAACCTAACCAGCATTAATTTCGTTTCTTTTTTGAAACCAACCATGCCGCCTAGAGGTGGCAAAATAAACCCATCAACTAAATTTTGGGTCAAGATGGGCATTTAAAATAACAGTTTGGGTTATCTTGGGCCATAAGTAAATTGTTAGTAGGTCTAGATGGGCTAAAGTACATTAACATAATCACAAGATGGGTCAGGATGGGTAAGACATTATCACCGAGCAGGTCAGGATGGGTAAGACTAGGGTTTCTGTCTCGCTAATCAACAATCAATCGCTCTTCTGTTCGCTACTTCAGTTAGGGTTCTTCTCTTGAACCCTTTTTTCTCCTTAAATCTCACTCGAATTTCTAGCTGGCATTCTCTGATCTTATCAATTTCTCATCTGGGTCTGGCATTCTCTGATCTCAGCTGACATTATCGTGATTTTAAGGTACCATTTTGATCTCAACCGCTTGTTTTTGTAATTAACGATTTGGAGTTTCTAAAAATTGTGTTTCGTTAAATGGGTATGCAGTGCGGCTAAATAATAAACAGATCCGTAAAACAAATGAAACGAATCTGCAAATGAATTCTGCAGACTGATTCTGCAGCGAACACGGACCTCGAACAGATTATATCGACTGATTTGCAGCAACTGATTATAACGACTTAAAATCAGATTCTGCAGCGGCGCATATACAAATCTGCAGCGACTAAACAACAAATTTTGCAAATAACTGTCTGAAAACAGCCGCGAATGCAGCAACGTATCGTTTCTGTTCAGCTTCGTAAAAGACATATACAGCGAATCTGTTTATACGGCTAATAATCAGCGAATCTGTTCTGCGAATTCTGCGAATGAACTATTATGAATCAGCAAGTGCTCTAAAGTCTGCGAATGATTAATGCAGCGAATGGGAATTATCATATTTGATTTCAGCGACTCAACTACTGATTTGTTCAAAAGTGTTGATTTATATGAAACAAACCATTGGTTCGTTCAACCGGGTTATTTCCTGATCCGTGAATTGTTTGTTTCTGACTTCGCGCTTAATGAAATCTTTGGATCATGCCTGTACCTGAACCGTGATAATCTGCGCGACACAATATAATCTAACACTTTTTGATTCAGAGTCGAGTTTATGATACTATCAATTTTTTTTATTTTATTTTTTAATTTTTTTCGTTTTTTAAATTTTTTTAATTTCTTTTAATTTTTTAATTTTTATAATTTTTTTCATTTTTTATAATTTTTTTCAGTTTTTATTATTATTGATTTATTCTCAACCCATCCTGACCCGAACCCATCCTGACCTTCTTCTTTCTTTTACCCATCTTAACCCAAACTCATTCTAACCCAAACTCATCCTGACCCAACAGCCAATCCAATCCAACCCATCCATTTTGCCACCTCTAATGCCGCTAACCACTGTTGACAGCAATGTAAACATAAAGTTTCCATAAAATGTCGTTCCCGATTTCTCGGAATTAGACCTTGATCACGCGTGCTCTCTATTTTTAAAACCAATCATGAACTTGAACCTTATTATAACCTTCATACATTCATGTAGCCATATATTATAACCTTCATACCATCGCACACTCTGTTCGTCACCGGCACGTCACCGGAGTTCGGAACACCCGAAACGACTTGAAAACTTCGTCCGTTCACATATAAGCAGACGCGAAGTTTATTCTTCCCGTTACCGCACTCGCGAGGACATCGGAGGGCCGCCGAAACGTGAAGACGACACCGGAGCCAACCGGGTTTCACGTCGGAGTTGAACACACCATCGCACATCACCATTTCGACGACGCCGACGTTACGAGACGTAGCCGGGAAGACATTACGAGATCGCGTCATACGGAGTTCGCGACGGAAACCGTATAACATTGTGTTCGGTATATCTTTCTTTCATTATCCCTTGTTCTTCATTGTTTCGCTTTCCGACATTAATACTCATCTAATCATAGCTACTGAACAAAGATAACAACTATTTTGATTCATGTTTCCACATCTTATTACATGGCTTCTCATTGATCAACTCTTCATTGAATCTGATCTATTTTGTTTTTTTTTGTGTTATGAAAGTTAAATCTAATTAAACTACTGATGGTTTTATCAAAGAACAAAGCAAGAAACAGTAGTTCACTTCGGTACACTTTCCTGTTCGCAAATCCTTTTCGTTTGGTTTCTCTCTTTTTTTTTTATTATTATTCATGTAGCTTGATTAAAGGGGATGATGGAATGAACTATTGTTAGTTAAAGGTGATCGCATGAAGAAAATGATGTTCGCTGTTCTTTTTTTAAAACAAAGAAGATGAAACTGTCAAAATGGTTTTATAAGTATGATGTTTAATAATGTTTTCCTTGATTTTCTCAATTGAAAGCATGTTTTATAATGAGGTTCGTTGGCCTATATAATTATGTTACACACTTTGATCAAATAAAAACACATCAATTCTTCCTTTTTTTTATTACCTCAGTAATATAATCACTTGTAAACTGGTTAGTTATTCCTATATACTCAGTTCATTTAGTTGGTTATTAAAATTAGATAAGTTATAATATTGAAAATTTTAATAATAAGTTGTTATCCTAAAACTACTTATTTTCTACAGTTCAGTTCATTAATCAGATGGAATCAATTTAATTCAATTTGATTGAAAAATCAATTACATAATGTTTTCTTTTCATCATATATTTATATATAGTAAAAACACAATTGTTAAAATATGTTAAGCCGTTTAATAAGAAATAAAACTTACTTTTATAAAATTAAATCAAATTCATATATATATATTAATTCAACACATAACCGAACAATAGTGAATTGACGGTGACGGCCGTTAAAATAGAAGGCGAAAACAATACCACTCGCACCTCCATAGCGTGCTCTCTACCTCCAAACAAACCTTGCGCGTGTATCACACCTCAAGCATCCATATCCATTAGAAAACCGTCATTTAGGTCTTACCCATCGCCGTACAACTCTGCTGTTGTTAGTGTTCATCCAGTTCATCCACCAAAAAATCGCCGCCGACGAGGTGTAAACAAACCGGAGAATTCAGCCATGGAGATGCAAAACGACTTCGATCGGCTTATGTTTTTCGAACATGCTCGCCGGAGTGCTGAAGTCACCTACGAGAAAAACCCTCTGGATACCGAGGTTAGGGTTTGTTCTTCATAATACTTTCTGCCAATTCTCTGTTGCCATTGAAGCAAACAAGGTTTTCTCCTCTCTTCTTTAACTAGATTATTTGATATTTCTGAAACAGTTTGATCTTATTTTCTACTTTAAGTAGAGGAGATGCTAATAATTTAGATCATGACAGGTGTTAAAAATAGAAGTTGTTCAAGACTTCAAGTAATTGAGAATGGTAGTATCAACTTGATCTGTTTGTGCATTTTGGTATGTAGATTAATTACATTTGTGAAAGGTTTTCTGAAAATTGATAGCATACATTGTTGATGGAAAATAAACAGTACAAAGTGTTCTTTGTTTGTTTGTTTACATATCATTTATTAAGGTGTGTATTTGGTTTGTGAACTTGATGTTGTATAATTTATTGTATATTATGTTTCGGTTGAGAATGAAATGTCGATATGCGTCTTAAAGTTTTTCTCTGTCACATTAGTTTAGACTTGTGTTTGGCCACAATAGCCGCCTCCATCGTAGAATGAAATGTCGATATGTGCCTTAAAGTTTTTCTCAGTGTTGATGGTCATACATTTGTTTAGCAGAGAATGTGAGGTTGGAAATAAAATAGAAAGATAAACTTGAATTCGGCCACAAAAGCCGCCTCGCCTCCATGTCTTCCAATCACAGTGCACCCGCGAGAAACTTGAGAAAAACTGATCTTGGTGCTGTTATTTTCGGAGCAACGCACCACACAATCAATGAATGCCTTTCTCGTCATTTGTTTGGTTAGTTGATTATTAAGTGATCTCACTATATCTTTTGCTCATGAAGAACTTTGATAAGTATTTGCTCTTTCTATAACAGGCTTGCCAGAAGGTCACTATTCATACATAAAGAACATCAAACAAGGGCTTGTGCTATTTCTTTTCAATTACAGTGATCGGAAACTTCATGGGATATTTGAGGCTGCAGGTCCCGGTCAACTAAACATTGACCAGTATGCATGGGTCACTAATGAAGAAGACACCGGATACACTAGGTATCCTGCACAGGTATTATTAGTTCTTAACTTATTACCATTGTAATGTAGTGGCTTTGGTTTTTATCGCACACACATACTCATATATATTATTATGTGGTTTGCATTCAAGGTCAAGATCTGTATCAGAAAGTTATGTCATCCGTTATGTGAAGAACAATTTCAACACACACTCATAGAGTTGTTACTTATAATTAAACATATCCCATTTAACTTAGAAGCTATTCTGTGCAGTAGCGAATAGGAATAAGCCAAAAGCTTTATGATGTTGTATGGTTTGTTGAATGTTGATTTCCGTTAGCTTTTAGAGAGTTTGATCCATGTATCGGCTCTGTGGCTTTTGATAGCTATCTCCAACATATGCATCATATCATCAAAACATTGTAACCTTTGACATAACCATCTCTAACCAAGACCCTAAAACGATGCAATCTATTGGTGTAACACTATTCACTACACCAATTTATACCAAATCAAAAAAAGTAAAATAATTTATAAATGAGATGTAATGTTAAAACTATATCATTGAGACCTCTAAAATGAGTATGGCGTGAACTCTTGAATATAATTTTACAAGTTTTTTATATTGTTGTTGTTGTTAAGAAGTTAGTTACTTAGTTTCAAAAACTATGCAGGTTACCTAAAAAGTTTTTTGAAGTCATCTGTTCATTGTAAATCCTATGATATTGTCTGTTCGTTGTAGATCCTATGATAGCAACATGCAACTTTGTTTTTACTTTTTAGTTTGTTTCCGTTCATATGTTGAAGCCTACCCATTTGTGCTATTCTATTTTCACTAATGATTCTATACTTACTATTTTGTTATTTTTTTTATATTTAATAATCTTTAGGTGGCACCATAGCTACACTCATATAGGTATTCTTAAGGAATGCGAAGTTGACAACAACATATCAAAGAGGTGAGTAGAGAAGCTGTCCGTATTCTGTTCTATATAATTACAACAATTTCTTCATCAAATTACTTAACAATAGAGATTTTGTGTTTAGGTATCTCTTGTGGCGTGCCCTCGGTACTCAAAACTGCGTGATAAGTATCCGGGTATGAACGATATAACTGTCAAAGTAATTTTCATATATTTTAGCATATCAGTATTCTATAATACTATAATACTGGGTAGGCGATTTTATTGTCACAACTGCCCATTTAAGTAGATGATAGGAGAATACTGGACCCGCATTTGTTTTTTACATATTGCAAAGCGAGTTCGAAAGAGTTTGATTATTCTGTCAAAGGTAAGTTTCATCAGCTTATAACGGTTTACGCCCCCCGCCCCGCAACGCGGGGGGCTCAACACTAGTTCCATATAATTAGTAGATGTACTTTATTAATATTGCTATTCTATTTTATTGTTTTAACTAAAACAAATTTCTAACTTATATTTCTTTTTTTTTCTCCTTTTCTAATCCTATGTCTATGTTTAGCGAGTAATTTAACGAAATTATATCGTGATAATGGTTTTAATTAACTTAAAACCATAAATTTTTAGAAATATTATTTAACATATGAAAAAAAATAATAATAATAATATCATTTACGTGTGGTATTTCTTTCATATCTAGGATAATCACTCTCATACGTTCGGTTTTTCCCAATCTTTTCCTCGCGCATTACTACAAGAAATCACAACGCAACCAATGTGAGTACACTTGACCCATTTTCCCTTTTAAATACACTTTGGGTGCAACATGTTTTACTTGTTAAACCGCACAATTCACAAACATGCTTTTATTCATTCGATCCGTATACATGCCTTGTTATGCTTAGGTTCATGCTAGAATACATACTACTTGTTAGCTCGGCTTAAACAATTATAGCGCTATAGGAGTAGCACACCACCCGACGGGGTTTTGTTAAGTCTTTATTCTATAACGGTCTCGTTGCTTTTGTGACGAGGGATGCTAAATACTAGTGGACACTAGAGTTGACATATTGTTATGCATGATAGTTTGACCTTGTATACCAAATGCTATGTTGGATTGAAAATACTTTTATACACATGCCACAAGTCTAAAACTAGTGTACTCGCCAATACCTTTGTATTGAACTATGCTTTTTAAAACATGTTGCAGGTTTAGCGATGACGTTGATAATGCATGGAATCTAGTAGGATGCTTAGATATACACTTTAATTTGTATTCTTGTTGCATTGTATTTCATTATTCATGATGTTGTATTTACTTCAAATTCTTGTAATTGATTCTTTAGAAATGAAATGAAATTTACTATTTAAATACTTGTCGCAATTATTAGTGTTATGATGTCTCGAGCAATCTATTTCGTCTCACTTCGATGTTTCTGCCATCGGTTGGGGTGTGACAGGCGCAGTGTTGGACGACATCTAGGAATCGAAAAAGAAGGGAAAAAGGATGAGACTTGATCATAAATTTCAAAATAAGTTTGCAAGTATAAGCATGTAAGCATGATGTATCACGTATGGTTCACATAATTAGCATGAATTCAACAAGCATTTACAAAACATAAGCATGTATGAACGCGTAAAAGAGTATAAATTTAGTTTGTTCACGAGAATTATTACTGTTTTTATTGCGCGAGACGTGCGAATTGTGTAACGGTTTGAAATGAACGTGGTAACAAGTATAAAATCACATAAAAGAGAGGCTCATAAAACATAAGATTGTTTTGGGTAGAGAAACATCGACTATTCCAAAGTGAATCGAAAGTCCTTTCAAATTAGAGAAACGTGCTTTGGCCTATAGGTAAGATACTCTCGTCGAGAAGCGATTAACGGTATCTTACCCTTCCAGTTACTACACGTCTCTAATCGATTAAAACAATCAAAACTTTGGCGAGATTGAAAATCGAGGAATGGGATTTAATCGACAAGATGTGGGTTTCACCCCTAACTTGACGATTTCATACCTTAATGTGGTTGGTACTCGTCGGGTAAAAATTTAATTTCGACACTTTGACGAGGGTCCACTAGAGTTTGAATTGGAAATTTACCATTAAGATGTGGATTTCACTCCTAGCTTAATGGTGTAATTTCGTGTAAAATAAAGAATAAGCGGAATGAGAGTCGTTCACCAAATTGTGGGTTTTACGCCTATTTTGGTAAACTTGTCTCTTTTGTATAAAGAGTGTCTTCAAGTCTTCAAGTGTATTGTGTAAAATGTCTTAGGAAAGACATCATGTAAGCATTAAGACCAAAAAGAAGAGAAAGAAGCAAGATAGGAAGAATAACATTTTAAGCATGAATCAAGAATGGTAAAAAATAAGGTACCTACTATAGACTAGGTCGAACATGGCAATTCTACCTAATTCCCTATAGTTATGGCTCTGATACCAATATGTCACATCCCACCCAATGGCGGAATCATCAGAGTGGGATGAGTTCGAGATTGCAAGAGACTTCATGACACTATTTGTGACAATATTTAAATCAACCGTTTTCATTTTATAACTTCAAATTGTCAACATTACATAATAATTCAAATAACAACAAGTTCAATGAAAATACATAACAATATGAACAAAATTGATACAACATATTAAACCTAAGACGTCTAAATGTGTATCTAGGCATCATTGCTACTTCATTTCATAGCATCGTCATCCTCAACCTGTAACATGTTTAAAATAAAGTTCAATGCAAAAGCAAAGGCGAGTACACAAGGTTTAAATAAATATAGCATAAATATAAAAGCATTTTCTCGAATCCACATGGCAATTTGTAAACAAGGTAAGTAGCATGCATCACAATATGTCAAACCCAAGTGTCCACTAGTATTTAGCATCCCTCGCTACAAACGTAACGAGACCGTTTTAGAATAAAGACTTAACAAGACCCCGACAGGTGGTGTGCTACTGCTATAGCGCTATATATGTTAAGTTGGGGCTTAGCAAAGTTAATGACATAAAGCATGTATAATCTAGCATGAACCTAGGTAAACAAGTAGCATGTATATAGGATTGAGAATATAAAGCATGTTTAAGTGTGTGATAGTGAAGTTTGTATATCAACATGTTATAACCCAAAGTGTTTCAAGTATACTCACGGTCTTGCAAGCTTCCACTTGATAAATCCGCGAGGATGTTGTTGTTATGGGAGGTTGGAACACCAAGTCCTTCTACACGAAGAAAACAAGGCGTATGAGTATTGGAGTATAACGGTGGAGTAAAGATTTGGAGTTTCAAAACGTATGAACATAAATATAGGAAAGTAATCATCTAGTCAGATAATACTTGTTTGACACTATGAAACCTCAAGGGTTAGAATGTTTTCATGGGTTGAATACCCATTAGAATCGTAACAAGTTATTATGTCTTTGATGATGTAATCCAGTACTTTGACAAATGAACACTAATTCATCATCAAAGGTTCGAATATTTGGATAGTACATATAAGTATTATATTGGTTATGTAATATATCAATATGTCCAATAGTTCAAGCATGAGGTAGGAGGATAAAACCTCCATTTAGGAACCTCTTTTGAGTCATAGAAGTCATGTAGGAGGTAAGGAGAACAAATCTTCCATTTAGATACCTCTAGGTGTTCACCATAAGAAGGAAATAATTACAACTAATCTAAGAAATCATCAAGTAGTGTGTGGATTTTTAGTAGGATAGCCCAAGCTTGTCCTATAATCACACAAACATCAAGCTTCAAGCTTGAACACTACTTGTGGGTAAAAACCCTAAACAAAACAGAAAGTTTGTGAGGTTTACACCTCTGATTTTACATGTCTCAACCTTGTTTTTAATCCCAACTAACCATAGAAGTGGTTATGAGCATAAGGACATAGGTTTGAGATGAGATAACTCAAGTTCAATCAAGTTTAACAAAGATTGAATCATAAACAGAAAGATCAGCCAACTTTGGAGCCTTTTTGGTGACATTCCAGACCTTGGTTTTCCATCGAAAACCTGTGGAAATGTCCTAAGGTTGTTCCAAGCAAGTGGGAAAAAGAATCAAGTGAAAAGGTTAAGAAATGAGTGAGATATGCTCACTTTTGTAAGATGTTATGAATCTGTCTTGCACTTGTAATCAGCTACGTTTTTAGAGTATTTGGAAGTGATTAGAGAGTGTTAAGAAAGTGGAAAATGCTTGGAGGAGGCTTGGGTTTTACAGGGGATGGATTAGGTTGGGTTGGTGAGCATTTAAGACAAGAAACACACCTAAACCCAATCAAAACACTCTAAAGTTCGACCAATGGACGAGCTGTTAATGTTGATTCCAGATTGACATGGCTCGCGACCCGCGAAGGCTAAGTCTGGGCGAGTCGTGGCCCACCAGAGAGGTGCCAGCGGGTTGTAAAGTTTCAATTGTTGACATTTTTGGCCCCTTAAGTTTATTATTTAGGTTTTTAGGTGTCTTTTTGATACAAAGGCATATTATAAGGACCAAACAAGTAACATTAACATAAAGCAAGTATAGTGAAATATGTTTAAGCGTATGAATGTCATATTTAAGTATCGTATGCATTCAAAAGTCGTATGATTAGCATGTTTCACGTATTTGCAAGTTAAACACATAGTTTCCAAGAATTATATGAATATGTGTCAATTGTTTCACAAGATTAAACGTATGAACATGTATGAAGTATGTATAACACGAATTTAAATAAATTCGAATTTTATTTATGATTCAAGTCTCGGATTTTACAACGATTACAACGAAAGAACGATTACAAGAACTCAAGACTTCCAAAAAAAGAAATACAAGCAAGACCTTCTAATTATGGAAAGTACGAAGAAGCAGGGCGTTACAGTTTGTATTTCTATTTTTGGAAATCTTGTAGTCTTGTAATCGTCCTTTCGTTGTAATCATTGTAAAATCCGAGACTTGGATCATAAATAAAATTTGTATTTCTTTAAATTCGTGTTATACACATTCATACTTGTTCATACGTTTGAATTCATGAAACATTTGATACATTATTCATAAAACTATGTGTTATACTTGCAACTTCATGATATACATGAAACATATGCCTTTTGGATGCATACGATGCTTATTTACGACATACAAATACTAAATCATACTTCATCATACTTTTTTTATGTTATTCATACTTGTTTTACCTTATACTACGCATATATTTCATGTTTTACCCTTGAAACACCTTAATACCTGATGTGTGCAAAATGCAACATATAAATTACATCAAATGAGGCATAAAACTAACCCTTTTTAGTACTAATGTTGGAAAAAGTGTGCTTTTGTCTTCCTTTTGTATTTTCAGGGTTAATGAACAAAAGAAGCAAAAATGCAGCCAAATCCAGCATAAATACAAGAAAAGGAATAAACGTGGCATGCCCGACCCCTCGACAGCATCCTCCAAAGCAAAAACAAGAGAACAGAAGGCTGAATACGCCCGTGCTCAATGAGCACGGGGGCGTGCCCAAGTGTCTGCAGAAAAGACAAAGTTGTAGAAGCTTCTATCACCCACCACGGGGGCGTGCCCAACGGACACAGGGCCGTGGTCAACTCTAAGATTCACAGAATCTAGGTAAATCTTGATAGTACAGATACGCTTCTGCACACGGGGTCGTGCCCAGCGGACACGGGGGCGTGGTCAACTAATGCAGACAAACTGCATTTAATGAAGAAAGAGAAGATGGGTGGACACGGGGACGTGTCCGGGCTTCTGTGCAGGCTATAAATAGGAGCGCTTGGCTCATTTGCAAACCATCCCTTGGCAAACCACCCCTCTCACACTTCACCCACCCACCACCACCATCACAACCCACATCCACCACCATCATCCATCATCCACCATAGAGTGTGTGAGTAGTCTCGGGATCCAAGATTGATCGTAAGAGTTCTTGACAATCAAAGGCCATGTTTGCCTAAGTCTCTTACATCACTTGGTGAAGACAAGTATCTAGTGTAATACTTTTTATTTTTAATCTTTTCGCACTTTTTATTTGGTTATGTATTAATGACTTTAATAACTAGTTTCTTATGTTGAAGGTGAGTCTTCCTTATCGTTTGTCCGTGGTGTCTTGGCATTATTTTACTGTCTATATAAAATAAAAGATTTTCACCATTCATATCTCCACGGTCTATATGGAGATATGTTGGCTACCTGGTCGGGGGTTAAGGGAACGGTTTGGTAAGAGTCTTGCCTTGTTCAGTGTATAGATCCTGCAAGGACCTGGGTCAACTTTAGTAGGACCTCCTTCAATACCCACTGGTATTGGATGGCGGGGGTCCGAACTCCTTGATCTCCTCATATGTAAACTACTATTAATACTTTAATCCGGCTACTTAGGACTGTATCCCTCCTGACTCAGACTACTTAGCCGAGGGTAACGTCACCTCCAGAAGAGGGGCCTACCACAATATGCATTAAAACTGAATTAATTATCTTTCAATAATCCAACCCTTTAGGATTGTATCCTTGCTGACTCAAACTACTGGGTTGAGGGTAACGTCACCTTCAGAAGAGGGGCCTACTACAATACCTAAGATAATCTCTTAAAAAGTGCAAAAGTGCGGAAATAATCAAAGGTTACACTAAACACGTGTCGGATCCAAGTGATTCATCTTGTCTATCTGTTCTTACTTTTATTTTATTTTTCAGCATTTTAGTTAGTTTAATTTTTCTTGTTTTAAAACCTTTTTCTAAACTTTTGATTTGATTAGACGTTGAGGATAAACCGGTACTAAATGCTCTTGTGTCCTTGGACGATCTCGGTATCTTACCAACACTATACTACGCTCACGATGGGTGCACTTGCCCATATGTGTGTTTAGTGTTAGTAAATATCGTGTTTTATAAATTTAAAACTTGGCTAAAAAGTGTAAAAGGGCTTAAAATATACATTAAAAACCTATAACACCACACGCACATCAAGTTTTTGGCGCCGTTGCCGGGGACACAAGGATTTTAAGAAAGCTTAAAATCGACGGCCTAATCAGTTTTTCAAAACCTTTTTAAAACGCGAGCATTTTTTTCTGCATTTTAGTTAGACTTTGCATTTACAGTAACCTGAACACGGGGCCGTGCTCACTGAACACGCCCCGTGCTCAACGAAACCAGTAACTTTAATTCAAACGCCCAGATACAGATTCTGTACACGGGGCCGTGTCCAGCCTCTGTTTCCGTTTTTTTTTCTGGTCTCGAGACTTTGTTGTGGTCTGCTGAGTGATTCTCATGGATCAATACTCAGGAGGTTACAACTACACCTATGAGGAGGATGATTATAGGGAAGACTATTGCACCAATTGTGGTGACCCGCACTCGGTTCAATATTGTGACTTATTTCAACCATCCACTTCATACACCTACTATGAGGAGCCCAGGTACGAGCCATCAACTTCATACACATCCTATGAAGACCCAAGGTATGAACCTCCTCCCTCATACTCATATTTTGAAGAACCAAGGTATGAGCCTTCATACTCATACTTTGAGGAACCACAATATGAGCCACCACCTTCATATGCTTATTATGAGGAACCATGGCATGAACAACCCACCTCATATGAGTGTTATAAAGAACAAGATTACGACCCTTATCCATCATATACTTACAATGAAGGACAATGGTGTGAACCATCTACTTCCTATGAGTATTATGAGGAACAAAGGATCGAACAGCCAGATTCGAGCTTTGAGGATCCCGATCCTTACTCTATCACCGACATAGCCGATAGGATAATAGAAAAAATTAAAACTATCGAACGTTGCATATTAGAATCTCGCGCAAGGGAAGAGGAGTCCCGCGCAAGAGAAGAATTAAATAAAAAAGAGATAGTTGAAAATGTAAAAATGGAAGAACAAATAAGTGAAAAACCAACACATGAGTTAAACAACGAAAAAGGTGAGTCCGTTAACATTAAAATTCAAGAAGAGTCTAATTTTGAAGAAATTAATCTCTTGTCACCTTCTTTCGAAAATCATTGTTTAGTTCCCACTCATGCGAAGTTTTTAAAAGAGTTAAACACTAACACTAAAATTGACGAAACGGTAAGCATTAAGTTAACTAATGATCAAACTTCGCTAATAAAAGAAGATCCATTTGAAATTAACATTACACCGGTTCCATGTTTTTTTCAAAATTCATTTATTAGTAGTATCTCAATTGATAAGTATCTTTGTGTTAACATAATGTCAAACTACATTTTCAAAAAATTAAGTATTGGTGATTTTTCTCCACTTCAAATACCCATTTTTTTATCCAATCGGAAAGTAATAAAATCAATCGGTATAGTTGAGGATGTCTTGGTTCAAACAAATCAAATGGTAATCCCACCGACTTTGTCATCCTTGATGACGCTCCTCTAGTGTTGGGACGACCCTTTGTAAAAACCCACGAAGCTTTGAAAAACCGGAAGCGCAACAGTCTATCTATTCAATTAGGGGCATTTAAAAAGAGTGTCGATTTTGAGCGTTCAATGAAATATCCATTCGGCAATAATGACCCCCTAATTGAAGATGAAGATAAACCCCCCGATACAAGAGAAGAAATTGACCACTTTGTTGAAGAAGAGGTCGCCATAGAACAAACTTTTATAGTTCTTGATCGAAATGAGCAACCAAATAAGGAGTCTCATAAAGACCCACCTCTTGAGCTCAAAGAACTCCCAAAAGGTTTGGAATATGCTTTTCTCGACAAAGATGGTAAATCACCTGTAATGATTTCGTCTAAATTAACTAGCTTAGAAAAAAAATTAATTACACTTTTGAAAAAACACAAAAATGCAATCGCTTGGAAGCTTGTAGATATTAAAGGCATAAGTCCTTCCATGTGCACGCACAAAATTTTAATGTATGATGACTACAAATCGGTAATACAACCACAACGTAGAGTAAATCCAAACGTCCAAGAAGTGGTTAAAAACGAAGTCATCAAATTGCTTGACGCCGGACTTATTTACCCTATCTCCGATAGTCCGTGGGTAAGTCCCGTCCAAGTAATTCCAAAGAAAGGAGGTATGACAGTAATAACTAATGAAAAGAATGAATTAATACCAACGAGAACCGTCACAGGATGGAGGGTATGTATAGATTATAGGAGATTAAATGAAGCAACAAGGAAAGATCACTTCCCTTTACCCTTCATTGATCAAATGTTAGAAAGATTATCCGGTCATAAATTTTACTATTTCTTGGATTGTTTTTCAGGTTACTTTCAAATCCCGATAGCACCCGAAGACCAAGAAAAGACAACTTTCACATGTCCCTATGGAACTTTTGCTTATCGACGCATGCCCTTTGGTCTATGTAATGCCCCCGCAACCTTTCAACGTTGCATGGTGGTCATCTTCCATGATATGATAGAAAAGACAATGGAAGTCTTCATGGATGAATTTTCTATCTTTGGAGATTCATACGACCAATGCCTCGATAACCTTGAGCGAATGCTATCCCGATGTGAGGAAACTAATCTCGTCCTTAACTGGGAAAAATGCCATTTCATGGTAACGGAGGGAATAGTACTCGGTCATAAGATCTCGAGCGAAGGAATGGAGGTTGATCGAGCCAAAATAGACACTATTTATTGCTTACCACCCCCATCCTCCGTTAGAGTTATCAGAAGTTTCGTAGGATATGCCGGATTCTATAGGCGATTTATCAAGGACTTTTCTAAAATTTCAAGACCTCTAACAAAATTACTTGAAAAAGATGCCCCTTTAATCTTTGATAAGGATTTCAATCAAGCATTTCTAGGAACTATGCATTTCGCCCTCTAATGAATGATGGTTTTTAGTTAATAAATGGTGTTTGGATGATGTTGTACACTCGAAAAGGTGGAGGTTACCAAGGGACCTTTAAAACCACACCCCATGCACAAAAACAGAGTCTCCCGACAATTTTCCTTCATTACAGCAAGTTCAGCAAGGGGCCGTGCTCAGCCCAACACGCCCCCGTGCCCAAAGTTCTGCAGAAAACGCCCAGTACAGGTAACTGGACACGGGGCCGTGCTCATTGAACACGCCCCCGTGCCCAGCCTTCTGTTTAACATGATACTGGCAATCTGACCACGGGGCCGTGCCCGGACCAACACGGGCCCGTGGCCAGACGCCCAGTAACATAAAAACTTGTTTTTAAACACCTTTTTACACATTCAATTAACCTAAAAACTTATTTTTGGGACACATTGAGGACAATGTGTAATTTAAGTGTGGGGGGATGCTAAAATCTTGAATTTTGCAAGTCCTAATAACAAGCCTTACACAAAACTCTATTGGAACCGCTAATCACCCCAATTTTTTTTCAAAAACTTTTCATTTTTTTTACTTGTCTTGGTTAATTTAGGAATAACAAGTTCTGAAAAGGTTATATTTTTACAAATTTACAACCGATAGCGTCGTGATAAAAAGAACCAACATAAGAAAATTATGAAACGGCATGACAAATCTAGTTAAAATTTGATTATATATACTTGATCACATTATAAACCCATTCCCACAATAAGTGAGTTTTGAGCCTTTATTAAGCATACAAGCATACATCTTTAAACTAAATGCTCATTTTTCGTTTCTTGTGTGAATAGCCGATTGGTTCTTACGACTCTAGAACTTGCCACGACGATACATTCCCGGTCCTTACCAATTTAAACCCATGTAAGTAAATGATGGAGGCATTAGGACTAAACCTTTTTCCTTTCAACACCATTATTTTTCATTTTCTTTATCACCTACCCAAAATCCCCCTAGTTAACCCCTTTGAGCCTAAACATTTTTATTTCTAAACCCACAAAACAAACACCCTTTACCCACCAAAACGTTTTTTTCTTTTCAACCATTTATTTTAGTAAAAAGCTCGGTCTTCTTGTGACGTTTCTTTATCAAAAAAAATGAAAGTCTAGCAATAAACAAACAAAGTCCTCAAAGAAACTTTGTTTGAAAATGCTTAGTTTGAATAAAAGTCACAAAAATAAAAAGTTTTACGACGACCGACGCTTTCTACGCTTTTAGCTAACCATTAACCCAAAACCACCTACCTTTAACCCAAGCCTAACCCTTCCCCAAGTCCTCTTGATATTTACAAAGGTTTATAGTTAAAAAGGAGGAGGATTAATTGCTTGGCAAGCTTATGGTAGAAGTAAGTTCCATACCGGTCTCGAGTGTTTCACAAAAATACATCTTCGGCCGAGTGTTGAGTGATCTCCCGTGAGGTATGTGAACTTGTATATGAATGGAATTTTAAAAAGGCATGTTATGCCCAAATAAATAATTTCACTAATGAAACGTTCTAAATAAATCATAACGAATAGGATTGTAAATAGTATAAAAATAAAACCCAATAAAGATCTTGGATTCCCGACACTCAAGACAAGCCCAAAACTTCTCTTCTACCCATTCCATTTGCTCTAGGAATGAGGTCGATTCGGAAATCGATATCACGAGTGGGAGGTAAACCAGGTAGATCTTCTGGGAATACGTTGGGTAATTCACAAACTACAGGAACGTCTTTTACTCTGGGATTACCTTTCTTTTCCTTCTCCGCTCCTACGATGTGTGCCAAGAAAGCTTGGTATTCCTTGCGGAAATACTTGCTAGCTTGGACACACGTCGTCAGTTGTAATCTCTTCGAAACGACTTCACCATAGACACACAATTGATCACCATTCGCGAGGGAGAAACAGATCATCTTATCGAAGCAAACAGTTTCAGCATGATTCTCCCTGCCTACTATGACATCAAAGCTACCGAGTTGCATCGGAATGAGATTAATCGAGAAAACGTGACCGTTGAGATCGAGAGTACAGTCACGCAGAATAGAACTAACGGTGACGGTTCTTCCAGTGGCAACTTCAACATCGAACGTCGAGGGGAGATGTGTGCGCTTACGATTAAGGAGCTTCTCGAATTTGAACGATACAAAACAATTATAAGTTCCAGTATCAAATAAACACGAAGCATATATACCATTTACGATAAACGTACCATTAACCACGTTGTTGTCTGCCTGAGTCTGGCGGGCATTGATGTTGAAGACGCGCCCACGGGCTGCTTGCGGCTGTTGCTGCTGTTGCTAGGGCTCTTGTTTCACTACTCTGTTGGGGCACATGTTTGCAAAGTGGTTGGGATCACCACATGCAAAGCAAGCTCGATCGTGAGCTGCGGGTGCACGTGCTGCTTGATGGCCTTGAGGAGCAGGGAGAAGAGCTTGTGGTGCAGGAGCTTGACCTTGAGCTGGAGCTAGAGTTTGACGTGAACTAGTACGGCAGTTTACGGTGAAGTGGTCGTACATGCTGCAGTGAACACAGAACCGGCATGAGATACCAACCGGGTGATGATAGGTACAAGTAGGACAGAGCGGGTTTGGTCCAGTGTATGCATGCTTTGCTGGCTGTGCATTTGCCACAGGCACCGCTACTTGGCGGTGTTGAGGCTGCGGTTGGGCAGGTACTGTTTGGAGTGGGGCAGCAGTAACTGCACATTTCTTGTTGCTGGAACTGCTGTTGTTCTTCCTCTTGTGACATGAGAGCTTTGAAGACTGCGGTGCGGTGGTAGTTTCAGCGGGTGTAGCAGTTGTGGCTTGATGCAGATTCTTGGAAGCTTTGTCGAAATAACCAGCCCTGACTCGCTTATCGTTGATCTCAGCGGCGAGCAGGTAGGTTTCCTCGATTGTTGTCGTCTTTGCAGCTTAAATAAAATATGTGACACAATCTGGCAGAGCACGGATATACTTCTTGATTGTGATTTCGAGGGTAGTAACCTGACCAGGGCAGATGATACTCAACTGCTTGAAGCGAGCAGTTAAACCAGCGTTATCTCCACCATCCTGCTTAGTGTGCCAGAATTCATCCTCGAAATTTTGGAGTTCATGGGGAGGACAGAACTCTTGCATCATGATGTTCTTCAACTCGTCCCACGATAATCCAAAATGCTGCATCGTTTCCTCGTTTGTTCCTCTCGGTCGTCCACCAATCAAGAGCGCGAGATTGGAAGGCGCCGGTTGCATTAACAGTGCGGAGGTCTTTTGGACAGCCAGTTTGGCGCAGGGTGACTTTGATCGAATCAAACCATTGAAACATGGCCGTAGGCCCATCTTCACCGGTAAATTCTTTCGGTCCGCAGGCTTTGAACTGCTTGAAACTAAAAGTAGCTTTAGGAGATTTTGTCCTGGATTCTTCCGAGGACTTGCCAGCATTTTCGTTTAGCTCACTGACGATCTGTGGAATGACTTTCAAGATCTGACTTGCGACGAGAGAAGCGAGTCGCTGGTCAGCTTGCTTAGATCTAGCAGCGCGGGAGTGAAGTGATCCAGATGACGACATTGTCTGCAACAGACATCGCCATAGGACTCAAACTCAATTTCGATTAATCCTAGTATAGTCTAGCGATTTACCATAAAGCTCAGGAACACAATCATTCACAAATTCACGTAGGCACATAATCACAGGATCACATAAGCACATAAGCACGTAAGCACATAAGCACGTAAGCTAACCTAAGCGTATATTTTGCACTTATTCACCTATCCTTCACAACAGCGCATAGCGATTAAGTATAGCGATTAGGTATAGCGATTGCGATTAGCGAGTAGCGATTGCGAACAACGAGTAGCGATTGCGAACAAAGACTAGCGATTCGTTGGCGCGTGGTGTGAATTGTGTGTGGCTTGGGCAGAGTGAGAAGCATGAAATCGAAACCATCAGTACCACAGTACTGTTTATCTCAAAACGCGAACAAATAAGCATATAAAAACACATAAAATTCCTCATAAAAGCGATAAATCACAGAGTCAGCGGCGGCAAATCCAGAATCGAAACACATAAAATCAGGAACAGATTTTCTGCGGCTCGATAGACATCGACTACACAAAGTGATCCAACTATTCACAAGGACTCTAAAGTGCACACTAGGGCCTTCTGGATTGTGCTCTTGCCTCAATCTGGGCAATCGACACGCGTCCTTCCAGTTATAGTGTGACTTTAAGTCGTTGGAGTCCGTCGAGACTTTGGTGAGAGTTTGCAAAATCACAATAAAAGGCGGAACAAGTCATCAAGATTCGGGTTTCACCCCTAACTTAACGACTATGTTTCCTATTTTGATGAAGTAGAGGGAAAATTTGCGTCGAAGTACGGATTTCACTCCTGTTTCAACTCAAATTCTCGTGTTTATAATATCGATTCGAACGAGGGGTTTGGTCGAGAGTTTGCGGTTTTCACACCTAATCTTAACCAGATCATTCGCTTGTATGCGTAGCCATCCTTAGGAAAGGCTGGTCTTGCGCGGAACTGTAGTATGCGATGTTCGCGCAAGAGTGTATAGTGCAGCGAGTTCGAGCGAGAAATAACGAGTAAGCTCGTACAAAACCCATACCGGGTATGCACAAGTCGGTCTGTTGGTACTTAGACTATAGACTAGGTCGTTTCTAAGACATCGACCCGGACTAGGTCGAGTCTTGCCTAATTCCCTATAGTTATGGCTCTGATACCAATCTGTCACACCCCAACCGATGACGGAAACATCGGGGCATGGCACTGAGCGAAACAGATTGTCAAGAGAGATTCCATAACAACTAGATTACCAGATAGTTAATATTATGTCCCATACCATAACCTACCAAGCAATCAAATTATTACAGACATAGATATCCTCAAAACAAATCATGTTCCGACAACTCAGATTTAAATAAAAATAAATTGTCTTTGTTGGTTTCTAGACTCTCCTAAGCTCGTTTCCATCAAATAGCAAGCAAGCATCCTAAACACCTGTCACATACGTTAAAATAGAGGTCAATACACATAGTGTAAAGGTGAGCATACAAGTTTAATAGTATAGTAGAGTTCGAAATCGTTTACGCATAACCAGCATGTACAACATATAATGTGAAGCATGTAAGTTATCGACAAAGATCCTATCAATACCAATGACTGCGATTTGACTGGGAGTAGCAAGTGCACATCACATGTTCACCACTGCGAACACATGAAGCATTGTCCTTAACAACCCCTGAGTGAACAGGTGCTGAGTCCAAACTATAGTACTATCGTTGCTAAGGCAGGTAGACAACAATCAATGTGTAAACATAACAAACAGGCATTCATCGAGTCACCTATAACATGCATTAGTGGTCAGCGTATAAATAGTATTTGCGTTGTGTGTCGATGTGTTTTAGAATAAGTAACGTATGTAACACCCAAAAGTGCTTAAAGAAAAAAGGGATTGAGTATACTCACAGCGATGGAAGTTAATTAATTGAAGGGAGCGCTAGAGTGAGGTTAGCCTGATCAGAATGATAGCATAAGCGATTAGCGGTATGTAAAACGGTGCAAGTGAAACAAGTGTCGAGTGGTCATCCGGCCGGATGGCCATTCGGGCGGATTGACACTCGTTTGGGATGGATGTATTTGTATGATGGCTTTGAAGTATTCGTTGTAGCATTTTGAAAACAGAGAAGCATCTCTACCTTTCAGGTCGTTCGATCGAACGGCAGTTCGATCGGATGACGATCCGTCCGGTGAGGTATTTCTCAGAGAACAAGTTCACAGCAGGATTATCATCCAATCGGATGGTCTACCGATCGGGTGGCAACCTGTTAGAATTGAACATGTTGGAAATTGTTTAAGTATGAGATCCTCAAGTGTAATCCGATCGGATTGCGGTTCGATCAGATGGCAATCCGATCGGACGGCGATCCGTCCCGCGATCTGATCCTTTTTGCAACTTGAAGATTTGCTAAGTTTGGAAAGTTTTGCGGTTGATTGAGACGGTATGACAACGTGCTAAACAACAGTAACCCCATCATGACCCAAGTTATCCGATCGAACAGGAATCACCCTAGTCCGATCAACTTACCAGCTCGTGATGGTGGTTCATGTTTAACCCGAAATCAGTTGTCCCTTTGATAGAAATTAGATCTTGAACCAACACTTCACTAAGAATGAGTAGAAGATCAGAACAAGCTCCGATTCTATCGGTTTTGAGTGCCTTGAGTGTAAAAGAGTTGAAAGAAAGTTGGATAAGTATCTTTAAATCCTTTTATCCTTGAAAATGTTCAGATCTTTGTTTATTCATGTGGAAATCTCTTGGATCTAAGTTGTTCTTGGTGGAATGAGGCCAAAACTTAAATTTCATAAGAACTCCATGATGACATCACCCTAGAACACCTCAAATCCACCGTTTTCACGGTTAAAAGTTAAGATTCAAAGGTGAAAAAGATGAAGGAGTGCGTGTAGATCATAGAAGTACAAGATTTAGGTTGAAAACTTACAAGAATCGCGAGAAATCAAGGGAAAGAAGGCTTGAGTGCGTCTGGTCGAGTGGGAGAGCTGTCACATCAAATGATGTGACAAGAGGGGTATTTATAGGGTTTCCAAAAGAGGAAAGTGCTGAAGTGATGGATTGGTCACCGATCGGATGGCAATCCGATCGGATGGCAACCCGATCAGATGGCCACTCGATCGGTTGGCCATTCGAACAAGGTGTTCGGCGTGCTGAGTTTTGTCGTTTTGATTCGCGTGTTGTGCGTTGCGATGCGATTTGAGTGAGCGATGCGATAGTATTAACCAATAGTCACACAAATAACTTAACTACTATATCTAACATACAATCACGATAAATAACTTGTGTTTAGCGTTTGCGATTAGAGTGCGATGCGATAGAATTGCGATTGCGATTAACACCTCAACATAAACATAACATGCACAAGTAACACATAATAAGCACACACACGTAAAACAATAACCATAACCTATAATTCGGGTTGCGAATGCGATGCTATAAATCGATTAGCGATTAATTATGCGATTAAACCTCGATTATTAACAAGTACTCCACATAATACAACTAAAGCGATTAGAATAAAGATTTGATTACAAGTCAAAGAACTCAAATCAGTAATTAAGCAAGGAGTGACAGATCGCAATTAGCTGCTATCTTTTCTTCCTTTGACTTCAATCTTGACTTTGACTTTGACTTTCCAAAAGTGGGTTGTTACAGCCTCCCCTACTTTAGGAAATTTTGTCCCGAAATTTAAGAAGTAGGCGTAACGAACAGTTGCGGGTACTTTGCCTTCACGTCACTTTCGAGTTCCCAGGTAAACTCGGTGTCACACCCCAGAATCCACAAGCGGAGTATCACCGCTTGGAGGCGTGACTGACCAGGATCAAGCCACCAATCATATTGAACAACGTAATTAAGTAAATAAAACCAACCACAATATAATTGGCGTTCAGAAGAAAATAACCAACTTTAAATTAACAGCGGAAGCATAAATTGTAAAACCCAAACATAAGTAATAAGTTCATAAAGTTTAACAGTTTGACATGGGACTCAACAGTCCATGTCCCACAACGACCACTCCTTCTCGTGCAAGCTCCGTAAGCACCTACCGACCTGCAAGGCATGTAACAACGAGTCAACAACAAAGTTGAGCGAGTTCACAGTTGGTTGTTTAGTTTTAGTAGTTTTTTTTAAACCATAAGTTGTTTCGTAAACCATGAGTTAACCAGTATCTTTGTTTTTCCCCAAACCATATCCAAAATCAGTGGGGGCTTCCCCATGTGAACCACTAGACCGTTACCATACGACTACTGACGAAAGTAAGTTGTGCCCTAAGTCAATGTCTATCATCATTGACTGTTTGCCATGATCCATTAGTACACGCCCGTCCTACCGGAACGATGTGAGGCTTGTCAACCCTAATAGCGCTATTAACTAATGACCCGCTCGCCATTGGCCTCGGCGATTAAGTCGATATAAAATGAGGGACTTAATGATAGAGTTTTGTCTAGTAAGTTAAGGTTGTTGTCCTACCCAAGGAGGACGAACGTACGTATTCTACCCAAGGAGAATACGCAGAATTTATATTGGCATCCTACCCATGGAGGATGGCGGTACATATCCTACCCAAGGAGGATATGCAGGTTCCGGTTTGCTCGGTTGAACTCTTTAAAATAGCTAACGGTCAAGGTTGGTCAATCACGTCCTAATATGATTACCATTTAGTTTATTAATAATTTCAATTAAAGCACAAAGTTCCTACACGTATCTATCACATAATATGCACTCACTTTAACTGATCATGCCCATACATACCTCCCTCCTATAACTACTCAAGAGCAAGCATACGAGATCCCACATAACACTTTTATTGACATACAACAAGTTGGATCATTATCGGACAACATAACCGACATTTAGACCCGCGAATCACCACATACATTGTTTCAGCTTTATCATCTAAAACTGGGTTGTTTTCGAGTAATTTAATAAAATAGTTAACTTATTCCAAAAATTCCCAAACTTTTACAGAATGTTTTAAACAATCCAAATATTATTGTGTAAAAATCTTGGGATCCAATTCATTACCCATTATTTTATAAAAATCATTTACCGGACTGCAATTAGATTCATCACTTTCTGACTGCAGTCCATGGAATAATTCATTTAAAATTCATCGTAACTCCGATTGATGAAATTCCAGTTGGAGCATTACAAAGACATCAGTGGTCATCAACAGTACAAATTTCATGAGCTAATTCTACAAAGATTTCAAGTTATGACGAAAAACATAACACACATTTTCTGCAGTAAAAACGCAGCTTTTGCTGCTGTATAAAACGGACCTTTAAAAATTGTAAACGACCTCAAAAAAATATGATTCCAGTGCCATTTGATTCGTTTTTCGAAAACACATAATTTAGACTTCATAAAATCAATTTTTCGATTTATAACGGTCCATTTACAGCCAACTGAAGTTGGCTGTAAATGTTACTCAGCATGCTGTTAATCGCTTAAACGTTACTAAAACACGCACATATGATCACAACACCTTCTAATAACATCATATTATCAAGAAATCAACAATCAAGTGCCATTCATGTATTTAACAACATTACTTTAACAAGATTTCATCATCTTTAAGTTTCATGTTCATGATTCTTGTTTAAGTCTTTTAGTGTTCTTGTTCTTTATAACAATGTATATCTTTTTAATCAACAAAATAAGAAGTAAAAGTAAGTAGCAAGAAGCTTACATCTAGCTTAATGCTAGGGAAGATCACTAGAGAAAAAGATGACAAAGGTGGATGATGAAAGCAAATGAGAAGGATTCTTCAAGATCTTCAAGCTTCAAGCTCCATGGATCACCTTCTTGCACTTGAATCGAGCTTAAAAATGGAATGACGGTGGTGACTAGGTGGTGGTGGTGGCGGCAAAAGGGAGGGCCGAGAGGGAGAGAGAGGTGTTGAGGGAGTGGGGTGATCTTGAGTGAAGATATGAATGAAGTGATGTTGTGATCTATAGAACCATACTTATAATCATTTCACAATATCTAGTTTACCAAATCAAGCAAGATATCAAATAAAATAAGGAATTAGATCTTGGAAGTATGGTGGTGATTTGGTGGGTCCCTTGAACCGTAAATGGGCATGGGGGGGTTAAGTGAAACTTTTGATGGTAAGTAGGTAAATGATTAGGGTGTTGAGTGTAATATCTAGTGTATTATTTGTATGACACTTTATATAATGTGTTGGGGTATTCGGGGACCATAACTAGTCCAAAAATAATAAAACAATGTTTTTGGCAAAATTTTGGTGTTCCGGGTAATGTCCGATTGTTCGGTTAGATACCGTTTCGTTAAAGTGCTAAGTTATTCCGTATAGTGTCTTTTATGTAACTATTTGTAACACTTTTAATTCCCAACACTTAGGAAAGCATTCAGGACCATTTAGTCAATTTTCTGCACAAGACTAGTATGTTAAAAAGCTGAAAAATGCAGAAATCATAAAGCAGTTACGTCATCAGTTGTAATTAAGCACAGTCATTAAGCACAATTTAATATTAATTAATCATACGGATACATGCAAGTATGAGGGTTGTCACACTCAGCGCCTCGTTTGCCTTCCAAGTGAACCTTCACAATGGGAATGCGTGAGCATCTGAGCACCTTGGTTTCTCGTCCCATGATCTCGACAGGCTTTTCCACGAAGTGTAATGTTCCGTCCACTTGTAAATCCTCAAGAGGGACATGTAATTCCTAGTCGGCTAGACACTTTCTGAGGTTCGAAACGTGGAAAGTCGGGTGGACATTACTTAGTTCCTCCGGTAGTTCTAGTCTGTTGGCCACCTTGCCAATCCTTTCTGGAATTTTAAAGGGTCCAACATATCGAGGCGCGAGCTTTGCTTTCTTGCCGAATCTGATCACCCCCTTCCAAGGTGCAACCATTAGGAGTACGTGATCGCCAACGTCAAATTCAAGGGGCTTGCGGCGTCTATCGGCGTAACTTTTCTGTCGGCTCTGAGCTTTCAGCAGATTGTCCCGAATTTGGAGGATTTTGTCAGTCGTTTCTTGTAATAGATCAGGACCGATAATTTGCGCGTCTCCGATCTCGTGCCATACAATAGGCGATCGACACTTTCTTCCGTATAATGCCTCAAATGGTGCCATTTGGATGCTAGAGTGATAACTGTTATTGTATGAGAATTCAACTAAAGGTAAGTGCGTGTCCCAATTAGCACCGAAATCTATGACACACGAGCGAAGCATGTCTTCAAGAGTACGAATCGTGCGTTCAGTCTGACCCTCGGTCTATGGATGGAAAGCGGTACTTAGATAGAGGGTAGTACCGAGAGCAGATTGGAACGTTTCCCAAAGACGCGAGGTAAACCGACCATCGCGGTCAGAGATGATGTCACGAGGCGTCCCGTGTCGACAGATGACCTCGTCGGTGTAGATTCGTGCTAATCGTTCTACCTTATAGTCTTCTCGTATCGGTAGAAAGTGAGCGGATTTAGTGAGACAGTCAACGATAACCCATATGCTGTCGTGACCTGATGGCGTGCACGAAAGTTTCGTTATGAAATCCATAGCTATACTCTCCCATTTCCACATAGGGATCTCGGGTTGTACGCGTAAGCCAGAGGGTCTTTGGTGCTCAGCCTTGACTTTCGAACAAGTCAGGCACTTCAAAACATATATTGCGATATCCTTCTTCATGCCCGGCCACCAGTACTTGTAGCGCATGTCCTGGTACATCTTGTCGGCACCGGGATGAATAGAATACTGAGATTTGTGAGCTTCGTCCATCAGAAGTTGTCGTAAATTGGTGCGCTTGGGAATCCAAATTCGGTCTAGATAATAAAAGATACCATTCGATTTATTCTCCAGTTGAGCGCCATAGTTTAGAATCCTTTCCTTCTTCAAAGTGCATTCAGTAAAACAAGCATGTTGAGCGTCGCGTATCAGAGTTTCGAGGTTATGCTGGGCTTGGATGTTACGGGCGCTATGTAGATAGCTTCGTCGGCTGAGAGCATCGGCGACGATGTTTGCTTTGCCTGGGTGGTATTGGATCTCACAGTCGTAATCATTGAGGAGTTCTACCCACCGGCGTTGATGCATATTTAGTTCCTTTTGGTCAAAGATATGTTGTAGGCTCCTATGATCGGTGAAGATCGTACACTTGGTACCGTAAAGGTAGTGTCGCCAAATCTTTAACGCAAAAACAACTGCGCCAAGCTCGAGGTCGTGTGTGGTGTAGTTCTTCCCGTGGATCGTGAGCTGTCGAGAGGCGTACGTGATAACCTTGTCTCGTTGCATGAGAACACAACAGAGACCGAGGTTAGAGGCATCGCAGTAGACTACAGAATCATCGTTTCCGTCAGGAAGTGAGAGCACCGGAGCATTGCATTGAGAGCTTGAAAGGCTTCCTCTTGTTTAGTTCCCCAGACAAAAGGTCTGTCCTTGTGTGTAAGCGAGGTAAGCGGTACAACGATTCTAGAGAAACCTTCGATGAATCGGCAGTAGTAGCCTGCTAGTCCGAGAAAAGAGCGGACTTCAGACGGGTTCTTGGGTGTAACCCAACTCTTAACTGCTTCAATATTCGCAGGATCGACATGAATACCTTGACTATTGACAATGTGACCCAAGAATTGGACCTCCTCCAGCCAAAATTCACACTTGGAGAACTTGGGATAGAGACGATTTCCCTGGAGTAACTCAAGAACTAAACGTAGATGTTGCGAGTGTTCGGCTTTTGACTTGGAATAGATCAGGATATCATCGATGAATACGATGACAAAGCGGTCAAGGAAGGGTTTGCACACGCGATTCATTAGATCCATAAAAAATACGGGAGCGTTGGTCAAACCAAAAGGCAAGACAACAAACTCGTAGTGACCGTATCGGGTTCGAAAAGCGGTTTTGGGTATGTCCTCTTCTTGAATTCGTAGTTGATGATAGCCTGAGCGTAGATCGATCATTGAAAAACACGTAGCACCTTGTAACTGATCAAACAAATCATCAATTCGAGGCAAGGGATATCGATTCTTGATGGCAAGCATATTCAATTCGCTGTAGTTGATGCACATCCGGAACGACCCATCCTTCTTTTTGACGAAAAGGACTGGTGCACCCCAAGGATAGGTGCTAGGGCAAATAAAGCCTCTATCAAGTAGTTCCTGGAGCTGACTCGAAAGTTCACGCATTTCAGAAGGAGCGAGTCGATAAGGCGCTCTAGCAACAGGATTTGCTCCAGGAATGAGGTCGATTCGAAAATCGATATCACGGGTGGGAGGTAAACCAGGTAGATCTTCAGGGAATACGTTGGGGAATTCACAAACTACAGGAACATCTTTTACTCCGGGATTACCGTTCTTTTCCTTCTCCGCTACTACGATGTGTTTCAAGAAATCTTGGTATTCCTTGCGGAGATAATTGCTAGCTTGGACACACGTCATGAGTTGTAATCTCTTCGAAACGACTTCACCATAGACACACAATTGATCACCATTCACGAGGGAGAAACGGATCATCTTATCGAAGCAAACAATTTCAGCATGATTCTCCTGAAGGAAATCCATGCCTACTATGACATCAAAGCTACCGAGTTGCATCGGAATGAGATTAATCAAGAAAACATGACCGTTGATATCGAGAGTACAGGCACGCAGAATAGAACTGACGGTGACGGTTCTTCCAGTGGTAACTTCAACATCGAACGTCGAGGGGAGATGGGCGCGCTTACGATTAAGGAGCTATACGAATTCGAACGATACAAAACAGTTATCGGCTCCAGTATCAAATAAACACGAAGTATATATACCATTTACGAGAAACGTGCCATTAACCACGTTGTTGTCTGCCTGAGCCTGGCGGGCGTTGATGTTGATGACGCGCCCACGGGCTGCTTGCTGCTGCGGCTGTTGCTGCTGTTGCTAGGGCTCTTGTTTCACTACTCTGTTGGGGCACATGTTTGCAAAGTGGTTGGGATCACCACATGCAAAGCAAGCTCGATCATGAGCTGCGGGTGCAGGAGCTGCTTGATGGCCTTGAGGAGCAGGGAGAAGAGCTTGTGGTGCAGGAGCTTGACCTTGAGCTGGAGCTGGAGTTTGACGTGAACTAGTACGGCAGTTTGCGGTGAAGTGGCCGTACATGCTGCAGTGAACACAGAACCGGCATGAGATACCAACCGGGTGATGATAGGTACAAGTAGGGCAGAGCGGGTGTGGTCTAGTGTATGCACGCTTTGCTGGCTGTGCATTTGCCACAGGCGCCGCTACTTGGCGGTGTTGAGGCTGCGGTTGGGCAGGTACTGTTTGGAGTGGGGCAGCAGTAACTGCACAGTTCTTGTTGCTGGAACTGCTGTTTTTCTTCCTCTTGCGACGTGAGAGCTTTGAAGACTACCGTGCGCTGGTAGTTTTAGCAGGTGTAGCAGTTGTGGCTTGATGCAGATTCTTGGAAGCTTTGTCGAAATAACCAGCCCTGACTTGCTTATCGTTGATCTCAGCGGCGAGCAGGTAGGTTTCCTCGATTGTTGTCGTCTTTGCAGCTTGAATAAAATCTGTGACACAATCCGGCAGAGCACGGATATACTTCTTGATTGTGATTTCGAGGGTAGTGGCCTGACCAGGGCAGATGATACTCAACTGCTTGAAGCGAGCAGTTAAACCAGCGTTATCTCCACCACCCTGCTTAGTGTGCAAGAATTCATCCTCGAACTTTTGGAGTTCATGGGGAGGACAGAACTCTTGCATCATGATGTTTTTCAACTCGTCCCACGATAATCCGAAAGCTGCATCGTTTCCTCGTTTGTTCCTCTCGGTCGTCCACCAATCAAGAGCGCGAGATTGGAAGATGCCGATTGCATTGACAGTGCAGAGGTCTTCTGGACAACCACTTTGGCGCAGGGTGACTTCGATCGAATCTGTGACAACTCGAAATTTAGAACCTTTCTTGTATCCCGATGTAACATGAACGTGTGACTAGTTAACTTGTGTGATTAATGATAAGTGAAACTCGTATGTGATTAGGTGTTATGTTATGTGTCGTGCTTGTATGTATGTGCGTATTATTATGAACCGAGACAACAAGGACCCGACTCGAGACCATGCGGTCTCGAGTGAACAGTAACAGTGGGCCGGATGGGCACACACCTCATTTAATCCGACCAAAAAGCCCATTAGGGTGCATTACTTGGAACTAGTATTTAACCCATGTGGATAGCCAACATCACCATTTTTGAGCAACCCACACTCTCCAACACACATACTCCCCTACTCTCTCTAGAAACCATTAAACCCTAAGTCTCAAACATCACCTCTCCTCCTTCTTCTCGGATTCAAACCGGTGACCACTTGGAGCTCTCGGATCGACTCACACACACACCCGTTTAGAAGCTTCATACTCACCTTTGAAACTCATCAACCGGTTAGTGTCTTTATGATGTTTGTTGTTGTTAAATGGTAGTATGAGTGATATGATTTAACTAGTGTAGTGGTATGCTTGATGATGTTTTGTGAATCGGATACGTATGTTGTGATAATCGGATAACATGTTTTGATTTCGGATATGTCACATAATGAGCTCATGATATCTTGTGTCTAAATATGATTCAAACCATTGATTATTGATGTATATGAAAACCGGCTTGCATATGTGTAGTACCATGATTATCGGATTAGTGTAGACTCGATTTTTGAGATGTTATGTGATGATTTGAAACCTCTAGATGAGTATGTTCAAGTGTGTTGATTTGTTGTTCATGATTGTGTTTGTGATTAATGCTAGAAACCGGAAATATGATGAACAAATTGAATAATCAACATGAACATGATATGAATATGTGAAGAACTTGTTGAATATGATATGAAGATGCCTTGAATATTTGAATATTGATATGTTTGATCCATTTTTAGTAAATTGCAAGACAAGAAACATGTTTAAGGATTGTGGTTGGATAGTACATTGTGTCATGAAATCAAATTTCCATTGGATAGTACAACTGTGCAGAATCAGCAATTGTTGGGGGTCGAGACCCCTGGTCTCGACTCGAGACCACCGCATGACAAGTCGAGATCCCCGGTTTCGACACTAGTTGCGAGTCGAGAGCCTACAGTCCCGACTCGAGACCATACTTCATCAACACACACATATCATGACTCGAGAACGGGATTGCGAGTCCGGTTGCGACTCGAGACATGACCCGAGACCTTCACGTTTGCGACTCGAGAACACATAAGCACAACTCGAGACCGCACAGTCTCGACTAGAGACCGCACAGTCTCGACTCGAGACCAACTACATGTATACGCTGAATTGGACTTGCATGATCACGGGCTTAGTTGATGGGCCGGACCTTGGGCTTTGTTTATTTATATGCTACTGTGCAATCCGTAGGCATTATTGCAAACTGCCATGTTGATACCTGTATGCCATGATTATTACTTGAGTACAATACGTGTGGAACATACGTGCACAACTTGGATACGAACCTGACTTGTATGATACAACTATGTTAGGACGTGGTTGACCACAATATTGCTTGATTGACCTTTCTGTGTATCTGCCGAGCAAACCAAGGTGAGTTCACACCCTCTACAAAGCATGGGATTCCCAGGGGTCGGGAATTGGGGTTAAGGAACATGGGTTCCTCGTCCTCCTTGGGTAGGACAGCAACGGTTCAGGAATGTAATTCCTCGTCCTCATGGACAGATAACTCGTACTAGACCAAAACTCTATCACGAAGTCCCTCCTTTTTTGTATCGACTTAATCGCCAGGCCAATGGCGAGCGGGTCATTAGTTAGATAGAGCTATTTAGGTCTGACAAACCTCACACCGTGCCGCAGAGGACGGGCGTGAACTAATGGATCTGGGGCACGTCAATGATGATAGACATTGACAGTTTCAGGGCACATAAACATGACTACAGTCAGCAGTCGATATGGTAACGAGTCTAGTATATACATGGGGTAGCCCCCACGGCCGAAATGCCAGATAACTAACATGGGGTAGCCCCCACGGCTGGATTGCCAGAATAACCGGGAATAACAAGTCACGTTTTTAACTATGGGGTAACCCCCACGGCAGGATGCCAGATAAAGGAAAGTGTTTTCGAAACAGCTTAAAACGAACACCCAACCGTGAACTCACTCAACTTGTTGTTGACTCGTTACTACATGCTTTGCAGGTCAATAGGTACTTAGCTGGAGCTTGCAAGGAGGAGAGTCGTTGTGGGACATGGACGGCTGCGTGCCATGTTAAACTTTGAAACAATTAAACTTATGTTTTGATTTAAGACTTATGCTTCCGCTTGCAACTTAACTATGTTTTGTTTGGACACCAATTGTATTGGTTAAACTTTTATATCTTTTAACTTACGTGTTCAATATGATTGGTGGCTGGATCCTGGTCAGTCACGCTTCCAAGCGGTGGTATTCCGCAGGTGGATTTTGGGGGTGTGACAGAATCAAACCATTGAAACATGGCCGTAGGCCCATCTTCGCCGGTAAATTCTTTCGGTCCGCAGGCTTTGAACTGTTTGAAACTAAAAGTAGCTTTAGGTGATTCTGTCCTGGATTCTTCCGAGGACTTGCCAGCGTTTTCGTTTAGCTCACTGACGATCTGTGGAATGACTTTCACGATCTGACTTGCGACGAGAGAAGCGAGTCGCTTGTCAGCTTGCTTGCGTCTAGCAGCGCGGGAGTGAAGTAATCCAGATGACGACATTGTCTGCAACAGACATCGCCATAGGACTCAAACTCAAACTCAATTTCGATTAATCCTAGTATAGTCTAGTGATTTACCATAAAGCTCAGGAACACAATCATTCACAAATTCACGTAGGCACATAATCACAGAATCACATAAGCACATAATCACGTAAGCACATAAGCACGTTAGCTAACCTAAGCGTATATTTTTCACTTATTCACCTATCCTTCACAACAGCGCATAGCGATTAATTATAGCGATTAGGTATAGCGATTGCGATTAGCGAGTAGCGATTGCGAACAAAGACTAGCGATTCGTTGGCGCGTGGTGTGAATTGTGTGTGGCTTTGGTAGAGTGAGAAGCATGAAATCGAAACCATCAGTACCACCGTATTATTTATCTCAAAACGCTAACAAATAAGCATATAAAAACACATAAAATTCCTCATAAAAGCGATAAATCACAGAGTCAACGGGGGCAAATCCAGAATCGAAACACATAAAATCGGGAACAGATTTTCTGCGGCTCGATAGACATCGACTACCCAAAATGATCCGACTATTCACAAGGACTCTAAAGTGCACACTAGGGCCTTCTGGACTGTGCTCTTGCCTCAATCTGGGCAATCGACACGCGTCCTTCCAGTTATAGTGTGACTTTAAGTCGTTGGAGTCCGTCGAGACTTTGGTGAGAGTTTGCAAAATCACAATAAAAGGCGGAACAAGTCATCAAGATTCGGGTTTCACCCCTAACTTAACGACTATGTTTCCTGTTTTGATGAAGTAGAGGGAAAATTTGCGTCGAAGTACGGATTTCACTCCTGTTTCAACTCAAATTCTCGTGTTTATAATAGCAATTCGAACGAGGGGTCTGGTTGAGAGTTTGCGGTTTTCACACCTAATCTTAACCAGATCATTCGCTTGTATGCGTAGCCAGCCTTAGGAAAGGCTGGTCTTGCGCGGAACTGTAGTATGCGATGTTCACGCAAGAGTGTATAGTGCAGCGAGTTCGAGCGAGAAATAACGAGTAAGCTCGTACAAAACCCATACCGGGTATGCACAAGTCGGTCTGTTGGTACTTAGACTATAGACTAGGTCGTTTCTAAGACATCGACCCGGACTAGGTCGAGTCTTGACTAATTCCCTATAGTTATGGCTCTGATACCAATCTGTCACACCCCAACCGATGACGGAAACATCGGGGCATGGCACTGAGCGAAACAGATTGTCAAGAGAGATTCCATAACAACTAGATTACCAGATAGTTAATATTATGTCCCATACCATAACCTACCAAGCAATCAAATTATTACAGACATAGATATCCTCAAAACAAATCATGTTCCGACAACTCAGATTTAAATAAAAATAAATTGTCTTTGTTGGTTTCTAGACTCCCCTAAGCTCGTTTCCATCAAATAGCAAGCAAGCATCCTAAACACATGTCACATATGTTAAAATAGAGGTCAATACACATAGTGTAAAGGTGAGCATACAACGTATAACCAGCATAACCAGCATGTACAACGTATAATGTGAAGCATGAAAGTTATCGACAAAGATCTTATCAATACCAATGACTGCGATTTGACTACGAGTAGCAAGTGCACATCACATGTTCACCACTGCGAACACATGAAGCATTGTCCTTAACAACCCCTGAGTGAACAGGTGCTAAGTCCAAACTATAGTACTATCGTTGCTAAGGCAGGTAGACAACAATCAATGTGTAAACATAACAAACAGGCATTCATCGAGTCACCTATAACATGCATTAGTGGTCAGCGTATAAATAGTATTTGCGTTGTGTGTCGATGTGTTTTAGAATAAGTAACGTATGTAACACCCAAAAGTGCTTAGAGCAAAAAGGGATCGAGTATACTCACAGCGATGGAAGTTAATGGATTGAAGGGAGCGCTAGAGTTAGGTTAGCCTGATCAGAACGATAGCATAAGCGATAAGCGGTACGTAAAACGGTGCAAGTGAAACAAGTGTCGAGTGGTCATCCGGTCGGATGGCAATCCGAACAGATGGCCATTCGATCGGACGTCAATCCGTTCGGATGGCCATTCGGGCGGATTGACACTCGTTTGGGATGGATGTGTTTGTATGATGGCTTTGAAGTTTTCATTGTAGCATTTTGAAAACAGAGAAGTATCTCTACCTTTCAGGTCGTTCAATCGAACGACAGTTTGATCGGATGACGATCCGTCCGGCGAGGTATTTCTCAGAGAACAACTTCACTTCAGGATTATCATCCAATCGGATGGTCTACCGATCGGGTGGCAACCTGTTAGAATTGAACATGTTGGAAATTGTTTAAGTATGAGATCCTCAAGTGCAATCCGATCGGATTGCAGTTCGATCGGATGGCAATCCGATCGGATTGCAGTTCGATCGGATGGCAATCCGATCGGACAGCGATCCGTCCCGCGATCTGATCCTTTTTGCAACTTGAAGATTCGCTAAGTTTGGAAAGTTTTGCGGTTGATTAAGACGGTATGACAACGTGCTAAACAACAGTAACCCCATCATGGCCCAAGTTATCCGATCGAACAGGAATCACCCTAGTCCGATCAGCTTACTGGCTCATGATGGTGGTTCATGTTTAACCCGAAATCAGTTGTCCCTTAGATAGAAATCAGATCTTGAACCGACACTTCACTAAGAATGAGTAGAAGATCAGAACAAGCTCCGATTCTATCGGTTTTGAGTGCCTTGAGTGTAAAAGAGTTGAAAAAACTTGGATAAGTATCTTTTAATCCTTTTATATTTGAAAATGTTCAGATCTTTGTTTATTCATGTGGAAATCTTTTGGACCTAAGTTGTTCATGGTGGAATGAGGCCAAAACTTGAAGTTCATAAGAACTCCATGATGACATCACCCTAGAACACCTCAAATCCATTGTTTTCACGGTTAAAAGTTAAGATTCAAAGGTGAAAACGATGAAGGAGTGCGTGTAGATCATAGAAGTACAAGATTTAGGTTGAAAACTTACAAGAATCGCGAGAAATCAAGGGAAAGAAGGCTTGAGTGTGTCTGGTCGAGTGGGAGAGCTGTCACGTCAAATGATGTGACAAGAGGGGTATTTATAGGGTTTCCAAAAGAGGAAAGTGCTGAAGTGACAGATTGGTCACCGATCGGATGGCAATCCGATCGGATGGCAACCCGATCAGATGGCCACTCGATCGGTTGGCTATTCGATCAAGGTGAGTTTTGTCGTTTTGATTCGCTTGTTGTGCGTTGCGATGCGATTTGAGTGAGCGATGCGATAGTATTACCCAATAGTCACACAAATAACTTAACTACTATATCTAACATACAATCACTATAAATAACTTGCGTTTAGCGTTTGCGATTAGAGTGCGATGCGATTGAATTGCGATTGCAATTAACACCTCAACATAAACATAACATGCACAAGTAACACATAATAAGCACACACACGTAAAACAATAACCATAACCTATAATTCGGGTTGCGAATGCGATGCGATAAATCGATTAGCGATTAATTATGCGATTAAACCTTGATTATTAACAAGTACTCCACATAATACAATAATGTGATTAAAATAAAGATTTGATTACAAGTCAAAGAACTCAAATCAGTAATTAAGCAAAGAGTGACAGATCGCAATTAGCAATCTTTTCTTCCTTTGACTTCAATCTTGACTTTGACTTTGACTTTACAAAAGTGGGTTGTTACAGCCTCCCCTACTTTAGGATATTTCGTCTCGAAATTTAAGAAGTAGGCGTAACGAATAGTTGCGGGTACTTCGCCTTCATGTCACTTTCGAGTTCCCAGGTAAACTCGGCGCCTCGTTTGCCTTCCCAGCGAACCTTCACAACGGGAATGCGCGAGCATCTGAGCACCTTGGTTTCTCGTCCCATGATCTCGACAGGCATTTCCACGAAGTGTAATGTTCCGTCCACTTGTAAATCCTCGAGAGGGACATGTAATTCCTGGTCGGCTAGACACTTTCTGAGGCTCAAAACGTGGAAAGTCGGGTGAACATTACTTAGTTCCTCCGGTAGTTCGAGTCTGTTGGCCACTTTGCCAATCCTTTCTAGAATTTTAAAGGGTTCAACATATCGAGGCGGGAGCTTTCCTTTCTTCCCGAATCTGATTACCCCCTTCCAAGGTGCAACCATTAGGAGTACGTGATCGCCAACGTCAAATTCAAGGGGCTTGCGGCGTCTATCGGCGTAACTTTTCTGTCGGCTCCGAGCTTTCAGCAGATTGTCCCAAATTTGGAGGATTTTGTCAGTCGTTTCTTGTAATAGCTCAGGACCGGTAATTTGCGCGTCTCTGATCTCGTGCCATACAATAGGCGATCAACACTTTCTTCCGTATAATGCCTCAAATGGTGCCATTTGGATGCTAGAGTGATAACTGTTATTGTATGAGAATTCGACTAAAGGTAAGTGCGTGTCCCAATTAGCACCGAAATCTATGACACACGAGCGAAGCATGTCTTCAAGAGTACGAATCGTGCGTTCAGTCTGACCGTCGGTCTGTGGATGGAAAGCGGTACTTAGATAGAGGGTAGTACCGAGAGCAGATTGGAACGTTTCCCAAAGACGCGAGGTAAACTGACCATCGCGGTCAGAGATGATGTCACGAGGCGTCCCGTGTCGATAGATGACCTCGCTGGTGTAGATTCGTGCTAATCGTTCTACCTTATAGTCTTCTCGTATCGGTAGAAAGTGAGCAGATTTAGTGAGACGGTCAACGATAACCCAGATGCTGTCGTGACCTAATGGCGTGCGCGGAAGTTTCGTTATGAAATCCATAGCTATACTCTCCCATTTCCACAAAGAGATCTCGGGTTGTACGAGTAAGCCAGAGGGTCTTTGGTGCTCAGCCTTGACTTTCGAACAAGTCAGGCACTTCAAAACATAGATTGCGATATCCTTCTTCATGCCCGGCCACCAGTACTTGTAGCGCATGTCCTAGTACATCTTGTCGGCACCAGGATGAATAGAATACTGAAATTTGTGAGCTTCGTCCATCAGAAGTTGTCGTAAATTGGTGCGCTTGGGAATCCAAATTCGGTCTAGATAATAAAAGATACCATTCGATTTATTCTCCAGTTGAGCGCCATCGTTTAGAATCCTTTCCTTCTTCAAAGTGCGTTCAGTAAAACTAGCATGTTGAGTGTCGCGTATCAGAGTTTTGAGGTTATGTTAGGCTTGGATGTTACGGGCGCTATGCAGATAGCTTCGTCGGCTGAGAGTATCGGCGACGATGTTTGCTTTGCCTGGGTGGTAACGGATCTCACAGTCGTAATCGTTGAGGAGTTCTACCCACCGGCGTTGACGCATATTTAGTTCCTTTTGGTCAAAGATATGTTATAGGCTCCTAAGATCGGTGAAGATCGTACACTTGGTACCATAAAGGTAGTGTCGCCAAATCTTTAACGCAAAAACAACTGCGCTAAGCTCTAGGTCGTGTGTGGTGTAGTTCTTCTCGTGGATCTTGAGATGTCGAGAGGCGTACGCGATAACCTTGTCTTGTTGCATGAGAACACAACCGAGACCGAGGTTAGAGGCATCGCAGTAGACTACGAAATCGTCGTTTTCGTCGGGAAGTGAGAGCACGGGAGCATTGCAAAGCATTGCTTTGAGAGCTTGAAAGGCTTCCTCTTGTTTAGTTCCCCAAACAAAAGGTTTGTCCTTGTGTGTAAGCGAGGTAAGCGGTACAGCGATTCTAGAGAAACCTTCGATGAATTGGCGGTAGTAGCCTGCTAGTCCGAGAAAAGAGCGGACTTCAGACGGGTTCTTGGGTGTAACCCAACTCTTAACTGATTCAATATTCGCAGGATCGACATGAATACCTTGACTATTGACAATGTGACCCAAGAATTGGACCTCCTCCAGCCAAAATTCGCACTTGGAGAACTTGGGATAGAGACGGTTTCCCTGGAGTAACTCAAGAACCAAACATAGATGTTGCGAGTGTTCGGATTTTGACTTGGAATAGATCAGGATATCATCGATGAATACGAGGACAAAGCGGTCAAGGAAGGGTTTGCACACACGATTCATTAGATCCATAAAAACTGCGGGAGCGTTGGTCAAACCAAAAGGCATGACAAAAAACTCGTAGTGACCGTATGAGGCTCGAAAAGCGGTTTTGGGTGTGTCCTCTTCTTGAATTCGTAGTTGATGATAGCCTGAGCGTAGATTGATCTTTGAAAAACACGTAGCACCTTGTAACTGATCAAACAAATCATCGATTCGAGGCAAGTGATATCGAATCTTGATGGTAATCATATTCAATTCCTGTAGTCGATGCACATCCGGAATGACCCGTCCTTTTTGACGAAAAGGACTGGTGCGCCCCAAGGATAGGTGCTAGGGCTAATAAAGCCTCTATCAAGTAGTTCATGGAGCTGACTCGAAAGTTCGCGCATTTCAGAAGGAGCGAGTTGATAAGGCGCTCTGGCAACAGGATTTGCTCCAGGAATGAGGTCGATTCGGAAATCGATATCACGGGTTGGAGGTAAACCAGGTAGATCTTCAGGGAATACGTTGGGTAATTCACAAACTACAGGAACGTCTTTTACTCTGGGATTACCTTTCTTTTCCTTCTCCGCTACTACGATGTGTGCCAAGAAAGCTTGGTATTCCTTGCGGAGACACTTGCTAGCTTGGACACACGTCATGAGTTGTAATCTCTTCAAAACGACTTCACCATAGACACACAATTGATCACCATTCGCGAGGGAGAAATGGATCATCTTATCGAAGCAAACAATTTCAGCATGATTCTCCCGAAGGAAATCCATGCCTACTATGACATCAAAGCTACCGAGTTGCATCGAAATGAGATTAATCGAGAAAATGTGACCGTTGAGATCGAGAGTACAGTCACGCAGAACAGAACAGACGGTGACGGTTCTTCCAGTGGCAACTTCAACATCGAATGTCGAGGGGAGATGGGCGCGCTTACGATTAAGGAGCTTTTCGAATTCGAACGATACAAAACAGTTATCGGATCCAGTATCAAATAAACACGAAGCATATATACAATTAATGAGAAACGTGCCATTAACCACGTTGTTGTCTGCCTGAGCATGGCGGTCGTTGATGTTGAAGACGCACCCGCGGGCTGGTTGCTGCTACTGCGGCTGTTGCTGCTGTTGCTAGGGCTCTTGTTTCACTACTCTGTTGGGGCACATGTTTGCAAAGTGGTTGGGATCACCAAATGCAAAGCAAGCTCGATCGTGAGCTGCGGGTGCAGGAGCTGCTTGATGGCCTTGAGGAGCCGGGAGAAGAGCTTGTGGTGCAGGAGCTTGACGTTGAGCTGGAGCTAGAGTTTGACGTGAACCAGTACGGCAGTTTGCGATGAAGTGGCCGTACATGTTGCAGTGAACACAGAACCGGCATGCGATACCAACCGGGTGATGATAGGTACAAGTAGGGCAGAACGGGTGTGGTCCAGTGTATGCACGCTTTACTGGCTGTGCATTTGCCACAGGCGCCGCTACTTGGCGGTGTTGAGGCTGTGGTTGGGCAGGTACTGTTTGGAGTGAGGCAGCAGTAACTGCACTGTTCTTGTTGCTGGAAATGCTGTTGTTCTTCCTCTTGCGACGTGAGATCTTTGAAGACTGCGGTCCGGTGGTAGTTTCAACAGGTGTAGCAGTTGTGGCTTGATGCAGATTCTTGGAAGCTTTGTCAAAATAACCAGCCCTGACTCACTTATCTTTGATCTCAGTGACGAACAGGTAGGTTTCCTCGATTGTTGTTGTCTTTGCAGCTTGAACAAAATCTGTGACACAATCCGGCAGAGCATGGATATACTTCTTGATTGTGATTTCGGGGGTAGTTACCTGACCCGGGCAGATGATACTCAACTGCTTGAAGTGAGCAGTTAAACCAGCATTATCTCTACCATCCTGCTTAATGTGCCAGAATTCATCCTCGAGCTTTTGGAGTTCATGGGGAGGACAGAACTCTTGCGTCATGATGTTCTTCAACTCGTCCCACGATAATCCGAAAGCTGCATTGTTTCCTCATTTGTTCCTCTCAGCCGTCCACCAATCAAGAGTGCGGGATTGGAAGACGCTGGTAGCATTGACAGTGCGGAGGTCTTCTGGACAGCCACTTTGGCGCAGGGTGACTTCGATCAAATCAAACCATTGAAACATGGCCGTAGGCCCGTCTTCGCCGGTAAATTCTTTCGGTCCGCAGGCTTTGAACTGCTTGAAACTAAAAGTAGCTTTAGGAGATTTTGTACTGGATTCTTCCGAGGACTTGCTAGCATTTTCGTTTAGCTCACTAACGATCTGTGGAATGACTTTCACGATCTGACTTGCGACGAGAGAAGCGAGTCGCTTGTCAGCTTGCTTGAGTCTAGCAGCGCGAGAGTGAAGTGATCCAGATGACGACATTGTCTATAACAGACATCGCCATAGGACTCAAACTCAATTTCGATTAATCCTAGTATAGTCTAGCGATTTACCATAAAGCTCAGGAACACAATCATTCACAAATTCACGTAGGCACATAATCACAGGATCACATAAACACATAAGCACGTAAGCTAACCTGAGCATATATTTTGCACTTATTTACCTATCCTTCACAACAGTGCATAGCGATTAAGTATAGCGATTAGGTATAGCGATTGCGATTAGCGAGTAGCGATTCATTGGCGCGTGGTGTGAATTGTGTGTGGCTTGGGCGGAGCGAGAAGCATGAAATCGAAACCATCAGTACCACCGTACTGTTTATCTCAAAACGCTAACAAATAAGCATATAAAAACACATAAAATTCCTCATAAAAGCGATAAATCACAGAGTCAGCGGCGGCACATCTAGAATCGAAACACATAAAATCGGGAGCAGATTGTCTGCGGCTCGATAGACATCGACTACCCAAAGTGATCCGACTATTCACAAGGACTCTAAATTGCACACTAGGGCCTTCTGGACTGTGCTCTTGCCTCAATCTGGGCAATCGACACGCGTCCTTCCAGTTATAGTGTGACTTTAAGTCGTTGGAGTCCGTCGAGACTTTGGTGAGAGTTTGCAAAATCACAATAAAAGGCGGAACAAGTCATCAAGATTCGGGTTTCACCCCTAACTTAACGACTATGTTTCCTGTTTTGATGAAGTAGAGGGAAAATTTGCGTCGAAGTACGGATTTCACTCCTGTTTCAACGCAAATTCTCGTGTTTATAATAGCGATTCGAATGAGGGGTCTGGTTGAGAGTTTGCGGTTTTCACACCTAATCTTAACCAGATCATTCGCTTGTGTGCGTAGCCAGCCTTTGGAAAGGCTGGTCTTGCGCGGAACTGTAGTATGCGATGTTCGCGCAAGAGTGTATAGTGCAGCGAGTTCGAGCGAGAAATAACGAGTAAGCTCGTACAAAACCCATACCGGGTATGCACAAGTCGGTCTGTTGGTACTTAGACGATAGACTAGGTCATTTCTAAGACATCGACCCGGACTAGGTCGAGTCTTGCCTAATTCCCTATAGTTATGGCTCTGATACCAATCTGTCACACCCCAACCGATGACGGAAACATCGGGGCATGGCACTGAGCGAAACAGATTGTCAAGAGAGATTCCATAACAACTAGATTACCAGATAGTTAATATTATGTCCCATACCATAACCTACCAAGCAATCAAATTATTACAGACATAGATATCCTCAAAACAAAACATGTTCTGACAACTCAGATTTAAATAAAAATAAATTGTCTTTGTTGGTTTCTAGACTCTCCTAAGCTCGTTTCCATCAAATAGCAAGCAAGCATCCTAAACACCTGTCACATACGTTAAAATAGAGGTCAATACACATAGTGTAAAGGTGAGCATACAAGTTTAATAGTATAGTAGAGTTCGAAATCGTTTACGCATAACCAACATGTACAACGTATAATGTGAAGCATGTAAGTTATCGACAACGATCCTATCAATACCAATGACTGTGATTTGACTGCGAGTAGCGAGTGCGCATCACATGTTCACCACTGCGAACACGTGAAGTATTGTCCTTAACAACCCCTGAGTGAACAGGTGCTGAGTCCAAACTATAGTACTATCGTTGCTAAGGCAGGTAGACAGCAATCAATGTGTAAACATAACAAACAGGCATTCATCGAGTCACGTATAACATGCATTATTGGTCAGCGTATAAATAGTATTTGCGTTGTGTGTCGATGTCTTTTAGAATAAGTAACGTATGTAACACCCAAAAGTGCTTAAAGCAAAAAGGGATCGAGTATACACACAGCGATGGAAGTTAATTAATTGAAGGGAGCGCTAGAGTGAGGTTAGCCTGATCAGAATGATAGCATAAGCGATTAGCGGTATGTAAAACGGTGCAAGTGAAACAAGTGTCGAGTGGTCATCCGGCCGGATGGCAATCCGAACGGATGGCCATTCGATCGGATGTCAATCCGTTCAGATGTCAATCCGTTTGGATGGTCATCTGTTCGGATGGTCATCCGTTCGGATGGCCATTCGGGCGGATTGACACTCGTTTGGGATATATGTATTTGTATGATGGCTTTGAAGTATTCGTTGTAGCATTTTGAAAACAAATAAGTATCTCTACCTTGCAGGTCGTTCGATCGAACGGCAGTTCGATCGGATGACGATCCGTCCGGTGAGGTATTTCTCAGAGAACAAGTTCACAGCAGGATTATCATCCAATCGGATGGTCTACCGATCGGATGGAAACCTGTTAGAATTGAACATGTTGGAAATTGTTTAAGTATGAGATCCTCAAGTGCAATCCGATCGGATTGCGGTTCGATTGGATGGCAATCCGATCGAACGGCGATCCGTCCCGTGATCTGATCCTTTTTGCAACTTGAAGATTTGCTAAGTTTGGAAAGGTTTGCGGTTGATTGAGACGGTATGAAAACGTGCTAAACAACAGTAACCCCATCATGACCCAAGTTATCCGATCGAACAGGAATCACCCTAGTCCGATCAACTTACCAGCTCGTGATGGTGGTTCATGTTTAACCCGAAATCAGTTGTCCCTTTGATAGAAATCAGATCTTGAACCAACACTTCACTAAGAATGAGTAGAAGATCAGAACAAGCTCTGATTCTATCGGTTTTGAGTGCCTTGAGTGTAAAATAGTTGAAAGAAAGTTGGATAAGTATCTTTAAATTCTTTTATCCTTGAAAATGTTCAGATCTATGCAAGATCTTTATTTATTCATGTGGAAATCTCTTGGATCTGAGTTGTTCTTGGTGGAATGAGGCCAAAACTTGAAGTTCATAAGAACTCCATGATGACATCACCCTAGAACACCTCAAATCCACTGTTTTCACGGTTAAAAGTTAAGATTCAAAGGTGAAAAAGATGAAGGAGTGTGTGTAGATCATAGAAGTACAAGATTTAGGTTGAAAACTTACAAGAATCGCGAGAAATCAAGCGAAAGAAGGCTTGAGTGCGTCTGGTTGAGTGGGAGAGCTGTCACTTCAAATAATGTGACAAGAGGGTTATTTATAGGGTTTCCAAAAGAGGAAAGTGCTGAAGTGATGGATTGGTCACCGATCGGATGGCAACCCGATCGGATGGCCACTCGATCGGTTGGCCACTCGATCAAGGTGTTCGGCGTGCTGAGTTTTGTCGTTTTGATTCGCGTGTTGTGCGTTGCGATGCGATTTGTGTGAGCGATGCGATAGTATTACCCAATAGTCACACAAATAACTTAACTACTATATCTAACATACAATCACTATAAATAACTTGCGTTTAGCGTTTGCGATTAGAGTGTGATGCGATAGAATTGCGATTACGATTAATACCTCAACATAAACATAACATGCACAAGTAACACATAATAAGCACACACACGTAAAATAATAACCATAACCTATAATTCGGGTTGCGAATGGGATGCGATAAATCGATTAGCGATTAATTATGCGATTAAACCTCGATTATTAACAAGTACTCCACATAATACAACTAAAGCGATTAAAATAAAGATTTGATTACAAGTCAAAGAAGTCAAATCAGTAATTAAGCAAGGATTGATAAATCGCAATTATCAATCTTTTCTTCCTTTGACTTCAGTCTTGACTTTGACTTTGACTTTCCAAAAGTGGGTTGTTACAACATGTGGAGCCTAATACAAACAATTGCAATTAATGAAGGAAGAGAAAATGGTTGGCCATGGGGGCGTGTCCAGCGGACACGGGGCCGTGGCCGGGCTTCTGTTCAGGCTATAAATAGGGGTGCTTGGCTCACTTCAAAAGCATCCCTTGGCAAACCACCTCTCTCCCACTTTGACACCACTCCACCACCACTACAACACCCACATCCACCACCATCATCCATCATCCACCTTAGAGTGTGTGTAGTAGTATCGGGATCCAAGATTGATCGTAAGAGTTCTTGTCAATCAAAGGCCATGTTTGGCTAAGTCTCTTATATCACTTGGTGAAGACAAGCATTTAATGTATTACTTTTGATTTTTAATCTTTTCGCACTTTTTATTTGGTTTTGTATTAATGACTTTAATAACTAGTTTCTTATGTTGAAGGTGAAACTTCTTTATCATTTGTCCGTGGTGTCTTGGCATTACTTTAATGTCTATATAAAGTAAAAGATTTTCACCATTCATATCTCTACGGTCTATATAGAGATATGTTGGCTACCTGGTCAGGGGTTAAGGGAATGGTTTAGTAAGGTTCTTGCCTTGTTCAGTGTATAGATCCTGCAACGACTTGGGTCAAGCTTACTAAGACCTCCTTCAATACCCACTGGTATTGGATGGCGGGGGTGTGAATGGCTTAATCCCCTCATATGTAAACTATTATTAATACATTAAACCGGCTACTTGGGATTGTATCCCTGCTGACTCAAACCACTTAGCCGAGGGTAACGTCGCCTTCAAAAGAGGGGCCTACCACTTTTCGCATTAATAACTTAATTAATTATCTTTCAATATTCCGACCCTTTGGGATGGTATCCTTGCTGACTCAAACCACTGGGTTGAGGGTAACGTCACCTTCAAAAGAGGGGCCTACTACTATAACTAAGATAATCTATTAAAAAGTGCAAAAGTGCGGAAATCATCAAAGGATACATTAAAGGCGAGTCAGATCCAAGTGATTCATCTTGTCTATCTATTTTTATTTTTATTTTTAATTTTCAGCATTTTTAGTTTTTATTTTTCATGTTTAAAACCTTTTCCAAAAATTTTAGATTGATTAGACGTTGAGGATAAACCGGTATTAAAAGCTCTTGTGTCCTTGGACGACCTCGGTATCTTACCAACGCTATACTGCGCTCACGATGGGTGCACTTGCCCGTGTGTGTGTTTAGTGTTAGTAGAATATCGTGTTTTATAAATTTAAAACTTGACTAATGCGTAAAATGGGCTTAAAATATTAATAAAAATATATTACACCTAACGCACACCAACAGCCAGAAATTCCTGTCTGGAAATGGGAGAGCATCGCTATGGATTTTATCACCAAACTCCATCGTACGTCTACTGGTCATGACAGTATTTGGGTGATCGTTGATCGATTGACCAAATCGGCTCATTTTCTTCCCATTCGTGAAGATTTCAAAGTCAAGAAATTGGCTAGAATCTACACTGATGAGATCATTTGTCGTCATGGTATCCCGTTGACATCATTTCCGATCGTGATGGTCGCTTTACGTCCCGTCTTTGGCAAACCTTTCAATCTGCTATGGGCACTGTTCTAAACCTTAGCACCATTTTCCATCCTCAGTTAGACGGTCAAATCGAGCGTACTATCCAAACCTTATAGGATATGCTCTACTCATGCGTAATCGATTTTGGTGGCAACTGGGACTCACACTTGCCTTTGATCGAATTCTCATACAACAACAGTTATCACGCGAGTATTCAAATGGCACCATTCGAAGCATTGTATGGTCGCAAGTGTCATTCGCCTATTTGTTGACACGAGATTGGTGAAGCTCAAATCACTGGTCCCGAGTGTAACACCCCGACTTTTTGAGTTCAAAGTCAAAGTACAAGTCAAGGTCAACATTAGGTTTACGTTCAGATCTGACATTTCTGGCTTAACTATTGCTTGTACTCGCAGACTCAATAATCGATATGTGTTAATTAACGCTATTTGAAGCTACGATTGATTTAATATGTGAAGTAACAATACGATAAACGTAACTAAACGCTAATCTACTAAATACTATCTCATCGCTATCACATCACAGTCGCATTGCAAACGCAAGACGCTATTATCGGTATTTGTATTATTATGTGTGTGTGAACTTATGTCCTTACTTGTGTGTGCCTAATATATGTTTTTGGATGTTAATCGCAAACGCAATCGCAACTCTATTACATCGCACTCTCATCGCAAACTCGAAACACATGATGTACTTTTATGCATTTAGTTTGTGTATGATGACATGTATGTAGTTATGTTATTTGTGTAAATAATGTGTAATACTATCGCATCGCTTACTCGCAATTCGCTCAAATGCAACGCAACGCTCAACGCACAAATGGAAGTCAGAAACTAACTCACACATCCTACCGGATGACCATACGATCGGATGGCCGTCCGATCAAAAGGCCATCCGACCCATTACTCTGCACCGCCTTTTCTCCTCTCACACTATAAATACCCCTCCTGTCACATCACTATTCATTGATGTGACATCTCCCTCCGACCCGCGCACTCTCAGCCACTTTTCTACCGATTTCTCACGATTCTTGTAAGTTTTCACTCTAAATCTTGTACTTCTATCATCTACACACACTTTCTCATCACCCTCACTAACAAATCACAACTTCTCACCGTGAAATCTTTGGATTTGGGCTGTTCTAAGGTGACGTCATCATGGAGTTCTTATGAACATTGAAGTGTGACCTCATCTCATCAAGAACGGTTCAGATCTAAAGGATTTCCACATGTTTTTACACTGATTTCAACTAAATCTAAGCATAATCAAAGTGTTTCAAACTTTTCTTCAAACATTCTTCACTTTTCACTCAAACCTTGATGGAATCTGGACTCGTTCGAGTGTTCTACTTATTCTCTGGTGGAGAACCAATCCGAGAACAGATTCTACCGAACAGACGACTGATTTCCGGGTTGAATATGAAACTCCGTCAAGAACAGTTAGCTCGGATCGAACGGGGTGATTCCCGTCCGAGCGGATGAGTTGGACTTGATGAGATTTCCGTTGTTAACACGTCATCGTACCGTCTCGGTTCAACCGCAAAACTTTTCAACTTAACTCATTTTACAAAGTGTTCAAACCAAACAGTGGCTCACCCGAATAGCCATCGGATCGGATCACCCTCCGATCGAATGGCTATTCGACCAGGTGACTTGTGATTTCAACACTTAATGATTTTCCAAAAATCCAAATAAAATCAGTTTCCAAACAAATTATCATCCGACCGAACGGCCATCCGTCCGGATGACCTGATATATAGAAACATTTCTCGTTTTTCAAAATGCTGCAACGAAAACTTCAAATTTCAAACATTCACAACACACTCCATCGGACAACCCTCCTACCGAATGGTCATCCGTCCGGGCTGTCATCCGACCGGACCACCATCCTCTCACTTATTTCTCCGACGCACTGTCTAACGCACTGTTCAACGCTTACACTATCGTTCTCTGATCAGGCTAACCTCTCAAGCACTCCCTTCAATCCAAGACTGTGTTTATTTATTAAATACGATCTGTGAGTATACTCGATCCCTTTTTGCTTAATTCACTTTTGGGTGTTACATACGTTACTTATATTAAATCACAATCGACACACAACGCAAACACTTTTTATATGCTAACCGCACTCGCATGCTATACGTGTTATTCGATGAATGCTAGTATGTTATGTTTACACAGTGATTGTTGCCTAACACCTTAGCAATGATAGTACTATAGTTTGGACTCAGCACCTGTCGTGGACAAGGGTTGTTAAGGGCTTTTCTTCACGTGTCACAGTGGTGATACGTGTTGCGCATTCTACAACTCGCAGTCATGTCTGTGCATATTTCATTGTCGATAACTTACTTGCTTCACTTTTCTACGTATTACATGCTGGTTGCGCGTAAATTGCTTTCGCTACTTTTATACTATTAAACTTGTATTCTCACCTTTACACTATGTGTATCGACTTTATTTTAACGTATGTGACAGGTGTTTAGGATGCTTTTATTTGCTGGATGTCATGGAATCAAGATTAGGTGGTCTAGAAACCCACGAATAAACTTATGAGTTGTCGGAACAATATTTGTCTTTGAGAACACTAAGTTTGTAATAACTGTTTTATTTAATATGTTGTGGTATGGGACATGACGTTAAATATTTGGTAATTATAGTTGTTATGGATTCTCCTGGACAATCTGTTTCGCTCAGTGTCGCGCCCCGATGTTTCCGCCATCGGTTGGGGTGTGACAGATTGGTATCAGAGCTATAACTATAGGGAATTAGGCAAGACACGACCTAGTCCGGGTCGATGTCTTAGAATTGACCTAGTCTATAGTCTAAGTACCAACAGATTGCCTTGTGCGAACTCAGTAGGGGTTCTGCGTGAGCCTACTTCTATTACTTACTCTCGAACTTTCGAAAACTAACCAGCTTTTCCTAAGGCTGGCACCTCGCACACACGATTTTCGAAAATATTCGAGTGATTTGATCAAGATTAGGCGTGAAAACCGTAAACTCTCGATAAAATCACTCACTCGACACACAATTTTTATTAATAAAACACGAGAATTTGCGTTGAGTCAGGAGTGAAATCCATATCTCGACAAAATTCTCCATCTCTACCTCGTGATTTTATCACCCAACCAGGAATAAAGTTGTTAAGTTAGGGGTGAAACCCGCATCTTAACGACATATTTCGCTCTATATTTTGGTTTTACAAAACTCTCACCAAAGTCTCGATGGGTTCCAACGACTAGGGTCACGTAATGGCTGAAAGGATGCGTGTCGTTCACCTGAATTGAGGCGAGAGCACGGTCTATTAAGCCAACGCGTGTACTCGAAGTCCTTGAGATTAGTCGAATCACTTTGGGTAGTCAAGTCTAGCACACCCGAGACATCCTATTTTCAAGCTGCAACACCGATTTTACGCTTTATCGTTTTTTTGTGTTTCGATTCTGAGAACGCAACCGCTGACCCTATGAATATTCGATTTTATGTGTTTTACGTGGTTTTAATTGTTTATGTGTTTTGGGATTTTTGGAGACTTATTCGTTTTTCGCTCATCGCTTTAGTAAACGCGCATGACACGCACTGCTAATTGTATCTCAAAACGTTAACAAATCACAGACTTTCACACATTATGTTACTCACTTACGCTACTCCCTATCGCTACTCGCTCTCGCGACTCTCGATCACTTTTCGCAACTTTGAATGATAAGGGAACACGTTCGCAATGTGAAGGTGAATACGTGTAATATAGGTAGGTGAATACGTGCAAAATAGGAAGGTGAATACGTGCAAAATACGTGCTTACGTGGACTACGTACTTATGTGCTTCTGTACTTATGTGCTTCTGTGCTTCTGTGCTTCTGTGCTTCTGTGCTTATGTGGATTATGTGCCTACGTGACTACGTGCCTAAGTGATTGATGTGTTCCTAAGCTTTATAAGTACGTTGGTTAAACACTGTATGGCGAGATTTGAGTGTATCGTATGAATCCTATGATGATGTCTGTTGCAGACAATGTCGTCATTCGGTTCGCACACCTCCCACGCTACTCGCCGCAACCACGCTGACAAACGCATCGCATCGCTAGTCGCCAAGGAAATGGCCAAGGTCATTCCTCAAATCATTAGCGAAATCAATGAAGTCGCCAGCAAGTCCTCTGAGGAATCAAAGACCAACTCGCCTCGCGCGACTTTTGGCATCAAGCAATTTAAAGCTTCTGGACCCAAAGACTTCACTGAGGAAGATGGGCCGAGTGCAATGTTCCAATGGTTCGACTCGATTGAAGTCACTCTTCATCAAAGCAGATGTCCAGATAACCTCCGCACTGTTAACGCTACTGGGGTCTTCCAGTCTAGGGCACTGGAATGGTGGACAGCAGAGCGCAACAGGCGTGGAAACGACGCAGCCTATGGACTTTCTTGGGAGGAATTCAAGGAAGTCATGATGAAGAATTTTGTCCCCCACATGAACTCCAGAAGCTGGAAGACGAGTTCTGGCACATCAAGCAAGAGGGTGGCGACAATGCTGGTCTTACTGCTCGCTTTAAACAGCTCAGCATCATCTGCCCTGGCCAAGTCTAAACTCCCGACATCACAATCAAGAAATACATTTGCGCTTTACCTGATTGTGTTGTCAATTTTGTCTAAGCAGCCAAGACTACTGATGTGTGTAAAATGCAACATATAAATTACATCAAATGAGGCATAAAACTAACCCTTTTTAAGTACTAATATTGGAAAAAGAGTGTTTTTGTCTTCATTTTGTATTTTCAGGATTAAATGAGCTCAAAAACACAAAAGAAGCAAAAAGACAGCTAAATCCAACATAAATACAAGAAAAGGAACATAAGTGGACTGCCCGACCCCTCAACGGCATCTTCCCAAGCAAAATAGAGAAGGCAGAAGACTGAACACGCCCCGTGCTCAGCCAGCACGGGGCCGTGCCCAAGAAGCAGCAGAAAAGACAAACCTATAGAAGCTTCTATTGCCCACCACGGGCCGTGCCCAGCGAACACGGGGGCGTGGCGAAAGTACAGCAGGCACATTAATTGTAATTGCGAATTACAATTAATGAAGAGAGAGAGAGTGTCAGACAGGCACGGGGCCGTGTCCAGCGGACACGGGGCCGTGCCCAGCCTTCTGTTCAGCATATAAATAGGAGTGCTTGGTTTCATTTCAACTCATCCCTTGGCACACCACCTCTCTCACACTTCATCCACCACCCACCACCACCATTACACCATCATCCACCACCATCATCCATTGTCCATCGTAGAGTGTGTGAGTCGTCTCGGGATCCAAGATTGATCGTAAGAGTTCTTGACAATCAAGGCCATGTTTGCCTAAGTCTCTTACATCACTTGGTGAAGACAAAGTATCTAGTATAATACTTTTTATTTCTAATCTTTTGCACTTTTTATTTGGTTTTGTATTAATGACTTTAATAACTAGTTACTTATGTTGAAGGTGATCTTTCCTTATCGTTTGTCCGTGGTGTCTTGGCATTATTTTACTGTCTATATAAAATAAAAGATTTTCACCATTCATATCTCCACGGTCTATATGGAGGTATGTTGGCTACCTGGTCGGGGGTTAAGGGAATGGTTTGGTAAAGGTCTTGCCATTGTTCAGCGTTTAGAGGTCCTGCAATGGACCTGGGTCAAATTTAGTAGGACCTCCTTCAATACTTCACGGTATTGGATGGCGGGGGTCCAAACTCTTTGATCCCCTCATAAGTTAACTACTATTAATACTATAACCCGGCTATTTAGGACTGTATCCCTGCTGACTCAGACTACTTAGCCGAGGGTAACGTCACCGCCAAAAGCGGGGCCTACCACAATATTGCATTAATAACTTAATTCATTATCTTCCAATAATCCACCCTTTTAGGATTGTATCCTTGCTGACTCAAACTACTGGGGTGAGGGTAACGCCACCTTCAAAAGAGGGGCCTACTACAATAACTAAGATAATCTCTTAATTATGTGCAAAAGTGCGGAAATAATCAAAGGTTATACTAGATACGAGTCGGAACCAAGTGATTCATCTTGTCTATCTGTTTTTCTTTTATTTTTATTTTCAGCATTTTAGTTAGTTTTTATTTTTCTTAGTTTAAAACATTTTTCTAAACTTTTTATTTTGATTTGACGTTGAGGATAAACCGGTACTAAAAGCTCTTGTGTCCTTGGACGACCTCGGTATCTTACCAACGCTATACTACGCTCACGATGGGTGCACTTGCCCATATGTGTGTTTAGTGTTAGTAAAATATCGTGTTTTATAAATTTAAAACTTGGCTAAAATAAGTGTTAAAGGGGCTTAAAATACACACCTAATATATATAACACTTTATCCCACATCAAGTTTTTGGCGCCGTTGCCGGGGACACAAGGATTTTAAGAAAGTTAGGAATCAACGGCCTAATCATTTTTTTTTTTTTCTTTTTATTTTTTTAGGATTTTCTTAGTTTTTCAGCTTCTGCAGAGCTCAGCACGGGCCGTGCCCGCTGAACACGCCCCCGTGCTAAATAATTGGAACTGGCAATCCTGTTTTAAGTCAGACAGTAAGCTGAACACGGGGCCGTGCTCATTCAACACACCCCCGTGCCCAAGATTCACTTACTGAAAACAGAACCGTTAGATCCCGGCGGTTGGTAATTTCTGGCATAAACATGAGTGATAGTAATTGTTTTTACTTTCGGCACTCTTATGGTACGTGGTGTAAATTATGTGGAGGCGAACATAAAGAATTAGAATGTTACTTTCTAAATTATAGGCCCCACTACATAGACCCACCGATTCCTTATAACCTTAAGAGGGGCAAAAGTAAAAATAAGCACTATTTCTCCCTCGAATGCGCCCAGCCAGATATTCTAGGAGAAATGCTCCTTGACGAGTTATTTCAACTAGAAGAGCTAATTCTGAATTGGTTAAAAGAGCTTAGGGAGGACTTTATTGATCCGCCCCAAGACAATGACCAAGAAGAAATGTTGGAACCGCATTCCAACAACCTCGTTGCTCCCGAAAATACCTTCATACCTAGCAAAGACGTGGACGATAGTCGTCCCTGTGCCGATTGTGCCGTGAAGGACTCTCCATCGACTTCGTTCGGTGCATACATAGACCTGAGCGATTCGGCATACACCTTCTTTAACAAGAGCCCGGGAAAGGGTTGGACTTGTCCACCTAGAATGAAAATAGGAATTACCCTCACCGACAACCTCTTGCGTTCTCGCCTTAGTCTAGGACAATTAAGGTATATTAGGCACTTTGGGGTTGTTCCAGCCAATCAGGAGCCACCCGATACTAGTGAGTTCCTTAAAACTAGACAACTTCATAAAACAGTCTCTCGACACGGGGCCGTGTCCAGCCAACACGCCCCCGTGTTCATCAAAAGATTCCCTTCTGATCAGTACGTCAGAATACGGACAAACTGTGTCAGGACTCCACCTGCACACGGGGCCGTGTCCAGGATGCTGTCGTTTTCTATAAATGCAGCCAAGAATTCTGCACATTTGGACCAACTTGGGACAGAGATTTGAAGGAATCTTCTCTCAACTATCCTAGGTAAGTCTAAAAGAAGGTTCCAAAAACCCATCTTGTCCTTTCCTCTTCTAGCCATTTCCTTCTTCTCCATCTTTCTCCAAGAACTACCATTAAAAGTTTGAATTCCTCCAACTTTGTGGTAGGGATTAATGAGTTTTGTTCAAGGAATCTCAGTAAAAATATGTTATGTAACATTGTTTTAAGTTATTAATGACTAAAAAGACCCCACAAGTTCAGAAAATAACTTAAAATTCCAAGTTTCCTTACTCCAAAATTCTGCAGAAAGATGAACACGGGGCCGTGCTCAATGAGCACGGGGCCGTGTCCGGTCTCTGTTTCATTAAATAAACTATTTTTCAGTTTATTTTTCGTAGGATGTCGAGTGAAAACAGCGAAACATCTTCTGTGCATTCGTCAAACAGCCGAAGAGGAAGGAGACCCTCCATTGAAGCTACACTTGTGCACTATGTGATAGCATTGAGGGAGGCTCTCGACGAAATGACATCAGTAGAGGAGGTCCTAATCGACCGTATTAACGATCTTACGATGGGACTCGAAAGCAGCTTCCAAGAAATTAACCTCTTGCACCAGAGGTTAAATATTCTTGTAGCACCCCCGATGGAACCAGTCCTCCCTCAACAGGATTGGAACTTGGCACTCGGAATTAACAACCCTACCGGGTGGGAAGACTTCCCGGCGGAACCTCCCGTGGAACACCAACAAGAGATCCCAGTGGAAATCGAAACTCCTCAAACTAATGCCAATGAGCCTTCTTTTCTCCTTCCAAGAGAGGTGGAAGAGTGGCTCGCCGACATATGAGGAGAACCGCACCCGGAAGAAGGAGTTCTATAAAGCCTTGTCTAACCAAGATTAGTTGTTTCTTGGAAATTTTGCTAATTAAAATAAAGTAGAGGCTAGAACTCCATGGTTTAATATTTCTTTGTTTTATCTAGTTTAATCTTAATTTAGGATTATGTAAGGTCTCTCTATGATTGCAATGAAATGATGGTTTTTAAAGATTGGATGGTTCTTATTGAATAAAACACACTCATGGTGATAAGGGATGAAAAGGGGAACGAGAAAAATGACCTCATGCACAAGAACAAGGCAACCCGACAATTTTCTCCATTACAGAAGGTTCAACACGGGCCGTGCCCAACCAACACGGCCCCGTGCTGAACCCCCTGCAGAAAAATGCCCAGTTCAGGTAACTGGACACGGGCCGTGTTCACCCAACACGCCCCCGTGTCCAGACTTCTGCTTCTCTTGTTTTAATTTTGTTACTGGCACTTGAACACGAGGCCGTACCCGGACAACACGGGGCCGTGTTCAGCGCCCAGTAACACAAAATTTTTGCTTTTAACACCATTTTACACATCTAATCAACCTAAAAATTTATTTTTGGGACACATTGAGGACAATGTGTAATTTAAGTGTGGGGAGGATTCTAAAACCTTGAAATTTTGCAAGTCCTAAATACAAGCCTTATACAAAACTCTATTGGAACCGCTAATCACCCCAAATTTTTTTCAAAAAAAAAAAAACTTGTCTAGATTTAACTCGGGAAATTCAAGTTCTCAAAAAGGTTATATTTTTACGAATTTACAACCGATAGCGTAGTGATAAAAAGAACCAACATAAGAAAATTATGAAAAGGCATGGCAAACTTAGTTAAAATTTGATTATATATACTTGATCACATAAAAACCCATTCCCACAAAAGTGAGTTTTGAGCCTTTATTGAGCATACAATTACATATCATTAAACTAAATGCTCGTTTTTCGTTTCTTGTGTGAATAGCCGCTTGGTTCTTACGACTCTAGAACTTGCCATGACGATACATTCCCGGTCCTTATCAACTTAAACCCAAGTAAGTAAATGATGGAGGCATTAGGACTAACCCTTTTTATTTCTACACCATTATTTTTCTTTTTCTTTTACCACCTACCCAAAAATCCCCCTAGTTAGCCCCTTTGAGCCTAAACCTTTTCATTTCATCACCCAAACCAAAATCCTTTTACCCACCAAAACCTTTTTTATTTTTTTTTTTAACCCTTTGTTTTAGTAACAAGTTCGGTTTTTTTTTCGTATGATCGTTCAAAAAAAAATGTGTTGATGATGAAGCAAAAGATAAATAAACAAGTTCATCAAAAATAACTTTGTTTGAATAAAAGCTTCATCAAAATAAAAGTTACAAAAAATAGAAAGTCTTACGAAAACCGACACTTGTTACGCTTTTCGCCCTTTTTCTACTAACCACTATCCCAACAACCTACCTTTAACCCAAGCCTAACCCTTAACCCACAAAGTCCTCTTGATATTTACAAAGGTATAAAAGTTAAAAAGGAGGAGGATTGATTGCTTGGCAAGCCTATGGTAGGAGTAAGTTCCATGCCACTCTCGAGTGATTCACTAAAAATACACCTTCGGCCGAGTGTGAGTGATTTCTCCCGTGAGGTATGTGAACTTGTATATAAATTGAATTTTAAAAAAAGGCATGTTATGCCCAAATAAGTAATTTCTCTTATGAAAAGTTTTAAATAAATCATGACGAATAGGATTGTAAATAGATAAAAATAAAACCCAAAAAGATCTTGGATTCCCGACACTCTATGACAAGCCCAAAACCTTCTCTTCTACCTATTCCATTTGGGAGTGTAAGCCACATATTAAAGAGTTTTGCTTGAGGACAAGCAAAAGTTCAAGTGTGGGGGTATTTGATGTGTGTAAAATGCAACATATAAATTACATCAAATGAGGCATAAAACTAACCCTTTTTAAGTACTAATATTGGAAAAAGAGTGTTTTTGTCTTCATTTTGTATTTTCAGGATTAAATGAGCTCAAAAACACAAAAGAAGCAAAAAGACAGCTAAATCCAACATAAATACAAGAAAAGGAACATAAGTGGACTGCCCGACCCCTCAACGGCATCTTCCCAAGCAAAATAGAGAAGGCAGAAGACTGAACACGCCCCGTGCTCAGCCAGCACGGGGCCGTGCCCAAGAAGCAGCAGAAAAGACAAACCTATAGAAGCTTTTATTGCCCACCACGGGCCGTGCCCAGCGAACACGGGGGCGTGGCGAAAGTACAGCAGGCGCATTAATTGTAATTGCGAATTACAATTAATGAAGAGAGAGAGAGTGTCAGACAGGCACGGGGCCGTGTCCAGCGGACACGGGGCTGTGCCCAGCCTTCTGTTCAGCATATAAATAGGAGTGCTTGGTTTCATTTCAACTCATCCCTTGGCACACCACCTCTCTCACACTTCATCCACCACCCACCACCACCATTACACCATCATCCACCACCATCATCCATTGTCCATCGTAGAGTGTGTGAGTCGTCTCGGGATCCAAGATTGATCGTAAGAGTTCTTGACAATCAAGGCCATGTTTGCCTAAGTCTCTTACATCACTTGGTGAAGACAAAGTGTCTAGTATAATACTTTTTATTTCTAATCTTTTGCACTTTTTATTTGGTTTTGTATTAATGACTTTAATAACTAGTTACTTATGTTGATGGTGATCTTTCCTTATCGTTTGTCCGTGGTGTCTTGGCATTATTTTACTGTCTATATAAAATAAAAGATTTTCACCATTCATATCTCCACGGTCTATATGGAGGTATGTTGGCTACCTGGTCGGGGGTTAAGGGAATGGTTTGGTAAAGGTCTTGCCATTGTTCAGCGTTTAGAGGTCCTGCAATGGACCTGGGTCAAATTTAGTAGGACCTCCTTCAATACTTCACGGTATTGGATGGCGGGGGTCCAAACTCTTTGATCCCCTCATAAGTTAACTACTATTAATACTATAACCCGGCTATTTAGGACTGTATCCCTGCTGACTCAGACTACTTAGCCGAGGGTAACGTCACCGCCAAAAGCGGGGCCTACCACAATATTGCATTAATAACTTAATTCATTATCTTTCAATAATCCACCCTTTTAGGATTGTATCCTTGCTGACTCAAACTACTGGGGTGAGGGTAACGTCACCTTCAAAAGAGGGGCCTACTACAATAACTAAGATAATCTCTTAATTATGTGCAAAAGTGCGGAAATAATCAAAGGTTATACTAGATACGAGTCGGAACCAAGTGATTCATCTTGTCTATCTGTTTTTCTTTTATTTTTATTTTCAGCATTTTCGTTAGTTTTTATTTTTCTTAGTTTAAAACATTTTTCTAAACTTTTTATTTTGATTAGACGTTGAGGATAAACCGGTACTAAAAGCTCTTGTGTCCTTGGACGACCTCGGTATCTTACCAACGCTATACTACGCTCACGATGGGTGCACTTGCCCATATGTGTGTTTAGTGTTAGTAAAATATCATGTTTTATAAATTTAAAACTTGGCTAAAATAAGTGTTAAAGGGGCTTAAAATATACACCTAATATATATAACACTTTATCGCACATCAACTACTACCATTGAGGAGATATTCCAGCTCGCTGCCAAGATCAATGACAAGCGAGTTTGGGTTGGTTACTTCAAGAACACCACCAAGACTCTCCACCAAGTCACCGCTACTTCTGCTACTCCCGCTGCTGAAACCGCCTCACCTCAAGCTTCGAAATCTTCACACCGCAAGCGCAAGAACAACAACAACAATAACAACAAGAACTGTGCTGTCACTGCCGCTCCACTCAACGCTACCTCTGCTCAACCCCAGAACCAAAACCGCCAAGTAACCGCACCCGTGACCAACGCACCTCCTACAAAACGTGTGTACACTGGTCCTCATCCCCTGTGCCCTACTTGCACTTACCATCATCCAGTTGGGATCGCTTGCCGCTTTTGTGTCCACTACAACATCTACGGACACTTTACCGTAAACTGCCGCACTGGCCCTCGTCAAGCTCAAGTTCAAGCTCCTCCTACACTACCAGCTCCACTTCCCGCTCCCCAGGGTCAACAAGCAGCTCCTGCTCACGCAAGAGCCTGCTATGCATGTGGTGATCCTAACCACTTCGCAAACATCTGCCCAAACCAGGTGGTGAAGCAAGAGCTGCACCAGCAACCAGCGCAGCAACAACGCCAACAACAGCAGCCACAGCAGCAGCAGCCAGCTCTGCAAGCAGCCCGTGGACAAACTTTCAACATCAACGTCCGCCAGGCCCTAGCTGACAACAACGTTATCAACGGTACGTTTCCCGTAAATGGTATTTATGCTTCATGTTTATTTGATACTGGAGCCGATAACTGTTTTGTATCGTTCGAATTCGAAAGGCTCCTAAATCGTAAACGCACTAATCTCCCAACGACGTTCGACGTAGAAATTGCCACTGGAAGAACCGTCACTGTTAGTTCTGTTCTACGTGATTATACTCTTGAGCTCAACAATCACGTCTTCCCAATCGACCTTATCCTGATGCAGCTTGGTAGTTTTGACATCATAGTAGGCATGGATTTTCTTCGTGAAAATCATGCTGAAGTTGTTTGTTTCGAAAAGATGATCCGTTTCTCTCTTTCAAACGGTGATCAACTCTGTGTCTAAGGCAAAGTCTCCTCGAAGGAACTGAAACTCATGTCATGTGTCCAAGCGAGCAAGTATCTCTGCAAAGAATACAAAGCTTTCTTGGCACACATCGTAGTAGCCGAGAAGGAAAAGAAAGACAATGCAATGGAAAAGGTGCTTGTAGTTCGTGATTTTCCTGCGGTCTTTCCCAGTGATTTACCTGGTTTACCGCCGTCTCGTGATATCGATTTTCGTATTGACCTTATTCCTAGAGCTAACCCTATCGCTAAAGTGCCTTACCGTCTCGCTCCATCCGAAATGCGCGAACTCTCCAGTCAACTCCAGGAATTGCTTGATAAAGGCTTCATCCGCCCTAGCACATCTCCATGGGGCGCACATGTCCTTTTCATAAAAAAGAAGGATGGATCGTTCCGAATGTGCATCGATTATAGGGAACTTAATAAGCTGACTATCAAGAATCGCTATCCCTTACCTTGAATCGATGATTTGTTTGATCAATTGCAAGGTGCTACGTGTTTTTCTAAGATCGATCTACGCTCTGGCTATCATCAGTTATGAATCCAGGAGGAAGATATTCCTAAAACCGCTTTTCGCACCTGGTACGGCCATTATGAATTTATCGTTATGCCCTTTGGTCTTACTAACGCCCCCGCAGTCTTTATGGATCTAATGAATCGCGTGTGTAAACCCTTTCTCGACCGCTTCGTCATCGTGTTTATCGATGATATCCTGATCTATTCTAAATCCAAAGCCGAACACGCGCAACATCTCCATTTGGTTCTCGAATTACTCCAAGGGAATCGACTCTATGCCAAGTTCTCCAAGTGTGAATTTTGGCTTGAGGAGGTTCAATTTCTCGGTCACATTGTCAATAGTCAAGGTATTCTCGTCGACCCCGCGAAGATCGAAGCAGTTAAGAGTTAGATTACACCAAAGAACCCATCCAAAGTTCGTTCTTTCCTCGGGCTGGCGGGTTATTATCGCCGATTCATTGCTGATTTCTCGAAAATCGCCGTACCTCTTACCTCTCTTACGCATAAGGACAAGACTTTTGTTTGGGGAACCGAACAGGAGGAAACCTTTCAAAATCTAAAGCGTATGATTTACAACGCTCCCGTGCTCGCATTACCCGACGGAAATGACGATTTCGTAGTCTATTGCGATACCTCTAACTTCGGTCTCGGTTGTTTCTTATGCAACGGGACAAGGTTATCGCGTACGCTTCTCGTCAGCTCAAGATCCACGAGAAGAACTATACAACCCATGACCTCGAGCTCGGTGCAGTTATTTTTGTGTTAAAGATTTGGCGACACTACCTTTATGGTACCAAGTGTATGGTCTTCACCGACCATAAGAGCCTATAACACATCTTGAACCAGAAAAAACTGAATATGCGCCAACGCAGATGGGTTGAACTTCTCAATGATTACGACTGTGAGATTCGCTACCACCCAGGCAAAGCAAATGTCATTGCCGATGCTCTTAGCCGACGAAGCTATTTACATAGCGTTCGTAATGTTCAAGCCCAACACGACCTCAAAGCTCTAATTCGCGATGCTCAGCACGCATGCTTCATTGAGAATACCTTGAGAGAGGAAATGAAGAAATGTGGTGCTGAAACCCAACTCATCACCAAATCAAACGGTATCTAGTACTATCTCGATCGCATATGGATCCCTAGTCGCAATAACCTTCGGGAGATATTGTTGACTGAAGCCCACAGGTCTCGATATTCCATTCATCCTGGTGCCGACAAGATGTACCATGACCTTCATCTCCGGTATTGGTGGCCTGGAATGAAGAAGGATATCACCATCTATGTTTCGAAGTGCCTGACTTGTTCAAAAGTCAAGGCTGAACAACAACGACCCTCTAGCTTACTCGTGCAACCCGAGATCCCTATGTGGAAATGGGATAGTATAGCTAAGGATTTCATTACGAAACTCCCGTGCATGCCATAAGGTCACGATAGCATTTGGGTTATCGTTGATCATCTTACTAAATCCGCCCACTTCTACCAATACGGGAAGACTTTAAGGTTGAACGATTAGCACGAATCTATACCGACGAAGTCATTTGTCGACACGGGACACCTCGTGACATCATCTCTAACCGCGATGGTCGATTCACTTCGCGCCTCTGAGAACCTTTTCAATCTGCTCTCGGTACTACTCTCAATCTTAGTACTGCTTTCCATCCCCAGACAGACGGTCAGGCTGAACGCACGATTCGCACCCTTGAAGATATGGTTCGCTAGTGTGTTATAGATTTCGGTGGTAATTGGGATTCACATTTACCTTTAGTCAAATTCTCGTACAATAACAGTTATCACTCTAGTATTCAAATGGCACCATTTGAGGCATTATACGGAAGAAAATATCGATCGCCTATTGTATAGCACGAGATCGGAGATGCGCAAATCACCGGTCCTGAGTTATTGCAAGAAACGACTTACAAGATCCTCCAGATACGAGACAATCTCTTTAAAGCTCGGAGTCATCAAAAGAGTTACGCCGATAAACGCTGCAAGCCCCTTGAATTTGACGTTGGTGATCACGTACTCCTAAAGGTTGCACCTTGGAGGGGGTGGTCCGATTCGACAAGAAAGGAAAGCTAGCGCCTCGATACGTTGAACCCTTTAAGATTCTGGAAAGAATTGGCAAAGTGGCCTACAGACTCGAATTACCGGAGGAACTCAGTAACGTACATCCAACTTTCCACGTTTCTAACTCAAAAAGTGTCTGACCGACCAGAATTTACATGTCCCTCTTGAGGATCTACAAGTGGACGAAACATTACAGTTCGTGGAAAAGCCAGTTGAGATCATGGCAAACGCGACGCCGAGTTCACCTGGGAACTCGATAGTGATATGAAGGCTAAATATCCACAACTATTCGTTACGGCTGTGCCTTAATTTCGGGACGAAATTCCATAAAGTAGGGGAGGCTGTAACAACCCGACTTTTCAAGGTCAAAGTCAAAGTACAAGTTAAAGTCAAGGTCAACATTAGGTTTACGTTCAGATCTGACATTTCTGGCTTAACTATTGCTTGTACTCGCAGACTCGATAATCGATATGTGTTAATTAACGCTATTTGAAGCTATGATTTATTTAATATGTGAAGTAACAATGCGATAAACGTAACTAAACACTAATTTACTAAATGCTATCTCATCGCTATCACATCACAGTCGCATCGCAAACGCAAGACGCAATTATTGGTATTGGTATTATTATGTGTGTATGAACATATGTGCTTACTTGTGTGTGCCTAATATATGTTTTTGGATGTTAATCGCAAACGCAATCGCAACTCTATCGCAAACTCGAAACGCAGGATGTACGTTTATGCATTTAGTTTGTGTATGATGACTTGTATATAGTTATGTTATTTGTGTAACTAATGTGTAATACTATCGCATCGCTTACTCGCAACTCGCTCAAACGCAACGCAACGCAACGCAACGCTCAACGTACGAAACGAAAGTTGGAAACTAACTCACATGCGCCTTCCGATCGAACGACTGTTCGATCGAATGGCCATCCGACCGGATGACCATCCGATCGGATAGCCGTCTGATCGAAAGGACATCTGACCCATTACTCTGCACCGCCTTTTCTCTTCTCACACTATAAATACCCTTCCTGTCACATCACTGTTCATTGATGTGATTTCTCACGATTCTTATAAGTTTTCACTCAAAATCTTGTACTTCTATCATCCACACACACTTTCTTATCACCCTCACCAACAAATCACAACTTCTCACCGTGAAATCTTCGGATTTGGGCTGTTCTAAGGTGACGTCATCATTGAGTTCTTATGAACATTGAAGTGTGACCTCATCTCATCAAGAACGGTTCAGATCTAAAGGATTTCCACACGTTTTTACACTGATTTCAACTAAATCTAAGCATAATCAAAGTGTTTCAAACTTTTCTTCAAAAATTCTTCACTTTTCACTCAAACCTCGATGGAATCTGGACTCGTTCGAGTGTTCTACTTATTCTCTGGTGGAGAACTGATCTGAGAACAGATTCTACCGAAGAGACGACTGATTTCCGGGTTGAATATGAAACTCCATCAAGAACAGTTAGCTCGGATCGAACGGGGTGATTCCCGTCCGAGCGGATGAGTTGGACTTGATGAGATTTCCATTGTTAACACGTCATCGTACCGTCTCGGTTCAACCGTAAAACTTTTCAACTTAACTGATTTTACAAAGTGTTCAAACCAAACAGTGGCTCACCCGAATAGCTATCCGATCGGATCACCCTCCGATCGAACGGCTATTGATGTGCGGTAAAGTGTTATATATATTAGGTGTATATTTTAAGCCCCTTTAACACTTATTTTAGCCAAGTTTTAAATTTATAAAACATGATATTTTACTAACACTAAACACACATATGGGCAAGTGCACCCATCGTGAGCGTAGTATAGCGTTGGTAAGATACCGAGGTCGTCCAAGGACACAAGAGCTTTTAGTACCGGTTTATCCTCAACGTCTAATCAAAATAAAAATTTTAGAAAAATGTTTTTAAACTAAGAAAAATAAAAACTAACTAAAATGCTGAAAATGAAAATAAAAATAAAAACAGATAGACAAGATGAATCACTTGGTTCCGACTCGTATCTAGTATAACCTTTGATTATTTCCGCACTTTTGCACATAATTAAGAGATTATCTTAGTTATTGTAGTAGGCCCCTCTTTTGAAGGTGACGTTACCCTCACCCCAGTAGTTTGAGTCAGCAAGGATACAATCCTAAAAGGGTGGATTATTGGAAGATAATGAATTAAGTTATTAATGCAATATTATGGTAGGCCCCGCTTTTGGCGGTGACGTTACCCTCGGCTAAGTAGTCTGAGTCAGTAGGGATACAGTCCTAAATAGCCGGGTTATAGTATTAATAGTAGTTAACTTATGAGGGGATCAAAGAGTTTGGACCCCCGCCATCCAATACCGTGAAGCATTGAAGGAGGTCCTACTAAATTTGACCCAGGTCCATTGCAGGACCTCTAAACGCTGAACAATGGCAAGACCTTTACCAAACCGTTCCCTTAACCCCCGACCAGGTAGCCAACATACCTCCATATAGACCGTGGAGATATGAATGGTGAAAATCTTTTATTTTATATAGACAGTAAAATAATGCCAAGACACCACGGACAAACGATAAGGAAAGATCACCTTCAACATAAGTAACTAGTTATTAAAGTCATTAATACAAAACCAAATAAAAAGTGCAAAAGATTAGAAATAAAAAGTATTATACTAGACACTTTGTCTTCACCAAGTGATGTAAGAGACTTAGGCAAACATGGCCTTGATTGTCAAGAACTCTTACGATCAATCTTGGATCCCGAGACGACTCACACACTCTACGATGGACAATGGATGATGGTGGTGGATGATGGTGTTATGGTGGTGGTGGGTGGTGGATGAAGTGTGAGAGAGGTGGTGTGCCAAGGGATGAGTTGAAATGAAACCAAGCACTCCTATTTATAGGCTGAACAGAAGGCTGGGCACGGCCCCGTGTCCGCTGGACACGGCCCCGTGCCTGTCTGACACTCTCTCTCTTCATTAATTGTAATTCGCAATTACAATTAATGCGCCTGCTATACTTTCGCCACGCCCCCGTGTTCGCTGGGCACGGCCCGTGGTGGGCAATAGAAGCTTCTATAGGTTTGTCTTTTCTGCTGCTTCTTGGGCACGGCCCCGTGCTGGCTGAGCACGGGGCGTGTTCAGTCTTCTGTCTTCTCTATTTTGCTTGGGAAGATGCCGTTGAGGGGTCGGGCAGTCCACTTATGTTCCTTTTCTTGTATTTATGTTGGATTTAGCTGTCTTTTTGCTTCTTTTGTGTTTTTGAGCTCATTTAATCCTGAAAATACAAAAGGAAGACAAAAACACTCTTTTTCCAATATTAGTACTTAAAAAGGGTTAGTTTTATGCCTCATTTGATGTAATTTATATGTTGAATTTTACACACATCAGCTATTCGACCAGGTGACTTGTGATTTCAACACTTAAACGATTTCCAAAACTCCAAATAAAATTTGTTTCCAAACAAGTTATCATCCGACCGAACGGCCATCCGTCTGGATGACCATCCATCCGGATGACTTGATATATAGAAACATTTCTTATTTTTCAAAATGCTGCAACAAAAACTTCAAAGTTCAAACATTCACAACACACTCCATCGGACAACCCTCCGACCGAATGGTCATCCGTCCGGATGACCATCCGTCCAGACTGTCATCCGATCGGACCACCATCCTCTCACTTATTTCCCCGACACACTGTTTAATGCACTGTTCTATCGTTCTCTGATCAGGCTAACCTCTCAAGCGCTCCCTTCAATCCAAGACTGTGTTTATTTATTGAACATGATCTGTGAGTATACTCGATCCCTTTTTGCTTAACGCACTTTTGGGTGTTACATACATTACTTGTATTAAAGCACAATCGACACACAACGCAAACACTTTTTATACGCTAACCGCACTCGCATGCTATATGTGTTATTCGATGAATGCTAGTATGTTATGTTTACACAGTGATTGTTGCCTGACACCTTAGCAACGATAGTACTATAGTTTGGACTCAGCACCTGTCGTGGACAGGGGTTGTTAAGGGCTTTTCTTCACGTGTCACAGTGGTGATACGTGTTGCGCATTCTACAACTCGCAGTCACGTCTGTGCATATTTCATTGTCGATAACTTACTTGCTTCACATTTCTACGTGTTACATGCTGGTTACGTGTAAATTGCTTTCGCTACTATTATACTATTAAACTTGTATGCTCACATTTACACTATGTGTATTGACTTTATTTTAACGTATGTGACAGGTGTTTAGGATGCTTTTATTTGCTGGATGTCATGGAATCAAGATTAGGTGGTCTAGAAACCCACGAATAAACTTATAAGTTGTCGGAACAATATTTGTCTTTGAGAACACAAAGTCTGTAATAACTGTTTTACTTGATATGTTGTGGTATAGGACATGATGTTAAATATTTGGTAATTATAGTTGTTATGGATTCTCCTGGACAATCTGTTTCGCGCAGTGCCGCTCCCCGATGTTTCCACCATCAGTTGGGGTGTGACACCGAACTTATACAAGAGACAACAGACAAGATTTTACAGGTTCGAGACAACTTACTGAAAGCCAGGAGCCGACGAAAGAGTTACGCCGACAAGCGTCACAAGCCTTTGGAATTCGAGATAGGTGACAATGTACTTCTCAAGGTATCCCCTTGGAAGGGTGTGGTTTGTTTTGGTAAGAAAGGGAAACTCGCACCTCGCTACGTAGGTCCTTTCAAGGTTCTCGAAAGGATTGGCAAGGTTGCATATCGACTGGACCTACCTGAAGAACTCAACAACGTTCATCTTGTCTTCTACGTTTCAAACTTGAAGAAGTTCTTAGCTGAAGAAGGACTTCAAGTTCCACTTGAAGATCTTCAAATCAACGAAACACTGCACTTTGTGGAGAAACCTGTCGAGATCATGGACCGAGGAGTCAAAAGATTGAGGCGCAGTCAAATTCCTATCGTTAAGGTTTGATGGGAAGGAAAACGTGGCGCTGAATTCACTTGGGAACTCGAAAGTGATATGAAGACTAAGTATCTGCACCTTTTCGTTACTTCTTCCTAAATTTCGAAACGAATTTTCCTAAAGGAGAGGAGACTGTAACGCCCTGCTTCTTCGTACAGCTTCAACAATTGGTCCAAATTGTGTTAGTTTTGTGCTTTCTTCATTAATTACTCACCAACTCAACCCTAATTCACTCCTCTATAAAACCCAAGCCTCCTCCACACTTTTTTCACTTTGCAAACACTCTAAACTCACTCTCAAACACTCAAAAACGCAGCTGAATTCAGAAGCAAGTCAGATTCGTTTCAACTCACAAAAGTGAGCATAACTTCATCATTCTTCCATCTTTTTCAATGATTCTTCTTTCTTAGCACTTGGAACAACCGTAGGTATGTTTCCACAGGTTTTCCATGGAAAACCAAGGCTGGAACATCACCATAAAAGGCTCCAAAGTGCAAATAACTTTCTGATTTTGTATAAACACTTGTTTAACATGCTTTAAATTAAGATTTCTCAACACATTCCTATGTCCTTATGCCACTAATCAAGACTATGATTATGTGAGCTTAAAAACAAGGTTGTGACATGTAAATCTAGAGGTTTAATCCTCACAAACATTCTGTTTTGATAAGGTTTTGGCCTACAACTGATGAACAAGTCCTACACTTGAAGTTGTGTGATTACTTGGATAGCTTGGGCTATCCTACCTACAAATCCACACATCACTTGATGTTTTCTTAGTTAGATAGTGTGTATTTCCATTTCCTAATGTATGTTCATGACCATCCTTGTTGTCTTATGACAACTTGTGTATTGGTGACAACTAAAGAGATTCCTAAATGGAAGATTCATCTTCCTACCTCATGTATGACTTCTATGACATTCTTGTTATGATAGTGGACCAGAACTTATAAATATATACTATATAGAATATATAATATATAATACTTATGGTGACCAAACTTTTTATGATAACCTAATGGTTATTTGTCAAAATAATAGGTTACACCATCTAAGAACATAATACTCGTCACGATTCTAATGGGTACTTTTAACCCATTAAAACATTCAAACCCCTATGGGTTTCATAGTGTCAAAGATGAATATTATGAGCTAGATGGTTAAATTCTCGTATATTTACTTTCTATATTCTTTTAATTCCGAATCCTTAATCTTCCGTTATCCTCCAATACTCATACACCTTCGTTTCTTCGTGTAGAAGGACTTAGTATTCCAACCTCCCACAACAACAACTCTCTCGCAAATTAACAAGTGGAAGCTTGCAAAACCGTGAGTATACTCAAACCCCCTTTTTCCTTTACCATATTTGGGGTGTAACATGTTAAGCTATAAACTTACACTCAAACTTTATTCTTTATGTACGCACAAAACAATCCTTATACATGAAATTACTTGTTATGTTTGATACATGAACTTGGGTGATTCTTATGTGATACCATAGTCATTAGCTTCGTACGAGCCTCCCTTTAACATGTATAGCGCTATAGGAGTAACGCACCGCCCGTAGTCTTGTGGTCATGTTAAATTTCATTCTTTATTACATAAACAGAGGGTTGACTAGAATTATCGCATGCCATGTTATGTTTATCTTGAATAACTTAAGTTGTCATGTGGATTCGTTTTAAACTTTTATACTTATACATATACTGAAAACTTGTATACTCATCTTTGCTTTTACATTGAACTTTATTTTAAACATGTTACAGGTTGAGGATGACGATGCTATGAAATTGAAGTAGCGATGATGCTTAGATACACATATAGACGCCTTAGGTTTTAATATGTTGTATCAATTTTGTCTTTGTTGTTATGTTGTTTTCTTGTATTGAACATGTTGTATTTGTGTTTCATGTATTGTAACGACAATTTGAGTTTATGAAATGAAAATGGTTTGATTAAATTATTGTCACGATTAGCGTTATGTGTGATGAGCAATCTTTCTTCGTCCCACTCCGATGATTCCGCCATTGGTTGGGGTGTGACAATACCCGCGTTCTAAATTCTTTTATGCATTGCTTGAACTAATTCACTTACTGGTTAAAGAATCAAAAAAATGGCAAATCCCAGTTCTGGCCAAGGATCGAACCCAAGACCTTAAGCTCGTGTGCACCCGTCCCTTCCACTGGGACAAGTGTCTAACCCAAGATATACACACGTTCTTAATTCTTTTATGCATTGCTTCAACTAATTGATTTACTGGTTAAAGAACCAAAAAAATGGCAAAACCCGGTTCTGGACAAGGATCGAACCGGGGACCTTAAGCTCGTGTGCACCCGTCCCTTCCACTAGGACAAGTGTCTAACCCAGGATATACCCGCGTTCTAAATTCTTTTATGCATTGCTTGAACTAATTCATTTACTGGTTAAAGAATAAAAAAAATGGCAAAACCTGGTTCTGGCCAAGGATCAAACCCGAGACCTTAATCGCGTGTGCACCCGTCCCTTCCATTAGGACAAGTGTCTAACCCGGTTCTGGCCAAGGATCAAACCCGGACAAAAAAATATTTGAGACAAAAATATACAATATTTTCAACGATGTTTGCTTCGGACAAAAAATATATTTCAGATTAACTAATTAAAGACACACAGTATCAACAAGCAAATATCACACAACATTACAATATCATCCATCAATATTACACAACATTACTATAGGATCTACTTAAGGTATACATCAAAAGTATATTGTTTTCAACTTTAATACTGAATTGTTACAAAAAAAAAATACAACGAAAAACGAGTTTCAGATGATCGTTCTACGACATGGCATCTAAATCCTTGAATCCCAACGCTTCTCCTTACATTACTCATCATTTCCTGAATTCGAGTTCATTAAGAAGTAACGTTGAATCTGTTGTTGCAGCTCTATACATTGATTGTGGATTACTATAGGATCTAATCAACACGTTTTCATCTCCAGGTTATATGCGGTAAACTTGGAACAAAAAATTTGTTGTGATCCGCATCACCTAAGGAAAAAGGGTTTCAGATGATCGTTCTACTCCACGTACCGTCATCAATGTTCCAACAGCAGTAGATGAATACGGGAAGACTCAATAGCAGCAGTTGAATCATTATTATCGTACAGTCTCCAGAATATTCTCCCCAAACGAACATTCTCGTTTAAAGAAGAATATAAGCTCAAGGAGACCAGACGCGAGAAGACGGTAGCAGAAAACGATCATTGTCCTGCACGGACGGTTTTCTCAATAGGTAGACGCTGCATGGACGGTTTTCTCAATAGGTAGACCAACTTTGAAACATAGAAAAACATCATATGGAGAACTTCTGCCATCGAAACAGATCTAATGGAAGCACAGCATCGATGCCGAGAGTCTCTGTGTTATTTGGACACCTACAATGCTTCATAACATCACAATCTTCTGATTATAGCAAAACAAATGAGCACAGCTCGGCTTACAGAACTTATTTATCTTATTTAACAAATACTTGAATCTGGATATCATTTTCGTCATAATATAGAGCACAAATACTTGAAACGATTAGAATTGTACGAAACGGCACAAGTTTTGGTTAAACCGGCTGAGCTTGTACGGAAACGTCTCAGCTTATGCTGAAACGGCTTAGGTTAGGTTGAACCGGCTTCGCTTGTACGGAAACGGCTCAACTTTTGCTGAAACGGCTTAGGTTATGTTGAACTGGCCTCGCTTGTACGGAAACGGCTCAACTTTTGCTGAAACGGCTTAGGTTACGTTGAACCGGCTTCGCTTGTACGGAAACGGCTCAACTTTTGCTGAAATAGCTTAGGTTAGGTTGAATCGGCTTCGCTTGTATGGAAACGACTCAACTTTTGCTGAAACGACTTGCACCTTGAGCCAAATGAAACGACTTGAACTTTGTGGAAAGTTCTCAGCTGAGGTCTTTCAACCGGCTCCGGAAGACAAGCCATCCACTAAACCGGCTCAACGAACAAGCCAATTGAAACGGCTCGGTTGAGAACTTTCAAATGAATGACGACGTATGAAAAGGCCCAGAGCCGTGTCAGGTTTTGTCGGACACGTGGAAATCACGGATTGGTGGGACTTGAAAGGATTTGCTTAAGCCGTTTCACAAGCATGAAACGGCTCTAAGATGGCTATTTTTAAAAAAAAAATGTTTGCTCAAAGGCTATTTTAGAGATTTTTCCATTCTTTAAACACGAGCTTCTGACCTTAGTTTTTTTTTTTTTTTTTTTTTTGAACGGCAAAATTTGGATCACTGACGGACCACTGGAGTATCATCATGCCACCAGCGGAACCACCCGATCATATCCATCTCCACTAGGCATAAGGCCTATACACCAATTCAGAAGGAAACCCAATAAATATGGGAAAAAACCCCCTTGTGAGAATCGAACCCAAGACCTATTGGTCCAAAGTCTTATCCCACCCCAAAGATACCACTAGGCTATAAAGCCATGGGTAGCTTCTAACCTTAGTACAGGGTATAAAGTACACGTGTCTTTTATTTTGTTTTAATCACAACGAGATCACTTGTAATTCACTCTTAAAAAATTCTGTTAGTTAATAAACTTTTGAGAGAAATGCCCGGATAGTCCCTGTGGTTTCACCTTTTTTCAGCTATAGTCCCTATCTTTCTAAAACTACTTGAATAGTCCCTGTGGTTTACCGTTTTGTTCTCGGATAGTCCCTGGGTCTAACTTCAGTTACTTTTCTCTGTTAAGTGGGTGTTGAAATGACCAAAATACCCTTTCCTTAAAAGGCCAAACCACAGGGACTATCCGGGCATTTTTCTCTTTTTATTTATAATTCCCTACCACATTCATTCTTCATCATCAGTTCATCACCTTCACACCCTTTTCTCTCTCTCTAAACCACCATCTCCTTCATCTCCACCACCACCATAAAACACCACCGCCTGTCAACACCTCCATCACCAACCCATCATCCTCGCCGTCTCTCACCGCCAAGCCACCACTGCCACAACCACCACCAACCACCATCATCCGCCACCACCACCTTCATCACCGTAATCAGCCACCAACCACCATCATCCGCCACCACCACCTTCATCACCGTAATCATCCACCACCCCCATGTGTAAACCCTTTAAATCGCCATGTGATTTCATTTCAGAAATTCTTGTTCAATCGGTACGAATGCCACTAAAAAACTATAGGGCTTTTATTCAGGCCATGAATACGAGTAGAATGGTATAATTTTCACCTCAAATCGGTGCCGATTTGACAGTCCGGCGGTTGAAGACGGCCAGCGGTTGAAGTGTGAAGAGGATGGAGGTGGGCAGCGGCTGATGTGTGGAAGGCCGGTTCAGGTTGGAGGCGGAGATGGAGGTGATGAGTCCGGCATTAGGTTGTTTGTTGATTGCAGCATTAGGTTGAGACTGTTTGAAGGTTTAAAGGGTTCCCTCGGTTGTATTGCTCACATATAAAATTTGAATCAGTGTTTTTATAATTTGTAGTGTGGAACGAAACAACAGTCCATGTGCAAAATCAGAATTAGACAATTTTGTTATCCGTTCATCTGTTGACAGTTAATTCTTTGGTTGTTTCGCATAAAACTGAATTCTGATCTGCACATGCTTAGAAACAAAATCAGAATTGTTCGTTGGGATTGTGCAAATCTGTGGATCTGTTGTTCATTGATAGAAATCAGTTAAGTCCGCAGAATCAGTATCGTTGCAGTTTGTTCGCTGAAGTTAATACGATATCTGGGATCGCACACTAATTAGCATTGCATATCTTTCCGATTCAGTCGCAGTACATTGCATAGAATTTCATCTGTTGTTATATGTTCGAAACAGAAATAGAGTTTAAGTACATTTGCTGGTTTTGCTGGTTTATATGTTTGAAATTAGTCCATTTTATTGAATATCAGTCTACAGAATCAGTCGTTTAATCATCTGCAGAATCGAATGAATCTGCAGAAATCGGAACGTCATTGTTCAGTCCATGTAAATCACTGCAGTAATTTCAGTCGCAGAATTGAGTTTATCCGCAGTGCGAGTTCTTCGTTGGAAGTTTATGCAGAATCTGACCCTTTCGGAGATGAGTGTGGGTGTGAGGTTATCATCGAAGAAGGCGAGGGCACAGGGGTTTTGTCTGGTGTGCGGGTTATGATTCACAGGGTGGTGGGGGAGGGTGGAGGAGGGTGATGGTGGCGGTGATGGTGGAGGGTGGAGGTTGAAGATGAAGTGTGGTGGTGGGGTTTTATAGATAAAAATGAAGAAGACGCCCGGATAGTCCCTGTGGTTTGGCCTTTTAAGGAAAGGGTATTTTGGTCATTTCAACACCCACTTAACAGAGAAAAGTAACTGAAGTTAGACCCAGGGACTATCCGAGAACAAAACGGTAAACCACAGGGACTATTCAAGTAGTTTTAGAAAGATAGGGACTATAGCTGAAAAAGGTGAAACCACAGGGACTATCCGGGCATTTCTCTCTAAACTTTTTGTAATTATTTAGACATCTCTTATCATCAATACCTTTCAAAATTCACTATGGGATAAACCACCCTAGGGGTGAGCAAGTTTAGGTCCGGACCGAAAATAACCGAGAACCGAACCGAAAATATACCCAACCCGACCCGAACCGAAGTACCTAGGTATTTATGTCGGTTCCAATTTTTCATATAAAATATGGTCGGGTCGGGTCGGTTCTCGGTTCTTTTCATGGTGAAACCCGACTTGGACCTATGGACCGGAACCGACCCTATAGTTAGGGTAGTAAATCGGTTCTGTATTTTATGTTTGATAGGTTCTCGGGTCGGGTCGGGTAATAGTCGGGTAGGGTCGGGTTTTTCCTTTTGCTCACCCCTAAACCACCCAATCCCAATCAATACGGAATACGACTCAAAAATATGGTGCTTTTGTGACTATATAAATCCAATCCGCCGTTTACACCGTCGCCAGAAAAAATGGCGCTCCCTCTTTACCTCCATCCTTTCCTCACGTTATCATTCATCTTCATTCTCTACACTCAAACGTCACCACACACGTCATCACCATACATCCGTCTTCCTTCAATTCAATCCCGATCTGAACCTGTATGTATCTCCGTCACCGATTTTGGCGCCACCGGCGACGGAATCCACTACGACACCGTTCCGATCCAGTCTGCAATCGACGCGTGCACGGCCGCCGGAGGCGGCCGCGTGGTGTTTCCGCCGGGGAAGTACTTAACGGCGACGGTGTTTTTGAAGTCCGGCGTGGTGTTGGAGGTGCAGAAGAATGCGACGGTGTATGGAGGGACGAGGCTGGAGGATTATCCGGCGGAGCAGAACCGGTGGTACGTGGTGGTGGCGGAGGATGCGGAGGATGTAGGGATTACCGGCGGTGGTGAGATTAACGGCCAAGGGTTGGAGTTTGTGGTGAGATTTGATGTGAGGAAGAATGTGATGGTGAGCTGGAATCGGACCGGCGCGTGTGATGGAGATGAGTGTAGGCCGCGACTGGTAGGGTTTATTAGGTCGAAGAATGTTAGGGTTTGGGATGTTAGGTTAAGTGAACCTGCTTACTGGTGGTATGTATGTTCTCTCTCTAAAACACACACAGTGCATACATATTTAAGATTTAACTAGTTAAAAGTGATGGATGAGTGTAGAAATTTTTAGATTGAGTGTGCAATTGGTGCTATTAGTCTGTTACTGATTGCGAATTCAGCCTATAGATTGCGTTGACTCTGATTTATGATGTCATAAACTTGTAATTGCACCTTGCATTTGGTTATAATGCACACACAAGCATTTGACTAGTCGAAATTGATTTATGAATTAAACGTATAGATTTTGCTAGTTCTGATTTATGATGTTGTAACTTGTAATTGCAGCTTACATTTGGTTCAAAAACACACACCAACACTTACTATATTTGCGCGCGCACAAACGCTTGCTAGATCTTCACACACACATTTGACCGTTCAAAACTGACAGATGATTGTAGAAATTTTTAGATTGATTGTATCATTGATACTGTTAGTTTGTTACTGATTATGAATTAAGTGTATAGATTTTGTTAATTCTGATTTATGATGTTGTAATTGCAGCTTGAAGTAGGTTCAAATTTCAAAAACACACACAAACACTTACTATTTCTGCACACACGCATTTGAGTTTTGACTAGTAAAAAGTGACGGATGATTGTAAAATTTGGTTGATCATATAGTTGTTACTGTTAAATTTTTTACTGATTGTGAATTAAGTGTACAGATTTCATAAGTTGTGATTCATGATGTTGTAACTTGTAATTGCAGCTTGCATTTGGTGCAATGTGATAACACGTACATTCATGATATGTCAATCTACGGAGATTTCAATATTCCAAACAATGATGGAATAGACATAGATGATTCAAACAATACTGTTATCACAAGGGTGAACATCAACACTGGAGATGACGCCATCTGTCCGAAGACATACGATGGTCCACTTTACAATCTCACCGCCACAGATTCTTGGATCAGAACTAAATCATCTGCTATCAAACTTGGTAGTGCCAGTTGCTTCGAATTCAAACAGCTTCGTTTTGATAATATCACGATTGTAGACTCTCATCGAGGGCTTGGACTACAAATTCGCGATGGAGGTATGAATATGATTCTTGATTATATTACATATACATAACTACGTATTCTAAAAATTAAAAAAAATATATTTATAGATAATTAAAGTCACCGAACCGCTAAACCACCAAACGAACCATTAGGATCTCAAACCCACTGACTTGCTTCAGTTTGAACGTTTTATGAACACCCATGTCCATATTTTTCTATTTTTGATGATGTTGATCACACATACCTAGGGGTGTAAACGAATCAGGCCGAGTCCAACTAGGCTCGAGCTTGGCTCGTGATGTTTTTATGAAGCTTGAGCTCGAGCTCGTGAGTAAAACCAATAGCTCGAGCTCGGCTCAAGCTCTTTTGAGAACAACCTCAAACGAGCTAAAAAACGAGCTAAAAGCTCGGCTCGAGCTCGCTTCAATATCGCTTTAACGAGCAAAAGCTCGGCTCGAGCTCGTTTTATGGGCCTAAGTTGAAACCCACTTGGGCTTTTTAGAATTGGGTTTAAAGGGGTTATAAATAATCATCATTATATTATATTATATAGAGTGAATTGCAAGTTTTGTCCTTTATGTTTAAAGTTGACGAGTTTTGTCCTTTATGTTTGAAATCAAGCACGTTTTACCCTTTGGGTCTTAAAAATCAAGCACGTTTTGTCCTTTATGTTTAAAAATCAAGCACGTTTTGTCCTTTATGTTTAAAGAATCAAGCACGTTTTGTCCTTAAAAATCAGGCACGTTTTGCCCCAAAGGACAAAACGTGCTTTATTTTCAAACATAAAGGACAAAACTCGTCAACTTTAAACATAAAGGACAAAACTTGCAAAATGGCCTAAAGATAAAGGACAATACTTGCAATTCACTCTATTATATATAAAAACCTAAATTTTTGTTTGGGCTTGTTTAGTCTCGCAAGCCTAAGCGTGCTTTGTATTCCAGGCTCGGGATCGTTAAGGCTCGGCTCGTTCGAGCTTTTAAACAAGCTGATCATGAGTAGCTCTCGAGCCTTTGGGCTTGTTTACACCCCTACACATGCCCCATTTAATGACTTCCTAATTTTTTATATGTTCTTATTTGGCAGGAAATGCAAGTGACATAACATTTTCAAACATAAACATAACTACTAGATACTATGATCCATTATGGTGGGGTCGGGCCGAGCCGATCTACGTGACAACATGCCCACGGGACGCCACTTCAGAAACGGGTTCAATCTCAAATCTACTTTTTGTTAACATCACGGCCACATCAGAAAACGGGGTGTTTTTGTCCGGGTCAAAATCTGGCGCGCTTAGTAATATAAAGTTCTTGAATGTGGACTTTAATTACAAACGATGGACTAGTTATGAGGACGGGTTTGTCGATTACAGACCAGGGTGTCAAGGCTTGGTGAACCATAGCTCGGCCGGGTTCATGATGGAACACATCGACGGGTTGGAGGTTGAAAATGTAAATATGAGATGGTTTGGGGACCGTGTGAAAAGATGGAACAATCCTTTGGATTTTAGGTCCTCAAGTGTGGATAACATATCTTTGATAAATTTTCACTCAAATTCGTATGGACAATAAACATCATAAAAGTTTGCTATTCATTTTATGAAAATTTACACGCATCATAGTGGTGGACCGGTGTCTTGCAAATTAAGTTATTTATATATTTGATTATTTTTATTGTTTTTCCTTGTGAATCTACTCAAAATGAACCAATAAGACCATGATTGCTACAGTAGTAGTGAAGGTCTAAATTTTTGCAGAGTAAAAAAATTACTATTAAAAAAACTTAATTGATACTATAAAAATTCGACATACAATTTTTTTAAATGAAAAGTCTTTCAAATCAATCCAACATGGACATTTTTTTCAATAATCCGCAAACCAAAAACTCAGGTGCAAACTCACACGTCAATTAAGCTAACAAAAATCGCAAATCAAACACATGAGAAGGGAGTAAGGTTAATAGGTTATGAACAAACCTAACTCTACACAAATTCCAAATCAATTTTGTGATCAAGAGCAATAAGTTTGAACATAAAATCCTGCATACAGGTCTTATCTTCATGATCAAAACAAGTTCGTTTATACTTTAACAAAAATGTTAAAAGTTAAAATGTAATTGATGAAATATTTCCTAATCGGATTAGTATTTTGTAATGTTTTAAAAACCGGTTTATACCTATCAATTGAACCGGTTAAACTGGATGCTGGAAGTCTGGCCGGCACGAATCATATCGGTAAATTAAATGAACGGAAAAGAAGTTATACCGCCGGTAAATTGCGTTATACCGATTTAAACAGGTATACCGGTACCGGGCCAAGGTTAAAATTTAGACTTTTTTGTTGTTGATAGTGAATTTCATCGTTAAATCGAATGTGAACTTGATGAATTCAACACTCCAATGGATTAAGTTGATGAGGATGACGTTGATAGTGAATTTTTGGATTATTATTTTTTTTATCATGGGTTAACACTTGGAATATTTTTTATAATGGAATAATGTAGTTTTGAATTATTCTTTAAGTTGAAATTTTATTTTATGGATTTATAGGGGTAATAATTAGTCACTCCGTTTGAACTGCCTGGGACAACTCGATTCAACTGATTGAACCATTTATGAGCCCAACCCGGTATGATTTAAAAAACGGTTTTTAAGACATTGGTATTTTGGCTTAGTGATCGGAGTGTCACGTCCTGGTCAAAGATAATATATACCCGATTTACCCTTAACTATGAGTTAGTGGTAGCACGGGGTCAAACCATTAAGAGTTTGTGGTTTGTGTATGGACGAGATTGATTTTAAAGGGTGTCACACTCATAAAGGTTGCTATGATCTAATTTGAAAGTTTGTTTGTTTGAAAGTGATGTCGGAGTACACCGACGAATTTGTTTTATTAAATGCTATATTAAATTAAGAAAATAAGTAGAAACTTAGACATGGGCTATGCTGATCATGAACCTTGGGGGTTTAAATAGGCCGAACATTTGAATTAAAGACTGGACCAGGCTCTTTTAAGATGGAGCACAAGAAAAAACCCACATAGTAGCGGGCCACACTGAGCTTTAATATATATTTTTTTCTTTCTTAATGCCAATGAATTTGGTCCGTGATCCATGTTATTTTTAGTTGATTTAAAATGTAGGGCCAGTTAAGTTGGTTGGGTTGATTTATATATTTTTGTCAAATTATTGGTATTCATAATCATAATTCTGAAATGATTATTGTTTAAAAAATTATATCTTCTAAAGAGCTTTGCGTTAAATCATGATAAAATTCTTTCCAACAATATTGTAAACTCTGAAAATACTTTTCGTGACTATTAAATAATTTATATTACTTTAATTTTAGTTGATTTTTTTTCCAAGGTTAAACATTCATAAAAAGTTTCACATACTTTAAAAAATTTATGATTTCACCAAAAACCCTCACACCATGTTATCCAAGCTTTAACTTAGGTAGATATGTGGCGGACCTACTCATTAGTTGCCACCAGAAAAAAGAAATAGCGTATTTTTAGGCAAAAATCTCGATCTCTCTTCTTAAAAGTTTGGTTAAACTCTTTGATTACCCTCTAAAAAATAAATCTTGAGTCCGCCACTATTTATATGGAGCTTATCGACCCATAACTATTTTTTAAATCATGACCCCTCTATATGTATTCTGTAAAAAATCTAGTAGGGGTGATCATAAAAAAGTAAAACCATAGAAAATGATAATGTAAAACTCATATAAATTATATATTTAATACTTTTGGTGTAACTACCAAGGTAACTCATACAAACTACCTACGGTCACTTATTCATTATTCGCAGGAGAAATAGCCAACCAAAATTTATATGAAATCATTCCTAACTCGTGAAAGCTTTTGGTTATTATTATTGTTCAGAAATTAAAAAATAAAACATAAATTTTCTTTTCGGTTATTATTATTGTTTAGGAATTAAAAAATAAAACATAATTTTTTTTAACATCATATAAACACTAAACCTCTTTATTCTTTAATGCAATAGAGTAGTTAATCATATCTACCAAGAAAAAGCAAAAGGAATCTCCTAAAACTACCATATTTGTCTACTTTCACCAATCCATATAATTAGATCCATAATCTTGTTTGTTTTATGTTCTATTAAACAACCCCACCCCACCCCCACCCTCACCCCACCCCTCCCCTCCCCTCCCCTCCCCTTTCTTTCCTGTTAAGTGAAAACTTACCACTCTAGCCATTCCACATTTCCTTAGGGGGTGGGGGTGGTCAATAGTGATAGAATTCCATCACTCACAAGCACCCAATCAAGTTCCGCCATGTCATCAACCATTTTTCCATCACTCACAACTTTTTTTGGTGGCAATGGTCATCACTCACCACCACACCCAAAAATTTCCCCCCAACCAACAATTACCCTCACAAAATTAACACCATCACACGTTGAAGAATTCACGCGTTAAAAAAATTTGCCAATCATCACGCATTATAAAATGAGGTGGCGGTAGGATTTCTTTGTTTTCCACGCGTGATAAAGGCTATCACGGAAATATAACTGTGCCACCCCGCCTGGCCTTATTTACTACTTCTTCAAACTCTATTTTGGTGCAAACTTGATGACATATCAAATATTTTGGTGCAAGTTTGATGACATATCAAATATACTGGTGCAAATTTGTGACATAATGGTGGGACTTACTAGAGGATATGAGTACAATTATGGATTGGTATTATATTGTAAAAAAATATTTTGTGTCCTTTTGGCATACCATACCAAACAAAGGAATAAGTTAGGTATTTGAGGTGTCAGACAAATATATCATGCATTTTATTATCCACACGAGGGGGGAGGAACAAACCTTATCTATACGCCAATATACATATACATAGATGATACATTTTGCATTTAGGGCCATTTTTTTAATATATTTTACTCAAAATTTGGGTTGTCACATTCAATCACCCTATTAAAACTTGCCTATCGTACTTGTATACATTTAATTGATTTGTTTTAGTTGGTTGTAGTTTCTTTACCATAAAATTATTACTAGTGATAGTAGCGGTATGCACGGTTCGGTTCGGTTCGGTTATTAGCATTATCCGTAACCGTAACCGAAGTCATCGGTTAATCGGTTCGGTTAATTCGGTTAATTTGTCGGTTTTCGGTTTGGTTCGGTTAATTTTCGGTTAATAACCAATTCAAACAAGGGTTAATTTTTTTGCTTAGAAATATATGTAATGGAGGTATAAATACATGAAATAGATGTATAAATACATGAAATGGATGTATAAATAAATGAAATGAGGTATAAATGCATGACTAGATGTTTAAATACATAAAATGAAGGTATAAATAAATAAAATGAAGGCATAAATAAATGAAATAGATGTATTATTACATGAAAGAAAGTATAAAACATGAAATACATGAAAGAGAGGTATAAAAGCTAAAAATATATAAAAAAATAAATGATTCGGTTCGGTTCGGTTAATTTCGGTTAACCGATGGTAAAAAAAATATCCGTTAACCAACTTTTGGTTAATTCGGTTTCGGTTAATTTCGGTTTGGTTTTGTCGGTTTTATGTTCGGTTTTGGTTAACGGTTCGGTTATTGCACACCACTAAGTGCTAGTCTTTTTAAAAAGTATTTTTTGTATGTAAAATAAATTTAACCTAACTAGTTGATTTTCCGACCCTGCATTGCGGCGGAGATCTAATGTTTGCAAAATGCGTGCCGACAACGGCAAGCGGATGCCGAATATCAAAACATAGATAAAAATGACGTAGTAACGATCGTTACTCCGTCCTAAAAACGATTTTAAATAATCTAACATATAATAATAGGACCCACATGTCCTACACGTTGAAAATTAGGTTGTTTTCAATTCAGTTATGACGTTACTAACACGTTAAAATATGGATATGCTCGGTACCGGTAATGGCACCGAAAGTACCGATCCCGAAAATAATCGAAATTAGGTACCGGCACCGAAAATGCTCGGTACTACACGGTATGGTATTTGAAGGTAAAAATAGTAAATACAGGTATGGTGCTAGACCGGAGTCGAACCGAAAGTAACGATTCTGAAAACGCCAAAATGTGGGTACTAAATTGGTACCGAAAATGATTTGGTATAGTAAATTTGGTACCGATATACGATACCGGTTTGATTACACGATTTGATACATTTGCTCATCAATAATTTAAATATCCAAGTTAATTTTACATGTTACAATTCATTCATTACAGAAAAATACAAAAAAGAAAACAAAAGAAGTTGTGTATATAAAACCTTATTCAAACGAAATACAATTTACTTACCACGTGTATGAAAAGTGTCACGACCCCCGACCACACCCTGGACGGGAGCCGCGAGCAGTCAAGTGGTACCGGTGATTATTTTGAAAAGTATTGCAGCGGAAATTTCATCAGGACCGTGAGTTAGGAAAAATATCAGAGTTTAGAAAACACCGGATTTTATTGATTAAACAGATGGGATAATATCCATTTTTACAAAGGTGGCTTTAATAAGGGTTAAACCCGAATATATGAAACCATGTTTTCTTAATTTAATTTAATTGATAAAATAAGCCACGTCTTTAAGCCTTTCGGTGCCTTATCATCACTCTTATTCCAGTCTACTGTAATTACCTGAAACGCGTTTTAAAAACATTTGGTCAGCAGAAAATAATGGTGAGTTCATTCATTTTTGTACAAAACGACACATTGTTATAATATACAGTATTAAGGGTGATTACATTGTTTCTATAACTGGAAAACAATTTAAGGATTTGTAAAGCACTTTGATAAAAAGAGAATGACTCACCTTGTTAGCATATAGTCTTGATTAAACAAGCATCTTGATTCTAAGCATTTACTTTATAGTTCTGAATCCTCTGATGATTAAGCATCCATTTTGATTGTAAGTGTACGGGGTAGAGTTTCGAGTAGTTAAACATTTAGTTTAACAGAATGGAATACGTATTAGTGTTAAACCTAATCAAACCTAACGACGGTCACGAGATCAGAACCTTAACGAAGTTCACAAAGTATAGTCTTGTTTAGACAGCACTTTGGCATCCTTTTAACAAAATTCACAAAGTATAGTCTTGTTTAGACAGCACTTTGGCATCCGTTTAATGAAATTCACAAAGTATAGTACTTTGGCATTCATTAGTTAGTTCCCGAATCGAATCGATCGGACAGAACATCGCATTGGTGATTATTGGTTAAAACACCAACGTATATAGAGAAGAATAGAAGGAATGAGCAAAGAAAAATGAATCCTAAGCTTCCTATTTATAGGTAGGAAATATGAAATTTCTAGGAAGTTTCCTATATGCTTTCTAGAAAATTTCATATACCTTTTATAGGAAGTTACCTATACATTTTCTAGGAAGCTTCCTACCCACATATATATCCTCTTACACCTTCCTAGCAACTTCCTTTGACATTATCTATTTCATATATATTTATTTTCATGTATATCTATCTAGGTGTTTAATTTACTTAATTAATCTTGCTTAGCTTAATTAATCTTGCTTAGCTTAATTAATCTTGCTTACTGATTAATTAATCTTACTTAACCGATTAATTAATTTTAACGGTTTAATCAAGTAATTTACTTAGCCGATTAATTAAATAACGTAACTAGCTGATTAATTAACTTACTTAGCCTACTTAACTGCTAAGTTTCCTTTCCTGTTAAGTTGTCGTAGCTATTAAGTTTTCTAAACCGCTAAACTATCTTAATAGCTAAGTTTGATATACTAGTTTAACAGCTTCCTGATTGTGAGTTCTAATTTCTAGACACAAGAACTCGTATTAGTGTATTAACTCAATTCAACTTTAACGATAATCACGAGATCGAAACCCTCACAATGAATGACAAAGTATAGCCAGATATTGGCAGCACTTAAACATCCATTGGATCGGTTTTAATCGATCGGATAAAGTATCGTACCAGTGATTAAAGTTATTACCCTAATAATGGGCAGAGTTTCGGGATTTAGAAGGTATAATCCCGAGCTACTATTTACTATAATAAAAGCTGAAGGAAAGAAAAGAATTGAGCAGTTTGAAACGTAGCAGTGATCGAGTTAATACCCTGGATTCGTAGCAGCGTCTCTCTACTTTAAACTTGATTTTCGAACAAAATAAGTGTAATTTTTTAAATTTTCTCGAGCATAGACGATCAGGCCATTTATAGCAAATTTTAAGGTTTTACGCGGCCCGCGTAAAACTTAATAAGGACTTACGTGGCCCGCGAGGGCCACAAAGGCGGCAGTAGGGTTTACTGAGTCATTGGTGGTCTTGACACGTGGACGACATGTGTCCCTCAAGCTTATCCGGTCAAATTATAGGTTGACGCGGCCCGCGTAAACTTCTATTATGTTTTACGCGGCCCGTGTGAAACCCAATTTTCTTGATTTCTTGGTTTTTCATGCATATTAGGGTTTCAGGGGTCCGGGTTTCCACTTACGGAGTGTTGTGGGACATTTTTGCAGGTCCTTACAAAAAGCAATCTAAATGGTGCAATTACTTGCGTTGCTATGTGTAACACCCCGTGTTTCCGAGAAGTCAAAGTCAAGGTCAAAGTCAACGACCGATTTCGCGCAACTTGACTAGTAGAGAATTTATTTTATGTGTTTAAATTAGTTGTATTATGTGGAGTAAGTGTCAATAATTACAACAATCGACGTATTACAATCGCCATCTAATCGACTTACGACTGTGAACTGTAGGAAGTAACAATGCGATAAAGTTAACGAAACGATAACCAAAGTATGCTAATCAAATCGACATCGAATCGAAACGCAACTCGAACTACGTATTTTAATCATTGTTATACGTGTGTGTGTGCCTTACGTGTTACCTGTGCATGTTTATTTATGTTATGTTGTGGTAACCAATCGAAACGCAATCGAACTCGAAATGCAATCGAACTCAATCGACATCGAACTCGAATCACAATCAAACTATGATAATTAGTGGAGAAAGGATAGCGCAAGATATGAGTGGTTGAGATTAAAAGTAATTTGACTAGGAAACCCTATCGTATCGAACCGCTCGCAACCGAAATCGAAATATCAAAAATCGTCGCACCGAACGCTCGAAACGTGCAGCTGATCGATCAGGCTACCAGCCGATTGAACAGCCAGCCGATCGGACTGCTGTCCGATCGGACAGGCTGTCCGATCGAGCTGCCTGGCCGATCGGCCAGCACTTTCCCCTTTTAGCATCCTATAAATACCCCTGTCATTGTCATCCTTTTCTACTTTTGGAAACCTCTGTCCGACCAGCTCGTGTTCCTCACCTTTTCTCCGATCTCTCTCAATCCAGGTAAGATTTCGTCCTAAATCTTGTACTTTCTTGATCTACACGCACTCCTACACCTTTCTATCTTTCAAATCTTAACTTCTAACCGTGAAATCAGCAAGATTCAAGTGTTCTAGGATGATGTCATCATGGGTTCTTGAAGAACTTCATGATTTGGCCTCAATCCACCAAGAATAACTTGGATCTAGCCGATTTCCACATAAACAAACAAAGATCTTTCATAGATCTAAACATATACCCGGTGAAAAGGATTGAAAGATGGATTTTGCAACTTTCTTTCAACTCTTTTTCACTCAATGCCTTCAAACCGATAGAAACGGAGCCTGTGCCGGCTTACAAATCACTCCGGTGGTTGCATGGCTCAAGATTCGGATTCTATCCACGAGGTTAACCGATTTCGGGTCAAACGATAAACTCCGTTCCGAACAGTTCACCAGCCGGATTTGGGTGATTCCTGTCCGACCAGGGGAACCAAGTAAGGACGAGGGATCTATGGTTCGACTCGTTACCAAAATACCTCAATAAAACGACAAACAAACAGAACAAACAAGTGTTAGATGAATAGGCTGATCAGGTCAGGGTGCTGATCGATCAGACTGCTGTCCGAACGGACAGTCAGCCGATCGGACGGTCAGCCGATCGACTGGCCAGCCGATCGGTTAACACATGGTCCCACACTTAATCAAATTATTTTGAAGACTAGTATTGAACGAACTGTTGTTCGATCGGACTACTCTCCGATCGGATTACTCTTCGGATCATGAGATACTATACTTCAACACTTAATCGATTTTTCAACATGTTCGATGCACTAGGAGTGCCACCCGATCGAACAGCCGTCCGATCAGGTGACATCTTGCTAAGAATTTGTCATGGTTGTTCATGCATGTTGTCCGATCGAACAGCATTAGTGTTCGATCGATCAGTTATCCGATCCACTGCACCACACCTTGCATTCCATTTAAAGTTGTTGACTATTGTTGACTTGCCAACCGATCGGTCAGCAAATCATTAATTTTTTGACTTGTTGACCTGTCCGATCGAACACCTGTCCGATCCAAGGCAAATCACTACAATTCATTAAAATACCTAACCGATCGGGTTGCCGGCCGATCGAACAGCCGTCCGATCGACCGACCTGAAGGGTAAAGGTACTTCAATGTTTTCAAATACTACAACGAAAACTTCAAAAGTCAAACCATCATACACAAACACATCCTTCTCAAAGGAAGAAACAATCCACTCGAACAGCCATACGATCGGCCTACCGACCGACTGGACAGCGGTCCGAACGGACTGTCAACCGAACGGTCAGCCGTCCGATCGAACTACCGTCCGATCGACCAGCTGTCCGACTCTCCAACGCTTGTTTTCCGTTTTACGCGTCGCTTATTATGCTATCAATCCATTCAGGCTAACTTTACTCGCTAAGCGCTCCCTTCAATCCATCAACCGCTGTGAGTATACTCGATCCCTTTTTGCTTTATGCACTTTTGGGTGTTACATACGTTACAACTATTCAAATCACATCAAACACACTACTCAATACTATTTAAACGCTAACCGTTAATGCATGTTATACGTGGCTTATGAATGCTTGTTTGTTATGTTTACACATGGAATGTTGTCTACCTGCCTTAGCAACGATAGTACTATAGTTTGGACTCAGCACCCGTTCACACGGGGGTTGTTAAGGACAATTACTTGCATGGATTACGGTGGTAATCATGTATTGCGAACTGCCCCGGGCAGTCAACCCGCAGTCATTGGTATCGATGGATCTATGTCGATAACTAACGTGCTTCATTTCACTATGTGTACGTGTTGGTTATGCGTAAACAAATTCGAACTCTGTATGCTATTATCAAACTTGTATGCTCACCTTTACATTATATGTATTGACTTTATTTTAACGTATGTGACAGGTGCTTAGGATGCACATCTGGTAGGAATTTGAAGCTAGAATAAAGCTTTAGAGCCCAACGAATAGTTGTCTGTAGTAATTGAATCAAGGGTCTCTAGAAGCAGATAAACAATTGCTCTATTTGAATCTGAGTTGTCGGAACAGAATTATTTGTCTAGATTTTATCTGTAATAATTTGTTTACTGTTTGAGACATGGTATGGGACATGTTATTTAAATTGAATGGTAATGATAATTGTTTTGGAAACTTCTGGACAATCTGTTTCGCTCAGTGCCATGCCCCGATGTTTCCGTCATCGGTTGGGGTGTAACAGATTGGTATCAGAGCCATAACTATAGGGAATTAGGCAAGACACGACCTAGTCCGGGTCGATGTCTTAGATACCTAGTCTATAGTTAGGAACCAACAGACCAACTTGAGTGCATCCAGTAAGGATTAAGTACGAGCTTATTTCTCACTATTCTCGCTTATGCTACACGATCACTGCACTCGAATTTTCAACCATGAATAAGCAATTAAGTCAAGAATAGGTGTGAAAACCACAAACTCTCGACTAAAGTTGCTTAATCAACCACCATTTTATCTACAAACGGGGAAAATTATGCCAAATCAGGAGTGAAATCCGTATTTTGATGAATAATCTCCTCTATTTTATTAAAAACAGGAACGGAGTTGTTAAGCTAGGGGTGAAACCCTAACCTTGACGACTTGTTCCGCTTTTATACAAAACTCTCACCAGAGTCTCGACGGACTCCAAGGACCTGAAGTCACAATATGACCAACGGGATGTGTGCCAAACGCCCAAGAATCGAGGCAGAAGCATAGTCCTGAAGGTCAAATGTGCACAACGGATCCTTGTAAATAGTCGAACCACTTTGGTTAGTCGAAGTCTACTAGCCGCAGACAACCTATTTCTCGATTTTTATGTGTTTCGATTCAGAGCCCGCAACTGCCGACTCTGATGTTTCGTCGATTTTATGTGCTTATATATGTGTTTACCTGTTTATGTGTTTAAATTTTTGGAACTTCACTCGATTTTTGCTTTCACACCGATCGACACATACGACTCGCACTGCATTCCTATCCCAAAACGTTAACAAATCGTTGAATTATGGACGACCTTATGCTACGCTTATACTACACGACTCGATGTATCAAACGCGAACGCTGTATTCGAACGCTCGCGAACTTTGAATGATAAGTTTCTGTATTCTGAGGCAGTCAGAATGCTCTACGTGTCTCTATATGATCCTATGTGCCTCTTGTGACTACATGATTAGGTGTTTCTGTGACTCTGTGATTACATGCGTATGTGGTTATGTGTTTCTGTGACTCTGTGCTCTATATGCTTACGTGACTGTGTGAATCTGTCTTTATGTGAATCTGTGACTGATTGATTATGTGTTTATGTGCCTACGTAATGGTATGTGTTCCTGACCTTTAATAAGTAGTAGACGTGTGGGGTGAGATTCGAATACAATGTGTTGAGTCTTGTGACAATGTCTGTTGCAGACAATGTCATCTGGATCCCGTCATCCCTTACTTTCTCGTCAAGAAAAGAGAGACAAACGCCTTGCTGCCATCATCGCTAAAAGTGTAGCAAAGGCTGTGAGTGATGTTTATGAGAACGCCAGCAAGTCGTCTGAGGAATCAAGAACCGAAGCTCCTAAAGCTACCGCCAAAGCCTTCAATTTCAAGCAATTCAAGTCGTGTGGGCCAAAAGAATTCACTGGCGAGGGAGGTCCTACTGCACTATTCCAATGGTTTGATTCCATTGAGGTCACTCTACGACAGAGTGGTTGCCCCGATGACCTCCGAACTCTAAATGCTACCGGCGTTTTCCAGTCCCGTGCACTAGACTGGTGGACGACCGAGAGGAACAAGCAAGGGAACGATGCAGCCTACGGCCTGTCGTGGGACGAGCTCAAGGAAGTCATCCTGGAAGAATTCTGCCCTCCTCATGAACGTCAAAAGCTAGAGGATGAATTTTGGCACATACAACAAAAGGATGGTGAAAATGCTGCACTCACTGCTCGCTTCAAACAGCTCAGCATCATTTGTCCCGATCAGGTCAAGACTCCAGACATGGCAATCAAGAAGTATATCCGAGCCCTGCCTGACTGTGTTGCTGATTTCGTTCAAGCGGCTAAGACTACGACGATCGAAGAAACTTATCTACTGGCTGCTGAAATCAATGACAAACGGGTCAAGGCCGGTGTCTGGGATAAAACTTCAAAGCACCTGCATCAAGCTACCACCGTCGCACCAACTGCTGAAACCACCACCTCATCGAGCAACAAGAGGAAGAACAAGAGAAAGAACAGCTCCAGCAACAAGAACTGTGCGATCACTGCTGCACCGATTCAAGCTGTACCAGCCCAACAACGTCAAGTAGCGGCGCCTGTGGCAAATGCACCGCCTGCAAAGCGTGCATACACTGGGCCACACCCGCTCTGCCCTACTTGTACCTACCACCACCTGACTGCCATTGCTTGCCGTTTTTGTGCTCATTGCAATATGTACGGCCATTTTACTACCAACTGCCGTGTTCGACAAGCTCCTGCTCATCAAGCTCTACTCACCGCCCCTCAGGGTCAACAAGCTCCTCCGGCACCCGCGGTCAAAGCCAGAGCCTACTTCGCATGTGACGATCCTAACCATTTCGCCAACATGTGCCCGAATAGGGTTGTGAAACAAGAGCCCCAGCAGCAGCAGCACCAGCAACAACAGCAGCAACAGCAACAACAAGCAGCACGCGCACGAACTTTCAACATCAACGTGCGTCAAGCCTAAGCCGACAACAATGTAGTTAATGGTACATTCCTCGTGAATGGTATTTATGCTTCATGTTTGTTTGATACTGGAGCCGATAATTGCTTTGTGTCATTCGAATTCGAGAAACTCCTTAGTCGTAAACGCTCCCAACTCTCCTCGACACTCGATGTTGAAGTCGCTACCGGAAGAACAGTCGCCGTCAATTCTGTCCTACGTGATTGTACTCTTGAGCTCAACAATCACATCTTTCCAATCGACCTTATTCCGATGCAACTCGGAAGTTTTGATGTTATAGTAGGCATGGACTTTCTTCGTGAACACCATGCTGAAGTGGTGTGCTTTGACAAGATGATTCGATTCTCGCTCGCGAATGGTGATCTATTGTGTGTTTACGGTGATACTACTTCGAAAGGTCTCAAGCTCATGTCATGTGTTCAAGCTAGCAAGTATCTCCGCAAGGAATACAGGGCTTTCTTGGCTAACATTGTAGTAGGGGAGAAGGAAAAGAAAGAGAAGAAGAAAGTAAAAGACGTTCCAGTGGTTCGAGAATTTCCTAATATTTTTCCAGAGGATCTTCCCGGACTACCGCCAAGTCGTGATATCGACTTTCGTATCGACCTCATTCCTGGAACCAACCCTATCGCCAAAGCTCCCTACCGACTCGCGCCATCCGAAATGCGCGAACTTTCAAACCAACTCCAGGAATTACTTGAGAAAGGCTTCATTCGCCCGAGCACCTCTCCTTGGGGCGCGTCGGTCCTTTTCGTCAAAACGAAGGATGGGTCATTCAGGATGTGCATTGACTACCGGGAATTGAATAAGCTAACTATCAAGAACCGCTATCCCCTACCCCGCATCGATGATTTGTTTGACCAACTTCAAGGTGCTACGTGTTTCTCGAAGATCGATCTACGCTCGGGATATCACCAGCTACGTATTCAAGAAGAGGATATACCCAAAACCGCGTTTCGCACTCGATACGGTCACTACGAATTCGTTGTTATGCCTTTTGGTTTAACCAACGCACCTGCGGTTTTCATGGATCTGATGAATCGCGTGTGTAAACCATATCTCGACCGTTTCGTCGTCGTATTCATCAACGATGTCTTGATCTATTCCAAATCGAAAGCGGAACACGCGCAACATCTACGTTTGGTTCTCGAGCTACTCCAGGGGAACCAACTCTATGCCAAGTTCTCCAAGTGTGAATTCTGGTTGGAGGAAGTTCAGTTTCTGGGTCACATTGTTAATAGTCAAGGTATTCACGTCGATCCTGCGAAGATTGAAGTTGTTAAGAGTTGGATTACGCCTAAGAACCCATCTGAAGTCCGTTCTTTTCTCGGACTGGCGGGCTATTATCGACGATTTATCGAAGGATTCTCAAAGATCACTGTACCACTTACCGCTCTCACGCATAAAGACAAGCCTTTTGTTTGGGGAACTGAACAAGAGTCTGCCTTTCGAACCCTCAAGCATAAGCTCTGCAATGCTCCTGTTCTCACATTTCCCGACGGAAACAACGATTTCATTGTCTATTGTGATGCTTCCAACCTTGGTCTTGGTTGTGTTCTCATGCAACGGGACAAGGTTATAGCTTACGTATCTCGCCAGCTCAAAATCCACGAGAAGAACTATACAACCCATGATCTCGAGCTAGGCGCAGTTGTTTTCGCGTTAAAGATTTGGCGACACTACCTGTATGGTACCAAGTGTACGATCTTCACCGATCATAGGAGCCTACATCATATCTTTAATCAGAAGGAACTTAATATGCGTCAACGCCGATGGGTAGAACTTCTCAACGATTACGATTGTGAGATTCGTTATCACCCAGGCAAGGCAAATGTTGTTGCCGACGCACTCAGCAGACGGAGCTATCTGCTTAGCACTCGTAATGTTCAAGCCCAATACGACCTCGAATCCCTCATCCGCGAAGCTCAGCATGCGTGTTTTAATGAATGCACTCTGAAGCAGGAAAGAATCTACCACGATGGAGCCCAACTTGTGAGCAAATCAAATGGGATATTCCACTTTCTGGACCGAATTTGGATTCCCAAACGAACCGATTTGCGACAAATCTTGATGGACGAAGCCCACAAATCCCGGTATTCTATTCATCCCGGTGCCGAAAAAATGTACCAGGATCTTCGCTACAAGTACTGGTGGCCCGGCATGAAAAGGGATATTGCCCTCTACGTTGGAAAATGCCTGACATGTGCAAGAGTCAAGGCTGAACATCAAAGACCCTCTGGCTTACTCGAACAACCACCGATCCCCATGTGGAAGTGGGAGAGCATAGCTATGGACTTTATAACAAAGCTACCGCACACGTCATCAGGTCACGACAGCATTTGGGTTTTGGTTGACCGATTGACTAAATCAGCTCACTTTCTGCCAATACGGGAAGACTACAAGGTAGAACGATTAGCTCGAATCTACACCGACAAGATCATTTGTAATCATGGTACGCCTCGTGACATCATCTCTGATCGTGATGCTCAGTTTACCTCGCGACTGTGGGAAACATTTCAAATGGCACTCGGTACATCGCTTAATCTAAGTACCGCTTTCCACCCTCAAACCGACGGTCAGACTGAAAGAACGATTCGTACTCTTGAAGACATGCTCCGTTCGTGTGTCATAGACTTCGGTGGTAATTGGGATAAATTCCTGCCATTAGTCGAATTCTCGTATAACAACAGCTATCATGCAAGCATTCAAATGGCACCATTCGAGGCTTTATACGGAAGAAGATGTCGATCGCCTATTGTGTGGCACGAGATCGGGCATTCGCAATTAACCGGTCCTGAGCTATTACAAGAGACGACAGACAAAATTTTCCAAATTCGAGACAACCTGGTAAAAGCTCGGAATCGACAGAAAAGTTATGCCGATAGACGACGCAAGCCCCTTGAATTTGACGTTGGTGACTACGTACTCCTAAAGGTATCACCTTGGAAGGGTGTGGTCCGATTCGGCAAGAGAGGGAAGCTCGCGCCTCGATATGTTGGACCTTTTAAGATTCTGGAAAGGATCGGAAAAGTCGCCTACAGACTCGAACTACCGGAGGAGCTTAGTAACGTCCACCCAACTTTCCACGTGTCAAACCTCCGAAAGTGCCTAGCCGACCACGACTTACACGTTCCACTCGATGACCTGCAAGTGAACGAAACATTACACTTCGTGGAGAAGCCTGTCGAAATCATGGATCGCCAAAGCAAGCAGCTCAGACGCTCTCGCATTCCTATTGTGAAAGTTCGATGGGAAGGCAAGCGAGGCGCAAAGTTCACTTGGGAACTCGGAAGCGACATGAAGGCGAAGTACCCGCAGTTGTTTAAGGAGAAAGTCTAGAAACAGAAAGTTCTCCACGTGATTCACGGTGTTGTACAACTTCCAGCTTAATTTCGGGACGAAATTCCCTAAACAAGGGGAGGCTGTAACACCCCGTGTTTTCGAGAAGTCAAAGTCCAAGTCAAGGTCAAAGTCAACGACCGATTTCGCGCAACTTGACTAGTAGAGAATTTCTTTTATGTGTTTAATTTAGTTGTATTATGTGGAGTAAGTGTCAATAATTACAACAATCGACGTATTACAATCGCCATCTAATCGACTTACGACTGTGAACTGTAGGAAGTAACAATGCGATAAAGTTAACGAAACGATAACCAAAGTATGCTAATCAAATCGAGATCGAATCGAAACGCAACTCGAACCACGTATTTTATTCATTGTTATACGTGTGTGTGTGCCTTACGTGTTACCTGTGCATGTTTATTTATGTTATGTTGTGGTAATCAATCGAAACGCAATCGAACTCGAAATGCAATCGAACTCATCGACATCGAACTCGAATCACAATCAAAGTATGATAATTAGTGGAGAAAGGATAGCGCAAGATATGAGTGGTTGGGATTAAAAGTAATTTGACTAGGAAACCCTATCGTATCGAACCGCTCGCAACCGAAATCGAAATATCAAAAATCGTCGCACCGAACGCTCGAAACGTGCAGCTGATCGATTAGGCTACCAGCCGATCGAACAGCCAGCCGATCGGACTGCTGTCCGATCGAGCTGCCTGGCCGATCGGCCAGCACTTTCCCCTTTTAGCATCCTATAAATACCCCTGTCATTGTCATCCTTTTCTACTTTTGGAAACCTCTGTCCGACCAGCTCGTGTTCCTCACCTTTTCTCCGATCTCTCTCAATCCAGGTAAGATTTCGTCCTAAATCTTGTACTTTCTTGATCTACACGCACTCCTACACCGTTCTATCTTTCAAATCTTAACTTCTAACCGTGAAATCATCAAGATTCAAGTGTTCTAGGATGATGTCATCATGGGTTCTTGAAGAACTTCATGATTTGGCCTCAATCCACCAAGAATAACTTGGATCTAGCCGATTTCCACATAAACAAACAAAGATCTTTCATAGATCTAAACATATACCCGGTGAAAAGGATTGAAAGATGGATTTTGCAACTTTCTTTCAACTCTTTTTCACTCAATGCCTTCAAACCGATAGAAACGGAGCCTGTGCCGGCTTACAAATCACTCCGGTGGTTGCATGGCTCAAGATCCGGATTCTATCCACGAGGTTAACCGATTTCGGGTCAAACGATAAACTCCGTTCCGAACAGTTCACCAGCCGGATTTGGGTGATTCCTGTCCGACCAGGGGAACCAAGTAAGGACGAGGGATCTATGGTTCGACTCGTTACCAAAATACCTCAATAAAACGACAAACAAACAGAACAACCAAGTGTTAGACGAATAGGCTGATCAGGTCAGGGTGCTGACTGATCGGACTGCTGTCCAAACGGACAGTCAGCCGATCGTCTGGCCAGCCGATCGGTTAACACATGGTCCCACACTTAATCAAATTATTTTGAAGACTAGTATTGAACGAACTGTTGTTCGATCGGACTACTGTCCGATCGGATTACTCTTCGGATCATGAGATACTATACTTCAACACTTAATCGATTTTTCAACATGTTCGATGCACTAGGAGTGCCACCCGATCGAACAGCCGTCCGATCAGGTGACATCTTGCTAAGAATTTGTCATGGTTGTTCATGCATGTTGTCCGATCGAACAGCAGTAGTGTTCGATCGATCAGTTATCCGATCCACTGCACCACACCTTGCATTCCATTTAAAGTTGTTGACTATTGTTGACTTGCCAACCGATCGGTCAGCAAATCATTAAGTTTTTGACTTGTTGACCTGTCCGATCCAAGGCAAATCACTACAATTCATTAAAATACCTAACCGATCGGGTTGCCGTCCGATCGACCGACCTGAAGGGTAAATGTACTTCAATGTTTTCAAATACTACAACGAAAACTTCAAAAGTCAAACCATCATACACAAACACATCCTTCTCAAAGGAAGAAACAATCCACTCGAACAGCCATACGATCGGCCTACCGACCGACTGGACAGCGGTCCGAGCGGACTGTCAACCGAACGGTCAGCCGTCCGATCGAACTACCGTCCGATCGACCAGCTGTCCGACTCTCCAACGCTTGTTTTCCGTTTTACGCGTCGCTTATTATGCTATCAATCCATTCAGGCTAACTTTACTCGCTAAGCGCTCCCTTCAATCCATCAACCGCTGTGAGTATACTCGATCCCTTTTTGCTTTATGCACTTTTGGGTGTTACATACGTTACAATTATTCAAATCACATCAAACACACTACTCAATACTATTTAAACGCTAACCGTTAATGCATGTTATACGTGGCTTATGAATGCTTGTTTGTTATGTTTACACATGGAATGTTGTCTACCTGCCTTAGCAACGATAGTACTATAGTTTGGACTCAGCACCCGTTCACACGGGGGTTGTTAAGGACAATTACTTGCATGGATTACGGTGGTAATCATGTATTGCGAACTGCCCCGGGCAGTCAACCCGCAGTCATTGGTATCGATGGATCTATGTCGATAACTAACGTGCTTCATTTCACTATGTGTACGTGTTGGTTATGCGTAAACAAATTCGAACTCTTTATGCTATTATCAAACTTGTATGCTCACCTTTACATTATATGTATTGACTTTATTTTAACGTATGTGACAGGTGCTTAGGATGCACATCTGGTAGGAATTTGAAGCTAGAATAAAGCTTTAGAGCCCAACAAATAGTTGTCTGTAGTAATTGAATCAAGGGTCTCTAGAAGCAGATAAACAATTGCTCTATTTGAATCTGAGTTGTCGGAACAGAATTATTTGCCTAGATTTTATCTGTAATAATTTGTTTACTGTTTGAGACATGGTATGGGACATGTTATTTAAATTGAATGGTAATCATAATTGTTATGGAAACTTCTGGACAATCTGTTTCGCTCAGTGCCATGCCCCGATGTTTCCGCCATCGGTTGGGGTGTGACACTATGTGGCATGAGCTCAAAGGTGATGTTAGGGATGAGCTCGGTACCGAAAACCCCCAAAAGTGGGAATCAGTACCGAATATACATGGTACGGCACCGGTACGGTGCCAGTATTTGAGGGTAAGACCGGTACCAAATATGTCAAAACTCGGTACCGAATCAGTAACAAAAATGTACCCGGTTTGGTAAATCTGGTACCAGTACCGGTACCATTTACCTATCCCTATGTGTGTTACTATTCATTTAGTTATGTTTTTGATATATAGGTAATGGTAGCGGATCATGTACATTAATCTAGAAGTGTGAGAAGTGTATTATAACACTATATATAACACTATATAACATCATATAAACACCGTATAACACTATGTAACACTATATAATACTATATAACAAATATAACACTATATTTTGTCTGATAGCATGTCTATGATAGAAGTATAGTGTTATATAGTGTTACATAGTGTTATATGGTGTTACATAGTGTTATACGTTGTTTATATATGGTGTTATATAGTGTTATATATAGTGTCATAATACACTTCTCACACTTCTGAATTAATGTACACTATCCCTACCCTATAGGTAATATATAGGTAATTTATCTAAGAAGTGATTAAATTGTTCAGTTTTTCATGCTTGATGTGGTTCTTAAATTATTTTTATCTGATTTAATAGCATTTTTATTCAACAAACATATGGATGAGGAAGAAAACTTATCTTTCATGGTTAAAAATCCAAATAGGTACTTTTTTCAAAATCCTAATAGGTATGCAACATATACACTCTACGTCTGATACATCACGGTATGTCTAATACACGATGAGTAATTACCCAACATGTATTTTGAGATATGATTTTACAATCGGGTATGAGACTACGCTTAGTCATACCCGATTTGTTGTTATCTCTATTTGTGAGGTACACATCCCTGATCCCTTGTCACCTATAAACCATCATCATCCATTGCAATTCATTTAAAGTGAACACATTATTCACAACTCAAAAGGCTCACAAGTATAAAGCACAAATCATATTACCAAATGAATTAATTACATAGAAATTGACAATTATGTAAACCAAAACATATATATCTTTAATGGACAATTTAATGTACACTATTTTTTTTTAAATATGCACCCACCTTCACTATTTAGATTATCCCATGGTTGCCTACTTAAGAAGTCCATGGTCAATCCAACCTCAAATTTGTCATATTTAACTATTTAACTATAGACATCTCTTTGACTATGTGGATTTGAGTCTTATTGACCAAATTTCAACCCAAACAAAACGTTAAATTTAAAACTGACCAAACACTCATACGCATTTCTAAGTCTAGACGTATTTTGGGTCTTATTGACCAAATTTCATGTTAATTAATTAATTCATTCATTAAATCACCGCCTTCTACGAATGAATCACCATCTTTTTTTCATGGATTAATATAAATTCAACAAAATTTCAAAGATGATGAAATGGTTATGACGCATATTTTTTTATCACAATTAAACTGAATGTACATCAACATATTACATATACTTAGAATTTCTTATTATTTTATAAAAATAAATATATGTATATTTGTTTTTCAAGTCATAAAAATAGCTTCGAAATAAAATAAACAATGGAGTTTATTCCATTTAACAACATCATATTTTAAAGTATCAGCTTTAATAGTTTATTATATTTTTGGATAATGAAAATTATTATGTAAAACTTATTGTTAACAATAATTGAGTGAAATTTGTTTGTTTCTTATTTATATATATGATCTATATACTGTTACACATCATATTATTTGTCATCTATTGCTTGACTAATTTTTATAATATAATTAGGGGTGTCTTATTCCCACATACCCTATATCTTATTTTCACATCCCCTATTGTATACGGGCCGTATACAATTATACGGCTCGTATAGAATGTTTTTGAATAGGAAAATGCGCAGAGAATGTTTTTTTTTGTTTTATTATATACGGCCCGTATACAGTTATACGAGTCGTATACATGTGTATACGATTTGTAAAACGTATACGGCTCAATTGATTTATTTTTGTGGGTTTTTGATGTTAGGACATGTATACGGGCCGTATAACTATATACGGGCCGTATATATTGGCTTTTTTCAAGTATCACGTTTTATTCCCGTAAAAACACAATCATTCTAGGGTTTCTAAAACTCTTCATCACCTTTAACAATGTCGATAAACGTTGATCGGAACATGCCGCTTAAATCGGAGCACAGGTAGAGTAACGTTACTGATCAGTCCGTTGATGAAAACCTTAGCGATCGCAGAGATCTTCGTGTTGGTTATTTATCGATTCCGAGTAACTAGTAGAAGAACCTGCCACAAACAAGTTCTCCACAGTTTGTTATTCAGATCTCTGTTCGGTCATCTTTCCAAACTACAACACACGATACTTTTAATAAGCTGTCATAGTTGTCAAATTCGATTTCAACAAATCTTTTCATTTTCCTTCAATTTCTAAAACATTCTCTGTTACATGAAGACGTGTCAGGTTCTTCTACTAGTGGTATTTTACTGAAGTATTGAAGATTGAGGCGGGCATTGTTTAAATCTGAATATAACTAGATGTTACGTGTATCAGCGTTGTTTATCACCCTGTGTGAGCATTGGAAACCCGACAAACAGTCTTGACAACTGTGACATTTTATCTATCTATGTGTGTCACATCCATCCTGTTATTGCAATCGATATGATTAATTTTTTCAGATTTTTTTCTAATTAGCGTTGTTAACTACCAAAAGAATGCATACACAAATAGTTCTAGTAGACGAAGCAAAGAGACCGTTGTGTATCTGAATCAGGTTCTCAAACAAACACTACCAAAGATGGGTTGGTGAAAAATACCGAAGCTGTTATCTCGGTTGTTCAGTACTCTCCTATATCAACTTGAACGGTTGATGGTTACAAGGATCGTTCTAATAGATTAAAGAGAATAAACCATTTTTTACCAATTTTCACTCCAGTAGTTGAAACTTGAGCGCAAGAATCAATTCAAAACCCTCACCCTCAAAAATCAACCAGAAACCAAAGGAAAAAAGGGCTGATAATGGCTGATGGTTCTTCGTTGAGGAAACCAAACGTAGACGGAGATGATAGGCCTGGTAACCGGAAGAGAAATCAATTGTATTTTTTTAGTTGCTTCTCTGGTTAAGTTTCTGAACCAACCGAAATCCACAAATTCCAACAGTTTCTTCATAGATTTCGTCCGGTTTCCAAACTCTTTCACACAAAGTTAATATTCACTGTGGTGGATGCAAGCATAAAGTTAGAAAAAATACTCAAGTTGAACGGACGATATGTATCAACAAATTGTGAGTGGGAATATGGCTATGAAGAATAGTATGGATAAACAATCACCGTATACGGGTTTTTCTGCTAGTTATTCGGAATGTTTCGAATCATCACAGAAGACGTGTCGGGTTCTACTGCTAGTAGTATGAGTCTGAGTCCATTGTGGTTCGTGAATGTTTCGAATCATCACGACAAGGATCGTTCTGATAGATTAAAGAGAATAACCATTTTTTTACCATTTTTTACCATTTTTTACCCATAGTATACGAGCCGTATAATAATATACGGCCCGTATACAACCATCGTATACATTGTATACGATCGGTAAAAATATTTTTTTACCAATGGTATACGGCCGTATAAACCGTATACGACTCGTATACATATGGTAAAAAATGGTAAAAACCTCTTTAATCTATTAGAACGATCCAATAAACGAAGAAACCAAACGTAGACGGAGATGATAGGCCTGGTAACCTCTTTAATCTTTTTAGTTGCTTATCTTGTTAAGTTGTGTATTTACGAAGCTGACAAACACATTGGTATTTTCTCAAAATGTGCAAACTTGAAGAATCTCACATTAAAGGAGTTTGCAACAACGGGATCAGATGGTTTGAGTATCTTTCATCCTCGTTTGGCTAATCTCACACTTGAAAATGACCACATTGGTATTTTCTCAAAATGTGCAAACTTGAAGAATCTCACATTAAAGATCTCTACACAAACTCTTCTACATCTTTTAACCAGTTGTCCATCACTTAAGACCTTGAAAGATTTGTTGAAATCGAAGCATTCACAAACCACGATGGACTTAGACTCATGTTCAAGTAAGTGTCTAAAAATCTAAAAATTCAGGTTTACCTTGTAAATTTCTCAAAACAAACTCTCGTTTCTTCATCTTCATCTTCATTTGTTGAGAAACCATTATCTTGTCTTTCAGAAGAGTTTGTATTGAACCAAGAATACTACAAACATTCTATACCTTGCAACGTATACAGGTGCAAGAGAATGGCGAGTTATTTTTCAGTTATTTCTGTTGAATCACAAATTCCATTGTTTAAACCAGAATCAGGTTCTCAATACAAGGATCGTTCTAAGAGATTAAAGAGAATACACCATTTTTTTACCATTTTTTACCATAGTATACGAGCCGTATCAGAATATACGGCCCGTATACAATCATCGTATACATTGTATACGATCGGTAATTTTGTTTTTTACCGAGCGTATACGGCCGTATAAACGGTATACGGCCCGTATACATATGGTAAAAATGGTAAAATAAGGTCTTTCTTTCCTTTTTTTAGTTGCTTCTCTTGTTAAGTTTCTGAACCAACCGAAATCCACAAATTCCAACAGTTTCTTCGTGGATTCCGTCCGTTTTCCAAACTCGGTCATTCCTTGTGATACATGAACGTTGTATTCTTGTCTTTCAGAAGAGTGCTGTAATAGAGAAATCATCCTATGTCTTTTATCAACCGAAGAGGCAGCAAGGACAGATAATACTTCATTTGTCGAGAAACCATACTGTCAAGAAACTAACATCTTTTAATACTTCATTGCGTATGTGCTTGTGCTGTAGAAACCGGTGATGAATTTGTGTATCTAAATCAGGTTCTCTGCCTTAGATCGGTCATTCCTTGTGATACATGAACGTTGTATTCTTGTCTTTCAAGACAAGGATCGTTGGAAGGATTGTAGTAGCAGGACATTGGTACCACTGTGAAAATTGCATCAGGAGGGGAGAGAGTCTGATACAATAAGGATGTTGGGAATTAAACGCATGTACGTGACAAAATAAGGATGTTCGCATAAACATATATTCGTTTCATAACCTCCTCCTATAAATCAACCACAACCGACAAAGAGCCTGTATTAAAAGCCATCCTATGTCTTTTACCAACCGAAGAGGCAGCAGAAGAGGTGTCGGGTTCTTCCAACATTCACGAACCACAATGGACTCAGACTCATACTACTCACCCTCCCCTGAGGAAAAGTTTTCCCGACGACTCAACAAAATCCTGATAGAGAAAAAACATCAACAACCATTTTTTCTTTTCCTTCAATTTCGAGAATATTCTCCCCTGTGTATGTGCTTGTGCTGTAGAAACCGGTGATGAAAAGTTTCAACCAAAGGGAAATCCATGAAACGAAAGGGATTTCGAGCAGTTGGTATTGAACCAAGAATATGATACCTTCGAGATACTTCGTGTTAGTTTGATTTGAATTTTGAAAGTTGGATGTCCGTTATCTCAACCGAACGTTAATTGCTATTGTTTTAAATAACAACAGATAATGAACGGATTGTTGGTGGATAACGCAAACAAGTTCTCCACAGTTTGTTATTCAGATCTCTATTCGGTCATCTTTCCAAACTACAACACACGATAAGTTTAAACTTTATAGTGTGTGATTTGACCAGGAAATGATTGGAGGTGAAGGTTCAGTGCACGAAAAGTTTCTTACGAAATGTACGTGACAAAACAAATATGTTGGGAATTAAACGCATGTCCGTAACCCCGCGTTGATAGCTTCCGTTTTATTCAGACTCCTTACAACTCTCATCAAATGCCTCACCCTTCCTTTTATTCTATAAATATTAAATAAAGAATAACACCATGCCCGTAATCCCGCGTTGATAGCTTCCGTTTTATTACAGTCATACGACACGTTTTCTTGTTCTTCAATCTTTATTACTTGTTGATGTTTTATTTTGAGCACCTCACCACTCTAAAATATTTTAAAAATCAAAATTTCGTTCCATACGGGCCGTATACTGTTATACGGCCCGTATACACGTTCGTATACATTGTATACGACCAGGCAAACTTATTTACACATGGTGTATACGGGCCGTATACTGTTATACGGCCCGTATAGAATAAAACAACTTGACAAAGTCTGTGCCAGCAGACTTTGTCAGTTGTTTTTATTCTATACGGGCCGTATAACAGTATACGGCCCGTATACACCATGTGTAAATAAGTTTTCCCATGTGTTAATATTAGGACCCTATAATTACCAAAAGGTAAATACATGGCCCTAATAAACTTATACAAAGTATGATTTGTACCATTATGATTAAACTATTATTTTTTCCGTTCAAACTATCTAATGTGACGTGCTTGAGACAATTTAGCTTGAAAAAGATGATGTTTTTAGGATTCAACCTTTTTAAGAATCACCTCTCTTTAGGTTTAGATGTCCGAGATTTTTAATTACAAATCAGCAGTAGCCGCTAGTTAAAACTTCTAGCTTTACTAGGCCTGTAAACGAACCGAACAAACACGAACATAGGCATGTTCGTGTTCGTTCATTTAACTTTAACCGAACACGAAAACGAACACGAACATGTAATCGAACACATTTTTTGTTCGTGTTTGTTCATTAAGAAATCAGGCATGTTCGTGTTCGTTTATGTTCGTTCGTTTAAAGCCTAAACGAACAGTTCACGAACATAAACGAACATAAACAAACATAAATTAACATGATTAAACAAACATAAACGAACACAAATGAACGTGATTGAACAAATATAAACAAACACAGTTTAACATTAGTGAACACAAACAAACAAGTCTAATATATTACAGTTTATCCAAAAACATATCTAAATTTGGGTTCATAGATGTTAAAATTAAGTAGGTTTTTATATAAATATTAAGTAAGTGATCAATTACGATCTAAGAAAAAGTTTACGATTCATTTTTTTACTAGAAAACTTAATTAGTAATTAGTTATATTTATATAAGTAGTTGGAAAGCTAACATTCATTTAAATATAACTATTGATGTATTTACTAAAATGTAAACGAACATAAACGAATGTTCACGAACATAAACGAACGTTCATGAACATTAATGAACGAACACGAGGTGTGTTCATGTTCGTTCATTTAATTAAACGAACAAAATGTCTTGTTCGTGTTCGTTCATTTAACTTTAAACGAGGTCTAAGCGTTACGTGACCCGTTTTTTTCTTTATCTATTTCCTATGATATCAATTCAAACATCAGGTCACGAAAATTATAAACTCCGAGTGTACTAGACTATTATCACATATTTTAATACATCACTGTTGATTATAAAAGATTAACTCGTCTTACAATATCCACCAAATCAAATTCGAGATGTATTGCTCTATATGGTGGTTGAGGACCTAATAATTGATATTGTGTGGCTTAAATTTTTAAACCAGTCATAAGAAGAACGATGGGACATGAAAAAGAATATGTAATTACGAAAGGTTGTACGATAAATGACAATTAGGCCCCCTTAACATATAAGAACTAACTCACTGAGTTGACTCGTATCTAACTCGTCATGGGAATGGAAAAGGGGACCAATGGTGATGTCAACGTGGTTGTAAAACATTCAAAGTTCCAAAAGCAAAAGCAAATTCCACTTGTTTATAGTAATCACGTCTCAATTAACGACTTTTCCGCCAACCTTGGTCAAATTTGTTATCACAATTTCAACTTCACTTTAATGCTTTCCTACCTACTCATTTTGGGTCCATTAAAGTTTTGTGTATATATGAAAATTTCAACCGTACTATCAATGGTACTCTAAATTAGGGATGAGGAAACGATACCAGGTACTGAAAAATACCGGTATCGAATCATATTATACCGATTAAATTTGCGACTAAGTTGGTATCCATTTTTGGCCTTTTTTGGGTCCGGTACCGATTCGGTATTTTATCCATTTTTAACTTCAAATATCGTACTGTACCTTACCGAACACTTTCGATACCGGTACTGATACCCATTTTTAGAGATTTTCGGCATCGGTACCTTCAATGATTACCCAATTATTTTTTTTAAATTAAAACTAATAAAATTTCATTAAATAAAAAAATTACATTGCTAAAAAAAATAAAAACCGAAAAAGAAATAAAAATTTGCAACGCTAAAAAAACTAATAATCTAAAGTCCGTATTTTTTACGGATTTGTTGCTAACGCATTTGCACTATGATCAACGCGTCGCCTATGAGATGATCGATGAGTTTAGACAAAAATTCTATATCTTTCTCCATTTGCATCAATTCTTGTATCGCGACAAATGTTTTGTTTTCGACGTTTCTTTCTTGCATAATATCTAAAAGCCTATGACCGAGATCTCGAATATCTTGTAGGCGTCAGTTCGTCTCTTCGAAATCTTCCTTCATTATGTCGGGATTAGATGAAGATGACTCCGCCTTTTTCCCCTATTTTTCGCACTTCTTCTACCGGGCGGTCGTTCCAATTCCAAATCCTCGTCGTCCTCCAAGTTAATGTTTAAGTCGACATTATGAGCATCTGAAGTGGGTGTGTCTAGGTCAACCAACGATGATGTTTTGGACCGCTTTGCTTTACGTCTACCAATAGACGTCATCGTCGGTACATTTGACCATTTGGGACTTCCTTGTAAAAACTCCCAACATCTCAAATATGTGAAACCGCCTCTCGTTTGATTGTATTCTTCCAACGCTCTTGTTAAAATTCCTATTGTTTTGTCCGCTTCCTCAGTTGTCCCTAGTAGGGATGAGCAAAGGGTATAAAATACCGTCCCGATCCCGATCCCATCCCGATCCCGATCCGTTTTCGGTACCGGAAACGGTATCCACTTTTGTGATTTTTCGGTATCGGTACGGTATCGGTAAAATACCAACTTTTACCCTTAAAATACCGATACCGTACCGATACCGTCCCGAACCGACGTATTTCGGTACCGGTATCGGTACCAAGTTTACACAAAATTCGGGATCGGTATTGGGACGGTATCGGTATTTGCTCATCCCTAGTCCCTAGTGTGTTGGAAGACCTCTCGAAATTGATGACATTTATGGTTTATATCGGCCAGTGCTAACGCGTATTCCTCATCTTTCGTCCAAGCTAGGCAGGTTCCTTTTCGACGAGTAGCGGTTGGATCTTTCTTTTTGTGAGAGCGTTTTCCACGTTTAAATCACTCGGCAACGGGCTTGGGTTGTGTCTCCGGTACTGTTTCTATCTCGGGATCGGTTTCTTGGGTAGACGGTTGCGAACCGCCCATGGATGCAGAGGTTTGTGGAGCTTGAAAGAACGGTTGCGAACCGCCCATGCCTAGTATTTGCGCGTACACAAATTCATTTGGATCCATGTGTTGAAAGTTGAAGTTCGGTTGCAGTGGCGCGGTGTTCGGCCGATATGTATTGGGGTTACTGGGTCTCGACAGCACACCGAAAGGTGGTCAGAAAGGATTCATGATGTAATAAACAAAAGAGTAGGGAAAGTTTTTATAAAAATAAGTTGAAGAATAGGAGAGAGTAGATAAAGTTTTATAAAAAAATATGTGAAAGGTGGGTGTTTATATAGGTAAAAAAAGTGAATAGAATATAAAAAAATAAACTTTTTAATTTTTAACCGTTGATAAACGGTCTGATTTTGAAAAAAGGAAGCAGGCAACAACGTTTTTTTAAGCACGCCTCATGTATTTTTTTGAAAATAACGCTCATGGGAGCGGTTCCGTCACGTTTTGAGGCGTTTTTTTAGGAAAAAAACGCGCAAAAACCCCAGTTGTACGTGTGGTCTAAAAGAATTCAACAAATCGCCTCACTACCACGGTTTACCCATCGGATTCGGATTCGATTGCCATCCCTAGTACCACCACCTCACAAAAACCCCACTGCCGTCACCTATCCCAACACTACTCCACTCAAATACATTTACAACTATAAAACCTCTCCACCACGTGTGTTTTGACCTCAATATTTCCTATTTACAAATGATGCAAAATTCATCCAAAACATAATAAAAGTTGGAATATAGCTTCTTATAACAAAAGTTCTTAAATCTATTTGACACAAGATTATTTTATTAGGGTGGGGTATGGTGTGCGGGGAGTTAAGCGGGGAGGGGGAGTCACCGAGCGGTGACCATACCCTCATGTTGAAGGCTTTTGGTGAGTGGGTGAGAGGTTACCAAAATCGGTGTGTAATCACCGAAGTGATTGAAGAGTGATGGAGGAGAGAGAGAGAGAGAGAGGAGAGAACAACCAATCAAAAGTGAGAATCACTCAAACACCTTAGAGTGATTAACCATATCTAGTGTTTGAGTGCAAAATGGGGAGTGGAATGAAGAGTTGACATGACATAATATTATTGGGTAGAGAATCACTCAATCACCCTAGAGTAATTAACCATACCCTACCCTTAAACAATTGAATTGATTGTATCAACCCAGAACCATGACCGCCCCACGTGTGCATAAACGGCAACAATGTGGTGCATTGGGCCTTTCTACTTTTGTTATTATAATAATAACGATCTATGGAACAATAAACAATTTACTCCCAAATCTTACTAAATTTGCAAGTTTCAAGATATAACCGAGTTTTACTATTAACATAAAATATTATAACTTCTATAATGGTGCTACTAGTTGTTATATGAGTAAATTACAAGTTTTTTTCTTTATGTTTGTCCCAAATTTCAGACGTTGTCCTTTACCTTTAAAATTGATGAGTTTTGTCCTTAATGTTTCCAAATCCTGCACGTTATATCCTTTAGGCCAAACCCAGTTAGATTTTTTGGTTAAATCCGGTCACCCAGGGGTATTTTAGTCTTTTTACACTGTTTACTTAGTATTATTAAAAAATAAAACAAAATGATTTTAAAAAATATTATTATTATTATTATTATTATTATAAGTGTATATATATATATATATACCATATATCTTTAACAATTACCACAACCCGTCACTGCCATCTCCACCACCCTCCACCCTTCACCGACATCATCACCACCTTCCACCAAACACCAACAAAACCCTCTCCAATCCTCTGCCTTCTCTCTCCCTAAATTCCCACTTTCTCTCTTCTCTCTCGTTCTCTGCAGACCCACCACCACCATCGATTCTTTGTCTCTTTCCTTCACCCACCTCCTCCATCAACACACCACCTCCTCCATCAACACACCCTACCGGAACCCTAACCCCAACCCCAACCTGCAACAACCAAAATCAGCAACCAACACCATTAAACCCACCACCCCCACTGGAACCCTAACCCCAAGAACCTGCAAACCACCATTGTGATAGTCGATCGACTGTGGTAAGGTCTCCGATTGACGGAAGAGCACACCGTCACCACACACAGCGCCACCGCATTCTTCCCCTCTTTTAATGCACGAACAGAGAAGTTTGTAGAAGATTTGAAATGAATGGCGGTTCGGTGTAGTTTCAGTGGTCGGTTTCGTAACCAAATCACTCACCGCCGTCGAACTAACCCACCACCACATCCACCCTTTCACCTTCACCCATCACCATCACGAGCGCCGCCGTCGAAACCAAATCACCTGCCGCCACCGCACCTAACCCACCACCACAAATGTGTGAAGATCTTGAGGCAAGGACGGATGGATATGGTTGAATGAAGGTTTGATTATGGAAAAAAGTGAGAATAAACTGAATCGAACTTCTGTGTTGGTTGTTGTTATCGATTGGAGGCCTTAATATAGACAATCTGTAAGTGAATCTGACTGCAATTTCTTCAGGTTGAAGATGAACAGATGATATTATTATGAGAGAGAGGGACTCGCAGTTTTGAGAGAGAGTATATTTCTTTTATTTTTCATTTTATTTCAAACTTGTCCCAAAAAACAAATTGTTTTACACAATAGTCCCTGAAGAGATGAAATGACAACAATACCCTCATCACATTACCAGATTTAACAAAGAATAACTGGGTTTGGCCTAAAGGACATAACGTGCAGGATTTGGAAACATTAAGGACAAAACTCATCAATTTTAAGGTAAAGGACAACGCCTGAATTTTGGGACAAAACTTGTAATTTACTCTTATTATATTATACTACATATACATTTACTATGTTGGGGGAATAGTGCCAGGCAGCTAGCTGCCTGCCACTCCCCCGTTGGATCAACGTTTTTTTAATTTAATTTTATTCCTAGTTTAAAATTACGCTTTCGTCCATCGTTTAAAAATACGTTTTTGCCCCCAGCTCAAAATAAAATTATAATTTTTCCCCTAGCTCAAAATTACGCTTTTGCCCTCGGTTCAAAAGCTCATTTTTAATTTTGTTCTCAGTTTAAAATTACGGTTTCGCCCTTAGTTTAAAATTACGGTTTTGCCCCCAGTTCAAAATAAAATGTTGGTTTTCCCTCCACCTTAAAATTACGATTCTGCAATCAGCTCAAAATTACGTTTTTGCCCACAGTTCAAAATAAAATTATGATTCCCTCCCCCCCCCAGCTCAAAATTATGATTTTGCTCTCAGTTTAAAATTATGATTTCGCCTCTAGCTCAAAATATAATTACGATTTTGCCCTCTATACAGACATACATGTTATGAGAGAGAAATATTCGGTTTATTGCCCCGCAACGCGGGCGGGGCAAAAACTAGTTATAATTACATATTTCACCTTGCCGTTAAAAAAACATATAATATATAACTGATTTTTGTTATAACTTTTTTAATTTAAAAAAGAGTTAAATGCTATTTTAGACTTTTAGTCTCTCTGATTCGAGTCATTTTGTCAGTTTAGTCCAAAAGTTTCATTTTTTGCCTGTGAGTCAAAAAATGTTTCACAGTTGCCATTTTAGTCCACTGGGTTACCTTCATCCATTTTTTCTGTTAACGAGAAGGGTAATTCGGTCATTTTATATGTAATTTTGGTAAATAGAAGGGCAATTTGGCCATATAAAATAACCGAATTGTCTTTCTCGTTAACAAAAAAAAAGGATGAAATTAACTCAGTGGACTAAAATGACAATAGTAAAATCTTTTTGGACCCACAACCTAAAAATAAAACATTTAGATTAAACTGTCAAAATAACCCACAACATATGAATAAAATAATATTTAACTCTATGAAAAAAGTATTAATAAATGAGGTATGTAACAATATATACGTGTATTAAAAAATTAAAAGTGTAGAATTATTCAGGTGAAGATGTTGACATGATAACCGTAGCCCATTCCTCAAAGAAAAAAAATTCATTTGGTATGAATGCTCTACATTCTACACCTAATGCAAGCAAACTCATTTATTTTTCATTTATTTTTTTATACCCTTTCTCTCTCTCTCTTGTTTGGTGAGTTAACTACCCCTTTCTTTGATCCCACAAAAAATATTGAAATAAACAAGAAAAAAATACACCCTTTTGTTTAAATCTTTATTTTATAAGTGCTGTGTTCCTTTACTTGAGTTTGTATACCCTCCTCATCTGTGTGTGTGTGTGTTTATGTGTAAAGATTATTATCTGGTGTTGAAGTTGCTTTTCTTGAATCTTGTTTCTCCACCTATTTTTAAATATAAACAACTCAAAAATTCAACTTTAATTGAGTGTTTGGGCCTCTTTCTACCTCACATCCATCTTCTTTCTGTTTCCTACACACATTCTTGAATCTTGATGTCATATTGTTTGAAAATTTCATAGCTTTTTTTTTTTTAATCTCAAATTTTAGTTTCTAGGTTTTCTTGAAAGCTTTGAAGGGACCCCTTTAAATTCCTCTGAAAACCCATTATTTTTAAGCCATAAAGTTTTAAACTTTTGAGCAAATCAGACTAAGTTTGTGGTGGTTTTAGGTGTTTTGAGGTAAAACCCACTTCATTTTGCTATTTTTTCTAGTTAAATTTTAGTTAATTTGTTGACTTATTTGGCATTTAGGGCTGAAAATTGAGTCTTTTTGGGATTTTTTTTGTGGGTTTGAAGAATATGTCACAGATGGAAGCAGAAAATGGTGATTTCAAGTCAAAGATGGAAGATTATGAAGTTATTGAGCAGATTGGTAGAGGAGCTTTTGGGGCTGCTTTTCTTGTTCTCCATAAAACTGAAAAAAAGAAGTATGCAATTTTTATTTTTCATCTGTTTGTGTTCTTATATTATTTTATAAATATTGCTATTTTTAGGGTTTAGGGCTGGCAATAGTATTCACACATATGCAGTTCTTGAAAATCAGAAATTCACTTTTGTTTTGTTTTAATTTAAAATTAAAATAAGAAGGGTGTTCAATTGGGTAGGTGGATGATTATCATTTAATTTAAACTGATTTTAATTTTTTAAATTGCATAACATGTGTGTTTTTATAATAGGTATGTCATGAAGAAGATTAGATTGAACAAGCAAACAGAGAAGTTTAAGAAGACAGCACATCAAGAGGTATTTATTTCTTTTGCAGTACCTATTTTTAGATTTGAATTTGACTTTGTTAAAGTCAAATATGTTTTTTTACACACATATGTGTGTGTGTGCAGAAACAAATAAATATATGTAATTCGTTTGACGTTAAAGAACCCGATGAATACATGAATTATGCAACAAAATATAAATGTAACCGATGGCATCACTGCGAATTGTAAATCATAATTTCATAGAGTTCACTAAATAAGAAGTTTAAGAAAAGAAAATGAATTGATAATTTACTAATTCTAATGATGTCATCGTCAAGACCCATTTTCTTTCACTAAATTAAATCCATTTTTGGAGTTAGTTTGAAATGTCGCTGAAAGGAAGCTGTAGCATTTAAAATACGCTTCTTACTATGAACTAAAATAGACTTTTATATGTTCTTATTGTAGATGGATTTGATATCCCGACTTAATCATCCATACGTTGTGGAGTACAAAGATGCTTGGGTGGATAAGGTAATTTGTATTTTATTTTATTTTTTACATGACATTTGTTATACAAAAGTATAAAATAAACTCATGGTTATTTTGTTTTGTAGGTGGGAATATGCATTGTAACAACTTATTGTGAAGGAGGAGACATGTAAGTATTTATTCAGATTTTTGACTAATTTCTTAAATATGTAAAATCTCTCAAACAAAAACAAACAAGAGAAAATATTTCTAATGCCAATAATGAAACCAGAATTTGATGGTAAAGATACTAACCTTTTGGTTGATTAGGGCCGAGCTTATACGTAAGGCTAGAGGAGCATATTTCCCAGAGGAGGTAATTATATAATAACTTATTTATATATTAATTTATGTATATTTGTCGGTTATAAATAACTTATTTATCGTTCTATCTATCTTTGTAGAAACTCTGCAAATGGCTGACACAACTATTATTGGCATTGGATTATTTGCACACTAATCGTGTCCTTCATAGGGATTTAAAGGTAACCTTTTTGCAGTTAATATATATTGTACTTCGTCCCAGAATTAATGAAACATTTTTCTTTATGCTATTTTTCGAGCCGGGGGTCTCTCTGGAAGCAGCCTCTCTATCCATATGGATAGAGGCAAGGTCTGTCTACATCCCACCCTCCCCAGACCCTATAAATAGCTCTGCGATTTGTGGGACTTACTGGGTATGGTTGTTGTTGTGTTTTTCTTTATGCTAAAGTATTCTTTGTCTCTTGCATGATTTATAGTTAAAAATTTAAACAACTTTGATTCTAGTCCACAAAATATTACCGAGTGACATTTTTAGATATTTTACCGACAATCAAATACTTCCATTTGATATTGAATCTTTTCACATCCTCATATTTACGAATATTATTGTTTAATTTCAGTGTTCCAACATCTTCCTCACAAAGGAGAACAACATCCGTCTTGGTAAGAACGCGATATATTCTCATAAAAAAAAATTAAATTTAATTCAGTATTTCATTTTTTGAAACTTTTGGTGTGAGCAGGTGACTTTGGACTTGCGAAACTACTCAACTCAGAAGACCTTGCTTCCTCGGTAGTAAACTTATTATAAATTCATAATATCAGTTTAATGCTTGTAAACTGTATTTCGATTTTCGACTACATGTTATGTCAAACTTATAATTTAACTACATCATATTGCTTTAATTCGTTTAAACCTTTATTTTTTTCTGCCCACTGCTAGAGGTGGCTTTGACCCATTTACTTATGGACGGGTCGATCCGGATTCTTTTATTGTCTTGACGGAGCATACCAAAAACAAAAACAAAAACATAAATGACAACTGGTGAAATGGGTCGAAAGTCATCAAAAGTATTTTCTTAATGCATACAACCCCCTAAACCGTTTTATTCCAAGTTGGACACAAAATGACCCAAAACAAAAGCTAACACCTATTTTTCAAATTATAATCTTTGTATGGTTTTTGAATCTATAGGTTGTCGGCACCCCGAACTACATGTGTCCCGAACTCCTTGCAGACCTTCCTTATGGCTATAAATCAGATATTTGGTCCCTTGGTAAGAACAAAACGATCCCATTACCTTAAAAGGCTCAACCTTTATTTGCATATTAATGTACCACAATTAATAACATTATCTTAGGTTGCTGCATGTTCGAGATTTGTGCGCATCAACAACCATTTCGTGCTCCTGTAAGTTCTATTGAATATGTTTATGCTACTTAGAGGTGGCAAAATGTTTGGTAGCGGGTCAAAACAGGCGGGCTTGGGTTGACCCAAAACACTTTATGCCCATAATTTTAATTTGTCGAAAAATAGTTTTTGTGTCAAATGTGATAACAAAAGCTATAATATTCCAACAGTCATCTTGTTTATAAAGAATATTATTTAGTGCGTAGGAAGTTTTGGGTATGAAAAATACACATTGGGCGATTTTTGACCTGTTTGGTCGTTTGCCAGATAAGGTATTATATCCTTCAGAATTTTAGTTATTATAGCTTTTCATATTTTATAGAGATTTCCAGTTAAAAGTGCAACATTTTCCTTCTTTAGAAAGTTTACAAGTCAGATTTACTGTTTTGCCCTTAATCGTATGCTACGAAGATCCTTTATTATGACCTTTTGAAGGGTATGTTCGGTATTTAACGTTTTTTATCCCACAGGATATGTCAGGACTTATCAACAAGATAAACAGATCCACCATTTCTCCTCTCCCGATCGTTTATTCTTCAACTTTGTAAGTATTTTCTCATCCCAAACAAGTGATTTTTCTTGATTATTATGCCTAACGCAAACATTTTTCCCGTTAATGTTTCAGAAAACAGATTATTAAAACGATGTTAAGGAAAAGTCCCGAACATAGACCAACGGTGAGTCAAAAGTCAAAACATTATCTTACAATCTCTTTTGATTATATATTTTTATCTAATTTTGGTATGTTTGAACTCAATAGGCTGCAGAACTTTTACGACATCCACATTTACAACCGTACCTCCTCAGATGTCACAACCCGTCTTCTGTTTTTCTACCCGTAAAACCCCCAAGTAGCCCGAATGATAAATCCCCGAAAAAACATTCACCCATGAAACTAAACGATGGAAAAGAGACACACGAGAGAGACGTACAAGTTTTAAGGCCGAAAGTACAGGTAACAAAGCATGAAGAGAACGATAACGGTGACACACATGTTAGAAGTTTACGTAACAACCCGGTATTCGCTGTTCTGGAAGAAGAAACCGAGACCAAGCGGGTGGACCCCACGAGTTATTATAACGATAGCGGGGAAACAAGTTGTGAGACAACGATAGTTTGCAATGGAGACGGGCCTGAAAATTCGGACTCGTTAATACAAAAAGTCAGCACAAAGTCAAGCTCGTTGGATCTTTCTATCGGGGAACAAGAAGTGACGAGTCTTGAACTTTTTGTGAAACTTGAAAAGAGTATTATTAGTAATGAGAACATAGATAACATCTTGGACGCTTTTAGTGAGAAAGGCGAATCTTTTGATGGAGGAAACGTATCGCCTCAAATGGTCATCTGTGAGGTGGATACCGAGCAACCGATAACCGTTGAACCCAAACCAATCGAACCCGTTGATCAAGAAACAGAGAAGGATGCATCGGCTAACGAGCCACTAGAAACCACACTCACCTCATCAGGTGAAAATGAAACCAACTGCAAGACCGAATGGCTAAACCCAACTCAACAAAGAGCCGTTGCATTAGAGTCTTTACTTGAGCTATGTGCCCGGTTGTTAAAACAAGGGAAGCTTGAAGAACTTGCTGCTGTTTTGAAACCGTTTGGTGAAGAAACGGTTTCTTCAAGAGAAACAGCGATTTGGTTAACAAAAAGCCTCATCGGTGCACAGAAATTCGCAGATGGTTCTTAAAATATATGATTTATGAGTTTTTGAATAGTTTTTATAGAGTTGTGTGTATCTATGAATGGTTTTGGGTTGGAAACAGAGAATTGAGTAGCTAGTCCTTTGACTTTTGTGGGGTTGACTTCTTGATGTAAATACATGACTACCCCCACACTTACAAAGGCCTTCATCTTACCTTTTTTGGGAGTTTGATTGTTGGTGTGGATTTTTTTTTCTTTTATGGGTGTTGTGTAAGGGAGATGGTGCATCTTGTTTACAAATATTGTATTTATAGTAAACCATTATTCGCTTTGTTAACTAGAGCCGCTCAATAACGATGATAGCAACTCTCGGACAGCTGTTGAACTATCTCTAATGGAAAAATCATGAATGATGATTTAAACCATGAAAATTTATATATGATATGATATATTGTTGCATGAACAAAGAACTAAAAGAGAATAGACATGAGCTTATAGTGAGTAGTTAGCATTTGGTTTGATTACAAATTACTTGAACTAACAAAAAAAATGCTTCACATCTCAAAAGAGTTTCGGTAAAAATGGATCTATATAAAGAAATGTAGTGAAAAAAGGCTTCATATAGTAGAGCGAACGGACCTCTAATACTTATCGACTTTGGTTGACAGTTTTGGATTCACTCTTGAGCCAGACGACTGGCTTTGGGTTGGGGACACACCGGGTTCCTTTCAATCCGGTCCCTTATGGTGCAACACCTTCTATGAATTCAGTTAGAAATCTTCATTGGCTCAATTCGGTTCCTATTAAGGTGGCTAGCAGTTTTTTGTTTTACAAAAAGGTCAAAACTCCTTTTTCAAAGACATTTGAAGATATTAAAGTTGTTCTCATGGATTAGCCACATGTCCAAACATTAGTTCTCATGTATATTATATATTATATACAACAATTATCAGAAAAGAATAGTGGCTAGTTGTTGAATAACCGCCCTGCCTGCTTGCTTCACGCTTCCTGTTTGTTGACGCGTATCTGCTTCACACATTGCAATCCCCACCGCATTGCCATGCCTCTTAGACTACACAATCCGACATTCCTTATATTGCTTTCGGGGGAGTGTAACGCAGGGTTGTATTTTAATAATATGCCGTTGGTCTAAAAAAATACATATTAGTTAGGCGTTTTGACTTGGTGAACGTTTTATTCGTTTGATATACTTCAAACACTTACCTTTTTTATTGTCTATACACACACACACATTTTTAGAGAAAGATTAAAATACAAAAGACTCTTGATGTGCGACGGTACACAACCAACAAAATTACGTGCGTAATTATGATATAACATGCGTAACTAGGGTAAAAACCAACCTATGCATGAGTTTGTGTTTTGACCATGCACAATTTCTTCTTCATGCGTAATTAGGGTTTGAATTTTATAACGCGCGTAACTTACCCACGTACTATCGCACGTTAAGAGACTATTGTACGATAACCCACCCTGTACTTCTAACCGTTGAAAAAGAAAGATAGTAGAGAGGTACATTAACCAAGCCCTATAAAAAAAGAAAGATAGTAGACTAGAGGGAGCTGAAATGTAGTTGTTGATTAGTATAGGGGATACGATGAAAAATAAAAGAGTATATGTATTCTGATAACCTACCGGCCCTATACTTCTCTCCGTTTGTGTATTCTGATGCCCAAAATACCAACCAAAACCCTAAAAATTAAGCAAGCAGTCCAAATTGCAATTGGAGCTCTGCGATTGAGATTGAGATCGAGGTTAGCTATAAATTCGTTTGAAAAATTGTATCTTTACAATTCATTTCTGTGATTCTCAAATGCTAATCCAAAAACTACATTTGTTAGCCTTTTGATTCTTCCCTTAGATAGGTTACTGTTTATTATCTCCGATTAGATTACTGACTGTAGTTTCATATCTGGCTTTGATCATTACCAAATTGGATGGACTGTGATGCTGTGTAGTTTAGTTGATATAAAGATTTTTTATTTCTAGTATTATTAATTATTTTGATTTTCTTTATAAATTACTCAGGATGACAATTTGAAACTAAAAAATTTAGTACTCACATTTATATCTAAATAAATAGCTGGTGCAGAACACATGACGATCAAACGATTACGTCAAGAAGAAACAGAAACAGAAACAGTGGTGGACAGTCTGCCGGAACCCCTAAAGCTTCACATTCTTTCTTTTCTTGACACCAGACACGCCGTTGAAACATCCGTGTTATCGAAATCATGGGTTTCTTCATGGTCCTGCGTTCCCGTTCTCAATTTCAGCTCCGATAGTTTTCAAAAAGTCCATAAGTATCTCGCTAAGCTTTTACACCATCCTCCACCACCACTCCATGCTTTTGATAACTTTGTCGTTAATGCTTTATCCCGTCGTCAACCAGTGAAGTTGGATAGACTAACCTTCAAACATGCTGGAAGTTGCAATACCGAGATCTTAAAACAGGTTTTTGATTACGCGTTATTGCACGGTGTTCAAGAATTGGAAGCAAGCGTCGCACATACTATAGATGCACACTGGTACTGGATCTGGCCGATCTCGTCATCGGATTCATTAACAAGCTTGACGTTACATAGCAAATATGCTGTGAGTTGCTCATTTTTGGGACCAAGATCTTCAGTATCATTCAAGAATCTCACCAATTTACATCTGACTTGGGTAATTATCAGAGATCTTGATCCGTTCTCAGGGTTTCCGGCGCTAGACAAGTTAACATTGGTCTGTTGTCATCTTGCAACAAATGGCGAAGCTTTGAATGTACATGCCCTGCAACTTTCAGAGTTCACTTTCTTTACCTGCAGTACAAATATTATGGGTCCCTGTGAATTAACGACTCCGAAACTTAGATATTTCCAGTGGGGAGGGAATAGTATCCCACGCTTGAAAGCACATCTTCCTGTTCTTGACACGGTGGTCATCAATTATGATAATCATTACATCAAATGTAAAGAGAAGATAATCTTTGATAATCTGCTGATGATGTTCGATACTTTACAAGCTGCCAAATCGCTTACGGTTTCCGGGCACACTGTTCGTCTACTCGCATCGTTTCTGGTGAATGGATGTTGTTCACCATTTAGGGGTTTAAAGTGTTTGAAGATGGATTTTAAGGTAAAGGATACAGAAATTGATAGCATGGTGTTTTTGAGTGACACGTTAAAACTTGTTCCAGGTGTGAAAGCTTACTTGCTACACAAGTCACGTGATGCTAAGTGTACCATAATTAATCTTCCATATGGAGAATCAACATGCTTCAGTTCTCCAAAGCGTATGTGTGATACGACCCCGAGGCAAGCAGGCCAACAAGTTGCTCAGACCCGACCCAAACGCATGGTTAAGAAACCAGCCCGGTTTTTGGATTGATCTCCAAGTGAAACCCAACCCAACAACTTTCTTTTATTTATGTTATGACTTATGCATGGCAGCCCATGATCACATGTTCTTTGCAGCCTTTTTTTTACCTTGTAGTTGTTATTTTAAGTAATGTTTGGCATTAATAAAAGATATCGAAAATTGCTCCAAATTGCCTTTGATTCTTTTCCAAATTGCTCTAGTTGTTTTGGATAGCTTATATCAAAACTAGTCTGGTGAGTTCACCTTTCTTTAGTCATTAATGATATGGATTCTTCCAAGGTATAGATTTAGGGTTCATTGGATTGCATACCAACTTTTGAAATTTGTTTATATTCTCAATTTATATTGCATAAAATTACCGTCGAAATTCGTTAACAGGCTCATGTGATAGAATTTGTTTAGGGGTGTTAAATGAGTCGTGTTCGTGGGTTGGCGGGTTTAACCCGACCCGAATCCGAAAATTTTAGTTGAACCCGACCACGACCCAAACCCGAAAATGGTATCATACATATAAACCCGAACACGACCTGAATATTCACGGGTTAACCCGAACATGACCCGTTCACCTCGATTTTTTATATTATTTAGTTGTTTTCGCAAATTAATATATTAAAATTAAAATTTACTACATATTAAAAAAATCGCAAATTTTTTTCGAAAATTTCTGCCAAATCGCTTACGATTTCCGGGCATTTTGTTCGTCTACTCGCATGGTTTCCGGTGAATGGATGTTGTTCACCATTTAGGGGTTTAAAGTGTTTGAAGCTGGATTTTAAGGTACACCATACAGATATTGAAAGCATGCTGTTTTTTAGTGAAACGTTGAGATTTGTTCAAGGTGCGAAAGCTTACTTGCTAAACAAGTCACGTGATGCTAAGTGTACCATAAGTAACCATCCAAATGGAGAGTCAACATGCTTAAGTTCTCGAAAGCGTATGTGTGATATGACCCCGAGACAAGCAGGCCAACAAGTTGCTCAGACCCGACCTAAACGCATGGTCAAGAAACCCGCCCGGTTTCTGGATTGATCTCCAAGTGAAACCCAACCCAACCGAACCACTTTCTTTTATTTATGTTATGATTTATGCTTGGGTGAATGTTTTTAGGGGTTTATGCATAAAAAGCAACATTTTTTGTGTTTTTAACTCGTATTCTATAAAACGTGATACTTCATGTTGTTCTACCCGTGAAACCACACCTCCTCAAATGTCACAACCCGTCTTCTGTTTTTCTACCCGTGAAACCACCGAGTAGCCTGCATGATAAAACCCCTAAAAAACATTCACCCCTGAAATAAATGATAGAAAGAGACACCGTTGAGAGACGTCCAGGTTTTAAGGCCGAAAGTACAAGCAACAAAGCATGAAGAGAACGATGACATGCATGTTAGAAGTTTACATAACAACCCAATATTCGCTCTTCTGGAAGAAGAAACCGAGACCAAGCTGGTTTGAGTAACCAGTCCTTTGACTTTTGTGGGGGTTGACTTGCCTGATGTAAATACATGACTACCCCCACACTTACAAAGGCTTTCAGTTTACCTTTTTTTGGGTGTTTGATTGTTGGTGCGGATTTTTTCTTTCTTTTATGGATGTTTAAGGAACATGGTTCATTTTGTGCACAAATATTGTATTTATAGTAAACTATTAGTATTCGCTTTGTTAACTAGAGCCGATCAATAACGATGATAGCAATGCTCTGATAACTGTTGAACTATCTTTAGTGGAAGAATCATGACATTTAAACCACGAAAATTTGTATATGATATGATATAATCATGATATATTGTTGCATGAACATGGAACTGAAAGAGAACAACATGAGCTTTTAGTCAGTAGTTAGCATTTGGTTTGACTTACAAATTACTTGAACTAACAAAAAATGTGTTACATCTCAAAAGTCTCAAAAGAGTTGCGGTATATAGAATAGCGAACAGATCTCACATACTTATCGACTTTGGTGGATAGTTTTAGATTCACTCGAGTCTGGAGCCAAAAGACTGGCTTTGGAGTGAGGACACATCGGGTTCTTTTCGAGTTCGATCCCTTGGGAAAGCGAGGTCTGGTGCAACACCTATGAATTCGGTTAAAGATCTTCACTGGCTCATTTGGGTTCTATAGAGATTTTTGCAAAATTAAATTTCTTTATCCACTTTTTTTTTTTTTTTTGACAATAAAAATCGTTTCATTCCAATCAACACGGCAAATTACATAAGAATAGCAGGTAGACGGGCAACAAACTGCGCCGCCATCCCCTTCTGAATGGAAAACCCTAATCTACTAAAAACAAAGCCTCGCCCCTGAGGGGTCGAAAAGTTGCTGTGGACCACACGCTGAACTCTAGCCAAGAACCGAACCGCCTCCGGCGCCAAGGAGCCGAACGTGTCAAACGCTAGGGGGACAAAGGCATGCTGATTATCCTCACAAGCTTTCGCGTGCTTTTCCACTTTCTTAGACTCTGCTTTCAATACTGCTTGCCCCGCCACAAACCCATTATCCACTAAACTTGTCATCATGGGAGTTAATACTCCTGAATGTTGGACCATGTTTGTAATGGGTTTCTGTGGTTGGCTTGCAATGTGTTGGTTTTTAAAAACATAAAAACTCCTCTTTCAAAGATATCTGAAGATATTAAAGTAAAGTTGTTCTCATGGATTAGCCACAGATCCAAACATTAGTCCACATACTTGATAAAATAGAGTAGTTCTCCCTTGTGTTTCTATTGATTCAGGTTTTGTACATATGAATCGTATTATATACTATAATACAAGTAACCATAGAAAACGAAAAGTGGCTAGCTGCTCAATAACTATGCTTGCTTCACGCTTCATGTTTGTCGACGTGTATTTGCTCCACACATCACAATCTCTCCACCGCACCGCCATGCCTCATAAATTACGTAATCCGACATTCCTTCTATTTTCATGGGAGTGTAACGTAGGGTTGTATTTTAATAATGTGCGCTGGTCTAAAAGGTTCATTTTGGTTAGGCTTTTAGACTTGATGAACGTTTTATTCGTTTTGATATACTTCAAAGACTTTCTAGTTGCTAGTTAGCTTTTATCTTTTTTTTATTATTCTTTACACTGGCTAGAAAATTCAAATTAGGGTGTTGCAATACTAATTTTCAAACAAACAATGTTGCCTTGAGTAATTAACAACTAAATTAATTAATTTTATTACCATATAATCATAGTTTAATGAATAGTCAAGTCTTAGTCTTTAACGTCTCTTTCACTCTATTAATCGCAACCACTCACTTCTTTTAGTTCTACGTTTCTTACATATCTTTGTCAATCATGTCCCTTTGATGAGGATGAAGATGTGAATTTGACTTGCTAAGAACATAAAATAAACATCAACATTAACAATATATGCTTTATAAGCGCGTATAAATAGTTCTTCGAGAGCATGAATGGTTGAGGTGGGTAGTTATAGGCTATGATTGGTAAAGGTTCCTAACTCACCTGTGACTCTTAGTCTCTTGCTAAGATCAGCCTTGAACCAACTAGCAACTCGATTCTTATGACTTAGGAAAGGGAACATAAATTGTTTGAACAAAAGAACGCTTGTATTAATTGAGAGAACTCTTTACAAAGAAGCTTTGATTACAACTTTGGAGGTGATTTGCAAATTAGAACATGGTGGATACGCCACTGGTACATCCTATATATAAGTGTTTTTACCATATTACCAAACTTTCGTAAAAGGTGCCATGAGAAATTCGGTGTTTTCCCAGACCTTATTTAAACACGATTACACAAACTTTAGTGACTCACAAACGCACTGCTAAACGCGCGATATCTGATTATCCATGACAAGCCCTCATCCTCAACGCTTCATATTCGCATTTTATCCAATAATCATAATACTCCTACCCTTGCATTCATCTATCAAATCATTCGATCACTCTCATACCGTGATTATTTCCAACTATTCTTTTGACATTTTATCCAAACCTTATTTACACTAAATCGGTTTAAACGTTCAAACCCTATAATACCTACTTACTTATTAAAACTATCTTCCATTCTTATTTACGCACAAACTTACTTAGTCAGCCCAATTCCACCAAAATCTTTTGAAATCATAAACCCTACTATCATAGTTTTTCCCACCAATAAGCAATTTTCACAAACCTGTGATCATACTAATACACCTTAAAACCGATATAACTTTCTTACAACCTACGATGCGGGCCACACCTTTCATCGAAATATATAATACTTTATACGAAAGCTTTTCTTCTTAGGTAACACCTTTTTAAAATATTTCTCACATCGATTTATTCAAACTTGCTCAAACTCACTTGCCTATACACACACATACACGTTTTACTCATACTTACGATGGGTGCCCCAAATCACCTTAGTCAAACGAACTACTTGACAAACCTACCATTTCCGTTCCTTAAAATTCCCATGCATTTTCAACACACTTCAAACTTCAAAATTTCGATTTTAGCCAAACGTTTTAACCAAAATGCCTTTTTCCAAAGTCTTCCTCTTGAATAAATTTCGGGACGAAATTTCCTAAAGGAGGGGAGACTGTAACGCCTCGCTTTTGTAACTTTCCGTATTTAGAAAGTTTGTCTTGTACTTCTATTTTTGGAAACTCGTATATCTTGTAATCGTATTTCATTTCTAATCATTGTAATCCGAGGCTTTGATCGTAATAAAATTGATCATTTTATAAGAGTTATACATTGGTTATTCATACTTGTTTGTACATTCAATCCATATACATACTTGATACACGTTCGTCATTCTCGTAAACACATGCTTATTTTACACGCAAACGATCGTAAATACGTATTTTATACATACAAATACTTAATTTTATTTTCACAATACTTGAATTATACATTTATACTTAGTTCCTACTTAATTATATGCTTAATATACTAGAAATACCACAAAATACATCAAGAACCAAACTGCAGGGGTTAAAAGTGCCAAAATCTGAAAGTTGCCCTGAGGCAGCTCAGGTGACACGCGACACCCTCCCCCATTTCTTCCGCGACGCGCGGGAGCTTATGATCCACAGCCAACTCTCAAACACTCACCGATTGGTCACTTTTGCATCCCAAACTCCCACCTAACTTCTTTTAAAACACTCTTAACTCCTAACCCTAATCACCCACTATAAATACCACCATTCTAACACTCATTTTCACTTTCCAAACTCCACAATCACTCTCAAATCCTCTCAAGAACATCCAAATTTTTGATTTTGGGCAGAAAACTTTCAAGTCTTTAAAGTGAGTTCTAGCTAACTTCTTCATTCACTCATTCTTGCTTGCTTCTTCTTCTATCTTACTTGGATAACCTCTAGGAAGGTTTTCACAAGTTTTCCATGGCAAACTAAGGTGAAACCTCACCATATTTGAGGTCCAAAGTAGGATTTATTTTTCTGTTTTGTACAATGTTCATGTATCTTCAATTTCTTTGCTAAAACTTGGTGAAATCTTGCACCCACCAAGCTCACAACTTAGTCTATAGTTGCGGGTTTGTGTTGAGGTTGATTTCCATCAAGTTATGAGTTCAAAACTCTTACTTTAAGTTCATACATGTTACAATCCAAGTGTTGAAAACAATCACGATTCACCATCTTCCATATAGTTGAACTTGTGATTTGTAAAAGTGTGAACCGTGGGAGCTTTGGCTTTCCAACCTAGTTCCACTACCTCACTTGTGAACCTTGTGTATGAACACTCAAGTGGCTTCTTGGTATCAAAGTAACATAACCCCGCATCGCCTCTAACACTTAGTTAACTCTTCCATGTTGTGTTGGCTCACCCGGGTTAAAGACATACTTGGCTACTTGAGAATGTATTAGTTAGTTTTATTTTTGTTATTCATGACCCATCGAATCATCCTTGTGATGATTTGTGTAGTGGTGAATCATACAACGAGGTCAACCCTCCATGCTTGACTTACATGATAATCTATGAATCTTATGATGGACTTAGCTTAGGTTAATATTATAACTATACAATATATATATATATATATATATATATATATATATATATATATATACATATATATATATGAACATGGCTGAATTTATGATGATAATCGGGTTATGGTCATTCGTTATAAACTTAAGCTACTTTATCTACGAATCTAAGGGGCTGTTTGTTTACCTCTTAGGGGCTGTTTGGTAACTTCTGAATGGTTAAGTGCTTAACCAGTAAGAGGTTTGAACCATTAAGTGTTGAATTATTAAGAGGTCTGAACCATTAAGAGGCAGTATAATGTTTAATCGTTTAGAGGAAAATGTCTGACCAATTAATATTAGAGGTCTTAACCATTCAGACTTAGTATAATGCTTAACCATTCAGAGGCAAATGTCTGAACCATTCAGACATGTGCTGGCGAAACAAACAGTCTGAACCATTAAGGGGCTGTTTGGTAGCCTCTTAATGACCAATCAGATGCTACCTCTTAATGGTTTAAAACCTCTGAATGAATAAGAGGTTACCTCAAGTCTGAATGGTTAAGAGGTAACATCTGAATGGTAAATCATCACATGTCACATTCTTCTACCTTCTCATTGGTAAAATTCTTAATGGTTCCATTAAAAGGTAGCCTCTTAATGACCATTCAGAGGCTACCAAACAGCCCCTAAGTGCTAAACCAGTAAGAGGTCTGAACCATTAAGAGCCCCATTATGAGGTCTGAACCATCACATGTCACATTCTTCTACCTTCTCAACAAGCGGAGTATCACCGTAGGAGGCGTGACTGACCAGGATCAAGCCACCAATCATATTGAACAATATAAGTAAGTAAATAAAAATCCAACCCAAACAATATAATTGGTGTTCAAAACAGGTAAATCAAATTCAAGTTATCAGCGGAAGCATAAAGTTTAAAACCAAAAACCACAGTATAAGTTCAAAGATTCAAATGTTAACATGGAACTCAACAGTCCATGTCCCACAACGACTCCTGCTCCCCTGCAAGCTCCAGCTAAACATCTAACGACCTGCAAGGCATGTAACAACGAGTCAACAATAAAGTTGAGCGAGTTCACAGTTGGTTGTCCATTTTAAAGTTGTTCTAAAATCCATAAGTTCTTTCGAAAACCATGTGTTAACCAATTCCTCGTTTCCCGAACCATAACCAGTGGGGGCTACCCCATGTTAACCACTAGACCGTTACCATATCGACAACTGAGTGAGGAAGTTGTGCCCTACGTCAATGTCTATCATCATTGACTAAGTGCCCAGATCCATTAGTACACGCCCGTCCTACCGGCACGGTGTGAGGCTTGTCAACCCTAATAGCGCTATTAACTAATGACCTGCTCGCCATTGGCCCGGCGATTAAGTCGATATAAAAATGAGGGACTTCATGATAGAGTTTTGTCTAGTAAGTTATATGTTGTCGTCCTTCCCAACCGAGGACGGAGGTACGTACTCTACCCAACCGAGAATACGCAGGTTAAATGTAGTCGTCCTTCCCAACCGAGGACGGAGGTACATATTCTGTTAGAGGTGAATATGTAGGTTTCGTTTTAGCTTCTTAACCCATTACCAACCCACCAGGAATCCCATGCCTTATAAAAGTGTGAACTCAGCTTGGTTTGCTCGGTTTGTTAAGTAACTTGTTCCCAATTAATTAGTCAAAGCCTAGGGTGATTCATGTATACATAATCAGTGTACATCCAGATAGTTCACGTATAAATCATGATCACAACGTGTATTCAAGCAACAATTTCCATATAGCCCTTAACAGTAATCAAGCTCACATAAATCCACATAATATCATGCAACAAGTAATAGTTAATCATGTAACACACTTAACCATAGCATACATCGTAGTCATTACATGTACTAGACACTTTGGCCACATGGAAATTATATCTCAGCCCCTTACTGTTTGCATATGGCGTTATGGTTTGCAAATTTTCTCACCTAAATGCTCACTGGGCCGCCACACTTGGCCCTGTGCAGCTCCCTTGATTACCCGGCCCAATAATACTCCCAAACCCAAGAAAGCATTTAATTTAGTGATTGGTTTTAATTAACAAATGTAGCCCAACCTAGCAGGCCGTTAACATTATTTAGTCCATTACTCGGAGGCCCAAACTCTACTGTGTCCAATCACACAGCCCAGCCCGGATTGGATTAGACACGGCCCAACATAAATTGGTTTACGGTTTAGCGGACAGCCCACCCGAGTCCGGCCCAATCATTATACCCGATAGTTGCAATTTAAAACAGTCCATACATTCCCTAACTAGCAACATATATGAATATATGTACACAAGATCCCATCTATTCAGTAACAATCATGATTTCTATATTCGTGGTCCGCTAATACCACTAGTCTTTATCAAACAGTTTAATACATGAAAGCTAATCAAACTCACCAATACAATTTACAAGATAGCAACGCTGTTTTGTTGAATGATCATCATGCCACTGATATATATTAACGAATCTACTGTCTCCTTGTTCTTACTTGGTTAATATAAGTTCATCCTATTCTTGAAACATTCTTAACAACATGCATAAACACACATCACATAATTGTATAATCAACATTATCACCAAATAATTAATCATCAAATCTGATTCAATAACACATATAAACAATATCATGCAAATATGAATAACAACAGACAAGAACCACTAACCAAGAATTTCACCGAATAAGATGCTAACTCGAGTGGGGGGGGGGGGTGTGCCACTGAAATTGTGTGATCAAGGGAAGCTTAGGGTCTTTGGTTTGTGTTTTAAGTTTAATCTAATCAAGAAGCATATTACGTATTCATATAATGTGAGGGTTTGGGCGGTTAACTTTATTAGCCGAAGTGGGCTCAAGCCCACTCACTTGGGCTGCCACATCAATTGGCAAACATTAGTAAGGTTTGGACTTAATAACACATGTGATGGCTTGGGCTTGTGAATATGTGTGTGTGATCTCAAAGTGGCAGGCCCAACCTACCCCCAAACATACATATCAAATGCGTAATCCTTTAGGGGGTTTGGGCCCAGATTCTACGGGCTTGATTACTCATATAGGCCGATGTGGATTAGAAGTAAAATATATGTACAAGTGGCCTAATTCATGTATCGCGGCCCAATTACACACTCAGACAACCACGTTTACTCTAAAAAACGATAACATAATAAAATGTTTAACAAAGAGTTTAGTATAGCAAAAACGTAGAATGGGAGAATTATGGAAAGTTATGATCGCGAGATTAAACAATACTAACCTCGGAAGTTCGGGTTGTCACATCATCCCCAACTTGAAAGAAATTTCGTCCCGACATTTAGCACGTCATTACTGAGGAAACTAGTTAGGTTGCGTGGTTTCCTGGTTTTCCTAGGGTGTCACATCATCCCCCCGTTGGTTTGGAATTTCGTCCCGAAATTCCGCAGTAGCTTCAGCCTCAGCATTGGATTCGCTTTTCTCTAACAATTGGGGATACTTGTGTTTCATTAGGTCTTCTCGTTCCCAGGTAAACTCTGGGCCATGACGGGAGTTCCAACGAACTCGAACAAGGGGTATCCTGGTACGCTTGAGAATCTTAACGTCTTGGTCTGTAATCTCTACTGGTTCCTCGACGAATCGCAACTGATCGTCGATAGTGAGCTCCTTGAGAGGAACTATGAGGGTCTCATCTGACAGACACTTCTTCAGATTCGACACATGGAATACGTTGTGAACTACGCTGAGTTCTTCAGGTAGGTTCAGCTTGTAAGCCACCTTGCCTATTTTCTCGATGATTTCAAAAGGTCCAACATAACGTGGATTCAGCTTGCCTCACTTGCCAAAGCGAACTACGCCCTTCCAAGGTGAGACTTTAAGTAGCACTCGATCCCCAACCTGGAACTCGAGTGGTTTCCTGCGCTTATCAGCGTAGCTTTTCTGACGGTCACGAGCTGCCGCCATTCGTTGTCGTATCTGAGCAATCTTCTCTGTTGTATCCACTACGAGTTATGGGCCAGTGATTTGGCTGTCGCCAACCTCTGCCCAACAAAGAGGTGATCGGCATTTTCGTCCATACAATGCCTTAAATGGAGCAGCCTGGATGCTAGAGTGGTAATTGTTGTTATACGAAAACTCCACTAACGGGAGATGTCGTTCCCAGCCATTACCAAAGTCGATAACACATGCCCGAAGCATGTATTCAAGGGTTTGGATGGTGCGTTCCGACTGCCCATCCATCTGTGGATGATATGATGTGCTCATGTCTAAACGAGAGCCAAAGGACTTATGCATAGCTTGCCACAATTCAGATGTAAAACGTGAGTCACGATCAGAAATGATGGAGGTTGGCACCCCATGCCTTGATACTACTTCCTTTAGGTAGATGTCTGCTAGAGTAGAAAACTTATCCGTTTCCTTAATAGCCAGAAAATGTGCAGACTTGGTCAGTCGATCCACGATCACCCAAATGGTATCATTTTCGCGTTGAGATCTAGGCAGGCCAGTAACGAAATCCATAGAAATTTGCTCCCATTTCCATGTCAGTATCTCTGGTTGTTGAAGTAGGCCTCATGGTTTCTGGTACTCGATTTTGACTCTCGCACAAGTCAAGCATTTACTAACGTAGGTTGCTATGTTGGCTTTCATACCGGGCCACCAATACGTAGTCTTGAGATCGTGGTACATCTTATCCGAACCAGGATGTACCGAGTAACGAGACTTGTGTGCATCATCCATCACAAGCTCACATAGATTGCCATATAGTAGAACCCAGATGCGCCCTCTCACGTAATAAGCGCCGTCTTCCTTTTGTTCTAACCGTTTCTTCGATCCCCGCAGGGACTCAGCCCTGATGTTCTCTGCTTTCAATGCTTCAACCTGAGCATCTCGTATCTGAGCGGGAAGACTAAAGTGAATGGTAAGCTATAATGTACGTACACGCTTAGGTTTAGACTCCTTCCGGCTGAGGGCATCGGCCACAACATTGGCTTTTCCTGGATGATACTTGATCGCGCATTCGTAATCATTTAGGAGTTCGACCCATCGACGCTGTCGCATGTTCAACTCCTTCTGTTCGAAGATATGTTGGAGACTCCTGTGATCGGTGTAAATGGTGCACTTGGTACCGTACAGGTAATGCCTCCATATCTTGAGTGCAAAAACAACAGCTTCCAGCTCTAGATCATGAGTAGTGTAGTTCCTTTCATGAACTTTAAGTTGGCGCGATGCATAAGCAATGACTTTATCCCGTTGCATTAACACACAACCAAGTCCTTGTATCGACGCGTCGCAATAAACCACGAAATCATCGCTGCCTTCAGGTAATGAGAGAATAGGCGCGCTACAAAGTCTCTCCTTTAAGTGCTGAAATGCGGACTCCTGTGCATCACCCCAACGATAGGTGACACCCTTCTGAGTCAGTGAAGTGAGAGGTTGCGCAATCTTCGAGAAATCATTGATGAATCTTCTGTAGTAACCCGCCAAACCCAAGAATTGGCGGATTTCTATTGGTGTACGGGGCGCAGGCCAGTTCTTGATCGAGTCAACCTTTGATGGATCCATATGAATCCCATCCTCATTTACCACATGGCCTAGGAAATGGACTTCACGAAGCCAAAAGTCGCATTTCGAGAACTTAGCATAAAGTTGCTCTATTCGAAGAAGTTCCAGAATAAGTCGCAGATGCTACTCGTGTTCCCCCTGACTCTTAGAATAGATCAGGATGTCGTCGATGAAAACAATAACGAACTTATCCAGATAAGGTTTGCACACTTGGTTCATAAGATCCATGAAGACCGCAGGTGCGTTTGTCATCCCGAAAGGCATAACAAGAAACTCGTAGTGCCCGTAACGAGTCCTGAATGCTGTTTTGGAGACGTCCTCATCTCGGACTCTTAGCTGATGATATCCCGATCTCAGATCAATCTTTGAGTAATAGCTCGACCCTTGCAACTGGTCGAACAAGTCGTCAATACGTGGGAGAGGATAACGATTCTTCACGGTCACCTTGTTGAGTTCGCGATAGTCAATACACATTCGGAAGGTACCGTCTTTCTTCTTCACAAAGAAGACTGGAGCTCCCCAGGACGAAGAGCTAAGACAAATGAAACCTTTGTCTAATAGCTCTTGTAGTTGCGCGGGCATTTCTTCTAATTCTGATGGAGCCAGACGATAAGGTGCACGAGCTATTGGTGCTGCTCCAGGAGCTAGCTCGATTTGAAATTTGACCTGATGATGAGGCGGAAGACCAGGTAATTCCTCAGGAAATACCTCAGGAAAATCTCGTACGATTGGAATGTCTTCTATCTTCTTCTCTTTCATTGAGGTGTCAGTAACGAGGGCTAGAATAGCAGTGTGACCCTTTCGCAAACACTTCTGGGCCTTAAGGAAAGAGATAATGCCTACGACTGCACCACTCTTGTCACCACGAATCACGAGGGGTTCTTCACCAGAACGAGGGATGCGAACGATTTTCTCCTTGCAAAGAATTTCCGCTTGGTGTTGAGATAACCAATCCATCCCAATAACAACGTCGAAGCTACCCAGAACGATAGGAATGAGGTCGATAGAGAAAGTCTGATCAGAAAGAACAAGATTACAACCCTTAACTATGTGAGTGACCTCTAAACTTTTACCGTTTGCTTGTTCTACAATGTGCTTGGTGTTCAAAAGTGTTGGAGTACGCTTAAGCATCTGACTAACTTTTAAGGACACGTAGCTAGTATCAGCACCCGAATCAAATAAAACAGTAACATAAAAGTCGTCCAGTAGGAACTTACCCGTCACAACATTGGGATCGTTCCTTGCATCCCCCTGACCAATCACGAAGACACGTCCCCTTGCACCATTGTCGTCGTTGTTACCCCCATTGTTGTTCCCATTTCCTTGGTTGTTGTTGTTCCGATTCTGATTCAACTGTGGACAGTGTCTCTTGAAATGACCCTCAGCTCCACACTGAAAACATCCCTTATTACCCTGCTGTTGTTGCTGCTGGTTCTGTGGAGCTTGTGGTTGCTGTTGACGATTCTGATTCACAGGACGTGAGCTCCTGCAATCCTTGGCTTCATGACCAAGCTTGTTACATCTGTGACAACGACCCTTGTTGCACGGCCCACTGTGGTGCAAATTACATCGATTGCACTTAGGGTGATTTCCCCTGTATCCACTCTGACCCTGATTCTGATTACTTGAAGATTGGTGACCAGGGTTCTTTAAGTCGTCAGTCCTTCGCTGTTGAGACTGAGACTGAACCGAAGTAGAACCCTTGCTCGAATTTCCGTCCCACTTACGCTTGTTGTCGCTAGGAGCATCCGAAGTAGTTGTAGCACTAATACGTTTGGACAGCCTGTTTTGCTCAACTGCCTTATCAGTGAGACGATGAGCCAGTCGTATGACTTGCTGTATGGTACCGAGGTTAGTTGCAGTCACATGGCTCTGAATTTCTGGCACTAAACCCTTGAGGTACAGCTCGATACGTTTGATATGAGGATCCACCATAGTAGGACACAAGATAGCTAGTTCATTTGATCTCTTCGGATATGCCTCGATTTCAGACCCCGTCATGTTTAGGTTGTAAAACTCCACCTCTAGCTTATGAATGTCGTCGCGATGACAGTATTCCTCTTTGATCAGCTCTTTGAAGTCGTTCCATGGGGTGGCGTTAGCAGCTACCAACCCTAGCATTTGAACCTATGCGTTCCACCAAGTTAACGCAGCACCTTCAAGTGTTCCAGTAGCAAATTTCACCCTACGAGCTTCAGGGCATTCACACATTTCAAAGACAGATTCGAGCTTCTCGAACCAGTGGAGGATACCTACAGCTCCTTCGGTGCCGTTGAAAGTACACACGGGAGGCTGAGCATGTTGACCTGTTGCGCGAGAAAGAAAAAGACAAAGTTAAGCACGAGAGTTGGTTCGCGAGAGTAGGATCTAAACATCCTAGGATAGGGCGGAATGGCAGGTTATACCTCCTGCAGGGACTGCTGCCAGTGCCTCAGCAACTCGTTCGTTGATTAGAACCGTCAGCTGGGCTTGAGTCAAATTCAGACGTCCACTCATGATCTTCATATCAAAGGAAACACAAGTGAGAAAAGTGTCGCGAGAGTACATAAGTATGGGATGACAGAAGAGAGTAAGCACACAGATTTTCAAGCAATAGTTGTTACACTGACTAATCACACCATGATCAATGCACTACTTAAACTAACAGGCAGGCAATACAATCATAAACTATATCACCTGTTGTGTTGAGCCTTGCACGTCGAGCGAAGCGTCGTTGTGGATCGTTGAGCGCTGTATAGGTTATAGTCTGGTTTTATCTAAAAGTTTTCCCTTTTTAAAACCGAGTTCACTATAACCAATGGCTCTGATACCAATCTGTCACCACCCCAAAATCCACAAGCGGAGTATCACCGCAGGAGGCGTGACTAACCAGGATCAAGCCACCAATCATATTGAACAATATAAGTAAGTAAATAAAAATCTAACCCAAACAATATAATTGGTGTTCAAAACAGGTAAATCAAATTCAAGTTATCAGCGGAAGCATAAAGTTTAAAACCAAAAACCACAGTATAAGTTTAAAGATTCAAATGTTAACATGGAACTCAACAGTCCATGTCCCACAATGACTCCTGCTCCCGTGCAAGCTCCAGCTAAACATCTAATGACCTGCAAGGCATGTAACAACGAGTCAACAATAAAGTTGAGCGAGTTCACAGTTGGTTGTCCATTTTAAAGTTGTTCTAAAATCCATAAGTTCTTTCGAAAACCATGTGTTAACCAATTCCTCGTTTCCCAAACCATAACTAGTGGGGGCTACCCCATGTTAACCACTAGACCGTTACCATATTGACAACTGACTGAGGAAGTTGTGCCCTACGTCAATGTCTATCATCATTGACTAAGTGCCCAGATCCATTAGTACACGCCTGTCCTACCGGCACGGTGTGAGGCTTGTCAACCCTAATAGCGCTATTAACTAATGACCCGCTCGCCATTGGCCCGACGATTAAGTCGATATAAAAATGAGGGACTTCATGATAGAGTTTTGTCTAGTAAGTTATATGTTGTCTTCCTTCCCAACCGAGGACGGAGGTACGTACTCTACCCAACCGAGAATACGCAGGTTAAATGTAGTCGCCCTTCCCAACCGAGGACGGAGGTACATATTCTGTTAGAGGTGAATATGTAGGTTTCGTTTTAGCTTCTTAACCCATTCCCAACCCACCGGGAATCCCATGCCTTATAAAAGTTTGAACTCACCTTGGTTTGCTCGGTTTGTTAAGTAACTTGTTCCCAATTAATTAGTCAAAGCCTAGGGTGATTCATGTATACATAATCAGTGTACATCCAGATAGTTCGCGTATAAATCATGATCACAACGTGTATTCAAGCAACAATTTCCACATAGCCCTTAACAGTAATCAAGCTCACATAAATCCACATAATATCATGCAACAAGTAATAGTTAATCATGTAACACACTTAACCATAGCATACATCGTAGTCATTACATGTACTAGACACTTAGGCCACATTGAAATTATTTCTCAGCCCCTTACTGTTTACATACGGCTTTATGGTTTGCAAATTTTCTCACCCAAATGCTCACTGGGCCGCCACACTTGGCCCTGTGCAGCTCCCTTGATTACCCGGCCCAATAATACTCCCAAACCCAAGAAAGCATTTAATCTAGTGATTGGTTTTAATTAACAAATGTAGCCCAACCTAGCAGGCCGTTAACATTATTTAGTCCATTACTCGGAGGCCCAAACTCTACTGTGTCCAATCACACAGCCCAGTCCGGATTGGATTAGACACGGCCCAACATAAATTGGTTTGCGGTTTAGCGGGCAGCCCACCCGAGTCCGGCCCAATCATTATACCCGATAGTTGCAATTTAAAACAGTCCATACATTCCCTAACTAGCAACATATATGAATATATGTACACAAGATCCTATCTATTTAGTAACAATCATGATTTCTATATTCGTGGTCCGCTAATACCTCTAGTCTTTATCAAACAGTTTAATACATGACAACTAATCAAACTCACCAATACAATTTACAAGATAGCAACGCTGTTTTGTTGAATGATCATCATGCCACTGATATATATTAACGAATCTACTGTCTCCTTGTTCTTACTTGGTTAATATAAGTTCATCCTATTCTTGAAACATTCTTAACAACATGCATAAACACACATCACATAACTGTATAATAAACATCACATATTATCACCAAATAATTAATCATCAAATCTCATTCAATAACACATATAAACAATATCATGCAAATATGAATAACAACAGACAAGAACCACTAACCAAGACTTTCACCGAATAAGATGCTAACTCGAGTGGGGGGGTCTGCCACTGAAATCGTGCGAGACCAAAAAAGGGGAATTTTTTGGCTTGAAAATGGTGGGTCTGGTGCATTTTGAATGGGATTGTAGAACAAGACATTTGGTTTTGGGGTTTGATTTGAAAGTGAAGGAGGAGATTAGGGATGGTTTGGGTTCTTGGAGATGGAGGGATGAGAGAGTGAGGGTGGCTGGAGTGGAAATGAGTGGTGGTAGGTTGTGGTGGAGGTGGTTACAGGAATCAAGATATATATGGGGGCTAATGTTGCGGTATATGCTTGGCATATGTAATTTTTTTATTTATTTATTAAGAAACATTTTAAATAAAAACATGAAATGACTAGTATACCCTTAAGTGATTAAACTTAATTGAAAATTTTAACTTGGTTAGTGCTAAAGGACGAAAGGTGTAACGAGGTTTCCAAATAAAGGACTGTGACTGTAATTATTGAAGTTAAAGGCTATCCATTGCAATTCGATACAAACATAAAGAACGAAAAGTGTAATTTACCCAAAAAAGAAATATAGTAGAGAGGTACGATAACCCACCCTATACTTCTAACCGTTAAAAAAGAAAGACACACACACACACGCATACACTTTTAGGGAAAGTTTAAAATACAAAAGACTCTTAACATGCAAGGGTACACAACCAACAAAATTACGTGCTTAATTATGATATAACATGCGTAATTAGGGTAAAAACCAACCTATCCATGATTTTGTGTTTTGACCATGCACAATTTCTTCTTCATGCGTAATTAGGGTTGAATTTTATAACGCGCGTAACTTACCCACGTACTGTCGCATGTTAAGAGACTATTGTACGATAACCCACCCTATACTTCTAACCATTAAAAAAGAAAGATAGTAGAGAGCTACGATAACCTACCCCGTAAAAAAAAGAGTTAATTGCCAAAATAGTCCCTGTGGTTTGGGCTGTTTTGCCAGTATAGTCCAAAGGTTTCATTTTTAACATCTGGATCCAAAAAGGTTTCATCGTTGCCATTTTGGTCCAACTGACTTAACTCCATCCATGCTCCTCAGTTAGTCAAGGGGTATTTTTGTCATTTCGTGTATTCTGAATTATAAAGGAGAACAAAAACTGTTGTGAGGGAGGATCGAACCTGGGCCTCTGGTCGGTTCACTAACAAACGCACAAGACAGTAGCCAGTGAGCCATGCTCACATTTGTGCAAGAAATGGATCTTTATTGATTTTATTCTTTGATTCAGTTCATCACCTACACCTGAAAACAGAGGACCAAAGAAACCCTAATCTTTCAAGTTCAAAATTAATCATGATTGCACCATGTTAATACATATAAACCATGGGGCTTTTGATCTGCACCATGTTAACACCTAATCTTTCGTTTTAATTCAAACCCTAGAGTCTGCCTAGTATTAACCGACACTGCTGTTTTCCTGTTTCAGTCTGCGGTCGTTTTTCGGTGACGTCCGGCGACCTTGTATCGTTTAAAACTGACCAAATCAGCCCAAACCAGTTGGACCATGGAGTTAAGTCAGTAGCCTAATACAACAAAGTTTGTTGGGTTCAAATGTGTTAATCTGTTATTTGCATAATATGAATTAAAGCAACACTTGCAATCTTGAAACTTCAAGTTGGTTTCCTGTAGTCTTGTCATTCAAATGTCAATAAACTTCAGTTAAACCATTTAATATTATGTTCAGTATAGGAAGCCTTTGTTGGTGGAACTGAAACAATATATGCACTCAGTGAGCTAATAAGAAAGCCAAGAGTAATGAAAAAGCTGCAACAAGAAGTCACAAAAATAGCACAAGGAAGATCCATGATTTACGAAGAGGATTTAGAGAAAATGCCTTATCTTAAGGCGGTCCTAAAAGAGTCCCTTCGATTGCATACTCCAGCCCCTCTTCTTGTTCCTAATCGTTGCCATTTTGAACTTTAAAGATTAGGGTTTCTTTGGTCCTCTGTTTTCAGGTGTAGGTGATGAACTGGATCAAAGAATAAAATCAATAAAGATCCATCACAAATGTGAGCATGGCTCACTGGCTACTGTCTTGTGCGTTTGTTAGTGAACCGGCCAGAGGCCCAGGTTCGATCCTCTCTCACAACAGTTTTTGTTCTCCTTTTATAATCTTTAATATTAATATAATTTAGAATACAAGAAATGACAAAAATACCCCTTGACTAACTGAGGAGCATGGATGGAGTTAAGTCAGTTGGACCAAAATGGCAATGATGAAACCTTTTTGGATCCAGATGTTAAAAATGAAACCTTTGGACTATACTGGCAAAACAACCCAAACCACAGGGACTATTTTGGCAATTAACTCTTTTTTTTTTTTTTACGGGGTAGGTTATCGTAGCTCTCTACTATCTAGAGGGAGGTGAAATGTAGTTGTTGATTAGTATAGGGGATACGATGAAAGATAAAAGAGTATATGTATATCCGTAGTATCCTTCTCTCTGTTTGATAAACCCAAAATACCAACCAAAACCCTAAAAATTAAGCAAGCAGTCCAAATTGCAATTGGAGCTCTGCGATTGGGATTGAGATTGAGGTTAGCTATAAATTCCTTTGAAAGATTGTTTCTTTACAATTCATTTCTGTGATTCTCAAATGCTAATCCAAAAACTACATTTGTTAGCCTTTTGATTCTTCCCTTAGATAGATAGATAGATAGGTAGGAACCTTATTATGTGAGATTTATTCCAATTTTTGGTTGATCATTGTGCAGTCCTTATTTGAAGGAAAGATTGGGGATAAAAAAAAGCTCCAATCTTTTACACTATGTTCTCGAGTCTCATTTAACAGGGGAGGGGAGGGAAAAGAGATGAAAATATGAAAAACCATGTTCCCGAGTTTCATAACAGGGGGAGGGGAGGGAAAAGGGAAGATTAACAACGCCCAAAATACTTCTCTCCGTTTGTGTATTCTTTCTGATAGATTAACAACGCCCAAAATACCAACCAAAACCCTAAAAATTAAGCAAGCAGTCCAAATTGCAATTGGAGCTCTGCGATTGGGATTGAGATTGAGGTTAGCTATAAATTCCTTTGAAAGATTGTTTCTTTACAATTCATTTCTGTGATTCTCAAATGCTAATCCAAAAACTACATTTGTTAGCCTTTTGATTCTTCCCTTAGATAGATAGATAGATAGGAACCTTATTATGTGAGATTTATTCCAAATTTTGGTTGATCATTGTGCAGTCCTTGTTTGAAGGAAAGATTAGGGATAAAAAAAAGCTCCAATCTTTTAATATAATCAAAAAGTTTGCAATAAAGTTTTTATTTTTAGGCGTAGTAGTCAAAGGTGCAGCACTGCAAAGATGCAAAAAAAGGCCAAAATTTGCAAAAAAAAAAAAAAAAAACCTGTCTGAACTAGTCTAAAACAAGCCAAAAAAAAAACCAGCTTAAAACATGTCTTAAACAGGCCTAGAACACATGTGCGCCTAGCATGTGCTTTTTAAGCGCCTTAGTCTAGCGGACAGGGTCAGTCTTTGCGCCTTGAGCTGCCTGATTAGGAGAATTTTTCATTTTTCAGTACAGGGTTTTTTAATTGCATCTTCTGTTATAAAAAGATCATGTTGACGCTAACATCGGGCTTTTCACAATAATTGCAGGGCACTGTCCCAAGTCTATACATGTGTTGAAGAGTCGTATTCTATATATTGCCAACAGCCGTTCTTCCAATGCTCAGGCTTCTTATTGGAGGTAGGTAAGACTCTTTATTCTTGTCATCTATCATCATCTTATTAAATATTTGTGATTATTATTATCGCTCGCTTCTAATTTAATTATTCGCATTATAAAGATCTTATTTTACTTGGTTCCTTTAGTTCATATATGTGTATTTGGTTTTATAGTCCCTCTTTCAGTTCACTGTCAAAGAACTATTGTCACTACCGTACTATCATTGCTTATGTTATTCATAAAACCTTCTGTATGTTCCTAGTTGGAGTATTATTGTATAGCTGTTTGGTTATAATGTGCGATGCGCATGATGCGACGCCTTATGCAATTGACCAGTATTTTAACAAAATAGACCGTTGATTGCAGTGGGTCATTATTGAACAAATCTGGCCATCGATTAAGCAATGGTTTTGAGTATTTGAACCAATTAGACCTTCGATTGAGAGAGATGATGAAAATATCATATATTTTAGTGTTTTAAAGTTAACAAGTAAAATTATACCTATAAATAGTTTTTAGCATTTTTTTTAATAACGAACCCCTCACATACGTGATGCGCGCACATCGGCTTTTGTGATCAAAACACATTGGAGCACCACACGCTTTTTATAATCACGCATAGTTTCTACAGATTAATGTCGGCTGACTAGATTTGTTGTGTTTTCTTTTCCCAGATCGCTGCCAAACTGCAAAAGTAACTACTTTCCTAAACTTATTCGCTCTAGTCGGTGCCTTCACACATCGTTTTCCCCTGTTCCAAATTATCTACAAACTTCATCAAACGAAAGTGGGAGCAATGTTCGGGATATTGATGTTGACCTTTTATTTCACTCAAGCACAAATATCCACATCGCCAAACGCGTTCACGCATTACTTATTGTATTGGGGAAGGTCCAAAGTTTATTCATTTCCACCCGACTTCTCAATCTTTATTCCAATCTCGGTGCCATCTCTTTATGTCAACAAACTTTTGATCAAATCCCAACAAAAGATGTTTACACATGGAACTCTATTATATCCGCATACGTCCGCAACGGCATTCCTAGTGATGCCGTAAATTGTTTATACAAAATGTTGACGTCCGAAATAAAGCCTGATTTTTATACTTTCCCGCCTGTTTTAAAAGCGTGTCGGGATTTAAACAATGGGAGTAGAATACATGCGTTGATTTTAAAAACGGGTTTGGAATGGGATGTCTTTGTGGCTGCTTCGTTAGTGCATATGTACTGTCGGTTTGGTTTGTTCGATGCCGCTTACCAAATTTTCGAAAACATGCCGTTTCGAGACATGGGTTGCTGGAACGCGATAATCTCGGGGTTTTGTCAGAACGGAAAAGGCGAAAAGGCGTTGGAGGTATTGGATGAGATGAGACTCGAAGGGATTAAAATGGATTCTGTAACGGTATCTACTATTCTTCCGGTTTGTGCGCAAATGGATGATATGGTGCAAGGGAGATTGACGCATTTGTACATTGTGAAACATGGGTTGGAGTCCGATTTGTTTGTCGGCAACGCGTTTATTAACTTTTATGCGAAGTTTGGTGAAGTGGAGCATGCGCAGAAGTTTTTTGATAATTTGGTGACGAGAGATTTGGTATCGTGGAATTCGATAATCGCTGCTTATGAGCAGAATAATAACCCGGATCGCGCGCTTAACTTTTTTTACGAGATGCAAATGAATGGATTCAAGCCTGATTTGTTGACGCTCGTAAGTGTTGCTTCGAGTATTGCTCAGTCTCGGGATTCTCGAACTAGTAGATGTGTACATGGTTTCATACTACGGAGATGTTGGTTTGAAAAGGATGTGATAATCGGGAACGCGGTGGTTGACATGTATGCAAAACTCGGAGATGTTGACTCATCACGGAAATTGTTCGATAAGATCCATCTTAAAGATGTGGTTTCGTGGAACACGATGATTACAGGTTACGGTCAAAACGGGCTTGCGGATGAAGCCATTGAAGTGTACCGCATGATGGTAGGAACCGAATACGTCACACCTAACCAAGGAACGTGGGCCAGCATTATACCAGCTTATGCGCATATCGGAGCATTAAAAGAAGGGGCGACAACCCATGGGCGGGTTCTGAAAACGGGCCTGCTTTTGGATGTCTTCATAGGAACATGTTTAATCGATCTTTATGGAAAATGCGGGAAAGTGGAAGACACGATGAACTTGTTTTATGAAGTACCGAAAACGAGTTCGGTCCCATGGAATGCTGTGATATCATGTGTTGGCATACATGGACACGGAGAAACGTCTTTGAAGCTGTTTAGAAACATGCTCGATGAAGGTGTTCGGCCCGACGCTATAACTTTCATTTCCTTATTATCGGCATGTAGCCATTCGGGTTTAGTCGAGCAGGGTGAGTGGTGCTTCAACGTCATGCAACGTGACTACGGGATCAAACCGTGCTTAAAGCACTATGGATGCTTCGTTGATTTGTTGGGTCGGGCCGGGCAATTAGAAAAGGCGTATAATTTTATAATAAGTATGCCTTTACAGCCCGATGCTTCGGTTTGGGGTGCTCTTTTGGGTGCATGTCGGATTCACGGAAATGCTGATTTGGGTAAGGTGGCTTCAGATAGATTATTAGAAGTTGATCCGGATAACGTCGGATATTACGTCTTATTGTCAAATATATACGCAAATGCCGGCAAATGGGATGGTGTGAATACGGTGAGATCATTGGCTACGAGTAAGGGATTAAAGAAAACTCCGGGATGGAGCTCAATTGAGTTGAACAATAAAATGGAGGTTTTTTACACCGGGAACCAATCACATCCCCAGTGCGATCAAATATACGAAGAGTTGGAAACGTTAACGACAAAAATGAAGATTCTTGGGTATATTCCCGATTATAGTTTTGTGTTGCAGGATGTTGAGGAGGATGAAAAGCAGCATATTCTTACTAGTCATAGTGAGAGATTGGCAATCGCGTATGGGATTATTAATACTCCTGCGCGAACGCCTATTAGAATATTTAAGAATTTGCGCGTATGTGGGGATTGTCATAACGCTACTAAATTTATATCTAGAATCACTGAGAGGGAAATCATTGTGAGGGATTCTAATCGGTTTCATAACTTTAAAGATGGAGTATGTTCTTGTGGTGATTATTGGTGATATTAAGTTCACTCTACTCCTTGGTACAGTGCGCGTCTTCCTGTTGTATGTATAGTGTTCTGAGAAGGGCCTTTTTGCTACATATTTATTTAACACATGATGGCAAGTCTTGGCTGCGTCTAGAGGAGGTTGGTGATCTCTTTCTATATGGGGTTGGTTTATTTGTACCATTACAATTACATTTTATTTAATTTTACTGAATACGCTTCCATTTGACCGACTTCTAATCGGTTTTCATCTGTTGTGGTTTCTATTATTTAGGGTTTGGTCAAGCTATCCTATTTATCTGTGAAAAGCTGAGGCTCAAAGGTGCCTGTTATTAAATTGCAAACTGCAAGACCGAATGGCTAAACCGGACTCAACAAAGAGCTGTTGCATTAGAGTCTTTACTTGAGCTATGTGCCCGGTTGTTAAAACAAGGGAAGCTTGAAGAAGTTGCTGCTGCTGTTTTGAAAGCGTTTGGTGAAGAAACGGTTTCTTCAAGAGAAACAGCGATTTGGTTAACGAAAAGCCTCATCAGTGCACAGAAATTCGCAGACGGTTATTGAAATCTTGGATTTATGAGTTTTGAATACTTTTTATAGAGTCCTTTGACTTTTGTGGGGGTTGACTTCTTCCCTGATGTAAATACATGACTACCCCCAGGCTTACAAAGGCCTTCTTCATCTTACCTTTGTCTGGGTGTTTGATTGTTGGTGTGGATTTTTTCTTTCTTTCTTTCTTTTATGGGTGTTGTTTAAGGAACATGGTTCATCTTGTTCACAAATAAATAATATTGTATTTGTAGCAAGTAAACTATTTATTATTCACTTAGTTAACTAGAGCCGATCGATCAATAATGATGATAGCAACACTTGGACGACTGTTGAAATATCTCTAATGGAATAATCACGAGTGATGATTTAAACAACCAACGAAAATTTCTATATGATACAACATGCGTAACTAGGGTAAAAACCAACCTATGCATGAGTTTGTGTTTTGACCATGCACAATATCTTCTTCATGCGTAATTAGGGTTTGAATTTTATAACGCGCGTAACTTACCCACGTACTGTCGCACGTTAAGAGTACGATAACCCACCCTATACTTCTAACCGTTAAAAAAAGAAAGATAGTAGAGCCTACCCCTGAAAAAAAAAAAAAAGAAAGATAGTAGAGTGGAGGGAGGTGAAATGTAGTTGTTGATTAGTATAGGGGATACGATGAAAAATAAAAGAGTATATATATTCTGATAACATACCCACCCTATACTTCTCTCCGTTTGTGTATTCTTTCTGATAGATTAACAACGCCCAAAATACCAACCAAAACCCTAAAAATTAAGCAAGCAGTCCATATTGCAATTGGAGCTCTGCGATTGGGATTGAGATTGTGGTTAGCTATAAATTCCTTTGAAAGATTGTTTCTTTACAATTCATTTCTGTTGTGTTCGATTCTCAAATGCTAATCCAAAAACTACATTTGTTAGCCTTTTCATTCTTCCCTTAGATAGATAGATAGATAGGAACCTTATTATGTGAGATTTATTCCAAATTTTGGTTGAACATTATCACACTCCCCATTCACCAAAATTTAACAATTAGCCCCTCAATTCATCCTTAGTTCGACTATACTGTGACAAAACCTTCATATCAACACAAATTCAAGCTATGTTATTCCACAGTCACAGCATATCTTCTTATTATAGAAACTCAACTGCAATTAGGGTTTGGGTTACCTTCACAGCCTCAATATCTAGCCTCAAAGTAGTTTGGCGTAAAGATCAAAAGCTAGACCAAGCAATCAAAAACGATAAATCATGGAGACTATGTGCCAAAGTTGTTAAAGAAGTCTTAAACGAACCCGGTCAAGTAATCCCTCTTCGCTATTTGGAAAAGCGTCGTGAACGCTTACGACTTCCGGTTAAAATCGACACTTTTTTGTCCCAAAACCCTTTGCTTTTCGATGTGTATTATGACCGAATTAAGCCCAAGACTGAGCCGGTTAAGTTTTTACGCGTCAGTGATCGACTTCAACGCGTTTTGGATCGAAATGAACGGGTTTATGCAGAAAACGAGCCGTTGATTGTTGCTAAGTTGTGTAAGTTGTTGATGATGTCGAAAGATAATGTGGTTAGCGCGGATAAGTTGGTTCATGTGAAGAGGGAGTTCGGGTTTCCGAATGATGTTCTGGTGAATTTGGTACCGAAGTATCCGGAATATTTTAAATTAGTTGGGGGTCCTGGAGACGGAAATTCGTTTTTGCAGTTGGTTTCTTGGGACCCGAGATTTGCGAAATCTGTTATTGAGCAAAGGGCTGATGAGGAATTGGAGTTAACGGGTATAAAGATCAGGCCGTCTTTCAACTGGAAGCTGCCGTCGGGTTTTTTAATCAGGAAAGAAATGCGGGAATGGATTAGAGATTGGAAGGAACGTCCGTACATATCACCGTATGACGATGCGTCAAATTTGAATCAAGCGTCTCTAGAAATGGAGAAGAGAACGGTGGGAGTTTTTCACGAGTTACTATCGTTATCTTTGTATAAAAGAATTCCAGTGCCGATACTGGGCAAGTTTACTGAAGAGTATAGGTTTTCAAACGCGTTTTCGAGTGTGTTTACACGGCATTCGGGGATCTTTTATATGTCATTAAAAGGTGGGATCAAAACAGCAATGCTGCGAGAAGCTTATAAGGGTGATCGGTTGATTGACCGAGATCCGCTACTGGAAATTAATGATAATTTTATTGAATTATTGGCTGAAGGACACAAGCAGAGGGAAGAAGAACTGAATCTAAAAAAACAAGCGGTTAAAAAGGATACGGATACGGATACGGATACGGTGTCAGTGACAAACAGTACACTAAATGATCTTGATCTTAGTGAAAGTGAAGAGCTTTATAGCTCTTGAAGTTTCTCTGTTGACAGCAGTGGAATTATGTTACCTGCTTCCGGTTCTATCCTTTCTGTGGCTCTCAATCTGTGAGTCTCTTCCTTCTTTACAAATGAATGTGTTTGAATATGTTAGTTGCAAATTTGCAGAATCGTTACCGATTAAATGAAAAGACTGCAACATTGTCGAATGGTTATCATATTGGGCACTTTTGAGTCGAAGTATCATATTGTCGTCTTTTAGGCAGAAGCAAGTTCAAGCTAAACAAGACATTCCAAACTAGAACATGAAATGAAATACTTAAATGAAAAATAAAAGAGTTACATCCTAAACCTCAGCCCCTAAATTCAGCCTTTTGACTTTGACTCTCCTAAAATTCAGCCCATCCAGATTTGAATTAGCAAGTTTGTAACACGGGTTCTCTAGGGTTGAGAATTTTGAACGGGTTCTCTAGGGTTAGTGAACAACAACACTGAACATCATCAATTCATCACTCATCAGCGACGCCCCAATCTCCACGTTCTCCGCCGTCTCCTCCGCCACAAACCCCCCACCAGTACCGATTTGTTATCAAGAATCGTGCTTACAAGAATCGTGAAGTGAAATTGAAGAATCATGATTTGTTGAAAAACGGTTATATTGTTATCAAGAATCGTGCTTGCAAGGTACCGATTTGTTACTGACTTACTGTTATTGCGATTATTGCTCAAATTATAGATCTGATTATTGTTGATGTATGTTTTGAGTATTGATTGTGCATAAAGTGTAGTTGCATGAAGTGTGTGTGAAGAAATTGTCTTAAGAATTAATTCACTCCTGTGTGGATTAATGTGAAGTTACATGAAGTGACTTTGTTGACCAAGTTGAAGTTGGTTTCTGTTTTGGATTAATTTCATTTAGTTTGGATTAATTTACTTATGCTGTGATTATATTTTTGTTTAAATTTTACACAGGTAACTTCAAAATGAAAAAATGATTGATAATATTACTAGATTAGGATATGATGTTTGATTGGCCGGGGTACTCGAAAGGCCGAAAGGATTCTAACGATAACCATGGAAAAAAATACAAACAGTACAATCAAAACAAAATGAAACAAAAGATAAGCCGGCCATCAGACTAGTTGTCGGGATCTGGATTCAGATGCGGCTCCTGCTTAAGTGCTGGTGGATCCTATAGTGGCATTGGCGGTGGAGGTAACTCGATGCCCACATGCCTCACTACCCGCTGCTTTGACTCGATTATCCAACTGAACAATGCCCCCTGACGCCGTTGCTGCTGCGATATAAATGGCGCTGCTGATGTATAAACTGTTCCTGCTGGTGCATTAGTTGTTGCTTAAGCTGTTGCGTAAGCTGCTGTTGCTGTAGTTCTGCGTCGTCGTCATCTGCTAGCGGTGAGGTAAATAGTCACCTGCATCCCTTGCTATCCACTGTTGTGACTCAACTAGCCACCGGATCAACACCACCTGCCGCCCCTGCTGCTGTATAAACTGTTGCAGCTACCCCATAAGCTGATGCTGTATAAGCCTCTGCATAAGCTGCTTCTGTTGCGGCTGCTGTTGTTGCTGCAGCTGCGGTAGTTCCACGTCATCATCATCATCACTGTCATTTGCTGGCAGTGGAGGTAAATCGATGCCAGCATCTCTTGCTATCGACTTTTGTCCCTCGATCATCCATCGAATGCTTATTGTTGTTGAAGATGCTGTCGTTTCTACGATCCAACAAGTAGTCATAATAAGTGATTAGTGTATAGTAGTCATCAAGAGAACACAATACAGTTCCATATATCACACTTTGTAGATTAGTTTTTCAAAATCACGGTATCAGAGCTTAAAGCTCAATTGTTTTTTCCTCGTTTATAATGCTGTACAAAATTTGCAGACAAGTAAAAATGCTCATATTCTTGCTGTCACTGGCGAGGACGGGATTTGGCAACCAGTCTTGGCACCAGTGATACTGTAAGTTTAAGCGGATCGGGTAACGGGTCAAAAGGAGTAATTTTTTGGTACAAGTTACAACAGATGGGGTCGGCTCGACTCACTTTTTGTTCAGAAGTTTTAGTTTTTTTTAATAATAGTTAACGTGTCAAGTATGATCACCAAAGTTATATTGTTAAAAAAATAAAGAAATAAAAAAACTGACCCGACCCGAAACCTGTACCTGTTCTGACCCAGACCCGTTCCGACCCGAACCAAAACAACCCTTTTTTTTATAATTGACCCGTTTTGACCCGAAACCGTTTCGACCCATGACCCGACCTGTTTGCCAGGTCTAGATAGGTTACTGTTTATTATCTCCGATTAGATTACTTTAGGTATTTTTATCTCTTTCTATTGCTGACTGTAGTTTCATATCTGGCTTTGATCATTACCAAATTGGATGGACTGATGATGCTGTGTAGTTTAGTAGATATAAAGATTTTTTATTTGTAATATTATTAATTATTTTGATTTTCTTTATAAATTACTCAGGATGACAATTTGAAACTAAAAAATTAGTACTCACATTTATATAATAAATAGCTGGTGCAGAACACATGACGATCAAACGATTATGTCAAGAAGAAACAGAAACAGAAACAGTGGTGGACAGTCTGCCGGAATCCCTAAAGCTTCACATTCTTTCTTTTCTTGACACCAGACACGCCGTTGAAACATCCATGTTATTGAAATCATGGGTTTCTTCATGGTCCTGCGTTCCCGTTCTCAATTTCAGCTCCGATAGTTTTCAAAAAGTCCATCCTTTAGATAAGTATCTCGTTAAGCCTTTACACTGTCCTCCACCACTCCATGCTTTTGATAACTTTGTCGTTAATGCTTTATTCCGTCGTCAACCGGTGAAGTTGGATAGACTAACCTTCAAACATGCTGGAAGTTGCAATACCGAGATTTTAAAACAGGTTTTTGATTACGCGTTATTGCACGGTGTCCAAGAATTGGAAGCAAGCGTCGCACGTACTATAGTTGCACACAAGTACTGGATCTGGCCGTTCTCGTCATCGGATTCATTAACAAGCTTGACGTTACATAGCAAATATGCTGTGAGTTGCTCATTTTTGGGACCAAGATCTTCAGGATCATTCAAGAATCTCACCAATTTACATTTGACTTGGGTAATTATCAGAGATCTTGATCCGTTCTCAGGGTTTCCGGCGCTAGACAAGTTAAGATTGGTCCATTGTCATCTTGCAACAAATGGCGAAGCTTTGAATGTACATGCCCTGCAACTTTCAGAGCTCACTCTCTTTACCTACAGTACGAATATGGGTCCCTGTGAATTCACGACTCCGAAACTTGGATATTTCCAGTGGAGAGGGAATAGTATCCCACGCTTGAAAGCACATCTTCCTGTTCTTGACACGGTGGTCAATTATGATAATAATTACTTCAAAAGTAAAGAGAAGATAATCTTTGATAATCTGCTGATGATGTTCGATACTTTACAAGCTGCCAAATCGCTTACGGTTTCCGGGCATACTGTTCGTCTACTCGCATCGTTTCTGGTGAATGGATGTTGTTCACCATTTAGGGGTTTAAAGTGTTTGAAGCTGGATTTTAAGGTAAGGGATACAGATATTGATAGCATGGTGGTTTTGAGTGACACGTTAAAACTTGTTCAGTTGCATTAGAATGGCTAAACCCGACTCAACAAAGAGCTGTTGCATTAGAGTCTTTACTTGAGCTATGTGCCCGGTTGTTAAAACAAGGGAAGCTTGAAGAACTTGCTGCTGTTTTGAAACCGTTTGGTGAAGAAACGGTTTCTTCAAGAGAAACAGCGATTTGGTTAACGAAAAGCCTCATCAGTGCACAGAAATTCGCAGATGGTTATTGAAATCTTGGATTTATGAGTTTTGTTATAGAGTTGTGTGTATGTATGAATGGTTTTGGGTTGGAAAGGGAGAATTGAGTAGCCAGTCCTTTGACTTTTGTGGGGGTTGACTTCCCTGATGTAAATACATGACTACCCCCACGCTTACATCTTACCTTTGTCTGGGTGTTTGATTGCTGGTGTGGATTTTTTCTTTCTTTTATGGGTGTTGTTTAAGGAACATGGTTCATCTTGTTCACAAATAATATTATTGTATTTGTAGTAAGTAAACTATTATTCACTTAGTTAACTAGAGCCGATCAATAATGATGATAGCAACACTGTTGAAATATCTCTAATGGAATAATCACGAGTAGGGCTGTAAACGAACCGAACGAACACGAACAAGGCCTTGTTCGTGTTCGTTTGTTAAGGAAATAAATGTGTTCACGAATGGTTCATGAACACTTACCGAACGAGATTTTATGTTTGTGTTCGTTCATTAAGGAAATGAGCGTGTTCGCGAACGGTTCACGAACACAAACGAACAAAAATAAATTTGGCGAACGCGACGAAGGATAAAGATAGATGGCCTAGAGAGTAGCACTCGAACTTGAATCTCTTATTGTGGAACGGAGGTCGATTGTATTCGTGGATGTAAATAATGAGAAATGAAAGGGAAATTATACATAGACAAAGTGAAAGTGGGTTTCCTAGTTTAATTGCTAGGGAAATAAAATAAATAAAAGTTTAATAATATAAAAAGTACAAATAAAATATAAGAAAGTACAAAGATCTTCAATTAAAACACAAACATACGAACATAAACGAACGCAAATCAACGAATGTTCACGAACACGTTCAAGAACACCTTACTGAACGTTCACGAACACAATCGAACGAGCGAGACCTCTGTTCATGTTCGTTCGTTTATTAAACGAACGGACATAAACGAACTTCCCGCCGAACGGTTCACGAACTGTTCCGCTGAACGTTCGGTTCGTTTACAGCCCTAATCACGAGTGATACGAAAATTTCTATATGATATGATATGATTATGATTATGATTATGATACATTGTTGCATGAACATGAGCTTTTAGTTAGCAGTTAGCATTTGGTTTCACTTACAAATTACTTGAACTAACAAAAAAAGTGTTGCATTTCAAAAAGCAAACGGATCTCACATACTTTGGTGAATAGTTTTAGATTCATTCCTGAGCCAGAAGACTGGCATCGGGTTCTCTTTCAGTTCGGTCCCTTGGGAAAACGAAACACCTTTTTATGAATTCGGTTAAAGATCTTCTTTGGCTGGCTCATTTAGGTTCCATAGAGATTTTTGCAAAATTAATTTCCCCTATCCACTAAACTAGGAGCTGATACTCGATGTGGACCATGTTTTCTTCCAAGTAATGGGTTTCTGTGGTTGGATTAAAAACATGAAAACTCACTCCTCTTTCAAAGATATCTAAAGATAGTACAGTAATTTTGTTCTTATGGATTCGGAACATTAGTCCATCTACTTGATAAAATACAGTAGCTCTCCTCTTTGATTCGGGTTTTGTACATATGTGTGGTATCATATACTATACACAAGTAACCATCAGAAATGAATAGTGGCTAGTTGCTGAAATGCTTCATGTTGGTCGACTCCACACATCACAATCTCCACGACATCGCCATGCCTCAATCCGACATTCCTTCTATTGCTTTCAAGGGAGTGTAACGTAGGGTTGTTTTTCATAATATTATGTCGTTGGTCTAAAAGATACATTTCAGTTAGGCTTTTAGGCTCTAGTTTTTTAACGGTCATAAACACAGGAAAAACAAGTCAAAAAGAAACCGAAACCCAATATAACGTTACGAGATTACATCATGAATATTAACCCACTGCATCTCTCCCAATTTAATTTTTTTTTGAAAAGTAAACTTCATTAAAAACATACCTTCGACCCAAACGGTCAATATTGCCGATAAATATCGGTACCGATATTCTGACCTATATACGATAATTTTCTCTTTTTACAAATCTAAACCTAAACTATACCTACCTCTTTTTATGGGGGCTTGAGACTCATCAAAGGTGTCATTCTTCTTATTATCCATGTCCAAAATCTTGGTGATAGTTTCTGCATATTTATATGTGACGTTTTTACCAAACAGTACTTCACCTAACAGAGTATATTCAACCATCATGCATATGGAATGAAGGTGACATGCCTCACTTTAATCATAATTTTTTTTTCTTATCGCAGTTCATTAAAGCTTAACCCCAATGGTAGATCTATCTACCAAGATCACACAAATGTTATGAACGAATCTCTATGTTACAATGCACCATGCATTAGCCATATATATATGAGCAGACACAAAACATTACACAACAGATGTTTTACATACAAAAGAGTATGCATACTGTCAATCTTCTCAAATGGGCTGTTCTCACATTTCTTCCTATAGTCAGCACGGTCCCAATTCCCCCTTTTGCCCCTCGCCCACTCTGTAATTTCCAATTAGCCCTTGCAAATCAAGCCTGTGCGTATCTTCCGTCATTACAAATCCCGCCGCCTCCTCCATCACCTTTTAACCAAGTGTTTCCCACTACACCACCGCCACCTGAACGCCACGAGCAGATACACAGTCACGGTCATAAACATGATCATTCACATGGTGATGCAGTAGGAAATGTGAATGGGCAGAATCAAAGTCATGTGCACAAGCATGGTCATGGTCATGGTCATCACAGACATGATCATCATAAGCATCGTGTTCGTGGTCATCATCACAAGCATAAAATGTCGCCTGTAGAACAACAGTGTTGTAAATGGTTAGCTCAGGTCGATGACGAGTGTGTTTGCGAGCTGCTTGGGCGCTTACCGCCTTTCCTTGTTAGACCCATTCATGAATACACTGTAAGAGTTGCTGGTTCTTGTAATACAACTTACTCGTGTGGGGCTCAGTTAAGGCTCTAAACATTGTTAATTTTTTTTACTCACTTTGTAATGCATTTAAAATCTATGCAGAAAAGTTTATATCTTTCATGTCATATACTTTCTTTCTCTTGTTTTTATCCATTTAAAGTGAAAGTTTGTTCACTACCTATTGTTTATCCTATAGACTACATTTACTGCAATATCCCTTGTTATAACATCTAAATATATACATAACACACACATCTGTGCGTGTGTGTATTTTACTTCCCTATAACGGAATACAATTTTAACATCAAAGATTGGGACAAAAACGGAATTGATTCAAAGCGCACAACTTTCTCAATATCGTTTCTATTCTTTCTTATAAAGAGAGGATGTGATGCTATCAGGTTTGTTCCATTGTTTCTACTTGCCCTTTTTGCGGAAACGTGAATATGACTTTGTTTGTTGGACCAGTAGGCTATAAATTCTCTTTCTTTGTGGGGTGTATTCTATCAACAAAAGACTGGATATAGTGGTCCTTGTCAGTGGCGGAACCAGAACGTTTTAGTCAGGGGGTCATAAAAAGCTTATTTTATTTACAAGTTACAATTAGAGGGTCCATCTCATGTTTGTTATTTTTAAAACTCAAATTTTATATATAAAAATTCAATAAAATTCTGGAGATCGGAGGGTCAGCGGACCCTCTTGACCCTCCTCTGGTTCCGCCCATGGTCCTTGTCATGTACGCAACTACGCAAGCATAGTTTGTTTATGTTATTGTAAATTTGGTTTTGAAATTTTGTATGCAGGTCTTGATGGTGTTAATTTGGTTTTGTGAGGTTTTTAAATCAAGTAAAGGACTTTATTTGGTATGTATGTTGTCTAGATTCTTGATCTAGCTGTAAAACGAATGCCAAAATCCGCTTTGAAGGTTGTGAGTTGAGGTTTTGACCTTATTCGAAGTGGTGTGTCTTGTAAGGTTGATGACAGATTCATGGATCAAAAGTAATCCATGGTCCCGAGTTGAAATTGATAGGTTAAAACCATCGCCCTGCAACCTTTGTCCAATGAATTCATGAATTCAGACATCTATATCGCACAACTAAATACGAATCTTGACTATGGTATGATAAGAAGAATATAGACCTTTATGCGTTTAACGTTTGAAGCTTTTCTTTAGAGTTGATATCAGTCTGACAAGCGGACAAACATCCCACTTTCGGATATTTATTACGTTTGTCTTGCATGTTAACTACTTGTGGGTCATTTGTAAAATTGGATGCTAGATTATGTTCATGTTTTGATTTTATGGGTTCCTTTAAAGGTTGTTGCTAGAGGTACAGCTAAAAGGAGTAGATAGGTGCATCATTTGCATCCCTTTTTGCATATAAACTAGAATCTTTGAGCATGGTATTGATAGGTAAAGGCTAAAAAAAACATCAACACAGAACCTTTGTACAACTAACATGGAATATTGACTGTGATGGCATTGCACCAATGGATAGTTGATGTGGTTGATAGGAGTGTTTCCTATGGCATTGATTTTGTAGAGCTAGACTAGAATATGTACCATCTTATGAAAGTGAGTTGTATGGATTATATTTTTATCATTTCATAGGGAAAAATATTTGAAGTTTCACTTTGTGTATCGTTTGATAGAGAAAAATATTCTAAGTTTGAAAAAGATTTGCTTTAAAATATTTACCTGATATATTTTTCCCATATAAAAAGTTAAGCCACTATTAGGGTCTGTGTGGTATGGGATAAAGGAATAGACGGGGGAATGGAATGGACGAGATAATGAAATGGATGAGCTAATGGAATTGATCAATTACCATTCCATGTCTTGTTTGGTTACCATGTGAGAATGGAATGAACCATTACTTTTTGTTGTTTGGTATGCGAGAAAAGACGAAGTAATAAAGTCGGATGGCGGTGGTCAATGATGAGTGGCGATGGTGGGTGGTGATAGGTGGCAGTTGTAGCGGCGGCGGTGGTGGTGGGTGGAGACGGCGGCGATTGGAGACAGCGACGGGTGGTGACAGCGGTGGTGGTGGTGGGTGACGGCGAAGGTGGGTGGCGGCGGTGGTCAGAGGTGGTAGCGGTGGCGACGGTGGTGGCGGTGGGTGGTGGTGGTTGATAGTGATGGCGGAGGTGGGTGGCGACGGCGGCGGTGATCGGAGGTGGCGGCGATGATCGAAGGTGGGTGGTGGCGGTGATCGAAGGTGGCAACGGCAATGGTGGATGGCGGAAACGGCAGTGGCGGGGATGGAGGTGGGTGGAGACACTGACGGTGGCGGGTGACGGCGGTAGCGGGTGGCGGCGAAGGTGGGTGACGGTGGCGGTTGACAGTGGTGGTGGGTGGTGGCAACGGTAGTAGGTTGTGGTGTTGTTAATGAAGGGTGAAAGGGAATGGAATGAAAAAAAAAAAAACAAGGGGGGAGGTAATGATTTTGAAGGAATGGAATGTTATTTAACACTAAGGGGCTGTTTGGCAACATCTGAACCAATAAGTGCTGAATGAATAAGAGGTCTGAATGGGTAAGAGGGTCTGAACCAGTAAGTGCTGAACCAATAAAACGCTGTTTGGTTGCACATCTGAATGATTGTGTAAATGACTTTTTTACCCCTTAACAAAACTACCCCTCTAAATAAAAAGCTTTTTTCACCAGATAAAAAGCTCTAGTTCTCTGTTCTCCCTCAAATACCCAACTGGTGCAATCACACCTGAATTCTCCTCCCTCCGCACACGACACCACCGACCTCCTCAGCCCTCTCCTCCAACCACCGCTGCAACCTCCATTCCGTCACCGGCTCTAACCTGAAACCGCCACCCCCGTTGCTAGTTCCGACCACCATCGCCGGTCTCATCACGTCTCTTCACACTCGCGCACCATCGCCGGTCATCGTCTTCAACCGGCGGTCGTCTTCAACCTCTGCCACTCGCCGTCGGTCATCGTCTTCAACCGACCTCAAGAGTCAAGACGCCGACATCAGTTCCGTGCAAACAAAGAGGGTATTTGCTGGGGTCGGAGCTTCCCCGTTTGATGCTGCTAATGCCGTTACCCAGCTCCGCCGCACCGCCGCCGTACATGGTGGTGGTCGGACAGAAGAAAGGGGAGAGGGTTTCAGGGGTGTGGGTGTCTAGCCGGACAGAAGAAAGGGGAGCCGGAATCACGGCTCCGGTCGCCGGGAATTCTGATCGAGAGAGAGGTAAAGGGATGAGGGAGGGTGAAAGGGGGTAACACTTGTCTTTTATTTCATTCAGCATGTTGTAGTTGCTGAATGATTCAGCACTGAATCATTAAGAGGTTTGCCATTAAGAGGCACAACCAAACAGCGAACCTCTGTCCGAATAAGAGGTCCAACCTCTTAATGATTCATTAAGAGGCTTGCCAAACAGCCCCTAACTCATACTATAATTTACTTATACGTAACTAGGTTCCAACCCCGTGTATTACACAGGTTGAATAAATGTAATTCTATATACTAAATAATATTAAAATATATATATATCTTTAAAAATCTCGTTTATTACACGGGTTGAATAAATTTAATTTTATATATCAAATAATAAAACAATATATATTTAAAAAATCTCGTTTATTACATGGGTTGAATAAATGTAATTTTATATATTAAATAATAAAATTCTTTTTGGGCTAAAAGAGTAAAAGTGATATAACCACAGGGGCCAAAATCGTAATTTACTCTATTAGTTAAATGAGAAGGAGATTAAACTAAATAATAATTATCCATAAGAAATTAAACTAAATAATATTTAGTATGAGGATTATCTATAATTAATTAGAAAATATTAAACAAAAATAATACTTATCTATAAAACATGGCCTAATATGATGACAAGTGTCACTAAAATGGTTTCTTTTATTATATAGTACTAGGTTATAGCCCCGTGTGTTACACGGGTTAAATAAATTTTTTTTTCATAATACAATAAGACAAGTATGAATGGGGTGATGGTCCATTAGAAAATACAAAGCTTTTAAAACACATGAGTTTGAAAGGGGATATATTTGGTTCAAGTCTCACAAACGATGAGAGAGACTAAAAGAAATTCGTAGTTAAAAAATAATGAGTAGAATATAAGATAAATTGATATTACCTTATCGGATGTTAAAATATATTTTAATGGTAAATAAGTCTCACAAACGATGAGAGAGACTAAAAGAAATTCGTAGTTAAAAAATAATAAGTAGAATATAAGATAAATTGATATTACCTTATCGGATGTTAAAATATATTTTAATGGTAAATAAGAAGATAAGAAGAATTGATATTAACATATCGGATGATACAAATTATTTTATGAAAAATAAGAAGGAATTGATAATAACGAATTTGATTAAGTAAAATCTAATTGATAAATCTATTTTGTTAATGATAATGAATTGATGTTTAACTTTAAGGTAATTTTATTATAAATATTATAATAATAAAATGAAAAACAGATTATAATTCACTTTTGATATACCATATTACTATAGTTTTTTTAAACTAAACAATTTTATAAGAAATCTGGAATCATTATAATTTAGAAAAAAATATTTGTGGAAGAATGAGATAAATGAAAAACATATTATAATTCACACTTTCGATCTACCATACGATTATAGTTAGTTTTTTTTAACTAAATAATTTTATAAGAAATCTGGAATCATTAAAATTTAAATAAAAATTATTTGTGGGAGAATGAGATATTGCTACGTGGCATTTATTGGAATAATTTATTATAATTTAGATTAGATTAGAAAAATTAAACTAAAATAATAATTATCTGTAAAACATGGCTTAATATGATGACAAGTGTCCCTAAATGAGTTTCTTTTATTATAGACTAAATTACAGAAAACAACCTTTATGTTTGCCCCAAACTGCACTTTATACCTTTCACTATGAAATCGGCAAAAACCAACCCTTATGTTCATGTTTTGCTACGAGTTCAACCTTTAACACAAACGACGTTTAATTTCTTGGTTAAGTTACCTCACATGCAAAGCATGTGAGGGCATTAACGTGTTTTTAGCTAGTCATTTTATTTTCTTTTTATTTGCAGATGTTTTATATATATATAAACTCCTTTCACATTCAATGTTGTGGGACCCAAAGAAAACAAGCCTCCACCTTTCTTCATCATCGTCATCTTGTCTTCATTTCCGATGTGAAAACGCCATCGCAGGAATACCACCGGATGCCGACGCCGGTGATGAAGAAGACGGTGTTGACGCTATTGTTTCTCGCACCGCATCTATAAGAATAGAAACGACTCGCCGGTGTGGCAAGATTGGAGATAGTTACTGGGACGCCGGAGGCTCTGTAAATATGATAAAAAAAGGCTCTGTACTTCAAATCTTCTTCAACCGCACACTCCACTTCATCTTTCTCTTTCAACAATTTTTATTCGGGAATTCCTAACAAAACTGAGCTGTTTTCAACATAATTCTCGTTTTCGATTTATTCGGGTTCGGGTAATGGAGATGGGTTGGCTTTTGTTGTGTTTGCAGATGGGTCTCATTTGTTTGATGGTGATATCGTATCGGATGAAAAAGAATGAAGCCATGACAGAAAGTACAGAGCAGAGTTCGATTGAAGAAGAAAGGTTTTCGCCGGAACTGAACCAACTCGCCGGAACAGAGTTCGATTCAATGTTCAGTTGAATTGAATTAAATTTTTAGTTATACTGCGTTGAGCTTTATTTAGTTATACTATGTACAATCCTACAATTGATCCAAAAGCAATTGCATTTAAGGATGAACTAAATGAAAATTGTTCTTGTGAAGAACCTGGAAAAGTGATGAGTTTTGGTATCATAACTGATCAGGTGTTCATACTGCTTGTTGAAATATTTTATGAGTTACTGTGAGCTGTGTTGATATTGACGATGCACAGTAGAAAGGTTAACACTGTTGTGCTTTTGAGTTTATGCGAGTGAAGTTCAGTATGAAGTGTTTGTTTGAGGGGGAGTTTGTATTTTGCATTAAGTTTCCACTTATCAGCAACTTTCTACTGAAGTATAATAAAAGCTCATGTTTTTCCATTCAACATGAGGACTTAACTGGTGACATAAGCAAAGGGGTTTGAATTGAAATTTTAGAGAGAAAGAAAGAGACGAGAGAGAGAGGAGGGTAAGTGATAATATTTTTTTAATATATATTAAAAGATTAACTGAAATGACATTAATATCCTCACATGCATTGCATGTGAGGGCAGTTAACCAAGAAAAACAAACGTCGTTTGTGTCAAAGGTTATACTTGTAGCAAAACATGAACATAAAGGTTGGTTTTTACCGATTTCATAGTGAAAGGTATAAAGTGCAGTTTGAGGCAAACATAAAGGTTGTTTTCTGCAATTTTGTCTTTATTATATAGTATAGATAGATAGATATAGATACTTTAGAAAAAGAGTTGGATAAGTGGTTACTTAACGTTGTGATATTAATACAAAATATATAAATATTTATACGTTTCTTATAATTGTTTAAATATGTGTGTGTATGTGTGAATGTTTCTAACGCAACACCAAGAGTATATGCTTGAATTTTAGTGGAAGTAAATTTAGATGCACGATTGCAATAAACACCGGATCAAACCTTCTAAAATGTTATTTTAATATATGTGTATATAACGAGTTCATGCAAACCCACGCATTACGGCGGGATGTTAATAATGTATGTTTTTATATGAATGGGTTGGATCCATTAGACTGGATTTAAAAACCGAGTGACTTTTTTTTATATTATTGTTATGATATTGTTTAGTTATATATTTAAAAGTCATTATTACTAATATCTTCATCTTCATATATAACTAGTAATATCACCCGCGAGCGATGCGCCGCGGGCCCGTTGCAAACACCAAATGGATTAGCCTAAACTTTATGTAATGCGTTAACCATATGAAAATTCATGTTTTTACGTACTCGGTTCAGCTCAATGTAACATATATTGAATCAAAACGTTATGTAATCGAGTTTATAGAATTTATATTGTACAGTTATAACAATCAAATTTATAGAAATTATATTGTACAGTTATAACGTAATGTGCGAAAAAAACATAAAGTGCGTATAGAGAAATAACGAACATGTGTAATTAGAAGGGGCTTATTATAGCTTTCAAAAAATAGAAACCACAAAAGAAAAAAAGAAAACACATTCATATCACGGGGCAACTATAAGTATTATGCAAAGTGCAAGGACCAAAGTTGGGAGGTGTATACGTCAGCGACTATGGTTTTAGTATAGATACATAATAACAATATAATTGTAATTTTATCTGTCTTGCATCGGTAATGGTCGAAATATAGAGTAACTCGAATTTTTACCATCGAATGAATGAAAATGTATCATATTTAACCATGTTCGGTTTGGTACATTTACGCGAAACGTGAGGCAACTATAAGTATTATGCAAAGTGCAAGGACCAAAGTTGGGAGGTGTATACGTCAGCGACTATGGTTTTAGTATAGATACATAATAACAATATAATTGTAATTTTATCTGTCTTGCATCGGTAATGGTCGAAATATAGAGTAACTCGAATTTTTACCATCGAATGAATGAAAATGTATCATATTTAACCATGTTCGGTTTGGTACATTTACGCGAAACGTGAGGCAACTATAAGTATTATGCAAAGTGCAAGGACCAAAGTTGGGAGGTGTATACGTCAGCGACTATGGTTTTAGTATAGATACATAATAACAATATAATTGTAATTTTATCTGTCTTGCATCGGTAATGGTCGAAATATAGAGTAACTCGAATTTTTACCATCGAATGAATGAAAATGTATCATATTTAACCATGTTCGGTTTGGTACATTTACGCGAAACGTGAACCAACTGAAACGTACATAAAATAAGCACGAAAACGTATTATATTTGAGCGGACTCATTTAAAAAAAAGTTTACGTCTAAAATTAAGCCAACTCAAATTTATAACGACGTGTACATAAAATTACACATGTAAAAACTTAGTTTTTTAGAGTAAAGGAACGAAATGGGTAAACTCAAAACTTTAGAAACTCAAGGAAGTAAATGACAAATTAGTTTTTTAAAAAGAAATCAGCAAATGAAAATTATTGAAGAAAATAATAGGTTAAAAACGTATATTATAGATGGTATAGGGGTAAAGTTGAAACATTAGAAACTTGAATGATTAATTTGTAAAACTTGTAATATGAAGTAGTAGTCTAAAGACTAAAATTGTCATTTTATGAACTTTGATGGTAGAAAAAGTAATGCACTTAAATTGTAATATGGTGAAAAGCTAGAGGTGGTCTATTGAAAAATGCATGGATGTCGCAAATTAAGATAGATGGAATAAAATATAATTTGTACCCAATTGATCAAACAATATATATATATATATATATATATATATATATAAGACAAAAGCGGACAAAAACGAAGTAGTTGGTCAGTGGCAAAAGCCACCGACTTTCTTCTTTAAGTAAGTATAGAATAAAGCAAAGTTGGGAAAGCTGATGTGTCAAGATTCTAGCATTCATGTCCTATGTGTCAATCTCACAAGCCTCCCATTTAATTTCATCCTATGTGTAATTTTCTGAGGTTTTTTTTTTTATAAAACTGATGTATCAGTGTCCTGTTGCAACAGCAATGAGACAAATATCTGAATAAAAAAAGTAGTCTGCAAAACTCCTCCACCTCATCCAAGAATTCAAAATTCAAAATTTAAAACCCCACTCTCTTCACACCCCGATCAACTCACACAATCCCCGCTCTCTTCACACCCATTCACATCATAATCTCATCTGGGTTTTGATATTAAAACAACGTGTACGGAAGAGATCCGTGGGGCGGGCCGTTGGAGATCAACAACGCGGATTCAGCCACCGACGATAACCGGAGCAAGATCTAGGGTTTTGGTGAGGTTTTGGCCACCTTGATTTTGCGTTGCATTTTACATCCATGTTTAGATCCATCTCCCGCGAGTTCGTTCCACAAGTTGAAATTCCGATGACAAGGTAAACTTCGGTCATTGATTCTTTTCTGCTCCCGGATCTCTGTTCTTATTCAGCTAGAGCTGATGTGAGCTATAATGGAAACATGTTAAATGGGTTGAAAATGAAATCATCCCCATTCAAAGTGCTTAAAAAACTTTTAAATCATTTTATGTGGGAATTAGGGTTTCTATGTGGAGAAGAAATGCATGATTGGTGGCTGGATCTCATAAAAGGAATGAGTTGTTTACAATAAGACACGAATTTGATGGAAAGGTATGTGTTTCTGTTTTTCACTAATACGCTTTTTTGATTTAGAGCTTGATTTCAGTGATGCCTGCCTAGATCTAAATGTGTTATTATTGTGCCGAAGTTAGAATTACAACAGCTGGGTTCTTTTTTTAACCTATACATGTGGATTTTGTTCAGATCTAGGTGTTTTTGCTTTTCGGCTCCATTCTGTAAGATTAAATATAAATTATGTTTAATATTTAATCTATAGCCATTATAATCATTTACATAATATAGATCAAAATATATAATAACCTATTAAATAATTAGTTGGTAATTGTTGATGGACCATATTACCCTTATTAACTAATTAGGTTTCCTCCTGGGTGCTTATATAAGGAGAATTATGTGGAGGTTAAAGGGTTACTCAGTTACACAATTAGACACACCCATTAGTCATAACATCATAATTTTCGACCTCCTCTCCTAGCCGATACCCTTTCGGTTTTCTAAGTTCCCATCATCAGTCAGCACCCTAAGGAGGAACCAGATCACGATGACAAGCATGTCGAACTCTATAACTAGATTCTCCACTGCACTGTCTGCTGTAACAGGTATGTTTTAATGTTTTCCTTCATGTATAAACAGAACTGAACCAACATGTGGTATCAGAGCATATGTTGATTAGTCGGTTCTGTTTTGTATCCGTAAATCTGGAATAAAACAGGAAAACAGGTTTGAAAACCATAATTAAAATTCGTTTTTTTCATCATCCGAAATCATTATTGTTCGATTTCTGTCATCCGGAATGGCATCTCGGATGACATGGGCTCATTCTTATGTTACTGTTCCGAAATCTGCATGTTCAAATTATGTTTCAATGTGTAAAATAATTCCAGATTTCAGATGAATGTTTGAATATTTTAATTAGGGTTCATCATATGTTCATAATGAAATTCGAAAAAAATTCCCTTATTTTGGAATATAATTTGGATCATTGGGTGTTTCCATTGTTTTGATCTATTTTATTTAGTAAAGTTTCGAAATTCTGTTATGAGATAAACGGATAATATTTTTGAAATATTTTGATATATTTAGATCAGCATTAAAATTGGAAAATTTGATCCCATGATCCCTAAGTTTTCGAATTTCAAACTTATCACAATTAACTGCCAAAATTAAGGATTTAACTACTTGCAGAACACATTTCGGATGATCATTACGGATGATCATTCTGGATGAACATTGTTCACCCATTACGGATCAGCAACTGACTGATCATTCCGGATGAACACTCGCTCACCCATTACGGATCAGCAACTGACTGATCATTCCGGATGAACACTTGTTCGCCTATTACGGATCAGCAAATAAGCATTTCGGACTAAGCATTACGGATGATCAAAAGGACTGACCATTTCGGATGAATTTCGGACTAAGCATTATCATCCGAAATCATCCGAAATGCATCACGGATCATCAAGAACTGACTATTTCGGATAAATTTCGGACTAAGCATCATCATCCGAAATCATCCGAAATCATCCGAAATGACTAGACTTACGCATCTGTCATCCGAAATCATGAGTGTTCATAAATTTTAGCAGTTAATGTGAGCTGAAAATTTTTTCGGGACTCCGCCCCGAATTCCGGGCGGGGGCACGCTGTCCCCCGCAACCCCCAGCGAACTCACCGCGGAGTTCGATCCGCGCTAACGGGTGGTTTGCTATTAAATAATGGTTTTGTAATTTACTTAGTTAATTAATCAGAATCAGATAAATGTTTTACAAAACCAGAATAGCTTAACTTGAATGAGTTTTTGATATATCATTTCTGGCCAAAGCTGACTTGATACATCTACTTATCGTTCAAGTATTACGAAAGCTATGTTGTGTGTGCATCATAAGCATGAATGTCTTAATTTCTGGCCAAAGCTGATTTAATTCATTCATAGATGGCATACTCAACGAGTGCATAACTAAAGTGATTGTCTCAATTTCTGGCCAAAGCTGATTTGTTACAACCACTTTGCACATATGCTTAAATGATTACACTTCTGGCCAAAGCTGTTTTGTCTTTGTTTAAGTAGAATTTTTTAGCTAAGTCTATTATTTTGATGTTAGTAATAGACAATATCACAGCTTCATAATGTAAAATGGTCATTATTTATGCCTGCCTTAGTTTAACGTGCCCTTAGATCACATTAGGACTTCTTCCTTAGTATCATAACTTGCTCATCTTATTTCCATTATCAGCGCCCAATTGCGGGATTCCACCTTTGACTGGTGATAACTTTGCTGCATGGAAGGATGCTCTCATGCTTACACTTGGATTGCTGGATTTTGATTATGCTCTAAGAGAGAATAAGCCAGCGGATCTTACCACTCAAAGTACTGCTGCTGAGCAGTTAACTCATGACAAGTGGACTAGGTGTAACCGCATGTCTCTCATGTTTATGAAGCAGTCCATAAGCAATGCAATCAGGGGAGCTATTCCTGATTCTGAAGATGCTAAAACCTACTTGGAACATGTGGAGGCGCAATTCAAAGGGACGTTTAAATCACACGCTAGTACTCTTATTCTCAAGCTGGTGACAACTAAGTATGATGGGAGGAGTGGCATTCGCGAGCACATCATGATGATGAATGACATGGCCAATAAGCTGAAGGGGCTGGAAATGGAAATCAGTGATGGTTTTCTTGTTCATTTCATCATTACTTCGCTTCCTTCGTCCTTTGAAGCATTCAAGATCAATTACAACACTCAGAAGGACAAATGGACGATGAGTGAGCTGGTCGCTATGTGCGTACAGGAGGAAGAGCGTATGAGGATGGATCGCACTACCGATGTTGCAAACTTCACTACCTCCAACTCTAAGAAAAGGAAGAACAATTATCAGAGGAAGGATGCTTCAAAAGTCCAAAGGCCTAATCCTAATCCTAATACAAGTGCACCTTCCAGCTCTAAGAACTCTTTAGGCAGTATCCGCTGCAAGTTCTGTAAAAAGACAGGACACATGCAGAAGGAATGCCCTGACTTTAAGGAGTGGCTGGCTAAGAAAGGTAACGATTATTTTATGATACTTGAGTCCTAAAATTTAAGTGTTCCTGCTAATTCTTGGTGGTTTGATTCTGGTTCTATGGTTCATGTTACTAATTCAACTCAGGGATTCCTTTCAATCCGGAAGCTGGAAAGAAACCAAAGAACGCTTAAGGTTGGGGATGATCGAGAATTAGAAGTGAAGGCCATTGGAACATTACAATTAGTTATGAAAACTGGTTTATGTATTAAACTTTATGATACCTTATATGTTCCTGAGGTAACTCGGAACCTTGTATCAGGACCAAAGTTAGACATGGACGGTTTTATTGTTTCCCATGGTCATCGCAAACTCTCTATCCTCTATGATTCTGTTCTTTATGGTACTGGTATTCTGGATGGTGGTCTCTATAGATTAGAACTAGAAGATAACTTTTCCAAATCTTTGTTGTCATATAACATTAATGAATCACTCACAAAGATGGAAGAGAAATGAGACTTAGAAACTTCGTCCATGTTGTGGCATCAACGTTTAGGCCACATCTCAAGAGAACGATTAAATCGTCTCGTAAAGAATGAAGTCTTACCTCCTCTCGATTTCTCTGATTTTGGAACATGTGTCAAATGTCTTAAAGGTAAAATGACATTAGCGAATAAGAAAGGTGCCACTAGGAGCTCTAATTTATTAGAACTCATTCATACTGACATTAGTGGTCCCTACAAAATCGCTGGCATAACAGGACATACTTCATTTATCACTTTTATTGATGATTATTCTCGTTACATGTACTTGTATCTAATTAAGGAGAAATCTGAATCTCTTACAACTTTTAAAGATTATAAGGCTGAAGTTGAAAAGCAATTAGATCGTCAGATTAAAGTTGTGAGATCAGATAGAGGCGGTGAATATTATGGAAGACATACTGATGTGGGTCAAGCTCCTGGTCCATTTTATGAGTTTTGTAAGGGCCAGGGGATTGTGAACCAATACACCATGCCTGGTACACCTCAGCAGAACGGTGTCGCTGAAAGAAGAAACCGTACCCTTATGAACATGGTGCGCAGTATGTTAGCCAACACTAATTTACCATTATTTCTCTGGACTGAAGCTTTAAAAGCAGCTGTTCATATACTCAATAGAGTTCCTTCTAAGTCTGTCCCTAAAACTCCTTATGAACTTTGGACAGGAAGGAAACCGAGTCTTAAATATATGAAAGTATGGGGTTGCATTGCTGAAACAAAACTTTACAATCCTTTCCTAAGGAAACTTGACCCTAAAACAGTTACCTGTTTCTTTATCGGGTATCCTGAGAACTCAAAGGGTTATCGTTTCTATTGTCCTTCCCATGTCACCCGTATTGTTGAAACCAAGCGTGCTGCGTTCCTGGAGGATTTCAAGGTCAGTGGGAGCAGTACCAACCCTTATGAAGAATTGCAAGAAGTACAAGACGCGGGGGGGAGAGACTCGTCGCTTACCATTACTCCGATTACTCCTCTTGTACCCAATGCAACTACTGCACCTGAAGCTACTGCACCAACTCCAAATTCACCTCTACAATCAGAACCCATTATACCTCATGACGAAGGCACATCAAACGCTCAACACCAAGACAACGCTGAACCCGATAATCCACTCAGGAGGTCATCTAGGCAAAGAAGGCCTACTAATTGGGATGATTATGTTACCTACCTGACTGAAATGGATCCTGGAAAGCTCAATGATCCTATCTCTTACAATGAAGCCATTAGCAGTGATCAGTCTTCTGAATGGAATAAAGCAATGATTGAAGAGCTTGAATCCATGAAGAAAAATGACGTTTGGGATTTGGTAGAATTACCCAACGGAGCCAAACCCGTAGGATGTAAATGGGTATTCAAAACAAAACTGGATCCGAATGGGAACGTTGAACGCTACAAAGCGAGATTGGTTGCAAAGGGCTACACTCAGAAAGAGGGAATTGATTATCAAGAGATGTTTTCACCTGTCTCTCGTAAAGATTCATTAAGGATCGTCATGGCCCTAGTAGCTCATTTTGATTTGGAGTTACATCAGATGGACGTTAAAACCGCCTTCCTTAACGGAGATTTGGACGAAGATGTTTACATGAAACAACCTGAAGGCTTTAAACCTGAAGGTCAGGAGCATCTAGTCTGTAAGCTGAAGAAATCCATTTACGGGTTAAAACAAGCATCACGTCAGTGGTACCTCAAGTTTGATGAAGTCATGAAGAAGCAAGGTTTTATGAAGAATCAAGTGGATCAATGCACCTACCTCAAGATGAGTGGGAGCAACTTTACTATACTTGTCCTTTACGTAGATGATATTCTATTGGCAAGTAATAGTTTAGACATGTTGCATGAGTCGAAGCGGTTACTCTCGCATAACTTCGACATGAAGGATCTTGGAGATGCTTCTTACGTCATTGGCATCGAAATTCACCGAGACAGACACAAAGGGATCTTAGGATTGTCCCAAAGGGCTTACATAGATCGTGTCCTTACACGTTACAACATGCAACAGTGCAAACCCTCAGTCGCTCCAGTAGTTAAGGGAGATGTTTTCGGTTCATTCCAGTGTCCGACAACAGAGGTTGAGAAGGAGTAAATGAGCCAGATACCTTACGCGTCAGTAGTCGGGAGCCTGATGTATGCTCAAGTCTGTACTCGCCCAGATATCGCTTATATTGCTGGAATGCTAGGCCGTTATCAGACTAATCCTGGCCTAGATTACTGGAAAGCAGCTAAGAAGGTACTTCGATATCTGCAAGGGACGAAAGACTATAAACTGACTTATAGAAGAAGTGATCATTTAGAAGTGGTGGGCTATTCTGATTCTGACTTTGCCAAATGCAAAGATGATAAGAAATCCACTTCGGGCTATATCTTTATGTTAGCAGGCGGCCCTTTCTCATGGAAGAGTCATAAACAACAGTTGACCACAACTTCCACAATGATGGCAGAGTACATTGCTGTTTATAACGCAACCTGTCATGGAATGTTACTTAGAAATCTGATCACTGGACTCAAAATCGTTAATTCCATTTCTAGACCATTGAAGCTTTACTGTGATAATTCAGCTGCCGTTAGTTTCTCGAACAGTAACAGTTCGACTGGAGCTGGTTTATATCTCGATACAAAATATCTGTTTGTACGAGAACGAGTTGAGGAAAATAATCTTTGTATCGAGTATATTAGTACTAAAGATATGCTTGCGGATCCGATGACTAAATGTCTCCCTCCTAAGGTTTATGAAGAACATGTTCGGAATATGGGATTTAGTAAAGACCTTATTTAAGCATATTGTACTAGCTTATGTTTTATGTTAATGAAATTTCCTCAGTTTGATTTTGTATGTCTCTTAGAATATGTTCAACCGGTATTATGGCATATAGACAAATAAAGTTACAAATCAAACAAAGGGCTTATGCGTATTTTGATCATAACGATTAGGTTTTAAATTAAGGCTATAGTATGATTAATGGGGGTCCTGAGTCGCATAATGATTCAACGGCTGTATTTCTCTGCTATAGTACTTGTTTAAGGCTAAAATGAGTGTTAACTCCTGATCAGGCTTATCTAATACTCATAGTAAATGATTACTCGGCTAAGTGGGAGAATGTAAGATTAAATATATATTATGTTTAATATTTAATCTATAGCCATTATAATCATTTACATAATATAGATCAAAATATATAATAACCTATTAAATAATTAGTTGGTAATTGTTGATGGACCATATTACCCTTATTAACTAATTAGGTTTCCTCCTGGGTGCTTATATAAGGAGAATTATGTGGAGGTTAAAGGGTTACTCAGTTACACAATTAGACACACCCATTAGTCATAACATCATAATTTTCGACCTCCTCTCCTAGCCGATACCCTTTCGGTTTTCTAAGTTCCCATCATCAGTCAGCACCCTAAGGAGGAACCAGATCACGATGACAAGCATGTCGAACTCTATAACTGGATTCTCCACTGCACTGTCTGCTGTAACAGGTATGTTTTAATGTTTTCCTTCATGTATAAACATAACTGAACCAACACATTCTTGACTATCGAATGAAGAAATGAGTAAGATATTGATATTGTATTTTGAAAATTCAGTGTGTATGTGTGTTTTAAATTTCGACAACTTGGTAAAGTTTGGTGGTTAATTTGTCACATTTTCATTTTCAGCTCTAATAAGGTTAATTTGGCACATTTTCAGCTCTAACAAGAGATGATTTCAAGATGGCCGATCAGTTACCATCAAAAAGCTCACAGTCTCGAGCCATATCAAATCTCAAGAACATTTCTCGAGGGAGGTTAAGAAACCTGGAAAGATTCATCATCTGAATCATGTAGTACTTGAAGGGTATTATTACTGGACTCTATTCATTAATTAAGATCGATGAAGTGCAAGACCTAATTAAATTTATCTAATGCATGTAATTAATTAGGTCATCCACCAAATTACATAAATGGTGTTGTTTTGAGTTAGGAGACAGAGAAGAAGAGAACAGGGGAGAGTGTGCTGTGCAAGTGGTAGCTCCGTTAAGGGTAGACAGATTAGCCCAAAGGAAATCGGCTTTTTGACTAGCAGAGGTAATGCTCTGACCAGTGTTTGATATGTGTGTAATGGCACGGGATAGTCGTCATATTATTAGTATGTTTATTTACAACTATTCTGTTAACAAAAACATGTCATTGCAACTATATTGAAAGATTCTGACTAAGGAAACTGATAGAGCCGAGTGCCGGTTTACAATCTCAGGCAAAAGAAGATCTAGAGAAGAAACTGAGAGCGCTGATCTCTGTGTCAGTTAAGTACAGAGCAGGAGAGATCGACACTCTTTCGAGTACTCCGGGGAAACATCTTCAAAGGAGGGTAAGATCCCATTTGTTTCGGATACTGCATGTAGTTGTTGCTTAATTTTATAGCAGTATTTTGTTTTTGTATCTATAGGTGATTGATCAATCTTTTTAAGTTTTCCTTTCTAGGTCTGTCTTGAAATTTAAATTCTGATAAGGGTTTGTTAAATTATTGAATAAAGATACATACATAGAAAGTTGTATACATATTGGTGGTGGTGGTGAAGATGGTGATCATGGTGGCACCACCGAAGATTTCGTTAAAGGCGGTTTTCGAAAGGGTAGGAGTGTATGGTTTTGGTGGTGGTGGTAGTAATGGAGACAAAAGAGTGAGATATGAGATTCATGATGAGGATGATACTATGGAAATGGTGCAGATTGGTGCTGATAGAACCAAGAATGTGCTTATTTTGATGAGTGATACTGGCGGCGGCCATCGCGCTTCGGCTGAGGCGATCCGGGAGGCCTTCAAGATGGAATTTGGTGATGAATACAAGGTACAAGTTTCTTTCACTCCATAGGCACATATCTATTTTATTCATAAGTTTTTGCTTCTAACAATAAACAAATAATTGGTTAATTATGTCAAGATTTGTATGTAACTTGAGAACCGTATAAATATTTGTACCTGTTACTTTACCTTTGTGACACATAAGACAGTTACGTAACAACATAACCGTCTTTCTTTTTCTCTCTCCTGGTGATTCTGACCCGTTCAACATTTTTGGGCGATTTTCGACGGTCCCTTTGCATCAAAACTACAAGTATAGCTAAAATAGTAGAATGACTCACTATGAAAGTGGTATAGTTTTGGGTTGGTATGTAATTAATCAAGAAAAATGACTGATTGTGAATATTTATTTTTGCAATTTTAACAAAAACAGGATAATAATAATAATAATAATAATAATAACATCAGTTGTATATTTGGTGGATTTTGTAGATATTTGTTAAGGACGTTTGGAAGGAATACACGGGTTGGCCATTAAACGATATGGAAAATCAATACAAGTTCATGGTTAAACACGTCTAGCTTTGGAATGTAGCGTTTCATGGCACGTCTCCTCGATGGATACATGGTGTTTATCTTGCCGCAATTGCTGCATTTTATTTGTTTACATAAATGGGTGTTTTGCATCTGTTTATATCTATAGGAGTGAAGTGAGTTTTATGAAGCGAGAGTGAGTTTTATTTATATCATACTATTGGTTGGGATCATATCATATCAAAATATGACATGCCAATCAAAGATGATTACTTTATTGTATTTAATATGATTTCTTAGTCAAAGTTTGATATGAGAGTTCTCACTTCACAAAAGTTTTGATTCGTCCTCAAGAACAACGTGTTGCATATGTTAAGCAAGAAGTTGGGTTCCAGTAATTTAATATTATTTTAATAATCATATAAATGAATATGATCAAGTTTGTTTTCTTTGTCTTATATTTGATAAGTACTTTTAAGTTTGAAAACATTGTTAACGTTTAATTAATACACCATATTCATCACGCATTATTCATATTTTAAAATATATATAAAGTTGTCTTTATTTTATAGGAAGATATCCATCAGTGAAAGTTGGATGATCCGAACAAAAAAAACCACATTCACTCGGATCCCAACAATGAAATGCATTCAATCTATGGTACATTTTTTTTGTTGGTAATGTTTGCCAAACATGAATGGTTATCTACTTATAAGAAATCATATAAAAAATTCTTTTATAAATATAAATTTTTTTAATACAACCTATAACCCGTGAAGCTCACGGGTATATAAGCTAGTATGTATATATAGGAAAGTTAGTGAAAATGTAACCAATTAAATTAAATAAATAAACCACTTCCAACATATCTATCCTTATTGCACATGCAGTCATGCATCCAATTCATACGCCTACATAACTTGCTCTTGTTCGCACCGGTTATTACTGGAAAATGGATGCGTCAACATCGTGAGGTCTAACACCGATGGCACTCCCCACATACTTATCCACCGACCGCCGTTTCTATTCGTCACAACCGTTTCTAACTGTCGCAATGGTTTTTAACCAGTGCCATGGAAGGCCACACCCGTTTGTAATTGTTGCAACTGTTTCTATTCGTCAACATCTTCTTCCCAATTTGGTACTTATTTCAAAAACACTAATTTTCGTGATTCAATCGTTATTTTTATAACATGGAACTCCGTCCAAGAATTTGTATAACTTCTCGAAGATATAAAATACGAACTGTTTTAATCAACAACGAACACATATAGCCATGGGAGTAATCATATACCGGAATCGAAGCGTCACGAAATTTACGAAAACAACTTCACCAAATCAAGGACGTGCGTGATATGAAGACCAACAAATTGTCCGAGTAAATCTATTACAACAACGAATATCCACACTTCGTAACAGATTTAACCAAAACGGTGATGAAACAAACAAATATCGGGTAGAATAATTCCAAAGTTCCGTATTGAATTTCTGATTAAAATGGAAATCGTGGAATATCTGCCTTTGATGTCTATAGGTGTTCTTTGAAAAACGATTTGGATATCTTGCAGCGCCCGTGTATGTAGTTCGGATCTGTTCTCTTCATTTCACCAAATCAAAAGAGACGAATTTCTACATAACGACCAAAGATGAAAACACATAACAATTCAGAACCAAATATTGGTCGAGTAACATATTTTTTATATATGAAATAATGAATGTGTAATTTCAGTATGGGATAAAATATTAAAAACATACCTTTTGGTTTTCACATAGGGCATGTTTGGCTAACCTTTTTGAAACAACTTAATGACTTATTGGCTTTTTAAAAAGTCATAAGCTTCAAAATGATGTTTGGAAATGAAGGTGTTTGTGAGAGGAAAAATGACTTTTCCAAAAAGTCACTACATATTGACTTTTCCAAAAAGCCAATAAGTTGTTTCAAAAAGCTTAGCCAAACATGCCCATAAATTCTTTTAAACGGTTTATAACTTTTTAATTCCAACAAATAATTAATGATGTTTCATAAATGTATTGCTTTTGTATGGAGCTAGCGGTGTGTGATAATTGAATTGCTTTTGCATGTAACGTTGTCTTCCGGGGTGAACGATGTGAGTTGTGTTAGAAATAACCCGTTCATGTGGCCTAACGGATCATTTGAGTAACGTTGTCAATATGACACAATTACAAGTTCCTAACATTTACTTGATGGAAGTAATTGTTATAAGTTTAAGGGACTTTACGATTTCCCTTTAGATGCCTTTACTAGAGAGAATACCAAGAGTTTATAACCAACCATGATTTATGATCATAATTATAGATCATTAGTGATAGTAGTCATGGTTTATAAATAGTTATATAAAGAACTCTTTTAATAACACCAGAAATACACTTTCTCTCATCAACCCATCAAGACTAAGGCATCATAACGGGAATCATGGCTTCATCATCATCGTTGCGAAGATAATCATTCCCACAAGTAAGTGCCTATAATTTCATGTTCATAATTATGTAAGGCTTGAATAAACATGATTAGGGTTCTATGATTTTAACCCATGTTTAATAATATAATCAACATGTGGTATCAGAGCGATGTTGATTATATCAATTCAATCCTGAAAATCTATTTGTTTCCTTCATAGTCCATCGTTTGCAGAAAGTTTCTTTTCAATAAATATATCATCATATGGGAACATTTGTGGAATATTGATTTTTAAAAAAGAAACCCACAAACTAATTCATTAGTTTATTGAATCATGTGGACTTTTCATATACATTGAAACTTGCACATGACTCACGGAAGTCTTTAAGTTTTCTATTGGATATTTACTCTAAATCTATTAAATAGATATATTTTTATTCCATATGAACTTTATGAATAAAAAAGACATGATGTTGTGTATGATGGATAATGGAAATTATGATGATATGTGTTAACGATTTACTTCTGATGACGGCACGTTTATATGTGCCAAATGAAGTGAATCAAATTTTTATTGAGATATTTCATTTTACAATTGATTTAATTTTTTTTTTGCATATCGTTTATATGCCAATCGGTTTTCATGAATCTTAAAAAGGCATAATTAATCACTAAATTAGCATTATTTTTTATAAATCTATTGATGATCGATTAAATCAATTTATTCTAAATGCTGGTGACTTATTTCAATCACACACCAACAAATCTATTAATGGTGATTTAATTTGGTATAGATGAAAAGTATTGAAATCGGCTAATTAGTTAATTATTTTGGCAAAATTATCTTGCAAATTATGAAATCGTTTTGCAAAGATGTCAAAATCGGTTTGCAAGCCTTAGTTATTTATTTTCTTATTTTTGCTCTAATATGGGACTAACTTGTGAATGACCCAACTTAAGTATGCAAGTTAAATAGCGAACTTCAATGATCGATGATTGAACCAATGAGATATCATTTGATTAAACATTGAAGCTTTAGTTATGCCATCTTATGTAATTATCTGTATTAGCATAATTTACATAAATATTTCATTTCTGGCCCAAAGGTGTTATGTTATATTTATGTGCTTTACCTTTTTGTGTATGTATGTTCATCATGATACATGAATTTTGGTCAAAGCCAAAGCGAAGTCAGAGTTCATGTAGAACATTGAGACAATCTATATTTATGTGTGTTCATAATATGTGAATTTTGGTCAAAGCGAAGCCAGAGTTCATGTAGAACACTAGAGACTGTCTATTATTTATATCGTTCATAATGCTGAATTTTGGTCAAAGCCAAAGCGAAGCCAAAATTCAGGCAGAACATTAAGTTGGTTTTATTTATTTATGTTCATAATACATGAAATTTGGTCAAAGCCAAAGCGAAGCCAAAGTTCATGTAGAACAATAAGTCAGTCTATTATGTATGTTCATAATGCATAAATTTTGGTCAAAGCCAAAACGAAGCCAAATTTATTTAGAACATCAAGACAATCTGTTATTTATGTACGTTCATAATGTCTGAATTTTGGTTAAAGCCAAAGCGAAGTCAAAATTCAGGTAGAACCTTAAGTTAGTCTATTATTTTGGTGTTATAGTAGACTATGTATTCAATATAATAATTTGTGTCTGCCTTACTTGATTACCCCATAATGTGAATTACTTCAAGCTTCCTCTTAAGTTTGCATCCTATCTATTTCATGCACTCTAATTTCAAAACCTAAAATGTTTTGCTTACTAAAGAGTTTCTATAAAATTTGCTCTTATTGGATTGTTGATTATCTCTTAAGATATGACAATCCTACTGCTCTTTTCTGATAAAAGTATCACAGAAGAAAATTAGAGCATGACTAGTGGGATAAGTCAAACATTATATCTCTTATGATAATCAAGAACTAACTTAATTATTGCTATCATGTGAGCTATTCTAGATTCTAAATTTCCTAAGACTAATTTGTTTTCTTTGGAAGAATCAAAATAACTCCTAAGACGCATGCATTACTCTGGATTCTTACTATAAAGTTAGTATCATATGTGAATACATCATGATGTATAATACCATGACCCATAATTTAAAGGTTTACACATGGAAATCAGTACACTTTTCCGGTACATTACAGTTAACTTTTCCACTAATACCATAAATTGCCTTAAGAATCAACTATACCACTCAATTAGCAGCATATGTACAGGAAAAGGAATGCATGAAACTGGAAAATTAGATGTTGTTCATCTCACCGCCACTAAACCTAAAAGGAGGATACTTTTATGATACAGAGAAAGTGGACAAGTACTGCTTCTAGCTATAAGTTTCTTCAAAGGAAAGTCTCACTGCAGATTTATGCCATTAAACCAGGCATGAGCATCGAGACTATCCATAATTCAATGGAACAACTGGCTAAGATAAGTAGTAAGATATTTATGATATTTAAGTCTGCTAATGATAATATTTCAATCAACACATAACAGGTTGACTCTAGTTCTTTGTGTTTCCTTACCAGAAATCAACAAATACTTAAGATGAGAGTTAGTAACAAAATTTATTGTTAAGACTATAAGAACCATAATAAACTGTTTCATAATTGGGCTTCATGATACCTTATATATTCTGTAGATAACTCAGAATTTAGTATCAATACGAAAGCTACATTATGACAGTTGTGAGGTTTGCATGGTCATGACAAAGTCACTCTTACCTTAAACTCTCATATTATTTGTCATCACAATCTGGAAGGAAACCTTATAAGATAGAACTAGATGACACTACATTTTTCACAACTTTTGTTATCATGAAAATGAAAATTTAACAAAAGAAAAATGAGATCTACAAACTTCATCCATTAAGACCAAATTGCATGTGAAATTTGGACCAGGTTAATGAAGGATGATATATTATCAAATCTCATTTTTAGTGACTTACGAGCATGTGTTAAAAGCCTTAATATTTAAATGGCTAAGGGAATAAATCAAGTTCCATCAGAAATTATATTTCATTGGAACTTATCCCAAAATTGAATATTCAGACATAATTCATTTATCATTTCAAATAATATTTACTTGTGTCTAACATGTCCCTTATGGATCAAGGTATTAAAGAAATTAATTCATATATACTATGATTCCTTCTAAATATGTCCCTCAAATATTTTATAACATTTGGACATTAAGGAAATCAAGTCTAACATATATGAAAGGTTCCCACAACACGTACATCACTGAAACTTATCTTGTAGCATTCCTAGAGATCTAAAAGGTTAGTGGGAGCATTAAGTGTCTTAATCTTAACTTGCGAGAGTTGCAAGAGGTAGGGGAGTGAAAACTTGTTGTTACCTCAATTTGTACCTCTTGAACAAGACATTGCCCCTTCACAACTTTTCTCTTTAAGAATCTACCGCTACTCTAACAAAAGTTTCATTGTTGCTTAAACGTGGGCACACTTAGATTTCTTACCAAAATATAATCCTCAAATAGAGAAACTACAATGAGTAACATCATGAACTTGTTTCTCTACTAGAATTTATTGATCTTCTAATGTTGACCATAAGCATGTTAAATTGTTAAAGATTTCTAAGTCAGTGGGAGCAGTAAAAGTCCTTATCAGGACTTGCCAGAAGTGCAAGAGGCGGGGGGAAGGGACCTATTAAATTCTACTCCGATTACACCTCTTGCACACCATACTGCACCAACTCTTACACACTTAGAATTATGAAAGTGATAGCAACTTAGGCAAGAGTTAATCCATAAAACTGAACTCTTAATACAACCCAAGAATCAACTACGGAGGTCATCTAGGTTTAACTTTGATAATTATGTATCCTCCTAGACTAAAGTTGAAATGGATATTAGAAAGTTTACTGATCCTACCTCTTCTAATTAAGTCATTAGCATCAAACAATTTTCTAAATGGAATAAAAATTGTTATTAGCAAATTTTATTTTATGTGTCAAAATAACGTTTGGGATTTGGTTGAATTACCTAAATCCAAATGCAAACGTTAAGACACTAAAATTAATATTGATTGTTAATGGTTATGCTTAGAAAAGAATTATTTATCAAAGAATTATCTTACCCTTCTTACAAAATGTTTCTTTGAGGATCATTGTTGTTCTAGTGGCTTATTTAGAGCTACATTATATGAACATTAAAACAAACTTTCCTTAAACAAAGACTTACATGTTCATAAAACAACCTGAAAGTTCTAAACTGAAGGTCAAGAACACTTACCTTGTATGTCAATAACTTCCATATATGGGTTGAAGCAAACATCAAAATATGATGAAATATTAATTCAATTCTTTTCATCAAGAGTTAAGTGGATTTATGTAACTACCTCAAGTTGAGTGGGAGCAACTAATGTAAATTTTTCATTATATAGATGGCACTCTTTTGATAAGTATATGTTACATAAGTCAAATAATTTCTCACACATATTTTGATAAAAATGAATCTTGAAGATACCACTTACGTGGGAGATATCAAAATATATACTGAGATAGACCGAACTGGACATTAGTTTTGTTCCATGAGCTTTACTCTAAAGCGGGTTCTTACACATGTAACAAACTGTATTGCTCTCCTTTAGAGGATAAAAGGATAAATGAGATTATTTCCTTATGCTTCATTAATTAGAAGCCTTATGTAGGTTCAAGTATATACTCGTTTAGACATTGCTGAACACCAGACCATTCTAGATTATTGTGAAGCATCTGACAATATCTTTTAGAAACAAGAAAGACTGTAAGACAAAGTGAGAACTCAAACAGGTTAATTACTCATCCTTTGATTCAAAGGAAACAAAATTTCAATTTCGGGGTATATCCTTATGTCAGCAGATATAATTGTCTCATGGAGGAGTCATAAGAAACTGATAAAACAACATAAGTTATATTGACATTGTTTTGGTCAAAAATTACCGAAGCAATTTAGTGATCAAATTAGTAAAGTGAGGTAGTGTGCTAGAAAGTAGATTAAAAATGTGCTTGTTAAGTTGTTTAGAAAATCAGTATTCAGGATACAGCTCAGGATATTGAGCTGTATCTATGATCAAACAATGAGCAAAAGTAAAGTAAACGACACGAGATGTACGAGGAAAGCCCTTGATCAATCTAGATCGCCGGCATAAAACCTCGGGAGCTGACAATCGCAGCTGCCTAGTTCTTCTATTGCTTCCAAAAATCAGGATACAGTGCAGGATGTGGTACTGATCGACTAAGTGTTACAACGAAACTTGAATACAAGTGTGGTGTTTGCAATGAGCTAGAGAGTGAAAGTGTATGAGAGTGTTAGTGAAAATTGTGTGTTCTAAGCTGATCCGCCTCCATCTATTTATAGTAAAGATAAAATAACAAACTACCCTAAACTTGCGGGATCCACCGAATATTCCTTCTTCGAACGTTGTAGACCTGGTCTTTCGGGCTCAACGTCTCTCCCTCAACAAATTCGTCCGAGTCTTGAGGAGAAGAAGTCCTCTTGACCGTTAGCAAGTCTCAGCCCTTAACCTGCACGTGGTTAATTCAATAAGCCTCAGGATATCGCCCAAGATGTTAGCAATATCCTCTTCCAGCATCCTGGTCACAAATAAACAAACAAAGGCAGGATATTGGTCAGGATACGTATGTTAAGAAAATGACCCCTAACAATTGTCCCCAAATATATCGGTTGGGATACCAATCCAACGGATATATTTCAAAAGTTTCACCTCATAACTTAAGGTAATTAATACGACTAGACCCTTGAAATGACAGCGGTGCAACTTCCAAAGCATTATTTACTCTTTACCCCCTATATTCATCCTATATTAACCGAGGGACTCCTTATTACAGCTATCCTTATCTTCAAGCGGACATCAGGTATTCCCCTTTCTATCCTTCTTTCTTGAATCGCTTTTAGTTTGCTCGATACTTTTTATGGCACCACGAACGAAATCCCGATCGGACCGACCAGCCTCAAGCCTCGTAAGCCAGAACTTCATTGTTGATCCAGCAAAGGAGATCTGCTGCTTCAACAATGCTGATATCGCTGCTCTTAAAGATTCCGGTGCCTTTCCCACCGGAACAGTCTTTCGCCCTTTTGATCGGGAAGCCTGATCAGATGCAATATCCGATGAGTGGGTTTGTTTCTTCGCCTACCCCTTCTCTCTTGGACTCCGGTACCCGTTTCCACCCTTTATTTCTAGCTTTTTCGACCTCATCGGCCTTAGTTACGCCCAGGTTATGCCAATGGTTTGGCGAGTTTTAATAGTGCTGGATCAAATCAAATCTCGTCATTTTCCTAACCTACTTGTTGAGGACCTTCCTATAGCATACCGGTTGAGATCCCACGGCAACCATCGTTATCTTCTGTTTTCTACCTCTAAGAACCCCCTGGTTCTTAAAGCCACCAAGAACGAGGATCGATGGCGACGAAAATTCTTTTTCGTAAAAAGAGACTCTATTGATAAGGGTTTTGATCTACCGGTTAAATGGTTAACCAAGGGTAGGATTTAGGGTTTTAGAAATATCCCCAATTGTATCTTCAAACTGTATCCCAGACTTATATCCTGATGTTTTTATGCAGCCAATTTCAGAGATTTAATGCCTCCTAGTGCAGAATCCGAATCCAAGATCGAAGAAATATACCGTCTTCCTGCTAGTGAAAGAACTTTCTCCCTGTCTCTTACCGATTCAAGCCAGAAATCAAGCTCAGAAATGTCTGGTAAGCCCATTCTCAACATATAAATTATTTTTCAAAAGTATGATAAATTTAAGAACATCTTCCCTTGTGTAGTACCAGTCGTCAACCTTGAAGGTTTTGAACTTGATGAGTTGGATTGCTACTCCAGCCTTGAACCCATCAAACAAGAATCCAAGCCAAAGCCGTCTGCTACACCAAAGCCTACCTCCTCGAAGACTGTTTCTGCTCCCAAAGGCCCTCCGGCATCCAGGACCCGGGCATCCAGCTCTCGGAAGAGAAAGGAGACGGACTCCCCATCTGTTTCCGAAACATTCTCTCTCGAGAATCATGGGTTCAATGAAGCCACCTCATTCCTCAAACAGGTAGAATTTTCTTTTCGATATCCTGCACGAGTATGTTAGCCCTTATCTTGCTTATTTTTTACATCAATACCTGTGTCTTTATTGATAGGGTCTGGATCGTCTTATGCACTTGTATGAAGACGCTTGCGGGCTCAACAAGATGTTGGAGATCAAGCTAGAGAAAGCTGAGGCCACCATAGCCGACCAAGGAACCATTGCAGCTGCTAAATCCCAACATTACGAAGACAAATACAAGGCAATGATCCGGGATCACCAGGCTACTCTTCACAAAGCCAACGAGGATGCTCAAGCCAAACTAGATGCCGCTCTTCTTCAATATCAGCAGAATATGAGCTCATACCGGGATAGTCTAAAAGCTTCTGTGGTCGTCTCTCTTCTCCAAGCCAGGATAAGGATGGCTTATGAGGCCATGGATTTGGGTTTTGAATGCCCCTCCTGGAATGTAAAGGCTTGGGAGGAGAAACTACAGGGCCTCGGAGGTCATCCCGTTGCTCATCCTGCAAAACATACTGGTGAAGAGCCTTCTAAGGCGGCAGAGGAAGCGGCCAATGCTGGTGGTGATGCCGAGAAGAATCCTGAGGCTGATGCTGGTGCAAACGCTGGGAAGGAGGTTGCTGTTCAAGAGGGTGCTGCCCCTTAGGCAGCGGAGTGGGCGATGATGGATATACGTGCCAAGGCCGGAGCCCACGTTTTAATTTCATGGTTGTGGTTGCATAAACAATTTACTTTTCCTGTCTTTGAACAATTTACATTTCCTGCACTAGAACAATGTGATGACCAAAGGTGGATGGGTCCTAGGTTTTAGGACGAAGCCCAGTATAATTTGTTTTGAATGTGATAACGGTTGTAGGTGGACAGGTCCTGTTTTGAGATATACCCTGCAACCGTTACACAAATATGGTAAAAACTGATCGTGCTTTTGGCGGATGAGCCTTGGTTTTAGGTGAAACCAAAAGCACAACTTTTGACTTGTTAATAATATAACTATCTTTTGACTTATTTTCTGTTACCTTGCATTACTTGGTGTGACTCTTAGCTTTGTAAAGATTTTGTATTGTTACCTTATAAAATATCCTGATCAGTATGCTCAGCGATATACTGCAAAAGCCTTTTATTAGATAGAACTTCCAAACGTTCCTTCAACTTTGTAAAAATTTCTTTAGAAAGTGAAAAACAGTCTATCTTTTTAAAACCAAGTTTTAATAATATTTAAATGATCAAAGTCCCAAACTAATACTAGTTTTAAACACCCTAATCAAATATCCTGAAAAGGGACTTTGAGAATATATCAGGATACTTATCCTTTTATAGAACATAATGTTACTAAAAACTTAGACAATGTTTACAAAGGAAAGATCATACCAGAAATAGGGTATAAACCTATTACCAAACTTCAATCCCTTTGCAACTCTTCCAATGAAGATGTCCCCTGTGCAAGGTACTTAGTGCATTAATTCCAAACCTCATCCTTTTAGCTTTACACCACCACCTTGGTGGGAATGTCCCCTGTGTACAATATCTTCAAATACTTTAGAAATCTTCTGAATGTCAGTTTCCATAGGCAATTTTTTACGTCCCAAGGGCAAAACCCAAGGATGTACTGGAGATAAATCCCTTATATCCTGGGGAAAATCCCAAATTTTCATGCGCTACAGGCGGGAGTGTATAAACTCCAAGACTTAGAAAGGTGAAAACCTTTAAACCTTAGAGAGTATGAAAATACCCTTTCGTGAGAGAGGGTGATCAATCCTCATATACCTTTAGGATTCAGGATATAGCCAACAGTAACGAAATTGTCAGCCACTTTTACATGGATTGATCCCGCCACCTTGAACTATCCCTGAATAACTTGCGCTCCAGGCGGGGTGTTTAAACCCAATTCGGAAGAAAGGTGAATACCTTTAAACCTGTGAAGGGATCAGTGTCCCTTAAACGTGAGAGAGGGGGCCAATCCTCTAATCTTCCGAGTTATCCTGAGCACATATCCTGGAGCTATATCCTGAAACATATCTTGCAACACAATTGTAAACTAAGGTGGGTGTTAGCTTGGCTAACACCCCTCCAATGCTTAAGTTAGTATTGAGTTCCAAAGAATAAATTAAACCAAAACATATTTAAAAAAGATAGAATTCATACCATTCTGAGTTAGAAATTGAATTCTAAACTCACTTGAAATAGAGCTTAAGGTGTATAGCATTCCAAGATCTCGGTAGCATATCCCCCTCCATATTCTTGAGTCTATATGCTCCTTTTCCTGCTTCTGATTCAACTTCATATGGTCCTTCCCATTTTGGAGCTAACTTGCCATCGGCAGGATTAGTAGTATTCTGAAAAGCCTTTATTAACACCCAATCTCCAACCTTAAATCTTCTGGTTCTAATATTCTTGTTATATGCCCTGGATATTCTCTGTTGATATGCTGCCATCCTTAGCCTTGCCGCATCTCTCTTCTCATCTATAGTGTCTAAATCCTGACTCAAGGCTTCAGGATTCTGCTCAGGATCACTTAGGATAGATCTTGCAGTGGGTATTGTCATTTCCGTTGGAATCATTGCTTCTGCTCCAAATACCAAGGAAAATGGGGTTTGGCCTGTTGCATTCTTCACCGTTGTCCTATCTGCCCATAAAACAAAGGGTAATTCTTCTGCCCATCTTCCTTTTTTGGCTCCAAGTCTCTTCTTTAAATTATTGACAATTATCTTGTTCGAGGATTCTGCTTGTCCATTTGCTTGAGGATGTACCGGAGTAGATGTAATCATTTTGATTCCCCAACTCTTGAAAAAGTCAGTAGTCCTCTTACTTATAAACTGAGAACCATTGTCACAGATTATCTCGGCTGGTACTCCGAATCTGGTCAGGATATTTCTCTTGATGAAGGATACTACTTCTTGGTCTCTAACTTGAACAAATGCTTCTGCTTCAACCCACTTAGAGAAATAATCTGTCATTGCTAGCATAAAGACTTTTCCTCCCGGAGCTTTTGGTAACTTTCCCACTATATCCATACCCCACTTCATAAATGGCCAAGGGGAAACAATAGGATATAATGGTTCAGCAGGTTGATGCAGTATGTTACTATGTCTTTGACATGCGTCACATCTTCAAGCATATTCTGCTGCATCCTTTCTCATTGTTGGCCAATAATATCATGTCCTCAATACTTTTGAGAATAACGACCTGCCCCCAGCATGGTTACCACAATCCCCTTCATGTATATCCTGAAGTACTTCCTTGGCTTCAGGATCCTCCAAGCACCTCAAATACGGTCCTGCAAGAGATTTATTGTATAAAATATTATTTATAATAGTGAATCGTGATACCTTCATCCTAAATGCCTTAGGATTTTCATTTCCAGGGATGTGTCCTTCTTTGAGATATCTCATGATTGGAGCCGTCCAGGATTTAGGATCCTCTTCAGGATGTTCTACTCCAGGATCCTGAATACCAGCTACTTCTTTATCCTGAGGATTCGTTGCAGGATATAAGACATGTAATATTGGTATTTGCGTCCCTTCAGGTATCTTGATCGATGATCCCAAATTTTCTAAGGCATCCGCTTCAGCATTATCTTCCCTTGGTACCTGTTCAAGTATAAAAACATCGAAATATCCTGCTAATTTTTTGAGAATATCGAGATATTCGATTAATTTCTCACCCTTAACTGCATAGGATCCATTAAAATGGTTAGTAATTAACAAAGAGTCAACATATACTTGCAAATTTTTGATACTCATGCTCTTAGCCAACTCTAATCCTGCAATTAAAGCCTCATACTCTGCTTCATTATTAGTAGCAGGAAATTCACACCTAATAGCCTGGGGTAATATGTCCCCCTGTGGCGATTTTAGTAGTATTCCTAATCCTACTCCTCTTACATTAGATGCACCGTCAGTATATAATGTCCAGGATCCTGAGGATTCTCCTAACTGTTGAACTTCTAGGTCTACCTCGTCCTGAATGTCACTACTAAAGTCAGCCATAAAGTCAGCTAAAGCCTGAGATTTTATGGCATTTCTAGGTTCATATACTAAATCATAAGCACTCAACTTTACTGACCACTTGGCCATCCTGCCTGACATCTCTGGTTTCCTAAGCACATTTTGACAGGATAATTTGTTTTAACATGTATCCTATGTGTCTCGAAATAATGCCTAAGTTTCGTTGATGCCATGACTAATGCTAGTATCAATTTTTCTAAATGAGAATACCTAGTTTCAGCATCTAGCAAACTTTTACTAACATAATAAACAGGATATTGCTGACCTTCATGGTCTTTTATAAGAACGACACTTACAGCATTCCCTGATATAGCAAGGTACATGGATAGTGGTTCACCATTTTCAGGCTTCATTAATAGAGGTGCGGTTGAGAGATATCGCTTCAAATCTTGTAGGGCCGCTTCATGCTTCTCACCCCATTCGAATTTTTTGTTCTTCTTCAGGATATCATAAAAATCTTTACATTTCTCTGAGGATCTCGAGATAAACCTGTTTAAAGCTGCTACTCGGCCTGTTAATCTTTGTACGTCCTTCATGTTTGAGGGTGATTTTATATCCATGATAGCTTTGATCTGCTCTGGGCTCGCTTCTATCCCCCTCTTTGTCACCATATATCCAAGAAACTTTCCTGCCCCCACTCCGAAATGGCATTTAGCAGGATTCAGCTTCATGTTGTATTGATCCAGGATATCAAATGCTCCCTTGATATCCTGGAGGTGATCCTCAGCCTTTTTAGATTTCACCACCATATCATCGATATATACCTCCATGGTGTCCCCCAGTTTGTCTTTGAACATCATGTTTACCAATCTTTGGTATGTTGCACCTGCATTTTTCAAACCAAAAGGCATAGCTGTATAACAATAAATACCTGTTGGTTTCATGAAGGCAGTATCCTCCTGGTCAAAAGGTTCCATTTGGATCTGTTGAAATCCTGAAGATGCGTCCATGAAGGTCAGCATTTCATGCCCGGCAGTGGCATCTACCATTGCATCAATGTGGGGAAGCGGAAATGGGTCTTTAGGACAAGCTTTGTTCAAGTCTGTGTAGTCCACACAAACTCTCCATTTCTCATTTTTCTTCTGTACTACAACCACGTTTGCTAGCCACCTTGGGAACTTAACCTCCCTGATCATTCTGGATTTTAATAATCTCTCAACTTCCTCCTGGATAATTGTGTTCCGCTCAGGAGCAAACTTCCTTCTTTTTTGCTGCACAGGCTTGAATGATTTATCAATTCCAAGCTTGTGAGTGATAATATCTTTGGATATGCCTGTCATATCCTCATGCTTCCATGCAAACGTAGACATCCTGCATTTCAAAAAGTTAATTAATTGTTCTTCAATATCCTGAGGGATATTGGTCCCTACGAGCACCGAAATATCGGGATTATCCTGGTCCAGGATAATTTTCTTCACATCCTGCTCCGGATCCTCCACGATATCCTGGGCCCGCGTCTTTAATTGCTATGCTGCACTAGGTTTGGTTGAGGATTTCATCGAGGATGAGTAGCATTCTTTCGCCTCCTGCTGATCACTATCAACTTTGACCACTCCCCAAGGGGTAGGTATCTTGATGCATTGGTGATATGTTGATGGCACGACCATCATATCGTGAATCCACGGTCTTCCCAGTATGATGTTATAGCAGGATAGAGAATCCATCACACAAAAACGTTGTATCGAGTTGACTCCTTCAACGTATACTGGCAACTTTATCTCTCCCACTGTGTTTCTAGCCTCTCCACTGAATCCAACAAGCACGGTAGACTTTGAAGTGATATCCATTGGAGATACATTCATTCTCTTCAGAGTTTCTAGTTGGATTATGTTGATGGAGCTGCCATTATCAACCAGTATCCTGCGTACAAAATGGTTAGCCACATATAACGTTATTACCAGAGCATCATGGTGAGGATCTTGGACAGTATCCCTGTCATCAGCATCAAAAGTGATCACTTTGTCAGTTGTGAGGGTAGTCATCCTGACAGGTTTGTCTCCCCTTTCGGCCTTGGCTTCCTTTGCATGTCTCTTTGCTGCCGAATACGAAGTTCCACAAATGTCGGATCCTCCCGAAATGAAGTTGATTATCTTGGCATCAGCGGGAGGTGATGCTGCTCGCTCAGGATCCTTCTCAGTATCCTGACCCTTATTCTTCTTTCTTCCTAAGAGATCTTTCAGATATCCCTTGCTTAGAAGATAGCTTATTTCTTTCCTTAGAGCAATGCAATCCTCAGTCACATGTCCGAAATCTTCGTGGAAAGCACACCATTTTGACTTATCTTTCCAGTCAGCCTTTTGTTGATTCTTCCGAGGCCACCTAGCCTTGTCTCCTAGACCCTGCATAGCATACATCAATTCAGGAATATTAACAGAAAAGCAATATTCGGACAACTCAGGATACTCCTCAGGATCCTCATCTTCGATAGCATTCACTCTTTTGTTTTCATTTCTACTATACGGCTTAGGCCGATATGACTTGAACGAGGATTCTGACTTCCTATTAGTTGACTCATAAGTGTTGGATGAGTTCATCCTTTCTTGCATCTTCCTGTCATCTTCCGGACGGATATATCTCAAAGCCCTGTTACGAGCTTCGTCGAGACTCCTGCAGGGATTCATTACAAGATCCTGATAAAACCGAGAATCCTTTTGTAATCCCATCTTAAAAGCTTGCACAGCTGTTGCAACATCAAGATGTGGGATATCCAAGGATTCTCGACTGAATTTGTTCACATAATCCCTCAAGGATTCCTGAGGCCCTTGAGTTATCCTGTAAAGATCACTGGTTAGTTTCTCAAAACTCCGACTACAAGAAAATTGACTGTTAAATAAATTAACCAAATGAGCAAATGAAGTAATTGAGTGAGGAGGAACGTTTAACAGCCATTTTAAGGCTGATCCTGTTAGAGTAGAACTAAATCCCTTGCACAAGCACGCTTCCTTGAGCTCCGGAGGGATAGGTGTTAGGGGAGGATTTTCTAACAATTAGTGATCCTTATTCGTTATCCTAATTAAAGATCCTTACTTCTGTGACAAATAGTGATCCTCAGAAGAGCTTCAGGATCAGGATCATGGATCACTTTAAGGATCCTCGTACTGACGATTGTTTATTTGTGTTTTGTATTATTTCGCAGGAGTAACAAGCTTGACTTGGTCTTGGCAACGGTACTAAGGAATATTCCACGGACATTTCGCACACGATTGACCAAAAATGGACGTTGTGGAGAACGTGGGAGCTTGGCACAAAAATCGGATAGTTAGTTATTGTAGTTAACTTCTATTTTAAAAAGGGGTAACGAGCTGGAATTAGAACACTTAGCCATTTTCAGCTACACACTCTCATATACTCGCACACTTGAAGCTCTCGACGAGCATTCATTCATTTTCACTCACTTTTACACATTTCACGATAGTGATCCTTGTACCTAGCTCGTTACTATCCGAAGTTGTAAACATTTATTGATTTATTTGAGCTTGGTGATCGGTAGTTTCCATCACCCGGGGTTTTTTGTGCCGGAGATCAACTCTTGATCAAGGGCTTTTTCCCCGTATAAATCCTTGTGTCATTTGTGCAATTTACATTGAAGTTATCCTTGTCATTGTTCTACATTTCAAGCATCATACCCCCGTAACAGAGAGTCTGGTTGCAATATCCTCATCAGATTTTTTGACCAAAACAGTTTGGCGCCCACCGTGGGGCAATTGGTGCTTCATCCTTAGAAAAATTCGCATTTCTGTGCTTATTTCAGTTCACTACAACCAAGCAAATGGCTTCCTCAGCAAAGAATGCTTCAAATTTGATGCCCTCATTCACTTCTTCACAAGGCGTTCCCCCTTTGCCTCCACCACCTTCTGGATCCCAGAAGAATGCTGAGAATGCTGCGAAGAAACCAACTCCCATTTTCTCAAAACCTCCAACTTCTTCTGCTTCTTACACTCCCACTACTAGTGACATGTTTACTTTGATTTTGCAGATGAAGGATCAGATACGGCAACAGGATAAGACCAATGAGAGGATTCTCAAAGAAATCGGAGATCTCAAGAAACAAAAGACAACGGCAGAGGATCATTCCCCACTGGTGCCGAAATCCTTGAATTTTGATACTCCGGTGATTACTTCTCAGCCATCAGTGGCTCCAGACGTTCAATATGTGGGTGGACCGAAAGGAGTGCACTACGGAACAACAACAATGACCCAGGCATCAGGTTCATATTTCCAGCCAGCGGGATCCTATCCTCAGCATATGGGATCCCTCACGAATTCAGGAGGATATCCAGGAGCGCAGCAGGTTCAAGGATCTTCCTTTGTTCCAGGATCATCCCAGGTTCGAGGATCTTCCTTTGTTCCAGGATCATCCCAGGTTCAAGGATCCTCCTTTGTTCCAGGATCATCCCAGGTTCAAGGATCCTCCTTTGTTCCAGGATCATCCCAGGTTCAAGGATCCTCCTTTGTTCCAGGATCATCCCAGGTTCAAGGATCCTCCTTTGTTCCAGGATCATCCCAGTTTCAGGGATCCTTCCAGATGCCAGGATCCTTGAGGAGTTTGCAAACAGAAAGTTCAGATGTCCATCAGGGAGATTTTATTCCAATGCAGACCAATGCTTCTACTGGTCCCTCGATCATTCCAGAGCCTCAACAATATGGATTAACATCCAATCTTCCTAATCTGAATCCAATGGGAGGTAACACTTTTAATAATTCTTATACTACTAACCATGGTCTTATGCAGGATCCAGGTATCAATCATGCCATGGCCAGAGAATTGCAAAAGCTAAAGGATATGATATCAAGTGTTCCAGGAGTGGTCAAACCTATCCCAGAGATTGCAGATGGGAGCCACAAGATATCTCGTTTTGCACCACCAATCTGTGATGCTGAGATACCCAAGAGGTTCCATGTGCCAACAATGAAACTGTATGATGGTTCGACGGATCCTGAAGAACACATAGCACAATACAGGGAGAGGATGGAGATCAATCCAATTCCAGAAAGGTTAAAGGAAGCATGCCTGTGCAAGGGATTCGGATCCACTCTTACTGGATCAGCTCTCAAATGGTTGCTAAGTCTTCCTCCCTATTCTATTACCTCATTTGCTAATCTAGTTAACTTGTTTAATAACCAGTTTTCTTGTAGTAGAAAATTTGAACGATTAACTAGTGATCTATATAGGATAACCCAGGGTCATAATGAATCATTAAGGGATTACATTACCAAATTTAGTAAAGAATCCTTAGACATTCCCAACTTAGATATAGCTACGGCTGTTGAGGCCTTTAAAATGGGATTGCTTAGGGATTCGTCGTTTTATGATGATCTTGTTATGACACCATGTAGGAACTTAGATGAGGTAAGAACACGAGCACTTAGGTTCATTCGGCTAGAGGACGACAAGAGGATCCAGGAGAGGTTAGCAGGATCCTCAAAGCAGGATAAGCAAGGATCCTCATTCAGGAACAACAAGTTCAGATCCTATAACAGATCTGATAACCAGAACATGCATTCTGTTGATCAAGAAGAGGATGATGAGGATTATCCTCCAATTTCTGAATATTGTTTTTGTGTTGATAACAATGAACTAATCCTTGCGATGCAGAACCTAGGTGATAAAGCTAGATGGCCGAGAAAAAATGATAGGCCAGCTGCAACTAAGGATAAATCAAAGTGGTGTGCATACCATGAAGATTTTGGGCATCTCACAGAAGAATGCATTGCACTGAGAAAGGAAATTGGATACTTGTTGAGCAAGGGGCATCTAAAAGAATTGTTGGGAAGAAAAAAGTCAAGGACTCAGGATCCTGAAAGGATCCCTGAGAAGGCTCCAGCCCCTCCAGTAGATGCACAAGTGATAAACTTTATTTCTGGAGGATCAGACATTTGTGGCACATCCTTCTCAGCAGCTAAAAGGCATGCAAAGGAAACTAAAATGGATAATGGAGAAAGACCTGTTCGAACATCAAGTGTCTCCGAAGGAAAAGTCATAACCTTTGATGAGGATGATCGTGTTGATATCCAGGATCCTCATCATGATGGTTTAGTTATTACTCTTTTCATTTCTAACCATTTTGTCCGCAGGATCCTTATAGACGGAGGAAGCTCAGTGAACATTATCCAGCTTGATGTTCTAAAGAAGATGGGAATTCCTGAATCAGATATCATACCAAGATCCTCCGTGCTTGTGGGATTTAGTGGCGAAACTAAGAATACCCTGGGGGACATTAAACTCCCAATATATATCGAAGGCCTACACTCTTATCAAAAATTTTGTGTTATTGACTGTTTATCTTGTTGTAATGTTATCCTTGGCAGGCCCTGGATACACGATATGAAAGCAGTCCCATCTACCTACCATCAATGTGTGAAGCTCCCTAGTCCTTGGGGAATAGTGAAGATTGATAGTGATCAGCAGGAGGCTAAGAATTGCTACACTTCATCGATGAAACCAGCCTCGACGTCAAGGGAGCAATAGCAATCAAGGTATCCTCCAAGGGATGTCTTGGAGGCAAGAGAGCAGGATGTGGTAGAAATCCTCATGGATCCTGATGATCCTGAATCCAAAATCTATATCGGATCAGGGATCCTTGTCGAAATGAAAGAAGACCTCGTATCCTTCCTCAAAAGGAGAAAGACTACCTTTGCATGGAAACACGAAGACATGACTGGTATATCCAAAGATGTAATCACTCACAAACTCGGGATTGACAGATCCTTCAAACCAATCCATCAAAGGAGAAGAAAGTTTGCACCGGAAAGGAATGCCATTATCCAGGAAGAGGTAGAGAAATTGCTCCGGGCAGGTATGATTAGGGAGGTCAAGTATCCAAGATGGTTGGCCAATGTGGTTGTTGTTCAAAAGAAAAACGGAAAGTGGAGGGTGTGTGTCGGTTTTACCGATTTAAATAAGGCATGTCCCAAGGATCCTTTCCCATTACCCCACATTGACTCCATGGTGGATGCAACTGCGGGTCATGAACTGTTAACTTTTATGGATGCTTCATCTGGATTCCAACAAATCCAAATGGAACCATCCGATCAAGAGGATACAGCCTTCATGACTCCAACTGGTATATACTGCTATATTGCTATGCCGTTCGGACTAAGAAATGCAGGTGCAACATATCAAAGGCTGGTGAATATGATGTTCAAGGATCAGATTGGACAAACTATGGAGGTTTACATAGATGATATGGTGGTAAAATCCATAAAAGCTGAGGATCACCTAAGGGACTTGGAGGAAGCATTCGATATCCTTGACAAATATAACATGAAACTTAATCCTTCAAAATGTCACTTTGGTGTTAAAGCAGGTAAATTCTTAGGATATATGGTGACGAAGAGAGGCATTGAAGCTAGCCCGGAACAAATCAAAGCAATAGTGAACATCAAATCTCCGGCCAATGCTAAGGATGTTCAAAGGCTAACAGGCAGGATAGCAGCTTTGAACAGATTTATATCCAAATCCTCAGAGAAGTGCAAAGAATTCTATGATATCCTAAGGAAGAACAAGAAATTTGAGTGGACTGAGAAGCATGAAAATGCTTTAAGAGCCCTCAAAGATTACCTATCCTCAGCCCCGGCTTTGATGAAACCAGAAAAAGGCGATGTGCTATCCTTGTATCTTGCAGTATCCTCAAAAGCAGTAAGTGCGGTCCTTGTTAAGGATCATGAAGGTACACAACATCCTGTCTACTATGTAAGTAAAAGTTTACTTGATGCCGAATCCAGGTATTCACACCTCGAAAAACTTATTCTTGCATTAATTATGGCATCTACTAAGCTAAGACATTATTTTGAAACTCATGTTATTGTTGTTAAAACTAATTTTCCAATTAAGAATGTCCTCAGGAAACCAGAGATGTCAGGAAGGATGGCTAAGTGGGCAGTGAAGCTAAGTGCATATGATATAAGATATGAGCCTAGGACAGCCATCAAATCCCAAGCATTAGCTGACTTTGTGGCTGATTTCAGTAGTGATTTACAAAAAGAAGCTGAGTTAGAAGTCCAGCAGCTAGAAGAGACCAAGGATCCTTGGATACTCTATACTGATGGATCCTCAAATGTCAAAGGCACAGGGCTTGGAATACTACTAAAATCGCCACAGGGGGACATAATACCCCACTCTATAGCTTGTGAGTTCCAAACCACTAACAATGAGGCTGAATATGAAGCCTTAATTGCTGGTTTGCAAATTGCAAAGCATATGGGGATCAGGTATCTTGAGAGATAGTCAAAAGTTTGGCACTCTCTTTTGTTTCCTTTAGTTTGACGCAGGTACCAAGGGAAGAAAATACAGAGGCTGATGCCTTGGCTAACTTAGGATCATCCTTGAAGATCCCGGAGGATATCAAGATCCCTATTATCCATATCCTGACCCCGGCTATCGAGGATCACGAGGCTATGGAGATAGGAAATGATTCTGCAATTATCCCTTATGAGGATACTCAATCCCATTCAGGATCAGGATCATGGATCTCACCAATTATGAGATACTTACAACATGGAGAGATTCCTACAGGAGAAAACCCTAGGGCTTTCAAATCTAAGGTATCTCAATTCACAATTTTAAATAATATGTTGTATAGACGATCTCTTGCAGGACCATACTTGAGATGCATTGAGGATCCTGAAATCCAAGAAGTTTTAAAAGACTTCCATGAAGGAGATTGTGGAAACCACACTGGGGGCAGGGCATTATTCTCAAGGATCCTGAGGACAGGATACTACTGGCCAACCATGAAGAGAGATGCTGTGGAGTATGCTAAAAGATGTGATCCTTGTCAGAGACACAGCAATATCCTTCATCAACCAGCTGAATTATTGCATCCTATATCCTCCTCTTGGCCATTTATGAGATGGGGTATGGATATAGTTGGTAAGCCCCCTAAGGCACCTGGTGGAAAAGTATTCATGCTAGCTATGACTGATTACTTCTCCAAGTGGATAGAGGCTGAAGCTTTTGCCCAAGTCAGAGAAAAGGAAGTTATATCCTTCATTAAAAGAAATATTATAACTAGATTTGGAATTCCTTCTGAGATTATATGTGATAATGGTTCCCAATTTATTGGGGGCAGAACCACTAACTTTTGTGACAGCTGGGGGATTAAGATGATAACATCAACACCAGTCCACCCACAAGCTAATGGTCAGGCAGAATCATCCAACAAGATCATCATCAACAATTTGAAGAAGAAGCTTGGATCCAAGAAAGGGAAATGGGCAGAAGAACTACCCTATGTGCTTTGGGCTGATAGGACAACCCCTAAGAATGCTACTGGTCAAACGCCATTCTCTTTGGTATTTGGGGCAGAATCAGTGATCCCAACAGAAATGGTGGTTCCAACTGCAAGAACAAGTACCCGTGATCCTGAGGAGAATGATGAGAACTTGGCTCAAGACCTGGATACTATTGAAGAAATCAGGGATATGGCTAGGATAAAGATGGCCAGTTATCAGCAAAGAATGGCTGGTGCTTACAACAAAAATGTCAGGATCAGGAGGTTTCAAGTTGGAGATATGGTATTAAGGAAAGCATTTCAGAATACCACCAATCCTGCTGATGGAAAATTGGCTCCAAAATGGGAAGGCCCTTATTTGATTGAAGCTGAAGCAGGAAAGGGGGCATATAGATTGCTAACCATGGAAGGTGATTTGCTACCAAGAGCTTGGAATGCTGTCCACTTGAAGAAATATTTCATATGAGCAGGATCCTCATGGCACAGATGATCCTCACGATAGGGATATCCTTAAAGGATCCTCAAAGTATCGGTGATCCTTACTTAGGTAATATCCTAAACTTGAACCATTTCATTTCTTTATTTTCTCATATAAGGATAAGGATCATGTATCCTTTATCCATCTCTCACGTGAGTTTAAGTTTTGAAAGTTCAGGTATCCTTAGCATAACATTGGTTATCCGCTGAAGCAATCCGTTCCTTGGGTTTAACCCCAGTTATTTGGGCTTGACCCCAGTTCCGCCTGTAGCGCATGATGATCCTGGTATAGTTCAAGGCAGTGGGACCAGTACTCGTTTTAGGGGCTGATAATTCCATTGTACTGGCTATGCCTAGGATCCTACGTATAATGGTAGACGTACCATACATCCGTTCCTAAGGTTTCTAACGTTTTCACATTAGCTAAGGTTTCTAACGTTTTCACGTTAGCTAAGGTTTTGGCATTTTCATGTCACTAAGTTTGGATAGTCGCCAGTTAGGGCCATACTCCAGTTTACATACGATCCTTGGGCTTGTCCCCAGTTATCCTTGGGCTTGTCCCCAGTTATCCTTGGGCTTGTCCCCAGTTATCCTTGGGCTTGTCCCCAGTTGCTAACTCTTTTCTTATGTTGGCTTAGTCCCAAGTTATGCTCTATTTTAGGTTCTTGAAGATAGGCAACTAGGGATCCTTGATCCTTACTTTATTATAAGGTTTATCTTATAGTTATCCTTATTATGGTTAGGATCCTAACTTGGACCCTCAGGTATGATCCTTAACTATTTTTAATCCTATTCATTATTTATTTGAATAACCCTTAAAAAAATTGACAACTAGACTTGTGATCCTTAAAACATATTGCTTTTTGGGATTCTTTAACTATAGGATATCTGATCATGGATCATATCCTAAATATTTTCAATCTGACTTATTCAAAATTATTTATTCAATGAATATGCATCAAAACAAAGGAAAATCAAAGAAACACAAGGATAACAATACAAGATAAGCGACAAAAGGTTAATATTTTATTTATTAACAAAAGACTAACCCTTAAAAGGTTGTCAAAATTACCTACCCGAGCATCTACCAGCAAAACGTGGCCCATCCGCTGGGGTAGGTAAAGGGTGTCCATGATAATAAGTTCAAAAGTAGTGCAGGAATATAAAGGCGGCAGGATCACAATGGCTTCATCCCCCAAACAGAGGATCCCTCCACCAATTGCAATCCTGCCTATTGTCCAAAGGATCATACATGATCCTTAATCCTAAAACCTATTGTTCAAGTACAAACCATTAAATTGTTCAACATCACAACCACAAAAAGCTACTACCAAATTTAAAAATTGGGCTCCGGCTACGTCTAAGAATGTCCATCATCGCCCAATCATGCAGCCTAAACCTTCGCTGCATTACCACCTCCAGCTCCACTTGTTTCACCACCTTCACCCTTGCCTCCAGCTTCAATCGTCAGGATCTCTTCAACCTCCTCAGCCTCTTCATCGTCCAGTTCAGCCAGCCTTGCCTTCTAGCCTTCAACATCCCAGGTGCTCTTGTCAAAAGCAGGATCCTGAGCTTCCAAGGCCATTTGCAGCTTGGTCTTGTACATTGTTATGGCGGCAGAGACTTTGGCGTCTTCGGTGATCTCACGTTTCTCATAGTCAACATTGATCAGCACCTTGGCCATCTCCTGTTTGGCATCCCGGACTTCCTTCTGAAGATCAGCAATGGCTAGGTCCTTAAGCACTGCAACCTGCTAGAGGTCGGCAATCTTCTTATCCTGATCCTCAACGTGGCCAACATAATCCTCGATCTCAGAGAATTTCTGCAAAAAGGATAAAGGATAAGGTCAGGATTAAGTGATCCTTAAATCGGCAGGATATATCAGCAGGATATGTCAACAGGATATACGAGCAGAGACAGTGATCCTTACCTCATTAAAGTACTCGAGAAATTGATGGCGGATCAGAGGCAGACCCTGCAGATCCTCAGCTTCAGAGGCTTTTCTCTTCTTGATTGCCTTTCCTTTGAGGGGTGCCTTGGGGACCGAAGCTGTCGGACTGGTAGGAGCTTTTCTCTTGGAGGATCTGACAGTAGTGAGATCAGTGACATTGAACTTTGAAGCAGACTTGGTGGATTTTCCAGCACCTACACAACCAAAACAAGATAAGTATCTTTTCTTAATTTATATTTCACTATTTATTTAAATTTTAAACAAAGATACTTACTTGACATTGTGACAGAGCCTGAGGATACCTCCTGTGAATCTTGGGTTGTTGTCTTGAAGGATCTTGTCTCAGGATCAAGTTTCTTGAAAGCAAGGAGCCTCTCCTTAGCAGCAGGGGACAATCTGAGGTGTGAGACGGTGATAGCTGCATAACAAGAAAGCAAAAATATAAGTGATCCTTACATCAAAGGAAAGTTTTTGATGATCCTTCTCAGGATCCACCACCCTACCATGGGTAGCCCATTTCTTGGGTAGATCCTTTCCATCCTCAATAGAATCTCTCTTGATAAAAAAGAAACGCCGCTTCCAATTAGCATCGTTCTTGGTGGCTTTGAAGATCGGGTGTTCCTCACCGGGTTTATGTTTAAACAAATAGCGATGAGAACCAAAGGTAGTAAGATCATACAGCTCTCCCAGCTCTGACATTCCTAGGTCTATACCTTCCTGCTCGATGATCCTTTCAAGGGTGTACAAAACCCTCCAAATCATCGGCATGGCTTGAATATAAGAGATGCCGGTTAGGGAAAAGAAAGATTGGGTGAAGGATGGAAAAGGATATGTATAGCCTATGGTGAACGGAGTGACGGGAAAAGCAACCCACTTGTCGGAGATATGATCACTCAGGGCATTGGGGTCAAAAGGTCTAAACTCGGTGTTCGCCGGGAAGCAGTGGTGGATCCTATCGATCTGAGCATCATTGAAGCAGCAGCGTTCTTTAATGGAATCTTCGATGATCCCCTGGCTTTTCGGAGGGCTGTTCTTCGGGTGATCCTTGGCTGGGGAATTTCGGAGCAACATCTTTGATGCGATGATGGAAAGAGATGAAAACAGAACAAGAGAGGAAAGAAGATGAAGAAAGAGAGTACCTGATTGTCTTCGGAATGCAGTTATAAAGGGAGTCTCTCTGAAAATTTAAATGCATTTGATCCTATCTCTATCTCCTATTTATAATCATGATCGCGCAGGGTTGTCACTTCTGTGACGTCACGTTTGCAACAGATAGTTCAACAATAACGGCTATATTTACGATAGTTAGTTGCGGATAAGATCAAGAAAACATAACTCCCTCATTTTACATATCACTCCTTATATTTTGGGGGCAATTGTTAGGGGAGGATTTTCTAACAATTAGTGATCCTTATTCGTTATCCTAATTAACGATCCTTACTTCTGTGACAAATAGTGATCCTCAGAAGAGCTTCAGGATCAGGATCATGGATCACTTTAAGGATCCTCGTACTAACGATTGTTTATTTGTGTTTTGTATTATTTCGCAGGAGTAACAAGCTTGACTTGGTCTTGGCAACGGTACTAAGGAATATTCCACGGACATTTCGCACACGATTGACCAAAAATGGACGTTGTGGAGAACGTGGGAGCTTGGCACAAAAATCGGATAGTTAGTTATTGTAGTTAACTTCTATTTTAAAAAGGGGTAATGAGCTGGAATTAGAACACTTAGCCATTTTCAGCTACACACTCTCATATACTCGCACACTTGAAGCTCTCGACGAACATTCATTCATTTTCACTCACTTTTACACATTTCACGATAGTGATCCTTGTACCTAGCTCGTTACTATCCGAAGTTGTAAACATTTATTGATTTATTTGAGCTTGGTGATCGGTAGTTTCCATCACCCGGGGTTTTTTGTGCCGGAGATCAACTCTTGATCAAGGGCTTTTTCCCCGTATAAATCCTTGTGTCATTTGTGCAATTTACATTGAAGTTATCCTTGTCATTGTTCTACATTTCAAGCATCATACCCCCGTAACAGAGAGTTTGGTTGCAATATCCTCATCAGATTTTTTGACCAAAACAATAGGGTTAATCTCCATTCTTTCCCTATACTGAGCAATATGCTCCTCAGGATCCGTAGTCCCATCATAAAGCTTCATGTTGGGGGTTTGGAATCTCTTTGGGATCTCAGCATCACAGATAGGATATGCAAAATGAGATATCTTGTGGCTGTCTTGAGACACTTCCGGGATCGGCTGGACCACCCCAGGTACACTAGATATTATGTCCTTCAACTTCTGAAGTTCCCTGGTAAGTGCTGATGTTACACCTGTATCCTGCAAAGATCCACCACTGTTAGTAGCATGAGTATTATTATTATTCGACACGTTACCCGTTGGAGGATTTTGCCCATATCCTGAAGCATATCCTGAGCTCCTCATGGTTGACATCCTGACCGAGGAGGGTATTTCAGGAGTATGATTCTGAGGAAGACTGGGCACAATATTCCCCCTGTTATCCTCAGTATACACAGCTGAACTGAAGTTCAACGTTCTGGGATGTAATGGAGTGACAATATCCTCAGCAGATCTGCTCGAGCCAGACTTCAGGAGTTGTATTTCCCTTAAAAGCATCTGGTTTGTTTCCTGTTGCTGCCTCATTTGTTCCTGCACACTTCCAAATAAGGTTAAAATTTCATCATTAGAAGCTAAAACGGGAGCAGATCCCTGGACACTCCGAGTAGGGATAACATCTTGAGATTGTGTAGAGGCTGGTATCCTTGGAGGAGGTGGTGGAAGCACCGAACCGGTAGTAGCAGAAGTCATAGCAGACACAGTAGAGGAACTCATGTTTGATCTTGAGGCCATTATGGACAATGTGGCAAAAAGTTTTGAAAATAGAAAACCGATTAGCGATTTGACAAAAATTTTTAGTAAAGAGAGCACCACTTGCCCCACGGTGGGCGCCAAATTGCTTCGGTAATTTTTGACCAAAACAGACATAATATGTTGTTAACTAACAACGCAGTTGTCAATAAATGTTGTTAAAAATTTATCAGTGGACTCATAAACTTGTTAACTCCATATAAATACTATATTGAAGACTTACTGTGAAAAGTCAGCTACCTTATTTCCTCGAACAGTAACAGTTCAAGAGGTGCTGCATTAAACTTCGATACGAAATCATTGTTCGTTTATGAACAAGAAGAGGAAACTAAATATTTGTATCGAATACATTTACATTCATGATATGCTTTCGGATCCGATAACTAAGGTCTAAACCCAAAGTTTTTTTAAGAGCTCATAATAAAGACGGTTTTTACTAAAGGCCATACATAATAGCATATCGTACAGATGAATGATTAGTTATTGTTTTTCCTCAATTATACAATTTGTTTGTCTATAAATACGTATGTGCACCTAATGACGTATAGACAAAAATTATATACATTAATTTTTAAAGGGCTTACCTCAGTCATTTTGGTCTTAAATTTAAGTGTGTTTTGATTTGCGGTTGTAACATGATTAATGGGGGTCTTGAGTTGACATTAACTCAATGACTGTATTTTTCTGTTACAATTTCAATTTGAAACATTAATTAATGTTATAACTTGGCCAAACTTACTTATGCTTATCACAAATGATCACTCGGCCAAGTGGGAGAATGTTAGAAATAACCCGTTCATGTGGCCTAACGGATCATTTGAGTAATGTTGCCAATATGACACAATTACAAGTTCCTAACATTTACTTGATGGAAGTAATTGTTATAAGTTAAAGGGACTTTACGATTTCCCTTTAGATGCCTTTACTAGAGAGAATACCAAGAGTTTATAACCAACCATGATTTATGATCATAATTATAGATCATTAGTGATAGTAGTCATGGTTTATAAATAGTTATATAAAGAACTCTTTTAATAACACCAGAAATACACTTTCTCTCATCAACCCATCAAGACTAAGGCATCATAACGGGAATCATGGCTTCATCATCATTGTTAGGGATGGATTTTCTATACCTATGGATCACGGATCCTCAAGTGCAGCCAGGATCACGGATCATCAGTTCAGTTTGAATTAGGGATCCTCAGGAGATGTTGCAGGTTTAAGGATCTAGGATCCTCATTATTATCCTAACACTAGCGGTTGTTTCCACTATGTTTGAATTCGTTTTACTGGAGTATTCGAATGGGACTTGGTCTTGCCGAGATTCTAGGGGAATATGCTCCATTATTCTGCACGTGCATGGCTTGTATAACCGTTATGGAAGTCGTGGGAAGCTAGCATTATTTGCGGATTGTTTGTTAATTAGATTATTTCCATTTTTAAAAGGGGATAACAAGCTTGATAGTTAGAACAATTAGCAACACACACATTCTCGAAAACTCTCTGCAAATTATTGGCGATTACACACATTTTGCACACTAGTGATCCTTGTAACAAGCTTGTTATCATCCCGATTTGTAACTTTTACTTGTTTAATATAGTTGGTGATCGGTAGTTTCCATCACTCGAGGTTTTTTATGCCGGAGATCATATCTTGGTCAAGGGATTTTTCCTCGTATAAATCCTTGTGTCACACATTCATTTCATTCATAGTTTGTTCATACATTTGTCCATTAATTCAAGCATCACACCTCACAAAATCAGACTTGGTTGTATTATCTTTGTGTGATTTTTGACCAAAACAGTTTGGCGCCCACCGTGGGGCAATTGGTGCTTCATTTCTGAGAAATTTTGTTCATTTTGATCATTTCGGTTCATCACCTTCAACCACATGGCTTCTCAAGTGAAGAACACTTCAAGCTCCATGCCGGGGGTCACTTCTTCACAGGGCATTCCGCCTTTGCCTCCAACACCTTTTGGATTCCAGAAGAATGCTGAGAATGCTGCGAAGAAACAAAGCCCCGTTTTCTCAAAACCACCAACTTCTGCTGTTACTTCTGGCCCTACTAACAATGATCTTTATTCTTTGATTTTGCAGATGAGGGATTACATGCAACAGCAGGACAAAACCAACGACAGGATCCTTCGAGAGATTGATGACATCAAGAAATTGAAGAGATCAGCGGAGGATCACTCTCCATTGGTGCCTAGATCACTGAATTTTGACACTCCAGCTATAACTGCCCAGCAATCTGCAGCTCCAGATGTCCAATACCAGGGTGGATCATTAGGAACGCGTTCTGGATCATCGGCAATGACTCAGGCTCAAGGATCCTACTTTCAGCCTTCAGGATCCTCTTTTCAGCCTTTAGGATCCTCCTTCCAGCATCAGGGATCCTTCACTAGCTCAGGAGGATACATGGGGACGCAGACGATTCAAGGATCCTACTCTCAGCATCCAGGATCCTTATTTCAGGTTCAAGGATCCTCGTCTCAGGGTCAAGGATCCTCATCTCAGGCTCATGGATCCATGGATTATTCTCCCAGACCCCCAACTTCGGTGCCTCAAGGATCCAACATCTTTCAGGGTCAGGGATCCTTAAGAAGTGCAGAACCAAGAAGTTCAGAGATTCATTTGGGAGACTTCATACCTATGCAAACTATCGCTTCATCTGGTCCCTCAATCATACCAGAATCTCACCAATATGGATTCACATCTGGAATTCCAAATCTGAATCCTTTGGAAGGCAACACTTTGAATAATTCTTATAATGATAACCATGGCTTTGTGCAGAATACAGGTATCAACCAAGTTATGGCCAGGGAGCTACAGAAACTAAAGGATATGATATCCAGCGTTCCAGGGGTGGTTAAGCCCATTCCTGAAATCCCAGATGGAAGCCACAAGATATCTCATTTTGCACCACCTATTTGTGATGCAGAAATTCCAAAGAGGTTCCAAATCCCAACCATGAAGCTATTTGATGGCTCAACGGATCCAGAAGAGCATGTAGCTCAATACAGAGAAAGGATGGAGATCAATCCCATCCCGGAGAGGTTAAAAGAAGCATGTCTATGCAAGGGTTTCGGATCCACATTGACAGGATCAGCTCTTAAATGGCTGCTAAGTCTTCCCCCTTACTCTATTACTTCATTTGCCAATCTAGTTAATCTGTTTAATAGCCAATTCTCATGTAGTAGAAAATTTGAACGTTTAACTAGTGACCTATATAGGGTAACACAAGGTCAAAATGAATCACTTAGAGATTATATCACCAAATTTAGTAAAGAATCCTTAGATATTCCTAATTTGGATATTGCTACGGCTGTAGAAGCTTTCACTTTCAAAATGGGTTTACTTAGGGATTCATTGTTCTATGATGATCTTGTCATGACCCCTTGCAGGAATCTTGATGAAGTGAGAACCAGGGCCCTTAGATTCATCTGACTAGAGGATGATAAAAGGATCCAAGAAAGACTGGCAGGATCCTCGAAGCAGGAAAAGCAAGGATCCTACTTCAGGAACAACAAGTCTAAGTCTTACAACAAGTCTGATAACCAGAACGTGCATGCAGTAGAACAGGAAGAGGATGATGAGGATTATCCTCCCATTTATGAATATTGTTTTTTTGTTGATAACAATGAACTAATCCTTGCAATGCAGAACCTAGGTGAAATAGCAAGATGGCCCAGAAAAATTGATAAGCCAGCTACAACAAAAGACAAATCCAAATGGTGTGCATATCATGAAGATTTCGGACATCTCACTGAGGAATGTATTGCACTTATAAAAGAGATTGGGTACTTGTTAAGCAAAGGGCATTTGAAGGAGCTGTTGGGAAGAAAAAAAAGTCAAGGATCCAGGATCCTGAAAAAGTTCCAGAAAGAGCTCCTGCTCCTCCTGCTGATACACAAATTATCAACTTCATATCCGGTGGATCAGACATATGTGGCACTTCCTTTTCAGCAGCTAAGAGGCATGCCAAGGAGACCAAGATGGATAATGGGGATAGACCCATCCGAACTTCTACTGTTACACAGGAAAAAGTTATAACTTTTGATGAGGATGATCGTGTGGATGTTCAGGATCCTCATCATGATGGTCTTGTTATTACTTTGTTTATATCTAATCATTTTGTTCGCATGATCCTGATAGATGGAGGAAGCTCAGTGAACATCATTCAGCTTGATGTCCTCAAGAAGATGAACATCCCTGAATCAGAAATTATCCCAAGATCTTCGGTTCTTGTAGGATTCAGTGGGGAAACCAAGAACACATTGAGGGACATTAAGCTTCCCATTTACATAAAGGGACTTAATTCTTTTCAGAAATTTTGTGTTATAGATTGCTTATCCTGTTGCAATGTTATCCTTGGCAGGCCATGGATACATGACATGAAAGCAGTTGCATCTACATATCATCAGTGTGTAAAGCTTCATAGCCCATGGGGGATGGTGAAGATTGAGAGTGACCAACAAGAAGTAAAGAATTGCTATACTTCATCGATGAAGCCAGCCTCAAGACCCAGGGAGCAATAGCAATTAAAGCATCCTCCAAGAGATGTCCTGGAGGCAAGAGAACAAGATGTGAAAGATATCCTTATGGATCCTTAGGATCCTGAATCCAAGATCTTCGTAGGATCCGAGATCCTCAACAACAATGAATAGGATCTAGTATCCTTCCTCAAGAAGAGAAAAACTACCTTTGCCTGGAAGCATGAAGACATGACAAGTATCTCTAAAGATATAATTACTCATAAGCTTGGCATTGACAGGTCATTCAAACCCATACATCAAAAGAGGAGAAAGTTTGCACCTGAGAGGAATGCCATTATCCAGGAGGAGGTAGACAAGCTGCTTAGAGCATGTATGATTAGAGAGGTTAAGTATCCAAGATGGCTAGCCAATGTGGTTGTTGTTCAAAAGAAAAACGGAAAGTGGAGGGTATGTGTCGATTTTACTGATTTAAACAAGGCATGTCCCAAGGATCCTTTCCCATTGCCCCACATTGACTCCATGGTGGATGCTACCGCGGGTCATGAGTTGTTGACTTTTATGGATGCTTCATCTGGATTTCAGCAAATTCAGATGGAACCATCTGATCAAGAGGATACAGCCTTTATGACCCTAACTGGTATCTATTGTTATATTGCTATGCCATTTGGACTAAGAAATGCAGGTGCTACATATCAAAGGCTAGTCAATATGATGTTTAAGGAACAAATCAGACACACTATGGAAGTCTATATAGATGACATGGTGGTTAAGTCCAAGAGAGCTGAGGATCACCTTAGAGACTTGGAGGAAGCATTTGATATCCTTGATAAATTCAATATGAAATTGAATCCTTCAAAGTGTCACTTTGGTGTTAAAGCAGGCAAGTTCCTAGGCTACATGGTAACAAAAAGAGGCATAGAGGCAAGTCCAGAGAAAATTAAGGCGATTGTGAATATCAAATCTCCTGCCAATGCCAAGGATGTGCAAAGGTTGATAGGGAGGATCGCAGCCTTGAACAGGTTCATCTCAAAGTCATCAGAGAAGTGCAAGGAATTCTATGACATCCTGAGAAAGAACAAGAAATTTTAGTGGACTGAAAAACATGAGAATGCTCTCAAAGCCCTTAAGGATTACCTATCTCAGCTCCTGCCTTGATGAAACCAGAAAAAGGGGATATATTATCCTTATATTTGGCAGTCTCTTCTAAAGCAGTAAGTGCGGTCCTTGTTAAGGATCACGAAGGTACACATCATCCTGTATATTATGTAAGTAAAAGTTTGCTTGATGCTAAATCCAGGTATTCACATTTAGAAAAACTTATCCTTGCTTTGATTATGGCATCTACTAAACTACGTCATTATTTTGAAACTCATGCTATCATTGTTAAGACTAACTTTCCAATTAAGAATGTTCTCAGGAAACCTGAAATGTAAGGAAGGATGGCCAAATGGGCAGTGAAGCTTAGTGCTTATGATATAAGATATGAACCAAGAACTGCCATTAAATCCCAAGCCTTGGCTGACTTTGTCGCAGATTTTAGTAGTGAACTACAAAGAGAAGCGGAGTTAGAAGTTCAGCAGCTTGAAGAGACCAAGGATCCTTGGATACTCTTCACAGATGGAGCCTCTAATATCAAGGGAACTGGACTAGGAGTATACTAAAATCGCCACAGGGGGACATAATACCCCACTCAATAGCTTGTGAGTTTCACACTACTAATAATGAGGCTGAATGTGAGCCTTGATAGCTGGTTTGCAAATTCCCAAGCATATGAGGATCAGGTATCTTGAGGTACACGTGGACTCGTTGTTAATTACTAATCACTTTAAAGGATCTTATGCTGTTAAAGGTGAACTACTGATCAAATATCTAGAGATAGTCAAGGAATTGGCACACTCCTTTGCTTCTTTTAGTTTGACACATGTACCCAGAGAAGAAAATGCAGAAGCTGATTGATGCATTGGCCAACCTTGGATCATCCTTGAAGATTCCAGAGGACATTAAAATTCCCATTATCCATATCTTGGCTCATGCTATTGAGGATCACGCAGCTATGGAGATAGGAGAGGATTCTGCAATCATACCTAGTGATGATGCACAATCTCATTCAGGATCATGGATCATTCCAATCATGAGATATATACAACATGGAGAGATCTCTACAGGAGAAAATCCTAGAGCTTTCAAAGTCAAGGTATCTCAATTTACAATATTAAATAACATGTTATATAAACAATCTCTTGCAGGTCCATATCTAAGGTGCATTGAAGATCCTGAAATTCAAGAAGTCCTAAAGGATTTTCATGAAGGAGATTGTGGAAACCACACTGGGGGCAGGGCATTGTTCTCAAGGATCCTTAGGACAGGATACTATTGGCCTACTATGAAGAAGGATGCTGTGGATTATGCCAAGAAATATGATGCTTGACAGAGACATAGCAATATCCTTCATTAGCTAGCAGAGCTCCTGCATCTTATATCCTCTTCTTGGCCATTCATGAGATGGGGAATGGATATAGTTGGCAAACTTCCCAAAGCACCAGGAGGAAAAGTGTTTATGCTTGCCATGACTGATTACTTTTCCAAGTGGATAGAAGCTGAAGCCTTTGCTCAATTCAGAGAAAAAGAAGTTGTTATGGGTGAAATTCTGAGCCCATATCCTGAGAAATATCTTGAATTATATCTTGGTTATATGATGTCTGTTCACATCCGGGATGCTGATTCAGGATATTGGTAACATCCTGAATAGTATCCTCAGGATCACTAACGGATTATGTGCAGGTACGTGGGTTAGAAGCCAGCAATGTTCACAAGGAATCATTTCGCGGAAGACTCAGTCCAAGTCGTTCAAATAAAGACGTTGAAGCCGCATTACTCGGTCTACAACGTTTGCAATGGAATATTCGAAGCATCCCATATTTATAGGAATTTTCGTTTGTAATTTGTTACTATAAATAGGTGGGTATACCAGATCGAATAGATCATCACATCAAACACTCACTACACTCTTACACTCGCTCTCTAGCAATTTTCACTTTTGCACAAAAGCATTGTAACACTTAGCGATCTGGTCAATATCCTGCACTGTATCCTGAAGTTTGAAGCAATAAGAAGAACAAGGCAGCTGCGATTGTCAGCTCCCGAGGTTTTATGCCGGCGATCTAGATTGATCAAGGGCTTTCCTCGTATATCTCGTGTCACCCCTTTACTTTTTGCTCATTGTTTGATCATAGATACAGCTCAATATCCTGAGCCGTATCCTGAATACTGTTTTTCTAAACAACTTAACCAGCATATTTTCAACACACTTTTTAGCACACTACCTCACTTAACTAATTTGATCACTTAATTGCTTCGGTAATTTTTTACCAAAACAATTTGGCGCCCACCGTGGGGCAAGTGGTGCTCTCTTTACTAAAATTTTTTGTGAAATCGCTAATCGGTTTTCTGTTTTCAAAACTTTTTGCCACATTGTTTACAATGGCCTCAAGATCAAACATGAGCTCCTCCACTGTGTCTGCTACAACTTCTGCTACTACTGGTCCGGTGCTTCCACCACCTCCTCCAAGGATGCAATCTTCTTCACAACCTCAGGATATTATCCCTACTCGGAGTATTCAGGGATCTGCTCCGATTTTAGCTTCTAATGATGAAATTCTAACCTTATTTGGAAGTGTGCAGGAACAAATGAGGCAGCAACAGGAAACAAACCAAATGCTGTTGAGGGAAATACAACTCCTGAAGTCCGGCTCGAGCAGATCTGCCGAGGATATCGTCACTCCACTACAACCCAGAACTTTGAACTTCAGTTCGGCTGTGTACACTGAGGATAATAGGGGGAATATTGTGCCCAGCCTTCCTCAGAATCATACTCCTGAAATACCCTCCTCGGTCAGGATGTCAACCATGAGGAGCTCAGGATATGCTTCAGGATATGGGCAGAATCCTCAGATGGGTAATGTGTCAAATAATAATAATACTCATGCTGCTAACAATAGTGGATTTTTGCAGGATACAGGTGTAACATCATCATTTACTAGGGAGCTTCAGAAGTTAAAGGACATGATATCCAGCTTGCCTGGAGTGGTCCAGCCAATCCCGGAAGTGTCCCAAGACAGCCACAGGATATCTCGCTTTGCATATCCTATCTGTGATGCTGAGATTCCAAAGAGATTTCAAACCCCCAACATGAAGCTTTATGATGGAACTACGGATCCTGAAGAGCATATTGCCCAGTATAGGGAAAGGATGGAGATTAACCCTATCCCTCTGGAGCTCAAGGAAGCTTGCTTATGCAAGGGTTTTGGTTCTACCTTAACAGGATCAGCCTTGAAATGGCTCCTAAATGTTCCTCCTCATTCGATTACATCATTTGCTCACCTAGTGAATTTATTTAATAGTCAGTTTTCTTGTAGTAGAAGCTTTGAAAAACCAACAAGTGACCTCTACAGGATAACACAGGGGCCTTAAGAATCCCTAAGGGATTATGTGAACAAGTTCAGCCGGGAATCTTTGGACATTCCGCATCTTGATGTTGCAACAGCTGTGCAGGCTTTCAAGATGGGGCTGCAAAAAGATTCTCAATTTTACCAAGACCTTGTAATGAACCCATGCAGGAACTTGGATGAAGCTCGAAACAGGGCCCTAAGATATATTCGATTGGAGGATAACAGAAAGATGCAAGAGAGGATGAACTCATCCAACACCTATGAGACAACTAACAGGAAGTCAGAATCCTCATTTAAGCCATATCGCCCTAAGCCGTATGGTAGAAATGAAAATAAGAAAGTGAACGCTATCGAAGACAAGGATCCTGAAGAATATCCTGAATTATCTGAATATTGCTTTTCTGTTAACATTCCTGAATTGATGTATGCCATGCAGGGTTTAGGAGACAAGGCTAGGTGGCCTCAAAAGAATCAACAAAAAGCCGATTGGAAAGATAAGTCAAAATGGTGTGCCTTCCACGAAGACTTCGGACATGTAACTGAGGATTGCATTGCTCTAAGGAAAGAAATAAGCTATCTTCTAAGCAAGGGGTATCTGAAAGATCTCTTAGGAAGAAAGAAGAATAAGGGTCAGGATACTGAGAAGGATCCTGAGCGAGCAGCCTCACCTCCCGCGGATGCCAAGATAATCAACTTCATTTCGGGAGGATCCGACATTTGTGGGACTTCGTATTCGGCGGCGAAGAGACATGCAAAAGAAGCTAAGGCCGAAAGAGGAGACAAACCTGTCAGGATGACTACCCTCACAACTAACAAAGTGATCACATTTGATGCTGATGACAGGGATACTGTCCAGGATCCTCATCATGATGCTCTGGTAATAACATTATATGTGGCTAACCATTTTGTACGCAGGATATTGGTTGATAATGGCAGCTCCATCAACATAATCCAACTAGAGACTCTAAAGAGAATGTATATCCGATGGATATCACTTCGAAGTCCACCGTGCTTGTTGGGTTCAGTGGAGAGGCTAGGAACACAGTGGGAGAGATAAAGTTACCAGTATATGTTGAAGGAGTCAACTCGATACAACGTTTCTGTGTGATGGATTCTCTATCATGCTATAACATCATATTGGGAAGACCATGGATTCACGATATGAAGGCTGTGCCGTCAACATATCACCAATGCATCAAGATTCCTACCCCTTGGGGAGTCGTCAAAGTTGATAGTGATCAGCAGGAGGCAAAAGAATGCTACTCATCTTCGATGAAATCCTAGACTAAACCTAGTGCAGCATAGCAATTAAAGATGCGGGCCCAGGATATCGTGGAGGATCCGGAGCAGGATGTGAAGAAAATTATCCTGGATCAGGATAATCCTGATATCTCGGTGCTCGTAGGAACCAATATCCCTCAGGATATTGAAGAGCAGTTAACTAACTTTTTGAAATGCAGGATGTCAACGTTTGCATGGAAGCATGAGGATATGGCAGGTATATCCAAAGACATTATCACTCACAAGCTTGGAATTGACAGATCATTCAAGCCTGTTCAGCAAAAAAGAAGGAAATTTGCTCCTGAGCGGAATACTATTATCCAAGAGGAAGTTGAAAGACTGTTGAAGTCCAGGATGATCAGAGAAGTTAAATTTCCAAGATGGCTAGCAAACGTAGTTGTGGTACAGAAGAAAACGGGAAATGGAGAGTCTATGTAGACTACACAGACCTGAACAAGGCTTGTCCTAAAGACCCATTTCCTCTTCCTCACATTGATGCAATGGTGGATGCTACTGCCGGGCATGAAATATTGACCTTCATGGACGCATCCTCAGGATTCCAGCAGATTCAAATGGAGCCTTCTGACCAGGAGGATACTGCCTTCATGACACCAACAGGTATTTATTGTTATACGGCTATGCCTTTTGGTTTGAAAAATGCAGGTGCAACATACCAGAGATTGGTAAACATGATGTTCAAAGACAAGCTGGGGGACACCATGGAGGTATACATTGACGATATGGTGGTAAAATCAAGGAAAGCTCAGGATCACCTCCAGGATATTAAAGGAGCATTTGATATCCTGGATCAATATAACATGAAGCTAAATCCTGCTAAGTGTCATTTCGGAGTGGGGGCAGGAAAATTTCTAGGATATATGGTGACCAAAAGAGGAATAGAGGCGAGCCCGGAGCAGATTAAAGCCATCTTGGATATTAAATCACCCTCAAATATGAAGGATGTCCAACGATTAACAGGGCGAGTGGCAGCATTAAACAGATTTATTTCAAGATCCTCAGAGAAATGCAAGGAGTTTTATGATATCCTGAAGAAGAACAAGAAATTCGAATGGGGTGAGAAGCATGAAGCAGCCCTACAGGATTTGAAGAAATATCTTTCAACTGCACCTCTACTGATGAAGCTTGAAGATGGTGAACCACTATCCCTATACCTCGCAGTATCAGGGAATGCTGTAAGTGCCGTCCTTGTAAAGGATCATGAAGGTCAGCAGTATCCTGTTTATTATGTTAGTAAAAGTTTGTTAAATGTTGAAACTAGGTATTCTCATTTAGAAAAATTGATACTAGCATTAGTTATGGCATCAACGAAGCTTAGACATTACTTTGAGACACATAGGATTCATGTTAAAACGAATTATCCTATCAAAAATGTGCTTAGGAAACCAGAGATGTCAGGCAGGATGGCCAAGTGGTCAGTGAAGTTGAGTGCTTATGATTTAGTATATGAACCTAGAAATGCCATAAAGTCTCAGGCTTTAGCTGACTTTGTAGCTGATTTCAGTAGTGACATTCAGGATGAGGTAGACCTAGAAGTCCAACAGTTAGGAGAATCCTTAGAATCCTGGACATTATATACTAATGGTGCATCTAATGTAAGAGGAGTAGGATTGGGAATACTACTAAAATCGCCACAGGGGGACATATTACCCCAGGCTATTAGGTGTGAATTCCCTGCTACTAATAATGAGGCAGAGTATGAGGCTTTAATTGCAGGATTAGAGTTGGCTAAGAATATGAGTATCAAGAATTTGCAAGTGTATGTTGATTCCTTGTTAATTACTAACCATTTTAATGGATCCTATGCAGTTAAGGGTGAGAAGTTAATCGAATACCTCGATATTCTCAAAAAATTAGCAGGATATTTCGATGTTTTTACACTTGAACAGGTACCAAGGGAGGATAATGCCGAAGCAGATGCCTTAGCAAATCTGGGATCATCGATCAGGATACTAGAAGGGACCCAAATACCAATATTACATATCTTGTATCCTGCAATGAATCCTCAGGATAAAGAAGTAGCGGGTATTCAGGATCCTGGAGCAGAGTATCCTGAAAATGATCCTAAATCCTGGACGGCTCCAATCATGAGATATCTCAAGGAAGGACACATCCCCGGAGATGAAAATCCTAAGGCATTTAGGATGAAGGTATCACGATTCACTATTATAAATAATGTTTTATACAAAATATCTCTTGCAGGACCGTATTTGAGGTGTTTGGAGGATCCTGAAGCCAAAGAAGTACTTCAGGATATACATGAAGGGGATTGTGGTAACCACACTGGGGGCAGGTCATTGTTCTCCAAAGTATTAAGGACAGGATATTATTGGCCAACGATGAGGAAAGATGCTGCAGAATATGCTCGAAGGTGTGATGCATGTCAAAGGCATAGTAACATACTACATCAACCAGCTGAACCACTATATCCTGTAGCTTCCCCTTGGCCATTCATGAAATGGGGGATGGATATAGTAGGGAAGTTACCAAAAGCTCCGGGAGGAAAAGTCTTTATGCTGGCAATGACGGATTATTTCTCTAAGTGGGTTGAAGCTGAAGCATTTGTTCAAGTTAGAGACCAAAAAGTAGTATCCTTCATAAAGAGGAATATCCTGACCAGGTTTGGGGTACCAGCTGAAATCATTTGTGATAATGGGTCCCAGTTTATAAGCAAGCAGACTACTGACTTTTGCAAGAGTTGGGGAATCAAAATGATCACGTCTACTCCGGTGCATCCTCAAGAGAATCGACAAGCAGAATCCTCAAACAAGATAATTGTCAATAACTTAAAGAAGAGACTTGGAGCCAAAAAAGGAAGATGGGCAGAAGAATTACCCTTTGTTTTGTGGGCTGATAGGACAACGGTAAAGAATGCAACAGGTCAAACCCCATTTTCCTTGGTATTTGGAGCAGAAGCAATGATTCCAACGGAAATGGCGATACCTACTGCAAGATCTATCCTACAGGATCCTGAAGCCTTATGTCAAGATTTGGATACTAGAGATGAAAAAAAGGATGCAGCAAGGCTAAGGATGGCAGCATATCAACAAAGAATATCCAGAGCATATAACAAGAATATAAGGACTAGGAGATTTCGAGTTGGTGATTGGGTGCTAAGAAAGGCTTTTCAAAATACCACTAATCCTGCCGATGGCAAGCTAGCTCCAAAATGGGAAGGACCATATGAAGTTGAGTCAGAAGCAGGGAAAGGAGCATATAGACTCAAGAATATGGAAGGGGATATGCTACCGAGATCCTGTAATGCAATACACTTAAAGCTCTATTTCAAGTAAGAATAGAATTTAATTTCTATCTCAGAATGGTATGTATTCTATCTCTTTTAAATATATTTGTTTATTATCTTGAACCCAATACTGACTTAAGCATCGGAGGGGTGTTAGCCAAGCTAACACCCACCTTAGTTTGCAGTTGTTTTGCAGCATATGTTCCAGGATATAGCTCCAGGATATGCACTTAGGATAACTCGAAAGATTAGAGGATTGGCCCCCTCTCTCACGTTTAAGGGACCCTGATCCCTTCAAAGGTTTAAAGGTATTCACCTTTCTTTCGAATTGGGTTTAAACACCTCGCCTGGAGCGCAAGTTATCTAGGTATAGTTCAAGGTAGCGGGACCAGTTCATGTAAAAGTGGCTGACAATTTCGTTTCTGTTGGCTATATCCTGGATCCTGAAGGTATATGAGGATTGATCACCCTCTCTCACGAAAGGGTATTTTCATACTCTCTAAGGTTTAAAGGTTTTCACCTTTCTAAGATTTGGAGTTTATACACTCTCGCCTGTAGCGCATGAAACTCAGGGTTTATCCCCAGGATATCAGAGTTTATCCCCAGGATATTAAGGGTTTATCCCCAGTATGCTAAGGATTCATTTCAGGATATCAAGGTTTTTGCCTCGGAGTGTTTGGAATTTATTCAAGCCAAAGTGTGAATACATTTGCATTTCTGTGTCATACACAGGGGACATACATTATACTATTCAAAGGTTGGATCCAAGTTTGTAAGTGTGCACTGGGGACATTCCTAAGGTGGAAGATTGGAATTGACTCTCTAAGAGTCTTTGGTATGATCTCTCCTTTTTTTCAAATGATTTAAGTCTTCTAAGTTATATGGCGATATCCTGACCAGAATATCTCTTAGAATACTTGTCAGGATATTTTCAGAATGTGTTCCCATAATATTCCCAAAAATGTTCAAACAAAACAGTTTTCATAAGTAAAATTGGTGCCCTAATAACAACAATAGTAAAGTCAAAAGAGAAGTTATATTATTAACATACCAAAAGATGTGCTCTTAGTTTCACCTCAAAACAAGGCCCATCCACTAAGAGCACTAATAGTTCCTTACCATATTTACCCAACAGTTGAAGGTTTCATCTCAAACCGAGACCCATCCACCCCCAACTGTTGTATTGTTCAAAAAGCATGCAGGAAATGTAAATTGTTCAGGTGCAGAAAAGTAAAGTGCGGAAAAAGTAAATTGTTTAGGGGATTACAGACCAACATTCAAATTTAAAAAGGTGGGCTCCGGCCTTGGCACGTATATCCATCATTGCCCACCTGAATGCCCTCACACAGCGGCATCTTCTCCAACCTTCTCTGCCTTCTCAGCTTCAGCATCCTGAGCAGCATCCTCACCAGCATCCATCCCAGCATCCGCTCCAGCATCCTTCTTATCTCCAGCCTTGTCCACCACCTCTGCTGACTTAGAGGATTCTCCGGCTTCAGTAGGAAGTGGCACACCTTTGCCCCCAAGCTCCTTTAGCTTGGCCACCCAGGATTCAACCGGCCAGGATGGGCATACAAGGCCTGTCTCCTTGGCCTCGTAGGCCATTTTGATGCGAGCTTGCAGCAGGGAGACGATAGCAGAGGCTTTGATTCCTTCCCGAAACGAAACCATGGACTGCTCGTGATCCATTTGGACAGTGGCAAGTTTGAGCTCAGCATCTTGGGTGACCTTCTTCAGCATGCCCTCGTAGTCCCGGGACTTTGCTTCAGCAATGGCACCTTGGTCAGCAACGGTGCTTTCAAGCTGTTTGATCCTGGCTTCATTGAGTGCAGCAGTACCACAGGCATCGTTGTACAGATGGAGTAAATGCTGGAGGCCCTGCACATCAAGTTCAGTTATGAGTTAGAATATATTAACCAGGATATCCTATCAGGATATATGTGCAGGATATGTAGCAGGATATTACCTTGTTGAGGAAGGATGTCATTGGCTATAAGGAGTCAGAAAAGCTGAGTTCATCGTAGGAGAACCCTTCTGGACTTGGAGCACTGATTTCAGGCGCTTTCCTCTTTTTTGCGGTGGAAGCACGAGTCCTTGGATTAGCCTTAGGAGCCGGGAGCGGCTTGGAGCTGGTGGCAGCAGGGGTCTCTTTCTTGACCATGACTGGAGTAGGGTAGCTGTCAAGTTCGTCGAGGTCTAGATAGACTGGAACCTTGCTGGAGTCTGCATACAGGGTGTAAAAATTTCTCCTAAATATTTCAAATAAAAGACATGTATGTATAGGATATTTTGCAGGATCCTTACCAGACATGTTTGCACTAGAAAGAGGACTTGGAGATGGCGGAGACGGGTTGAAACTTCTTTCAGTCTCTGGAAGGAGTCTGATGGCGTCAATTCTTTTCTTTGAATCAGCAAGGGGAGGAGCGATCTTCCTAAAGTCGGCTGTGTACACAACAGAAAAAATAAAGTTGATCAGTTCAGGATATGTAACAGGATAAGAGGCAGGATCATCCTTAAACCCTAAATCCTACCCTTTTTCAACCATTGCACCAGATATTCCGTTCCACCAGGGATTGAGTCTCTTTTTACAAAGAAGAACTTAGATTGCCAATTATCCTCGTTCCTGGTGGCACGAAGTATCAGCGGGTCGCCGGAAGTGGAATAAAACAAAAATCTACATGATCCGTGGCATCTAAGCTTGTAAGCTAGGGGGAGATCATGAACAAAAAGATCAGGGATGTGGTTTTTCTTGATCTGGTCAAGAACGGACAGAACACGCCAAAGCATTGGCATTGTTTGACTAAAGGAGATTTTGGTAATGTTGAAGAATTCCGTGATGAAGTCTGGAAAGGGGAATTGTAACCCTAAAGTGAAGGGAAAGGCACTAAAGCACAATCACTCATTGGAGACCATATCCGACTGGATTTCCCGGTCGAACGGCCGGAACACTGTTCCTTCCGGAAAGATACCGGAGGATTTGAGAGCTGCCAAGTGGGCACAATCAAAAGAGCATATCTCTTTCTCCGGTTCTTGGAGAAGATTCTGCTGGATAAATGTGGGAGTTGAATCACCGGTACTAGATCTCGTCTGTCTCGGCATTTGATCGCTTGAATTTTTGACCGGAGAAGGAGAATGAAGATAAAGATAGAGATTAGAGAGAGAATGTTACCTTTTTCCTTATCGATAGTGATTAAAAAAGAGATGGAGAAGGACAATTGTTATGGGTGAAATTCTGAGCCCATATCCTGAGAAATATCTTGAATTATATCTTGGTTATATGATGTCTGTTCACATCCGGGATGCTGATTCAGGATATTGGTAACATCCTGAATGGTATCCTCAGGATCACTAACGGATTATGTGCAGGTACCTGGGTTAGAAGCCAGCAACGTTCACAAGGAATCATTTCGCGGAAGACTCGGTCCAAGTCGTTCAAATAAAGACGTTGAAGCCGCATTACTCGGTCTACAACATTTGCAATGGAATATTCGGAGCATCCCATATTTATAGGAATTTTCGTTTGTAATTTGTTACTATAAATAGGTGGGTATACCAGATCGAATAGATCATCACATCAACACTCACTACACTCTTACACTCGCTCTCTGGCAATTTTCACTTTCGCACAAAAGCATTGTAACACTTAGCGATCTGGTCAATATCCTGCACTGTATCCTGAAGTTTGAAGCAATAAGAAGAACAAGGCAGCTGCGATTGTCAGCTCCCGAGGTTTTATACCGGCGATCTAGATTGATCAAGGGCTTTCCTCGTATATCTCGTGTCACCCCCTTTACTTTTTGCTCATTGTTTGATCATAGATACAGCTCAATATCCTGAGCCATATCCTGAATACTGTTTTTCTAAACAACTTAACCAGCATATTTTCAACACACTTTTTAGCACACTTCCTCACTTCTAATTTGATCACTTAATTGCTTCGGTAATTTTTGACCAAAACAGAAGTGATTTCCTTTATCAAAAGAAACATTATTACCAGATTTGGTATTCCTTCTGAAATTGTTTGTGATAATGGATCCCAATTTATTGGGAGTAGAACTACTAACTTTTGTAACAGCTGGGGGATTAAGATGATAACATCAACACCAGTCCACCCACAAGCTAATGGTCAAGCAGAATCATCCAACAAGATCATCATCAACAACTTGAAGAAGAAGCTTGGATCCAAGAAAGGAAAATGGGCAGAATAGCTACCTTATGTGCTATGGGCTGATAGGACAACTCCCAAGAATGCTACTAGCCAGACCCCATTTTCTTTAGTGTTTGGAACAGAATCAGTGATCCCTACAGAAATGATGGTTCCTACTGCTAGAACAAGCATCCGTGATCCTGAAGGAAATGCTGAAAACTTGGTTCAAGACTTGGATACCATAGAAGAACTCATGGATTTGGCAAGGATAAGATTGGCCAGTTATCAACAAAGGATGGCTGGAGCTTATAACAAGAATGTTAGGATCATAAAGTTTCAAGTTAGTGATATGGTGTTAAGGAAAGCATTCCAGAATACCACAAATCCTGCTGATGGCAAGTTAGCAGCAAAGTGGGAAGGCCCCTATCTTATTGAAGCTGAGGCAGGAAAGGGTGCATATCGATTATTAACAATGGAAGGTGATTTGCTACCAAGAGCTTGGAATGCTGTCCATTTGAAGAGATATTTCTTGTAAGAAGGATTTAGGATCCTTGGCTGTCTACATATCCGATATCCATTAAGGATCCTCAGAGGATAGGTGATCCTCATTCTGGTAATGATCTGTTCTTAATTTATCAAATCTTTTTAATTCATTTTACCACGAGGAGAAGGATCTTGGATCCTTTATCCTTTTTTCACTAAGTTCTGAGTTTTGAAGAAGATTGATGTATCCTTGACAAAGGATCAAGTATCCACAGAAGTCTCCTAAGTTTTATGGGCTTGTCCCCAGTCTTTTGGGTTTATCCCCAGTTTTTTGGGTTTATCCCCAGTTTATTGGGCTTGTCCCAAGTTTAAGGTATCCACTACCTTCGCCAGTAGCGCACGATGATCCTGGTGCAGTTCAAGGCGATGGGACCAGTACCCGCTTTAGAGGCTAATAATTTCATTGTACTGGCTGTATCCAGGATCCTACGTATAATGGTAGACGTACCATACATCCGTTCCTAAGGTTTCTAACATTTTCACGTTAGCTAAGGTTTTGGCATTTTCATGTCACTAAGTTTGGATAGTCGCCAGTAAGGGCCATACTCCAGTTTTTTGGGCTTGTCCCTAGTTTATTGGGCTTGTCCCTAGATTGTTGGGCTTGTCCCCAGTTGCTAACTCTTCTTTTATATTGGCTTAGTCCCAAGTTATGTTCTGTTTCAGGTTTCCAAAGCTAAATAGTTAAGGATCCTGGATCCTAACCTTTTACTAAGGTTTGTCTTTTGGTTATCTTGATTGTAAAGATTTAGGATCCTAACTTGGATTCTCAGGTATGATCCTTATCTACCTTCACTTTATTTTTGATTTATTTAAGTCACCCTTATTCTTTGACAACAGGATATATGATCCTAAAATTATGCCACTTTTTGAACTTTTCGATTATAGGATATTTGATCCTTGATCATATCCAAAACTTTTTGACATAATCTAATATACTTTTGTTCTTAACTTGTAAATTCAAAGAAGTTGTATCATAACAGTTGAAAGGTAAATATACACAGAATTAACAACACAAGATAAGCCAAAAGATTAAACTTTTATTTATTTAGCAAAAGATTAACCCTTTAAAGGTTGTCAAAATTACCTACCCCAAGCATCTACCAGCAATACGTGGCCCGTCCGCTGGGGTAGGTAAAGGGTGTCCATGATAATAAGTTCTAAGTAATGTAGGAATAGAAAGACGGCAGGATAACAATGGCTTCATCCCCCAAACAGAGGATCCCTCCACCAATTGTCATCTTACCTATTGTTCGAAGGATCAGTGATCCTTAAACCTAAACTATTGTTCAAGTACATAACATTGTTTTAAAACACCAACAACCCAAAAAAAACATGAAACCATAAAAAATGGGCTCAGGCCACGTCTAGAAATTTCCATCATCGCCCATTTGTGCAGCTTAAACCTTCACTGCATCATCCCCACCAGCTGCTCCTTCTACCTAATCCTTTAGCCCACTGCCACCAGCCTCGATTGCCAGAGTCTCCTCGGCCTCTTCCTCATCGTCCAGCTCCGCAAGCTTCTTCTTCCAGGCCTCTTGGTCCCAGGCAGTCCTGTCAAAGTTAGGATCCTCAACCTCCTTTGCCATTTGAAGCTTGATCTTGAGCATAGAGATTGTGGTAGAAAGCTTGGCACCTTCCATCACTTCCACCTTCTCCTGATCAGCTGTAATTTGGGCCAGGACCAACTCTCTCTTCACCAGGTTGACATCATTCTCGAGGGAGGCAATTTTTTGGTCCTTTGCCAGGAACATCTTCTGGAATTCCAAGTGCTTTTGGTCAGCCTCCTCAGCATATGAATCCATGATCATCTGGATCTCAGCAAATTTCTATAAAAGAGAAACACATGTCAGGATCCGTTATCCTCACTATGGGAAGATCAGACATAAGGATCAAGTATCCTTACCTCAGAGACGTATTTTTCAAACTGGTGTTGGATGAGAGGCAGGCCTTCAAGAGCTTCAGCAGCTTTCCTTTTTTAAAAGGGGATAACAAGCTTGATAGTTAGAACAATTAGCAACACACACATTCTCGAAAACTCTCTACAAATTATTGGCGATTACACACATTTTGCACACTAGTGATCCTTGTAACAAGCTTGTTGTCATCCCGATTTGTAACTTTTACTTGTTTAATATAGTTGGTGATCGGTGGTTTCCATCACCCGAGGTTTTTTATGCCGGAGATCATATCTTGATCAAGGGCTTTTTCCTCGTATAAATCCTTGTGTCACACATTCATTTCATTCATAGTTTGTTCATACATTTGTCCATTAATTCAAGCATCACACCTCACAAAATCAGATTTGGTTGTATTATCCTTGTGTGATTTTTGACCAAAACAATCATCGTCTGCGAAGATAATCATTCCCACAAGTAAGTGCCTATAATTTCATGTTCATAATTATGTAAGGCTTGAATAAACATGATTAGGGTTCTATGATTTTAACCCATGTTTAATGATATAATCAACAAGTTGATAATTTTAGCATGAAGCGGTGCTTTCGATGATTAAAAAGTGTTATGGATTCATAATTCATTGGGGGTGGCGGTGTTTATTAATTCAAGGGTATTATTTAAGGGGTGTGTATATTAGGACATGTTGGTTTTGAGTGATGGTTGACATAACATGTGTTTATTAATTCAAGAGTATTATTTAAGGGGTGTGATGTGAATAGACACAACTATTAATTTAGGCAAAGGTACACCATGTTACTTTTTGTAGGATTATATAATTTATTCTTTATTGTTATTCTGTATGTTATGTGATGATCGGGTTTTAGTTTATTTATAATATAATATCGGGCTGAGTTTGTGATTTTGTTTTGGAGTTGATGTTATGAACTATCTTTATTTTGGATATGCAACATGTGTATCAGATCATCTTAGCCTAAGCCACCTGCATTCGACGAAAGGGGCAGATCTAGGCCACTTTTGTGGGTTTCTAGAAACCCATTCGGTTTGAAAAAAATGGAAAAATTAGTGAGAACCTTGTATGATTTGGAAAAAAAATAGTGAGAATTAGTGAGAATCTACTAAAAGGAACTCAACGAAAAAAATTCTTAAATCTGCCATTGTTCGACGAAGCATAAACGATTAAAACAAAGATTCAGATAAGTGTGTGTCTAGCATAACATGGTGCTAAAGGTGACGTGATTGTGGGTCTAACTTGACACGCGCCTTAACATCAACCAAACTTGAAAACCAAACTTGAAAAACTTGTTAGAGATTTAACCGAATTTATTTTATATTGTATATTAATACTTGAAATTGAATATACGTTTTCAACAAATAAATTAACCAATGTATATAAAATGGTCACATTTTGATTTTAAAATGTTATGTTAGTTTCTTCCCTTTGATTTTAAAATGTTATGTTAATTTCTTCCCAGTTATATATTTTGGCACAAATAACTCAAAATCAATTTAGTTTGGGGCGTACAACATCTATTAATAAAATAAAGAGTTAATTACTGTTTTTGTCTCTGTGGTTGTCAAAAATCACTATTTCAGTCCATTAGTTTAAAAATTGCGATTTCACTTTCGTAACCATTTCAGTCACTGTGGATTCACTTACGTAACCAATTCAATCCATTATTCTGTTAAGCACAGGGACTGAAATGGTTATGAGGTGGACTGAAATGGTTACGAAAGTGAAACCACAGGGACTGAAATCGTAATTTTTAAACTAATGGAGTGAAATAGTGATTTTAAACAAACCACAGGGACGAAAACAATAATTAACTCTAAAATAAAATAAAAATACATGAGTTAAACTGGTTGACTGCTTTGCTACAGCCAGGGCCGGCTCTAGGCCAGGCAAACCCGTGCCGACGCCCGAGGCCCAAAATTTCAAAGGCCCGAAAAGTCTTTATAAGTTTGTATATATTTATTAAATTATATATTTAGTATATTTATCCGTTTATTATGCAAAAAAAGTATTAGTGTTGTAGTGGCAAAAACCATCTCAAAGTAATGTAAAGGTCTTAAGTTCGAGTCTTTGGTCCATCACTAAGTTTTTATGTTTTATGAGTCATGTCAATAAGTTATTACAAAAAAAATACAATACATTCAAATCACGTTAAAAAGAACCAACCCCGCAACACGGGAAATCAATTCTAGTATGTGAAAAGGTTTGTGAGTCTTAACTTGAAATTGATCTGAACCAATTATACTAAACTCAAACCAAAATCTTGTGTGTGTCACCCTAGATTGAGTCAGCTGCCAATTTATTGGGCTAGATGTTTAGGTTTAGTCATGTTGGGTTCACACATGTTAAGCCTATTGGGTTTGTTAATGTAATCTCTCTCTTAAGACTTGTTGATGCAACAAATACTAGACCGATGGTAGTAGCAGCAAGGCTGGTTAGGCAAAAGGGGTTGGAGGGTTTAGTTTTGCCTAACGCAGGTCGTGGGGTCCCCCACGTTTGCAAGACGTGGAGAGAGGTTCACTAGTTGGATTTTGTTGTTTGCTCGAGATCCTCCACTGAAATGTGTTCAGCTTCGGATGTGGGAGCAATGGGAATGTGTGTGTTGAATGTGAAGAAAAGTGACTTGCATGGAACAAGCACTCAAGAGCAAAGATCAGAGATCCCAATGGAATCAGGGCTGATCGGAATGTCTCTAGCACTAAATGAAGTGTCATATATATATATAGAGAAGGTCATCACTCAAAGAGGAAACCATTGACTAGTGAAACATGCTTGCAGTGGGGGACTTACCCTTTTGGGGGTTGAAGTGTTTTGACCTGCGGGTAAAAGACTACACTCTGTGCATTCGTCTTACTTTTGCGGCTAGGAGAGTTGTTGAAGTAATCAGAGACATGACTGATTACTGTACACGTGCTGCTTTATCCTAGCTCCCGGGTTTTTAACCTTTGAACCTTTTAAGCGTTCATGTGTTTAAGTCATTTTATTTTGGTCTTGGGCTACCCCCGTCATCAGCCCCCCAAGTCAGAGGTTTTTGGGAAATAAGCTCAAAGACTTCTGACTTTTACATATTTATTTGTATTGCTTAAAGGCTACAAGGCTTGAAGGCTTGAAAGGTTCGTTACAGTTGAGTTTTTGAAATTTGAATTTTGACAAGACAGTTGATGTGATTGACGACGGTTTCTGCAGAGGGCAGATTAATTAACTGTGGTGTAATCATAACCTCTATTGGTTTTTATTTTTCATTTATTGTTCAAGATAACCAACAATCTTTCTTCATTTTCTCTCAAGTTTCCTTCCATATTTCCTTTTCCGTTTTCCAGGTTAGTTCCGATTTCTCTGTCTGTTTTACTTGTTCTTTATTTTGATCATGGGTGCACGGAAAGATCTTTCTGTTAGTTTTTCACGCCTCACCCAAGAGGAAGTGGAGAATTTTTGTATGGATTGGGGCATTAGTGTTAAGTTCAATCCGGTTGCACCGGGTTGTGATAAATCCGTCGATCAATGTCCCCCTGGTTCGATTGCTTTGTACTGTCGGCACTTTGAATTTTCCAATCTTCGTCATCCTTTCTCACTTTTTGTGTTGAACGTTTTGGAGTACTATAGTGTTTCCTTTGGTCAAATTCATCCGAAGGGTATAGCTAGGGTTTTACACTTCGAGGTTTTATGCCGGGCTTGTGGTTATGACCCTTCGTTATTGTTATTCTGTCAGTTTTTTCATTTGGCAAAAAACGGTGATTGGTTCACCTTTGAGACATCCAGGGTTGACACTTGCCTAATCTCTTCCATGGTTACCACACTTGGTACTTGGAAGGACCGATTTTTCTGGATTTCTGAGTCCATTGTTCCCTTCAAAATGGTGTGGAGGCACCCGGATGCCGTTCTCAATGAATCGGAACCTTCCGAGTCTGATTTGAATGAAGTTTTTCTTAAAGCCATCCGAGAGTGCCCTTCAAGGGTTCGTCCTTTTCCTGAACATTTGCTAGTTCTGTTAGGTGTTAGCAAACTGTGGGATAGGGCTAATCGGGATCCGATTCTTATGAGGAATGGCCAGGGTATACTTTTTCTTTGTTTTGCCTTTTTGGGGTATTTTTATTTGGTGACTTATTTGTTTTGTAAAATATTTTGCAGTCATGTCTGCTTTGGACTTTACCAAGAGTTGTGATACATCTGATGTTTCTTTTACGGATGCTCAAGCCGCTGAAGGGGATGATGCTGTTGCTAGGGGTGTAGAACAGAGGTTTGAAGATGCTGGCTATGTTAGTGTTTCTAACGTCAAGGGTTTTACTAAGCCTGCTGCTCCCAAGGCTTCAACCCGTCGTTCTACTCGTCGCTTGTTAAGGAGTGCACCTCAATCTACCTCTTCTGATCCTGTTGAATTAAGTGATGATATTGAGGCTTCTGAGGGTCAAGATGTTGATGTTGAAAAGGAGAAGAAGTTGGTTGTTCATGGTAAGAAGAAGGCTTCAGCCAAGAAGGTTGTGACCACTCATGTTCAGGGTTCATCAAGCAGAGACGTTGAAGGGTTTAACGAAGATGAGTTTTATGTTCCTAATTGGACTGTGAAGGTTGGTGATAGTTTCAAAGATCCGAATGTTTGTGCTAATGTGTTAGCTCACTTTGCTCCTCCTGGCGTTCGTGGTGCCATATCTGAAATGGAAAGTGACCACTTTATATCGAGGTTGATGTTGAGTTCCTGTAACCTTTCTGCTTTGGTTGCCGAGGGTGTTACCCGTTTTCAGAAGGGAATGCAGAAGGAAATTGATGGTTTTTCGAAGAAGGAGGAGGCTTGGGTCAAGAAGGTGGGTGAATTGACAAGGAGGCACGAGATTGAGATAAATGATCTCAAGAAGAGTTTTGAAGCTGACCGGTTGAAGTTAAAAGCTGATAGGGAGGCCTTGGCTGTTCAACAGAAGGCCTTCGATGAAGAGAAAGATGGTTTGAAGGCTTCAGTTGTTCAAGCCACTGGTGATAACCAGTGGCTCATTGAGCAAGGCTTCCACCAGGTTGTTACCTACCTCCTTCATTCCAATGAGTTCAATTCTGCCCTTGGAGAGGTTTATACAAAGCTGCTGAATTTTGGGAAGCATCAAGGTCTTATTGCTGGTTTCAAACTTCATGAGTCTGGCCAGGCCTTGGAGTAATCTCCCCTTTTCCGTCCTGATGCTTCCGAAGTGTTCAAGGCATCTGTCCAGCAGATGGAGAGGTTGACTTACCCATATGTAAGTCAGGTTGCTAATTGCTTTGGTAAACCTCTTTCTGTCTTACAGGAACTTAAGCCGGCTGGCCTTAATGAAAATTTTGTGCTGAGGTGTTTGATTCCCTATCCAAGAAACGTTCTCGTTCAGGAGATAGTGATGAAACTTTTGCAGATTATGCCTGTTGATGCAACAAATAAGAGACCAAGGATAGTAGCTATGCTGGTTAGGCAAAAGGGTTGAAGGGTTCAACTTTGCCCAACGCAGGTCGTGGGGTCCCCCCACGTTTGCAAGACGTGGAAGGAGGTTCACTAGTTTACTTTTGTTATTTGCTAAGGATCCTTCTCTGAATTATGTTCAGATTCGGATGAAGGAGCAAATAGAATGTGTGTGTTGGATGTGAAAGAGAGAGTGACTTGCATGAGGCAAGTACTCGAAATGAATGACCAGAGATTGCGAGAATCAGGGCTGGCCAGGAATGTTTTCTGAAGTAAATGAAGTGTCAATTTATAGGAGAAGACATCTCCCAAAGAAGAATGCATTTGACTAGTGACCTTGCTTGCAGTGAGGGGCTTGCCCTTTCGGGGGTTAAAGCCTTTTGACCCCTGGATAATAGCGTGTGCTCTGCAGACCTGCGTTGCTTTTGCGGCTGGCGAGTTGGTGGAGCTGTCCGAAGATGTGACTTGTTTACTATTCCCGTATTGCTTTACTTCATCTCCTCAGCTTTTCAACCGTTGAACCATTTAACCCTTTGAGCATTTACATATTTAGTCATTTTATTTAGTCTTTGGCTACCCCCGTCATCAGCCCCCCAAGTCAGAGGTTTTTGGGGAATGAGCTCAAAGACTTCTGACTTTTATACGTGTATTTTATTGCCTAAAGGTTTCAAGGGTTCGATGCTTGAAGGCTTGAAGGGTTGTGAGCAGTTAATATTTGAATTTTAAATAACTGACAATTGATTTGATTGATGTATGGCAGTTTAATAGGGTGGCGGTTACTGTTTGCCATTATTACCCCTATTGTAGGTTATTTTATATTTGCATATCTCATTTATTATCACATTTTATTTTGAAGAACATCATTTTGCTCCTTTTTTCTCTCCGGTATCCCCCTTTTTTCAAAATCAGGTCAGTTCCGATTTTCTTACTTTCTCTTTAATTGTTCATTGTGATGGGTGCTCGTAAGGATATGGCAAAATCCTTCTCTCGACTGACCCAAGAGGAAGTCGATTTATTTTGTGTGGAATGGGGAATAGGGACAAAGTATAAACCGGTTGCACCGGCTTGCGATAAATCTATCAATGCCTATCCTTCTGGTATGATTGCCTTGTATTGTCGTCATTTTGAGTTTTCAAATCTTCGTTATCCGTTTTCAAACTTTGTCTTGAATGTTTTAGAATATTATCGGGTGTCTTTTGGTCAAGTTCATCCCCTTGGCATGGCTAGGGTTTTACATTTTGAGATTCTGTGTCGGGCTTGTGGGTATGATCCCACTCTTTTAGCATTCCGTCGCTTTTTCCGGCTTGCTAAGAATGGTGATTGGTTCACCTTTGAAACCAGTCAAGTTGACACTTGTTTGATTTCGTCCATGGTTTCTACACTTGGAGTTTGGAAAGATCGGTTTTTCTGGGTGTAGGAGGAAATTGTTCCTTTCAAACTTGTTTGGAGACACCCGGATGCTGTTTTGAACGAGCCGGAGCCCTCTGATTCCGAGATAAACACTCGTTTTTTAGAAATTCTTAGGGAGTGCCCTTCTAGGCTTCGTCCCTTCCCTGAGCATTTGTTGGTGTTGTTGGGTATAAGTAAAGTGTGGGAAAAGGCTAACTGGGATCCGGTGCTTATTAGAGATGGGAAGGGTATGCATTTATTCTTTTCTTGCTTTTTTGTTCCTTTCTCTTTGTTTGCTCATGTGCTTTTATATTTGTGTTGTAGCTATGTCTGCTCTCGATTTTATCAAAAGCGATGATACCTATGACGTTGTTTTTGATGATGTTGCTGCTACCCCTGACGAGAATGCGGTTGTCAAGGGTTCTGATCACAGGTTTGAGGGTTCTGGTTATGTAAATGTTCCGAATGTTAAAGGCTTCACCAAGGTTACTATTTCCAAAGGTTCTACTCGTCGTTCCCAACGTCATCTGAAAAGTGTTGACCAACCGTCTGGTTCAGAGCCTATTGATGTTAGTGATGATATTGAGGCGTCAGGGGATCAAGTTGTGGATGTTGGTAAGGGCAAGGAAAAGGATTTGATTGTTTCAAGCAAGAAGAAGAAATTGGTTAAGAAGGGTGCCATTCCTGCTATTCAAGGCTCGTCAGCCAAAAGTGTTGAAAGCTTCGAGGGTTCAGAGGACATTTATGTGCCTAATTGGGGGGTTAAGGTTGGTGACAATTTTAAGGACCCAGCTGTTTGTGCTGAAGCTTTGGCTCATTTTGCTCCTCCCGGTGTTCGAAGTGCCATATCTGAGATGGAGGCTGATCATCTTATTTCTAGGATGATGCTCAGTTCCTGCAACCTTTCTGCCTTTTTGGCTGAAGGTGTCACTCGCTTTGCTAAAGGGATGCGGGAGTATGAGGAAGCCTCCAAGAAGAAGGAGAAAATGAAAGCTTCAATTGCTGCCATGAAGAAAGAAATCGAGATCTTTTCTGAGAAGGAATTGGCTTGGACCAAGAAAGAGGAGGAGTTAACGAAGAGGCACCAAATTGAGATGGGTGATCTCAAAAAGAGCTTTGAAGCTAGCCTATTGAAGCTGAAAGCTGACCGGGAGGCCTTGGCTGTGCAACAGAAAGCTTTTGATAAGGAGAAGGATGGTTTGAAGACTTTGGTTGCCCAAGCTACCGGAGATAACCAATGGCTCATTGAGCAGGGTTTTCACAGGTGGTTACCTATCTCTTGCATTCTAAAGAGTTTAACTCCGCTCTTGGTGATGTCTACACTAAACTGCTTAATCTGGGAAAACACCAAGGTCTTGTTGCGGGTTACAAGCTTCACGAGTCTGGTTATCCCTTAGAGAAATCTCCCCTGTACCGTCACGAGGCTTCGGATGTTTTTAAGAGTTCCGTTGAGCAAATGGAGAGGTTGTCATACCCGTATGTGAGTCAGGTTGCTTCTTGTTATGGTAAGCCTCTCTCCGTTTTGCAGGAACTGAAGCCGGATGGTTTGAATGAAAAGTTATGTGCTGAAATGCTTAGCTCCCTTTCAAGGAAACGTTCCTACTCGGGAGATAGTGAAGATACTTTTCCTGGGGAATCCGATGCTCCGAAGGATGTCAGCCTGGAGGTTTCAGCTGTTGAGGATCTGGGTCCAAAAGCTAAAAAGGCTAAGAAGACTAAGAAGGCCAAAGGTAGCAGTTCTGGGGATTCTAAGCCTTCTACTGATGCATGAATTCGTAGCTTTCTTAGCACTCTTAAAACAATTTATGGTGTGTAACCTTTAAACAATGTTAGGTTTTCAGGAACCCTTAAGGTTCCTATTGGTTGTGTTTAAGGCCTTTATGGCCGTTTGAACAATAGTTAAACTTGCAAGTCACTAGGACTTGCCTTAACTTGTGTTTGGAAGTCTTTTTGGGGCTTTCTTTGATATGGTATAATGTTTAGCTATTTTCTTTGTGTTATGTTTTTATACTTGTGCCTGTTTCGCTAAGGTAGTTTGTTTGGCTTTAACCTTTCAAGCCTTTTGGCTGTCTGTTGGTAGGTTGAAGCCTTTGAGGTATCGAGTTGTTACCCAGGTGGCTTGAAGCCTTGAAGGCTTCTTAGCTTTGTGATCTGACTTGGTTTGTAGCTTTATGATTTCTTGTCTGAGTTGTATTGTTCTTTTATATTTTCTTTGTCTTCATGTAACTTTGTCTTTGTCGAGTTTGTGCTTCCCTTATGTTTTTTATACCTTAAAGGGTTCAGTGCTGCAGACACTTAGCCTTGGTATTTTTAACAAGAAGACATAGCACCTATCCTTTTTATCATTTCTTTGTTTGTCACTTGACTTTATAAGTCTGTTTGCGGATTATATTTCTAAGGCTTAGGGAACATTTGGTGTGGGCTGTTCAAACCCGTCTATGAGACCATTTTGTTTTTTCTTAACAAGCCTCATGGAGTTGTATTGATTTAGGAACTCACCCCTTATATAGGCTCATTCAACCCTTGAACCTATTGAGCGATGTGGCCTGGGAGCTCATCCCCTTACATGGCCCTTGCCATGGAGTTTTTTGCTAGGTTCTCAACCTGATCTTAGGATAGAAAGACAAGTTTGATAAAACAACTTCATTCATTCAAGCAATACTTGCTTTTTACAAAAGGTATTCATAGTGTTGTTCGAAATACAATTTGATACAAACCAAACTTTCCTGTCTAAACATGGAACCTTTTTAGGGTTTTGCCATTCCAATGCCTTGGAAGCCTTTTGCCTTCTGAATCCGCTAGCTTGTATGATCCGCCCTTGTGTGCTTCAAGGATGGTGTATGGGCCTTCCCATTTCGGGCCGAGCTTTCCTTGATTTTCTTTTTTGCTATCTTCATTGTTTCTGAGGACCAGGTCTCCTGGCTTGAAACGTTCGTTCTTGACTTTCTTGTTGTAATAGGCTTCCATTTGCTGCTTGTATTTGGCTTCTTGGATTGTAGCTTGATCTCGTGCTTCCTCTAGGAGTTGTAAATTCAACATGGTCTCTTTTTGGTTTGTTTCGGGATCCATGTTGACAATTCGCTGGGTTACAACTCCTATCACAGCGGGGATCACGGCCTCGGACCCAAATACCAAGCTATAGGGTGTTTTCTTATGGCTTGTTTTTTCGGTCGTTCTAATTGCCCATAGGACACTAGGCAATTCTTCAAGCCAGTTGCTTTCGTATCTTCCCAATCTTGTCTTGATACCTTCCACTATGCTTCTATTTGTCCTTTCAACCTGATCGTTTGATTGCGGATAAGCCACTGAGCTAAAAACCTGGTTGATTTTGTATTCCTTGCACCAAATGCTGAAAGGCTTCTCAGCAAATTGCCTTCCGTTATCAGTGACAAGTACTCCCGGCAATCCATAACGGCAAATGATATTTTCCTAAACAAAGTCAATGACCTGCTTTCCCGTGATCTTAGCAAGTGGTTTGACCTCGGGCCATTTGGTGAAATAATCTATTGCCACCAGCAAGAATTTTACTCCTCCCTTGCTTGGGGGAAATGGACCAACAATGTCCATTCCCCATTTATGGAATGGCCATGCCGAGGTTATCGGGACCAAGTCATGCTTGGGACTCTTTGGGATTGGTGCATGAATCTGGCAGGCATCACATTTCCTTAACTGTTCAGCTGTATCACGATGCATTGAGGGCCAAAAATACCCAAGGTTCATGAGCTTTGCAACCACCGACCTAGCTCCAAAGTGAGCTCCGCATATGCCTTCGTGAATTTCTTTGATCAAATACTTACTTTGCTCAGGACCGACACATCTTAGCAAGGGAGCAAGGTAAACCTTTTTGTAAAGGGTTTCTCCTTATAGTACGTATTGCCTTGCCTTGATCTCAACCCTTTTAGCTTCTACTTGATCATTGGGCAATTCACCATTTTTAAGGAACTTTTTGATGGGAGTCATCCAGTTTGGATCTTCTTCGGTAACTACATCTTGAACTTCCAATTCATCGATTGATGGAGCCTTCAACACTTCTACTAGCACCTTCTTGGTAAGGTGGGCGAAAGTGAGAGATGCAAGCTTACTTAGGGCATCAGCCTTTTTGTTTTGAGATCTGGGGATCTATTTGATGTTGCATGCTTGGAAGGTGCTCATCAGTTCCTTGGATTTTTCTCTGTATTTTTTCATGTTGGGTTCTTTAGCTATGTAGCTATCATTCACTTGGCTTGAGCCCAGCAACGAATCTGTGAACAGTTCAAGCTTTTCAACCTTCATTTCTTTAGCCAGCCTTAGGCCAGCTATTAGTGCCTCATATTCAGCCTCGTTATTGGTGGTCTAAAAATCAAAACGGAGAGCATACGTGAATTCCAACCCTTCTGGGTTGATCAAAATTAGCCCTGCCCCTGACCTTTCAACACTTGAAGCCCCATCGGTAAAAAGCTTCCAGGCTTCAGGGTTGGAGGGTTCAGTGGTGGTAGTGTTTACTTTAGTTATTGCTTGGTTCGGGATTTCCACGATGAAATCGGCCAAGACTTGGGCTTTGATAGCTTTTCGTGGGACGTAGGTGATGTTATGTTCACCTAGTTCCACTGCCCATTTGGCCAGTCTTCCCGAATTTTCTAGTTTTTCAAGCACATTCTTAATGGGTTGGTCAGTAACCACTTGTATAGGATGCGCTTGGAAATACCTTCGAAGCCTTCTAGCTGTTTGAACTAGGGCTAAGGCAAGCTTTTCAAGGGGGGGGGGGTATTTGGTTTCAGCCAATTTTAGAGTTTTACTGAAGAAATAGACGGGTACCTGAGCTTTGTCCCGTTCGATGATGAGGACTGCACTTATGGCCTCTTCAGCAATTGATAAATAGACCGAAATTGGTTCCCCCGTTTTAGGAGCTGCGATGTCTGGTAGGGAAGCAAGATGTTGTTTCATCTGGTTGAAGGCTTCCTCAGCCTCGTCGGTCCATTTGAAGTTCTTCATATCAGAGCAATTCTTGAGCATTTTGTAGAAGGGTAGAGACCTTTCAGCCAGCTTGGAGGTAAAGCGCTTCAAGGCTGCAAGCTTCCCGTTTAGACTTTCGACTTCTTTCCTGGTTTTTGGTGGTTTGGTTTCGAGGACGGCTTTCACTTTGTTTGGGTTGGCTTTGATGCTTTGTTTCCCAACAATGTGACCCAATAACTTTCCTTCTTCGAATCCAAATGAGCATTTTTTCCGGATTAAGCTTCATGTTAACCTTTCTGAGATTCTTGAAAGTTTCTTGAATGTCGTCGAGCATTTGATACTCCGTCTTGCTTTTGATCACCAAGTCATCGACATATGCCTCCATGTTTTTACCAATTTGGCTTGCAAAGGATTTTTCAACGAGTCGTTGGTAGGTTGCACCGGCATTTTTGAGGCCAAAAGGCATCGTTTGATAACAAAAGATCCCTTTGTCCGTGTGAAAGGCTGTTTTTTCCTCATCCTCTTCCTTCATGAGTATTTGGTGGTAGCCTTTGTATGCATCAAGAAAGCATTTGAACGAGTAACCGGTGAGGGAGTCAACCTTGAGATCAATTTCCGGTAGTGGATAGCAATCCTTAGGACAAGCCTTGTTAAGATCCTTGAAATCTATGCACATCCTCCAAGAGTTGTCGGGTTTCTTGACCATGACCGGGTTTGCAACCCATGATTGGTACTTGACTTCTCGGAGAATGCCGGCTGACACAAGCTTTTCAACCTCTTAGCAGGCTGCCTGACTTCTCTCCAGTGCTAGGCTTCTTTTCTTTTGGACCACAGGCTTGACATCCGGTGGTATTCTTAACTCATGCTCAGCAGTATTCCGAGGGATCCCTGTCATATCTTCTGGACACCAAGCGAAGACATCGCTGTAATGTGTTAGTAGTTTTTCGAGATATGAAAGGGTCTTTTGAGAAAGGTTTGGATTGACCCTTATCCTTTGTTCAGGGTACTTAGGGTTTATGACCAACCTTTGCGTGTCTTCTTCACTGTTTGAGCTTTCACCCTCAACCAGGTAAGCTTCTTGAGAGGGTTGAAGGGTTGCTATGCCCCTCTCGGTAGGGAATTTGACTGTGCCATGGCCAACAGACACGGCCATGTAGAATGCACACTGCCCTGGTCTTCCAATGATCACATCATAGATTGAGGGGATGTTGATAACCACAAATGTGAGTGGTTGGACTCTCTCTTTCAAACCTTCGCTGAAACGAACATTAAGTGTCAGTTGTCCTAAAGGCTTGAGGGGTATATCGGCGATACCTTTTATAGAGGTTCCAGAGGGTTGAAGCCTTGAACGTTCTTCATTACTCAAGCGGTTGAAGAATTTCTCGAACATGATTTCAGTGGCAGCCCCAGTGTCTATGTATGCCCTACATGTTTGCAACGTTCCCACGGTAGCTTCTACCACAAGAGGGCTAGAGAGAGGATCTTTCTCCGTTGGGGGGAAGCAGACACACTGAAGCTCCCAAGCTTCCAACCGCTGTCTTTTATGAGGAACCCTTCCATCAAAATCCACCATATTGACTTCCTTGCCTTTTCCTTCAGCCATTTTGTCCCGGACTCCCTTTACCAGATGAGCGAGTTCTCCGGACTTAACAGCTTCTTCAATTCTTTTCTTGAGTTGGAAGCAATCATTGGTGTGATGACCTTTTTCTTCATGAAACTCACAGTATTGTGTGGAGTTCTCATTTTTTCTGCTTTTGGGAAGAGGCCTAGGAGGCCGAAAGTTTTGCTTGACTTCTTCCGTTGCGAGGATTTCTTGAGGGGTCTTCGTGAGGGGTGTGAAACTTATGCCTTTCTCCCTGCTTGAAGGGTTCCGGCCTTCAGACCTTCGAGGGTCTAAACCCCTTGACCGCCTATCATAGGAGTTGAAGTTTCCCCTTTTTCTAGCTGGACTATTGCTTCGCCAGCCGGATCCCCTTTTCCTTTGTTCTTTAATGTCTACCGCCTCCTCTCCCCGGATGTGGGCTTCAGCCCTTTCGAGAGCTTCTTCCAAGGTCTTGGGCAGGGACTTGTTGAAATCTCTTGTGAGATATTTAGAGGTGATGACATTCATGAAACCAGCCACTCTCATTTTCTCATCTGCCCCTACATAAGTCAAACCTTCCTTCTTGTATCGTTCAATGAACGCACGAAGACTTTCGTCATCATGTTGTTTTATCTGGAAGATTACTGTTGCGTCTTTAACATATCGCCTTTGTTGGGAGAAATTGGCCAGAAAACCCTTGCTGAGGTCGTCAAAGCTTCGAACGCTTCGAGCAGGTAAGTCGTTGAACCAGATCCTAGCTGATCCAACAAGGGTTGCATGAACATTAGGCAACATTCAGCGTTTGACCATTTCTCTATCCTTGCTGCACCGGTGAAGATCTGAAGATGGTCCTCAGGATCTTCAGTCCCATCATACGTCCTGATGTGGGATGGCATCTTGATCTTTGTTTGGAAATCATAATCAGCTATTTGCTGTGAAAAGCATGAAAGGTTACTTGGCTTGTATGGTTTAGCCAAGTCTTCTTCAGCCCTTGCATCCACATTATTGCCATTGCCATTATTTCCCTGAGTGGCTAGCACCTGATTAATAAGGTGTTGCCACGGGAAGTGGGCCATCATCTGGGTCATCATGTTGGGCATGAGGTTGAAGCCTTGTAGGCTTCCAGGTGCACCTGAGCAGTTTATTCCAAGGGGAGTGCTCATAACCGCACTTCGTGCCAAAGGGAGCACGGACAGAGCTTGCTCCCACGTGGTTGTTGTAGATGCTGGAAAGCTTGTTACTGGGGACTGTAGGAGCTGGTCAAGGGTTAGCTCATGTCCCAAAGGAGCACCACTAGTAATCGGTTGGGAAGAGAAGATGGGATGCACTGTGGGATTTGTCATTGTGGACAGATATGGGTGAGGGTTTGAAGGATTACTGGGACCAGCCTCATTTCTAGTTGTAAAAGGAAGGGGAGGTGGTCCAGGAGACAACGTTGGTTCTGGCTCATCATAATCTAGGCGGATTCTCACCCCCTTTTCTCTTTCTCTATTCACATGCTGGTTGAGGATAGACCTCAATTCCAGGAAATTGTTGGCAACCCCCTCGGGGGTAAGTTCAACACGCGCCGGGGTGTCAGAGACACCGACTTTGGTAAACCTCTTTCTGTCTTACAGGAACTTAAGCCGGCTGGGCTTAATGAAAAGTTTATGCTGAGGTGTTTGATTCCCTATCCAAGAAACGTTCTCGTTCAGGAGATAGTGATGAAACTTTTGCAGATGATGCCTGTTGATGCAACAAATAAGAGACCAAGGATAGTAGCTATGCTGGTTAGGCAAAAGGGTTGAAGGGTTCAACTTTGCCTAACGCAGGTCGTGGGGTCCCCCCACGTTTGCAAGACGTGGAAGGAGGTTCACTAGTTTACTTTTGTTATTTGCTAAGGATCCTTCTTTGAATTATGTTCAGATTCAGATGAAGGAGCAAATAGAATGTGTGTGTTGGATGTGAAAGAGAGAGTGACTTGCATGAGGCAAGTACTCGAAATGAATGACCAGAGATTGCGAGAATCAGGGCTGGCCAGAAATGTTTTCTGAAGTAAATGAAGTGTCAATTTATAGGAGAAGACATCTCCCAAAGAAGAATGCATTTGACTAGTGACCTTGCTTGCAGTGAGGGGCTTGCCCTTTCGGGGGTTAAAGCCTTTTGACCCCTGGATAATAGCGTGTGCTCTGCAGACCTGCGTTGCATTTGCGGCTGGCGAGTTGGTGGAGCTATCCGGAGATGTGACTTGTTTACTGTTCCCGTATTGCTTTACTTCATCTCCTCAGCTTTTCAACCGTTGAACCATTTAACCCTTTGAGCATTTACATATTTAGTCATTTTATTTAGTCTTTGGCTACCCCCGTCATCAATGCCGATGTTTCTAAGGAAGCAAGTCTCCAAGGTTCAGCTGTTGGGAGTGATGGTGGGTCAAAGGCTAAGAAGTCAAAGAAGGCCAAGAAGGTTAAAGGTGATGGTTCTGGGGCTTCTAAGCCTCCTCTTGATGCTTGATAAACATTCGTAGCTTTCTTAGCACCCCAAAAACAATTTAATGGTTTGTATGTTACCTTAAACAATCTTAGGTTTTGCAGGAACCCTTAAGGTTCCTGTTTTGTGGTTGTGGTTTGGCCGTGGTGGCCATTTGAACAATTCCTAGGTTTACAAGCTGTTAGGGCTTGTTTAATTTGTTTGAATATTTGGGAGCCTTTAAGGCTCTTATCTTATGTTACTACCTTTCTATTATTTGCCTTGTGTTATGATTTTTGTGTTGGTGCCTGTTTTTGTGAGGCAGCTTGGTTGGCTTCAAGCCTTCAAGGCTTCTGACTGCTTGAATGTTTGTAGCTTGAAGCCTTCAAGGTTTCCGATTACTACTTTAGTTTTATGACTTGATGTCTTGGTTTATATTTTTGAGATTTGGGTTGTGTGCAACTTTTTTACTTGTGTTGTTGCATTGCTCCTTGAATTATTTTTTATCTTTATGGTATTGTCTTTGTTGGGTTTGTGTTGTCTTTATGTTTTCTATACCTTAAAGGGTTCAGTGCTGCAGTCACTTAGCCTTGGTATTTTTAACAAGAAGACATAGCACCTATCATATTATTTTTCTTAGTTTGATTTTAGTTTGTAAGCTTGTTTTTTATAGATTCTCAAAGGCTTAAGGAACATTTGGTGTAGGCTGTTCGGACCTGTCTATGAGACAACTTTGTTTTTAATTATAAGTCTCATGGAGTTGTATTGATCTAGGAACTCACCCCTTATATAGGTTCATTCAACCCTTGAACCTATTGATCGATATGGTCTGGGAGCTCATCCCCTCACATGGCCCTTGCCATGGCGTTTTTTGCTAGGTTCTCAACCTGATTTTAGGATAGAAAGACAAATTTGATAAAACATCTTCCTTCATTCAAGAGATATCGTGTTACAAAAAGTGATCATAGGACAACTCTTGAAATACAACTTGTGAAATACAAACCAATCTTTCTTGATCAGACATGAAACCTCTTAAGGGTTTTTCCATTCCAATGTCTTGGAAGCTTTTTACCTTCTGAGTCGGCTAGCTTATAGGACCCGCCCTTGTGTGCCTCAAGGATTGTATATGGCCCTTCCCATTTTGGGACAAGCTTTCCTTAGTTCTCTTTTTTACTAGCCTCATTGTTTCTAAGCACCAGGTCTCCTGGCTTGAAGAGTTCGTGCTTGACTCTTTTGTTGTAATAGGCTTCCATCATTTGTTTGTACTTGGCTTCTTGGATTGCAGCTTGGTCTCGTGCCTCCTCTAGGAGTTGTAAGTTCAACATGGTCTCTTTGTGGTTTGCTTCGGGATCCATGTTGACCGTTCTTTGAGTTACAACTCCTACTTCAGCTGGAATCACGACTTCAGATCCAAACACCAAGCTGTAAGGTGTTCTTTTGTGGCTTGTTTTTTCGGTTGTTCTTATGGCCCATAGAACACTTGGCAATTCTTCAAGCCAATTGCTTTCATGCCTTCCCAATCTAGTTTTGATTCCTTCAACTATGCTTCGATTCATCCTTTCAACCTGACCGTTTGATTATGGGTATGCCACTGAGCTGAAAACCTGAGCTATTCTGAATTCTTTGCACCAAACACTGAAAGGCTTTTCAGCGAATTGCTTTCCATTATCGGTGACAAGCACCCCCGGCAATCCATAACGACAAATGATGTTTTCCCAAACGAAGTCAATGACTTGTTTGCCCGTGATTTTTTAAAGTGGTTTAACCTCAGGCCACTTGGTGAAGTAGTCTATGGCTACTAACAAGAACTTCACTCCACCTTTGGCTGGAGGGAATGGGCCAACGATGTCCATTCCCCACTTATAAAATGGCCATGCTGAGGATATCAGGACAAGGTCATGCTTGGGGCTTTTTGGGACCGGTGCATGAATATGGCATGAATCACATTTTCTCAGTTATTCAGCGGTGTCTCGGTGCATGGAGGGCCAAAAATACCCAAGGTTCATTAGTTTAGCAACCACCATTCTTGCTCCAAAATGAGCTCCGCATATCCCTTCATGAACCTCTTTGATCAAGTACTGGCTTTGTTCGAGACCGACACATCTCAGCAAGGGTGCAAGGTAACCCTTTTTGTAGAGGATTTCACCTTGCAACACATACTGTCTGGACTTGACTTTAACCCTTTCAGCCTCTGTTTGATCAGCAGGTAACTCACCATTTTTAAGGAATTTTTTGATTGGAGTCATTCAGTTGGGTCCTTCTTCGGTGATTACGTCTTGAACTTCCAATTCTTCAATTGATGGAGTTTTCAATACTTCTACCAATACCTTTTTAGTGAGGTGGGCAAAGGTGAGAGACGTGAGTTTACTCAAGGCATCAGCTTTCTTATTTTGAGACCTAGGAATTTTCTTGATGGTGCATGTTTGGAATGTGTTCATCAGCTCTTTGGATTTTTCTTTGTACTTCTTCATATTGGGCTCCTTTGCAACATAACTGTCATTCACTTGGCTTGACACCAGCAACGAATCTGTGAAGACTTCAAGCTTTTGAACCTTCATTTCCTTAGCCAAACTTAAGCCGGCTATCAACGCTTCGTATTCAGCTTCGTTGTTGGTGGTCTGAAATTCAAATCGAAGAGCATACGTGAATTCTAACCCTTCCGGGTTGATCAGAATGAGCTCAGTGTAACACCCTGTCTATTTATTTAAGATTTTCGTATAATTATCGGTAATTAAATGTGTAAATACGAAAGAACATACTTATAAAAATACGGGTTTATTTAAAACTTTTACATTAAAGGTAATACAACATAATGTAAATAAATTTGCCGTTTAAAAATTAACGACGAAACAACATGCGAAAGCTTCTTTTTCATGTGTTCGGTTCTTTCTCGCCGCTTGATCTTCATCCGGGTACTCTTGATATCCACCTATGATCAAAACCAACATAAAAGTTAGTTTTGATAACTTAAATATAAGTCTAAACAAGTTCTAAGCAACGAATAATCAAACAAAATAATTATTTCCAACTTTGATGTCTCCCGCGTGTCGCGGGAGACCCGTCTCAATGTGCCGCGTGTCGCGGCGATCGTCGCGTGTCGATATCTAAATAACTACATATAATCCACCACAACTATTTTGTGGTGGATTTAACATAATGAACCCCTTCTTCCCAAATTTTACCCTTCAACTAGTCATTTCACGCAAATGACCATTTTTAGGCATTTGAACTACGAAGTTTACGCCTATAAATCTTACATGCATCTAAGGGTTACATAATTACAATACAACTCTCTAAACAGCCTCTAAGGGTCGTTTGCCCGATTTACCCATCAAGGGCGTTTTGGTCAATTTAGTTCCTCCTTTTACAACAAAGGCCCTTTGCTAATGTTTTTGACCAACATTGTCCTTTTAACTATAAATCTATATATCCACGTACCTGGCTCGAGTCAATATATAGACCCGTTTTATACCTTGCTTTAACTAACTGATATTCTATGGCGTCGCAATCTACCAAATTGCTAATTGCTCCTGTTAACATATGACTTGACAACAATCATTAGCCGATATTGTCAAATGGTGTTTTCACCACGATTTGACCCGTTTGGACTGTAGGACCAACATTTGCATAGGTTATTAAAACATGGTTTTCAATTTCTCACTCTCACATCCGACCCATTTCGGATTTTAACTCAAGATCCTTTTTAAGTTAAATTTACATTAGTCGACGCTTGACTATATTTCCATTTTTACCCTCTTTCTCATAAACCATGGTTTCTATCATTTATATTTGTTTCGACCCGTATCATTACGCGTCGGAACCCGCATTTCGAATATTAATCTTCTCGTATTCATAACTTATAGAATTTATACGTATTCTACCAAGAAGTGTAAGTTTCACTTACCTTGCATCCGGTTATGTCCTTTTTCCGCGTACTCGATCCGTTTGACCCGCTTCTTTTCCCAAGTCTTCATCTAGCTTGTCTAGAGTCAAACTATCATCATCACAATTCGTAATACAGTTAGATTAGTCATAATCGATTACGACTATTCCATCCTACGGGTTTCATGTCGAATTTATCATTCGACCATATCAAAATTATCATTCGATTTAATCATTGGTCGGTTTGACTTTTTAAAAGTCAATTGGCTTATCAACATATTCAAATGCACATTTGGTTCATTGAACTCACTTAGGCATATTTCATCCGAACTCTTAACGAAATCAAATTTTACACACAACCAAGTAGACCGCGATTTCATTTAGGCATTTCATATCACTGAAAATGTGTTGTTTTTGGTGACTTGTTTAACCTATTTACAAGTCTTCAAAAATTATGATTTTTTTGTGTGGCATACCTCTCGGAGGGTTAGGCATTGTGTTAAAATTTCAAGATCTAACTCTTTACCAAAAATTCATAAAAATTCATTTACTAAGCTGCAATCAGATTCGTCACTTCTGACTGCAGCTTACGGAAAAATTCATTTAAAATTCCTCATTTATCCGATTGACGAAATTCCAATTTGTGATTATTTTAATCACTTAAAAATTTCTACAGTAAGAATTTGAGATCATAAATCAATTCCTAAATTGAGTTATCACATTCGTAATGAGCTGCAAATTCTGCCAGAAAACGCAGCTTGAACCTTTGATACGGAAAAATTCATAAAACGCTTAATTTTCGTCGAAAAAATGCGATTCCAGTGGGGTATTGAAGATATTTCCTGGAGTTACATTTTAGACTCAAGAAACACATGTTTTTGGCAAGTTTTGTTCAGGTTACAGCCAATACAAGTCGGCTGTAAATTCTGATCAGGAGCTGTTTGAATTCAGCTTTTAATTTAAGCATGTTCTTGACATCATAACACTATTTTTAGCAATCAAAACCCTAAAAACATCTCATACATGAATTTAGCATCAACAAAATCTGAGTTTACTTGAGCTTAGCATTATTTGAATCTATACTTGTCTAGGGTTTACTCCTAGGCATTTAAATGTTCCTATTTCATCTACATATCACACATGCATCCACAGATTTCGAATTCTCTAAATTCATGAGAATTTCAAGTAGAGAATTTTTATCAAATTTTACATACCTTATGATCTCCTTGCAATGGGGATCACTAATCTATGCTCGATTTTCGTTTTGGACTTGATTTGATCCTTCAAATTGGAGGTTTTGACAAGAACTAGGGTTTTGGGGAGCTTGGGATCGCCCTCTGCTTCTGATCGATTTCCAGAACAAAACACAAGTGTGTGTTTTGTTTTTAATAAATTGATTGTATTATAATTAATTTCCAGTTAGACACTTTTAGCCCCTCTAATTTCTTTTAGTTCATATTTAGGTGCTTTTAACTCACTTTTGAGTTAACACAAGTCTTATAACTAACTGGGTTATTTTGTCCTAGTTAGTTTGTCCTTGTTTATTTAAAACCTTATAGTTTTAATATAAAGTTTTATATTTTCCTAGTTATAAAGTTTTAACCCACTAGTATGTCACTACAAGACTTCTCTTCTAACTAGGTTATTATTATTCCTAGTTAACTTATTGGATTCCGGGAGTTATAACCCGTCTTATTTAAGTTCCGTTAACTCAGGCCTTTTATCCCTTTTATTCCTTGAAAGTTCTTATCCGCCTTTTAATTAATATTAGGATTATTTATTTAAATTCTAATATTTATCGGGTTGCTTTTGCCGCTAACGATACTTTACCCGTCTTTTAGTATTAACGGAGTTTGATTACCAAACCCATTTTCGGGGTGTTACACCCAGCCCCTGACCCTTCAACGCTTGAAGCCCCATCGGTAAAAAGCTTCCAGGCTTCAAGGTCTGAGGGTTCAGTGGCAGCTGTATTTACTTCAGTGATTGTTTGCTTCGGGACTTCTACAATGAAATCAGCCAAGACTTGGACTTTGATGGCTTTTCTTGGAACATAGGTGATGTTGTGTTCTCCTAGTTCCACTGCCCATTTGGCTAATCATACTTAATTTTCTGTTTTTTCAAGCACACTCTTAATGGGTTGGTCAGTGACCACTTGTATAGGGTGTGCTTGGAAATACCTTCGAAGCCTTCTAGCCGTTTGGCTAGGGCCAAAGCAAGTTTTTTCCAGAGGAGGATACTTGATTTCTGCCAGTTTTAGAGTTTTACTGAAGAAATAAATGGGTACCTGAACTTTATCTCGTTCAATGGTGAGGACCGCACTTATTGCTTCTTCAGCAACCGAAAGGTATACAGAGATCAACTCTCCCGTTTCTGGGGCTGCAATGTCTGGGAGTGAAGCTAGGTGTTGCTTCATCTGGTTGAAGGCTTCCTCAGCTTCTTCAGTCCACTTGAAATCCTTTTTGTCAGAGCATCCTTTAAGTGTTTTGAAGAAAGGCAACGATCTTTCAGCCAATTTTGAGGTGAAACGCTTTAGGGCTGCAAGCTTACCGTTTAAGCTTTCTACCTCTTTTTTGCTTCGTGGTGGCTTGGTTTCGAGAACAACTTTGACTTTGTTTGGATTGGCCTTTATACTTTGTTTTCCCACAATATGCCCCAGGAACTTACCTTCTTCAAACCCAAACGAACATTTTTCAGGGTTGAGTTTCATGTTGACCTTCCTTAGGTTCTTGAAGGTTTCTTGGATGTCATCAAGCATTTGGTATTCTGTTTTGCTTTTGATTACCAAATCGTCGACATATGCTTCCATGTTTCTACCAATTTGACTAGCAAAAGCCTTGTCAACTAGGCGTTGGTAGGTTGCACCTGCGTTTTTTAGGCCAAAAGGCATCTTTTGGTAGCAAAAGATTCCTTTGTTCGTGTGAAAGGCAGTTTTCTCTTTATCTTCTTCCTTCATGAGAATTTGATGGTAACCCTTGTAAGCATCGAGAAAACACTTGAAAGGGTAACCAGTGAGGGAGTCAACGTTGAGATCAATTTCTGGCAACGAGTAACAATCTTTAGGACAAGCCTTGTTTAGGTCCTTGAAATCTATGCACATTCTCCAAGAGTTATCGGGCTTTCGAACCATGACTGGGTTTGCAGCCCAGGACTGATACTTGACCTCTCGGAGAATTCCAGATGATACAAGCTTTTCAACCTCTTTGCATGCTGCCAAGCTTCTTTCGGGTGCTAGGCTTCGCTTCTTTTGGACAACAGGCTTAACATCGGGTGGTATTTTTAGCTCGTGTTCAGCAATGCTTCGAGGGATACCCATCATATCTTCCGGGCACCAAGCAAATACATCGCTATAATGTACAAGCAGCTTTTCAAGATATGAGAGAGTTTCTTGTGAAAGACTTGGATTAACCCTTATCCTTTGTTCAGGATACTTAAGGTTTATGATTAGCCTTTGCTTGTCTTCTTCACTCTTGGAACTTTCCCCTTCAACCATGTAGGCCTCTTGAGTAGGCCGAAGGATTGCAATCCCTCTCTCGGTAGGAAACTTGGCTGTGCCATGACCAACAGAAACAGCCATGTAGAATGCACACTGCCCCGGCCTTCCTATGATCACGTCATAGTTTGAAGGTATATTGATAACCACAAAAGTGAGAGGTTGGACTCTTTCCATCTTGCCTTCGCTGAAACGGACATCAAGGGTTAGTTGCCCTAAAGGCTTGAGGGGTATGTCGGCAATACCTTTTATGGAGGTTCCTGAGGGTTGAAGCCTTGAACATTCTTCATTGCTTAAACGGTTGAAGAACTTTTCAAACATGATTTCAGTGGCTGCACCAGTATCTACGTATGCACTGCTTGTCAGTAGTGTACCCACAGTAGCTTCAACCACAAGGGGGTTTGAGAGTGGGTCTTTTTCTATTGGACGGGAACAAACACAATGAAGCTCCCAAGCTTCCAACCGCTGCCTTTTGTGAGGAACCTTTCCATCAAAATCCACCATGTTAACTTCCTTGCCCTTTCCTTCGGCCATCTTGTCCCTTACCCCCTTCATAAGTGGGCAAGCTCCCCGGACTTGACGGCCTCTTCAATCCTCTTTTTGAGTTGGAAGCAATCATTAGTGTGGTGGCCCTTCTCTTCATGAAATTCACAAAATTGGGTGGAATTTTCATTCCTTTTGCTTTTAGGGAGAGGCCTGGGAGGTCGGAAGCTTTGCTTTACTTCCTCTGTGGCGAGAATCTCTTGAGGGGTTTTGGTGATGGGTGTGAAGTTCATGGCCTTCTCCCTGCTTTGAGGGTTTCGGCCTTCAGACCTTCGTTGCTCTGAACCCCTTTGGCGCCTGTCATAGGAATTAAAGTTCCCCTTTTTCCTAGCTGGGCTGTTACCTCGCCAACTAGATCCCTTTTTTCTTTGTTCTTTATATCTACAGCCTCCTCCTCTCTGATGTGGGCTTCGGCCCTTTCGAGAGCTTCTTCTAAGGTTTTTGGCAAGGACTTGTTGAAATCTATGGTAAGGTACTTGGAGGTGATTGCATTCATGAAATCGGCTACTCTCATCTTTTCATCTGCCCCCACATACGTTAGACCTTCCTTTTTATACCTTTCTATGAACTCTCGAAGGCTCTCGTCATCCTTTTGTTTTATCTGGAATATTACTGTAACATCCTTAACATATCGCCTTTGCTGGGAGAATTTGGCCAGGAACCCCTTGCTAAGGTCATCGAAGCTTCGAACGCTTCGGGCAGGTAGATCATTGAACTAGATTCTGGCTGACCCGACAAAGGTTTGCATGAACATGAGACAACATTCAGCATTTGACCATTTCTCAATCCTAGCAGCACCAGTAAAGATCTGAAGATGGTCCTCAGGATTTTCAGTCCCATCATATGTCTTGATGTGGGACGGCATTTTGATTTTTGCTTGAAAATTATAATCAGCAATTTGTTGGGAGAATCATGACAAATTTCTTGGTTTATATGGCTTGGCCAAATCCTCTTCCACTCTTGCACCTGTATTGTTGTTATTATTGTTGTTCCATTGGGTGGCCAGCACTTGATTAATGAAGTGCTACCATGGGAAGCTTGCCATCATCTGGGCCATCATCTGAGGCATAAGGTTGAAGCCTTGAAGGCTTCCAGGTGCAACTGGACAGTTTACCCCCAAGGGGGTGCTCATAACAGCACTCCGTGCCAAGGGAAGCACAGACAAAGCTTGTTCCCATGTAGTTGTTGCTAAGGGTGGAAGGCTTGCTACTGGAGATTGTAGGAGCAGGTACAAAGTCAGCTCGTGCCCCAAGGGAGCACCAGTTGCGATTGGTTGGGAAGAAAAGAGAGGAAAGGACGTTGGATCTGACCTCGTGTACAAATATGGGTTAGGATTTGGAGGAGGATTGTTGGGACCAGCCTCATTCCTGGACACGGCCGGTTGTGAGCTTGCAAAAGGTACAGCGGGTGGTCCAGGAGAAAGTGATGGTTCTGGCTCGTCATAGTCCAAACGGATCCTCACTCCCTTGTATCGTTCCCTACTCACGTATTGATTAAGAAGGGACCTTAACTCGAGAAAGTTGTTAGCAACCCCTTCGGGAGTAAGGTCAACACGTGAGGGGGTGTTAGAGGCACCAACGTTGGGAGAAGGTACTCCGGAATGAGATGGTGTTGGTGTTTGGAAAGTGAGAAACTCGGGATATGTTGCTCCAGTTGGAGTGCTTCCCGGTATTGAGATGGAGGTTGGTATAGCTACAAGATTTTATCTAGTGTTCGGGGTAGAGGTACGAGGGACTTGGCTAACCTCTCCCGGAGACTCACCTTCCGACATGCTGATTCTTGAGCAGAAATGGAGCAACACTACTAGGTCTTTTGAAGAAAATTAGTGGTATAGCCCCACGGTGGGCGCCAACTTGTTGATGCAACAAATACTAGACCGATGGTAGTAGCGGGGCTGGTTAGGCAAAAGGGGTTGGAGGGTTTAGTTTTACCTAACGCAGGTCGTGGGGTCCCCCCACGTTTGCAAGACGCGGAGAGAGGTTCACTAGTTGGATTTTGTTGTTTGCTCGAGATCCTCCACTGAAATGTGTTCAGCTTCGGATGTGGGAGCAATGGGAATGTGTGTGTTGAATGTGAAGAAAAGTGACTTGCATGGAACAAGCACTCAAGAGCAAAGATCAGAGATCCCAATGGAATCAGGGCTGATCGGAATGTCTCTAGCCTAAATGAAGCGTCATATATATAGAGAAGGTCATCACTCAAAGAGAAAACCATTGACTAGTGAAACATGCTTGCAGTGGAGGACTTACCCTTTTGGGGGTTGAAGCATTTTGACCTGTGGGTAAAAGACTACATTCTATGGATTCGTCTTACTTTTGCGGCTAGGAGAGTTGTTGAAGTAATCAGAGACATGACTGATTACTGTACACGTGCTGCTTTATCCTAGCTCCCGGGTTTTTAACCTTTGAACCTTTTAACCTTTGAAAGCGTTCATGTGTTTAAGTCATTTTATTTTGGTCTTGGGCTACCCCCGTCATCAAGACTTAACATAGACAAGCTCATGGTCCTCATCCCCTAACATCGGGACGCTTCCTCTATCAATATTCATCTCCTTTCACCTTCTTATATGCTTTTATTAGGGGCGACAATTCTTGACGTGACCCGTCAACCCGATCCAACCCGAACCCAACGCGAAAAAACATGTTTGGGTTGACTAACACAACCTGTTTAAAAAAATGGGCCGGGTTGACCCGTATTAAAAACGGTCCGGGTTGACCCATTAACCCGTTTATATATTCAGAAAAAAATCTTTTATATTTTGGTTTTCATTTTTTCCGTTGCTATTTTACATGGTTAGTTATAATAACGTTAATTTTGATACATTATGTTATTTATTTGTCACACTCATACTCATCATTAAACATGTTATCGATAACCCGCTTAAAACGCAACAACTCGTTTATAGATCATCAACTTATATGACTCATTTAAAAATATGGGTTAAACGGGTCAGGTTAGGGTTGAAATCTTTGACCCGAATAATTATAATATGGGTCAGGTTCGGGTTGAATATTTCAACCCATCAACCAGCAACCCTTCAACCCGCTAACCCATCAATCCGACACGATTGACACCCTTAGCTTTTATACAACATTTTTCTGGGTGGATGCATCATGCATGCATATATCAATAATTATCAAAGTTTTGTAAGAGTTATTTTTTTCAATACAAAATTAGATAAAAGTCAAATGTTTCTTACATGACCGTGAACCTGTGTGTAAAACATAGAAAAGAATAACTCAGTTGATCTCTGACCCGCTGATGCGTGTGTAGCGTTATATATTTTTAACTATATTTTTAGCCATTTTTAACACTCTAGTCAAGTTTTAAATTTATAAAACACGATATTCTACTAACAATAAACACACATATGGGCAAGTGCACCCATTGTGAGCGTAATATAGTGTTGGTAAAAGATACCGAGGTCGTCCAAGGACACAAGAGCTTTTAGTACCGGTTTATCCTCAACGTCTAATCAAATCAAAAGTTTAGAAAAAGTTTTAAACATGAAAATAAAAACTAAAAATGCTGAAAATAAAAATAAAATAAAATAAAACATATAGACAAGATGAATCACTTGGATCCGACTCGCCTTTAGTGTAACATTTGATGTTTTCCGCACTTTTGCACTTTTTAAGAGATTATCTTAGTTATAGTAGTAGGCCCATCTTTTGAAGGTGACGTTACCCTCAACCCAGTAGTTTGAGTCAGCAAGGATACAATACTAAAGGGTTGGATTATTGAAAGATAATTAATTAAGTTATTAATGTTTAATGTGGTAGGCCCCTCTTTTGAAGGTGACGTTACCCTCGGCTAAGTGGTTTGAGTCAGCAGGGATACAATCCCAAGTAGCCGGGTTAATGTATTAATAGTAGTTTACATATGAGGGGATCAAGCCATTCGCACCCCCGCCATCCAATACCAGTGGGTATTGAAGGAGGTCCTAGTAAGCTTGACCCAGGTCCTTGCAGGATCTATACACTGAACAAGGCAAGAACCTTACCAAACCATTCCCTTAACCCCCGACCAGGTAGCCAACATATCTCCATATAGACCGTGGAGATATGAATGGTGTAAATCTTTTATTTTATATAGACAGTAAAATAACGCCAAGACACCACGGAGAAATGATAAGGAAGTTTCACCTTCAACATAAGAAACTAGTTATTAAAGTCATTAATACAAAACCAAATAAAAAGTGCGAAAAGATTAAAAAACAAAAGTATTACACTAAATGCTTGTCTTCACCAAGTGATGTAAGAGACTTAGGCAAACATGGCCTTTGATTGTCAAGAACTCTTACTATCAATCTTGGATCCCGAGACTACTACACACACTCTATGATGGATGATGGTGGTGGATGAGGGTGTTGTGATGGTGGTGGAGTGTGGGTGAAGTGTGAGAGAGGTGGTTTGCCAAGGGATGCCTTTGAAGTGAACCAAGCACCTCTATTTATAGCCTGCACAGAAGCCCGGACACGGCCCCGTGTACATTGGGCACCGCCCCGTGTCCGCCCACTTTCTCTTTCTTCATTAAATGCAGTTTGTCTGCATTAGTTGATCACGCCCCCGTGTCCGCTAGGCACGGCCCCGTGTGCAGAAGCGTATCTATACTATCAAGATTTGCTTGGATTCTACAAATCTTAACGTTGACCATGGCCGTGTGGAGCTGGGCACGCCCCCGTGTTGGGAGATAGAAGCTTCTATGCTTTTGTCTTTTCTGCAGACACTTGGGCACAGGGCGTGTTCAGCCTCCTGATGTCTTGTTTTTGTTTAGGAAGATGCTGTCGAGGGGTCGAGCATGCCACATTTATTCCTTTTCTTGTATTTATGTTAGATTTTGCCGTGTTTTTCCTTCTTTTGTTCATTTAAGCTCTTTTAACCCTGAAAATACAAAAGGAATACAAAAGCACACTTTTTCCAATATTAGTACTAAAAAAGGGTTAGTTGTATGCCTCATTTGATGTAATTTATATGTTGCATTTTACACACATCAAATACCCCCACACTTGAATCTTTGCTTGTCCTCAAGCAAAACTCTTTATAATTTGGCTTACACTCCCAAATGGAATGGGTAGAAGAGAAAGTTTAGGGCTTGTCTTGAGTGTCGGGATTCCAAGATCTTTATTAGGTTTTATTTTTAAGCTATTTACAATCCTATTCGTTATGATTTATTTAGAACATTACATAAGAGAAATTACTTATTTGGGCATAACATGCCTCTTTAAAATTCCATTTATATACAAGTTCATATACCTCACGGGAGATCACTCAACACTCGGCCGAAGATGTATTTTTGTGAAACACTCGAGACCGGCATGGAATCTTACTTCTACCATATGCTTGCCAAGCAATCAATCCTCCTCCTTTTTAACTATAAACCTTTGTAAATATCAAGAGGACTTTGGGGAAGGGTTAGGCTTGGGTTAAAGGTAGGTGGTTTTGGGTTAGTGGTTAGTATAAAAAGGCGAAAGGCGTAAAAAGTGTCGGTTTTCATAAAACTTTTTGTTTTTATGACTTTTTATTTAAACGAAGCATTTTTAAACAAAGTTTCTTTTTGATGAACTTGTTTGTTTATTGCTAGGCTTCATATATATATATATATATATATATATAGGGGAGGGTTAGATAGAAAACCCTAAAAATTTGAGAAAACCCTAGAAAACCCAACCTCCCGACTTTTTTTTTGAAAAAAATTACACATGTAATATACATGTTTTTAAGAGTTTTGAGCAAAAAAAATCAAAAAAGCGCCGAGTGGTTTTTTTTTTTTTTTAAATAAACAAGTTTCAGCACTTTTTGTCTAACACATGTTAGTGATGAAAGTTGCTGAAACTTGTTTATTTTTTTTAAAAACATCCACTCGGCGCTTTTTTGATTTTTTTGGCTCAAAACTCTTAAAAACATGTATATTACATGTGTTATTTTTTTCAAAAAAAAAAGTCGGGAGGTTGGGTTTTCTCAAATATTTAGGGTTTTCTATCTAGCATTGTCCTCTCTCTCTCTCTCTCTCTATATATATATATATATATATTAATTAATGTCACACGGAAACCGAGCTTTTTACTAAAATAAAGGGTTTAAAATAAAAAGGGTTTTGGTGGGTAAAAGGTGTTTGTTTTGTGGGTTTAGAAATGAAAAGGTTTAGGCTCAAAGGGGTTAACTAGGGGGATTTTGGGTAGGTGGTAAAAAAAAGAAAAATAATGGTGTTGAAGAAAAAGTTAGTCCTAATGCCTCCATCATTTACTTACTTGGGTTTGAGTTGGTAAGGACCGGGAATGTATCGTCATGGCAAGTTCTAGAGTCTTAAGAAACCAAGCGGCTATTCACACAAGAAACGAAAGACGAGCATTTAGTTTAAAAGATGTGTATTTATATGCTCATTTAAATGCTCAAAACTCACTTTTTGTGGGAATGGGTTTTTAATGTGATCAAGTATATATAATCAAGTTTTAACTAGATTTGTCATGCCGTTTCGTAATTTTCTTATGTTTGGTTCTTTTTATCACGACGCTATCGGTTGTAAATTCGTAAAAATATAACTTTTTTAGAACTTGTTATTCCCAATTTAAACCAAGATAAGTAAAAAAAAAACGAAAAGTTTTTGAAAAAAATTGGGGTGTTTAGCGGTTCCAATAGAGTTTTATGTAAGGCTTGTAATTGCAAAATTCAAGGTTTTAGCATCCCCCTCACACTTAAATTACACATTATCCTCAATGTGTCCCAAAAATAAGTTTTTAGGTTGATTGAATGTGTAAAAAGGTGTGTAAAAACAAAAATTTATGTTACTTGTCATCTGGACACGGGCCCGTGGTGACCGGGCACGGCCCCGTGTTCAGATTGCCAGTAACAGAAGGCTGGGCACGGGGGCGTGTTCAGTGAGCACGCCCCGTGTCCAGTTACCTGAACTGGGCGATTTCCTGCAGATCTTTCAGCACGGGGCGTGTTGGCTGGGCACGACCCGTGCTGAACTTGCTGTAATGAAGAAAAATTGTCGGGTGGCTCTGTTTTTGTGCATGGGGTGTTGGTTTAAGCTTCCCTTAGTATCCTTCACCATCCCGAGTATGTTTTATCCATTACAACATCATCCAATCACCAAATAATTTTGAAAACCATCATCCATTAAATAGAGAGAATTACATAAGGTCCTAGAAAAACAAAGAAAACAACTAGAAAGTTCCTAAGATAACTAGGTCAAGTGATACATGAAATTATCCCAACGAGTTCTACCCTTATTTTAGGAATAGTCATTGTAGAACTCGGAACCGAGAGGGTTCCTCTAGATGTCGTTGAGCCACTCCTCTATCTCTTTCGGGAGGAAGAAGGCGGGCTCATTTTCCGCAACATCTTGTGGGGGAGGAGCGGTAGCAACCGGGACCCCATGTGTATGTCTTGAGGGGGGTCCACAGGTAGGGCATACAACTCTGCCGGTATAATAACTTCCGGTACCACATTCCATTCCCTTTGGGTGACGATTGGTACCAAAGGAGGAGAAGCGAGAATATTCAACCTTTGGTGCAAAAGGTTGACCTCTCTATGACATCCTTCTAGCCCCACTGATAAATGATTGATACGGTCGACCAGAGCTTCCTCAACCCCCGTCATTTCATCTATGGCCTCTCTCAAGGCATAGACATAGTTGACGAGGGAGTCTTCTACCGATGACCTTCTTCCTTGTCGGTTGCTTCTGGAGTGTGATGACGATGTTCCACTGTTTCTGCTCGACATTCTAAGAAAACAAACTGAAAAGAATTCATTTTAATGAAACAGTACCTCAGACACGACCCTGTGCTTACTGAGCACGGCCCCGTGTTCACCTCTCTGCAGATTTTGAAACAAGGATTCTTGGAGCTTTAAACTATTTTTCTGACTTTTGAAGCTTTTTTAAGTAGAAATAATTATAAAACAGTGTTATAAAACTCATTTTTAACAAGATTCCTTGAATAAAAATCTAACAAATATCACAATAAAGCTTGAATCTATGGTGATTTCAAGCTCTAATGGAGGTATTGAGGAGAAAATGAAGAAAAAGGTAATGGACAAAAGTGGAAAAGACAAGATGGCTGTTGAGAACCTTCTTTAGAATATACCTAGTATGGTATGTGTGAAGATCCCACCAAATCTCTGTCTTTGGAATGGTCCAAAGTGTGCAGGAATCTTGCTACATTTATAGAAAACAACAGCACGTTGGACACGGCCCCGTGTGTAGACAAGATTTTGACACTTTTTGTCTGTATTATGACCAAAAGTCAGACGGGAATCCTTTGGTGGACACGGGGGCGTGTTGACCTGGACACGGCCCCGTATCTAGAGGCTGATTATGAAGTTTGTCTATTTTTAAGGAATTTATCCGGATCGGGTGGTTCCTTACTGGACGGAACAACACCGAAGTGCCTGAGATACCTTAGTTGCTCTAGATTTAGACGAGAACGCAAGAGGTTATCGGTAAGGGTGATTCCTATGCTAAATGTAGGTGGAGAAGTCCAACCCTTTCCCGGGCTCTCGTTAAAGAAGGTGTATGTCGAATCGCTCAGGTCTATGTATGCATCGACAGGAGTCGATGGGGAGTCCTTCACGGCACAATCGCCACAGGGACGACTATCGCTCAAGTCTTCGTAAGAGTTAGAGGTAAATTTGGGAACGGCGGTGTTGTTTTTATCCGAATGCGTCCTTACTAATTCTTCTTGGGCGCTGTCTTGAGATGAACTAGTTATGTCAATCTCAAGCTCTTTTATCCAATTATGAATTAGATCTTCTAAGTGAAAAAATTCTTCGAGAATCATTTCATTTAGAATAGATGATTGAGAGCATTCGAGGGAGAGATAAGGATTATTTTTACTCTCGCCCCTTTTAAGGCTACAGGAAAACAATGGGTCTATATACTGGGGAGTGTAATTTAAAAAATAACATTTTAAATCTTCATGAGTTCCGCCACATATTTGACACCACGTACCATAAGAGGAGCGGTAGTAAAAGAAATCGGTATCACTCATGGATGTGTCAGAAATTACCAACCGTCGGGATCTTACGGTTATGTTTTCAGTAACTGATACTTGGGCACGGGGCGTGTTGGTTGGGCACGGCCCCGTGTTTAGCTATTGTCTAACTTAAAACATGATTGCCAGTACCAAAAATTGGGCACGGGGCGTGTTCAGCGGGCACGACCCGTGCTGAGCTCTGCAGAAGCTGAAAAATTAAGAAAAATCCTAAAAAAACGGAAAAATAAGAAAAACAATTAGGCCGTTGATTCCTAACTTTCTTAAAATCCTTGTGTCCCCGGCAACGACGCCAAAAACTTGATGCGTGTGTAGCGTTATATATTTTTAACTATATTTTTAGCCCTTTTTAACACTTTAGTCAAGTTTTAAATTTATAAAACACGATATTCTACTAACACTAAAGACACATATGGGCAAATGCACCCATCGTGAGCGTAGTATAGTGTTGGTAAGATACCGAGGTCGTCCAAGGACACAAGAGCTTTTAGTACTGGTTTATCCTCAACATCTAATCAAATCAAAAGTTTAGAAAAAGTTTTAAACATGAAAATAAAAACTAAAAATGCTGAAAATAAAAATAAAATAAAATAAAAGAGATACACAAGATCAATCACTTGGATCCGACTCGCCTTTAGTGTAACCTTTGATGTTTTCCGCACTTTTGCACTTTTTAAGAGATTATCTTAGTTATAGTAGTAGGCCCCTCTTTCGAAGGTGACGTTACCCTCAACCCAGTAGTTTGAGTCAGCAAGGATACAATCTTAAAGGGTTGGATTATTGAAAGATAATTAATTAAGTTATTAATGTGTAATGTGGTAGGCCCCTCTTTTGAAGGTGACGTTACCCTCGGCTAAGTGGTTTGAGTCAGCAGGGATACAATCCCAAGTAGCCGGGTTAATGTATTAATAGTAGTTTACATATGAGGGGATCAAGCCATTCGCACCCCCGCCATCCAATACCAGTGGATATTGAAGGAGGTCCTAGTAAGCTTGACCCAGGTCCTTGCAGGATCTATACACTGAACAAGGCAAGAACCTTACCAAACCATTCCCTTAACCCCCGACCAGGTAGCCAACATATCTCCATATAGACCGTGGAGATATGAATGGTGTAAATCTTTTATTTTATATAGACAGTAAAATAACGCCAAGACACCACGGACAAATGATAAGGAAGTTTTACCTTCAACTTAAGAAACTAGTTATTAAAGTCATTAATACAAAACCAAATAAAAAGTGCGAAAAGATTAAAAAACAAAAGTATTACACTAAATGCTTGTCTTCACCAAGTGATGTAAGAGACTTAGGCAAACATGGCCTTTGATTGTCAATAACTCTTACTATCAATCTTGGATCCCGAGACTACTACACACACTCTATGATGGATGATGGATGATGGTGGTGGATGAGGGTGTTGTGATAGTGGTGGAGTGTGGGTGAAGTGTGAGTGAGGTGGTTTGCCAAGGGATGCCTTTGAAGTGAACCAAACACCTCTATTTATTGCCTGCACAGAAGCCCGGACACGGCCCCCGTGTCCATTGGGCACGACCCCGTGTCCACCCACTTTCTCTTTCTTCATTAAATGCAGTTTGTCTGCATTAGTTGACCACGCCCCCTGTGTCCGCTGGGCACGGCCCCGTGTGCAGAAGCGTATCTGTACTATCAAGATTTGCTTGGATTCTGCGAATCTTAGGGTTGACCACGGCCGTGTGGAGCTAGGCACGCCCCCGTGTTGGGAGATAGAACCTTCTATGCTTTTGTCTTTTCTGCAGACACTTGAGCACGCTGTCACAGCCCCTGACCCCACCCTGGGAGCGGGAGCCGCGAACCAGTCAGATGGTATCGGTGTTTATTAATTACGCAGCGGAAAAAAAATTCATCAGGATCTAGTTAGGAAATGATTTCAGAGTTTGTAAAACACCGAACTTTTAATATTAAACAAATGGGCTAAAAACCCATACTCCATTCAATTGTTTTTATAGGGATAAACCCAAATAATAAAACATAATTTCTTCTTTTATTCAGGTATTTATAGCCACTTTATTTAAGCCTTCAGTGCTCCATAGCTGGCTACTATTATCTTTACAGCAAGTTACCTGAAACGTATTTTGAAAACATTTTATCAGCAACAAATACTGGCGAGTTCATTCCATTTTTATAAAAATATATTGTTATACTTTACAGCATTACGGATTTTTATATTTGCTTATATTTACCCAACTCAATCAGTATTTGTCACATGGTGGCAGTTCCGATGTAACAATGGTCATATAACTCATTGGCTCACTTTCGCCCAATAGTGAATTTATCAAGTAATTATATTTTACTATTATTCAAAGTAACTGTCACTAGGCGATTCCCTTGATGGTGGTCATATCACTGTTGATCATTATTTCAACTAGTGACTCCGGTCATATCATTGTTGATCATTCTTTCAACTAATGACTCTGGTCATATCACTGTTGATCATTCTTTCAACTAGTGACTCTGGTCATAACACTGTTGATCATTCTCTCAACTAGTGCTAGTGGTCATAACACTGTTGATCATTCTCTCAACTAGTGCCTTCGGTCATGTCACTGTTGATCATTCTCTCAACTAGTGACTCTGAACTTAGTAGTGTCACATGACATTACTTTGTCAAATATATTTTTTTATGGCATAAAACCAATTAGCCTAGAAAATGAAATATGTCATTTTCTGTCAAATTAATAGCTATAACTTTATCAAATATAATATATCAATCAAATAATTGTGATACAATTATTTAATATATTAGCGGGACTAAGATTTAAGATATAATTTCCGATGTATATCTTTTTATATAAAATGTTAAATAATATATATTGTTTAATTTTATTACAATATACATTAAGGTTTATAGTTTATAATATACTATATTAAACTGTTATTTAATGGAAATGATTGACATATGTTATATCGATGTTAAAACTAAATTTTGTTCAATGTTTTTAAGTGTATTATATTATAATACAGTTGTTCATTTCACATATACTTTTATAGTATATATTCTAAACTATAATTCCACTACAGTTGGTCTTTACCCATCTAGTTTAATCTATTACATATGTTAAATACATATGGTATTATATTGTTTTGGTCAAAAATTACCGAAGTAATTAAGTGATCAAATTAGTTAAGTGAGGTAGTGTGCTAGAAATGAGTGTCGAAAATATGTTAATCAAGTTAATTGTAAAAACAGTTTCAGGATACGGCTCAGGATATAGAGCTGTATCTATGATCAAACAATGAGCAAAAGTAAAATAAACGACACGAGATGTACGAGGAAAGCCCTTGATCAATCTAGATCGCCGGTATAAAACCTCGGGAGCTGACAATCGCAGCTGCCTAGTTCTTCTATTGCTTCACAAATCAGGATACAGTGCAGGATGTGGTGCGGATCGACTAAGTGTTACAACTGAATTTGAATACAAGTGTGGTGTTTGCAATGAGCTAGAAAATGAAAGTATGCGAGAGTGTAAGTGGAGATTGTGTATTCTAAGCTGATCCGCCCCCATCTATTTATAGTAAAGGTAAAATAACAAACTACCCTAAACTTGCGGGATCCACCGAATATTCCTTCTTCGAACGTTGTAGACCTGGTCTTTCGGGCTCAACGTCTCTCCCTCAACAAATTCGTCCGAGTCTTGAGGAGAAGAAGTCCTCTTGACCGTTAGCAAGTCTCAGCCTTTAACCTGCACGTGGTTAATTCAATAAGCCTCAGGATATCGCCCAAGATGTTAGCAATATCCTCTTCCAGCATCCTAGTCACAGATAAACAAACAAAGGCAGGATATTGATCAGGATACGTATGTTAAGAAAATGACCCCTAACAATTGTCCCCAAATATATCGGTTGGGATACCAATCCAATGGATATATTTCAAAAGTTTCACCTCATGACTTAAGGTAATTAATACGACTAGACCCTTGAAATGACAGCGGTGCAACTTCCAAGGCATTATTTACTCTTTACCCCCTATATTCATCCTATATTAACCGAGGGGCTCCTTATCACGGTTATCCTTATCTGCAAGCGAACATCAGGTATCTTCTTTTCTATTCTCCTTTCTTGAATTTCTCTTAATTTGCTTAATACTCTTCATGGCACCACGAACGAAATCCCGATCAAACCGACCAGCCTCAACCCTCATAAGTCAAAACTTCATCACCGATCCAGCAAAGGAGATTTGCTGCTTCAACAATGCTGACATCGCTGCTCTTAAAGATTCCGGTGCCTTTCCCACCGGAACGGTCTTTCGCCCCTTCGACCAGGAAGCCCGATCGGACGCGTCATCCGACGAGTGGGTTTGTTTTTTCGCTTATCCTTTCTCTCTTGGACTCCGGTACCCATTTCCACCCTTTATCTCTAGCTTTTTCGACCTCACCGGCCTTAGCTATGCCCAAGTTATGCCCATGGTCTGGCGAGTCTTGATAGTGTTGGATCAAATCAAATCTCGTCATTTTCCTAACCTACTTGTTGAGGACCTTCCTATAGCATACCGGTTGAGATCCCATGGCAATCACCGTTTTCTTCTGTTTTCCATCAAGAACCCTTTGGTCCTTAAAGCCACCAAGAACGAAGATCGATGGCGACGAAAATTCTTTTTCGTAAAAAGAGACTCTATTGATAAGGGTTTCGATCTACCGGTTAAATGGTTAACCAAGGGTAGGATTTAGGGTTTTAGGAATATCCCCAATTATATCTTCAAACTGTATCCCGGACTTATATTCTGATGTTTTTATGCAGCAAATTTCAGAGATTTAGTGCCTCCCAGTGCAGAATCCGAATCCAAGATCAAAGAAATCTACCGTCTTCCTGCCAGTGAAAGAACTTTTTCCCTGTCTCTTACAGATTCTCATCAAAAATCAAGCTCAGAAATGTCTGGTAAGCACATTCTCATATATTAATTATTTTTCAAAAATACGATGAGTTTAAGAATATCTTCCCTTATGTAGTACCAGTCGTCAACCTTGAAGGTTTCGAACTTGACGAATTGGATTGCTACTCCAGCCTTGAACCCATCAAACAAGAATCCAAGCCAAAGTCGTCTGCTACACCAAAGCCTACCTCCTCGAAAACTGTTTCTGCTCCCAAAGGCCCTCCGGCATCCAGGACCCGGGCATCCAGCTCTCGGAAGAGAAAGGAGACTGACTCCCCAGCTGTTTCTGAAACATTCTCTCTTGAGAATCATGGGTTCAATGAAGCCACCTCATTCCTCAAACAGGTAGAATTTTCTTTTCGATATCCTGTACAAGTATGTTAGTCTTTATCCTGCTTATTTTTCACATTAATACCTGTGTCTTTATCGATAGGGTCTGGATCGTCTTATGCATTTGTATGAAGACGCTTGCGGGCTTAACAAGATGTTAAAGATCCAGCTGGAAAAAGCTCAAGCCACCATAGCTGACCAAGGAACCATTGCGGCTGCCAAATCCCAGCATTATGAAGACAAATACAAGGCAATGACTCAGGAACATCAAGCTACCCTCCATAAAGCTAATGAGGATGCTCAAGCCAAGCTAGATGCCGCCCTTCTTCAATATCAGCAGAATATGAGCTCATATCGGGATAGCCTCAAAGCATCCGTGGTCGTCTCTCTTCTCCAAGCCAGGATAAGGATGGCTTACGAGGCCATGGATTTGGGTTTTGAATGCCCCTCCTGGAATGTAAAGGCTTGGGAGGAGAAACTACAGGGCCTCGGAGGTCATCCCGTTGCTCACCATGCAAAACATACTGGTGAAGAGCCTTCTAAGGCGGCAGAGGAGGCGGCCAATGCTGGTGATGGTGCTGAGAAGAATCCCGAGGCTGATGCTGGTGCAAACGCTGGGAAGGAGGTTGTTGTTCAAGAGGATGCTGCCCCTTGGGCAGCGGAGTGGGCGATGATGGATGTACGTGCCAAGGCCGGAGCCCACTTTTTAATTTCATGGTTGTGGTTGCATAAACAATTTACTTTTCCTGTCTTTGAACAATTTACTTTTCCTGCACTAGAACAATGTGATGACCAAAGGTGGATGGGTCCTAGGTTTTAGGACGAAGCCCTTGGTCATCAATTAGTATAACTTGTTTTGAATGTGATAACGGTTGTAGGTGGAAAGGTCCTATTTTGAGATATATCCGGCAACCGTTACACTAATATGGTAAAAACTGATCGTGCTTTTGGCGGATGGGCCTTGGTTTTAGGTGAAACCAAAAGCACAGCTTTTGACTTGTTAATAATATAACTATCTTTTGACTTATTTTCTGTTACCTTGCATTACTTGGTGTGACTCTTAGCTTTGTAAAGATTTTGTATTGTTAACTTATAAAATATCCTGATCAGTATGCTCAGCAATATACTGCAAAAGCCTTTTATTAGATAGAACTTCCAAACGTTCCTTCAACTTTGTAAAAATTTCTTTAGAAAGTAAAAAATAGTCTATCTTTTCAAAACCAAGTTTTGATAATATTTAAATGATCAGAGTTCCAAACTAATACTGGTTTCAAACACCCCAATCAAATATCCTGAAAAGGACTTCGAGAATATATCAGGATACTTAAAATAATGTTACTAAGAACTTAGACGATGTTTACAAAGGAAAGATCATACCAGAAATAGGGTATAAACCCATTACCAAACTTCAATCCCTTTGCAACTCTTCCAATGAAGGTGTCCCCTGTGCGAGGCACTTAGCCCATTAGTTCTGAGCCTCATTCTTTTAGCTTTATATCACCATCTTGGCAGGAATGTCCCCTGTGTACAATGTCTTCAAGTATCTTAGAAATCTACTTAATGTCAGTTTCCATTGCATAAGCAATTTTTTACGTCCCAGGGGTAAAACCCAAGGATGTACTGGAGATAAATCCCTTGTATCCTGGGGAAAATCCCAACTTTTCATGCGCTACAGGCGGGAGTGTATAAACTCCAAGACTTAGAAAGGTGAAAACCTTTAAACCTTAGAGAGTATGAAAATACCCTTTCGTGAGAGAGGGTGATCAATCCTCATATACCTTTAGGATTCAGGATATAGCCAACAGTAACGAAATTGTCAGCCACTTTTACATGGACTGGTCCCGCCACCTTGAACTATCCCTGAATAACTTGCGCTCCAGTCGGGGTGTTTAAACCCAATTCGGAAGAAAGGTGAATACCTTTAAACATGTGAAGGGATCAGTATCCCTTAAACGTGAGAGAGGGGGCCAATCCTCTAATCTTCCGAGTTATCCTGAGTACATATCCTGGAGCTATATCCTGAAACATATCTTGCAAAACAATTGTAAACTAAGGTGGGTGTTAGCTTGGCTAACACCCCTCCGATGCTTAAGTCAGTATTGGGTTACAAAGAACAAATTAAACCAAACATAATTAAAAGAGGTAGAATTCATACCATCCTGAGTTAGAAATTAAATTCTAAACTCACTTGAAATAGAGCTTAAGGTGTATAGCATTCCAAGATCTCGGTAGCATATCCCCCTCCATATTCTTGAGTCTATATGCTCCTTTCCCTGCTTCTGATTCAACTTCATATGGTCCTTCCCATTTTGGAGCTAACTTGCCATCGGCAGGATTAGTAGTATTTTGAAAAGCCTTTCTTAACACCCAATCTCCAACCTTAAATCTTCTGGTTCTAATATTCTTGTTATATGCCCTGGATATTCTCTGTTGATATGCTGCCATCCTTAGCCTTGCCGCATCTCTCTTTTCATCTATAGTGTCTAAATCCTGACTCAAGGCTTCAGGATTCTGCTCAGGATCACTTAAGACAGATCTTGCAGTAGGTATTGTCATTTCCGTTGGAATTATTGCTTCTGCTCCAAACACCAAGGAAAATGGGGTTTGGCCTGTTGCATTCTTTACCGTTGTCCTATCAGTCCATAAAACAAAGGGTAATTCTTCTGCCCATCTTCCTTTTTTGGCTCCAAGCCTTTTCTTTAAGTTATTGACAATTATCTTGTTTGAGGATTCTGCTTGTCCATTTGCTTGAGGATGTACCGGAGTAGATGTGATCATTTTGATTCCCCAACTCTTGCAAAAGTCCGTAGTCCTCTTGCTTATGAACTGAGAACCATTGTCACAGATTATCTCAGCTGGTACTCCGAATCTGGTCAGGATGTTTCTCTTGATGAAGGATACTACTTCTTGGTCTCTTACTTGAACGAATGCTTCTGCTTCAACCCACTTAGAGAAATAATCCGTCATTGCTAGCATAAAGACTTTTCCTCCCGGAGCTTTTGGTAACTTTCCCACTATATCCATACCCCACTTCATAAATGGCCAAGGGGAAACAATAGGATATAATGGTTCAGCCGGCTGATGCAGTATGTTACTGTGTCTTTGACATGCGTCACATCTTCGAACATATTCTGCGGCATCTTTTCTCATTATTGGCCAATAATATCCTGTCCTTAATACTTTTGAGAATAACGACCTGCCCCCAGCATGGTTACCACAATCCCCTTCATGTATATCCTGAAGTACTTATCTGGCTTCAGGATTCTCCAAGCACCTCAAATACGGTCCTGCAAGAGATTTCTTGTATAAAATATTATCTATAATAGTGAATCGTGATACCTTCATCCTAAATGCCTTAGGATTTTCATTTCCAGGGATGTGTCCTTCTTTGAGATATTTCATGATTGGAGTCGTCCAGGATTTAGGATCCTCTTCAGGATATTCTACTCCAGGATCCTAAATACCAGCTACTTCTTTATCCTGAGGATTCGTTGCAGGATATAGGACATGTAATATTGGTATTTGCGTCCCTTCAGGTATCTTGATCGATGATCCCAAATTTGCTAAGGCATCCGCTTCAGCATTATCCTCCCTTGGTACCCGTTCAAGTATAAAAACATCGAAATATCCTGCTAATTTTTTGAGAATATCGAGATATTCGATTAATTTCTCACCCTTAACTGCATAGGATCCATTAAAATGGTTAGTAATTAACAAAGAGTCAACATATACTTGCAAATTTTTGATACTCATGCTCTTAGCCAACTCTAATCCTGCAATTAAAGCCTCATACTCTGCTTCATTATTAGTAGCAGGAAATTCACACCTAATAGCCTGGGGTAATATGTCCCCCTGTGGCGATTTTAGTAGTATTCCTAATTCTACTCCTCTTATATTAGATGCACCATCAGTATATAATGTCCAGGATCCTGAGGATTCTCCTAGCTGTTGAACTTCTAGGTCTACCTCATCCTGAATGTCACTACTAAAGTCAGCCACAAAGTCAGCTAAAGCCTGAGATTTTATGGCATTTCTAGGTTCATATACTAAATCATAAGCACTCAACTTTACTGACCACTTGGCCATCCTGCCTGACATCTCTGGTTTCCTAAGCACATTTTTGACAGGATAATTCGTTTTAACATGTATCCTATGTGTCTCCAAATAATGTCTAAGCTTTGTCGATGCCATGACTAGAGCTAATATTAATTTTTCTAAATGAGAATACCTAGTTTCAGCATCTAACAAACTTTTACTAACATAATAAACAGGATATTGCTGACCTTCATGGTCTTTTATAAGAACGGCACTTACAGCATTCCCTGATACAGCAAGGTACAGGGATAGTGGTTCACCATTTTCCGGCTTCATCAATAGAGGTGTGGTTGAGAGATACCGTTTCAAATCCTGCAGGGCTGCTTCATGCTTTTCCCCCCATTCGAATCTTTTGTTCTTCTTTAGGATATCATAGAAGTCTTTGCATTTCTCTGAGGATCTTGAGATAAACCTGTTTAGAGCTGCTACTCGGCCTGTCAATCTTTGTACGTCCTTCATATTTTAGGGTGATTTTATGTCTAGGATAGCTTTGATCTGCTCTGGGCTTGCTTCTATCCCTCTTTTTGTCACCATATATCCAAGAAACTTTCCTGCCCCCACTCCGAAATGGCATTTAGCAGGATTCAGCTTCATATTGTATTGATCCAGGATATCAAATGCTCCCTTGATATCCTGGAGGTGATCCTCGGCCTTTTTAGATTTCACCACCATATCATCGATATATACCTCCATGGTGTCCCCCAGTTTGTCTATGAACATCATGTTTACCAATCTTTGGTATGTTGCACCTGCATTTTTCAAACCAAAAGGCATAGCTGTATAACAATAAATACCTGTTGGTGTCATAAAGGCGGTATCCTCCTGGTCAGAAGGCTCCATTTGGATCTGTTGAAATCCTGAGGATGCGTCCATGAAGGTCAGCATTTCATGCCCGGCAGTGGCATCTACCATTGCATCAATGTGGGGAAGAGGAAATGGGTCTTTAGGACAAGCTTTATTCAAGTCTGTGTAGTCCACACAAACTCTCCATTTCCCATTTTTCTTCTGTACTACAACCACGTTTGCTAGCCACCTTGGGAACTTAACCTCCCTGATCATTCTGGATTTTAATAATCTCTCAACTTCCTCCTGGATAATTGTGTTCCGCTCAGGGGCAAATTTCCTTCTTTTTTGCTGTACAGGCTTGAATGATTTATCAATTCCAAGCTTGTGAGTGATAATATCTTTGGATATGCCTGTCATATCCTCATGCTTCCATGCAAACGTAGACATCCTGCATTTCAAAAAGTTAATTAATTGTTCTTCAATATCCTGAGGGATATTGGTCCCTACGAGCACCGAAATATCGGGATTATCCTGGTCCAGGATAATTTTCTTCACATCCTGCTCCGGATCCTCCACGATATCCTGGGCCCGTGTCTTTAATTGCTATGCTGCACTAGGTTTGGTTGAGGATTTCATCGAGGATGAGTAGCATTCCTTTGCCTCCTGCTGATCACTATCAACTTTGACCACTCCCCAAGGGGTAGGTATCTTGATGCATTGGTGATACGTTGATGGCGCGGCCTTCATATCGTGAATCCACGGTCTTCCCAGTATGATGTTATAGCAGGATAGAGAATCCATCACACAGAAACGTTGTATCGAGTTGACTCCTTCAACGTATACTGGCAACTTTATCTCTCCCACTGTGTTTCTAGCCTCTCCACTGAATCCAACAAGCACGGTAGACTTTGAAGTGATATCCATTGGAGATACATTCATTCTCTTCAGAGTTTCTAGTTGGATTGTGTTGACGGAGCTGCCATTATCAACCAGTATCCTGCGTACAAAATGGTTAGCCACATATAACGTTATTACCAGAGCATCATGGTGAGGATCTTGGACAGTATCCCTGTCATCAGCATCAAAAGTGATCACTTTGTCAGTTGTGAGGGTAGTCATCCTGACAGGCTTGTCTCCCCTTTCGGCCTTGGCTTCCTTTGCATGTCTCTTTGCTGCCGAATACGAAGTTCCGCAAATGTCGGATCCTCCCGAAATGAAGTTGATTATCTTGGCATCCGCGGGAGGTGATGCTGCTCGTTCAGGATCCTTCTCAGTATCCTGACCCTTATTCTTCTTTCTTCCTAAGAGATCTTTCAGATATCCCTTGCTTAGAAGATAGCTTTTTTCTTTCCTTAGAGCAATGCAATCCTCAGTCACATGTCCGAAATCTTCGTGGAAAGCACACCATTTTGACTTATCTTTCCAGTCAGCCTTTTGTTGATTCTTTCGAGGCCACCTAGCCTTGTCTCCTAGACCCTGCATAGCATACATCAATTCAGGAATATTAACAGAAAAGCAATATTCGGACAACTCAGGATATTCTTCAGGATCCTCATCTTCGACAGCGTTCACTCTTTTGTTTTCATTTCTACTATACGGATTAGGCCGATATGACTTGAACGAGGATTCTGACTTCCTATTAGTTGACTCATAAGTGTTGGATGAGTTCATCCTTTCTTGCATCTTCCTGTCATCTTCCAGACGGATATATCTCAAAGCCCTGTTACGAGCTTCGTCGAGATTCCTGCAGGGATTCATTACAAGATCCTGATAAAACTGAGAATCCTTTTGTAATCCCATCTTAAAAGCTTGCACAGCTGTTGCAACATCAAGATGTGGGATATCCAAGGATTCTCGACTGAATTTGTTCACATAATCCCTCAAGGATTCCTGAGGCCCTTGAGTTATCCTGTAAAGATCACTGGTTAGTTTCTCAAAACTCCGACTACAAGAACATTGACTGTTAAATAAATTAACCAAATGAGCAAATGAAGTAATTGAGTGAGGAGGAACGTTTAATAGCCATTTTAAGGCCGATCCTGTTAGAGTAGAACCAAATCCCTTGCACAAGCACGCTTCCTTGAGCTCCGGAGGGATAGGGTTAATCTCCATTCTTTCCCTATACTGAGCAATATGCTCCTCAGGATCCGTACTCCCATCATAAAGCTTCATGTTGGGAGTTTGGAATCTCTTTGGGATCTCAGCATCACAGATAGGATATGCAAAACGAGATATCTTGTGGCTGTCTTGAGACACTTCCGGGATCGGCTGGACCACCCCAGGTACACTAGATATCATGTCCTTCAACTTCTGAAGTTCCCTGGTAAGTGCTGATGTTACACCTGTATCCTGCAAAGATCCACCACTGTTAGTAGCATGAGTATTATTATTATTCGACACGTTACCCATTGGAGGATTTTGCCCATATCCTGAAGCATATCCTGAGCTCCTCATGGTTGACATCCTGACCGAGGAGGGTATTTCAGGAGTATGATTCTGAGGAAGACTGGGCACGATATTCCCCCTGTTATCCTCGGTATACACAGCTGAACTAAAGTTCAACGCTCTGGGGTGTAATGGAGTGACATTGTCCTCAGCAGATCTGCTCGAGCCAGACTTCAGGAGTTGTATTTCCCTCAAAATCATTTGGTTTGTTTCCTATTGCTGCCTCATTTGCTCCTGCACACTTCCAAATAAGGTTAAAATTTCATCATTAGAAGCTAAAACGGGAGCAGATCCCTGGACACTCCGAGTAGGGATAACATCTTGAGATTGTGTAGAGGCTGGCATCCTTGGAGGAGGTGGTGGAAGCACCGAACCGGTAGTAGCAGAAGTCATAGCAGACACAGTAGAGGAACTCATGTTTGATCTTGAGGCCATTATGGACAATGTGGCAAAAAGTTTTGAAAATAGAAAACCGATTAGCGATTTGACAAAAAATTTTAGTAAAGAGAGCACCACTTGCCCCACGGTGGGCGCCAAATTGTTTTGGTCAAAAATTACCGAAGTAATTAAGTGATCAAATTAGTTAAGTGAGGTAGTGTGCTAGAAATGAGTGTCGAAAATATGTTAATCAAGTTAATTGTAAAAACAGTTTCAGGATACGGCTCAGGATATAGAGCTGTATCTATGATCAAACAATGAGCAAAAGTAAAATAAACGACACGAGATGTACGAGGAAAGCCCTTGATCAATCTAGATCGCCGGCATAAAACCTCGGGAGCTGACAATCGCAGCTGCCTAGTTCTTCTATTGCTTCACAAATCAGGATACAGTGCAGGATGTGGTGCGGATCGACTAAGTGTTACAACTGAATTTGAATACAAGTGTGGTGTTTGCAATGAGCTAGAAAATGAAAGTATGCGAGAGTGTAAGTGGAGATTGTGTATTCTAAGCTGATCCGCCCCCATCTATTTATAGTAAAGATAAAATAACAAACTACCCTAAACTTGCGGGATCCACCGAATATTCCTTCTTCGAACGTTGTAGACCTGGTCTTTCGGGCTCAACGTCTCTCCCTCAACAAATTCGTCCGAGTCTTGAGGAAAAGAAGTCCTCTTGACCGTTAGCAAGTCTCAGCCTTTAACCTGCACGTGGTTAATTCAATAAGCCTCAGGATATCGCCCAAGATGTTAGCAATATCCTCTTCCAGCATCCTGGTCACAGATAAACAAACAAAGGCAGGATATTGATCAGGATACGTATGTTAAGAAAATGACCCCTAACATATATTATGTTGATTTTTACTAGTTAATACATTCTGATCACAATACCTCAAGTCATATTTTATTGGAAATGTAAACTTAGGTTTCTACTAGAGTTAATAATATAAGTTTTATAGGGTAAATATAAATTCATAACAAAACATTTTAAATAAAATGGTTTACAATAATGTGAGAAAAAGGTGAATGACTCACAAACTGTGAGAAAAAGAGAATGAATTCACCTTGTAACTTTAGGGTTCAACTATAAAGCCTCCTGGTATAATCTTGGGGATAACTCCTGAGCTATTTAATAAAATATATAATGCACTCGTGCTAAGTATAGTAACCCCATTCAACTTCATCCCTACGTCACGAGACAGAACCCCAACGACTTAGTCGGGCAGAGCCTTGACATGCGTTACGGGGCGCTAGATCAATCGAACAGGGTATCGGTAATTAGGGGTTACAACACTTAAAACGGAGCAGGGTCTTATTATTATTATGGGTGAAATAATAAAAAGATAGAACTATAGAAATGAGAAAGGGGGCGGCGAGACTGACAACAAAAAGGAAAAGAATGTTGAGCGAAGTTTGAAACTCCATCTATGCTTGTATATATACTTATCAAACTTAATGCCTACCAAAGGTAATATTCCTTTTGATTTCCTAAATTCTATTATTTTATTTTGGGTAGGACATGTCACCATACACGTGCCCTTTCATAGTTTAATTTTGTTTCAAACGTAAGTTTTGATTATTTATTATTATTATTATTATTTTATTAATTTATATATTATAGTTAATTCAGCTGCTTCACTTATTTGGCGCGTATACTTCTAAAATATGACTTTTATAAAACAATGAATATGTTATTAGAACGAGAATATTTGTATCTACATTTTGAACCAAGTTTCATTAAAAACGGAGTAGGTTCAAATACAATGTATTTTTATAATTTAATTATTGAACGGTTCCTAGGCCCGTCTAGTTACTTCATATTTCTAACAATCAACTTACCCGTAGCCTATCCGTTTAATAATATAAGTTTTACATACTTTATTTTAATATAGAAAATAGAAATGTCACACATATACAAGCCAATTAATTAGTATAACATTCCAACCAATTATATATATAAAATAGTTTTTAAAATTATATGGGTCGAATAATTATTTTAAAAATAAAACTAGTTACTAAAGGTTAATAAATTTAAACAACCTATACTTCTTATATGATAAAATGGAAATGTTACATCCTCCCCACCATGTTTTAAATCTCGTCCTCGAGATTTGGGCTATGATGTCTCCTCTAGAGTTAGGTTATGTCTTAGTCGTTAAGAACATTATTAAGGTAAATGATATAGAATCAAAACATCAAATTTTGTGAATACGAGTTGTTCAATAAATATGAATTAATGGTTCAACTGAATTAGTTCAAAAAAGTCGATGTCAAATGAATGAGATGAAATGATATAATTTCCAAGGTGACTAGGTTCAAGCCAAAAGAGATATATGATTAAATTGACTGTTTACAAGTTGTTAATGACTTTTAGAAACAATAGAATTCACTGTCAAAAGAAAACTTACTTTGATTGTTAACTGAGAAAGATTTAGAATCAACAAGCTCAAATTGAAATAGAAGCACGAAAATGATTTGTCAACTTTCAAACCATGATATGAGAAAAATCAATGTGTTGACATTTATTGAATTGCAAGGATACACCGGAATACAATAGAGTTTAGTGTATCATTGTCTTAATACATAATTCCATTAAGACTATTTTTAAATGATGAGTCAAACGAAAGACTTACATGGTTTTCGTGGTTCGTACGATTATGATTAGCCCAAGCTACAAGTTTATACCGACGCCGCAAGGTTTCGTAATGATTGAAATGGTTTGATAATTACGGTGACCGAACAAATTCACCGTTTTTGAAAACAACTGAAAGTTTTAATGAAGTAAATTTGGATATTCATTTCGAATAGGATTTTCAATTGACGATGAAAAGACCAAATGAATATTATAGAATTTTTTATAAATGATGAAAGAATCTTTAGAGGTACACCGGAATTTAATACGAATTTGTGTACTCTTATCTTAACACATAATTGTATTAAGACTGTTTAAGATAATGAACCAACAGAAATTAAATAAATAAATCCGTACATCAGGTGTGAAAATGAGATTAGCTCAAGCTTCAAATTAAAGAAAACGCCACCACAAGGTGTCGTAACCAAAAACAGGATTCAATGAAGATGAAGACCCAACAAGTCTATAATGGTTCTGAATAGATGAAGTATTTGAAAGGATGCATTTATTTAAAAACTTTTATTTATATTAGGGTTAAATAATAACTTAACTTAGATATTACATATCAGCGATTACGTCTGGAATCATTTCTTCTTCTTGCGTAGTAAGTACGAATGCGCGCATGTTCATTTTAGCTCCGTCTGTTGTTCTGGCCTTGTTGTCGGGTGCTTTGGTTAGTTTCGGGCAACATGGTTTGATGTGTCCTGTTTCTCCGCAATTGAAACAAATATTAATTTTCCTTCTACACTCTTCCTCTATATGCCCGGTCATCTTGCAGAAGTTACAGTAGGGTGTTTTCCTAAAACGGCATTTTCCTGAATGCTTTTTGTTACAGTTTCTGCAGGTAGGTTGCTCCAATAACGGTTTAGTTCCTTTCTTCTTGAATTCTTGGGAAATTTTTTGGGCTAACTCTTTCTTCTTGTTTTCTTCTCTTGTGCGGATTAGTCCATCTGTCAGGATGTTAGCTAGTTCAACTGTTTCTTCAATAGTCTGTGGTCTGGCGGCCTTGACCATGTCTCGGATTTCGCTAACTAATCCCCAAATATAACGAGAAATTAGTACGGGTTCTGGCGAAGCCAGAGTTGGTACCATTCTTGCGTATTCGAAGAACGTTGTCGTATATTCACGACAATTCACATCTATCATTTTATGATTTAGGAATTCATTAGCCATTCGTTCCTTTTCATAAGGAGGACAAAATTTCCTTTCTGCCATTTCCTTGAATTTTTCCCAATCCATGGCATAAGCCATGTCACTTTCTTTTGCTTGAAGAATTGTATTCTACCATTCTAAGGCTTCTTCCTTAAAGAGGTTGGACGCATACATCACCTTATCTTCTTCGGCGCATTTGCTGATTTTAAGAACAACTTCCGTCTTTTTCTAACCATCGCAGAGCAGCCGTGGCTCCTTCACTGCCCGCAAACTCAGTTGGTTTACAAGCTAGAAATTCTTTGTAGGTACATCCAAGAGTCATCGCCTTCATTTTCTTGGTAAATGGGGTTTTGATAATGTCATCATTGCCTCCGTTGACACTATGGCTAAAACTGTCGTCACAAGTATGCTTGCTACTCACAGCTTTGGTGGGTTCTACGGAGTTTTTAACAGCTTTAATTATTAAAGGTATAGCATTAGCTATTCCTTGGGCTATAATGTTTTCTATAGCATTTTTATGCAAAGGATTTTCATTATTAGCATGAACCTCTGGATTATTTGATACTTCGTTCGACATCTGAATTGCAAACATTTTCAATTATTAACGTCACAGAATAGTTAAAACAAAACAATACTACCAGGAATTATATGTGCATATGTATATATTTATATACATATATTCAATCCACAAAAATAACACATATGTTACTTTGTATTAATTTCCTAACTTTATTGTTTAAGTTTAGGTATTAAAAGAAACACCTAAATAGCTTAAACAAGTGGCTCTGATATCACCTTCTGTCACAGCCCCTGACCCCACCCTGGGAGCGGGAGCCGCGAACCAGTCAGATGGTATCGGTGTTTATTAATTACGCAGCGGAAAAAATTTTCATCAGGATCGTAGTTAGGAAATGATTTCAGAGTTTGTAAAACACCGAACTTTTAATATTAAACAAATGGGCTAAAAACCCATATTCCATTCAATTGTTTTTATAGGGATAAACCCAAATAATAAAACATAATTTCTTCTTCTTTTATTCAGGTATTTATAGCCACTTTATTTAAGCCTTCAGTGCTCCATAGCTGGCTACTATTATCTTTACAGCAAGTTACCTGAAACGTATTTTGAAAACATTTTATCAGCAATAAATACTGGCGAGTTCGTTCCATTTTTATAAAAATATATTGTTATACTTTACAGCATTACGGCTTTTTATATTTGTTTATATTTACCCAACTCAATCAGTATTTGTCACATGGTGGCAGTTCCGATGTGACAATGGTCATATCACTCATTGGCTCACTTTCTCCCAATAGTGAATTTATCAAGTAATTATATTTTACTATTATTCAAAGTATCTGTCACTAGGTGATTCCCGTGATGGTGGTCATATCACTGTTGATCATTCTTTCAACTAGTGACTCTGTCATATCACTGTTGATCATTCTTTCAACTAGTGACTCTGGTCATATCACTGTTGATCATTCTTTCAACTAGTAACTCTGGTCATAACACTGTTGATCATTCTCTCAACTAATGCTAGTGGTCATAACACTGTTGATCATTCTCTCAACTAGTGCCTTCGGTCTTGTCACTGTTGATCATTCTCTCAACTAGTGACTCTGAACTTAGTAGTGTCACATGACATTACTTTGTCAAATATATTTTTTTATGGCATAAACCCAATTAGCCTAGAAAATGAAATATATCATTTTCTGTCAAATTAATAGCTATAACATTATCAAATATAATATATCAATTAAATAATTGTGATACAATTATTTAATATATTAGCGGGACTAAGATTTAAGATATAATTTCCGATGTATATCTTTTTATATAAAATGTTAAATAATATATATTGTTTAATTTTATTACAATATACATTAAGGTTTATAGTTTATAATATACTATATTAAACTGTTATTTAATGGAAATGGTTGACATATGTTATATCGATGTTAAAACTAAATTTTGTTCAATGTTTTTAAGTGTATTATATTATAATACAGTTGTTCATTTCACATATACTTTTATAGTATATATTCTAAACTATAATTCCACTACAGTTGGTCTTTACCCATCTAGTTTAATCTATTACATATGTTAAATACATATGGTATTATATTATGTTGATTTTTAATAATTAATACATTTTGATCACAATACCTCAAGTCATATTTTTTTTGGAAATGTAAACTTAAGTTTCTACTAGAGTTAATAATATAATTTTTTATAGGGTAAATATAAATTCATAACAAAGCATTTTAAATAAAATGGTTTACAATAATGTGAGAAAAAGGTGAATGACTCACAAACTGTGAGAAAAAGAGAATGAACTCACCTTGTAACTTTAGGGTTCAACTATAAAGCCTCCTGGTATAATCTTGGGTATAACTCCTGAGCTATTTAATAAAATATATAATGCACTCGTGCTAAGTATAGTAACTCAATTCAATTTTATCCCTACGTCACGAGACAGAACCCTAACGACTTAGTCGGGCAGAGCCTTGACATGCGTTACGGGGCGCTAGATCAATCGGACAGGGTATCAGTAATTAGGGGTTACAACACTTAAAATGGGGCAGGGTCTTATTATTATTATGGGTGAAATAATAAAAAGATAGAACTATAGAAATGAGAAAGGGGGCGGCGAGACTGACAACAAAAAGGAAATGAATGTTGAGCGAAGTTTGAAGCTCCATCTATGCTGTATATATACTTATCAAACTTAATGCCTACGAAAGGTAAGATTCCTTTTGATTTCCTAAATTCTATTATTTTATTTTGGGTGGGACATGTCACCATACACGTGCCCTTTCATAGTTTAATTTTGTTTCAAACGTAAGTTTTGATTATTTATTATTATTATTATTATTATTATTTTATTAATTTATATATTATAATTAATTCAGCTGCTTCGCTTATTTGGCACGTATACTTCTAAAATGTGACTTTTATAAAATAATGAATATGTCATTAGAACGAGAATATTTGTATCTACATTTTGAACAAAGTTTCATTAAAAACGGGGTAGGTTCAAATACAATGTATTTTTATAATTTAATTATTAAACGGTTCCTAGGCCCGTTTAGTTACTTCATATTTCTTACAATCAACTTACCCGTAGCCTATCCGTTAAATAATATAAATTTTATATACTTTATTTTAATATAGAAAATAGAAATGTCACACATATACAAGCCAATTAATTAGTATAACATTCCAACCAATTATATATATAAAATAGTTTTTAAAATTATATGGGTCGAATAATTATTTTAAAAATAAAACTAGTTACTAATGGTTAATAAATTTAAACAACCTATACTTCTTATATGATAAAATGGAAATGTTACACACGCCCCCGTGTCCGCTGGGCACGGGGCGTGTTCAGTCTCCTGATGTCTTGTTTTTTGTTTGGGAAGATGCTGTCGAGGGGTCGGGCATGCCACGTTTATTCTTTTTCTTGTATTTATGTTAGATTTTGCTGTGTTTTTGTTTCTTTTGTTCATTTAAGCTCTTTTAACCCTGAAAATACAAAAGGAAGACAAAAGCACACTTTTTCCAACATTACTACTAAAAAATGGTTAGTTTTATGTCTCATTTGATGTAATTTATATGTTGCATTTTACACACATCACCCGCGTGTTGCGACAAACTTATCAAACGGGAGGAAAATAGATGCGCTGTGAAAGGCCTGTCAAACGGAAAAAAATAGATGAAAAAACGTTGAAACCCCACACACACATTGTGACGTGTTAACTCGGAAAATTTAGAACGAAACATTAAACGGAAAACTTGCGAAAGATGAAAAGGGATCAAAGTTGAAAGTTAAAAAATGTTGCGGTTAAATTGCAAATGATGAAAAACTTTGAGTTAAAAGTAAAAAAATCAAAGTGGTTAAATTGTAAAAGATAGAAACTTTTGAATTATAAGTGAAAAATCAAACTAATCAAAGGGTTTAAATTACCTAAGAATGAAACTTTAAACTTAAATTGCCAAAGATTTAAACTTTAGGGTTAGAAGGAAAAAAATCTAATTTTTTTTTTTTTTTTTGAAAAACTCGGGTTTAAATTACCAAAGAATGAAACTTTAAATTTAAATTGCCAAAGTTTTAAACTTTAGGTTAGAAGGAAAAAATCTATTTTTTTTTTTAAACTCCCAAAACCAATAGTTATATTACTTATTTAAAGTTTATAATAATACTAGGTTAGTTCCCCGTGTGTTACACGGGTTGAACAATTTAAACTATATAGTATACATATTTCCTGTAAATGCAAAACAAAGACAGAGACATTTACATACCATATTGACATAAATTAGTTAATATAAATGTAACCCATCAACTCGTACATATTAATTAATGTCGTAGAGTTCGATAAGACGGCTCTAATGTCGGTTGAATGAGGTCAATCAGAGTCTATTTGATACCCTTTGTACGACTTCTTATTTTTTGAATCTTTGTATTTGATTCTAAACCTATTATTAATATTATTGATAATAATTTTAGTTATATATATCAATAATATTATATATATATATATATATATATCAATAAGATATTTAGTCTAACATATTAATATTATTATGAATTTCGAAACTTGTTTAGCTAGGATTTAAGATTCTATTGAAGTTTTAGTTTAGGTTATTGAATTAATAATAAGAATTTGTATTAGATTAGATTAAATATTATTATTATTATTTGTATTAGATTAGATTAAATATTATTATTATTAGTATTATTAATAATTTTAATCAATTAAATGAGAGAATGACAAGTGTCCCAAAACATGTTTCTTTTATTATATAGTATAGAGTATAGATAGATAATAAATAAATAAATGGATCAATACTATGTTTGAATTGAACTAATAAAATTCTCGATATCATAGTATAGTTTTAAACAATAATAATAAAACATATAAAAGTTATTTGATTTAAAAAATGATAAACTAAATCTAACCCAAAAAATGTCAACAATTGAGGTTTCTCCGTTTGCATTTTCATGATTTTTAACCTTTTTTATTTTGTTATTTATGAAGATGATATTGACACCATTGAAAAACTTGATTACTTCTATCTCGATGTAATTTTTTATTGACAAATGACCGTAAAATTATATTAATATATTTATATACATAATATTCGTATTTATATAGTAGCGCAATATTAACTTGATTGTCAGAGGATGATCATGAGGCGATACTCGCAAAACCTTTGTGTTTTTTCATTTACGTGCCTTGTATCCTACTAGGAACACATAGGTTTGTAAGAAAATGCCGATTTTTTAGGGTGTCACATAAATTTAATATTGTGGGGGGGGGGGGGGGGGGGGGGTGATTGAGTTTCATTGTTTCTTTCTATTTTTATTAACTGGTAAAATAGTCGTTTTATACAAACTTTATAAGTTTTTAACGAAAATTAGTATCAGAACCCAAATATGTTACAAACTTGAAACCTCTTGTAAACACACAACTATAACGACATTTGTGTAATTAACTCTAACCATTTTTATAATTTTTCCGAACATATCTATATGCCTTGTTTAAAAGAATGAGTTTGATTCAAGAATTTATATAAATTAAGAATGACGTATTGTTTTTTATACGGTTGGTTACAACCTACCAATCCAATGATTTACAAAAAAACGTTATGCGTTGGAAAGTTAAATTATTTAGCAGGAACCATGTGAAATGTTCGATAAACAACCAATTGTATCAGCAATCAAGCTGTCACACTCCTTTATTCTCTTTATATAATAAACTCATTCTCCTGCATTTTAGAATATCAATTCCCCATAACAATAGATATGGCGCAAGTTAGCATTGTGAAGAAGGCTTCCATGATTGCAATCGTCGCGGTTGCTCTATCTGCGGCATCTGCTGTGTCAGCTCAAGCTCCGGCACCCTCCCCTGACGCTGGAGCTGCCTTCTCTCTCCCTGCTTCTGGTGTGATGGTCGGGACTTCTCTGCTTCTCTCGTTCGTCACTCATTTCAGAAATTAATATCGTTTTCGGTTCAACTTGTTTACTGATTTTCGGATTTTTTTTTTTCTGTTTTACATGTATATTTGTATGATTGAATTGATTTTATGGGAATAAATCTACATATTACTATGAAATACATGGTTTATTTATTAGCATCCATTAGATTTATTTGTTAGAATGATTGGGAACTCAAAGATAGTCTAAATAAATCCTACAAGTAAATAACAAATACGAATATAGTGCATGTTTGGATGAGCTTTTCCATTTCTCCTTATTGACTTTTTAACCTCCTTATCTCCTTTTTGGAAAAGTCACAACCAACAGTAGGGGTGCAAACGAGCCGAGCCGAGCCCGTCCTCGACCAGGCTCGAGCTCGAGCTCGATTAACTTATGAGAGCTCGGCTCGATTTGAGGTTTGTTTTCAAAGCTCAAGCTCGGCTCGTTTGTATTTTCTCAAGCTCGAGCTCGGCTCGTTTATTATCTATTAATTAATATATTAAATAAAAATAATATAAATAATAGACTTTTTAGTCTCGCGAGCTCGATAAGCGAAGCTCGGGATCGGTCTCGGTTACTAAATAAGCTTATTTTTAGGTTTGAGGTCGGCTTGTAAACAAGTTTAAATAAGCTCGGCTCGACTCGTTTACAATAAGGCTCGACGAGCCTAACGAGCTTCACATGCGAGGCTCGAGCTCGGGCTCGATAAACAAACGAGCTTTATTTTAGGCTCAAGCTCGGCTCGTGCTCGATAAGGCTCAGCTCGTTTCGAGCTTTTTCTCAAGCCGATCTCGAGTAGCTCGCGAGCCGCTCGACTTGTTTGCACCCCTACAACCAAGTGACTTTTTCATTTCTCCTTTTCAATGCCTTCTTTTCACCTTATTACCCAAACACCATTTCACAAGAACTCTTTTTCCAAGAAGTTAATAAGTCATAAGAAGGTAAAATAATATCATCCAAACATGGCCATAGTTCAATACAAAACAAACTTTAAGTGAGAACAGTACGTACACATGTACATAGTGTTTATTTGTGAGAATGATTGGGAACTCAAAGATGGTCTAAATAAATCCTACAAGTAAATAACAAATACGAACACACTTCAATACAAAACCAACTTCAAGAAACACAATCTCCACTATCAATCTAGAAATCCTATTGTTAAGATTCCATGTTACATAAAATAACTTTTCAGAAACATGGTACAGACTACCAAAAGTACGTGTAACAACTTTTTGCTTTTTCACTTTTTCACTTTTCTATCTGACATACTGACATTTAACAAGTTTGTCTGTTACACAAAAAAAAATATTTCTATAAAAACATGTAACATGTTTTCTATATGCACTACACTTTGAAAACTCGCAAATTTTAAGTTCGAAAATGTTACACTTCGTAAAAACCTGTAAAAATTGCTGTTGAAAAAAAGTGTAACATGTGATGTTACATCTACTTAAACGGCAAAATAAGTGAAACATATAACTCTCTCCTGACAAAGCTGTTACATGTCAGAATTCTAAAAAAGGTTGTAACACGTGGAAACATGTGGTTCATCCATTGAGTTTCTTGAGTTATTTGAACTCAAAGGAGTTTTTCCTTACTCAAAGGAGTTTTTCCTTTGTAATTGTCCTAAGTAAGTGGTAAAAGATTAGTTGGACCAAACATAAGGGCTCTACCTTTGAAATCTGTAAGATCAAACGTAAGCGTGGTCGGATGTCAATCGAGCTTGAACTGATGGGAAACTTCGAGACTTGAAACATTGGGTAATAAGACAGGTATGTGCATAAGCAGTGACGGAACCATGATTTTCTTTTTCAAGGAGGGTAATCGTGGTGCTTAATCAAACTTTTAAGGAGAGTGATCGAGATTTTTTTACTAAAAATAACTATTTTTTTTAGGCGGGCCGGATGCCCCCCTCCTTAAAGAGTAGGTCCACCATTAGGCGTAAGACTGGGTATGAAGGTGTGTAATTAGTTTTAAAAATTATCAAGCATGTATAGTATTAGGTGATACTTCATTCGATTACCTTACCTGAAACATAAAACATGCTTACTTGTTTACCTTAGCCATACTTGTAAACAACTTTTTTTTTTTCATTTTTGTTTTATTTTGTTATATGTAATAGAATGATCTACCATTTTACTAATTATTAAAGTAGCAATGCATATAGCAAAGCCCAATGAGTAATTTTTTCAAACTAACGAGTGATTAACCAACATGTACCGATGGGTATTGGGCCTAGTGACCGGTTTGGAACAACTTTAGAAAAACATCTTTTTAAATCATTTCGAAAGTAAGAAAATCTTTTAATTTATTAAATATCGAAGAAAGAAATTCATATGAGCTGCTAACCCATTGTTGAGTAAATTGCCATTTTAGTCCCTGAGTTTTTGTTCAAATTGTCATTTTAGTTTAAATAGTTTTTTTTTCCTCTCCCTGACTTTTCCTTTTTCTTGCCATTTTGATCACATTGCCTAACTTAGTCTAAAAACCAGGTTATAATCAGGGGGATTTTTGGAATTAAACTATTATGAGGTTTATAAATTATGTTGTAAACTAACCCTGGTTATCACAACACAACAATTATGCCAAAAATACCCTTGGTTATAACCAGATTTTTAGACTGAGTTAGGCAATGTGATTAAAATGGCAAGGAATTGGAAAAATCAGGGACCCAGATGAGAAAAAAACTATTTGGACTAAAATGACAATTTGGACCCTCAACTAAAATGGAAGTTTACTCCCCATTGTTTAATTGAAAAGTTTTATTTAACTGTTTTCTCTTTTTGTTAATCATATAAGACTAATGGGTATGGGGGTCGGCTAGCCCCGGCTAGCTCCGGCGCCGAGCCCCCAAACCGCCCCCCTTAGCCCCGGCCCGGCCCAAACGACTCACCCACGCCGAATGAGACGAAGCACCATTTCACACTTTTCAATATATTACCGTTTTTCAACGGTTATTTTTCAAAAAAAAAAAAATCTATTTTTCTATAAAAACTCTCCCATTTTCACCATTTTTCCCCACTTTCAACCCACAACCCTCTCATTTTTATACCATTTTCTCTCCACTTTTATAAAAAAAATTTACGTTTTCATCCACAATGCCATCTAATTCTTGGTGGTCCTCGTCTTCGGATGAGGAAGAGGAGATGTTTATCGCGAACGTTGTGCTACGGGCGGCGGAGATTCTTATCGAGGAGGAAGAGGAAGACGAAGAGGAAGACGTCTCGTCTGAAAGCGTTATTACCACACGAATACGGGTTAACAGAGACCGCCAAGGTTTATCATTAATAAATTTTATTATCCTTATTTCCTCGTATTTATATATTTTTTACGACAGGAGCGCACGAGAAATTGGTGAACGATTATTTCTCGGATGCACCCCTTTACAATGCCGAGATATTCAGACGCAGATTCCGAATGAGTCGTCGGTTGAACAACCGGCACGTGCGTTCACACCGAAGAGGTTGCGCCTGTGTATGTACGCTTGCATTTTGCTCCATAACATGATTATTGAAGACGAAGGTCGGGCAATTTGTGAGTATGATGAGAATGCATCTATCGGGAATACTGTCCCGGTAGATCCGCCACAACAGGATTTAAACTCGTTCTCGCTAACCAACGACTTCACGCATGCAAACCTTCAACAGGATTTGGTAGAACATATTTGGAACAACTTTAACGTAGCGGACGGTGACGAGGACGAAGACGAAGACGAGTAGTTTTTTTTAGGAAATGTAATTTTTAATTTTTATTTTTCGGTAATTTTTTTTTTTTTAAGAAATGTAATTTTTTTTTATGTTATGAAATGAAATTATTTATGTTGTTTTATGTTGTATTTTTTTATTTTTATAAAGTTTTTATTAAGTTAATAAATTAAAACTTAGAAAATTATAAAATAATGAGGTGGGGCCCCATCCCCCACGAGCCTCCATCCCCCTCAAATATGATGGAGGCTCATCCCCCACGAGCCGCCTACGTGGCGGCTCAACCCATCCAAGCCTAACCTAACCATACCCATTAGTCTAATATAATAAAATAGCATTAATTATCTAAGAACATGTTGTAAGGCTGTATTGTATGATTGCAAATATCATGTGGATGTTTGGTGAACAAAACAGCAAATTGCAAGCACAAATCAAGCTGTAACGTTAATTCATGTACCCAAACACCCCTTATAAATAAACCCTTTTTCCTGTTAAATATCTACTGTCTCAGTGGGCATCATTCAGTGCAGGTGTAAGTAGAGATGGCACAAGTTAGCATGGTGAAGAAGGCTTCCATCATTGCCGTCGCTGTTGCCGTCGTACTCTCCACCGCGTCGGCTCAAGGTCCTGCACCCTCTCCCGACGCTGGAGCGGCTTTCTCAGTTTCTGCTTCCGGCTTAATGATCGCAACTTCTTTGCTTCTTTCTTCTCTTGCTCTTATATTGAAAAATTGATTTCTTTTTATGTATTTTTAATTATTTGATGATTTTTCTTTTTTGTTAATTCGTTTTTGTTTTGTGTATGTTTGAGTTGATTCATTTCCTACATGTAACTACGTATTTTAATGCTATCATTTATGAATATGTGTTGGTAAATGATTAAAAGTTGTAACCTTTCTATGTTAATATTTTATCAACAAATATAACTTGTTTTATATTTTTCCGGTGGCCGGGTATTTTAATGTGAAAACCAATGATATGTCATAAATCCTAGGTTTAGCAAATGTTGGGGAATTTTCAGAAAAACGGATGTCAGAGAGGCGTGTAATCACTCTCAGATCAAATTATTTCGGTGGTTCACCCGAATAATTCAATCGGATACAACTCTGATTTCGAGAAATTGAACCTGAGTATGTGTTTTGCGTGAATTGATTGAACCAGAGAATTGTGACCAAAACTGACCAACGAATTTTGGGGTTTGCTTGCAGATAACTGCCTCTGGCAGTTATTTTCGAAATTTTAATAAAATTGCAATAAAAACTGCCTTGGACCCCGCCAGGGGCTGCTGCCCCTTGGACCCTGCTCCCAAGGGCGCTGCCCCCGGACCCCACCAAGGGGGCGCTGCCTCCTTGGAACCCCCGTAGGGTACGGGCTCCGCCCGTACACTCCAAATAATAATAACTAAAACAAGCGTGCACTCCCGCACCTCCTAACTTGCTTGATGTGTATTATTATTCGCTTTGATCACCAAGTCAATCCCCCGATTACACTAAAATATCTAACAGCAAAGCTTAACAAGCCTCTCTTCTTGTTGGTTATAATGCCTTACTTGCAATTTTGTCAAACTTTTGCTTATGTTAATTCCAAAATCAGCTCGTTGCCGGAACTCGTGAATTGAAACCACTACCATGTGTCTATGCTCGCCTGCAAAACTAACACTGTTAGCCTCGTCACATGGGTGTGTTCGTTACCAACCTCCGGGGTGAGAGCAAGAAGGGTTTCTTTTGTAATAAATGATCGGCTTTAATTCCGACCAGATCAACGACTAAGGAATATGTGTGTAGTAAATTCAGGTGGAGATATACCTTTTTGATAAGTTATCTTACCTTGTCTTTCACCCAGCCGATGGTAGAGGAGATCATTAAATGCTCCGATTTAGTTTGTCATTGGAGAGTTTCCTAAGCCTTTGTGTAAGACCCTGGACACCTTACCGTCGGGTCACATCCTAGTGTACTTTTTAAAAATAAGTCTTTTCTCGAAATATGCAGCGAAAATTTTCGATTAAAGACAGTACATGATTTATTTAAACTCAAATGTAATTGAGTCATTAACAAACTGAACTCCTTCCACCCTAACACGAGTAATCCCATCCGCTAGTTAAGAACAACACCGACTCGAATTGCACACTTACAAAACAATCTAACATACACGCAAAAGTCAGCTACCCTGAGTGAATTCTAAAAGTTTAAGTTAAAGCATTTCAAACCAGTCGCAAACACTTTATTTTAAAAACAAAACACCATCATTATATTATCACCAACAATGTATTAAAATATGTTAACATCCATTTAAAGTTCAATGACACCAACCCGTCGCCCAAAACGACCCGTAACTTACAACAAACAACCCAACAAGTAATTCTTTCTGATTTGGATTAATTTACCTAAATACCAAAGGACAATCCTCAATGTGTATTAATTTATAGGCCGATTAACCACTCCGACCCGTATCTAGGACATAACCAGGGCCGGCCCTGGGGGTGGGCGGGGAGGACCACCGGCCAGGGCCCGATAATTAGGAGGGCACACTATTTTTAGAAAAAACCCGATACGTATACGTAAAAAAAAATTTAATAGGGTATACATGTACAAACACCAACATAGGCCCACTTGCAAAACTATTCTTATGCTTTAGATTAGTTATTAGCCCATTGACATTAGATTTAGACCTTTATTGAGCCCAATACCCAATTTTGTTAACGCCTAAGGGCACGTTTTTTGGAGCTCGAACAGGGTACACGAATTCTCAGGACCGGCTCTGGACATAACAATTAATGACCTACAAGACTCGTTTATCATTAAAAACAATTACTCGTCAAAACTCATTCCCCAAAACATACAATATATATCTTAGAATAAATTCAGTTGTAACTTAACCTCATTCTACAACTACACAATAAATAAACATCATTCATCACCCGCATAACTAATCATCATTCGTCACCCGCATAATTTTGATTTGAAATAATAGGCGTATCAGATTCGGATATGCAATGGCACTAATCTTGTGCACCGAAATATGCTCAAAGGATAATCTATTAATTCACTATTGCATAACGTTTCTTACAATTTCTTTATTGAACTATTTATAATCTACATTCTGAATCAACATACGCTATTGATTCTCTATCTATCACATGCAGGGTCGGACCTACCTTGTATCAAGGGATATTTCTTCCTCCAACTATTTGAATACATGAAATACTAATACATAGATAGCACATTAAAAATATTATTATTTATATGTGATATTCACCTCTTTTTTTTTTTTTTTGATAAACTTACAAAGTCAATTTGTATAAAACTGCCCGGCTTTTATTTAATCTTTACTTTAATTATGATAAAAATTCCATGGGATTACCTGTTCATATAAATGTCTTAATTCCAATAACAAAGGTAAAATAAAATATAATTAAATTATGATTTGTTGTATGGTTTATTCAACATTTATCATTAGATATCTTTAAACAACAAGGTCTTGAGGGTTAAAGTGGTTAGTTTTTGTTACTACCTTATTCAATTATAAAACACCAAGCACACATAAAACCAAGTAGTTTACTAGTTCCTGTATTTCATTAATTTTTTTTTGTCGTTTTATTTACTTATAGTTATTTATTAATATTTTTTTTATTATGGATTTGTTACATCAGAAAGGAGTCAGAGATCACCTGCTCATGCAATTTATCATGTGACAACTGCTATTCTCAAAGATTTAACCTCACCAACAATGATGCAGCTCTTTAAAGGACAACATTTTGCTAATATACTTATAATCTTCCTGAGAACATGTCTAGTGGTACACATGAATAAAGCCCCTACCTATGGGCATTTTACGACACGTGTCATCCCAGTCAGCAAAGGGACATTATGGGCGTTTTTCACAAATGGGCGTAGTGGGATAATGTCCAATAATGCCCCATCAATGATTACCTAATTATTATTTTCTTGTTTTTTTTTAATTTAAATATAAAGGTATTTGAGTTGGAAGCACATGATTGGCTGGTCAAACCCCCTTCAGCGTTATTCAAAAAACGCCAAAAGCCAAAAAGCCGAAAAACACGCCTAATAACGCCGGGGTGTAGTGGCGAACGGGCGTGATTGGGCGTTTTCTTCGAAATTTTTTTATAAAACACGGCCCATTACGGGCGGTCTGAGACGGAGATCAGCTTGTCTGGGTAGCACATTGGTTGTCATGAAGAAATCATCATAATTTCTTCCTCCAACTATTTCAATACATGAAACACTAATTGCCACACCCTAACTGATGGCGGAAATATCAGAGTGAGACGAAAACAAGATTGCAAGAGACTTCATAACGACTATTTTGTGACAAATATCATTTCATTACTAAAGTAAAAATACAATGTTTGGAAGCAAATTATAACATCTTGTAACATAGAAATCAAAGAACTATACATGAACTAAAATTTAAAGTGTGTTTCTAGCCGTCCTACTAGATTTCTTTCAACGTAACGCTATCAAAATCCTGCAATACATATTAAAGTACATGTCAACACAAAAGAGCATTGGCGAGCATACAAGTTCGAATTACTAGCATAAGTATAAAAAGTTTAAACATATCCACATAGCATAATCATATACTAAAGCATATCATTACATCACTAGCATGAATTACATAATTGCCAACCCAAAGATTCCATTGGCGTAATCTTGTCGTCACAACGACACGTCCATTTTTGTATAACTTAACATGACCACAAGAATACAGGCGGTGTGCTACTCCTATAGCGCTATACATGTTAAGGTAGGCTCGTACGAAGTTAATGACAAGAATAGTGCAAGTAAGGCTTCTAGCATGTATGAATTTCTAAGCATCGCGCATTAAGCATGTATAATGGATTGTTTGTTTGTGTCAAGCATATTTGTATGTGATTGTGTAAATTAGATAAGTCATGTGTATTGCACCCCAAAAGTGTCTAAAATTAAAAAGGGGGTCATGTACACTCATGGTTTGCAAAGCTTCCAAATGACGCGCGAGTAAAGAGTCTTGAGTTGTTGGAACAATGAAGTCACCCTAGAGGGAAACGGGGGCGTGTAAGTTGCGGTTTTTGTTCAATGGACTAGATTAGGAATTCAAGAGTTAACGCATTACGTATGTAAATCAAGGTACCATGAGAATGGTCATGCAAGGAGGTAGGATGATGAACATTCATTAAACCTCATTATATGATTCACCAAAGCACAAAGTCTCCAACGTAGTTGATGACTCGGTTGGTCATGAATAAAGTAAAAGTACAACTAATTAAGCTTGCTAAGTAGCCAAGTAAGAGCAACCCGAGCGTGTCATACCCAACATGGAAAATGTTGGAGGATAGGTGGGGTTAACTTACTTTGATTCTTGGAAGCTACTTAGTCTTTGTCTAAGTCACTTAAACAACCAAGTGAGCTAGCTAGATGCGTTCATCCCAAGCATGGAAAGTGTTTGGGGACGTGATGTAGCCTTGTTCACTTTATGTCTAGGAAGTTGTTTTAGTGGCTTAGTGGTTGGAAGACGAGCATCAAATCAACAAGTAAGGTAGTGGAACTAGGTTGGGAAGCCAAGGCTTCCATGGTTCACACTTTCACCAAAACTCAAGTCTCACCATATTGAAGATGGTTAGCTTGGATGGTCTCAACACTTGTAGGTTGTCTAAAACCTTGTCAAAATAGAAAGTTTAGAGGGTGTTTGCACCTCTAAACTTATAGAAATCAACCACACTCAAGCTCCTTAACCATAGACTTGGTTAGAAGCAAGGAAGGTACAAGATTTCACAAGTTTGAACATATCTATAAAAGTTTAAGTAAAGTTTTCTTCAAAACAGAAAGTTGGACCACAAAATGGTGATGTCCCACCTTAGTTTACCATTGTAAACTTGTGGAAACACTCCTAGAGGTGTTCCAGGCTTTCAAGAAAAAGAAGAGATGAAGAAACATGGAAGAAAGTGAGATAAAGGCTCACTTTTGGACTTAGGTGAATCTGCATTCAACTTGTATTTTCAGCTGATTAGAGAGTGTTTGAAGGTTTGGAAAAGTGAAATGGAGGTGTAGGAGGCTTGGTTTTATAATGGTGGATTAGGGTTTAAGTCTAAATGAAGTTATAAAGTGATTGGGTGGAGAAAAGGAGGTGGAAAATTGGCCAACCACAACTTTCTGCGGATCAAGGCTTCTCACCACCCGCGAGCTGAAAGGGTAATTGGCTCGCACCCCCGCGAGAAGCCAATTTTCATCCGGAAGTTTGTTTTATTACAATTTAGCCCCTAGACATTGATATGTTTATCATTTTATGTCATTTTCTTGTATTTTAGCCCATTTTTAGGTATCAAGGTATTGTATGAGTTTGATGCATGTATGATTAATATTGCTACGTATTTTGAGTCTCGATTTTGCATATAAATATGTATTTAACGATTGATTGCGTATAACATAAGTATGTATCACGTATATGTATAAAATGAATTTCCATTATGATCAAAGCCTCAGATCACAAGATTGGAAACGAAATACGAATACGACACGATTACAAGTTTTTAAATATAGAAATACGAATACAACTTTCTATATAAGAAAGTACAGAAATACGAAGCGTTACACTAATACCCCCACTTTTAATATGGTGTTAGACTATTGGTAGCTCATTGTTTTCATGAAGAAGGTGTTGTGGAACAACCTTATAGCAAACCTAATATTATATATAGAAAGGAAAGAGGGGATGGATGTGGAAGAACTCATATTATTGATATAAATGTCAAATACAAATGCTTCTACTTATAGGGTCTTTACATCAATGCAAAACTAACGAAGACATGAAAGTTATATGTAAAGAGTCACCATCATATTGTGATGCATTCGTGACAATTTGTGTGATTCTAGTATTTTTTACGAATTCTGTAGACTAGTCCCGTGTACTAAACATGTTTCGTTTCGAAAAAATATACTTCAAATACCTTTTCGTATTTCAAAGAAAATCACTAACACGAATTAGAAAACCAATAAATACTTAAAAGAAATTTAGTTTATGAAAAACTTTCAAATTAAATTATGAAAACTTGAACTCAATTTGAATTGATTGTGTGGTGAATTTTTACGAGTTTACACGTAGCTACAAACTCCATAGAGACATACAACATGCACTTAGTATTTACAATTTTTAGGAAAAATAATAAAAAAAAAAACACGACTATTATTATAGAGAGAGATATGAGTGTCACAAATTCTTAACAGGTTTTGCAAGAAAGATTTGTATAAAATAACTTCAGAGTTGTTGACCATGACTATAAAGATGAACTAGGAAACATTGGGACTTAAACCACATCGTTAAAGAATATAATGAGTGTATCAATGTAACACCAAGCAAAAGCCCTTAATTACGAGTGAATGTTGTTGTAACTCTTGCTCCTGCCTTCTCTCTTGAAATGTCATGTGTAATTGTGTTTTTCCTTGATTATGTTTTAACGTTGTGTGTTTATGTTTAGGATTTGTAAACTATGCAAGTGTTTTACTAGTGGTTATAGGTGATGGGTAGGGGTTGTATGTTGGTGGATGAAGCCTTGAAGAAGACTTAAAAGAAGCACTAACTAAACAATCACATTCTACTGTTTAGTTATCATAAAGCTTATTATACTTGTTAGCTTTATTAGATTTCATGAATAACAAAGTCGTTGTAGTATAGTGGTAAGTATTCCCGCCTGTCACGCGGGTGACCCGGGTTCGATCCCCGGCAGCAGCGTTAAATTTTTTAGTAATACAACGTGCAGTTGTGGAGCTTCAAGATCAATATAGGACCTGTCAGTCTGTCACCAAACAACACTTATTTTTTTTTAATAGTAATACCTTCACAATACGGTTTACAGCATATGTAGAAATGCATTTAAGACTAGTTTTTGGCATAACATCTCTACCTGATTGCTTTAGATTACGACGTAAAACACAATGTTCAAATATATAAATACAAACATACAACACCTTTTCCAAAAATATAAATATAAACGGGCAACCTGCGACAGTGACGAATGCAAGATTTTATTCTAATGGGTTACTTTTGGTAAATTCTCTTTAACTCTCGCTAATATTTTTTTCTAAATTCCACAAAGTTCTCACTAATTTTTCCGTTTTTTCCAAACACACTGGGTTCCTAGGAACCCACAAATATGGGCTAGATCCGCCGCTGACCTGCGAGCCAGAATGGTTGATCCAAAACAGATTTGCTTACCTGAATGTGCTCACGGATTCGACATTAAACCAATCCGAGAGCATTTAAACTAAATTCAAACCAGCAAAATCCGAGTTCTCACGTGTCAACTACAAATGATCAAATGAAGCAGAAACGTACAAAACCACTAACCAGTCAACAGTTACGAATAATTCAACTGAAGCTAGTAATTAACAAGGTAAATCCACATGACATTCATACGGGTCGGTCGTTTCCTACACACATCTGTTCATGAATCAAGAAGAGAAAATTGTACTCGGTGCAGTTTCTCTTGTACACTACCAATGCTAGACCTTGTGGGGGCCACTTTTGTAGGTGTAGAACGTTCAGATTGTGAAAACTGAATCAAGATTTGCATTAAAAAGGTAACAATCCCCAACCCGATTGCAGTGAATGTGAGCCCCTTCCATGAGGATAAAAGATTAGACCATTGCAGGAACTTGAAGATCCCGAGTACAAGCAGACATGCCCAAGATACAACCACCTATTGCACGCACCAAATATGTAAATAAAGTTACAAACATAAGAAATAAATGAAAAAAAATAAACATGAAACGGGTCAAACATGTTGAACAGGTGTAAGGTCACCCAAAATGCATTTTTAGTACATTAAAACCTACTACAAGGGCTATAAATGCGCATAAAACATTTATCAAATTTGATATCATTTGCTTAAATTTCTTGATAGTTTTCCATCAAAAAGAACCAAATGCGTACAGCATGCTCAATCACTTTATTTAGAAAACCGAAGTTATCAAATAATTAAGAGTAAAATGCCATTTTTGTCCCAGAGGTTTGGCTACTTTTTCCACTTTCGTCCAAAGGTTTGTTTTTCCGCATCTGGATTCAACAGGTTTGAAATCTTACCGATTTCATCCATTTTGGATCTAGATGCGAAAATACAAACCTTTGGACAAAAGTCACAAAACTGGCCAAACCTCATGGACGAAAATGGCATTTTACACAAAAATTAATAAACAGTTGAGGCATAAAACCTACTAAATGCACACAACACATAAATTGTTCCAAACAAAAACAAAAAAGAAATATGTTTAACGTCAACATGGCCCGTTTTGCATGTAGAATAAATTACTTGTTTTGACCCGTTACCCAACCCACCCACTTTGCCATAACTATAACAATGTTCTTACCACACGAGACTTCAATGGTCGGCCGATGTCATGGAGTTCTGAATCAGGAAAGGCGTTATAGTCTTATGTTTGTCTAATAAATCATCCTGCAGATCACAAAATAAATAATCAATCGAGCCTCAATAAGTGGCGCTTAACTATGAGATGAATGCAATAATATATACCATATAGTTAAGATGATACATATAAAGAAACTACCACAATAAGCGGCTCTTAACTTTGAGATGAATGCAATAATATATACTATATAGTGAAGATGATACATATAAAGAAACTACCTCAATAAGCGGCGCTTAACTTTGAGATGAATGCAATAATATATACTATATAGTGAAGATGATACATATAAAGAAACTACCTTGGCAAAAAAAATCTTTACACCATTGTGCAACACCTTCATCTGTTTCTGGCAGGTCCTTCATTAAATGACGCTTAACTTTGACATGAATCTGCACAACGAAAATGAGTCAAAAGTTCCCGAAATGGAGAAAAGTGTTTCGAGTCTTGTGGAGTCGAGTCTAGTACAACCCACTTGAACCATAGACCAAAAAAAGATTAACAACCAAACATCAAACTTTTCTTTCAATTATATGAAATGCGGACAAATATTACCTTGGAGATATGAGGCGAAGTAGTTAGATGTTCAATCACAGGTAAACACTCCAGTAGCTCATTAATGGTGCATGTATCATCTGATTCACTTACAAGCTGCAACACGTTACAATATTAAGATTAGTTTCGAAAGGCCATGACATGAGATTATGAGAACGTATATATAAGTGGGAACTTACCAGAATCAAGTTCTTAAGTGATGGACAATTTAGTAAAAGATGTAGAAGAGTTTTTGTAGGGGTCGCTACATTCCTCAAGCACAAGCTTTCAAGGCTACGAAATCCATTGAAAATTGGTGGATGGTAAAGATTAGCATTTGAGATATCAAGGTCCCCCTTAAGTGATGAAACGAGAAGATAGATATGGGTACTTCACGGTCATTATCCCATCCATAAAGTGTTAGTTTCTTGACCGTATACTTCCTTGACAAATGATATACTATTTGATGAAGTTCTGGATAGGTTTCTTCATATTCAGGCAATTGAAGGGAGAGCTCGTATATTGGACCCTGGCGCAGCAGCGAAATTTGATGCATATCATATACCTCAAGCTCAAATCTCTCCAAGTTTGGGGAACATTTGATCAAAACATGAAATATTTTGTAGTCCTCATCAAGGCACAATCCTTTCAAACATAAGTCTTTGAGGTGGGTTGGTGAGGTTGGAAGTTTTTGCGGATCAGAGTCTGGAACTAGCCACTTGAAACATAGGCCAAAACATATATGAACAGCCAAATTTCAAAACTATTTTTTTAATTACATATAATGTGGATAAATATTACCTGAAAGCCACGAATCGAAATAGTCAGATGTTCAATCAGTGGTAAACACTTGAATAGCTCATTAATAGAGCATTCTTCATCTAATCCACCTATATCCTGCAAGACGTCAGATAAGTTTAGAAAGTCCGTGACATGGGAACGTATGTTCAAGTGGGTACTTACCAAGCTCTTAAGTGATGGACAATTAGATAAAAGATGTAGAAGATTTTTTGTATAGATCTCTACATCATTCAAGTATAAGCTTTCAAGGCTACCAAAGCCATCGAATGTTGGTGGATAGTCAAGAAGATCAAACTCACAAAGATAGAGGTCGGTTAAGTGATGCAACGAAAAGACATATATGGGTAATTTATAGCAAATGTCCTCCGAACGAACTCCAGAAAGTGTTAGTTTCTTGACAGTATGGTTTCCCGACAAAAGAAGTATGACTTGATCAAATTCAAAACAGTTGTAATGTTCCCAGTAATGCTCCATATCAAGGGTGAGCTCGTGTATTGGACCCTGGCGCAGCAACAGAATTTGGTGTAAATCATTCATGTCCATGTTTTTCGTTGTACTTGCTATGTCGGATTGCTTCTCCTCTTTATTTTTATTCAACAATGTAAACTCAAGTTTAGGAATAGTGGTCCACTTGTACCTCCATTCCCTTGAAAGAATGCTTGTCCTTGCTGCCTCTTTAGTTGATAAATGACACAGGATGGTTTCTAATATGGGTTGAGGAAGTGTGCTCACTCTATCCAAAGGCAATTGTTCAGCTTTGTACATACTTCAAGTTTTCATCTTCGGTTCTTTTTGTCTAATAAAGCTACAATTAAGTAAACACTAGTTACTACAAAAAAATGGAAAATGAATTGAAGATAAAGTGATAATAAGGGAAAAACAGCATTTAGAGTAACCCTAATAAAGCTACAATTAAAAGAAAGACATTTGAAAATAGAAATTGGAAGTGAAGATGTTACCAGAGCAGTTCAATCGTGGCTCCTGAGTTCTTCAGTTCAATCTTCAGAAAAAAAAATATAGTTTTTGAGTTTAGATTCAGATGAAGAACCTAATGACTTATGGGTGAAGAAAATCCAGTTCAAAATAAAGGAAACTAGTGACTTACAGGTGAAGAAAACCCAGTTCAGACTTCAGTGTACAAAACCGGGTTTGGCTCCAAAAATCTGGTTTGGCAACATCTGAACCAATAAGTGCTGAATGAATAAGAGGTCTGAATGGTAAGAGGCTCTGAACCAGTAAGTGCTGAATCAGTAAAGTGATGTTTGGTTGCACCTCTAAATTACTGTGTAAAATGACATTTTTACCCCTATGAACAAAACTAAATACCTAACTGATTAGTTCTAAAACAATACGGTCAATACCTAATTCATTACTTCTCAGAAGCAAATACACATAAATCATCAACAACACAATAAACGGATTCAAACTCAAGGCACGTAAAATTAGCATCAATTCACTGTAAATCAAATTATATCTTCATTCTCACTAAACTATCCTTGCTGAATCTGAATTTCAATAACAATTAATCCTCCAACTATCACGACAAAAAATGCATCTTGCTTAAACTGTTATAACCTTTTTCTTACTCTATTGCAAACACATCTATCTACACATACATATAATCAAATTAGCATATAGTCAGTCATATACATCCACCAGTAGCAGTGGCGAAGCTTGCCGGAGAAAACGGAGGGGGCTAAAACATATATACCCAAAAATTTCTATAGAATCGGGGGGGTAAAAACGTATATATCCAAAAATTTCTATACGAAAACTACATATATAACACTACTGAGCGAAAAATCCCGGGGGTCGGGCGCCCCCCCCCCCCCCCCCCCCCCGCCCCCAAGAAGCTTCGCCCCTGACCAGTAGGGCTGTAAACGAACCAAACGAACACGAACAAGGCCATGTTCGTGTTCGTTCGTTAAGGAAATTCAATTGTTCATGAACAGTTCGTGAACACGGGTCTCGAACTCAAACGGACGCAAGCAAATAAAAACGAACATAAACGAACATTTAAGTTGAAAACAATAAATAAAAACATTGTTATCCTTAAACATTGGAAATAATTAGTTAAATACAACCATCAAATGATAAACAAAACACAAAAAGTGTACTACAACCACCAAACGTTGAATCAAGTTTAACTAACTTAGATATAATTGTCCTAAAAAAATGTCTTATATTGTCCAAATTTTAGCTAACTTAGAAAAAACAGAGTTTCAAGTTTTCAATATATTTAGATAAAAGGTTTATTATTTATTATTTTTTAATATAATCAAACGAACGTAAACGAACGAACATGAACTAACGTAACCGAACATATTTCCGAACGTTCACGAACGCAGTCGAACGAACGAGACCTATGCTCGTGTTCGTTCGCTAAGCTAACCGAACGAATTTTTTTGTTCGTGTTCGTTCGTTAAGCTAATCGAACGAACATAAACGAACTTCCCGCCAAACGGTTCACGAAACTCAGCAAAGTTAAACCCAACAAACAGAAAAGTAGAATTAGATTCATCACATGAAGGCAAAACATAAACTGAAAGGGAAAAGGAGAAAGAAGCCAAATAAATACAAAGTACATACACGTGTACTGACCGGATATACAAAATCTAAAACATCAAAATAAAAAATAATCAAACAAGTTAACACAATAATAAGAAAATGATCACAATACTGGACAAGTAACTGATACGGTAAAAACGTAGCCATACAAACATTAGATTATCATCATAATTCTCAACATTACTTCTCAAGAAAGTTAAAGAGTGATATAAAGGTCTTGAAACAATTTTCACTTCCAAGTGTAAATTTTTACTCCAGGGGACGCACGTGGGGCCCGTAAGAGCATTTTTAACATCTTAGCGTCTTGCTTCCGATCAACCACAGTGAGTATGCTCACCTTCTTCAGCTTGGGTGACCTAGCCAACATAAACTTTACAAACTCTATCTCAAGTGAGCTGCTACCAAAACAAAGATCCAATGTATTCAGATGCGCCAACCAAACATCTGAATATTTATCCTTTACAACGGAGAATTCCAGAAGATACTCCATCTACATGAAGGTTCGCATTTTTTGTGTCAGTGAGAATCAAACAAACAAAATACAAGATATAATTATATCATTCACCTCTAGGTGCGCATGCTCCAAGTTCGGGGAACATTTGAGCAAAGTAAGAAGATAAGCTGATCCGTAGTCCCCAGAAAGACAATATTCATTCAAACATAAGTATTTGAGGTGGATTAAGGTTGGAAGCTCTTGCGGAACCGAGTCTAGAACTAGCCACTTGAACCATAGGCCAAAACAAATATTAATAGCCAAAAGTTCAAAAAAATTTCTTTCAATAATATATGATGGTGAAGAAATATTACCTGAGAGACATCCCCCGAAATAGTCAGATGTTCAATCAAAGGTAAACACTCGAGTAGCTCGTTAATAGTGCAATTATCAACGTGTTCATAATCATCTATATGCTGCAACACGTTACAATATTCAAATAAATATAGAAAGTCTATGACATGAGAAGGTATATTTAAGTGGGTACTTACGAGATTCAAGGTCTTAAGTGATGGACAATTGGATAAGAGATGTAGAAGAGTTTTTGTAGAGATCTTTACATAACTTAGGACTAGCTTTCGAAGGCTACCAAAGCCATTGAATATTGATGGATGGTCAATATCAAAAGTACAAAGATGGAGGTTCGTTAAGTGATGCAATGCGAAAACAGATTTGGGTAATTTATACCAAATGTCCTCTGATTCATAAAGTCCAAAAAGTGTTAGTTTCTTGAGAGTATGGTTCCTCAACAAATGAAGTATTATATGATCACATTCAAAAGCCTCGTAATGTTCCCAGTAATGCTCCAAATAAAGGGTGAGCTTGTGTATTGGACCCCGGTGCAGCAACAAAACCCGGTAGACATCATACATGTCCATGTCAGATGTTAGCTCGGAAGTTGTATTACGCAATTCAAATCGAAGTTTAGGAATATGGGTCCACTTGTACCTCCATTCCCTTGAGAGAATACTTGTCCTTGCTGCCTCTTTGGTGGGTAACAGACATAGGATGGTTTCTAATACGGGGTCAGGAAGCCTATTTAAAGACGTTCGTTCCACTTTGTACATACTTCTAGTTTTCATCTTCACTTGTTGTTTTTGTTGGACTGATTGATACTAAGTAATGCTGCAGAAACTAATAAGCCAAATAGAACATTTAGAGGATGCATAGCAGAGTAAGTATAATAATCCTACAATTCAAAGGAAGGGTACACATATCATTTTTTTTTTCTTCTAAACAGGATCCAACAGGTTGAGAATAGTAATCTCTCAACCTTTAAGGGTCGTTTCGTCTTTAGTAGGATTGGTTTTGCAATTCAAAAGGGGATTGCGGCGCAGCTTGTTGCCCGTTTACCTGCCACTTGTTTGTAAATTGCTACTTTGGTATTTTAATGTGAATTTTCTTTCATTACACCATCAAGCAAAAGAAACACATTTAAAATTAGAAATTGGAAGTTATGCTATCAGAACAGCTTATACTGATTATCGGATGAACCCTATATCAGATTATGATTAACTTATAATTGGTTTAATATCAAACGATAATATTTTATTCTAGCCTTTCGTTAAATAATTATCATTAATCAAAAGAAACACATTGGAAATAGAAAGTAGAGGTGATGTTACCAGAACAGTTCAATGGTCGCTCCTGATGCCTTCGGCTACATCGGTTTGATTAACGGCGACTCTGTTTTCTAACCCTAACAAGATGACGCATATGAATCAAATATTCACAAGAAAGATAACGGAAGAAAAACAAGTATGTGTGCGGGAGGTGAAGATACTAACGCTGATGTTTCCGATCGAGACGGTGGATTGGCCCTTTTTTAGAGGTGCCCAAATCGGGTTCGGGTATGAAGAGAAACAGGGTAGGTGCCTATCTATTTGTCTGGCGGCAGGCTAACACGCATCGTAAGGTACTGAATTTTTGAAGTTTATTTTTTGGTGTGTTGTGTTTGGTTTTTGGTGTTCTGGGTTTGTTATTGGTGTTTATTATTGGTTATTTTTGTTTTAAAGAGTTTTAAAACTCTTCATTATTTTTTTATCGTTAAGTACCGTATTATAGCGTATCGTGGCCTATCGTATTACTTTTTACATTTTTGAAGTTTATTGTTTGGTGTGTTGTGTCCAATGCAAGGATCTTCGAATGCGAGCCCGATAAACGAAAGAGATTTCGAGCAGTTGGTCGATGACATGATAGATAAAGATCTTGCAATGAAAGCCAGTGCAAAAAATGCAGAAATGTTGCATAATTCATTTAGTTTCTATTCGGTCATCTTTCCAAACTGCAACACACGAATATGTGGTTTCAACGAATTGGTGTGATTCGGTAGTTACCTTATATATTTACGACGACTTACCTTAATCACATCTTCCATGGAGTCACAGATCTGACAATAGGGCCCACGGATCTTATGCACACCCGAGACGACCTCTGGATTACACGTTCTCCGAAATCGATTTGGGTCATTGCATTACATCCCCATTGAAAAATAGAATCATAGCCCTTTTCCTTCAATTTAGGGAAAATGGGGTTGAAAGATGATAACCCAACAGTGGAGGATCTCATTCTACAGCTCCGATCATCATTCTTTTCATTAGAGTTTGAACAAGTGGCCAAAACATTGACAAAACGCGAATATCGTATTATAGCGTATCGTGTCGTATCGTATCACGTTTTTAACTTAATATCGTATTATAGCGTATCGTGGTGTATCGAATCACATCTTTAATATATTTTTATCGTTAAGTATCGTATTAAAGCGTATCATGGCGTATCGTATCACATTTTAACTTAATATCGTATTATAGCGTATCGTGTCGTATCGTATCACATTTTTAACTTAATATCGTATTATAGCGTATCGTATCACATCTTTAATATTTTTTTATCGTTAAGTATCGTATTATAGCGTATCGTATCACATGTTTAACTTAATATCGTATTATAGCGTATCGTGTCGTATCGTATCACATTTTTAACTTATTATCGTATTATAGCGTATCGTGGCGTATCGTATCACATCTTTAATATTTTTATATCGTTAAGTATCGTATTATAGCATATCATGTCGTATTGTATCACATTTTTAACTTAATATCATATTATAGCGTATCGTGTCGTATCATATCACATCTTTATTATTTTTATACCGTTAAGTATCGTATTATAGCGTAACGTGTCGTACCGTATCACATTTTTAACTTAATATCGTATTATAGCATATCGTGTCGTGTCGTATCACATCTTTATTATTTTTATATCGTTAAGTATCGTATTATAGCGTATCGTATTGTATCGTATCACATTTTTAACTTAATATCGTATTATAGATTGTACGTAACCAAGCATGCCAATCTAAACAGTTAAAATAAACAATCACAAATACAAATAAACTGAAACTGCAAATTTAATTACATAATAAGTTTGTACATACACAGGACATCGTTCAAAATACATAAACCGTCAAACTACAAGAAAAGTACAACGATCCTAAACCTATGGACCCTGACTGGTGCCTGAGGGCTCTGCCCCCTAATCCGCATCCTCTCTAGGGCTAGGCGACAACGGCGGTATCGGCAATGGTGTATCACCATGCGCGATAGCCGCCTGTATATCGCCCGCATGAGAAAACGTTCAGTACAACGATGAGCGGCGTCCATCCGCGCCTCCAACTGCTCTAACGCAAGCGCCACAGTTGGACGGTGTTGGTCGTCGAGTACGTGTTAGGGGTACTGAGGCACCCCATGTGGCTGCGGCTCCGGTGGCGGACCACCTATCAGAAATGGTGGCGGAAATGGTGGGTCAGCGTGGTCACCATCGTCGTCATCGGAGTCGTCGTCGTCATCCTCTACGACATCACCAGTCGGCTGACCCTGGCCCTGTGTCGGCTCTGGAGCCAACCCATGTAACTCGGCTGGGAGAGCGGCGGGGACGAACAGCTGCCCGTCGTGCCCTATAAATCGCAGCCCGAGCCTAGGGAAGTCACGCGTCACGTGCATGCCGATCAGGGTCTGACGGCTCAACCTGACCGGCTCCACCACGCCCCCCTTGTCGAATACTGGGTCCTGCTGGGGAACAAGGCCTAACAAGACGGCGATACGCGTGATGTACCCCCCCCCCCCCCCCTGCGCGTACAGCACAGACCTGTCCTGCCTGTGGTACGCTGCCGCGAACCACTTGGCTAGGCAGCGATGGAGGGCGCACGTCTCCCCCCATACAAGGCAGTACAGGTAAAAGAGACCCCCTGATTGCACCACTCGCGACTCTTCTCGCGTGGTGCAATGGATGTGGCAATAAGCCTGTGCAGGTAACGATACAGGGGATCTCTAATCCAGGAAGCCCTCGACTTCGACTTCGAGCCGAAGCGACGGTCATTGATCACCTGCCAGGACCTCAAGAGAGTCGTGCGGGGGGCCATATGGATGCCCTCGGTGTAGATGGGGGGGGGGTCTGTCTCCTCCATCGTGTAAAAGCCGTAGTGCACGACAAACTCTCTGAGTGACATCTCATGCCACTGCCGGCTAGACGAAAGTTGACCTCTATCCACGGGTCGACGGGGCCGTCAAGCTCTTTCGGCTGGTCTGCAGGCCTGGGAGTGAAGTCGAAAGACGCCAAAAACTCACACGTCATGACCCTGTACGACAGCGTGTATGTAATATCGAACAACCTATCACACAGTGTGGTTAGTATGCATGTCGTATACAAAATAAAGAAAAAACAGTAACAAATATTATACCTCTCCCATGGAGTATCGTGTCCGATGAACCCTCAGGCTCTCGCCGCATTGTCAACCTCATCGAGAGCTCCCCAATTGTGGTCGCCGATCTGCATACGCCGAAACTTTTCACATCTATGAAAAGTCTCGCTCCTCTCCCCGAACGCTAGATAAGGATTATCTAGCAACGGATACACGTCTGGGCCACCACCACGCCCGCGCCCACGTCAACGTCCACGGCCACGTCCACGTCCACCGGCCACCGCCGCCCCCGCCCCTCGTCCACCTCTGCCACGTCCAAGCCCACGTCAGCTACCTCAACCGCCACCTCCCGCACCACATTCGACACCTCCACGGTGTGACAACCGGCAAAAATAATGGTAATTTTGTACAACTTAAGCACTTGATTTAATGTTTAATTACGATTTAATTATTGCATGATTAGGTCATATAAAGTCTAGCAATCATAGGACATGGTTATATATGTCAAACAATATTAATACAATCGCCACGTTGCGAGAAAACTACAAACTATGTCCTAATATGTTGTCAAAATGCTGAAAACACTATTCACCTGAACACACTATTCATGCCAGCAAGTCCTGAATACTGTCTGAACGAGCGAAGAAGGGCATGAACGCACTTTATAGATGAAATACAAATAAAAATCCATAATTAGGGACACTAAACACTAAAACACATTGACTTTCTGGTAAAGGCACATAACAACACTTTGTCCGTTCCGCGCCAAATTATAACCAAAATAAAATGTCCGCGACACTAGAACCTAGTTTTTTAGTGTCCGTAGGACTTGTAACTAATATAATACCTTAAATTAGGCTTGTGGATACAAATTGGACATCCGAAATACAAGTTCCCGGTGCATCGTCGCAACGATCACAACTTCATCATTTTTGCGCCAACGAACTAGTTAACGATATTTTTGCCACCCAAACACCTAAACTAACAACCTAGCGAACTAGTGAGCCACATTGTGGCGTAAAAAATGTTGCCGGAACATTAACGGTGCAAGAACTTATCTAAAACATTTAAACCTTTAAACACTTTTATTAACTTTACAAACTTTATATATATTATAACTTTTATAAAAAATATAAACTATACCCCCCCACCCCATTTCGGTCATGGTGGACCCCACTAATCAACCTACATGTTTGAAAATCTATTAGAAGTATGGAAGTGAAGATTATCTTTGAATTTTGAAAGATATGCAAAATCATGAACATATAACACCCCATACATATCATCTCACCATAACTTCTCATTTCCTTCAAACGTTTGCAACCAAACTCCTCTCTTCCCTCTTCTTCATTTTCGGCCAAGAACTCCCCAAATAAACCCACCATTTTCTTTGATAAATCACCCCATTTTTACCTAAATTAAGCCCTTTCAAGACCATCTAAGCATCATTGATAGAGCACCATTAGAGCTTGGTTTGGAGCTTAATCACTTCCTAATCTTCAACTTAAGATTGTGCAAAGTTGTAAGCCACTTTCTTACCATTTTTAAGCTTGTTATTAAGCATAGATTTAGAAAGTACTTGTTGATCATCTTGAAAATCAAGAAAAATCTAACTTAAAACCCTAAACATAACTTAACAACTTACTAATCATGAAGTATTATGTGATTTTTATGTGTTTTAGGGTTGAATAAGTTGTATGATCTTGTTGATTTTGGTTAAAGTAGGTTGTTTAACTTAGGATTTAAAATGATCATGTTGTATGTTTAGTGTAGTAATCTAGATTAGTGATGATCTTGTTAGATTAGTCTTAAAAATGTGATTTAAACAACTAGAGGTTTAAATCAAGAAAGATCATCACCATTATATTCATGAGCTTTACATATAAGTTTCCATACTTGAAAGATTAAGGATTTTAATGGAATAAACTTGATGTTTATGAACTAATAAGTGTGATTTTTAAATAAAACAAGCGGTTTAATAAATGGTTATAAAAAAACTACACTTAAAATGTCTTAACTTTCAAGGCATAAAAGTCTTGAAATTTTTAGGAAACTTAATATATAAAAGCTCATGAATTAGAGAAATAAATGGTGTTATTTGTTACTTGAAAGTTGTAGTTTGATGAGATTAGTAGGATGATGATGATGGTAAATTGAAAAATGGTTTTAAATGCATTTTGAAAACGTGGGAAAACGCCATAGTTTAGGGGAAACTATGGCGAAATTTTCTAAAAATCTAATCGTGATTAAATATAGATTAATGGGGTGATTAACCGGATTAAACGCGATTAGTGACCTTACATGTCATTAAGGAAGTTTTGATGAAAAGGTTTAAGCCTAAACCTCTAAGTAATTATAAACTCACACACACACACACACACACACACATATATATATATATAGAATTGCGCTAAAATGAGAACCACCTCGAGTTGTAAGAACCGCGAGAACTTTTTGATCCGGGGCGAGGTGGACCAAATTTTTTTTCATAAACGTAGATGCGTGTATTATAAACACATTTGTAAAAAAAATTCAAAAAAAAAATGTCGTGTGTGTAGTTTTGAGCATTACAAGTTTGTGTTTACGGATACAGTAAAATTTCCGGCCAGATTTACGGTACCCGTAAACACAAACTTGTGGTGCTCAAAACTACACACACGACATTTTTTTTTGAATTTTTTTTTACAAATGTATTTATAATACACGCATCTACGTTTATGAAAAAAAATTGGTCCACCTCGCCCCGTACGGTGTAGTTCTCACGGTTCTTACAACTCGAGGTGGTTCTCATTTTAGCGCTCCCTATATATATATATATATATATATATATATATACATACTAGATAACTAGGTAAAAATAATGGATATATGTTTATATAATTTGGTAAAAATTACATAGTATGTATGCTTTATTTGGTGTATAAAGTGTGTACATTATGTGTATGTATTAGTGCTAGTAATACATACTAAAAGTACTACATACACTATCTATGAAAATATGCACTTACACCATGACCAAAAACCTCACAAGTATTCACAAGTATGACGATGGTCGCGAACCTTCGCGAACACTTAAAACACACACTTATGAGATACCATAAAACTAGGCGCGAACATCAGACGACGGACATCGGATGAAGGACATCGGATGACACTTTTTATAACTATATGTGTTTCATCGACGAAACGGACGTGTCGGCACCCCGAGAAGTTACTACGACGTTCTGACAACTTCGACACAAATATTATATATGTTAACCAATTACGACGACAAGTCTAAAAATGAAATATTTTTAGACACTTCATATATATGTTAACGGCAACGAAAAACCGGAAATTTTAACAATGAAAATAACACTAAGTGTTATTATAAAAGTTTACTACCATACGTATTTAACCATTAGTAAAAGATTACTAAAAATGCAAGAACATAAAATTTGGGCCTTTAAAGTTAATATTGGGCTTAAATAATAAATGTTGGGCTAGGCCCAATCTCTTAAATACATGGGTAAAGGCCCATTTCAATAAACACTTATATGGGCCTAATTAAAACATATAACATGGGCTAGGCCCAAATACAAAAATAATATGGGCTAGGCCTAATAACTTAAAGATGTGAGCTAGACCCGATGGAAAATACATGAATTAAGCCCAATAACACTAAGATGTGGGCTAGACCCGATGGAAAATACATGTATAAACATATAAATTTATATAATGTAAAAATACATTATAAATACGGTATACCTACACGTATAATACGGTATACCTACACGTATAATACGGTATACCTACACGTATAATACGGTATACCTACACGTATAAATACGGTATACCATACGTATAAATACGGTATACCTACACGTATAAATACGGTATACCATACGTATAAATACGGTATACATACACGTATAAATACGGTATACCCACCTATAAATTCGGTACACTTTCACCAAAACTCAAGTCTCACCATATTGAAGATGGTGAGCTTGGATGGTCTCAACACTTGTAGGTTGTCTAAAACCATGTCAAAATAGAAAGTTTAGAGCGTGTTTGCACCTCTAAACTTATAGAAATCAACCACAATCAAGCTCCTTAACCATAGACTTGGTTAAAAGCAAGGTAGGTACAAGATTTCACAAGTTTGAACATTTTTATAAAAGTTTAAGTAAAGTTTTCTTCAAAACAGAAAGTTGAACCTCAAAATGGTGATGTTCCACCTTAGTTTACCATGGTAAACTTGTTAAAACACTCCTAGAGGTGTTCCAAGCTTTCAAGAAGAAGAAGAGATGAAGAAACATGGAAGAAAATGAGGTGAAGGCTCACTTTTGGACATAGGTGAATCTGCCTTCAACTTGTATTTTCATCTGATTAGAGAGTGTTTTGAGAGTCTTTGAAGGTTTGGAAAAGTAAAATGGAGGTGCAGGAGGCTTGGTTTTATAATGGTGGATTAGGGTTTTAGTCTAAATAAAGTTATAAGGTGATTGGGTGAAGAAGGAGGTGGAAAATTGGCCAACCCAAGTGCTGAAGACAACTTTCTGCGGATCAAGGCTTCTCACCACCCGTGAGCTGAAAGGGTAATTGGCTTGCACCCCGCGAGAAGCCAATTTTCATCCGGAAGTTTGTTTTATTACAATTTAGCCCCTAGACTTTGATATGATTATCATTTTATGTCATTTTCTTGTATCTTAGCCTATTTTTTAGGTATTTAAAGGGTATCAAGGTATTTATGATTTTGATGCATGTATAATTAATTTTTCTACATATGTCGAGTCTCGGTTTTGCGTATAAATAAGTATTCAACGATTGATTGCGTATAACATAAATATGTATCATGTATATGTATAAAATGAATTTCCATTATGATTAAAGTCTCGGATTACAAGATTGGAAATGAAACACGATTACAAGTTTCTAAATATAGAAATACGAACGCAACTTTCTATATAAGAAAGTACAGAGATGCGAAGCGTTACACTAATATGCCCACTTTTAATGTGGTGTTGGACTGTTGGTAGCTCATTGGTTGTCATGAAGGTGTTGTGAAACAACCTTATAGCAAACCCAATATTATATATAGAGAGGAAAGAGGGAATGGAGGTGGAAGAACTCATATTATTGATATAAACATCGAATACAAATGCTTCTATTTATAGGGTTTTTACATCAATGCAAAACTAATGAAGAAATGAAAGTTATATGTAAAGAGTCACGATCATATTGTGATACATTCATGGGCGGACCTACCCACAATTGTGGGTGGGCGGGCGCACCCCTTGAGAAAAAAGTTTTAAGCGTTGATTTCGTTGAAAATCCCAAGTATTCCCAACCGCACCCCTTGGATTTTTCAACTTCACCCTTTGAAAATTTTCAACCGCCCCACTTAGAAAAAAATATTATGAATTTATAAAAAAATAAATTAAACAATGATTATTATAAATATATAAGTATATAACAAAATTTATATAATTATTCTTTAACCACTTATTCACTTTACTTAAGCCAACTACCCAAGCCCAAACCCAACCCAAAGATTTTGAACTAAATAAAATAACCCAAACCAGCCTACACATGACCCATTCGAATTCTAAATCAGCTCCAAAAAAGACGCTCAACGACTATAGTGTACAGCGCCTCACAGCCGGACGAGTTTTTTGGCCGGAACTTTGATGGTTTTTTGTTGTTACTTTACTTATCATAGTTTTTTATGTTGTTTACTGTTTTACTTAAAACTTTGTTTATTAATGTGATAGTAAGTTAGGAAATAGGGTTTAATTGTTTGAAAATTGAAATTGACCCAACCCGACCCGATATGATCTGACCCGCTCTGAAACTTTGTTTGTTTATGTTTACTTGTTTTACATGATCCGACCCGCTATGAACAAATTTTTTTTATATAGTTAGGGATCTTAAATCTTTAAAAAAATTTCGCACCCCTAAGAAGAAATTTCTAGGTCCGCCACCGGAAGCATTCGTGACGATTTGTGTGATTCTGGTATTTTTTACGAATTTTGTAGACTATTCCCATGTACTAAACATGTTTTGTTTCCAAAAATATAATTCAAAGACCTTTTCGTATTTCAAAGAAAATCACTAACACGAATTAGAAAACCAATAAATACTTGAAAGAAATGTAGATTATGAAAACCTTTCAAATTAAATTATGAAAACTTGAACTCAATTTGAATTGATTGTGGGGTGAATTTTTACGAGTTTACACGTAGCTGCAAACTCCATAGAGACATACAGTCATACATCATGCACTTATCGAGGTTTGATCGCTAACTATCGCATTAGTTGTATTATGTGGAGTACTTGTTAATAATCTACTTGTTTTATCACATTAGTTGTATTATGTGGAGTACTTGTTAATAATCGAGGTTTGATCGCTAACTATCGCATATTTATCACTAATCGACTTATCGCTAATCGCATTCGCAACTCGAATTTACGCGTTCTGGATATTGTTTTATGTGTGTGTGTGTGTGTTAATTAAATTATTACTTGTGCATGTTTAATTATGTTTTATGGTGATCAATCGAAATCGATATCGCAACTCAACCGAATCGCAAACGAATCGCAGACGCTAAAACGCAAGTTAATTATAGTGATTGTATGTTAGATATAGTAGTTGGGATTAATGGTGTAATCTAGTAGTTAATTCTATCGCATTGCTCACTCGAATCGCATCGCAATGCTCAACACGCGAATCGAAACTACAAAACTCAACACGCCGAACACCAGGATCGAGTAGCCACCCGATCGAGTGGCCAACCGATCGGATTGCCATCCGATAGGACAGCCATCCGATCGGTGACCCACTCGATCCCTTGCACTTTCCTTTTTGGGAAACCCTATAAATACCCCCACCTGTCACATCATTTGATGTAATTGCACTCTACTCGACCCAGCCGCACTCAAACTCTATTTCTCTCGATTTCTTGCGATTCTTGGAAGTTTTTTTCCTAAATCTTTGTACTTCAATGATCTACACTTGATTCTTCAACTTTTTCACCGAACAATCTTCACTTTTAACCCTGAAATCACTGGATTTGAGGTGTTCTAGGATGATGTCATCATGGTGTTCTTATGAACTTCATGTTTTGGCTTCAATCCACCAAGAACAACTTAGATCTGGACAATTTCCACATGAATAAACAAAGATCTTGCATAGATCTGAACGTATTCATGGTGAAAAGGATTGAAAGATGGTTTTCTAACTTTCTTTCAACTCTTTTACACTCAATGCATTCAAAACCAATAGAATCAGAGCTTGTTCTGATCTTCTACTCCTTCTTAGTGATGTGTTGGTTCAAGGTCCGGATTCTACCGAAGAGACAACCGATTCCGGGTTAAACATGAACAACCGTCACGAACCAGTGAACGGGTCGGATTTGGGTGATTCCTATTCGAACGAGTCACTAGGGTCTTGACGAGGTTTCTGTTGTTTAGCACGTTATCACAACGTCTCGATCAAAGCTGCAAAACCATCAAGGCAACCAAGTGTCAAGACGATCAGTCGTTAGGACGGACTGCCGTCCGATCGGATTGCCATCCGATCGGACAGCCATCCGATCGGCTTGCACCTTGGTCCCACACTTAAACTTTTATTCAAACTATTCCAGGTTCTGAACGTTGAACGGATCACCGCCCGATCGGATTGCCATCCGATCGAGCGACCGACCGATCATGTGACGTTTGGGACTTTGATACTTAAACAATTTTCAACATGTTCAACGCACTAGCAAGTTCTAGCAGATTTCCACCCGATCGGTAGACTATCTGATTTGATGACAATTCTGCTGTAAACTTGTTCTCTGAGAAATACCTCGTCGGACGGATCGTCAGCCGATCGCACTGCCGTTCGATCGAACTACCTGAAGGGTAGAGATAGTTTTCTGTTTTCAAAATGCTACAACAAAAACTTCAAAAGGCAAACCATCATACACAAACACATCCATTCCAAACAAGGTGTCAATCCGACCGAATGGCCATCCGAACGGATGACCATCCGAATGGATTGACACCCGATCGAATGGCCATCCGATCGGATAGCCATCCGGCCGGATGACCACTCGTCACTTGATCACCTTGCACCATTTTACGCGCCACTCATCGTTATGCTACGTTCTGATCAGGCTAACTTCCGCCCTAGCGCTCCCTTCAATCCATTAGCTCTCATCGCTGTGAGTATACTCGAACCCTTTTTGCTTACGCACTTTTGGGTGTTACATACGTTACTTATTCTAAATCACATCAAACACACTACGCAATGTTTTAATGCTAACCGCTTCTGCATGTTATACGTGACTCGATGAATGCTTGTTTGTTATGTTTACACATAGATTGCTGTCTACCTGCCTTAACAACGATAGTACTATAGTTTGGACTCAGCACATGTTCACTTAGGGGTTGTTAAGGACCATTTACACACATGATTCGCAGTGGTGAATATGTGTTGCGAACTGCCTTACGCAGTCAACCCACAGTCATTGGTATTGATAGGATCTTTGTCGATAACTTACGTGCTTCACATTACACGTTACACGTGCAGGTTATGCGTAAACGATTTCGAACTCTATATTATGCTATCAAACTTGTATACTCACCTTTACACTATGTGTATTGACTTTTATTTTAACGTATGTGGCAGGCACTTAAGACGCTAGGATGCTTGGCTTGCTGTGTGATGAAATTGAGGCTAGGAAAGAGTCTAGAAACAAAGACAATTTACTTTATTTAAATCTGAGTTGTGGGAACATGTTATTGTTTTTGAGATATCGCCATCTGTAATGACTTAATTTGCTTGATGGGTTATGGTATGGGACATAATATTAACTATCTGGTAATGTAGTTGTTATGGAATTTCTCTTGAACAATCTGTTTCGCTCAGTGCCACGCCCCGATGATTCCGCCATCGGTTGGGGTGTGACAAACTGGTATCAGAGCACAGGCTCTTGTTGTTGAACACGAACACAGAGGTGTAGAAGGAGGAAGAAGATATTGACATGTGAAATCGGAACTAGGGTTCTGATCAGAGAAGCTCGTCACCCTCTGCCTCTCGTCAGCCGCCGCCGCTGCCGCTCTCTTCATCGCGAAGCTAGGGTTTCCATTGAAGACCAGAAACAACACACCAGCCGCCGCTGCCAGAACCATCGCTGCTCAGGTGAATCACCGCCGTGATTCTGAAACCGCCTCTGCCAGAACCACCGTTGCCATCGCGACTGTCTAGGGTTCCGACGAACCTGTCGCCTGCTCGTTCTCTTGGGAGACCGCAGGAAGAAGAAGAAGCACCAGAGGTTTTTTTTGTTCTGTGAAGAGAAGAGAGGAAGAACCATAGTTTTTGTTCTGGTGAAATTGGGGAAGAAGAAGCACATACGTGCTTTTAATTCTGGAGGATAAATTGAGTTTCTCAATTTATCAGAAAGGCCCCTCAACTTTTATTTCTGGTGAAGAAAATTGAATTTCTCAATTTTATCAAGAAAGGTCCCTCAACTTTGAACAAGATCTCATTATCCATCAATACTTGTCCCTTGCCATTAAAGCTTGAAACAGATAAGTTATTTGTTTCTGATTATCGCTTTCGCTCGTATAAATTACCACTTAGCAGTACAAACCCGTTTGGTTAGTAGTAATTTGGTAATTTTTTTTCAATGGCAGAAGATAGTAAAATCAGGATTGATAAGTTCGATGGAAGTGATTATGGATTTTGGAAAATGCAAATTGAAGATTTATTGTATCAAAAAAGTTTGCATTTGCCTTTGTCGGGTGAACAACCGGATGACATGTATGATGAAGAATGGAAGTTGTTGGATAGACAAGCTTTGGGTGTGGTTAGGCTTTCTTTGGCAAAGAGTGTTGCTTACAACATTGTCAATGAAACAACCACATATGGTATATTGAAAGCTTTGTCCAACATGTATGAAAAACCATCCGCTTCAAACAAAGTATTCCTCATCCGACAATTGGTTAACACCAAGATGAAGGAAGGCATGTCGGTTACCGCTCACATAAATGAGTTTAACTCGATTATCTCTCGTTTAGCCTCAGTTGAAATAAAGTTTGAAGATGAAGTATAAGCGCTACTCCTTTTATCATCGTTGCCTGACAGTTGGTCAGGCACAGTCACAGCTGTTAGTAGCGCATCCGGCACTACCAAACTCACTTTCGATAGTATTCGTGACTTGATAGTAAACGAAGATATTAGACGGAGAAACAATGGTGAGACTTCTAATTCTAGTTCTTTATTGCATACAGAAAGTAGAGGAAGAAGAAACGAAAGAGGAAATAGTTGAGGCAGGTCCAAGTCCAAAACGAGGGGACAGTCAAAGAACAGAAAAGATGTTGAATGTTGGAATTGCAAAGAAAAAGGTCACTTTAGAAGCCAATGTACAAAACCAGCTGCAAAGAAAGAAGTAAACAGTGTATCCTCGGAAGAATTAGGTGATGTTCTCATCTGTTCTGTTGAAGATTCAGTTGAATATTGGATTATGGATTCGGGTGCTTCTTTCCATGCTATCTCATGCCAAGATATGGTCAAGAATCTACGAACAGGTAACTTTGGTAAAGTTCGTTTAGCAGATGATCAAATGCTTGATATCACAGGTATTGGAGATGTAGACTTGAAGACCTCGTTAGGAACTATATGGACATTGAAAAATGTCAGGGTTATTCCTAACTTGAGGAGAAAGTTGATTTCAGTTGGTAAACTGGATGATGAAGGGTTTAATGTTCACTTTGGGGTGGACAATGGAAAGTGATCAAAGGCAATTTAGTGATTGCCAAAGGAAAGAAGCAAGGTGCTCTATACATGGCAGGAGTTTCTGCTGAAGGTGTTCATGCAATGACCACCGGTCCGAGTCCATCAAATTTATGGCACAACCGACTCGGACACATGAGCGAGAAGGGATTGAAGATGTTGGCTCAGAAAGGTAAGTTTCCAGACCTGAAGAAAGTGGAAACTGAATTCTGTGAACCTTGTGTTCTTGGAAAACAAAAGAGGGTTACTTTTGTGAAGACAGGGAGGATATCGAAAGCTCAGAAGTTAGAGCTTGTTCACTCGGATGTATATGGACCAACCTTAGTTTTATCTCTAGGAGGCTCAAGATATTATGTTACTTTCATTGATGATTCAACACGCAAGGTATGGGTATATTTTCTTAAGCATAAATCTATCGTATTTGATGCTTTTAAGATATGGAAATCTGCTGTTGAAAATGAAACTAACTTGAAGGTAAAGTGTTTAAAGTCTAATAATGGTGGTGAATACATAAGCAAGCAGTTCACTGACTATTGTGCCAAGGAAGGGATAAAGATGATCTATCAGTTCCCGGAACTCCTCAGCAGAATGGTGTAGCTGAGAGAATGAATAGAACTCTAAATGAGAGGGCTAGAAGCATGAGGCTAAATGCCGGGATGCCCAAGACATTCTGGTCCGATGCAGTTAACATTGCAGCCTACTCGATCAACCGTTCACCAACCGGTCCCTTAGATTTCAAGTTGCCTAAAAAATGTGACAAGGAAAGGAGGTAAGTCTCGAACACTTACGAGTCTTTAGTTGTAGTGCTTACGATTTGTTAGAAGCTGGTGACATGGATAAGTTAGACTCAAAATCCAAGAAGTTCACATTCATTGGTTATGGGTCAGAACAAATGGGTTACAGGCTTTGGGATAATGAAGGTAGAAAAGTAATCAGAAGCAAGAATGTCGTCTTCAATGAAAACGAACTGTATAAAGACAGAAACACCAAAGGACCAGAAGTTCAGAAAGACTATGTTGAATTTGAAAGTGGTGAAACAAGAAAAGAAGCTTGAGTCGACATTCCAGAAAATGGGAATGAGTCAATCGACAGTGGGAGCTCAAGGGATGATTCTAGTAATGATTCTATAGAAGAAGAAGAAGAGGTCGCTCCTCAAATTCCAGAATCCCCATAAACTCCTCAATTTCAACCAAGAAGATCCTCCAGAGTTATTAGACCACCAGACAGATATTCACCATCCGTCAATTACATACTTTTAACAGAAAATGGTGAACCCCAGTGTTACCCAGAAGCCATGGGGCTGAAAGATTCATTGCAGTGGGAGTTAGCAATGAAAGATGAGATGAAGTCGCTTGAGAAGAACAAGACCTGGCACTTAACAAAGCTTCCAGCTGGGAAGAAGGCTCTTCAGAACAAGTGGGTTTTCAGGGTCAAATATGAACATGATGGTACCAAACGGTACAAAGCAAGATTAGTGGTCAAGGGATTTCAGCAGAAAGAGGGAATTGATTTCAATGAAATATTCTCTCCAGTGGTGAAAATGACTACCATCAGACTTGTTCTCAGTATTGTAGCAGCAGAAGGCTTGCATCTAGAGCAGCTAGATGTCAAGACAGCTTTTCTACATGGTGACCTAGAAGAAGATATCTACATGACACAAACAAAAGGTTTTCAGGTTAAAGGCAAAGAAAACTTGGTGTGTAAGTTGAAGAAGAGTTTGTATGGTCTGAAAAAAGCGCCCAGACAATGGTATTTGAAGTTTGATAACTTCATGGGAAGAGTCGGATACAAGAGATGTGACAATGACCATTGTTGTTACATCAAGAGGTTTAAGGGTTCTTATATCATTCTACTACTATATGTGGATGATATGTTGATTGCAGGTTCAAACATGACAGAGATCAAGAAGCTGAAAAAGCAGATGTCTGAACAGTTTGAGATGAAAGACTTGGGAGCTGCAAACCAAATACTCGGGATGAGTATTTTCAGAAACAAAGAAGATGGTTCTTTGACACTCTCTCAAGAGAAGTACATTGAGAAAGTGTTAGAAAGATTCAGCCTTAAAGATGCCAAGATTCGAAGCACACCTTTGGGAAGTCACTTTAAGCTTTCTAAAGTTCAGTCACCCAGATCAGATGAAGACAAAGCAGAAATGGCTAAAGTTCCGTATGCATCGGCAGTTGGTAGCCTCATGTATGCAATGGTATGCACGAGACCAGATATAGCTCATGCAGTGGGAGTTGTTAGTGGGTTTATGTCCAATCCAGGGAGAGAACATTGGGAAGCAGTTAAATGGCTGCTAAGATATTTGAAGGGGACTTCAAAAGTGGCATTACAGTTTAAGGGAAAAGATGTTATTCTGAAGGGTTTTGCGGATACTGACCTTGGTGGTTGTAAAGAATCTTACAAAAGCACCACCAGATATGTCTTTACAGTGGGAGGCACTGCAGTAAGCTGGATGTCCAGACTGCAGAAAAGTGTTGCCCTTTCAACCACAGAAGCAGAGTATATGGCAGTTGCTGAAGCAAGCAAAGAGCTTATATGGTTGAAGAATTTTCTCAAAGAGCTCAGCAAGGAACAAGTTGATTGTGCACTATTCTGTGACAATCAAAGTGCAATTCATCTTGCAAAGAATCTTGTCTTTCATTCGAAGACAAAGCACATACAACTGAGATATCACTTCATCAGAGAGCAAGTTAGTGAAGGCACTCTGAAGTTGAAGAAGATCAAAGGAAGTGAAAATCCATCTGATATGTTGACTAAGGTTGTCACCTTAGAGAAGTTGAAGCTTTACATAGCTTCAACTGGCCTTCAGGATAATTGAAGAGAAGGCCGGGTAACTAGGAATGTGTTAAGATCAAAGTTTTTATAGAGATACTGATGCACAGTTGAATCACAGGTGAAGATTATTCCGTGGCTTCAAGTGGGAGATTGTTGAGTGTGAATCCACTTGATCAAGTGGACATCAGAAAATCCTTTCGGATCAAAAGGATAAGAGGATAAGGGGACAGGGGTTATCCAACCTTCTCTGTGACACATTATTCATGGATCTTGTTTCTTGACTTTCTTCTTTCATCCAATCTTATATAAGAGATTGTATTGTATCTGTAATAATTTGTACCAAGCTTAATGACAAAACCTCCTAGTTATCGAGAGTGGATGTAGGTCAAAACCAGACCGAACCACTATAAATCTTTGTGTTCTTAATTGTGTGTGTAAGTTCTGTGTTGATTGTGTTAGTGTGACCCGTTCGATCCTCAACAAAAACAAGATTGGAAGAGACTTCATAACGACTATTTTGTGACAAATATTTAATAAGCAAAATTCATTTCATTACTAAAGCAAAAATACAATGTTTGGAAGCAAATTATAACATCTTGTAACATAGAAATCAAAGAACAATACATGAACTAAAATTTAAAGTGTATTTCTAGCTGTCCTACTAGATTTCTTTCAACGTAACGCTATCAAAATCCTGCAATACATATTAAAGTACATGTCAACACAAAAGAACATTGGCGAGCATAAAAGTTCGAATTACTAGCATAAGTATAAAAAGTTTAAACATATCCACATAGCATAATCATATACTAAAGCATATCATTACATCACTAGCATGAATTACATAATTGTCAACCCAAAGATTCCATTAGCGTAATCTTGTCGTCGCAACGACACGTCCGTTTTTGTATAACTTAACATGACCACAAGAATACGGGCGGTGTGCTACTCCTATAGCGCTATACATGTTAAGGTAGGCTCGTACGAAGTTAATGACAAGAATAGTGCAAGTAAGGCTTCTAGCATTTATGAATTTCTAAGCATCACGCATTAAACATGTATAATGGATTGTTTGTTTGTGTCAAGCATATTTGTATGTGATTGTGTGAATTAGATAGGTCATATGTATTGCACCAAAGTGTCTAAAATTAAAAGGGGGGTCATGTACACTCATTGTAACACCCCGAAAACGAGTTTGGTAATCAAACCACGTTAATACTAAAAGACGGGTAAAGTACCGTTAGTGGTGAAATTTACCTGGTAAATATTTGGAAATAAATAAATAAATTTGATGTTGATTAAGAAGGAGAATAAATACTTGGAGAAAACAAAGTATGCAAAAGGCCCGAGTTAACGGGACTTAAAAGGATAAAACGGGTTATAACTTCCCGAACCCATTAAGCTAACTAGGTAAAATTAACCTAGTTAGTAATGAGTAATGAAATGATAAGCTATGGGTTATAGTTTCATTTGTAAATTCTCGAAACTATAGGTTCCAATATTGCCAAGTAGGAAACTAGTTTTATTAAAACAATTAATAAAAACACAACACACACACTTAATGTGTGTGTGTGTGCGTATGGCGACCAGGAGCAAGGAGAAATGGATTTCAAACCCTAGCTCAACAATAACCTCAAATTGGAGGATCAATCGAAGGCCAAACTCATATTTGAATACACATAAACAATCACCAAGTCAAGGGTATCGAAAGGTATGTCGAATTTTTTACATTCATGAAGTTGTGAAAATTGATTAACTTTGCATGATGCGATCTATGTATGAATCATAGAGGCTATGGCCGAATTAGTGAAGTATGATTGTTTAGGAACAAACCCTAAGTAGAAATTTGAAGTAAAATTGCTATGATTTGAATAAATTGATGATTTACCACACTTAGACAAGTGGGTTTTGATTAAGTAGTGAAGGTGATGATATACACATGTTTAAAATCATCATACTTGATAGTAGAAACAAGCACTTGAACAAATTACATGATTGAGTACTTCTTCTTGCATGATAGAAAAATGGGTTTTGATGATTTGATGAAATTGATGTTGTGTTGGTGTTTATAAACACCATACTAACTCGTATGAATGAACTACTTGAACAAAATAGGGATTTTGTTAAGAGTTCATAATTGATTAGAAGTGGGTCTTGACACAAGAATTAAACTCATGATTTATGATTTAGTTCAATAAGAAAAGTAGTCAAAGATTCATAAGGTGTGAAAGTCATGATCTAGAATGACTAGTCTAACAACCTTGTGAATGATGAATGATAGTTGGCGCTTAACAAGCTAGGTGAAGCTTGGGGAGAAAGCGAGTCGATTGAATCAAGCATGAAAAGAGAAGCGTAATTTGGATGTGAGGTAAGTGGAACTTACACTTTTTGTAGAATATGTGTTTATTCTAAAAGTTTCTTATACGATTAAGATGATATTCAAGATATGGTTCCGACACGAAACGATACGGGTCGGAGCACATCTAATGATGAAAAATCATGTTTAATGATAAAAGAGGCAAAATGGTAATTTGGTCATGAAGTGACATAAATAAAATGCATTTTCGAATGGCTACTTTATAAGTAAGCCTAAACGAATAAAAAGGGGTAAAAGGGGTGATTTAGTCACGTATAAATGGATAAAAGTCGAGGCTTAAAAACGATACCCAAGTGGCTTAAGCTCTGTTGGGTTAAACGCATAAGAAACGGATTTAGTAGGCGTGACTAAATGGTAAGAAATCTGAAATGATAAATAAATTCATTTAATGATAAGCGCAAAATGTTGGTCGTCTAGACCAAACTGGTCAAATGGTAGTGGTGATACCATTTGACAAATAACGACTAATAAGCACTTGTCGAGTCTTATGCTTACAGGATAAAGTGGCTTATGATTTAGCGTTGCTATGAATTAGTAAATTATCGAGTCAAAGTATTAAAACGGGTCAGTGTGTTGATCCGAGCCAGGTACGTACAAATATGATTGTAGTTAAACATACATTTTTGGTCAAATAAGTGGCGAAAATCCTTCGTCGTAAATGGGGGGCTAAATTTGACCAAAAAGCCCTTGATGGGAAAATCGGACAAACGATCCTTTGAGGTTGTTTAGGAATGTGAATTATGAATATGTAATCCGTATATTTGGATAAAAGATATAGGCATACACATTTGTGGGTCAAATGCCTAAAGTGGGTCAATTGCGTAAAATGACCAACCGAAGGGTAAGTTTGGAATAATAAATTGTTATACCTAATCCACTACAAGGATAGTTGTGGTGGAATACAAGTAGATATTTCGGATGTGGAATTACGAAGCGTGAAAAGAAAAGAGCTAGTTTTAGACTAAATTGCTTAAATCCCTTAAACGGGTCAAAATGGATCTAGGCGCATAGCTTGTGTACTAGTTGCGTAATTCATAAGAATTAGGATCCCGAGCTAAAGATTTTGTGTTAAATGCGTTGGAGCATGTATTGGATGAGTTAGAAACAAGTTAGCAGCTTTAAACTTAAACGGGTCAAAAAGTGCTAAAATTGAATTTCAAGCCAAGAGCTTGGACTCAAAGATTTCGTGAATTCGGATGTTGGGTTTTCACTCCATGTGATGTAGAATTAAAATACGATCACGTAGGAAAAAGAATCGTATAAAACGGATGCGTAAATTGAAAGTTATGCACATTTTTGTGCATAATAAGTTAGTAAAACGGAGCTGGGCATCTGCAGCACAACCAGTCGAAACTTTCTGGAAAATTGGGGCCGTCGCGCTACGCGATGGCGAAAGGGGTTTATCGTCGCGTCACGCGACGCTAGTAGTGGCCCGCGACACATCTAGAGCGCTCTCTCGCAGCCCGCGAGAGAGTTAAGAACCGGCATATGTTTTGTTTTTGTTGTTTTGACCCATATGTCTTATTTAAACTTGCTATTTAACTATCAAAACTAACTTTTAAGTTGGTTTTGATCTTAGGTGTATGTCATGCATACCCGGATGGAGATCAAGCTCAGAAAAGAACCGAACACGTCCAATATACAAGCTTCCGCACGTTGTACCATCGTCACTTTTAAACGACAAACTTATTTACGTCACAGTGTAACGTTATCTTTTGTAAAAGTTTTAATAAACCCGTATTTTTATACGAATGTGTATTTGTAAATACTCATTTAATTGTCAATAATAGTACGAAAACCGCTAAATAATAGTAAGGGTCTTACACTCATGGTTTGCAAAGCTTCCAAAAGACGCACGAGTAAAGAGTCTTGAGTTGTTGGAACAATGAAGTTACCCTAGAGGGAAACGGAGGCGTGTAAGTTGCGGTTTTTGTTCAATGGATTAGATTAGGAATTCAAGAGTTAACGCATTACGTATGTAAATCAAGGTACCATGAGAATGGTCATGCAAGGAGGTAGGATGATGAACATTCATTAAACCTCATTATATGATTCACCAAAGCACAAAGTCTCCAACGTAGTTGATGACTCGGTTGGTCATGAATAAAGTAAAAGTACAACTAATTAAGCTTGCTAAGTAGCCAAGTAAGAGCAACCCGAGCGTGTCATACCCAACATGGAAAATGTTGGAGGATAGGTGGGGTTAACTTACTTTGATTCTTGGAAGCTACTTAGTCTTTGTCTAAGTCGCTTAAACAACCAAGTGAGCTAGCTAGATGCATTCATCCCAAGCATGGAAAGTGTTTGGGGACGTGATGTAGCCTTGTTCACTTTATGTCTAGGAAGTTGTTTTAGTGGCTTAGTGGTTGGAAGACGAGCATCAAATTAACAAGTGAGGTAGTGGAACTAGGTTGGGAAGCCAAGGCTTCCATGGTTCACACTTTCACCAAAACTCAAGTCTCACCATATTAAAGATGGTGAGCTTGGATGGTCTCTGTCACACCCCTTTCTGCGGCGGAAGCACGAGGTGTGATCATGAAAGGTTTTCATTGCATACGATTGGTAAACATACTACATGCTCATAAAATAGCTTCAAATACCAAACATTACATAACCGAAATCATAGTTTAAGTGTTTACATCACAAGACAGCATTTTGTCTGATAAGTTTACAACTTTTATTCAAAGATAACATAAACGACATCCAAGAGCATGAGTAAGACCGCGCGCACATCCATCCTAGTTACCTGAAATACATGTGAGTTTTTGGAAAAACGCCAACATAATGTTGGTGTGAATTCATGCAGTATTTGTATTTCACGTTTGTATACTTTGTATGAAAACATGGTATGTATTTCGTATAAATCACGTATTTCTGTATCTCATGTAAGTCAAGTATGTCTGTATTTTGTACAGCTCAAGTATTCCTGTATAAATCAAGTAATCTTGTATGTATTAAGGTTGTTAATGGGTTGCAAAGCCATTAACATGTGACACGACATAGGAAGCATCCAAACCATAGGCATTTTTCTAGTTGTCGATTCACGACGGAGACACAAAAACACTACTCGGTACTAGTTGTCACCGAGAGTGGGGCTGCCCTGAGACCCATTAGATCTAACCATTTGTTCTGCGGTCTAAGTATGTACACGATTAATGGTGCTTATGGTACCCTATTCGTGACACGAATTTCTCGTATCATTTCTTGTATCATTTCTCAAAACGCATCATACTTGGTACTAGTTATCACCAAGAGTGCTTCTGGTTTATGTATCATACCATTTATAAACATTGTAATATTTGTAACATGTATTTCACTCCCGAAGTTATAAAACTGAAAACAGTTAAGAGAAAAGGGGGAGCATGAACTCACAACTTTGCGTTCCTTGCGTCGTAAACTTCACCGGATTTGCTTATTTAACGTCGTGACCTATACGTGTTTTCTTAACGTTAGTCACTAGACTTGTATCGTACAAGTACAAGTTACTGTCTTTTGTGTACGTATTCTTGTGTTAAAAATAATTTATATTTTTAACTGTGTGTCTTACTTATTTTATTTTCTCAAAAATAAATATAAGTTTCTTGTATTTTGCACCCGAATTATGTATCTTGTATGTTGTATGTGTATTTTTGTTACAAAAATCATGGCGAGATTTATATTTGAAAAGCATAGTTTAGAACACACTAGCAAACATTTGTCTTAGAAAATATTTACTAAGTGTTAGGATTTTCAGAAAATTTCGCCATAGTCTCCTTTGTAAATGGAGGTGTCCATGCTAAGTAGCATATCATTTTCTTTAACATATAACACGTTAGATCGTTCTCAAGTAATCAACCCGACATTCTGACATGCAAGATACTACTTTTGTCATTTCAGTTTTAATATATATAAAACTGGACTGTTTTCGGACATTTTAATAAAATGGTTATCTTATTCCAAAAATTCCCAAATTTTTACAGAATGTCTTATACGGTCCAAATATTATTGTGTAAAAATTTCGGGGTCCAGTTCATTACGAATATTTTATAAAAATTTATTTCCCGGTCTGCAATCAGATTTGTCGCTTTCTGATTGCAGTTTACGAATTAAATCATCTAAAATTTATCGTGAGTCCGATTGAAGAAATTCCAGTGGGAGAATTACAACGACAACAGTGGTCAACTACAGTACAATTTTCACGAGCTGATTCAACATGGGTTTCAAGTTATGACTAAAAACATATCACCCATTTACTGCAGTAAAAACTCAGCTTTAGCTGCTGTTACAAAACGGGTCTTTAAAAATAGTAAACGACCTTAAAAAAATATGATTCCAGTGCCATTTGCTTCGTTTTTTGAAAATACATAATTTAGACTTCAGAAATTCTGTTTTTCGATTTATTATGGTTTGTTTACAGCCATTTGAAGTTGGCTGAAAATGTAATTCAGCATGTCTCTTTATAGTTTAAACGTTACTAAATCGTATCAACAAATGTGTCACACCCCGATTTCCACGTGTCAACAGTGGGCCCGGAGGGGAGTATCGTGACGTAGTTGGTAACATCATGGTCAAACAACACAATATTTAATATGCACAGCGGAAGCAAAAGATAAATATATTACATTCCGAATATAAGTAATGTCAAAGTATTACAACGGAAGGTAAAGGATCCACAGGCGGATCAAATAAAAGAAACTGTTCAACAGACTTCAGGCATCTAGAACTTTCAAGATTCCTTATTAACGCCCTGAGCTTCCAGCCAATTTCGTTCAGTACCTGTCACTTAACCTTTTTGGAAAATACGTCAGTTTACACTGGTAAATACAATTAACCGACTCATTTTGGAAAAAGAGTTTGAAAAGTGATTCGAGTGCAAACGGCACAAAATATCTTGACACATTGATTAAAATGCACAGAGGCAAAATTAATCTTTTATAACTTAGGACAATTTTATTAATAAAAATCTTGTATCCGATTTACATGGTTGTCCAACATTTAGGGCCGGTGATTATACAATACAAGCCGGACAAGATTAATCGACACACCACAAATATAATCTCACAAGAAGACACCCTTACGAGTGAGTATACGTTATACATATGCAACAGGAGGTGTTTTGTCTACACCTTGTGCTTACGTCGTGACCATTCACTTTTTAAAATGAGCCAAGGATATCCAGGACACGGTCATTAACCCCCAATGTTATTTGTTATCAATCAATACTGATTAAAACGGGATTATGCAATTTAATCATCTCCGATTAAAAGGTTTCTACACCCGACCAAGCGGTATTTTTATAATACCGTATCCCAAGCCCGTATAAGGGAAAATAAGTTAAAAGTATTTACCTGAGCTAGCAATGCAATTTATACTCAGCCGTATATTCTAATCAGCAAGCACAAGTACTTCTACTGGGGCTCTCAATCTGGAACGAAGGTTTTATTAACCTATTAGATTCCTAACGGGTCTTATTTAAGTCGTAACTTAGACCGGTTAGTTTTAAGGAAGGTTTACGGTTCAAACGCATGATTAAGCGAAGACCGGAATAGAATGTGATTTAGACCCGACAAGTTTGAAGACTTGTATAATATGGGTAAACTAAACACATTCTGGATTTTGAGATAAAACGGATAAGGTTTGACCCGTTTCGGCTAATTTATGCAAAGTAGTTACATACACCGAACCGAACGCGCCAGAGGCGTAATGGGTAACCATATGGGTCCTAAACAGGTTTCCTAAGTTAATTATGCCTCAAATCGGTTGTGACATCAGTAAGATGTCTTTCATTATGCCCGAAACATTTTTAAACACAAACTAGGCCCCGTAGGGGTAGTTTGGTCATTTAAAAGGTTATAAAAGAGTTTAAGTATTTACCTGAGTTACAGGTCTGATATAATCAGCAAAAATACATATTTTTGATAAGTTATAACAGTAGGATAAAGTATATATGTGAAATTCATCCTTTATAACCAAACTATGCACCGAAGAGGCATTTTGGTAATTTCACATAAGCCGTGAAGCTCAAAACTGAAGTCTGAGTTACAAAACTTTTGCTTACTGTTAAAATATTATAATTTGCCTAAAATATCAGTAGGTATCAACCCGTGTATGTTTAAAATAGTTTTAGTACTTACTATGCGTTAAAACGCTTAAAAAGGCGATTAGAAGCCGATTACGGGTTCTATACCGAAAGCTGATATTTTTATTATTCCAGAAGGCTTAAAATAATTTATTTATCATATGTGATCAGTAGCAAAAGGTTTGGAGTCGTTTAGATATGTAAAACTCATTTTATAGCCCGTAAGGGCAAAACCGACAATTACCGGATTAAGCCTACGACTATAAGTTATGCTCAGCCTGAAATTAATTAAAAATCTTCAAAATCCCAAAATAATATATTACATCAGTGGGTAATAAGTTTGATATCAAAAAGTATGCTTAGCTAGGCTATATGCTAATTACGCCATTTTATTAACATAAAGCTTTCAATTTGCGTTAATGAGCATAACTCTCAATCTATACCTCAAACTGATGTCAAACTTTGCATACATGTCTATATATCAGTAATTAAAGTTTCTACGCTTTTACATTTCCAAAAATCATGTTTTAAGGTAAAAAGGGCATAATGGTCAACATATGGGCAATTAACGGAATCATGCGTATTAATCGGTTAACTAATGAACCGTGGTGTATAATCACAGAGGGTTATACTAGCATGTAACCTGGTCCAAATAAGGCTCTAAGGTATTTTTAAAACATATCATAACGGGTCAGAACTGAAAGTCAAAGTATAAGTCAAACTATGCGACTTTCGGTTCCGAACCGGGTCTAAACAGGAAATTTGTCGGGTTAAACATGTTTAGACATGTTCTTACACTTATTACCAAGTTATAACAATGATCAAACAGGTTGTATATGTCCTAGATGACTAATTATGCATAAATAGCATTTTAGACTTCCTGTTGACTTTTTAATTATATGTTTGACCCGACAATTGAACTAGTTAAAGTGGTGATCAGGGAAAACCCTTTTGGGGTTTTATTACCCACATAAATACCAACTTATATCTACTTTTAATTCGAGATATGACTGAGCCATTGCTGACTAATCTCGAAGTCAAACCATAATTACGATGGTTTGACTTTTAGCTAATTACCTAAGCTAAACTTAATTTAGAAAGGATTAAAACACTTACTGAAGTCCTAAGCTTGTTTAGAGAACACTTGAGAGGATGTTTCAGCTCCAGAAGTGATCCAATAATGCAGGAGAAGTGAATGAGAATGATTGTAACTAAAGGCCCTTATATAGTGGAATTATAACCACAACAAGTTGACATCTTAGTCTAGCACCCATCCACAACTGATTAACACATGTCCTAGTGCTTAGGGGGTGCCTAGGGGTCGTCCACATGTGAGAAAAACCGGCTAGATGGGTTAAATTCGCGCATAACAGGCTGCAGCAAGTTTCTGGTTGCTGGGTAGTTGCTTGCGCATCGTAGGGCTTTCTTTGCTACGATGCGCAGGCGTTCATCAGGGGCCAAAATCACTTGTTTCTTCATGATCTCGAAAGGGTAACCACTTGTCTCGACTTTTAGACCTCAATTATCATTTAGGGACCTCCACAAAGTGTCTAGAGCAGTTACACACCCTACCAATTGAACTTGTTTGCTTGGATGCTTTATAAAAGTACCGAAAATTAAGGTTTACCAATTCTTTTCTTCGTGGGATCCTATCGAGTATTTCCAATTCATTATTGTCAACCCATTTCTGGATTTAAGACATATAGATGTTTAATATATAAAAACTTGGGTCTTGGGATTTGTAAACGAGGTGTTCAGAGGTAAAATTAACATGACGCCACTTTTCAATCCTGCCAAAACATCTTTATTTAATCCGGGTTTACAACGCGTTTTGTCTTACACGACACGTGTCGTTATTATATTTAACACGAATTTTCAAGGTGTTACAAAATGTCCGAACAACGGGTTTATCAAGAAACCAACGATCAAATATCATGTATGATTTAACCAACCCTCAACCAAGAAGATTTCATCTTCAAGTAAACTTTTTATGTGGGATTTTATGTAAAGTTTCATGTTCATCTCTTTAGTGTTCTTGTTTCTTTAGTGATTTTGAACATACTAACATACTACAACTTTTGATCACAAAAACAAGATGAACAAGGGTGTACAAGTAACTTACTACTAGCGCAAGGCTAGGGTAGGATCTAGTGATGAAGATGATGAGAAAAAGATGAAGAACAAGCAAGGAACAAGCCCTTTTGAAGCACCACAAGTTGCAAGCTCCCACAACCCTTCTTCTACACTTGAATGATGCTCAAAGATGGATGAATATGGTGGTTATGTGGTGGTGATGGTGGCGGTTTGGGGAGAGCCGAAAGAGGGAGAGAGAGAGTGAAGATGGGAGTGTAAATCTTGAAGTGATGATGACAATCTAAAGTTCCATACTTATAGATGTTCTTTCAATATTTTGTTTAGATTGGCAAGCAACCAATCTCTTATAATAAACAACAAATCAAGAAGACATGGTGTGAAGATATGGTGGGTCCACAAGGGGGACCGAATTCGGTTGGGGGGGGGGGGTTGGTTGTAACATTTTATAACTAGTAAGTAATTGTTAGTTAGTTTTCAAGTATAAGCTTCCACATGTTATTTATTTGATATATAGTGGGTGTTAGGGTGTTCGGGGATCACGACTAGCCAAGAAATAAATAAACAATGTGTTTGGCAAAAATTTAGTGTCTCGGGTAATGTCCGGTTGTTCGGTTAAATACCGGTTCGTTAAGTGTTAAATTGCACCGTTTAGCGTCTTTCTTGTACCCTTTTGCACCCCTTTCAATTCCCGACACTTAGGGAAATATTCTGGACGATAGAATCGTAAATTCGGCATAATATTTATATGTTTAAAAGCTGGTTATAGCTGAATTTAATAAAATTCTGCACTTAAAGTGCGTTTCGGGTGCTTTTTAGTGCGTATTTTAGTCTCCGGAAAGCCTATATGTTAACCCTCGTATGTTCTCTTGGGTTCTCTTGGGTTTTAATGTATTCTTGTCATTGGGCCTACACCTAGGCTCCAATTTTATTGTCTAACTGCTTTGTGCAGAGTCATTGGCATATTGTGTCTTACCGGTGAGTTTACTAGTATTTCTGACGCAACGCTCTCGTTAATGCATAAAGCAATATTTTGTAGTATAAAACGTGCATGAATTCACTTGTATAGCATGTAATCAGATAATGTTGACATTAAAGCACATAATTGCAGTCATTAAATAATGATTAAAGTGTACGGAAATTACCGGTTTTGTGCCAGTTGTCACAGTCTCCCCCCGTTAAAAGAATTTCGTCCTGAAATTCAGGCTGAACTAACTCTCGCAGGAGTCTTCTTGAACAGGTGGGGATACTTTTATTTGAACTGGTCTTTACGTTCCCACGTGTACTCGGGTCCGTGCTTAGAGTTCCAACGTACTTTGACAAGTTTAACAGTGCTCCTCCTGGTCTTGTTGACTTTCCAGTTGGTAACCTCAATGGGTTGTTCTGTAAATCGGAGGGCATCGTCAATATGCACTTCATCCGCATGGATGATCACGTTTTCTTGTGTTGGACTCTTCTTGAGATTGGATACATGAAACGTATCATGTACTCCATTAAGTTCTTCTGGTAACTCCAATTTGTACGCCACAGTATCAATTCTTTCCAAGATCCTGAATGGTCCGATGTATCTTGGATTCAGTTTTCCACGTTTTCCGAATCTTACTACGCCCTTCCAAGGTGAGACCTTCAACAAAACTTTGTCTCCAACCTCGAACTGTAATGGTTTTCTTCTTTGATCAACGTAGCTCTTTTGTCGATCTCGAGCCGCCTTAATGCGCTCTCGGATTTGCGTAATCTTGTCGGTTGTCTCTTGTACAAGTTCAGGACCAACCATACGTTTATCTCCAGCATCTGCCCAACATAAGGGAGATCGGCACTTGCGGCCATACAGAGCTTCGAACGGTGCGGCTTTTATGCTTGTATGATAACTGTTATTGTAGGAAAACTCAACTAAAGGTAGATGAGTATCCCAGCTGCCGCCCAAGTCCATAACACATGCGCAAAGCATATCTTCTAGCGTTTGTATAGTTCGTTCGCTCTGGCCGTATGTTTGCGGATGGAAGGCCGTGCTTAGATCTAGCTGAGATCCAAAGGCTTCCTGAAAGGATTGCCAGATTCTTGAGACAAAGCGTCCATCTCTGTCTGAAATAATTGAGATTGTCACTCCATGACGTGCCACAATTTCTTTTAAGCATATTTCAGCAAGCTTTCCAGTGCTGTCTTTTTCTCGAATCGGTAGGAAGTACGCAGACTTTGTTAACCGATCGACTATCACCCATATCATATCGTGCCCTCTTGGGGTCTTGGGTAATTTTGTTATGAAGTCCATCGAGATTTGCTCCCACTTCCACATGGGTATCTCTAGTTGTTGAAGTAGGCCGGACGGTTTCTGATATTCAGCCTTAACCTTAGCACAGGTTAGGCACTTTCCAACGTAAACAGCAACATCGCTTTTGAGTCTCGGCCACCAATAGTATTCTTTTAAGTCTTGATACATCTTGTCCGATCCTGGATGGATCGAGTATCTCGACTTGTGTGCTTCATCAAGGATGACTTCTCGTATGCCACCATAGAGCGGAACCCAAATACGCTTCTTAAAGTATAAGGCTCCCTCTTCATTTGGCACCATATATTTCAATATACCCCGTAGGTATTCAGCTTTACGGTTTTCTCCCTTAAGAGCTTCTTGTTGTGCATCACGAATACGTGCAGTGAGGTTCGTTCGAAAAGTCATTTCTAACGCCCGAACCCTTAGGGTCTTAACCCTTTCTTTTCGACTTAATACGTCTGCTACAACGTTTGCTTTTCCAGGATGGTACTTAATTTCACAGTCATAGTCGTTCAGCAGCTCGACCCATCGCCGCTGGTGCATATTCAATTCCTTCTGATCAAATATGTGTTGTAAGCTTTTGTGATCTGTGAAAATTGTACATCGAGTACCATATAGATAATGCCGCCAAATCTTCAAGGCGAATACCACCGCGCCTAGTTCCAAGTCGTGCGTGGTATAATTTCTTTCATGCACCTTCAATTGTCTTGAAGCGTAAGCGATGACTTTTTGTCGTTGCATGAGCACGCAACCCAAACCTTGTCGTGAGGCGTCGCAGTATACCACGAAGTCTTCAGTGCCCTCTGGTAATGATAGTATCGGTGCATCGCATAGCTTGTTTTTAAGTAGCTGGAAGGCTTCCTCTTGTTTGTAACCCCAGTCGTATTTCTTGTCTTTCTGTGTAAGGGTCGTTAGCGGTTGAGCTATCTTGGAGAAATTTTTGATGAAACGTCGGTAATAGCCCGCTAAGCCCAAGAATTGTCGAACTTCAGTTAGGGTTTTGGGGGCTTCCCAATTCTTTATTGCTTCAATCTTGGATGGGTCTACATGAATGCCCTTCTCATTCACAACGTGACCAAGGAATTGTACTTCGCGAATCCAGAATTCGCATTTTGAGAATTTTGCATAAAGTTTCTCTTTCTTCAGTAGTTCCAGAATGGTTCTGAGATGTTGCTCGTGTTCTTCTTTTGTTCGCGAGTAAATCAGGATATCATCGATAAATACAATCACGAATTTATCGAGATATGGTTTGCATACGCGGTTCATCAGATCCATAAACACCGCTGGCGCGTTTGTCAATCCGACCGGCATCACAAGAAACTCGTAATGACCATAACGTGTTCTGAATGCAGTCTTTGGTACGCTTTCCTCTTGGATTCTTAACTGATGGTATCAAGATCGAAGTTCGATCTTGGAATAGTAGCTTGATCCTTGTAATTGATCAAATAAGTCATCAATCCTCGATAGCGGATACCGATTTTTGATAGTGAGCTTGTTCAGTTCCCTGTAATCGATACACATCCGCAGAGTTCCATCCTTTTTCTTCACGAACAATACTGGAGCTCCCCAGGGCGAGAAGCTTGGTCTTATGAATCCTTTATCTAACAACTCCTGGAGCTGTGTAGATAATTCTTGCATTTCGGATGGTGCAAGCCGATAGGGTGCCTTGGCTACAGGAGCGGCTCCTAGAACCAAGTCTATACGGAATTTGACTTGTCGTTGCGGAGGTAATCCTAGTAGATCGTCGGGAAAAACATCAGGGAATTCCTTCACCACAGGAATGTCTTCGAGTTTCGGCTCCACAGCCTTCTTGTCTACAACGTGCGCCAGGAAAGCAACACATCCTTTCATTAGGCACTTTTGTGCTTTCATACAACTGATGATTCGTAGAGGCGCGTCTCGTTTTTCTCCATGCACAATGAGAGTTTCATCATTCGCTAAAGGGATGCGAATGATTTTCTCGTGGCAAATAACTTCAGCTTTGTTCTTGGACAACCAGTCCATTCTGACCACCACGTCGAAGCTACCCAATTGAATAGGTAAGAGGTCGATGCTAAATCTTCGTTCACCAAGCTCTAATGTGCAGTCTCTAACAACTTCGCCCGACTTAACAAGTTTACCATTGGCTAGTTCTATGGAATAAGGAATATCTAATCTACTAGATTCTATTCCAAGCATGCGTTTAAATTCCACAGACATGAAGCTATAATTGGCGCCAGTGTCAAATAATATGGATGCAAAGTGATTGTTAATGAGAAACGTACCGGTGACCACATTAGGGTCCTCGCGTGCGTTCTTTGCTCCAATCAGAAATGCTCGAGCTTGAGCATTGTTTCTCTTTGGGCAGTCTTTCATGAAATGTTCATTGCTTCCACAACTGAAGCATCCTTGGTTTCGCCCAGCTTCATTCCCAATCCGGTTGCCATTACCATTTCCATTCCCACCATTCGCATTATCAGCACCGTTGCGATTTCCATTTCCGTTCCTTCCTTTTCCCCAACAGTCTTCAGTGCGGTGACCTAACTTTCCACACTTGTCACACTTCGGAACGCGACAAACCCCGTCGTGATGACGCTTGCAATGATTGCATTTGGGCAGAGTGCCCAAGTATCCCTTAGTTGGAGCGTCATTCATGGCTGCAAGAGATTTCGCCCCCTGAGGTGGGTTAGTGTCACGCTTCTTGTTGGAACCCTTGTTGTTACGAGTTGCTTGATTCAGGTTTGCATGTTTCCTTTTCTTGTCACTGGACGACTCAGCATGCGTCTCGGTATTTTCTGTGGGGTTCAGTGATAGCTTCTTCATGCGAACACAATCTTCAGTAAGGCTGACAGCCAGAGTTACAGCCTTAGTGATTGTTTGAGGTTTAGCCGAAGTTACCATGCCGCGAAACTCTGGGGCCAGTCCCCAAATGTAGCGTTCAACGCGCTTAAATTCGGGAGTCACCATGTAGGGAAGCACTCTAGACAGATCGTGGAACCTTCGAGTATAACCATTAATGTCAGCACCTTCCATGGTCAAATGCCAAAACTCAGTCTCCAACCTTTGGAGTTCAGCAGGAGAGCAATACTTCTCTCTCATTCTTTCTTTTAGTTCATCCCAAGTCAGGCCATAGGCAGCATCATCACCCAAGGTTTGGACTTGCAAGTTCCACCAAGTCAGGGCTTCATCGACAAACAACCCAGTAGCAAAAGTGACTTGCTGATCCGCGGTACACTTGCTCATACGGATAGTGGCTTCAGTCTTTTCCGTCCAGCGTACAAACGCTACTGCACCTCCTGTGCCATCGTAGTTCATTGGTTTGCAGTCGAGAAACTGCTTGAAAGTGCAGCCCGGAACTGCGTTTCCTCCAGATGAATCTCCATTCCCATTACGTCTGGCATTGCTTGGTCCACCACTATCTGCAGTGCGGGTTGCCTCATAGTGGGTGATAGCTGCGGAGATTCTTTCCTCCAGTAGAGCGTTCAGCTCTTCAGCAGTCTTTGGCAGTGGGGGAGGAGGAGGTTGATCACAAGCGTTCACAGTTTTTCTTGGTGCCATGTTCTGACAGAACATAACACAATAGGGTTAGACATTTGTTTGATATCGTCTTACGAGACAGTAGTAGTATATATATACACAGACATATACCACATAAATGACATCAAACAATTATTACTCTTGCAGAGTATTTAGTAGGCTGGTGCTCACGTTTGACCTTTTCTTGCACTTGAGGGAATCTATACGTGACAAGACTTGCTGTGATTTCTGTGCACTGAATTCCATAATTATGTATGCATCCATAATTACGTAACTCCTTGCACAGTCCGCACAGTTCGTTTCATCCTCGTATTTCTTCCTTCAGATAGGCCATTGTTTTCGGGTAAAGTCACGTATACTAGTGGTATTCTATTTCTAGTATGTGTATATGCTAATTATCACACATAATTGCAAGTAATTTCTCAGTCAAAGACAAGTGCTACTCTTGTGCACCCTAGGTCTCGTAGTGTCTTTTCTTGACTCTTTGTATACAGTTTCAGGTAGTGGATGTCGCGGGACATTTTATGCAATGAAAACTCTTTGAAAAATTGTTTTCGTGAAAGGATCCTAGAGATTGTAGACTAGACTCGAGATGGAATCCTGGTTCACTACAATCGCTGCTCTGATACCAATCTGTCACACCCCTTTATGCGGCGGAAGCACGAGGTGTGATCATGAAAGGTTTTCATTGCATACGATTGGTAAACATACTACATGCTCATAAAATAGCTTCAAATACCAAACTTTACATAACCGAAATCATAGTTTAAGTGTTTACATCACAAGACAGCATTTTGTCTGATAAGTTTACAACTTTTATTCAAAGATAACATAAACGACATCCAAGAGCATGAGTAAGACCACGCGCACATCCATCCTAGTTACCTGAAATACATGTGAGTTTTGGGAAAAACGTCAACATAATGTTGGTGTGAATTCATGCAGTATTTGTATTTCACGTTTGTATACTTTGTATGAAAATATGGTATGTATTTCGTATAAATCACGTATTTCTGTATCTCATGTAAGTCAAGTATGTCTGTATTTTGTACAGCTCAAGTATTCCTGTATAAATCAAGTAATCTTGTATGTATTAAGGTTGTTAATGGGTTGCAAAGCCATTAACATGTGACACGATATAGGAAGCATCCAAACCATAGGCATTTTTCTAGTTGTCGATTCACGACGGAGACACAAAAACACTACTCGGTACTAGTTGTCACCGAGAGTGGGGCTGCCCTGAGACCCATTAGATCTAACCTTTTGTTCTGCGGTCTAAGTATGTACACGATTAATGGTGCTTATGGTACCCTATTTGTGACACGAATTTCTCGTATCATTTCTTGTATCATTTCTCAAAACTAGGGGTGTAAACAAGCCCAGAGGCTCGAGAGCTACTCGTGATCGGCTCGGTTAAAAGCTCGAACGAGCCGAGCCTTAACGAGCCCGAGCCTGAGCTCGAGCCTGAAATAGAGCTCGTTTTGTTATCGAGCCCGAGCTCGAGCCTGAAATACAAAGCTTGTTTAGGCTCGCGAGCCTAAACGAGCCCAAACAAAATTTTAATTTTTTTATATATAATATATTAATAATGATGATAACATTGATGAGTCGAGCTCGAGCCGAGCTTTGGCTTGTTTAAGCGATGTTGAAGTTAGCTCGAGCCGAGCTTTTAGCTCGTTTAAGGTTGTTCTCAAAGTAGTTCGAGCCGAGCTCGAGCTCTGGGTTTTACTCGCGAGCCGAGCTCGAGCTCAAAGAAGTAGGCTCGAACCGAGCCGAGCTCGAGCTCGAGCTTCATAAAAACCTAACGAGCCGAGCTCGAGCCTGGTCGAGCTCGGGCTTGGCTCGGCTCGTTTACACCCCTACTCAAAACGCATCATACTTGGTACTAGTTATCACCAAGAGTGCTTCTGGTTTATGTATCATACCATTTATAAACATTGTAATATTTGTAACATGTATTTCACCCCCGAAGTTATAAAATTGAAAACAGTTAAGAGAAAAGGGGGAGCATGAACTCACAACTTTGCGTTCCTTGCGTCGTAAACTTCACCGGATTTGCTTATTTAACGTCGTGACCTATACGTGTTTTCTTAACGTTAGTCACTAGACTTGTATCGTACAAGTACAAGTTACTGTCTTTTGTGTACGTATTCTTGTGTTAAAAATAATTTATATTTTTAACTATGTGTCTTACTTATTTTATTTTCTCAAAAATAAATATAAGTTTCTTGTATTTTGCACCCGAATTATGTATCTTGTATGTTGTATGTGTATTTTTGTTACAAAAATCATGGCGAGATTTATATTTGAAAAGCATAGTTTAGAACACACTAGCAAACATTTGTCTTAGAAAATATTTACTAAGTGTTAGGATTTTCAGAAAATTTCGCCATAGTCTCCTTTGTAAATGGAGGTGTCCATGCTAAGTAGCATATCATTTTCTTTAACATATAACATGTTAGATCGTTCTCAAGTAATCAACCCGACATTCTGACATGCAAGATACTACTTTTGTCATTTCAGTTTTAATATATATAAAACTGGACTGTTTTCGGACATTTTAATAAAATGGTTATCTTATTCCAAAAATTCCCAAATTTTTACAGAATGTCTTATATGGTCCAAATATTATTGTGTAAAAATTTCGGGGTCCAGTTCATTACGAATATTTTATAAAAATTTATTTCCCGGTCTGCAATCAGATTTGTCGCTTTCTGATTGCAGTTTACGAATTAAATCATCTAAAATTTATCGTGAGTCCGATTGAAGAAATTCCAGTGGGAGAATTACTACGACAACAGTGGTCAACTACAGTACAATTTTCATGAGCTGATTCAACATGGGTTTCAAGTTATGACTAAAAACATATCACCCATTTACTGCAGTAAAAACTCAGCTTTAGCTGCTGTTACAAAACGGGTCTTTAAAAATAGTAAACGACCTCAAAAAAATATGATTCCAGTGCCATTTGCTTCGTTTTTTGAAAATACATAATTTAGACTTCAGAAATTCTGTTTTTCGATTTATTATGGTTTGTTTACAGCCATTTGAAGTTGGCTGAAAATGTAATTCAGCATGTCTCTTTATAGTTTAAACGTTACTAAATCGTATCAACAAATGTCCGAACAACGGGTTTATCAAGAAACCAACGATCAAATATCATGTATGATTTAACCAACCCTCAACCAACAAGATTTCATCTTCAAGTAAACTTTTTATGTGGGATTTTATGTAAAGTTTCATGTTCATCTCTTTAGTGTTCTTGTTTCTTTAGTGATTTTGAACATACTAACATACTACAACTTTTAATCACAAAAACAAGTTGAACAAGGGTGTACAAGTAACTTACTACTAGCACAAGGCTAGGGTAGGATCTAGTGATGAAGATGATGAGAAAAAGATGAAGAACAAGCAAGGAACAAGCCCTTTTGAAGCACCACAAGTTGCAAGCTCCCACAACCCTTCTTCTACACTTGAATGATGCTCAAAGATGGATGAATATGGTGGTTATGTGGTGGTGATGGTGGCGGCTTGGGGAGAGCCAAAAGAGGGAGAGAGAGAGTGAAGATGGGAGTGTAAATCTTGAAGTGATGATGACAATCTAAAGTTCCATACTTATAGATGTTCTTTCAATATTTTGTTTAGATTGGCAAGCAACCAATCTCTTATAATAAACAACAAATCAAGAAGACATGGTGTGAAGATATGGTGGGTCCACAAGGGGGACCGAATTCGGTTGGGGGGGGGGGGGGTTGGTTGTAACATTTTATAACTAGTAAGTAATTGTTAGTTAGTTTTCAAGTATAAGCTTCCACATGTTATTTATTTGATATATAGTGGGTGTTAGGGTGTTCGGGGATCACGACTAGCCAAGAAATAAATAAACAATTTGTTTGGCAAAATTTTAGTGTCTCGGGTAATGTTCGGTTGTTCGGTTAAATACCGGTTCGTTAAGTGTTAAATTGCACCGTTTAGCGTCTTTCTTGTACCCTTTTGCACCCCTTTCAATTCCCGACACTTAGGGAAATATTCTGGACGATAGAATCGTAAATTCGGCATAATATTTATATGTTTAAAAGCTGGTTATAGCTGAATTTAATAAAATTCTGCACTTAAAGTGCGTTTCGGGTGCTTTTTAGTGCGTATTTTAGTCTCCGGAAAGCCTATATGTTAACCCTTGTATGTTCTCTTGGGTTTTAATGTATTCTTGTCATTGGGCCTACACCTAGGCTCCAATTTTATTGTCTGACTGCTTTCTGCAGAGTCATTGGCATATTGTGTCTTACCGGTGAGTTTACTAGTATTTCTGACGCAACGCTCTCGTTAATGCATAAAGCAATATTTTGTAGTATAAAACGTGCATGAATTCACTTGTATAGTATGTAATCAGATAATGTTGACATTAAAGCACATAATTGCAGTCATTAAATAATGATTAAAGTGTACGGAAATTACCGGTTTTGTGCCAGTTGTCACAGTCTCAACACTTGTAGGTTGTCTAAAACCTTGTCAAAATAGAAAGTTTAGAGGGTGTTTGCACCTCTAAACTTATATAAATCAACCACACTCAAGCTCCTTAACCATAGACTTGGTTAGAAGCAAGGTAGGTACAAGATTTCACAAGTTTGAACATATTTATAAAAGTTTAAGCAAAGGTTTCTTCAAAACAGAAAGTTGGACCACAAAATGGTGAGGTCCCACCTTAGTTTACCATGGTAAACTTGTGGAAACACTCCTAGAGGTGTTCCAGGCTTTCAAGAAAAAGAAGATATGAAGAAACATGGAAAAAAGTGAGGTGAAGGCTCACTTTTGGACTTAGGTGAATCTGTATTCAACTTGTATTTTCAGCTGATTAAAGAGTGTTTGAAGGTTTGGAAAAGTGAAATGGAGGCGTAGGAGGCTTGGTTTTATAATGGTGGATTAGGGTTTGAGTCTAAATGAAGTTATAAAGTGATTGGGTGAAGAAAAGGAGGTGGAAAATTGGCCAACCGCAACTTTCTGCGGATCAAGGCTTCTCACCACCCGCGAGCTGAAAGGGTAATTCGCACCCCCGCGAGAAGCCAATTTTCATCCGGAAGTTTGTTTTATTACAATTTAACCCCTAGACATTGATATGTTTATCATTTTATTTCATTTTCTTGTATTTTAGCCCATTTTTAGGTATTTCAAGGGTATCTAGGTATTGTATGAGTTTGATGCATGTATGATTAATATTTCTACGTATGTTAAGTCTCGGTTTTGCATATAAATATGTATTCAACGACTAATTGTGTATAACATAAGTATGTATCACGTATATGTATAAAATGAATTTCCATTATGATCAAAGCCTCATATTACAAGATTGGAAACGAAATACGAATACGACACGTTATAAGTTTTTAAATATAGAAATACGAATACAACTTTTTATATAAGAAAGTATAGAAATACGAAGCGTTACACTAATATGCCCACTTTTAATATGGTGTTAGACTATTGGTAGCTCATTGTTTGTCATGAAGAAGGTGTTGTGGAACAACCTTATAGCAAACCTAATATTATATATAGAAAGGAAAGAGGGGATGGAGGTGGAAGAACTCATATTATTGATATAAACTTCATATACAAATGCTTCTACTTATAGGGTCTTTACATCAATGCAAAACTAACGAAGACATGAAAGTTATATGTAAAGAGTCACCATCATGTTGTGATGCATTCGTGACAATTTGTGTGATTCTAGTATTTTGTACGAATTCTGTAGACTAGTCCCGTGTACTAAACATGTTTCGTTTCCAAAAAAAATATAATTCAAAGACCTTTTCGTATTTCAAAGAAAATCACTAACATGAATTAGAAAACCAATAAATACTTGAAAGAAATGTAGATTATGAAAAACTTTCAAATTAAATTATGAAAACTTGAACTCAATTTGAATTGATTGTGGGGTGAATTTTTACGAGTTTACACGTAGCTGCAAACTCCATAGAGACATACAGTCATACATCATGCACTTCATATTTACAATTTTTTTACTCACCTCGCACGAGTTGGACAGTCCAGGTCGTTTGAAACATCTTGGTCATTTGAAACAGTTCAGGTCGTCAGAAAGTCCAGATCGTTTGAAAGTCCAGGTCGCTTGAAATTGTAATTTTTCAAAACTTAGAAATTTTTTCTCGAAACATTTTTCAAAGTATAAAATGGACAACCAAGAGTTTTACAATGCGTTTTTCGGAGGAGGTATGACTGTTCAAACTCCAGCAAGTATAGCCCAGAATGTGAATATGGAGAACGAGCTAGGAACCATGCAAAAACCACCGAAACTGCTCAACATTGAAGATTATTCGGGGTGGCAAGATAGATTTCGCACGTGGGTTCAGGCGAATCACCTCGAATGTTGGCTGAAAGTTGAAACGAAGTATGTAGTTCCTATGAATGATGCTGGTCTTCTGATGCGTGCGAAGTGTTACTTATTTTAGGTGTATATTTTAAGCCCTTTTTAACACTTATTTTAGCCAAGTTTTAAATTTATAAAACACGATATTTCACTAACACTAAACACACATATGGGCAAGTGCACCCATCGTTGAGTGTAGTATAGCGTTGGTAAGATACCGAGGTCGTCCAAGGACACAAGAGCTTTTAGTACCGGTTTATCCTCAACGTCTAACCAAAATAAAAGTTTAGAAAAATGTTTTTAAACTAAGAAAAAAATAAAAACTAACTAAAATGCTGAAAATAAAATAAAAATAAAAACAGATAGACAAGATGAATCACTTGGTTCCGACTCGTATCTAGTATAACCTTTGATTATTTCCGCACTTTTGCACATAATTAAGAGATTATCTTAGTTATTGTAGTAGGCCCCTCTTTTGAAGGCGACGTTACCCTCACCCCAGTAGTTTGAGTCAGCAGGGATACAATCCTAAAAGGGTGGATTATTGGAAGATAATGAATTAAGTTATTAATGCAGTATTGTGGTAGGCCCCGCTTTTGGCGGTGACGTTACCCTCGGCTAAGTAGTCTGAGTCAGCAGGGATACAGTCCTAAATAGCCGGGTTATAGTATTAATAGTAGTTAACTTATGAGGGGATCAAAGAGTTTGGACCCCCGCCATCCAATACCATGAAGTATTGAAGGAGGTCCTACTAAATTTGACCCAGGTCCATTGCAGGACCTCTAAACGCTGAACAATGGCAAGACCTTTACCAAACCGTTCCCTTAACCCCCTACCAGGTAGCCAACATACCTCCATATAGATCGTGGAGATATGAATGGTGAAAATCCTTTATTTTATATAGACAGTAAAATAATGCCAAGACACCACGGACAAACGATAAGGAAAGATCACCTTCAACATAAGTAACTAGTTATTAAAGTCATTAATACAAAACCAAATAAAAAGTGCGAAAGATTAGAAATAAAAAGTATTATACTAGACACTTTGTCTTCACCAAGTGATGTAAGAGACTTAGGCAAACATGGCCTTGATTGTCAAGAACTCTTACGATCAATCTTGGATCCCGAGACGACTCACACACTCTACGATGGACAATGGATGATGGTGGTGGATGATGGTGTTGTGATGGTGGTGGGTGGTGGATGAAGTGTGAGAGAGGTGGTGTGCCAAGGGATGAGATGAAATGAATCCAAGCACTCCTATTTATAGGCTGAACAGAGAGCTGGACACGGCCCCGTGTCCGCTGGGCACGGCCCCGTGTCCGTCTGACAATCTCTCTCCTCATTAATTGTAATTCGCAATTACAATAAATGCGCCTGCTGTACTTTCGACACGCCCCCGTGTCCGCTGAGCACGGCCCCGTGATGGGCAATAGAAGCTTCTATGGATTTGTCTTTTCTGCTGCTTCTTGGGCACGGCCCCGTGCTGGCTGAGCACGGGGCGTGTTCAGCCTTCTGTCTTCTCCTTTTTGCTTTGGAAGGTGCCGTTGAGGGGTCGGGCAGTCCACTAATGTTCCTTTCCTTGTATTTATGTTGGATTTAGCTGTCTTTTTGCTTCTTTTGCGTTTTTGAGCTCATTTAATCCTGAAAATACAAAAGGAAGACAAAAACACTCTTTTTCCAATATTAGTACTTAAAAAGGGTTAGTTTTATGCCTCATTTGATGTAATTTATATGTTGCATTTTACACACATCAAATACCCCCACACTTGAACTTTTGCTTGTCCTCAAGCAAAACTCTTTAATATGTGGCTTACACTCCCAAATGGAATAGGTAGAAGAGAAGGTTTTGGGCTTGTCGTAGAGTGTCGGGATTTCCAAGATCTTTTTGGGCTTTATTTTTATTTATTTACACTCCTATTCGTAATGATTTATTTAGAACTTTTCATAAAAGAAATCACTTATTTGGGCATAGCATGCCTTTTTTTTTTAAATTCTATTTATATACAAGTTCACATACCTCGTGGGGAAATCACTCACACTCGGCCGAAGGTGTATTTTTAGTGAATCACTCGAGAGCGGCATGGAACTTATTCCTACCATAGGCTTGCCAAGAAATCAATCCTCCTCCTTTTTAACTTTTATACCTTTGTAGATATCAAGAGGACTTTGCGGGTTAAGGGTTAGGCTAGGGTTAAAGGTAGGTGGTTGGGTTAGTGGTTAGTAGAAAAAAGGGCTAAAAGCGTAACAAGTGTCGGTTTTCGTATTTTTGCAACTTTTTATTTTGATGAAACTTTTATTCAAACTAAGTTATTTTTGATTAACTTGTTTGTTTCTTTTCTTTTTGCTTCATCAAAAAAAAAAATTATTTTTATTTTTTTTATTATTATTTTTTTTGCGAAGAACCGAACTTGTTACTAAAATAAAGGGTTAAAAATGAAAAAGGTTTTGGTGGGTAAAAAGGGTTTTTGTTTGGGTGATGAAACGAAAAGGTTTAGGCTCAAAGGGGCTAACTAGGGAGATTTTTGGGTAGGTGGTAAAAGAAAAAGAAAAATAATGGTGTAGAAGATAAAAAGGGTTAGTCCTAATGCCTCCATCATTTACTTACTTGGGTTTAAGTTGATAAGGACCGGGAATGTATTGTCATGGCAAGTTCTAGAGTCGTAAGAACCAAGCGGCTATTCACACAAGAAACGAAAAATGAGCATTTAGTCAAAAGATATGTAATTGTGTGCTCAATAAAGGCTCAAAACTCACTTTTGTGGGAATGGGTTTTTATGTGATCAAGTATATATAATCAAATTTTAAATAAGTTTGTCATGCCTTTTCATAATTTTCTTATGTTGGTTCTTTTTATCACTACGCTATCGGTTGTAAATTCGTAAAAATATAACCTTTTTGAGAACTTGAATTTCCCGAGTTAAACCTAGACAAGTAAAAAAAAATGAAATTTTTGAAAAAAAATTTGGGGTGATTAGCGGTTCTAATAGAGTTTTGTGTAAGGCTTGTATTTAGGACTTGCAAAATTCAAGGTTTTAGCATCCCCCCCACACTTAAATTACACATTGTCCTCAATGTGTCCCAAAAATAATTTTTTAGGTTGATTAGATGTGTAAAATAGTGTTTAAAAAGCAAAAATTTGTGTTACTGGGCACTGAACACGGCCCCGTGTTGAATGGGCACGACCCCGTGTTCAGGTGCCAGTAACAAGTACTTACAGAAGGTGGACACGGCCCCGTGTCCACTGGACACGGCCACGTGTCTGGTAAAATTCTGCAGAACAGAAGCCAAACAGCAGGTCTGGGAGGTGAGCACGGGGGCGTGTTGGCTGGAAACGTCCCCGTGTGGACAGTCTGAAAGCCTGAAAAACAGGTTTCTTCCTCCGGTTTTTCCATCCTGGCCCTATAAGTGCTGAGGCTTAGCACCCCAAGCCTTGGTTTGTACCTGTTTCAACACTTAATACCACACCAAGCAATACAAACATCCTACATTACCACAGTTAATTGTTCCAAGCATAAAGTAAAAGAAAAAAAATAAAACGGAAAATAAAAGTGTTTAAGGAAAGTAAATTGTTCAACTTCTGGCACGCAGGCCACCAATCGTTCGATAGATAAAGGGACTTAAACCTGTGGGCTCGCCATCAACCCGCTCCTGCTCCTCCAAACCCTCTACTCCATATCTTCATCGCTATCATCACCTCCATCCCCATGCCCCGCCATGTGCTCCCGGATGCTGCTGATATCGTCTTGTATATCGTTGATGTTGCGTTCAATAGCTCCGACCCGGTGGTATGTGTTGTTGGCGAGGTTGTAGGCGTTCCTGGTACACATGAGGTTTTCCTGCATAAGATCATGTAAGCTTTGAAAATTAGGAAAACCGCCTCCTTGTGAGGAGGATTGACCCGGATCACCATGGGGTGGATACTGGTGGTGGGGAGGTGGTGCGTGAAGAACTAGGGCCTCCTGTGGGTTCCATGCATAGCCTTGCGTTCTTTGGAAACTCACTGTTCCGTCTTCCGCCTCATAGAGTAAGTTCATGGCTCGGCAAATGTGATAGTCAACTCGTCCCGACCATGGGCTTCTTTCAAAGGCTCTTGGAATTCGCGTGTAATGCTTAAAAAGATGGTACACCCATCCTCCGTAGAAGATAGGCGTTGGAGCTCTAGCAAGGCGGTTGAGATGCATGTTTTTCAACAGGAGATACGGAACATCAAGGGGCTTTTGGTTGTGGATACAGTGGAGGACAACTAAATCTTTCAACCCTACAACACCACTACTGTCGTGACGTTGGTTTAGAGAGTAGGTGAGGATCCTGTGAATGTAGCGATAGAGCAGATCCCTCAGCTTTGTACTCTTGGTGCTACGAGGGTCGTAGATTCCTTCACCGATTTGAGCCCATGCGGCTTGTCTTTCATTTACCTCCAAGTCTCGTAATCCCCTGGTATTTTCTTCGTTTCCCGATTCCTCTTCTTGGTATAGACCTATTATGGCTCCAAACTGTGCCATGGAGGTCGAGTACATTGTTCCTCCACACCGAAATACAACCCCAGTTTCGTCAAATGGGTCACACCTTGAATCGAAGTTGAAGGTACTGTAGAACTCCATGGTACATTGATGCACCGACTGAAGCCTAGTGTTTAATGCAACAGCTAGTGGTCCCGTAACGATGTTGTTGAATCGGTTCAGCTGGTTTACCAAGGTTAACAGATCCGTGCAAGCTCTCCTGGGGTACTCTTCGGGTCTTGTTTGAAGAACCTCATACCTTGCCCTTGCATCAAGCTCACTTGCATTGAACCTTGTGAATTTTGCCATCTGAAAGAATATACCAAAAATCAGTACGAAACAGAAGTGTTTTCGGACAAAACTGCAAACAGCGGGCTGGACACGACCCCGTGTCCAGCGGACACGGCCCCGTGTCCAGGGGTCTGTTACTCAAAAACCTCATTTTTCGACCCGGTTTCGAAAACTTGAAAATTTTTGGTCCAATAGGTGCGGTTTCCCCCGAAAATGAAACCCTAAACACCGTTTTCCCAAAATATCCCATTTACCCTATCAATTTTGTCTTTTTCGGCTCAAGAACAAGGGTTTGGGGTTTTTGTAAGAAATCGGGTGAATCTATGAACAATTTAAGTGTATTTACTTACCTTAACACTAATCTAACTAAATGCAAACAGATTTAGGCAAAAAATTTAGGTTCGATCTGGATGAACATCAAGAACCCTAGATTTTTCCCCAAATTTGTGGTGTTTTAACTACATGCAAGTAACTAATCTAACTACTAAGAGTGATAGAATCATACCTTGACGTTGTTAGATCGGTAAGAGACGTCAAGATTTCGCGAAAAATCGCCTGGAACCAGAGCTTTTGTGGGGAAACGGGGCGTGTGGAATGAAGAAACTGTTTTGAAAAGGGGGTTTTATCCCGTCTGCAGCGCGAACACGGCCCCGTGTCCAGCGGACACGGCCTCGTGCCGAGCAGTTTTTTTTTTTTTTTTGTGCGCGTGTGAGTGCCCTTTTTTCCCATAAGCTATGGTTTAGAAAACTTACCGCTTAATTTTGTCGTCTCAATCGTTCGTAACTTACCAGGCATGATGTTTTTAATCTTCCACGGTTTGAAGCGAGATCTCTTCTTCCTCATCCTCAATAAATCCTTGATAGGGTTTCAGCCGTTGGCCATTGACTTTAAATGGTGGCCCATTTCGAGGTTTAATTTCTACTGCACCGTGTGGAAAAATATGGGTGACGGAAAAAGGTCCTGACCACCTAGACTTTAATTTACCAGGAAACAATCGAAGTCGTGAATTAAACAAAAGAACTAAGTCTCCCACCCGAAATTCATTAGGTTTAATATGTTTGTCATGCAAATTTTTCATTCTTTCCTTATAAATCTTGGAGTTTGAATATGCATAATTCCTAAGCTCGTCTAATTCATTTATTTGACAAAATCGATTTTTACCAGCAAATTCTAGATCTAAGTTTACATTTTTGATTGCCCAGTAGGCTTTGTGTGCAATTTCTACTGGCAAATGACAACTTTTTCCATAGACTAGCTTATATGGGGTTGTACCTATCGTTGTTTTATAAGCAGTTCGAAAAGCCCATAAAGCATCATCTAGTTTATCAGCCCATTCCTTTCTATTTAACCCTACGGTTTTTTCGAGTATTCGTTTTAACCCTCTATTAGTCACTTCGGCTTGTCCGTTTGTTTGAGGGTGATATGCTGTCGAAACCCGGTGATAGACCCCATATCTTGTTAAAAAAAATTTCAAGTTGATGGTTGCAAAAATGGGTACCTCTATCACTTATTAAAGCTTTAGGTGTGCCAAAACGAGAGAATAATTTTTTCAGAAATCTTACCACTACTCTTCCATCATTTGTTGGAAGTGCCTCGGCCTCGGCCCATTTAGACAAGTAATCTACTGCCACAAGTATATATTTGTTTCCTTTTGATGGTGGGAAAGGTCCCATAAAGTCGAGTCCCCATACATCAAAAATTTCACAAACAAGAATGCCATTTTGTGGCATTTCGTTTTTGGAAGAAATATTACCTGTTCTTTGGCAAGCATCACATGTCTTTACAAGATTTTGAGCATCTTTGTAAATGGTTGGCCAATAAAATCCTGAATCGAATACCTTCCGTGCGGTACTGGCAGCACCATGATGTCCTCCGTATGGACCTTCATGACAATGGCGGAGAATTCTTCGTGCTTCACTACCATGTACGCATCGTCTGACGAGTTGGTCGGCACACATCTTGAAAAGATATGGATCTTCCCAAAAATAGTGTTTCACATTGGCAAAGAATTTTTTTCTTTGATGATGTGGCCATCCTTTTGCGACTATACCGCTAGCTAGGTAGTTAGCAAAGTCGGCGTACCATGGTTCTTCCTTGTATTCCACCATTTCCAGGGACTCAGTTGGAAATTTTTCGTTGATTTGCTCGTCCCTGGTTGCCTCCAAAGCTGGGTCTTCTAAGCGTGAAAGATGATCTGCTGCGGTATTTTCTGCTCCTCTTTTGTCCTTGATTTCAATGTCAAATTCTTGGAGGAGTAGAATCCACCTAATCAAACGTGGTTTTACGTCTTGCTTCTTAAAGAGATATCGAATGGCTGCATGGTCTGTATAGACTATAGTTTTAGAAAGAACAAGATAAGAACGAAATTTATCAAAGGCAAATACCACAGCTAGTAACTCTTTTTCAGTTGTTGTGTAATTTTCTTGTGCATCGTTAAGTGTTTTACTAGCATAATATATTGGGTGGAAATGCTTTTCTTTTCTCTGTCCCAAGACAGCTCCAACTGCAAAGTCACTAGCATCACACATGATTTCGAAAGGAAATTTCCAATCAGGTGCTATCATGATAGGTGCATTGACTAGCATTTCCTTTAGGGTTAGAAATGCTTGATTGCAATCCTTGTCAAAGATGAAAGGAGCATCTTTTTCAAGTAATTTTGTTAGAGGTCTTGAGATCTTTGAAAAGTCTTTGATAAACCGCCTATAAAATCCGGCATGCCCTAGGAAACTTCTAATAGCTCTTACGGAGGATGGAGGAGGTAGTCTAGAAATGGTATCTATTTTGGCTCGATCCACCTCCATTCCTTCGCTTGAGATTTTGTGACCGAGTACTATTCCCTCCGTTACCATGAAATGGCATTTTTCCCAATTAAGGGCGAGGTTAGTTTCCTCACATCGGGATAGCATTCGTTCAAGGTTATCGAGGCATTGGTCGTATGAATCCCCAAAGATAGAAAAGTCGTCCATGAAGACTTCCATTGTCTTTTCTATCATGTCATGGAAAATGGCTACCATGCAACGTTGGAATGTTGCGGGGGCATTACATAGACCGAACGGCATGCGTCGATAAGCAAAAGTTCCATAGGGACATGTGAAAGTTGTCTTTTCTTGGTCTTCGGGTGCTATCGGGATTTGAAAGTAACTTGAAAAACCATCCAAGAAACAGTAAAATTTATGACCGGATAATCTTTCTAACATTTGATCAATGAAGGGTAAAGGAAAATGATCCTTTCTTGTTGCTTCATTTAATCGTCTATAATCTATACATACTCTCCATCCTGTGACGGTTCTCGTTGGTATTAATTCATTCTTTTCGTTAGTAATTACCGTCATACCTCCTTTCTTTGGAACTACTTGGACGGGACTTACCCAAGGACTATCGGAAATAGGATAGATAAGTCCGGCGTCAAGTAATTTGATGACATCGTTTTTAACCACTTCTTGAACATTTGGATTTACCCGACGTTGTGGTTGTATGACCGATTTGTAGTCATCATTCATCAAAATTTTGTGTGTGCACATAGAAGGACTAATTCCTTTTATGTCAACAAGTTTCCAAGCTATTGCATTTTTGTGTTTTCTCAAAAGATTAATTAGTTTTTCTTTTTCTAAGTTATCTAATTTAGACGAAATAATTACAGGTAACTTACCATCTTTGTCTAGAAAAGCATATTCCAAACCTTTTGGAAGTTCTTTGAGCTCAAGTGGTGGGTCTTTAGGAGACTCCTTATTTGGTTGCTCGTTTCGATCAAGAACTTTAAAAGTTTGTTCTATGGCGACCTCTTCTTCAACAAAGTGGTCAATCTCTTCACTTGTATCGGGTGGTTCATCTTCATCTTCAATTAGGGGGTCATTATTGCCGAATGGATATTTCATTGATCGTTCGAGATCGACACTTCTTTTAAATGCCCCTAATTGAAGAGGTAAATTGTTGAACTTCCGGTTTTTCAAAGCTTCGTGAGTTTTTACAAATGGTCGTCCCAACACTAGAGGAGCGTCATCGAGGATGACAAAGTCGGTTGGGATTACCATTTGATTTGTTTGAACCAAGACATCTTCAACTATACCGATTGATTTTATTACTTTCCGATTGGATAGAAAAATGGGTATTTGAAGTGGAGAAAAATCACTAATACTTAATTTTTCGAAAATGTAGTTAGGCATTATGTTAACACAAAGATCTTTATCGATTGTGACATTACTAATAAACGAATTTTGAAAGAAACATGGAACCGGTGTGATGTTAATTTCAAATGGGTCTTCTTTTATTAGTGAAGTTTGATCATTAGTTAACTTAACACTTACCGTTTCGTCAATTTTAGTGTTAGTGTTTAACTCTTTTAAAAACTTAGCATGAGTGGGTACTAAACAATGATTTTCGAAAGAAGGTGTCAAGAGATTAATTTCTTCAAAATTAGACTCTTCTTGGATTTTAACGTTATTGGACTCACCTTTTTCGTCGTTTAACTCATGTGTCGGTTTTTCACTTATTTGTTCTTCCATTTTTTCATTTTTAGTTATCTCTTCCTTTTTTAATTCTTCTCTTGCGCGAGACTCCTCTTCCCTTGCGCGAGCTTCTTTTATACATCGATCGATAACTCTAATGTGTTCTAATATCCTATCGGTCACTTCGGTTATAGAAAAAGAATCATTATTTTCTAAGCTTGAATCCGGTTGTTCGACCCCTTGTTCCTCATAATACCCATATGAAGTTGATGGTTCACACCATTGTTCTTCATTGTAAGCATATGATGGATAAGGTTCGTAATTTTGTTCTTTATAATACTCATATGAGGTGGGTTGTTCACGCCAAGGTTCCTCATAATAAGCATATGAAGGTGGTGGCTCATATCTTGGTTCCTCAAAGTATGAGTAAGAGGGCTCATACCTTGGTTCATCAAAATATGAGTATGAGGGAGGAGGTTCATACCTTTGGTCTTCATAGGATGTGTATGAAGTTGATGGCTCGTACCTAGGCTCCTCATAGTAAGTGTATGAATTGGATGGTTGATACGAGTGATTATTTTGAATCGAACGTGTATTACGACAATTAGTGCAATAATTACCCCTATAATCATCCTCATCATAGGTGTAGTTGTAACCTCCTGAGTATTGATCCATAAGAATCACTCAGCAGACCACAACTGAGTCTCGGGACCAAAAAACGAAAAACAAAGACTGAAACAGAAGGCTGGACACGGCCCCGTGTCTGGTGAACACGGCCCCGTGTACAGGATCTGTATCTGGGTGTTTTAATTAAAGTTACTGGTCACGTTGAGCACGGGGGCGTGTTCAGCGAGCACGGCCCCGTGTTCAGACTCTGTATCTGGGTATCTAGCTAAAAATATGCAGTACGGGGGCGTGTTCAATGAGCACGGCCCCGTGTTCAGGCTACTGTAAATGCAAACTAAACTAAAATGCAGAAAAAAAATGCGCGCGTTTTAAAAGGTTTTGAAAAACTGATTAGGCCATTGATTTTAAACTTTCTCAAAATCCTTGTGTCCCCGGCAACGGCGCCAAAAACTTGATGCGTGCGAAGTGTTACTTATTTTAGGTGTATATTTTAAGCCCTTTTTAACACTTATTTTAGCCAAGTTTTAAATTTATAAAACACGATATTTCACTAACACTAAACACACATATGGGCAAGTGCACCCATCGTTGAGTGTAGTATAGCGTTGGTAAGATACCGAGGTCGTCCAAGGACACAAGAGCTTTTAGTACCGGTTTATCCTCAACGTCTAACCAAAATAAAAGTTTAGAAAAATGTTTTTAAACTAAGAAAAAAATAAAAACTAACTAAAATGCTGAAAATAAAATAAAAATAAAAACAGATAGACAAGATGAATCACTTGGTTCCGACTCGTATCTAGTATAACCTTTGATTATTTCCGCACTTTTGCACATAATTAAGAGATTGTCTTAGTTATTGTAGTAGGCCCCTCTTTTGAAGGCGACGTTACCCTCACCCCAGTAGTTTGAGTCAGCAGGGATACAATCCTAAAAGGGTGGATTATTGGAAGATAATGAATTAAGTTATTAATGCAGTATTGTGGTAGGCCCCGCTTTTGGCGGTGACGTTACCCTCGGCTAAGTAGTCTGAGTCAGCAGGGATACAGTCCTAAATAGCCGGGTTATAGTATTAATAGTAGTTAACTTATGAGGGGATCAAAGAGTTTGGACCCCCGCCATCCAATACCGTGAAGTATTGAAGGAGGTCCTACTAAATTTGACCCAGGTCCATTGCAGGACCTCTAAACGCTGAACAATGGCAAGACCTTTACCAAACCGTTCCCTTAACCCCCTACCAGGTAGCCAACATACCTCCATATAGACCGTGGAGATATGAATGGTGAAAATCCTTTATTTGATATAGACAGTAAAATAATGCCAAGACACCACGGACAAACGATAAGGAAAGATCACCTTCAACATAAGTAACTAGTTATTAAAGTCATTAATACAAAACCAAATAAAAAGTGCGAAAGATTAGAAATAAAAAGTATTATACTAGACACTTTGTCTTCACCAAGTGATGTAAGAGACTTAGGCAAACATGGCCTTGATTGTCAAGAACACTTACGATCAATCTTGGATCCCGAGACGACTCACACACTCTACGATGGACAATGGATGATGGTGGTGGATGATGGTGTTGTGATGGTGGTGGGTGGTGGATGAAGTGTGAGAGAGGTGGTGTGCCAAGGGATGAGATGAAATGAATCCAAGCACTCCTATTTATAGGCTGAACAGAGAGCTGGACACGGCCCCGTGTCCGCTGGGCACGGCCCCGTGTCCGTCTGACAATCTCTCTCCTCATTAATTGTAATTCGCAATTACAATAAATGCGCCTGCTGTACTTTCGACACGCCCCCGTGTCCGCTGAGCACGGCCCTGTGATGGGCAATAGAAGCTTCTATGGATTTGTCTTTTCTGCTGCTTCTTGGGCACGGCCCCGTGCTGGCTGAGCACGGGGCGTGTTCAGCCTTCTGTCTTCTCCTTTTTGCTTTGGAAGGTGCCGTTGAGGGGTCGGGCAGTCCACTAATGTTCCTTTCCTTGTATTTATGTTGGATTTAGCTGTCTTTTTGCTTCTTTTGCGTTTTTGAGCTCATTTAATCCTGAAAATACAAAAGGAAGACAAAAACACTCTTTTTCCAATATTAGTACTTAAAAAGGGTTAGTTTTATGCCTCATTTGATGTAATTTATATGTTGCATTTTACACACATCATCTTCCGAAAACACTTAACACGTTAACTCCGGCTGAACAAGAAAACTTTAAAGCCGAGAAGAAGATGGTCAGTATATTGCAATAGGCAATTAAGGAAGACATTTTGGTACTGCTACAACATCAGGGTGACGTGCAATCTATTTGGAATGCTCTTAAAATCAAATTTCTTGGGAGTGTTTCAATTATCAAAAGCAAAAAGGCGCTACTGAAAAAAGAATTCGACATATTTACTGCTATCAGTGGAGAGTCAACGAAAGAGTTGATTGAGAGGTACTGTCACTTGGTAGTGGAGATGAAATGTTTGAATATAGATAAATCAGACGAAGAGTGGGTTGATAAGTTGGCTGACGCACTACCACAAGAAGAGTGGGGTACGTTCTTATTGGTTTTGAAGAACAACTTGGAATACGTGGGTTTCAATTTGAGTACGTTTATTGAGAGAATTGAAGCTCAGGAGCTTGAACTTCGGAAGATGAGGAAAATGAAATCTGCAAACGTACAGCAAGATGTTCAGCTTTATTACAAAGGAAACTCATCTGCCACATCTACTCCGAGTCCCAAGATTCAAACGGCATTCAGTGCAGATTCTTCATCGGGAGTACCTCAAAGCATGCCTAACAACAACTTTTCACCGTTTTCAAATTACGAACCGAATCCTAAGGTTCAGAATTTTCAAGAACAGGTTTCTTCTCAAAGTTCTTCAGGTTCGAACAATCGGAGTTATAGTCATGGGATACAGTGCAATATCGCTGTTAATATAAAAAACGGTCAAGATTTTACCGAGACAGCCGCAAAGCAGCATATAGCACTTCTAGCTTCTGTACTTGAGTCTTACGAGAGTCTAGTAGCCGGGCGAATTGGTAACCCAGATATGACTAAAGAAGATTACGATCAAATTGATCCAGAGGAACTAGAACTCGTCGACATAAAATGGGGTATGGCGAGCATTGTGAGAAGAGCTCAGAGGTTCATGGAAATTACCGGAAGAAGTAGTCTCGCAAGTCCTGATCCTAAACTTGGATTCGACAAATCGAAGGTGACTTGCTTTAAGTGTAAAGAGAAGGGGCACTTCAAACGCGAATGCCCGAACAGAGAAGTTAATAACCACCAGAATCCATTCGTCAACGATTATTACCGACAGGCCATCTATCATAAAAACAGTCAACAACCATTCAATCTACGACCTCAAATTGAGAACAGTCCATCCAAACAAACAGAAAAAGCTCTTTTGGTGAATCAAGATGACGAAAAGATTCCAGAAGGCTTCAGTTGGGATAAGTACATTCCAGGAGGTGGTCTTGCAATGATGGCTGAAATTACTGAAGAGCCGGAATCTGAAAATCGAGGAATGTGTTCCTGAAGTTGAAGAAGTCAGTGAAGTGGTGAATGAAGAAAGTTTTGCAAATCTAGAAGAGGAGGCAGCAACGGTCTACTATTATCAGTCTGAACAGGAGGTTATTACTAATGCATTTAAATCTATAATGCCAGCTAATGTGTTTGATTCTTTTGCAGGTTTCTTTAGTGAACCGACTACGGGTTTTTGCCCACATTACGAAGTTGAACAAACTCCGGTTCAAGAGATCATTGATGTCTCAAAGGAAATGAATGAAGAGACTTTGAAAGAAATAGCAGACAAAGCTCTTATGGTCAAGCTGCAAGAGGTAGAACAAACTAAAACACCTTCTGATAACAATGAGACCAAAGATGCAACTCAAGAGTCAGTGTCTGTTTAAAAGGAGTCAAGTATCAAGACTTGTGATACGTATGAGTCAGGAGAGAAGTCTGAGTCCGATGACAAACCAGAAAATGTGAAGTCTGAATCCGAAGAGAAATCTGAGTCTGAGTCTGGAAAGTTTGGTAAATCGGAAAGTAAAAATGATAAACAAGAAAATGTTTTTGAAAAAGTTGATCCAATTCTTGAAAAGCCATGCGAAAACTGTTTGAAACCATGCATGGATTGTCTTGAAAAAGACAAACAGTTTCAAGAGTTGAAAAAGTTTAACGACAAATTAAAATTTGATTTTAATGATGTTAAAGAAGCTTATGACACTCTGTCATGATCAATTAAAATGATTCCCACTAAGAGTAAAGAAAATGATAAAATTGTTAATTTGCTCAAAGCTACGGTCATGGATAAGCAAATGTCGATTAACATCCATCTGGACAAAATCGCATCTCTAAAGAAGGAACTTGAACTGATGCGCATTGAGACAGAAAGAGTCGACAAAAAGTTGACCAGTTATATTTCATCTTAATATGTGATTGATCAGATCATTCCTCAACAAACTGAAGTTAAACCAGCTTTCAAAAATGTTCCACCCCCAATGTGGAATCATTATACTCAAAAATATCCAGACGGGGTGGAGGAGGCATTGAATCTCAAACTGAGAACAGAAGAGAATGAGTTACCGGAAGACATAGATGTTACATTCTCTCCGTCTGACACCGACAACGAGTCACAACTGGTTAAAACAGTTGTAGACCAAGTGTTGGATGAAGAGAGTGGTAACACTGATTTCGAAACGGTTAAAACTCATTTTGAGAATTCCAGTTCAGATTCTGAAGATGACGGAAAATTTCTTGATAAGTTTATCCCAAAGTCAGATAAACTTTCTTGATAAAGTCTTTCACAAGAACAAGTGCCTAGACCGTTGGTGGTTTCTTCGTCCACCGAGGGTTCAAATGATCATGAGGCTCGTCCTAGTGGAACTGCACATGTACCCCCAGAAGAAACAGTTCCAATATTTGACCAATCTGACGACTCAGAATCGGAAACCGATCCGATTGATGATCGGAACTGACAAACTGTATACTGATTTTGAGTATCCGATTCAGAATGCGAACCTGGAAAAGGTTGAAAAAGTTTTTAAACTCGTGGAAATTGATATCTCAGAAGTTAACAACAATTCGTTTCTATCAAAACCGAAAAATTCTTTTGTTAAACAACAACTGACAAACAACCCGGGAAAGAAAAATGATAGGGTGGGTAACAATGGTAATAACAAGAGACATGGTAATAACTACAAAAGGAAAGGTGTTGGTTTTGAGATGAAAATGGCTAAGAAAGAAGTTAAGCCAAAAGAAAATTTGAGTGAAGTGTTTGTGGCTGGTAATAATTCAGAAGTCGAAAAGGTTTATATCTTTAGTAAGCAAGCAATTGACGATTTTATTGCAGCCAAAAAGATAAGAGACGAGGCCAACAGATCCACTTTTGTTGAATATGACAAAAGAATCTGTTATCGATGCAATGAAATCGGTCACATGGCCAAACAATGTGTCAAAGAGATAATAAAACCAGTTTTCCATAAACCAAAACCAAAAATTTCAAAGGATGTTAAGGGAAAATCACCTATGGTATCCCCCGTGCGTATTCTTAAACGCGGTGAATCATTGAAGTCAGAGGACAAACCAAAATCAACTTTTGAAATTGGTGAATCTTCAAAATCACAAAAGACTTCAAAGGTTTATCCTAAAACAAAGACTTCCCAAAGTCAATCATGGGTGGAGAAACCTAAACATTCTTTTGAGGAAAAGAAAATGGAAAAAGTTTTAAAATCTGAACCAAAAATTTTTGCAACCACTGATGAGAAAATTGAGTTTGAGTTAGATAAGTTGATTGAAGAATTCCCACCTATCAAGGAAGGAACTCTAAAATCAAAACCAGAATTTGATGTTCCAAATGTTGTTTTTAACATTCCAAAACTTGACATAGTAGCTAATGATATTGTCTTTGGTAGTGTACCAAATGTTGAAAAATCTTGGGTATCATTGTTTAAGTAAATGTCTTTTGATGTGTGTAGGGGCTTCCAAGGTCTATCATTTCTAAATGGATAATGGATAGCGGCGCCTCACGGCACATGACATGGATGTTAGCATTGCTATACGACGTCAAATCAATCAATGGAGGTTATGTCGGGTTTGCTGGAACTCAAGGTGGAAGAATTGTTGGTGAAGGTATACTTACTAACGGGGTCGTAACATTCGATAAAGTGAACTACATTGCTGAGTTAGAAAACAATCTAGTGAGCATCTCTCAGATTTGTGATAAGTCATTTACTGTTCATTTTACAAAAGATGAATGTCTGATTCTTAAACCAGGGTTTAAAATACCCGAAGAAATGGTGTTGATGCGCGCTCCTCGTGAAAACGATCTCTATATACTAGACATGAGCGTTGCAACAACGACAGATAAAAAGGCACAATGCTTTGTGAGTAAGACGAAGGCGACTGAAAAAGAATCCATCATGTGGCATCGTAAAATGGGTCATATTCATTTGAGAAAGATGAATTTTTTAGTTCATAATGATCTTGTAGAAGGTGTTAATTTGAAAAGCTTCCATCTTAACGATGACTGTATTGAATGTAAGAAAGGAAAGCAGGCGAAGACGACCCGAAAAAGCTCTTGAACTCCATCAGACTACGGCTCGAAAGACTCCATATGAATCTTTTCGGACCGGTAAATGTGAAAAGCATAAGTGGAGATCTATATTGTTTAGTTGTTACTGACGACTTTACAAGATTTTCATGGGTGATGTTTCTAGAGAGAAAGGAGGAAACGTTTGATTCTTTGATAAGGCTATTCAAAAAGATGGAGAATGTTTACAAACTGCCGATTAGACGTATTCGAAGCGACAATGGCACGAAATTCAAGAACAACCATATGCTCGAATTCTGCAACGATAAGGGTATTCTTCATGAGTTCAGTGCACCGTATACTCCTCAACAAAACGGTGTCGCAGAACAAAAAAATTGTACGTTGATCGAAACAGCTCGTACCATGTTAGCAGATTCGAAATTACCAGTATATTTTTGGAGTGAAGCGGTTGCCACGGCATGTTACACGCTCAATCGGGTTCTTACGGTGAAGAAGTACAAGAAAACTTGTTTTGAATTGCTTCATCTTTACAAACCGAATCTGAAGTACTTAGAACCATTTGGTTCACCATGCACATTCATTGATCCAGTCGGTAAATTTGGTGCAAAAGCTAATGAATGTTTTTTTTGTAGGATACGCTAGTCCATTGAAGAGAGTTTTTATTCCGAGTTTGGGGAAGATCATACAAGTTCAACACGTTGACTGTCAACGGTTTACCGCTCCAACTCAACTTCCCGGAAACAGGTTGCTATTTGATTATGAAAATCTCTGGGAGTCATTCCATTTACTGACAGAGCCGAGTGAGGAGGAACTGGCGTTCTTATACCAACAACAACAGTCTCTTTCACAAGAACAAGTGCCGAGACCGTTGGTGGTTTCTTCGTCCACCGAGGGTTTAAATGATCATGAGGCTGGTCCTAGTGGAACTGCACATGTACCCCCAGAAGAAACAGTTCTAATATTTGACCAATCTGATGACTCAGAATCGGAAACTGATCCGATTTATGACGAGAAACCAAATATTGCGACTTCAAATGCTATTGATCACACGGGTGATCAGAATATAACAAATTTGCAATCGAAAGTGAGCGTACCGGATACAGTTATGCCAAGAACGTTATCTTACCATCCGTCGGAGCAAATCATTGGTGACCTTCAAAGCGGCGTGAAAACCCGCGAACAAATAAACAAAGGGCTTACATGTTTTTACTCCTCTGTAGCACCTTTACAAGTAGACTTCTCATTAAAATGTTTTATCTCGCAGGTAGATTCGAAAACGTACAAAGAAGCATTGACTGAAGAGAGTTGGGTAAATGCAATGCAAGAGGAGTTACAACAGTTTGAAAAGCTTGGAGTGTGGATGTTGGTTGATCTCCCGGAAGATCAGAATTTGATCAAGACCAAGTGGTCTTTAAATGTAAGAGAGGTGATAGAGGGGTTATAGTAAGGAACAAAGCACGGTTGGTAGTCCAAGGATTTAGTCAGCAAGAAGGAATTGATTTTACTGAAGTATATGCTCCCGTTGCTCGACTTGAGGCAATCAGAATTTTCTTGGCGTTCGCGTCATAGAAGGGATTCAAGGTCTACCAACTGGATGTCAAATCTGCATTCCTCTACGGCAAGATTAAAGAAGAAGTGTACGTCGGTCAACCATCGGGTTTTACTGATCCTGTACACAAGGACAAGGTGTATCTACTCGACAAGGCATTATACAGATTACACCAGGCCCCGAGAGCCTGGTACGAGATCCTTTCCCAGCATCTGCTGACCAACGGGTTCACCAGAGGGACTGTCGATAGTACCCTGTTCACTAAAGAGGTTGCAGGACATCTACTGATCATGCAAATCTATGTTGATGATATAATTTTCGGATCAACGAACGATGAGTTGTGTAAAGAGTTTGAGAAGGTAATGAAGCAGAAGTTTGAAATGAGTTCAATGGGGGAAATGAAGTTCTTTCTTGGGCTTCAAGTTGAGCAAATGCCCGATGGAATCTTCATACACCAGACCAAGTATGTGAATGATGTGTTGGACAAATTCAATATGTCCGCATCATCTCCCATATCAACCCCCTGGCTACGAATCATGGCATATGTCCGGATGAAAGTGGTGAGAAAGTGGATGAAACGCTTTATCGGTCAATCATAGGATCGTTAATGTATCTGACAGCGTCATGACCGGACATCATGTATCCAACCTGCCTTTGCGCCCGGTACCAGTCAAGTCCCAGAGCATCACACATGATGATAGTGAAGAGGATCTTACGGTATCTCAAAGGTTTCCCAAGCACCGGCTTGTGGTATCCCGATCCGGTGACTTCTCTCTAACTGGATACTCTGACTCTGACTTCGGGTGCTGTAAGTTAAACGCTAAGTCCAAAACTGCTGGTTGCAAGTTCTTCGGAACTCGGCTAATCACCTGGCAGTGTAAGAAACACACTACAGTCGCTCTCTCGACTTGTGAGGCTGAATACGTTTCGGCTTCCAGCTGTTGTTCTCAGATCCTCTGGATCCAACAGCAAATGAGGGACTATGGTCTGCAATTCTTAGACACACCAATTTTTGTGGACAATGAGGCAGCAATTAATATCACTAAAAATCCGGTTCAACACTAAAAAACAAAACATATTGAGATTCGACATCATTTTATTCGTGATTGCTACGAGAAAAAATTGATTTGAATTGATTATATTCACACCGATGATCAGAGAGCTGATTTTTACACTAAACCCTTTGATAAAACAAGATTTAATTATCTTTTAAAATTGAACGGATTGAAGAATTTGTTTTCTGGGAGGGTGGTAGAGTGTGTGGCCGAGGCGGACGGCGATCAGAAGTGATCTGCGTCTTGTTGTCATGTTTTCTGTACAGTTTCTTTACTGTTTTTGATAAAACCAAAAACACAAAAATATGTTTTTGCTTTTAGGGGGAGAAAGTTTATAGAAAATACAAAAACATGATAAAATTTCATAAATACAAAAACATTGAAAAAATCAAAAATGAGTTTTGTTATGAAAAAGAGGAAATGATAGTACATCAGTAGACAATCACAGTATGCTAAAGAATTGGAAAGTTAAAATGTGATAAACGGTCTCACTGATGATATGCCAGTAGGTTTTTACACACTTAGTAGATTGTTTCGAGATATAAACCTAAATATCAATACTTGCTTATCTCGTGGGTAACATATCTCGGATATATGGGTAACCCCCGAAATCTTGTTTGAAAGATTACCTGTTTCTGACATACTAGGTCTTTTGCTTAGTGATATCTGGGGTATTATACCAGGACTTCTGATTTTGCGGGAGCAATAGCCTAGTCCTCGTATAACACTTTACGATTGCTTGAAATATAAGCACCCCCTCAGCATAAAAATTGATAAAATATCGAAAGATAAAAGATCAAGTGTTGTTGTAAAGAAGATCCCCAAGGGGGACACACCTAAAGTCGAGCCTTCATCTCTAACAAAAATATGAGCTCACAAGGTTTCGCATTTACCTCTTTACAGATATCATCTAGGTATATCACCTGTAAGACTGAATATGAGGAATCTGGATTCGAGAGTATATTCTGAGGTGGGACACGCGAATAAGTTTAAGTCCTTAAAACACTAATCTCGTATCTCGAAGTAGTTGAACTTTGTGTGAAAATTTAAGTGGATCAGTATACTAACAATCTAAGTGAATCGTTTAGAACTTAAAGTGTTTAAAGCTCAACAGTGCTAGTGATAAGTCTCAAAACTGATATGATCCTCTTACACAAACTCACAAAAAGATGTTTGTAAATATGTTTGTACAGTTTCCAGTTTCTTCAAATCCAAAAGATTTTCTGTTTGTTTAGCTAAAATGTTGAAAAATTCAAAAAGATTTGTCATTTCATCTTATTTTCGACAACAGACGTTGGGGATCTGATGATCAAAGTCCAACAGTGCTAAACAAGTTGGATCATTTGGGTTGGATAAGAAAAGTTTGAGAAAAATGTTGGTAATTGCTCAAAATGTTTAAAAAGTTCATTAATTTGAACTTATAATGTTTCAAAAATGTCAGCGAGATCAGAATTTGGTCAGCCAAGGTCATTAACTTGGACTTGGCAGGCTAAACAGTTGACCAGGGTCATTAAATTGGACTTGGTTAACTGAGTGTGTTGGTAAAAAGTTAAAAAGTTAAAAAATTCAAAAATTTGAAAAAATAATAAGTTTCACACGAGGTGCCAACTCGTGCGAGCTGGCCAAACCGTTTTAAATAATGGCCAAACCGCACGAACACCCCAAATTGTTTCATCATTCAACTCGTGCGAACTGGCATCCTCTATATAAAGGGGAGACCAGATCGCGTGAAATCATTTCAGCTCTCACACCGCACCACACACACCTTCAGGCGATTTGAGTAATTTCTTAGATTTCAAGTTTTAAACTTGTGAATTTGTGTTCGGAATCATTGTATAAGTTGGTTTACACAACTTATATCATGGGAAAGGTATAGATTGATGATTAATTGAACCAAATCACATGAACTCGCATAAACACGAATGAACAGATTCTTTGAACTTAGATCTAGGCTTATAAAATGGATTAAATTGAATAAAAATCATATCAATGTGATCGGATTTTGTTGTAGAACAGATCTAGGTTATCAATTTCGTAATAAAAACATGTTTTAAAAATCAGCAAATGTACTGTTCATGAATGATTGTTCAAACGAGGTGATGACTCAGACCGCACGAGATGGCCAGACGGTGTAAATGTTCCAGACCGTTTAAGATCAGCCAGATCGTTTGAAGTTCCACACTGTTTGAAACTATTCAGTTCGTTTGAGACCAGATCGTTTGGGATTGGTCAGTTCATTTGACCACCAGATCGTATGGTTTGGTCAGATCGCTTGAACACCAGATCGTTTGAAAATGTCTAATCAATTTGGCACGAGGTCGCATGAACTGGCCACATCGCATGAAGCCAGATCGTGTGAACTTTAGTTGTGTCTTGAAAATTGTGCAAAATGTTTAACTTATTTGTTTCTGTTTGTATTTTAGGCATCGAACGTGGTATTTGAACCATCGCACAATACTTGCTGTGTTTACGATGAAACTCTACCAAAGATGGCTGTGTTTAAGGAGATTTTGCCATTCATGAGGCGTTTACCGATTCAAAAAGCTTTAACGGATCAGCACAAAGTATTCAAATCTCATGTTGATCTATTTTGGAAGAAAGCTAGTTATGATGACGTGAATGATGTTATTAATTCAATTGTTCATATAGATAATGAAGATAAAGAAATCATAATCTCATAACAGCTTGTACGAGAAGTGTTAGAGTTTCCAGATGACGATAATTCGCCAACAGGGTTTCCAGAAAGGATGGTAAAAGGATGTATGCTTAGAATGGGTTATAATGGTCCGTTGAATAAAGCAAATTATTTTAAAGCCTGTTTTATGAAGCCGTACAAATTCTTTATTCACTCAGTGATTCATGCACTAAGTCACAGGAAAGGTGGATACGATGTTATGAAAGATTATCAAATGTGTATGGTGACGGCGTTGGTGCTAAACAAGAAATACAACTTTTCAAGAATTGTTTTTCACTATATGAAAGATAATATTACTTCTGGTAGTCGAAGTTGGGTGTATCCAAGGTTTGTGCAGATGATGCTGGATCATGCATATCCGAATCTGGTGAAAGATGAACAAAATGATCTCATGCTGTTGCATCACATGGATAATGAAACGTTAATCCGATTATCCAAGTATACAAAGAATTGGCCGGAACCGAAGAAGACAAAGTTTTTCGGATTCATCAAAAGTGATAAGTATGAGGACCCAGATCCAGTAAATCATTTAAAGTGGAGGAATGATGCTGAAATGAAAGAAAAAAGTGCAATTGATGAATTAACAAAGTTATAAGATTTCAGTGAAACTCGAAATGATTGGTATACAAGAGAAGAAAAAGAAAAGAAGAAAAAAGGTGGAAAGAGAACTCCTACACCGAAAGTCCAAGCTGAAGAAGGATCATCTTCTCAACCACAGAAGAAACGTAAAAAGAAAGCGGTTGAAACATTGTTGGTTGATGAACCAGAAGTAGATGAGACAGAAGCTAATGTTGACAAAGATCAAGAACCGTTAACTCCTGAAACTGAACAGTTGTTGAAAGATATTGATGATACTTTAGAAGCTGAAAAATCAGCTAGTAAGAAAGTAGTTGATGATGAAGAGGAGAGTTCATCTGGTTCAGAAGTTGATATTGATGCTGAAGTTGATCGTTGGATCAAAGAAAACTATGATCCAAAAGATAGAGAGAAACAAAAGAAGACAAAGAGGAGTTCGGATGATGCTGATGAAACATATGTTCCACCAGAGAATGTTCAGGTTGTAACACCACCATCTTCAGGAGGTAGAAAGAAATCAACATCAAGAAAATGTGTCGAAACTCAAGCAGCACGAAAGTTAAAATTCAAGCTAAAAATGAAATCTATCCAAGATCTACAAACTCAGTTACCACCAGAACCACAAACTAAACCACCATCACCACCACAAATTCAACCAATATCATCACTACCACGACAACCATCACCTGATCCTTTACAATCACCACAACATCATATTTCATCACCTATTCATGTACAATCACCAATAACTTCACCACACATCCAACAAACACCACCAACCACACAACCACCAGTTCATACTACTCCTGGATCGTCTGGTTTTGAAAATTTTCCACATATCCCAGAGAGTACAGTTCTTGAACAGCTAGATGATTTTAGCTTTGTGAATGATGATCTTGTGAAAAAGTTGCAAAAGAAGGTGAATGAGTTGTTAAGTGAGAAAAAGAAGTTAGAAGAACGTGTCAATTCTGTTGAATCTGAGAATTCATCTTTGTTGAAAAAGATTGAAGCTGATCAAGTCGACATAGACATTCTGAAAGTTCGAATAGCTGTCTTGGAATAAGAAAAGACTCGAAGGGATGAGCAGAATGAGTACTTCAAGTTGAAAAATAAAGAGTTAGAAGCCAAGAATGCTAAAAAGGAACATGAAGAGTATATGTTAAAGAAAGTGTTGGAAGATTTGTTTGGTAAGTCGATTGAACAAAGGTTTGAAGAGATAGAACTTGCGGAAGTTAGAGCAAGACGTGAAGCTGAAATGGAAGCTGGAATGAAAGATAAGGGTAAAGGTGTTCTAGTTGAAGATGATGTTCAAGTGACTGAAAGGGAAATTGTTCTGTCTGAGCCGAAATCCCCGACAAAAGTTCCAGAATCGTCTATTCTAGCTCCTTGTCCATTAACTTCAGTATCTGGTGTGATCGAAGATGATGAAGAAGAAGAAGATGATATTCTGAAAGATGATGTAGATGAAGTATATTTTGTTCATAGCGATGATGATGATGATGGAAATGATGATGCTGATCAAGGTAATTCTGGTATAAAAGTAACTGAAGCGTCACAAGAAGAGAACATTGACGAGTATCTTCAAGATGATGCAAACGAAGAACCAGAAAATGCAGGAGGAAAGGGGGAGCATGGTGATGCTGAAAATGTTGATGATATTGTTGATCAGAGTGCAGGTTTGATTCTACGTCTTGAACATGATGTAGAGGAAGGTGAGATATTGCATACTTACACTAGAGCTGAGATCATTAAGATGATGCATGTTGAAGAAAGTGAGTTAGTTTCGATTTTGAAGATGAGTTGAACGAATTTGATATCAATCATCAACCTGAATATCAGTACAAGTATGTTGAAGAAGCTGATAATTATGATAAAGTGGAAGTAGAAGACTGGAGTGACGATGATCAGTCTGAGAATGCTAATGTTGATACTTCTAGCTTTCCAACTCTTGCTGAGTTTTTCAGTCAAGCAAATGAGGATGAATGGAGAAGAAAAGTTGCTGAAAGTGTTAAGAGTAAGAATTTTAAAGAAATGTCTAAAGAAGAACAACGTGAAGAACGAAAGAAGTGGTTCAGGAAGGATACGGAAAGAAAATACAAAAGACCAATGCAGTATTACAGAAGGGATATAGATGTTTCTTTGGGTGATATCATAAGTTGGGTTTACTTGCCACAAGTCAACGCTTATGCTATTAGAAGAGAATTTGGTGTTCAGTATTTCCAGTATATTCAAGATATAATGTCTCTACCTTGGTGGGATATTGAAGAGTTGCCCAAAGTAAGGACGTTATCATATCCAGTCAGAGTTCATGATATGCCAACATGGGGCTTGATGAAATTTGAAGCTTTCAAAGAATTTCGTCACTGGAAGCCACATTATCCTAAGAAAGTCAAGAAGAAGGATCCTGTTACAGGTATTGAAGAAACAATTCTGAAGATCAAGAAGCCCAGAGTTATAAAGAATATTCCATTGCCGAAGATGGAACAGAATTTTCATGAAGGGTTTGTATACTGGGTTTATAGTTGCATGACGACCGAAGCAGTAATTGTGTATCGAGTTGGGAATGAAAACAGATGTATTCATCTGTACGATCCGATGTGGATAGTTAATTGTTCTGCAAAGGATATTGAATGTTTGTTTGTGAACAAGATTGGATATAAGGCAGAAGATAAAGATCAAGCTATGCAGTTTCAGAAGGTAGCTACAGTATGTTTTCAGAAGGGTATAAATTCTGAAAATATGTGGTTAACGAGTTGGAGAGAGATTGAAAGAGAAGAGTTTCTGAAAGCAGAAAAGGAGAGAGAAGAGCGTAAAGAAAAAGACAGAATCGCTCGAGCTACATGTTTGCAAAGGCTAGCTGAGGAAGAAAAGAGAGTTGCCAAAGAGAAGGAACAGCTCAGGAAAGCGTTATTGAAAAAGTCGAAGCAAAGAGAAGAATTTTTCAAGTCTTTGTGAAGAATGTTTTGAAGACCGGCTGACTGAAGACTGCGGCAATATCCAAGGGGGAGTTTGTTGTTGCATAATGTCTATCGCCTGCGTCATCAGTCTATGTCGTGTCAATTATGTGTAATAGGTTTAAATGTTAAAGTTAAGTTTGTATTTGAGCCAGTTCGCACCACCTGGATGGTCAGGTCGCACGAAGTGATGTTGTCCAGTTCGTGCGGTCTGGGATGTGTTATCTCGTGCTTTCTGGTGAGTCTATAAATAGGCTAGTAGTGTTCTTCATTTGTAACTTTCTGGAGAATTTTGTACCGAAGTGTTGTCCGATTCTCTCTGTACCAAAACGTTTAATATCAATGAAGAACATGTTTAAAGTGACTTTCTACTCTTCTACTCCTGTTCTAACACTGATTGACGGTTTCTGACTCTGATTGACTCGTTTGGACGAATACTCGATCCTACAGGAAAAATAAAAATAAAAACACGAGTATTGTTATAGAGAGAGATATGAGTGTCACAAATTTTTAACAGGTTTTGCAAGAAAGATTTGTATAAAATAACTTCAGAGTTGTTGACCATGACTATAAAGATGAACTAGGAAACATTGGCATCAAAGACTTAAACCACATCGTTAAAGAATATAATGAGTGTATCAATGTAACACCTAGCAAAAGCCCTTAATTACGAGTGAATGTTGTTGTAACACTTGCCCCTGCCTTCTCTCTCGAAATGTCATGTGTAATTGTGTTTTTCCTTGATTATGTTTTAACGTTGTGTGTTTATGTTTAGGATTTGTAAACTATGCAAGTGTTTTACTAGTGGTTATAGGTGATGGGCAGTGGTTGTATGTTGGTGGATGAAGCCATGAAGAAGACTTAAAAGAAGCACTAATTAAACAATCACATTCTACTGTTTAGTTATCATAAAGCTTGTTAGACTTGTTAGCTTTATTAGGTTTCATGAATAATAAAGTCGTTGTAGTATAGTGGTAAGTATTCCCGCCTGTCACGCGGGTGACCCGGGTTAGATCCCCGGCAGCGGCGATATTGTTTTTTAGTAATACAACGTGCAGTTGTGGAGCTTCAAGATCAATATAGGACCTGTCACCAAACAACACTTATTTTGTTTTAACATATCACTTCTAATTTCTTCCATTATAACGACTCTCATTCTCAAGTAAGGATGTTTAACGTGCCGTGTTTATAAGTTAAAGCATCAAACCCGATAAAACTTGTGTATATCACGTTAGACAAGCTCTAAACACGATGATACGAAGGTTACACAAACATAACCCGTTTATCCCGACTTATTGTTTTTTTAATAGTAATACCTTCACACTACGGTTTTACAGCATATGTAGAAATGCATTTAAGACTAGTTTTTTCGCATAACATCTCTACCTGATTACCTTGGATTACGACGTAAAACACAATGTTCAAATATATAGATACAAACTTAAGATGGCTTTCTCAAAAATACAAATATAAACGGGCAGCCTGCGAGCCATAATGGTTGATCCAAAACAAATTTGCTTACCTGAATGTGTTTGCGGATTCGACATGAAACCAATCAGCGACCGTTTAGACTAAATTCAAACCAGCAAAATCCATGTTCTCATGTCTCAACTACAGATTATCAAATGAAGCGGAAAGGTACAAAACCACTAACCAGTCAACAGTTACAAACAATTCAACAGAAGCTAATAATTAACAAGGTAAATCCACATGACATTCATAGGGTCTGTCATTTACTACACACATATGTTCATGAATCAAGAAGAACCAAGTTGTACTCAGTGCAGTTTCTCTTGTACACTACCATTGCTAGACTGTTGGGATTGAACCCTATCAGAGGAACAGATAATGTAAAGCCAAAACTGGATCAAAGCAGTGGATCCAGAATAAGCAGACGTTTACAGTTGGTTCATGCAAATCTCTCCCCTTGAAAGTGGTTTCATATCTGCTGACCTCCTATCTGCTGATCATACTAAGTGCTGACCTACAACTGCTGCTTTATATCTACTGGCCAAAGTCAAAGACTGATGGAAGACCAAAGCTCTGTTGACTCTATCTACTGCCTTGGGTCAAGTACTGCTGATCCGGACAAGCACTGCTGGGTTCACAGCAGTGGAAGGATGCAGCAGCAGTTTAAGTGTCTTTTATGTAATGTAATGTAATAACAGTAGTTTGGTACATCAGTGTTTATAGATCAGTAGTTAGTGTTTGTTAGGAGGTTAGATGTCACTTTCATGGTGACGTCAGCTAAGATGCTCAGTGGTTTGCAAGTGCCTATAAATAGTTCAGTACTTTGTACTGTTCTATCAGCTCTTTTGATCAATCGTCTTCTTTGCACGAACAAACTACTGAGCTCTGGCTGAGGGGGAGTTTGCATTCTTACATCAATCATTGTAATCGTTGTTGAAACAAATTCAATCATTCGGTTCTTTGTGAAAAGATATTTGATAAAAGTATTACTCTCGTTTGATTGTATGCAAAGTTTGCTTTCATCTTATTTCCGCTGCACAACTCTTTCATTTTCATCTTAATTACAAACGTAAAATACAATCAAAAAGAAACTCAGATCCAACAATTGGTATCAGAGCCTGGACAGTCAAATTTGATTTAACAATCATTTTGACGTAAATAGTTCAGCTCATAACAGTTGATACTGATCGTTTATTCGTCCGTTGAAAAACAGAGCAAGGATAAATCACCATTAAAGTTGATTTCTCAGTGTCTGTAAAACAACAAGAATGACGTCACAATCTCAGGATGATAAAAACAACATCGGCTCACTTTTTAAACCACCTATGCTAAAAAGAAATGAGTACAACATCTGGCAGAGGAGGATGGGTCACATCCTCGCTCAACAAAGCACAGGTTGTTGGAGGTCTGTCACCTTTGGTCCTCATGTTCCTTCAGTGCCAAGTGCTGAAGATGCTAAAAAGTTCGTTCCAAAACCAGTTGAAAATTACACCGAAACTGATTTTCAAAAGATCGAACTAGATGCTAAAGCGTTTAGCATCATAGCATCAGCGCTGCCCAATGAAATATATGCTGGACTGTTACATTGTAACAGTGCCAAAGAATTGTGGGACGCACTTAAGGAACAGTTTGGAGGTACTGAAGAAGTCATAGAAAACAATAGGGAAATCCTGAACCAACAGTACGAAACGTTTTGTCATGTTAGAGGTGAATCACTGACTCAACAATTTGAGCGGTTTAGTTGTCTCATCAGTGAACTGAGGCTTGTTAATACCACTTTTACAAACTCAACTCAAAACAGCAGGTTCCTCAGGTCACTGCCCGAAAAATGGGACACTATAGCCTTTGTCACCAGAAATTCACCTGAGTTCAAGGATCTGACCTTGACCCAACTCCATGGTCGACTCCTGACCTACGAAAGGGAGTTGAACCAGAAAAGGAAGTTACAAGAGTCAGGAAAAGCCGTTGATGATTATACATTCGGTAACACTGCTCTTTTGGGTCAAGAAGAATCTGGGAGCAGTGGTAAGGACCAGGGTTATGACCATTTCATTGACATAACTGCTGGAGCTAACTTTAACAACCCTGATCCTCACTCTGCAAGTTATGCATTCACTGCAAACGAAAACCAGATGTCAGATAATTTAAGCTTTGAACTAAATGATTTGCAACATTTTGATCCCACTGATTTAGAGGAAATGGACATCCTGCACCAACTGGCTTTGCTAAGTGTTAGAACTAGCAAGTTCTACAAAAGAACAGGGAGAAAATTCCCAGGTTTGCATGGGAATCTAAGGGTTGGGTTGGATAAATCGAAAATCAAATGCTACAAGTGTAATAGGTTGGGACATTTTGCTAGGGAATGTAGGAGTCAAAATACTGGTCCCATAATTACTCATTCTAGCTCAAATCCTAGACCTCAAAACGAAAACACTGTGCATTATGCCCAATATGCCCCAGCAGCACAAGTGAACACTGCTCACTATGCTGCTGCCCCTGTGCCAGTACATTATGTCCAAACTACTGTTCCACAAATCCAATATGTTCAAACCCCTGTTCCACAGGTACAAGTGCAACCTGTTGCACCTCAAACCACTGCTCCAGCAGCAACACAACCAGATCAACAAAGCTTTTTCACTCAAGGGTTTGTTGACTGGAGCAGTATGCCTGATGATCTTTGTGATGAAAATTTTGCACTCTATGCTTCTAGTGATTCTTCACATGATGAGTTTTGTTTGATGGCACTAGAGTCAATACAGGAGGGGGTTGAAACTGAGGAGGAACAGCAGTACTCTGAAACAGTGGAAGAGGTGATTGAAGCAGTGATTACTGATGTGGCTGATGAAGTACTGTTGGAAGAAAGTTCAGGTACTCTGATTGAACCAATGATAGATCCATGGTCCATAAAGGACAAAGAAGAAGAGAAAGAAGAAAAGGCTGGTGAAAAGAAGGTAAGAGCTGATGATGATAAAGATCATCAATGTGATTGTGCAATGATGGCAGCTGCCAAGGTATCTCCTCAAGTTCTTGAAAAACTGTGTTAAGACAATTTCATAATTGCTTTTGCTAACATCAAAGAGGTGAATGAAAACCTTCGGGATAAAATCTTAACTGATGAGGTCAAATTTGAAAGCTCTTTAAAAGAACTTAAAAACAAATTGACTGAAAAAGAAAAAGAAATCAGCTGTTTAAAAGAAGAGCAAAGTATAACCAAAACCCAACTTCAAACTATGGTAGAAAAATACCAAGTTTGCAAAAAGGAGTTGGAGTCTGCCCAGATTACTTGTGAAAGATGGGTGGAATCCTGCAAAGGATATGAGGTTATGCTTGAAAAACAGAGAAAAAGCAATGTGAAGTTTGGGGTTGGGTATAGAAAATATGATGATGAAAACACTGCTTTTGAAAACTCTGTTCAAACCACTGATGAAGCTACTGTGCTCATCCCCACAAACAAGAATGGCCAAGAAGTGAAAATCACTGACAAACTTGGCAACAAAATCACACTTAACAGACCAATGGGCTCCTCCACTTTCAAGGAGCTTGAAGATCATCAGTTTAAACCAAAATGGTCTGATGAGTGTGATATTCTTGAAAATTTCAAGCCAATGGACTTTACATCAATTGATGGTGCTAAAGCTCCAAAAGCTAAAGTCATACCTCTCAAAGATATCCCAGCAGTGGTTAAAACCTCTGCTGCAAAGGAATCTGAAAAGAGAAAGAAGAAAGAAAAAATTGATAACCTGTTTTGTGAATTCTGTGAGAAAAGGAATCATCTAACAAAAGACTGTTTCCACTTAAAAGCTTATGATCTAAACAAAACAAGTGTCATTGTTTCAGCAGAAAGCTGCATTGTTTGTGGGAAAACAAACCACAAAACTCAAGCATGTGTGTACCTCAAAAACTTTGATGTGAAAAAGAATGAGTACATGGCTAAAACATCCTTGAGTCCACCATCATCCTCATCATCTGTCAAATTCACCAAGAAACAACCACTGTTTGTGCCAGTACAAACAGCTGTCACAAAACAGCTGAACCAAACATCTGTCAAAAGAGATGTTCAGGTTACTGATGCACCTCCTGCCAATCAGTTCAAAAAGGGCAGAGAAAAACAGTCTTACCAAAGGATTCCACACGTTTATGAGGCCTACAAAAGGCCCTCTAAACCCAAAGTGAACAGGCATCCTTTTGGTTACCAGCAGATGATAGGTCAGGACCCACAACAGTGGTTAGAGAAACACTGTCCTAAAACAGTTCAAACCCCTGACCTAACCACTGTCCATCATCTTGCATCCACTCCAGACACTGTTGAGACCCCATCCAAAGCCTTGTTGGCTTTGGAGACCTTAATGAACTAATCCTTTTACTTCATGTGCAGGGAGCTTCTGCATGCTTTGATAGTCTTTGGTATGTAGATAGTGGAGGCTCCAGGCACATGACAGGATGTAAAGCCCTCCTCAAAGACTTTAAAATCCATGGTGGGGGTGATATATCCTTTGGGAATAATAGTAAAGGGAAGGTTCTGGGGTCTGGTACAGTGCAATCTGGAAATGTAAAGTTTGAAAATGTCAATCTAATAGACAATCTAAAATTCAACCTTCTGAGTGTGTCCCAAATGAGTGACAAGGGATTTGGGTCATTCTTCACAAAAGACTGTTGTAGGATTGTTGGACCAGAAATGGTCAAAAAGATTGAAGCAATAATTAAATCTGGTCATACTAAACTTGTTGCTCAAAGAAGTGGCAATGTTTATGTTGTTGACATGTCAAAAGAGTGTCCCAGAGCTGATGCCTGTCTGTTCTCAGCTGCCTCTAACAAAGAGACAGAACTTTGGCACAGAAGGCTGGGACACACAAATCTTAAGACAATCACAGAAATTTCAAAAAATGGTTTGGTGAGAGGCCTACCACAAAAATTGTTTTCATGTCCTGAACATTGCATTTCCTGTTTAAAAGGAAAACAGCATAAAAGTTCTTATAAGTCCATTGAAGAGTCCAAAACAACCCAGTGTCTGCAAATGCTACACATGGATTTGTTTGGCCCAGTTCAAGTCATGAGCCTTAAAAAGAAAAGATATTGTTTGGTTATTGTTGATGACTTTTCTAGGTTCACATGGACTTTCTTCTTGCACTCAAAAGATGAAACTGCAGGCATCTTGCAAGACTTTGTAATACAGGTTGAAAAGCAATTTGACCTTCCAGTAAAAAGCTTCAGGAGTGACAATGGCACAGAATTCAAAAATAGGGAGTTGGATGCCTTCTGTGTGAAGAAAGGGATTGTAAGGCAGTACAGCATCCCAAGAACACCAGAGCAGAATGGGGTAGTGGAAAGGAAGAACAGAACTCTGATTGAGGCTGCCAGAACCATGCTTGCAGATTCAGGTTTGCCTTTAACTTTCTGGGCAGAGGCAGTAAACACTGCTTGCTATGTTCAGAACAGAGTTTTAATAAACCCCAGGCACAAAAAGACTGCCTATGAAATTCTGTATAAAATTAAACCACTGATCTCATATTTCAAAGTGTTTGGCTGCCCATGCTTTATTTTGAATTTAAAAGATTCCATTTCAAAATTTGCAGCCAAAATTGATTGTGGTTATCATCTGGGATACTCAACCACTGCCAAGGCCTACAAAGTGTTTAATACACGGACCAAGGCAGTGGAGGAGACTTTGAATGTTAAGTTCAATGAACTTTCATCAATGAAAATCCCAGCAAATCCTGCAGATCTGTTTGATCTTGAAAAATTCACTTTTGAAAATACTGCTGTCAAGACTAACAGTGCAGGTCCATCAGAGGATACAACACCAGACTATGGGTATGAAATCATCATCCCTCAAAGGCCTGCCACAAAGGGAAAAGCATCAGCTGTTCAAAACAGTTGTCAAAGCTCTACCACTGCTACCTCAACAATTGTTGACCAAAGTAGCCCATCAACCACTGCTTCCACATCCTCAAACACTGCTGACAAAAGTCCTCAAACAGTGGATAAAAGCCAGCAGTTGTCCACCTCATTACCTCCTATTCCACCACCTTTTGAAACCACTGCTGGATCATCAAAGTCCCCAGCAGTGGTTAGCTCAGATGATACACATTTGCAGCCTTCACCAACCAATGCCATCATACCATACCAAGGAGATTTAATCTTCTTGAGATCTCATCCACCTGATCAAATCATTGGCAACATAAATGAAGGGGTGCTCACAAGAAGCCAAACCCAAAACATTTGTCTTTTTGCTGGTTTTCTATCACTCCATCAGCCAGTCAAGTACCAAGAGGCACTGAAAGACAACAGCTGGGTAGAAGCTATGCAAGAGGAGCTCCAACAATTTAAAAGACAACAAGTATGGGAGCTTGTACCACTGCCAGAAGAGGTTAGTCCCATTGGCACAAAGTGGGTCTTCAAGAACAAAACTGATGAAAGGGGTATTGTTGTCAAGAATAAAGCCAGACTTGTGGTTCAAGGTTACCGACAGGAAGAGGGGATTGATTATGATGAAACATTTGCCCCTGTTGCAAGATTAGAAGCAATTAGACTGTTCCTGGCCTTTGCTGTCAACCACAATATGAAGGTGTTTCAAATGGATATCAAAAGTGCCTTCCTCTATGGTACAATTCAAGAAGAGGTGTATGTTTGTCAACCTCCAGGTTTTGAGGATCCATTTTATCCAGATCATGTCTACAGGCTAAACAAAGCCTTGTATGGCTTGAAACAAGCACCAAGAGCCTGGTATGAAACTCTTTCCAACTTCCTACTCTCAAATGGTTTCAAAAGAGGTACCATTGATAAAACACTGTTTTTAAAATGGAGAGGGAAGGATTTAATGATTGTCCAGATTTATGTGGATGACATTATTTTTGGAAGCACATGTAACTCAATGTGTGAAGAGTTTAGAGAACTCATGACAGCTGAGTTTGAAATGAGTGCAATGGGTGAGCTGCAATGCTTTCTTGGTCTCCAAGTACAGCAATTGCAAAATGGAACTTTCATTCATCAAAGCAAATATGCTAAAGAACTTTTAACCAAATTTGATATGAATGATTGTAAACCATGCTGCACACCCATGGCAACAAATAAGCTGGTCATGTCTGATGAAAAAGATGAGCTGATTGACCAAACACTTTATAGAAGCATGATTGGGTCTTTATTGTACCTAACTGCATCTAGACCAGACATCATGTTTGCAACATGTGTCTGTGCAAGAAGTCAATCAGCTCCCAGAAAATCAAATCTCATTGCTCTAAAAAGGATCTTCAGATACATAAAAGGTGCTCCCACACTTGGTATCTGGTATCCAGCTAATGGGAACATCAAGCTTTCAGGTTTCTCAGACAGTGACTTTGCTGGATGTCACACCACAAGGAAGTCCACATCAGGAGGGTGCCAGTTTCTAGGTGACTGCTTAGTTTCTTGGCAAAGCAAAAAGCAAGCAGCTGTTTCGACATCCACTGCTGAAGCTGAATACATTGCTGCTGCAAGCTGTACAGCCCAACTCCTGTGGCTTCAAAATCAGTTGCTGGATTTTGGTATCACTGCCTTAAAGACACCACTCATGTTGGACAGTCAGGCAGCAGAAAATATCATCAAAAATCCAGTTTCCCACTCAACCACCAAACATATCGACATCAGACATCACTTTGTGAGGGACTGCTATGAAAAAGGTTTGATTTCTCTGCATCATGTCCCAACTAAAGACCAGCTGGCTGATGTGCTCACAAAAGCACTTGATACAGCCACTTTTGAAAGTCTGGTCTCTAGGATTGGGATGCTGAACATGGAATAACAAGCAACATCTTGTTTTTCTATGAATAAAAGCAACAAAATGTTTTCAGAAAATCAAAACTCCATCCTTAAAAATAGTTAAAAATGAAATTTTTTTTTCATTAAGTCCTTAAAAGTCTGCCACTAACCACTGATTGTTCAAAAGTCTGCTATACTTCAAAAGTCTGTCCACTGCTGAAAGTCAACCCCTGCTCTCTCATTATTTTGATAAACTCTGTTGTTCAAAAGCAGTGTCTTATCCACTGATATGCTATCCACTGATAGTAAAAATCATCCACTGCTTTCATACCACTGCCTTCATCAGTCACTTTCAACAAAAGTACTGTCCTTCACTTTCAACAGGGGTTGTCACGTGGACAGTACATATTGGTCAGACCTTTTGTAACGGCTGCCACCTCAGCATTCACTTTCTTCCCTATAAAATCCCCCACTCACCACCAAAACAGGGTTTTACTGTCGAATTGAATTCTTAAAAATTCTCTTCTCAAAGCAGTTTTTCTTCACATTTCTTCACAAATTTCTTCGATCATTCATCCTCAAAATGACAAAATCAAAGAAATCTTCAAAACCCTCATCCAAATCTTCATCGCAAACAGCCTCTCAAAAGGCAATCTCCACTGAAATTCCACACAAACCATCTCACAATCTCCTGGGTATTCTCACAAAACCAGGAACCACAAAAGATTTCGATTCCATCATTGATCTCATGGCAAAATCAAAGTACAAAACTTTGATTACTGCCGATGCACCAATCTATTTGGCGACCCAAAGGGAGTTCTGGAAAAATGCAACCCTTGAAAAACAAGGCGACACTGCAACCACCATAAACTCTCTTATAAAGGGTAAAGCTGTCCAAATCACGCCACAATCCATTTCAGAGGTCTTTCAACTCGGTGATCAGGAAGGTAAAATTTCTTTCACTAAAAACGAGTTAACAATTGACTTCATTGAGCGAGGGTATGAAGCCACAATGATGAAGAAAATAACCTTAGAAAAAGGTTATTTTCCTTCTGCAACTAGATTTTTATTTCATACCCTCCTACTATGTGTTTCAAATAAAACCACTTCTTTTAATGAAATCCCTTTAAAGATTCAACATCTGGGATATGCTATTCTTCAAGGAGAAAATTTTAACTATTCTCGGGAAATTTTTAAAGATTTGGTTAATAATGTTGCAACAAAATCATTCTTACTGTTTCCAAGGTTTTTAAGTTACTATTTTTCAAAGAAATTCAGTAAGGATGATTTAACTATAATAAATCAGGGTGCTCCTACTCAAATAAACAGTTTATCTACTGAAACTTTTTCAAGGATGTTAGCACCCTGCAAAACACAAGCAGAGGTACCTGAGCAGATTTTAGTAGTTACACCTGCTCCTCAGGTATCTGCTGCTGAGCCCACTGCTCAAGGTGATCAGAGCAGCAGCACAACTGCTTTGAAACCCACACCTACAATCACCAAAAAGCCAACAAAAAGAAAAACACAAAAACCCCCCCCCCAAAACCCTCAAAAAGGCATCTCTGGAGGATGAGATACCAGAGCTTCTGCCAGTGACAACACAAAAGTCACAAGAAACCACTGCTGCTTCTTCCTCACAGCAGTTGGTACAAATATCTCCACCCATAACCAAAACTCCTCCTGTTTCTTCACAAAAAGAACAGGTTGTACAAATAGGGTCTCCACATCATGATGCTCTGGAAACACTCGTTTTTATCATCCACAGTCCAATGCCCGGGACACATCCTACTTCTACACCAACCATCACATCCATATTTCCCTCACCAATAAAACCACTGTTGGATGCAATTGATTTGAACCAGGCATTATCCAGTCCTTCTCAATCACCTATTAATGAGAATATACCTCAACAACTGACTGGGTCTGATGTATCAATCTTTGCTAACCCACCAACACAACCTGAGGAGGTTACACCCCTTGAGTTACAAGTAACTCTTGGTGGTAATCCAAGTGAAGCAACCACTACAACTGTTACACCCACTGGGTTACATTTGGACAGTGGTTACTTTCATAAGACTTCCTTGGAGGCAATTCCTTTTATAGCACCTCTGTCAACCACCAGTGGATTTATTTATCCTACTGGCAACATCAAAAGGTTGTCAAGTGTTGAAGGAAGAAGACCCCAGTACCAAGAAAAAGGGGCATCAGTGGTTAATGTTTGGAGTATATTCCCTACATCTACCACTGATAAAACCACTGCTAGTGGGAAATCAGATGATCCCATTCACTTGGGTGATGGTTTAAAGTACCAAAAATTGACGGATCGTATTGCAAAGCTTGATAACTCTGTTGCAGAACTCAAAGATATGCTACAACAGGTGTTACACGTTCAGAAGGTACAAACAACTGCTGTTCCACCTCAAGCACATGCCCCACAAAGGACACCTGCTACAAATGAGCTCTGGAATCTATTTCAATCTTTTCTCCAACACCAAGCACAACTAGCAGATCAGCAACATGAAAAACATGTACAACAGCTGAGAAATGCAATGGAGTCAAGATTCAAGAACACTCAGGCTGACTTAAAGGCTCTCAAAACTCAGATCTTACACACCACTGGCACTGCTCCTCCAATCATACGTTTCATTTATGACCTCCCAGAAGATAATGCCAAAAAGGGGGAGAAAATTAAGGAGTGGAAAAGGAAGGGTATAGAAGATGGTCTTTATCTTGAACCAGAGAATTCAAACATGACCAAAAAGATCCCTTTGCCAGATGGTAGCAAGAAGATTGATGTGACAACAAATGCACTAGCAGAAGCAATTGCAAGTGTAAAGAAAGATAGAGAGGCCAAAAGGAAAGCCAGGGTGGACAGAATGGATCATCCAGATCAGGGTACTTCTGGGTCAAGGGATCATGAAAATCCTGTTGAGAAAAAGAAGAGGCCTACTAGAAAAGTAAGGCAACCCAAATCCATTCCAACCAGACGTTCAAAGTCTGCTCAAAAACCACCGTACAAAACAGCTGATGCAGCAGGAGTTACAAAAACCACTGCTTGCCAAACAGTTGTTCCATCAACACACACCACTTCAACACACACAACATCTACTGCTCTACCATCACCACCACCAAAAACAACACCTGCTGACACACAGCAGAAGACAGCAGATGTTATAACATCTGTTGTTATGACAGCAGTGGTTGAAACACCAGTTGTTTCAACAACTGACAGTCAATCACAATCCACTGCCACTACATCTACAACCACTGTTCCATTCAAAACATCATCAGTCTCTCCTAAACCAAAAAGGAGAAGGCTAATTTTAAAAGATGATGACACACCTCCATCACCAACATCTTCAAAATCTTTAGCTCTTGTCACAATACCAAAACCTGTTCCTCTCTCTTCAGTTCCAATGTACAAGCCCTTACCTCCTGCAGGTGTTCAATTTCCTCTTGAACTAGCAGCTGTTAGAGATGAAATAAAATCCTTCTACTATGAGGATGACCCTGCCAAAAGGAGGTTGCCATCAATAAAAGGATATCCTTGGCCTAAAAATGTTGATGAATACTTGGAAATCAAAGCCAAGCAAGCAGAGGATATTTCAAAAAGAAACACACAAGGGAAGTCTGACAAAGAAATTTCAAGAAATTATCAATATTTGCTCACACAAGTCAGATCCCTAGAGCAATTTGCAAAAAATGTTAGTCAACAAATTTCTGAAAGAGCAGCTGAATCTCTGAAGAAAGACTACATTGAAAGCATCATGGCTCACAAAAGGTACAAAGGAGAGAGATATATGTACAAAGAGTGGACTGTTCCTGAGCTTGAAGATGAAGCTGCAAGAATTCAAGACATGATAAAAAGGAAGGTCACTCACACTCCTCCTAACTGGGCAAAATTTAGAAAGAATGTACCTGACAAACAGGAAGAACTGAAGAGGATGAAAGAGGAATTGGTAGCAGCTGATTATGGTAACAAAAGACAAGTTGCTAGATGGAAAGAAGATATGGTCAGGGCTACTTACAAAAAGTTGGAACAATTAAGAAAGAAAGATCCCACAGTTCCTCAAAAGCCTGACTATCCTGAAGCAGCGGTTTCAAAAAGACCTTCAAAGCTGCAAATCAGGAGATCCACAGCTCCAGTTGGTGCTACCATCTACAAAAGAAGGCCACACAAACAACTGATTGCTGAAACCATCAAAGAGTTAATGGAAGGTGAAGACCTTGGAAAAGAGGGTATAAAGAAAATGATTATGGAAACTCTTGGTTTGGATCAAACTGCAAGTACTGCTCAGCCAGTCATGAATAGGCCAGCCTCTCCAAATACTTCTGCAAATAAACATCTCCCAAGAAACCCACCAGGCTCAAAAATACAAAAGTGGGAAACTGACAAACAGACCTGCGTATTGACTTTGCTCAGGTCTGGTGGAGGAGTGGAGAAAATATCAAGGGAACAAGCTCTTGGCCTGAGTCTTGAAGATTTGCAGGATCTCCTTGATCTTCCACTCAGCAGGGATGATGAAGATACAGATGCCCTAGACTTTGAATTACAATTCAAAGGTCAGATAAGGGAGCTGTTGATGAGGCAATAAATGTTTCCACAAATAATGAAGAGTTTTGGCATTATCTGTTCCAGGGGGAGATTGTTGGGATTGAACCCTATCAGAGGAACAGATAATGTAAAGCCAAAACTGGATCAAAGCAGTGGATCCAGAATAAGCAGACGTTTACAGTTGGTTCATGCAAATCTCTCCCCTTGAAAGTGGTTTCATATCTGCTGACCTCCTATCTGCTGATCATACTAAGTGCTGACCTACAACTGCTGCTTTATATCTACTGGCCAAAGTCAAAGACTGATGGAAGACCAAAGCTCTGTTGACTCTATCTACTGCCTTGGGTCAAGTACTGCTGATCCGGACAAGCACTGCTGGGTTCACAGCAGTGGAAGGATGCAGCAGCAGTTTAAGTGTCTTTTATGTAATGTAATGTAATAACAGTAGTTTGGTACATCAGTGTTTATAGATCAGTAGTTAGTGTTTGTTAGGAGGTTAGATGTCACTTTCATGGTGACGTCAGCTAAGATGCTCAGTGGTTTGCAAGTGCCTATAAATAGTTCAGTACTTTGTACTGTTCTATCAGCTCTTTTGATCAATCGTCTTCTTTGCACGAACAAACTACTGAGCTCTGGCTGAGGGGGAGTTTGCATTCTTACATCAATCATTGTAATCGTTGTTGAAACAAATTCAATCATTCGGTTCTTTGTGAAAAGATGTTTGATAAAAGTATTACTCTCGTTTGATTGTATGCAAAGTTTGCTTTCATCTTATTTCCGCTGCACAACTCTTTCATTTTCATCTTAATTACAAACGTAAAATACAATCAAAAAGAAACTCAGATCCAACATAGACCTTGTGGATCGAATGAGATAAGGAGGCGCGAATGGGTGCGTTTGAGGCGCGCGTACGCATCGTCGCGAGGAGCTGAGGAGCTTTTATTTTTAGCTAGGGTCCGGTTCAGGTGTGTCAGATTTGTGGATCGAATGAGATAAGGAGATAGAGGTGAATTCGAAATAGTGGGGGTTATCTCATTATCTCTAGTAATTCGAATTCGTATGGGATATCTCCAGCAACCGAATTTGGAGCAACCGAATTTGGTTCTGGATGGTTATCCCACTCCCCGTTTTTCTCATTCTTTGGTGTGATCACAGCCTATAAATAAAAGCCTCCTGCTACCCATTCAAAACACCTAATTTTCGCAACCTCCTCCCACCTTTGTGTGCTCCAGTTTCTTCTCCAGCTTCTGCGTTTTTCTGGTTTCCATTGCTGTTGGAATACCGGATCAGTTCTGCATTAAATCCTGGGAGTTTACGCTGCAGCTCACAGCCTATAAATAAAAGCCTCCTGCTACCCATTCAAAACACCTAATTTTCGCAACCTCCTCCCACCTTTGTGTGCTCCAGTTTCTTCTCCAGCTTCTGCGTTTTTCTGGTTTCCATTGCTGTTGGAATACCGGATCAGTTCTGCATTAAATCCTGGGAGTTTACGCTGCAGCTCACAGCAATACGAGCGCGTAAAATCCTTTAAGGACAGGAATCATCCGTGCAGTTCAAGGATCTTCTTTCTAAATCGCCAGGTTGGTTTTTAATTTGTGTGTTCTTTAATTCGTCCGATAACGGGACAGTCTCCTTCTACCTTTCTTTAATCAGTTTGCTCAAGTTGGAACAAACTGGATTGGCTAATAACTCGGTAATTAATAAAGTTTGAATTAATTTACTGTTTGATTGAAATATTTTTCAAGATGCAATAATATATACCATATAGTTAAGATGATACATATAAAGAAACTACCTCAATAAGCGGCGCTTAACTTTGAGATGAATGCAATAATATATACTATATAGTGAAGATGACACATATAAAGAAACTACCTTGGCAACAAAAATATCTTTACACCATTGTGCAACACCTTAATCTATTTCTGGCAGGTCCTTCATTAAATGACGCTTAACTTTGACATGAATCTGCACAACGGAAACGAGTCAAATGAGTCAAAAGTTCCCGAAATGGATAAAAGTGTTTCGGGCCTGAACTAAAGGCTTACCACAGACGGCTGCCCACTAAAGAGCCTTCAACCATGAATCTAGGTCGTTGATAACTAAAGAAATACACCATGTATAACTAATTTAGCTTTCTGATCCACAATCCCGGTTTGCCTCCTTGCAATGTTGGTTCAATCACCACCAAATCCAGTTTAAATAATGAATTTGAGTAAAATAAAAAATAATCAAACATATTTTCAGAAAATTCCTTCATATAATCTAATGTTTCAGGATCTTCAATGTAGCAAAATTCTTATTTCACAAGAGATCCAAAATCCAATATAATTTCACTCGAAAACCAAAATTAAGAACATAAATCACACACATGCAATCAATAAATCAATAATATAACAGAGGCTTTGGGAGACCGAAAAAGTGCCAGGGAAGAAACGATGACACATGCGGCGATTCCTCTAAATCGATATAACGAAAGTTTCACTACTCCAAGATAATTCACTTTTAATAATTTTAAACTTCTTACATCCATACCCTAGATAATTCATTTTTAATGAAAGAGTGAAATGAATATAAAATTAGCATTCAGTTAAACGGGTTAAATTAGAGCCCTTAAATCTACATCTACTATTGCAGCCAACCGAGACAGACAGCTTTCTAACTCTTTAGCATCAGTTACATTTTAAGTATACCGATTGTGTAGGAGCCAACAGCCAAAAAAATCTATAAAACAAAAATACAGAAAAACAAGAAGCATACAAAAACTCTAGATTATTATCATAAACCTCAATATTAATTCTGAAGATAGCTGAGTGATCAAAAGGCCTTTGAAGCAATTACTACTTCCGGTGATACATGTGGAGCCTGTAAGAGAGTTTTAAGCATCTGCATCTCTGACTCTGTCCGATGACCCTCAGGGCGTATGCAGCTTATGGTCACCTTCTTCAGCTTAGGTGACCTAGCCAATATAAACTTTACAAAATTCATTCAGATGCTCCAACCAAACATCTGAATATTCTTCCCATACAAAGGAGTATATCTCATGACAAATAATCCCCCAATGAATCTACATGAAGGTTCATCTTTTTTTGTGTCAGGGAGGGTGTTTTGGCATGCGATAATCAAATAAACAGGATATGAAATATGATCATGTTATTTACCTTCAGCTTAATTTTCTCCAAGTTCGGTGAACATTTGATAAAAACAAGAAGAAAAGCTAATCCACAATGCTCAATAAGAGTCATATCTTCGAAACAAAGGTATCTGAGGTGGATTAGTGAGGTTGGAAGCTCTTGTGGAACCGAGTCTAGTACAACCCACTTGAACCATAGACCAAACAAAGATTAACAACCAAACATCAAAACTTTTCTTTCAATTATATGAAATGCGGACAAATATTACCTTGGAGATATGAGGCGAAGTAGTTAGATGTTCAATCACAGGTAAACACTCCAATAGCTCATTAATGGTGCATGTATCATCTGATTCACTTACAAGCTGCAACACGTTACAATATTAAGATTAGTTTCGAAAGGCCATGACATGAGATTATGAGAACGTATATTTAAGTGGGAACTTACCAGAATCAAGTTCTTAAGTGATGGACAATTTAGTAAAAGATGTAGAAGAGTTTTTGTAGGGGTCACTACATTCCTCAAGCACAAGCTTTCAAGGCTACCAAATCCATTGAAAATTGGTGGATGGTAAAGATTAGCATTTGAGATATCAAGGTCCCTTAAGTGATGAAACGAGAAGATAGATATGGGTACTTCACGGTCATTATCCCATCCATAAAGTGTTAGTTTCTTGACCGTATACTTCCTCGACAAATGATATACTATTTGATGAAGTTCTGGATAGGCTTCTTCATATTCAGGCAATTGAAGGGAGAGCTCGTATATTGGACCCTGCGCAGCAGCGAAATTTGATGCATATCATATACCTCAAGCTCAAATCTCTCCAAGTTTGGGGAACATTTGATCAAAACATGAAATATTTTGTAGTCCTCATCAAGGCACAATCCTTTCAAACATAATTCTTTGAGGTGGATTGGTGAGGTTGGAAGTTCTTGCGGATCAGAGTCTGGAACTAGCCACTTGAAACATAGGCCAAAACATATATGAACAGCCAAATTTCAAAACTATTTTTTTAATTACATATAATGTGGATAAATATTACCTGAAAGCCACGAATCGAAATAGTCAGATGTTCAATCAGTGGTAAACACTTGAATAGCTCATTAATAGAGCATTCTTCATCTAATCCACCTATATCCTGCAAGACGTCAGATAAGTTTAGAAAGTCCGTGACATGAGAACGTATATTCAAGTGGGTACTTACCAAGCTCTTAAGTGATGGACAATTAGATAAAAGATGTAGAAGATTTTTTATATAGATCTCTACATCATTCAAGTATAAGCTTTCAAGGCTACCAAAGCCATCGAATGTTGGTGGATAGTCAAGAAGATCAAACTCACAAAGATAGAGGTCGGTTAAGTGATGCAACGAGAAGACAGATATGGGTAATTTATAGCAAATGTCCTCTGAACGAACTCCACTAAGTGTTAGTTTCTTGACAGTATGGTTTCCCAACAAAAGAAGTATTACTTGATCAAATTCAAAACAGTTGTAATGTTCCCAGTAATGCTCCATATCAAGGGTGAGCTCGTGCATTGGACCCTGGCGCAGCAACAGAATTTGGTGTAAATCGTTCATGTCCATGTTTTTCGTTGTACTTGCTATGTTGGATTGCTTCTCCTCTTTATTCAACAACGTAAACTCAAGTTTAGGAATAGTGGTCCACTTGTACCTCCATTCCCTTGAAAGAATGCTTGTCCTTGCTGCCTCTTTAGTTGATAAATGACACAGGATGGTTTCTAATATGGGTTGAGGAAGTGTGCTCACTCTATCCAAAGGCAATTGTTCAGCTTTGTACATACTTCTAGTTTTCATCTTCGGTTCTTTTTGTCTAATAAAGCTACAATTAAGTAAACACTAGTTACTACAAAAAAATGGAAAATGAATTGAAGATAAAGTGATAATAAGGGAAAAACAGCATTTAGAGTAACCCTAATAAAGCTACAATTAAAAGAAAGACATTTGAAAATAGAAATTAGAAGTGAAGATGTTACCAGAGCAGTTCAATCGTGGCTCCTGAGTTCTTCAGTTCAATCTTTAGAAAAAAGTATAGTTTTTGAGTTTAGATTCAGATGAAGAACCTAATGACTTATGGGTGAAGAAAATCCAGTTCAAAATAAAGGAAACTAGGACCCAATATCAGTTAGTGCATCATGACATAATGACTTACAGGTGAAGAAAACACAGTTCAGTGTACAAAACCGGGTTTAAGAGGTCTGAATGCGTAAGAGGCTCTGAACCAGTAAGTGTTGAATCAGTAAAGTGCTGTTTGGTTGCACCTCTAAATGACTGTGTAAAATGACATTTTTACCCCTATAAACAAAACTAAATACCTAACTGATTAGTTCTAAAACAATACCTAATTCATTACTTCTCAGAAGCAAATACATATAAATCATCAACAACAATAAACCAATTCAAACTCAAGGCACATCAAATTAGCATCAATTCACTGTAAATCAAATTATATCTTCATTCTCACTAAACTATCCTTGCTGAATCTGAATTTCAATAACAATTAATCCTCCAACTATCACGACAAAAAATGCATCTTGCTTAAACTGTTATAACCTTTTTCTTACTCTATTGCAAACACATCTATCTACACATACATATAATCAAATTAGCATATAGTCAGTCATATACATCCACCATTACCAGTCAATTAAATACTATAATAATCATGTCAAACCTAATAAGCATCGAAGAGGCAAACAATTAATCAAATTTGACCTAAATCCGTAACTTCTTCAAATTCATCCCATTGCCTCACTAAACAAGCAGCAACAGGTGGATATGTGATAAATCAAATCACAACTAAACACAATTTCACTAGTAAACAAAAAATAAGAAGAAGAAGAACCTGTGATCATAGGCGGAGGAGGAGGAGGAAAGCCATGGAGATGAACAAGGTGTTGACCTTGATCAATAAGGTGCCTGAACAGTGTGGAGGAGGCCGACGGCGTTGTGAACCAAAGATTCAAGCTCTGAATTGATCCATTCAGATGTAAACAACAGGCAACTTCAAGGATCTTGTCATTCAATTTGTATGTGTATTAACTATAACATGTTTCATTACATAAGTATAATATGCGTGATTATGGTTAACATGCGTGATTAGGGTTTTCAGTTTTACAACATGCGTAATTTCACAGCATACGCTGCTCATACGTTAAGCAACATTGTATTTTACACTTTCATTCTGATAGATATTACATTAGTATGAGTATATTGTAATAGTGTAAAGGGGTTAGTGTAACTAATACTTATATAAATAAGGCATTAGTCATTAGTGAGGGATAGGAAGAGAATTAGTAAGTTGTTAGGCTCATGCTTAGGCATTGAGAAGGGCATAGCCCTGGCCACTTTGGTGGTTATTACTTTGTATTGTCTTCTTCAATCTATCAATATAGTTACAGATTTTGCTTTCATCATCTCTATTCAATTCAGTCTCTATTATTGGTCCGACCTGCCTATTCTGCTCTCCATTCATCTTCAATTTCAACGTCTCCTTCACCTTCTTCAATTTCAGGTGATTACTCTGTTTTAATTGATTTCATCAGCTTCTTCTTCTTTTCATCCTGGTTTCTCTCGGACTTCACTTTTCTTCAATTGCCACTGCTCTACTACTGTTCGATCACATATTCAATCAGATCTATCTTCAATTTTCGGATCCTTGTCACAATCGGATCTCAGATCCAGTTCGTCTCAGATCTTCTGCCTTCCTTCAGATCCAATTCATTTCCAACCTTCAATTTCCACTGCAACATAGTTGAATTCGGAATCCAATTTCTGAATTCTCGGATTTCAGTTCCGCATTCCACTCAATCGCTGGTTTCATATCTCTGTTCTTGTTCGAAGTTCTGATTCTCAGATCTCACTTCAATTTCAGTTCATTTCACTTTCAAACTCTCAGATCTCCTTTCAATTTCCGTTTCGGGTTTCCGATTCAGATTTCCTATTCCCTTTCCGATCCATTTTCCGAGTCCACTATCGCTTCATTTTCCGATTCAATTATGGTGAATCATACCGCTCGTCTGGATGTTCATGATCAACAACTTCAGCAGTTACAAGCTGACGTCGCCGAAATTAAAGCAACGCTGCAGGTTTTGAAAACGAATCAGGAGGAACAGAGAAAATTCCAAAAGTTTTTTCTAACTTGGATAAAACACCAGGATTCGAGTGCAGTGGGGGATTCTTCATGTGTGGATGTCCGATCTTTGCTTTCGTCTTCACATTTGGCTGCCGTGGACTCGTTATTTGTCGCATCATCCGTTCGTCATGGCACATCGGTAGCTCCGGTCACTTCAATTACCTCGTCAGATCTGGACGACTGTGTACAGGATCGTTCCTCAGAGATATCAATAATGCATAATGAAGATAGGGTCATCTCGAAGGATTTTACGTGGGTGTTGGGCTCAGATGTTGTATTGGGCCTTGGTAATTTCAAGATTCGCCTAGCCGACTTACCGCCTAAGTTGTTTGATTTGGACCCTGATCCCGAACCACCTGACCGTTATACACCTTCGCTTTCAGCTCCTATTCGGGTTCCTTCAAGTCAACTATGGGTGGTGCACGGACAGTGTCGGCCTCCCGAAGACTCAACTAAGGAGATCTCAGTTTGCCTTTGGAGCTCCTTAATGGATTCCAGTCTTGAGGACAAGACTGTTTTGCAGGGGGGAGTATTGATAGATATTACATACGTATTAGTATATTGTAATAGTGTAAGGGGGGTTAGTGTAACTAATACTTATATAAATAAGGCATTAGTCATTAGTGAGGGATAGGAAGAGAATTAGTAAGTTGTTAGGGCATGTTTGGTATGGGGTAATGGAATGGATGGTGGAATGGAATCGACGAGGTAATGGAATGGATGAGGTAATGGAATTGATCATTACCATTCCATGTCTTGTTTGGTTACCATGTGAGAATGAAATGAATCATTACTTTTGGTTGTTTGGTTGGCAAGAAACGACGAAGGAATAAAATCGGATGGCGGTGATCAGTGGTGGGCGATGATGGTGGGTGGTGATAGGTGGTCGTTGTACCGGCAGCAGCGGGTGGTAATAGCGGCGGGTGGTAATAGCGGCGGGTGGTAATAGCGGCGGGTGTGGGTGACGGTGGAGTTTGGTGGCGGCAGTGACGACGGTGGGTGGTAGCGGCAGCGGTGGTGGGGGTGGGGGTGGGTGGCAATGGTGGTGGTTGACGAAGATGGCGAAGGTGAGTGGCGGCAGTGATCGGAGGTGGCAATGGTGGGTGGCGGTGGTGGACGTGGGTAGCGGCGGTGATCGGTAGTGGCAGCGACGGCGTTGGCGGAGGTTGGTGGCGGCGGTGATTGGAGGTGTTAGTGGTGACAATAGGTGGGGACGGGGGTGGGTGGCGGCAATGGCAGTGGCGGGTGGGGGCGGTGGTGGTAGTGGCGAAGGTGGTGGTGGCGATGGTTGCGGTGGTAGTGGTGGTGTTATCGGTGGGTCGCTGGTGGCGGCAGTGGGAGGTGGTGGTAGTGGTCGGAGTTGGCTGGCGGCAGTGGGTGGGTGGCGGCGGAGGTGGGTGACGACGGCAGACGGCGGTGGTGATGGTGGGTGGTGGCAACGATGGTGGGTTGTGGTATATTTAATGAAGGATGAAGTGGGAATGGAATGGAAAAAAAACAGGGGGTGCGGATGGAATGATTTTGAGGAAATGGAATGCATTTTGGGTTGGGCGATTTCATTCCATCGACCAACCAAACACACTTTTTTTCATTCCCTCGTAATGGTCCATTCCATTCCACCCCTCATTCCTCCATACCAAACGCTACCTTAGGCTCATGCTTAGGCATTGAGAAGGGCATAGCCCTGGCCACTTTGGTGGTTATTACTTTGTATTGTCTTCTTCAATCTATCAATTTAGTTACAGATTTTGCTTTCATCATCTCTATTCAATTCAGTCTCTATCACATTCTATATATATATAAACTAGGATTTATCCCTACACGTTTCGGCGCTTGATTACCATGGACGATTTTACATGATATTTCATAGTTGTGTTGTGCATATGGATATACAAGAACAATGTGTTTTATAATTATGTAAAGCTACTGTGACACGTGTAGATATACAAAAACACGGCCTTAAGCTTTACAAAGGATATATGGCGATTGGCGACTTTCATCTCTTATTTTTCATCTTTGACGCACCATGTATGTAGCGGCGCTTGTAAATTAACCCCTTCTATTGTCTGGCCTTCTTGCTGGATGTTCTTTTTTCGTGGAAGTACCAAACATAAACCATGTATGTGTGAAATTTACTTTCAGACAGGAAATAAGTTCCCTATTTATCATGACTATTACCTTATCACTAATACTAAAAGTCAGCAAAGTTAAACCCAACAAACAGAAAAGTAGAATTAGATTCATCACATGAAGGCAAAACATAAACTGAAAGGGAAAAGGAGATAGAACCCAGATAAATACAAAGTACATACACGTGTACTGACCGGATATACAAAATCTAAAACATCAAAATAAAAAATAATCAAACAACGAGTTAACACAATAATAAGAAAATGATCACAATACTGGATAAGTGACTGATACGGTAAAAACGTAGCCATACAAACATTAGATTATCATCATAATTCTCTAACATTACTTCTCAAGAAAGTTAAAAGAGTGATATAAAGGTCTTGAAACAATTTTCACTTCCAAGTGAAAATTTTTACTCCAGGGGACGCACGTGGGACCCGTAAGAGCGTTTTTAACATCTTAGCGTCTTGCTTCCGATCAACCACAGTGAGTATGCTCACCTTCTTCAGCTTGGGTGACCTAGCCAACATAAACTTTACAAACTCTATCTCAAGTGAGCTGCTACCAAAACAAAGATCCAATGTATTCAGATGCGCCAACCAAACATCTGAATATTTATCCTTTACAACGGAGAATTCCAGAAGATACTCCATCTACATGAAGGTTCGCATTCTTTGTGTCAGTGAGAATCAAACAAATAAAATACAAGATATAATTATATCATTCACCTCTAGGTGCGCATGCTCCAAGTTCGGGGAACATTTGATCAGAGCAAGAAGAAAAGCTGATCCGTAGTCCCCAGAAAGACAATATTGATTCAAACATAAGTATTTGAGGTGGATTAAGGTTGGAAGCTCTTGCGGAACCGAGTCTAGAACTAGCCACTTGAACCATAGGCCAAAAAAAATTTTAATAGCCAAAAGTTCAAAAACTTTTCTTTCAATAATATATGATGGTGACTAAATAAATATTACCTGAGAGACATCACCCGAAATAGTCAGATGTTCAATCAAAGGTAAACACTTGAGTAGCTCGTTAATAGTGCAATTATCAACGTGTTCATAATCATCTATATGCTGCAACACGTTACAATATTCAGATAAATATAAAAAGTCCATGACATGAGAAGGTATATTTAAGTGGGTACTTACGAGATTCAAGGTCTTAAGTGATGGACAATTGGATAAGAGATGTAGAAGAGTTTTTGTAGAGATCTTTACATAATTCAGGACTAGCTTTTGAAGGCTACCAAAGCCATTGAATATCGATGGATGGTCAATATCAAAAGTACAAAGATGGAGGTCCATTAAGTGATGCAATGCGAAAACAGATTCGGGTAATTTATACCAAATGTCCTCGGTTTCATAAAGTCCAAAAAGTGTTAGGGGCTGTTTGGTTGACAGGAATCCATAGGATTTCAAGGGAATTGGAATTTGAATTCCATTCCTTTGTGTGTTTGGTTGGACAAATTAGTTAAAGGAAATCGGATTTCAATTCCAACAAAATCCATTACTTAATGGAATTCAGATTCCTTCTAAATTTCAAAGGAAAGTTTAAAAAACCACGGAAATGTTTCCAAAGTTACGAAAATAACCCCTTGCCTCTTTCATTTTTGTCTAAAAATCAAAAGATAATAAAAAAAATCAAAAATATTCTAAAAAATAAAAAATCCAAAAAATTCTAATAAATAAAAAAATTTTAAAAAAACAAAAAAAATAATAAAAAATCCAAAATATTCTAAAAAATCCAAAAAATTCTAAAAAATCCAAAAAAATTCTAAAAAGTCAAAAAAATAATAAAAAAATCCAAAAAATTATTAAAAAAACAAAAAAATTCTAAAAAATCAAAAAAAATTATAAAAATCAAAAAATTAATAAAAAATCTAAAAAACACAAAAAATTTCTAAAAAATCCAAAAAAAAAATTAAAAAAAATTTATAAAAAATCAAAAAATTAATAAAAATCTAAAAAACCCAAAAAAAATTCTAAAAACCAAAAAATAAAAAAAATAAAAAAAATCCAAAAAATAATAAAAAATCCAAAAAATTCTAAAAAATCAAAAAAAATAAAAAATTATTCTAAAAAATAAAAAAAATTCAAAAAAATATCTTTTTTGAATTTTTTGAAATTTTTTGGATTTTTTTATTATTTTTTAGAATTCTTTTGGATTTTTTAAAAAAAAAATTTTGAATTTTTAGGATTTTTATTATTTTTTTAATTTTTTTAGAAATTTTTTAGATTTTTAGATTTTTTTGAACTTTTTATTATTTATTTGAATTTTATTTATTTTTTAGAATTTTTTGGTTTTTTATTATTTTTTAGATTTTTTTTGAATTTAAGGATTTTTATTATTTTTTAGAATTTTTTTGATTTTTTAGAATTTTTTTTTATTTTTTATAATTTTTTTGACTTTTAGAATTTTTTTTATTTTTTTGATTTTTTTTGAATTTTTAGGATTTTTTTATTATTTTTTTTTATATTTTAGAAAATTTTTTGATTTTTTATAATTTTTTGAACTTTTTTTTATTTTTTAGAATTTTTTTGATGTTTTAGAATTTTTTGGATTTTTTATTATTTTAAAAAAAAAATTTGAATTTTTAGGATTTTTTATTATTTTTAAATTTTTTTGATTTTTTAGAAATTTTTTTGATTTTTTATAATCTATTGAACTTTTTATTATTTTTTAGATTTTTTTTATTTTTTTGATACTTTTGTATTTTTTGGATTTTTTAGAATTTTTTTGATTTTTTATGATTTTTTAGATTTTTTTTGAATTTTTATAATTTTTTGAATTTTTTTGAATTTTTATCTAAGATAGTTGTTTTTAAAACTTTTGCCAATTGTTTATAACTAGGGGTAATTTTATCTTTTTAGGTATTTTTAAATTCTAATTCGATTAATACATTTATCAACCAAACATATCTATGGATTTCAAAGGAATCCATCAAATTCCAATTTAAATTCCAATTCCCATAGGGATTCCAATTCCAATTCCTACACATTCCACGAACCAAACGCCCCCTTAGTTTCTTGAGAGTATGGTTCCTCAACAAATGAAGTATTATCTGATCACATTCAAAAGCCTCGTAATGTTCCCAGTAATGGTCCAAATAAAGGGTGAGCTCGTGTATTGGACCCCGGTGCAGCAACAAAACCCGGTATACGTCATACATGTCCATGTCATTCATTGCAGTTGCTATGTCAGATGTTAGCTCGGAAGTTGTATCACGCAATTCAAACCGAAGTTTAGGAATATGGGTCCACTTGTACCTCCATTCCCTTGAGAGAATACTTGTCCTTACTGCCTCTTTGGTTGGTAAAAGACATAGGATGGTTTCTAATACGGGGTCGGGAAGCCTATTTATACTCGTTCGTTCCGCTTTGTACATACTTCTAGTTTTCATCTTCACTTGTTCTTTTTGTTGGACTGATTGATACTATGTAATGCTGCATAATAAACTAGATACTGTGAAAATAAATTTAAGATAAAAGGGTACACATTTCATTTTTTTTTATTTTACCCTTTCTTTTAGTTAAATTATAATCTTAAAGCACTCAGTCACACCATCAAACAAAAGAAATCCATTTAAAAAATCAGAACAGCTTACACTGATTATCGGATGAACCCTGTATCAGATTATGATTAACTTATAATACCACACTTTCAAACGATGAGTTATAAGAATATTTTATTCTACCCTTTCTTTAAATAATTATCATCAATCAAAAGAAACACATTCGAAAATAGAAAGTAGAGGTGATGTTACCAGAACAGAACTGTTCAATGGTCGCTCCTGATGTCTTCGGCTACATCGGGGCTACCGTAGGACTCTGTTTTCTAACCCTAACAAGATGAATCAAATGTCCAAGTATTCACAAGAAAGATAACGGCGTGGTGAACGGAAGAAAAACAGGTATGTGCGTGGGAGGTGAAGATATTAACGCTGTTTTTTTCCGATCGAGACGGTGGATTGGCCCTTTTAGAGGTGCCCAAATCGGTGCCAACCCGAGCGAAAGAGGAGGGTTTTGTTACTAAACATGTTTAAAAAGAATAAGAGAAAAATGCCCGGATAGTCCCTGTGGTTTCGCCTTTTTTCACCTATAGTCCCCAACTTTCTAAAACTACCTGAATAGTCCCCAAGTTTTCAATTTTTGTTCCCGGATAGTCCCTGTGCCTAACTTCAGTTTGTTTTCTCAGTTAAAAGGGTGTGAAATGACAAAAATACCCTTTCCTTAAAAGGCCAAACCATAGGGACTATCCAGGCATCTTCTTCATTTTTATTTATAAAACCCCACCACCACACTTCATCTTCAACCTCCACCCACCATCACCCTCCTCCACCCTACACCATCACCGCCACAATCACTCTCCATCTCTCGTTCCCCTTTCATCTTCCATACCAAAACAACATCAGCCGCACACCCCCTTCCATACCAGAACGCAGCAACATCCGACAGCAAATGAGCTGCATCAGACAAAATAGCAAGTTTGTTGGCTTTAATCCCACCAAAAACTTCCACACCCATGAAAATAAAACAAAGTATAACCCCTCCCCACAGCTTCCACATCGAAGCCGACCGCTCTTTCGCCTCGCGTGAGCTCGTTTTCGCATCCGCGAACCCACATGGTGCACCCCCACAAACCTTGGTCCCAGCATACCTGTTGTTCTCTTCAGATGCAACACCTGCACTTATGTCTACTAGGTGTCCTTCAGCCCTCTGAGCATCCATCTGCAATTCCAACAAATCAATGATTCAATTCAAATGCTATATTAAAGATCTAATCATTCCAGTAAATACCCATAAAGAATATGAATAATTGATTCTAAATAATACAAATGATTACGAAAACAGAGTGATTCGAATCAGAAACAAAGTGATGCAAAGAATTAAACATACGATTCGATTATTATTATTGAAAGTTGGAATATTATGCATAAAAAAAAGATGGGGAATCGGAGGGTTTACCTGATAAAATAGATGATGTTTGATGAAGAACAGGAGGGGATTGATTGATGATGAACACTAGACGAAGGGATGACCGGCAGCCGGCCAGATGCACTCCGGTCGCTGGATCAAAAGAACGAGTGGGAGAGGAGAAAATGGGGTGTGCGGCTGATGTGTTCTGGTATGGAAGATGAACGGGGAACGAGAGATGGAGAGTGATTGTGGCGGTGATGGTGGAGGGTGGAGGAGGGTGATGGTGGGTGGAGGTTGAAGATGAAGTGTGGTGGTGGGGTTTTATAAATAAAAATGAAGAAGATGCCCGGATAGTCCCTATGGTTTGGCCTTTTAAGGAAAAGGTATTTTTGTCATTTCACACCCTTTTAACTAGGAAAACAAACTGAAGTTAGGCACAGGGACTATCCGGGAACAAAGACGAAACCACAGGGACTATCCGGGCATTTTTCTCAAAGAATAATTTTGCAAAAGAGCCCTCCATACTTAGTGTCTCTAAAATTGTTGGGACGGCCTTGCATAAGATACGTCACTTCATAGTCGCACATTAATTTAAGAGTAAATTACTTTTTGAGTCTCTATGTTTTAGTGATTTTAACCATTTGAGTCCCAAATAAAAAAGTTTAACGCCCTGAGTCCCTAACTGCTTTTTCTATAACCGCTTTTTCTATAACATTTTGAGTCCAAATTTTTAACATTGTCCACCAAGTTTGTTAACTACGAGGGAAATTTAGTCATTTACACATAAAGTACAACTTTTATATGCACAAGAATGTAATTAACAAGTCTTTAATGCACAAGAGTATAATATTATTATACATTATATATAAAATAAATAAATGTTTCATATTTACACAACTCACTTTACTTTCTCCCTCTCTCATGCTACCACCACCACTACCCCCCACCACCGCACCACCACTATCCCCACCACCATCCCCACCACTGCACCATATAATCTCGTAATGTGTTGCTTACGTCACCCATATTCCCAAACATTCATCCCAAATCACGAGTCCAAAACATCAAATCAATAATAGAAACACTCATCATCCAGTTTTTCAGAAGCAAAACAACAGAACTTGAAGATATACATACACATACACAAACATAAGCAATTTATATTACAAATCTCAAAACTTAAAAAAAAAAGCGAAGATGAAAACCCATCTGATGATGATCGGTCATGGCAAACCCATCTGATGAAGATGAGAACCCTAGATCGAGTTTCAGTGAGAAGCCATTTTTTTCTGATTGCTCCGCTTTAACTTCACAGCTAACCCTCATAAAAGAAACACTCACAATCCGTTTCAGTGATGGCGACGGTAGGGTTTCGGGCGGAGGTGATGGTGCGGTGGTGGAGGTGCAGTGGTGATGGTGGTGCCGAAGTTGAGTGCTACAGCGGTGGTGGTGGTGTGGCGGTGATGGTGGTGGTGGTGATGTGGTGAAACACTAGTGGGACTGGGCCTGAAACACTAGTGGCTCCTCGGTATATGCCTGATAACCGGACTAGGTTCCTGTTGTATCCATATCAGTCGTATGGATTGTGATGTTTCGGAGTGCTTCCGACAGTTCATTCATGTTGTTAGTCACACATAAGGAAAACACAAAAATCCAAATTTAATTTGTATTTATTGTAAATTTAATTTTCACAGAATCACAAAATGGAAAATTGAAAACTTAAGTAAAATACTTAATTTGGCTTAAATCAGTGGCTCTGATACCACCTTTTCTGTCACGACCCCCGACCCAGTTGCCTGGTCCCGAAGTGGCGGGACAGAAACCCGTGGTATTGGTGGTTGATCTGCCAGTAACTTAAGATAACAAAGACTTAATCCCTGCAAAATATAACTTGGAAAAATAACTTTGAGGTTTCGTAAAATAGTTTGTTAAAAAGAGAACGACTCACATTGTAAGTTTAAACTGACAGAGTCCGCCTACTGATTAACCCTGGTAACCTAGTTAAATAATGCAAACGTAACTAGGTTAGTAACTTAATACAACATTTACGATAATTTCACGAAATCAAAACCCTCACGACGAATGACAAAGTATAGCCCGAATTCAGGCAGCACTTAAACATCCATCGGATCGGTTTCAATCGATCGGACATTGTATCGTAGCAGTGATCGAGTTATTACCTTGTTATCGTAGCAGCGTTTCACTACTTTAACTTATGATTTCGAACAGAAAGAAAGCACTTTTTATGAAAATTTTCGAGCACGGAGAGTGCCCATGCAACATCCAATTTATAGCTGAAATCTAGGTCTCTCGCGGCCCGCGTAAACCTGAAGGGGAGACCTTCGCGGCCCGCGAGGGCCACCCTAGCTACGGCTAGGGCTGCCGTGTCATACCCTAGGCTCGCCACGTGGGTGACACGTGGCCCTAAAGCTTATCCGGAGAATTGCCAAGCTGTCGCGCCCCGTGAAGACTTAGACCGAATCTTTCGCGGCCCGCGAGCGAACACTAAAATTTGGTTTTTCTTGATTTTTCATAAAATTAAGGTTTTAGGGGTTCAGGTTTTCACTTACGGAGCGTTTTATGACATTTTGTGTAGGTCTTATTTAAAATCTCGTCCTCGAGATTTACTGGAACAAATGAGGATACTTTCGCTTCATTTTCGATTCCAGCTCCCAGGTATACTCAGGTCCTCTTTTCGAATCCCACTTTACTTTGACCAGTACCAATCTTTGTGTTTAAGGTGTTTGACCTTTCTGTCTTCTATTTGAAGAGGTTTCTCAACAAATTTTAACTTTTCATTTACCTCTATGCCTTAAAGAGGTATTACCAGTGATTCATCAGATAAACACTTTTTAAGATTAGATACATGAAACACATCATGTACCCCAGCTAATTCTTCTGGTAGTTGTAATTTATAGGCAACTGGTCCTATTCGTTGGGTAACTGTGAACGGTCCTATGTACCTTGGACTTAACTTTCCCTTCTTACTGAACCGAACTACCCATTTCCAAGGAGAAACTTTCAATAGTACCTTGTCCCCAACTTGGAATTCTAACGGTTTACGTCGATTGTCTGCATAACTCTTCTAGCGGTCTCGAGCCATTTTCAGTCTTTCCTTGATTTGAGTTATCTTGTCGGTGGTTTCTTGCACAATTTCGGGACCTGATAATTGACTTTCTCCTATTTCTGCCCAGCATACGGGAGTTCGACACTTTCGTCCATACAGTGCTTCGAACGGGGCAACATTTATGCTGGTATGATAACTGTTGTTATAGGAGAATTCTATTAAGGGTAGGTGATCATCCCAATTTCCTCCAAAATCTATTACGCATGCCCTGAGCATGTCTTCTAGGGTTTGGATCGTCCTTTCACTTTGTCCATCTGTTCGGGGATGGTATGCAGTGTTTAAATTTAATCGTGTTCCCATTGCTTCTTGGAAACTTGTCTAGAAATGCGAAGTGAAACGACTATCCCTATCTGACACAATGGAGAGTGGAACTCCATGTAGTGATACTACCTCGTCTACGTATAACTTAGCCAATCTCTCCATGCTAAAGGTTTCCTTTATTGGTAGGAAATGAGCTGATTTGGTTAATCGATCTACAATCACCCAGATTGCATCGTTACCTTTCCTGGTCTTGGGCAACTTAGTAACAAAGTCCATTGTTATTAGTTCCCATTTCCATATCGGCATTTCTAACCGTTGAAGTAAACCTGAAGGTTTCTGGTGTTCTACCTTAACTTGTGAACAAGTTAGACACTTAGAAACGTATCTAGCTATGTCCCTTTTCATTCCTATCCACCAGAAGTTATTCCTTAAATCTTGATACATTTTGTTATTACCAGGATGCATCGTATACCTAGATTTATGGGCTTCCTCTAATATTTTATCTCGTAAGTTTCCTTGTCTAGGTACCCAAATCCTTTTCTTATGGAATATCCAAATTCCAACAGTCCCTTGTTCTAATTCCTTTATCCGTCCTTTCATTCCTTCAGCATCATCCTTGATTGCTGTTTCTTGAACACTTTTCAGTTGTTCCATTAAATCTAACTGTAGATTTAATCTAAGAGCACTAACTCGCCTTTGCTTCTCATGATACTTACGACTTAGGGCATCTGCTACTATATTTGCCTTTCCTTCATGATATAAAATATCACAGTCGTAATCACTTAGATTTTCCATCCATCTTCTTTGCCTCATGTTCAATTCTTTTTGCCCAAGTATGTATTTTAGACTCTTATGATCCGTATAGACCGTAAACTTCCTTCCGTACAGATAATGTCTCCAAATCTTAAGGGCAAAAATTATTGCTCCTAATTCTAAGTCGTGAGTCGTATAATTCTCCTCGTGCTTTTTCAACTGCCTTGATGCATATGCAATTACCTTTTTGCATTGCATTAGCACACAACCTAATCCTAGTTTAGAAGCATCACAGTAGACTTCAAAATCTTATGTTCCTTCTGGTCAGGCAAAAATTGGGGCATTTGTTAATCTTTGCTTTAAAATCCTAAAGGCTTCCTCTTGCTTGGGTCCCCATTCAAACTTAACAGTTTTACAGGTTAGCTTAGTTAATGGAACAACTATCTTAGAAAAGTCTTGGATGAAGCGCCTATAGTAGTCAGCTAATCCTAGAAAACTTCTAACTTCGGCTGTTGATTGCGGGATCTTCCAATTTGTGATCGCTTCTATCTTGGAGGGATCCACGTGAATGCCTTCATGATTCACCAAGTGTCCCAAAAATTGTACCTCTTGTAGCCAAAATTCACATTTTGAAAATTTGGCGTTCAGTTTCTCCTTTCTTAACAGGGTTAAGAGTGCATGCAGGTGTTCACAATGTTCGTCCTGGCTTTTGAAATAAATAAGTATGTCATCGATGAAGACAATTACAAATTTATCCAGATACGGCTTACAAATCCTATGCATCATGTCCATGAATGCTGCAGGAGCATTCGTTAATCCAAAGGGCATGACTGTAAATTCGTAGTGACCATACCTAGTCCTGAAAGCAGTTTTAGGTATGTCTTCTTCCTGTACCTTCAACTGATGATATCCGGAGCGCAAGTCTATCTTAGAGAAGTACCTAGCCCCCTGAAGTTGATCGAAAAGATCATCAATCCTGGGTAATGGGTATCGATTCTTAATGGTAACCTTATTCAATTCCCTATAATTGATACACACCCGCATCGAACCATCCTTCTTTTTCACGAACAACACAGGTGCTCCCCAAGGGGATGAACTGGGTTGTATGAATCCCTTGCTTAACAATTCATCTAACTACTTTTTCAATTCTAACATTTCTGTGGGTACTAACCGATAAAGTGCCTTAGCTATTGGTGAAGTTCCAGGAATTAAATGAATTCTAAACTCTACTTCTCTATCGGGTGGTAATCCAGGTAGCTCTTCTGGGAATATATCAGGGTATTCTAATACTACTGGAATTTAAGTGTTAATGATTACTGAAATCATATACACTATTCCTTGTTTTCGTTCATAACTAGCAACTTTCATTACTAAAACGAACTTCATTGGTTTACGTGTCTTATCTCCTGTAACCGAAATTACTTCTCCTGTGGGTGTATGAATTTCTATGGAATTTTGATCGCAGAGGATTCGAGCATGGTTGGTTACTAACCAATCCATTCCTAACACGACATCGAATCCGACTAAATTCATAGGTAGCAGGTTTGCAGAAAATTTATGTCCTGGGAGTTCTATTTTTCCTTCTTGGAAAACCTTATCTATATTAACAGAATTTCCTTCTGCAGTTTCTACTGTATAAATTTGCCTAAGTTTGGTCAAAGGTAGGTTAAGAGCTTGGCAGAATGAAGTATTTATGAAACTTTGGTTTGCACCAGAGTCAAATAATACTTTTGCGTAAACGTCATGTACAAGAAACGTACCAGCTATCACATCGGGAATCAGATCTGCTTCTTGCGTCGTCAGCTGAAAGGCACTTGCATTCTTCATATTAGTTCCTTCGGCAGGTTTGGCCGTGTTGTCAGCTGGCTTAACCAGTTTTGGGCAATCGGGCTTGAAGTGCCATGTTTCTCCGCAATTGTAGCAGATCATTGATTTCTTCTTGCATTCCTCTTCTCGGTGCCCCGGGATTTTGCAGAAATTACAGTACCCCTTACATTTCTCAAAATGCTTTCTTTTACAATTACTGCAAAATGGAGCGGTGGAGGATTGCCCAGTTCCCTTTTTCTTGAAGTTACTACTATTATTACCCCCACGAAAACATTGGGTAATCTTTTGAGCCAATTCATTTTTCCTGTTTTCTTCTCTTGTGCGCACCAGTCCGTCAGTCAAGGTGTTGGCCAATTCGACCGCATCGTCAATCGTCCGGGGTCTCGCAGCTTTGACTATATCATGAATCTCGCTAATTAGTCCCCAAATGTAGCGAGAGATGAGCACCGGTTCTGGCGAAGCCAGGGTTGGTACAATTATAGCATACTCGAAAAATTTCGAAGTATACCCTCGACAGTCAACGTCCACCATCCGGTGGTTCAGGAACTTATTCGTCATTTGTTCCTTTTCGTAGGAGGGACAAAACTTTTTTTCTACCAATTCCTTAAATTCCTCCCAACTTATGGCATAAGCCACGTCACTTCCCTTAGCTTGCAGCACCGTGTTCCACCATTCTAACGCCTCTTCCTTGAAAAGGTGGGGTGCATACATCACCCTTTCTTCCTCTGCGCATTTACTTATTTTGATTACCGCTTCGGTCTTTTCTAACCAACGTAGTGCGGTAGCCGCCCCTTCATTGCCTGCAAATTCGACTGGCTTACAGGCAAGAAATTCTTTGTAAGTGCAACCAGTCGTTGCCACTTTCATTTTCTTAAGTAATGGGGCTTGAACCACATTATTATTATTGCCGCCCCCGTTTACACTGTTACTGAAATTATCGTCGCGGGTGCATTTGCTATGGTTAGCTTGGGAAGGTTCAACAGGATTCTTAACGGCAGCGACGATTGCCGGGATAGCATTGACTATACCCTGAGCAACTATATATTCGATATCTTGTCTATTAAGAAAATGATCTTCATTATTGGGTTCAGATTGATTAACTTCGTTTGCCGGTTGGTTTACTGCGTTTTCCATCTGAATCATTAACAATATAAATTATTGTCACAAAATGGATAGCAACTAAACACAATAGGGCAATCACAAACACAATTAAGTCAACACATATAGCCAAAATCGTCGACCTTGCGACATTTATATTTTTATATATATTATGCATTCATACAAGCCAGGTATTTACAGATATTTTATTTTATTATTATTATTATTATACAATAGTATATGTTATTTTATAGTTTTTTTTTCACATATTATTATTATACAAAACATTAATTATAGTTAAGTGACTTTTTCAAAATTTTATGAATAACTCAAATGTGTACTTTCCCCAGTTTGATCCTGAACCTGCACCTTTTCCACCCATGAACCCGGAGAACGTTGCCGAATTACGCCGCTATGGCGAAGAACTGGTGGATTCGGGAAATCGGATTCGAGAAGTAGGAGAAAACATCACATGGAAGTACGACGAGAGGGAGCGTCAGTCGCTCATCCACCATTCTTCCAACTGCCCTGTAAGAGGTTGAGGGTTGATAATTGGGTCTGGAATAGCAGGTTCCAAATTGACAGGAAGTTCTGATTGGGCGGGGAAATTGAAAAGGGTTTCATCAGCAGGTCCGATGAGGTCACAGTTTGCAAGTTTTCTATCCAGTTCTTCCCAAGGTGGCAACTCCTGAGCTTGACCAGAGCTCTCTCCTATCTCTTTCCCCTTTCCTTTTGGATCCTCCGCTTTCTTAACCCGTTGGGAAGCGGGTTTCTTCTTTCTTCCTCGTTTCCAATCCAGCAGCCTTCTTCTCTTTTTGGGTTTGGGTTTCCCCTGGGACTGGGCCTGAAACACTAGTGGCTCCTCAGTATCCGCCTGATAACCGGACTGGGTTCCTGTTGTATCCATATCAGTCGTATGGATTGTGAAGTTTCGGAGTGCTTCCGACAGTTCATTCATGTTGTTAGTCACACATAATGAAAACACAAAAATCCAAATTAAATTTTTATTTATTGTAAATTTAATTTTCACAGAATCAAAAAATGGCAAATTGAAAACTTAAGTAAAATACTTAATTTGGCTTAAATCAGTGGCTCTGATACCACCTTTTTCTGTCACGACCCTCGACCCAGTTGCCTGGTCCGGAAGTGGCGGGACAGAAACCCGTGGTATTGGTGGTTGATTTGGCAGCGGAAAATTTTTAACAGGATCTTTTAAACTGAAAACACCCAATTATTTTATTTCGAGTTTCGGGACAAACCCCGTGATTTACAATAAAGGAATTTCACTAGGAAATCCTCTGATTACAAAAACATGTTTATTTATTTACTGAGCCACTTCATTCAAGCTGGAGTGCTACGCGGCACTTTTCCTTGTTCACATTAAATCACCTGAAACATGCTTAAAAAGATTTTATCAGCGGGGAAATACTGGCGAGTCATTCAATTCGTACAAAACGACACATTGTTATAGTTTACAGTATTAAGAGCGATTACAATTGTTCCTATCTTATAATTATCTGGTCCAGTTGTCACTCGACCGAATCTGTGATTGTGGTCATATCACTATTGGGTCCGTTCACCCAAAAGTGACGTGTATCACTACTTAGGTCCGTTCACCTAAAAGTGATAAAACAGCAGTAATGTGCACAATACCCCACTTACTGCCAGTAACTTAAGATAACAAAGACTTAATGTAACACCCCATGTTTCGAAAGTCAAAGTCAAGATTGAAGTCAAAGGAAGACAAGATTGCTAATTTCGATCTATCACTCCTTGCTCAATTCCTATTTTGACTTCTTTGACTTGTAGTTAGTCTATTTTATGCCTTACGTTAGTTGTATTATGTGGAGTACATATTAATAATCAAGGTTTATTCGATATTTATCGCATGTTTTATCAATTTATCGCTATCGCAATCGCACTCGCAACTCGAATTACGCATTTTGGATTTTGTTATACGTGTGTGTGTGCCTTATGTGTTACTTGTGCATGTTTATTTATGTTATGTTGTGGTGATTAATCGAAATGCAATCGAAACTCAATCGCAATCGAATCGCAAACGCTAAACGAATATGAAATAAGGATGCTTGTATGTTGATATAGTAGTTGGGATTAAAAGTAATTTGAATAGGAAACTCTATCGCATCGCAACGATCGCAATCGCAATCGAAACGGCAAAACTCGTCACACCGAACGCTTGAATCAAGTGGCCAATCGACCAAGTGACCAGCCGATCAACCAGCCGCTCGATCGACCATCCATTCGACCGGGCTGCCACCCGATCGATCAGCCCCTCTCCTTCCCTTTCCTTTTTGGGAAACCCTATAAATACCCTCTTTTCAACATCAAACTTACCATTTCTGGAAACTCTCGTCCGACCAGCATTCTTGCCCACTTTTCTTCAGATTTCTCACAATTCTTGTAAGTTTTCCACCTAAATCTTGTACTTCCTTAATCTACACGCACTCCTACACCTTTCTATCTTTCGAATCTTAACTTTTAACCATGAAATCACTAGATTTGAGGTGTTCTAGGATGATGTCATCATGGTGTTCTTAGGAACTTCATGTTTTGGCTTCAATCCACCAAGAACAACTTAGATCCAAACGATTTCCATACAAATAAACAAAGATCTTTCATAGATCTAAACACATTCAAGGTGAAAAAGGATTGAAAGATGGTTTCTAACTTTCTTTCAACTCTTTTACACTCAATGCCTCAAAACCGATAGAATCGGAGCTTGTTCTAACCTTCTACTCTTTCTTGTTGATGTGTTGGTTCAAGATCTGGATTCTATCCACGAGATTACCGATTTCGGGTTAAACATGGAACATCGTCTCGAACAGTTAACTGGTCGGATTTGGGTGATTCATGTCCGATTAGGAGCACCAAGTATTGACGAGGTTTCTGTTGCTTAACACGCTATCAAAACATCTCGATAAAACGAAAGACTATCAAAATGACCAAGGAAGAAGACGACCGGGGACCCCAGAACGGAGTGCCGCCCGATCGGACTGCTGTCCGATCGAATTGTCACCCGATCGGGTGGTCACCCGATCGACTTGCACCCTGGCCCCACACTCAACTTTTATTTTCAAACTTTGAAGGATGAACATTGAACGAAGTGCTGCCCGATCGGATTACCACCCGATCGGACTACCACTTGACCATGTAATGATCAGACTTCAATACTTACCAATTTTCAACCTGTTCAATGCACGAGGGTTGCCACCCGATTGGACCATCATCCGATCGAGTGACAATCCGCTGTGAACTTGCTCTCGCTGAATTGTCCAACCAATCGGACTGTCACCCGATCGAACGGTCGTTCGATCGATCGACCTGAAAGGTAGAGATACTTCTAAGTTTTCAAAATGCTACAACGAAAACTTCAAAAGTCAAACCATCATACACAAACACATCCTTCACAAAGGAAGAAACAATCCACTCGAAAGGTCACCCGATCGGATGACCATCCGAGCGGACTGACACTCGAACGACCGGCTGTCCGATCGGACTACCATCCGATCGAATTGTTGTTCGACCCTTTGACACTTCTCACCGAATTACGTATCGCTTATCATTATACTATCAATCTGTTTAGGCTAACCCTACTCTCTAGCGCTCCCTTCAATCCACCAATCGCTGTGAGTATACTCGATCCCTTTTTGCTTTACGCACTTTTGGGTGTTACATACGTTACTTATTCTAAATCACATCAAACACATTACGCAATACTTTAATCGCTAACCAATTACCGCATGTTATACGTGACTTAATGAATGCTTGTTTGTTATGTTTACACATGGAATGCTGTCTACCTGCCTTAGCAACGGTAGTACTATTTGTTTGAACTCAGCACCTGTTCACTCAGGGGTTGTTAAGAACAATTAATTACATGGGTCACGGTGGTGATCATGCAATACGAACTGCCTTGGGCAGTCAACTCGCTGTCATTGGTATCGATAGGTTCATGTCGATAACTAACATGCCTCATTTTACACTGTGTACGTGCTGGTTATGCATAACGATTTCGAACTCTATATGCTATTATCAAACTTGTATGCTCACCTTTACACTATGTGTATTGACTTGTACTTTAACGTATGTGACAGGTGGTTAGGATGCTTATTTGCTTAGCTTGCTGTGAAATCGAGGCTAGGAAAGACCTAGAACAATAAACAATTGTTTGTAATAAAAATCTGAGTTGTCGGAATAGAACAATTTGACTAGATCTTGCCTGTAATAATTATATTATCATTTATGACATGGTATGGGACGTGTTGCTTTAAATAATTGGTAATTATAATTGTTATGGAAACTTCTGGACAATCTGTTTCGCTCAGTGCCACGCCCCGATGTTTCCGCCATCGGTTGGGGTGTGACACTTAATCCCTGCAAAATATAACTTGGAAAAATAACTTTGAGGTTTCGTAAAATAGTTTGTTAAAAAGAGAATGACTCACATTGTAAGTTTAAACTGACAGAGTCCGCCTACTGATTAAGCCTGGTAACCTAGTTAAATAATGCAAACGAAACTAGGTTAGTAACTTAATACAACATTTACGATAATTTCACGAAATCAAAACCCTCACGACGAATGACAAAGTATAGCCCGAATTCAGGCAGCACTTAAACATCCATCGGATCGGTTTCAATCGGTCGGACATTGTATCATAGTAGTGATCGAGTTATTACCCTGTTATCGTAGCAGCGTTTCACTACTTTAACTTATGATTTCGAACAGAAAGAAAGCACTTTTTCTGAAAATTTTCAAGCACAGAGACTGCCCATGCAACGTCCAATTTATAGCTGAAATCTAGGTCTCTCGCGGCCCGTGTAAACTTGAAGGGGAGACCTTCGCGGCCCGCGAGGGCCACCCTAGCTACGGCTAGGGCTGTCGTGTCATACCCTAGGCTCGCCATGTGGGTGACACGTGGCCCTAAAGCTTATCCGGAGAATTGCCAAGCCGTCGCGCCCCGCGAAGACTTAGACCGAATCTTTCGCGGCCCACGAGCGAACACTAAAATTTGGTTTTTCTTGATTTTTCATAAAATTAAGGTTTTAGGGGTTCAGGTTTTCACTTACGGAGCGTTTTACGACATTTTGTGCAGGTCCTTACATCACCCCAAGACCAAAAACAACAAATCAGAAGACAAGCACGAGGTCGTGCCACCAAGGCATGGGGTGTGACAACTCGAACTTTCAAGGTCTGTATCTCTTCGTCACGTGATCCTGTTTCTTGTTATTTCTCTTTCATATCCCTTAGGACGATAGCAATTAGTAAACACTTGTGACGGTAATTAAATTGCTAAATGTTTAATGTGTATGAGTGTGTTAATTGCTAAGCGTTTTATGTGTATGAGTGTGTGAATTGGGCCTGAACTTTGTGTCGCGTATATGGTTGGGCCGCACCCTAGACTATTGAAGCCCACTCCTTGATCACTAGTGTTGGCTGCCTTACCAATGTGGTTCGGTTTACTTGGGCTCAAGCCCACTATCACGGCCCAAAGGTTGAACTGCCCCGAACTTGTATTATTTATGTATACGTAATATGTTGATGATTAAACCACAAAACTCAAACAAACCCTACTCTTCTCCATCTCCTACGCACGGCTGTAGATACGCCCCCCCCCCCCTCTCTCGAGACATCACCCTATTAATCGAGGATCTTGGTTAGTAAATCCATAATCATGTTAATCCTTATTTGATGATCTTCTGTTATATATATGTGCTATGTTTTGATAACTCTTGTATGATAATCCAGATTAGAAAGTGTTATGTGAATCGTATGTATGAATATTGTAAGCAAACATGGTAGGGTTACAAATATAGAATCAAACAAGTGTTATGTGCATGTGGGCGATGGTATTAATTGTGTGGTAATGATAGAAACTTTGATGAATAATGGTTATGATTTAAACTATATGTTTTGCAAACTGATTGTGGTATGATTTAACATGAGATAACATTACACGAAATTGTTATGGTTCGTTGATGGCTGATGATCTTGGTACATAACTAGGGGCCGATGGTTAGCATGTTATTAGTTAAATTGCATATTACTAGTTAAGTGCGCATGAAGTTGTTTATGATCAGATTTACTTGATTATATGATTGCTTGATGATGATAACTATGATCAGAATTAGTTGATATCATGCTATTTCGATAGGCTGTTAATCCGCTTAGGAATTGTTATGATAATGTGATTCCAATAAATGATGGGTTATAACCTGATTTAAGGGTTAACGTAGGTTAGGGATATAGTGAATATTTGGATAGTGGGCCGAGATATGATAACAAGTTGCACAAACTATCTATGGGCTTAGGGGTAGCAGTGGGTCGAGCAAACGGAAATGGGCCGCACACACCCTACACTGAGCTGGGCCGAACGATAGAAGGCATTACCGAATGGGCCTGAAATCATTTGGGCCATGAACTGTTTTGAATTGGGATGCTTGATGTTGTAATATTAACTTGGGCCAAATGGGTTATAGTGAGTTATATTAATCCTAAGTGGATCCTTAACATGATTGGTTTACCTACTTGTGTGTTGAAAGGTTTAATATTGGATATCCTGCACGCATGAAATCATGAATCGAACCTATCTATTAACAGAATACGTGTTAAGTGATTACTTGCTAATGTTGGGATGGATGAACTAGTATGATTGGAACTATGTATGTGTACTATGTGTATCTTGGCTGTGTGATATATGAGCAATGAATACATAAATTGATTATACATGAAATATGCGGACTATGTGCACCAAAGACTGATTATTGTCGGTAACTATTCTAGGACGTGTTTGAATAGTTGATAAGCGAGTGCTTAATCTTACCGAGCAAACCGAAGGTGAGTTCATCTTATGAGCATGCGTCCCAGTGGTTGGGACAGTCTTTGGGTATCCCTGAGAGGGATTGGTTTTGGGCAAATCATGGGTATTCTTGAGAGGAATATGTCTTTTGGGTAAATCTGGAATGTTGGATAATATACTCATCCTATCACCATTAAAGTCCCTCCGTGTTGTTTGGTTACCTGAGAGGTAACAAGGTATTAGTTGGTAGCGCTACTTAGGTTTGGCACCCTCACCCCGTACCTGAGAGGACGGGTGTGAACTAATGACCTAGTCATGACCAATGCTTTGATAGGAGCATTGGAGAAAGGGCAATGTAAATCAGGAGCCGTCTTGTATTCGGGATATTATCAACATTAAATTCAATGGATTAACTAAACACTTGGTAACCAACGTTTTCGTAAACTATAAACTCACCAGCGTTGTCTGATACACTTGTTGCATGCTCGCGGGTCGTTAGATGTCTTGGATTTGGAACTTGTTGTCTGGAGTAGCTGGAGTGGTCATGGGTCGACTGGAGGGATTCATCTGATTGATTATTGATATTATACATTGCTTTTGAAAAATTTAACTTTGGTTTACTATCTGCTTCCGCTGAACATGTTGGTTTTCATTTAAACTTGTTAATGGTATTTTTCATTAATAATTGAGGATTTTATTATAAACTTGTATGGGTTCAATGTAATTAGTGGCTCGTTGTTGGTACGTCACACGCCTAGCAGGGACATTCCCTAGGTGGTATTTTGGGGGTGTGACATGGGGTCGTGCCCTACTCAAGATTCCAGAAAGAAAAGTCAAACAGAAGCAGACAAGAGACATGGGGCCGTGTCCCATGGACACGGGCCGTGGTCAACTCCCCGATTTGCAGAATCTTGGATAGTACAGCAAGTACAAGAGCCACAGGGCCGTGTGAGCATACGGACTAACACAACTATTAAATGAAGACAGAGAAGAATGAGGCATGGGGCCATGTAAACCGTATGTTTCCAACTATAAATAGGGGTGCTTGGTTCAATTGCAATCCATCCCTTGGCAAACCACTTCTCTCACACCTGGCACTACTCCACCACCACAATACCATCATCATCCACCACATTCATCCATCATCCATCTTTAGAGTATATAGTAGTCTCGGGATCCAAAATTGATCGTAAGAGTTTTGTCAAACAAAGGCCATGATTGGCTAATCTCTTGCATCACTTAGTGAAGACTGGTCTTTTATGTATTACTTTTTATTTATAATCTTTGGTTAACTTTTTAATTGTGCTTGTATTATTGACTTTAATAACTAGTTTTCTATATTGAAAGTGAACTTTGTTCTATCATTTCTTCATGTTTTGTTGATTCACTCATTCGTGTCTTTACAGTCTATATAAAGCACGTTAACTGCCTGGAAGGGGGTTAGAATTGTGGTTTGGGTAAAGTTCTTGCCTCGTTCAGTGTATAGATCTTGAAAGGACCTGCTTCAAGCTTATTAGGACTTCCTTTAAGGCACATAGCATCAAATCGGGGGAACTAAGAACAGCTTGAATCCCTTATAAATAAACTACTATTAAAACTTTAAACCGACCATGCAGGACTGTATCCCTGCTGACTCAGAACAATATGGCCGAGGTAGCGTTGTCTCCAAAAGAAGGACATGTCACATTTTGCATTAATAACTTACTTAATTATCTTTCAATAATTTGGCCTTATGGGACTGTATCCCTGCTGACTCAGACCAATATGGCTGAGTGTAGCATTGCCTCCAAAAGAGGGACATGCCACTATAACTAAGATAATCTCTTAAAAAGTCCAAAGTGCGAAAATCATCAAAGGATATGTAAAAGGTAAGTGGGAACCAAATGATACTACTATTTGTTTCTTTTATTATTTTACTTTCTTTCTTTATTTTAACTATTAAAAATCTTTTCTCAAAATTTGGTTAGATTAGACGTTGACGATATTCCGGTATTAAAAACTCTTGTGTCCTTGGAAGATCTCGGTATCTTAACATCACTATACTACGTCAACGATGGGTACACTTGCCCTAGCGTGTTGTAGAGAGTGATAGTGTTATATCGTGTTTTATAAATTTAAAGCTTAATAAACGAGTAAAAAGTACTTAAAAATATATTAAAAATCTTACAACCTCACCTTACGCCATATGCTAAGAAAACTTATGAGGGAAGGGTCATGATGGAAGGGCAACAGGTGTAAGTGAGCCTATGAATTAGTAAGGCACTTACAAATTGAGTAACCATTGTACATGAATTAATTAAATAACTAAACCAAGTAACACATAACACGTAACTATACAATGATTTGCATACTTTGATAATTGAGAAAAATGAGTAAAAGATCGTGACACATAATACACCTCAAAAGGTTAAATGTAAAAAAGGGAAAATTGTAGATCTACTCACTGTTTGCGTTTTACGATCCTTAATGATAAACCTCATGAAAATGAGAAACTCCAAAAGACAAGATTACCCTAAAAATAATGCAAAAATACTAAACAACCAGCACATAAATAAAACTATAAAATTAACCCTAACATTTGGGGACTTTTGTTAACCTATATGTATAATATTATTGATGTGCACGAAGTGGTGAATCAAAAACTAACTAATTTTAACCTAAACTAGACACGTTAAGTTTTAAATTTATAAAAACAAACTTTCTAAAACCTAAACCACAAACAACCGGCAAGTGTACCGGTCAATGCAGTATAGCCTAAGTAAGTCCGAGTATCGAACCCACGAGACTCTCTAATTACGTTTATTAGACTCGACTATTAATTAATAGACTGACACGACTTAATTGTTTTGTTGTTTGGGGGTTTTCTGATATCCTAAAAATTGCAATAGTTTAAGACAATGTGTAGTGGGGCGTTTTGAGTGGGCATAGCGCCCAATGGTGCTGCCAAACACCACCACGCGGGGCGGTATGAATGAGAAAATGGGGTGGGGCGCGACCTCCATAGCGGCGCCATGTGTGTGTTTGTTTGAATTTTTTTTTTATTTTCTGGTTTTCCCCTTACTCACAAACATATATACATACATTAACATATATTTAATGCTCTGTTTTTGTGTTGCAGGATATCGAAGAAGAAGGAAGACAAGGAAGAAGGAAGAATTTTAGGGATTTGTTTTTGATGGGCTTTGGGCTGGGCTCAAAAGGTTTTGTGGTTTTATTGAGCCAAGAAGCCCGGTTATTTATGTAATGTTTTTATAAAGTTAGAAATTAATTAAAAGGTTTTGTTTTTAATTAGTGTAAGGTTTTTTTATTTATTTTATTTTAACGCTTTTATTTTATTTTATTGTAGTGTTTTTTTATTTAATGAAATGGTTTTTAATTTTATAAAGTTAGAAATTAATTAAAAAACGAAAATTAGTTAATTAAGTAATAATGAGGTAAGGGCTTTATGACTACGGGCTCTAGTGACATAACGCCTCATAAAGCCCCTGTGTGACGTGGCACGACACGTGTCGCATAACGCCCACAAAGGGGCTTTATGACTACACATGGCCTAACAATTTGTGTGATTCTAGTATTTTTTACGAATTTTGTAGACTAGTCCCATGTTTGAATGGAACTAAACATGTTTTGTTTCGAAGAAATATAATTCAAAGACCTTTTCGTATTTCAAAGCAAAGCGCTAACTACTTAAGAGAAAAGTAGTTTATGAAAAGCTTTCTGATCAGACTATGAAAACATGAACTCAATTCGAGTTGATTGTGTGGTGAATTTTTATGAGTTTATATGTGATGCAGTTTGTATTGAAACAATAATAAACAAGATGACTATTATTATTATTATAGAGAGTACAAAAATACGAGTGTCACAAATTTTTTTTCAGATAATATAACTTCAGAGTTGTTGACCATGACCATTGGCGGAGCTTGAAATAAAACTCGGTGGGGCCCGACTCTCAAAATCCATGTCGATGTGGGCCGGACTCTTAAAAATCCAATATTTTACACTAAAAAAATTCAGAAATTTTCATTAAAATTAATTCCTAACCATGACTATAAAGATGAATTAGGAAGCATTGACATCAAAGATTTAACCATATCGTTAAAGAATAAAACGAGGGGTAAATTACTTTTTAAGTCCCTGTGTTTTAGTGGTTTTAACCACTTGAATCCAAAATCAAAATGTTTAACGCACTGAGTCCCTATAGTGACTTTTCTTAACCATGTAAGTCCAAATTTCTAACATTGTTAGAATTTTTTTGTTAAATTTTGTTAAATGGCCAAATTACCCCTATAATTAAAAAATAAAGAAAAAACTAATTTATAACTCTCTCATTATCTTTCTCCTCTAAAACACCAGTGCATTTCTCTTTGATGTGAAAGACAAGACCCCTAGATATATCATATTAAATATGTTTCGATTATTGTGTGTTCATGTGTAGGATTTGTAAACTATGCAAGTGTTTTACTGAGTTATGAAGGTTGTGGTTATAGGTGGTGGGTGGTGGTTGTATGTTGGTGGATGAAGTAATAAAGAAGAAATAAAAGAGATATTAATGAAACAACATCCTACTGTTTAGTTATCCTAATTAGTTACGTTTATTAAATCAGACAATAAGTCGTTGTAGTATAGTGGTAAGTATTCCCGCCTGTCACGCGGGTGACCCGGGTTCGATCCCCGGCAACGGCGATTTTCTTTTTATAATACCTGTCACCAAACAACCCATATGTTTTTAACATATCACTTCTCCTTTCGTCTATTATTATGACAATATCTTCTTCTCAAGTACGGGTGTTTAAATGTGCCGTGTCTGTAAGTTAAAGCATCGAACCCGGTACAAGTATACAACAATATATCTCAAAACAACACGACCATTCGCAGGTTACACAAACATAACCCGTTTATCTCTACTTATTTTTTTAGTAAAAAATGCTAACATCGTTATATTACGGTTTTAAAGCAAATATACAAATGTATTTAAGACAATTAAATTTTATACTATACACTCGATGTTCATTTCTCTTTTATATTTTCAGTTATTTTTGGCATAAGATATCTGGTCACTTCGACATAACACATTTTTTTAAATATATAGATACACCTTTCTCAAAAATACAAATATAAACGGGCAACCCACGAGCCATAATGGTTGATCCAAAACAAATTTGCTTACCTAAATGTGTTCGCGGATTCGACATGAAACCAATCCGCGACCGTTTAGACTAAATTCAAACCAGCAAAATCCACGTTCTCACGTCTCAACTACAGATTATCAAATGAAGCAGAAACGTACAAAACCGCTAACCAGTCAACAGTTACAAATAATTCAACTGAAGCTAATAATTAACAAGGTAAATCCACATGACATTCATACGGGTCTGTCATTTACTACACACATCTGTTCATGAATCAAGAACCAAGTTGTACTTAGTGCAGTTTCTCTTGTACACTACCATTGCTAGACCTTGTGGGGGCCACTTTTGCAGGTGTAGAACGTTCAGATTGCGAAAACTGAATCAAGATTTGCATTAAAAAGGTAACAATCCCCAACCCGATTGCAGTGAATGTGAGCCCCTTCCATGAGGATAAAAGATTAGACCATTGCAGGAACTTGAAGATCCCGAGTACAAGCAGACATGCCCAAGATGCAACCACCTATTGTACGCACCAAATATGTAAATAAAGTTACAAACATAAGAAATAAATGAAAAAAATAAACATGAAACGGGTCACACATGTTGAACATGTGTAAGATCACCCAAAATGCATTTTTAGTACATTAAAACCTACTACAAGGACTATAAATGCGCATAAAACATTTATCAAATTTGATATCATTCGCTTAAATTTCTTGATAGTTTTCCATCAAAAAGAACCAAATGCATACAGCATGCTCGATCACTTTATTTAGAAAACCGAAGTTATCAATTTATATGCCATTTTTGTCCTAGAGGTTTGGCTACTTTTTCAACTTTCGTCCAAATATTTGTTTTTCCGCATCTGGATTCAAAAGGTTTGAAATCTTGCCGATTTCATCCAACTCGTTAACTTCATCCATTTTTTAACGTTAAGTATGGGGTATTTTCGTCTTTTTAGACATTTTTGCGATGATTAAAGGATTTGGGTTGGGAGAAAGTCAGCAGAGGTGGATCTTTATTTCTTATAGTGTTTTTTATTTTAATTAAACATGTATAAAAAGACGGAAATGCCCCTCTATAACGAAGAAAAATGGATGGAGTTAACGAGTTGGATGAAAATGGCAAGATTTGAAACCTTTTGGATACAAATGAGGGAAAACAAACCTTTGGACGAAAGTCGCAAAAGCAGCCAAACTTCAGGGATGGAAATGGCATTTTACTCAAAAATTAATAAACAATTGACGCATAAAACCTACTAAATGCACACAACACATAAATAATTCTAAAAGAAACAGAAATGAAATACGTTTAATGTCAACATGGCCTGTTTTGCATGTAGAATAAATTACTTGTTTTGACCCGTTACCCAACCCACCCACTTTGCCATAACAATAACGATGTTCTTACCACAAGAGACTTCAATGGTCGGCCAATGTCATGGAGTTCTGAATCAGGAAAGGCGTTTAATTCTTTATGTTTGTCTAATATATCATCCTGTAGATCACAAAATAAATAAATAAATAATCAATCGAGCCTCAATAAATGGCGCTTAACTTTGACATGAATGCAATAATATATACTATGTAGTGAAGATGATACATATAAAGAAACTACCTTGGCAACAAAAATATCTTTACACCATTGTGCAACACCTTCATCTGTTTCTGGCAAGTCCTTCATTAAATGACGCTTAACTTTAACGTGAATCTGCACAACGAAAACGAGTCAAACGGGTCGAAAGTGAAAGTTCCCAGAAGTGCCTTTTTGATATATAGAACCGCTTAAAACCGCTTTATTTACTAAAACTGGATAGATATTGTGATAACATAGATTGTGTGATCATATTTAATGCAATAATAAATTTAGAATTGGAGAAAAGTGTTTCGGGCCAACGCGACGTGAACTAAAGGCTTACCACAGACGACTGCCCTTTAAAGAGGCGCAGCATTGTTGGCGGAGTTGAATCTTTGGGAATCGCAACCGTCATATCGTAAATTGCAGGAGCAAATGATCTCATTTCACTCACTGAAGTAACAAATCCCTGATAAAAAGAATATCAATGAATATTGAGTAAATAAAACCATGTAAAAAAATTAATCAAATGCAGGAACTAGTGAACTACTTGGTTTCATGTGCAATTGGTGTTTGATAATATTGAACAAAGTAATGTTATAAAATAAATGTTGAATAACAATACGACATCATGATTTAAGCATCTCTTTACCTTTGTTCTTGGAATTAAGACATTTCTGGGAACAGGTAATCCCATTGAAGATGCATATTCTTGAGCTGCTAAAAGTTTTGCTTTAGTAAAGCGAGTCCCTTCAACAAAAAGGGCCAACCAAAAGGGTTGAGGGTAATCTTTTAGGCGTCGGAGGCCTGACTGCAAAATACACATAGTAAAAGCGTGTAAACACACACACATGAAATAACCTAAACTGTGTAAATAAGTGTGATACCTTCAAGGTACTTTCATCTTTAGCCCAACTTCTCTCAAGAAAAAGATACTCAGAAAACCACATTGACCAACCAATGACCTGCATGTATATAACAACATTGATTAAATGTTATATACTTATATATTACTATTACATGTATTGATATACTTACGGGAAGAAACTTCGATGATTTCTTCATGACAGCCAATGTGCTACCAAGACAACCTGATCTCTGTTTCAGAAAAAATTAAAAGAATATCAACGAGAAGCACATAGATTATTCACAAATAGATAATAATTAATTACATATATATCCTACAAAGTTCAAAATTTCATATGTATGATTACCTGAGCAAACACCCATCCAATGAGCCAATCAATGTCACTTTTATGATTAGCTATCACAAGAGCATGTTCTTTACCTGAGAAAAAAAAATGTAGGGTACGCTAAAATTATTTCTGCAAAAAGAATATTTATTCACAAAACAAACCTAAACTTGAACATCACAAACCAGTATCCAACTTACCCATCATCTTCAGGGTCTCGGCATCTGTGTACAGGTTAACCTGCAGGCAATATGACCTCAGAAATCTTAGCAGGATTTACACGTAAAATATTTTATATGTATTATGTCCACAAACTTTGAACAGGTAATTGATTAAACTAAAGGTGAAAAAGAGCTGACACCAGAAGAAAATATAAGAAATAACGGGTATAACAGTTCTTTTAGCTTGTATTGGTTTTATATTTATAGCTAGTTACTAATTAACCTAAGTGGAAAATGTTTCTTTACCTCCTAATATAACAAGCATAAAAACAAAAGCAACAGCTTAAACGCTTAAAAACATATTCAGGATGATGAGAAGCAGACTATATGCACATAAAAATAATGATTCGACATAATTATGTGGCAAAATAATGTAAATGCTACAAAATGTAAGCATGCTGTTTATGGGGATATGGTAAAAAGAATATATTAAACCAAACTTAGTTTTTGAAAAACAGATTACACATATGTTAGAAACCAACAAAATGGCACAATTTGCAGGTAGCCAAGTAGAGAATAGTAATGAATATATATCATATAAAAACTAATGACTTAACCGTAACGTTCCGGTAGGTAAAAAAAATGCTTATTTAAACAGTGTATCTATCTGCTTATTATGTTACTTAAAAGGAGATAAGCTTATTACACGAGTTTAGATAAGGAAAAGCGTTTCCGTTTATCCGCTTATTTCAGAGTGAAACAATTGTGTTCAATAAGCAGTTAGAGATTGCATATTTTATATTTCAATGAAATTAGCTTATTGAACCCTAGGGTTAAACTAGTAATTTCAAATCCACCATCAAACACATGCATCTTCACTCACAAAATCCATGTTCCAATCCAGTACTTAACCATCCATCCCCAAACTTCCAAACACCAAACATCATTAATCATTCATTCAAAATCTCAAATCAACAAACCCTAACTTAACATAAACTCAACATATAACATCAAAACTTATTTAACTAAAACAAAATCAACATCACCTTAACTCCAGCCCACCAATCAACAATCCACACAAGCTCCAGCCACAACAACTCAGCTACCTGTCTATTAATCCGCCTAAACAAGCTCTTCGAGAACGGTCGTACAGTCACAAATATAATCGCCTATAAAAATAACAAACGCAGATTTAACAATTTAACGATTTAACTACTTTACGAGTTCGAGTGAGTGAATCTGAGTAAGAAATCGATAATAAGATGTGAATCAAGCATAGAAGTTGTAATCGAAGATTTGTGTGATGGTAAGGGTTAAGAAATTGTGCAAATCTGTAGTGAGATTTGAGTGATTTGAGAGTGTGTGTGAGGAGTTAGGGTTGAAATGAACCTGAATGAGATTGACGATGAGGCCGGAGACGAAGAAGAGGACGCCAATAGGGACGATAACAGCTGCTGCTGCGATAGCCATGGCAGATACTCTGTGTGTGTGTGTGTGATTTTGAGAGAGAGAGAGAGAGAGAGAGATTTCGAGAGAGAGAGAGAGAGAGATTTCGAGAGAGAGAGAGAGAGAGATTTCGAGAGAGAGAGAGAGAGAGATTTCGAGAGAGAGAGAGAGAGGGGGGGAGAGAGGGAGGGTAATCTAATGAGTAAACGTTTATGAGAAAATATGTTTTGGATGAGTTGTATCAAATTATCATTAATAAAATTACAGACAGAAAATAACAAATAAAAAAAGTCATGTTTAAATAATACATATAGAAAAATTTAGAAAGAAAAAATGTAACGGTAACGAATTTTCTAAATGGGCTACTGGCGAAATTTATCATATTGGAATACACTCGTCTCTGAACGGGGGAAACCCCTCACCTAGGACTGAAGCCTGTGAACACCCCCGAAGGCATGACAGTGCAGTAAGGTAAAGCTCGTTCAGTTCAACGATCGAACTAGCGATCGCCGTCTTCTCGCCTAGTCTCTCATCATCATCTGGTGCCGTCAAAATGAATGAGGGAAGCAGAAATTGAACCTGAGTCTTTTGGAAACACGAATTTCTCCATTACCACTACATCATCAACAGAAAAAATGTTCTAATAGAATAAAACTGGGAAAAGTTTAATTTCAAATATAATAATAAAATTAGAAAAAGTATAATTTTGTGGGTTGTGATTTTGTGCTTTCCATAATAACTAACACATTAGCCTAAGCCTATAGTCATGACCACCATGACCTTCCACGTTAGTGTCATGTCACTCACCTCTAATCCATAATCCAAAACCACTACCTTAAGGGTGCGGTCATGACCCAGACCACTATCCCATTATTTATTTTAATTTATTTTTGTCTAAAGAAAAAAAGAAAATGATTACTTGAAAAATGGAAAGGAGGACCATGGTTCTCATGGTTTAATCCATGCAAACCATGGTGGATTAGGAAATGGGCGGTATAGCCTTCCATTCATGTTCATACGTGACGAATCATGTCCCAGCCATGACCCCCGCACCCTTAGCCTAAGGGGTATGGGGGCATGAGATGGGTCATGGATTGACACGTAAAATGCTAGATGATGTGCTACACCACCCTCTTAGGGAACCACCATTGTAAGCATGAATTAATTCATGGCAACCATGCATCTTCCTTTCCTTAAATAGTTAAATATATTTTACACAAAATATTTTTTTTAAAGAAGGTGGTTTAGGTCATCACTACACCATACGGGATGGTTGATGAGAATGGGATGATATGATGCTGACATGAAAGATAATAGTGGTCTTAAAGGTAATTACCGCACCCTACAACCTTATAAGTTTTAGTGCTTAGTGATAGTATAACGATTGTATTTTAACATAATTTTATAGTCAGGTAAATGAAAAGGTAACTTGTCCCCTAGAGTCGTAGAGGCTCTGATAAAGTCTAGGGCTTATATACCTTATTGTAAATTCATAGCATTAAATATATTTCTTAACCGAAAATCATATCGTATATATTAGGTTAAACCTGGGTTGCATTTCTCTTGAGAGATGCAGGTTCGACTCTCATTTGGTGCAGAGTGAGGCTCTGGTGGGCAATGATAGGAGACCCAGGGAAACCTGGGTTGGATCCTTGAGCCAAACGGGTTTTACCGGTAATTTCACTGTCGTGCCTACGGGCGGGTGGGTTACCGGGTTTTCCCCGAAATTGGTGGTGGACTCGGGTTACTCTCGGAGTACTTCGTTTGTACAGTGGGTGCCCCGAAAGTGCTCGGGATTGATTCTATTGGCCGTTAAAAAAATATATTAGGTCAAACTACTAGTTATAGTGGATTTGACTTGATGCATATGAATTAAAAACTGTTTATACAATATGCAAAATAAAGTAGGGTTTTATTGTAGCATTTAGCTTTTAAAAATATGTATCACATTTATTTTTATAATTTTTTCTTGAATGCCTATATTTAAGTTACTTTGATGCTATACGCATAAAACACCAACTAAATCGCAATATGAATACATGTTTAGTCACGTTAGAAAGAAGCATGTCAGATAAAGATTCTAAATTGTACAAGGAATGTGGTTTGGTCGAATAGCTTATCGACCAATTCTACAAGCACGGAGAATATACATTTTGAATAAAGTGTCACACAACACTCGCAACATTTGTTTAAAATTTGTAAAGTTTCATTACAATTGGACCGATTCCTTTACAAGATAATATATAGAGTAAACTGCAATTTTACCCCCTGGGGTTTAGGCCAATTGGCACCCTTACCCCCCCTAACAAAATAATTGCAATTTTACCCCCCAATGTTCGCTGTTATGTCGCAAGTTTACCCCCTGGCATCAGTCAACGGTAGTTTGACCCTTATAGCTAAGGGTTACCCTATATTTATTATTATTATTATTATTATTATTTATAAAATCAAATTATCATCATCTTCAAATACTCACAGATCCATCATCATCATCATCTTCAAATTATCATCATCATCTTCAAGTAACAGATCTGAACCTCCATCGGCGTTTTACCGCTCCTCCACCACTAGCCGCCGCTCCTCCCCCACCGCAACCACCCACTCCCTTCTTCCTTCAACCCACAAGAACAGATCTGAACTTCCATCGGCGTTACTTAACCAAATCGCTCGCCAGAGAAATCTCCCTAGCTATGGCTGCCTGAACAAACCGTTATCACTTTCTCTGCACCTCACTCATATGTCTATCACAAACAAATCGGATCTACAGTAAGTGCTTTCCTTCACTCTACAATCGATGAAGAAGAAAGGGGAAAAAGCCCTTGAAAGACAAGGGTAGTGGAGATCCAACCAGCCTAGTCCAATGGCCCAACAAATTGAACGGTTATGTTGGTAGTGGTGATATAAGCACAACGAGAATAGGGAACGGGGCATGAATGAATATTGTTATGATTGTGATTGTCTTCTCATCTCATCTCTTCCTGTAATCTTATTCCCATCTCATTCTATCTCTGTGTTCGTTTCTTTAAGTGTAATCAATCTATTGAATCAATGAACTACCCTTAGTTTTGCCATATTTCAAGGTTATTGCAGGTTGTAGGTGACAAGAAGATGAAGGATGATGGTGGTGGAGGCTTTAACCGGAGGTGATGGTGTTCAGTGTCGGAGGTACCAGAGGTGAGAGATGGTGAAGATGATGAACCTCGGAGGTGTCGGAGGTGAGAAGATGATGATCGACGGAGATCGTCGGAGACGATGACCGGTGTTCGGTGGACGGTAGGAACAAGGATAATGATAAACGATGATGAAGACGATAACCAGTCAGAAGATGACAGTGCACGGAGATTGGTAACGATGAATTGTTGACTGAGTTCAGAATACGACTGTTCGATAAAGACGGAGGTGTACCGGATGGATATGTACGTGTTTAGGATTAGAAATGTATCTTGAATGAATGAACGATGATATTGTTGACAATGATATTGACTGTTAATGTGTCTCTTCTTGAACATATTTGCATCTATGATTAGTGAGTTTGTTTCAATTACTTTAAAGATTTTATCTTGGTTTTGGGTTGGTTTTAGTCAGTGTTGTAAAAGTCGCTAGGCGGTCCCTAGTCGGCCGATTGGGGAGTTGGGAGTAATCGGAGTACTCGGAGAGTACTCGGGGAGTACGCGGACATGGTAACTATAAAGAAAATTAATTGTTATATATTATATATATGTTAAAATAAGCATAATTCATGTCAACTGAGTATAATTTAAAATGAAACATGTTTGAAGTTCAAATATTCTGAATACAAGTCCGACTAGTCTGAGTACAAGGTCTAGTAGTCCGAGTAGGCCGATGTTGACCGATTTTGACTAATTAAAAGTCAACAAACCACGTTGAACGCCTAGACCGACTAGGCCGACTCTTTCCGACTACGTCCGACTAGGCGCCGACTAGGCACCGAGTTTAACCGAGTTTGACCGAGGCCAACTAATTGAGTCCGCCTAGGAGGAAGTCGCCTCGGAGGGGTTCCGAGGACCGAGTACTCGGCCTTGGAATCCGACTTTTACAACACTGGTTTTAGTGCTAATTACAGAAACCTTTATGTTACAACTTTTAAATCAATATGATGATGCATCATAAGTTATCAATGGGTTAATTATTAAGAGCAGGGGTTTATAATAATCGAATATGGATGGTGGCGGGAAGGGTTTTGGAAGTTGCAGGGGGTAATATTGCTTCGTAACACAAAGTATAAGGGGTAATAAGAAATGGCATTTTAGTAATTTACTTGTGGGGGGTAATTATGCAACATAACATGAATGTTTGGGGTAAAATAAAAGGGTAAAATAGTCATTTCTCCGCCAAGTCAACAGATCACTCCACAAATTTGATGCCAGGGGTAAACTTGCGACATAACAGCGAACATTGGGGGGTAAAATTATAATTATTTCGTTAGGGGGGTAAGGATGCCAATTGGCTTAAACCCCAGGGGGTAAAATTGAAGTTTACTCTAATATATATTTATTGTTTAGAATTTTACTTTAGTCATACTTATTTTTTGTGCCATGTAACATAACGCGATACACTTTATTATACATCATAATCATATCATATCAAATCGTAATCATATAATTTACATAAACATATAAAACGATTTAACAAATTAAGCATGAACCTTATGGACTAATGGATCAAAAATGTTAACCCATAATCATAGAGTTAAATGTCCGGATAGTCCCTGTGGTTTGGCCTTTTTCACCTTTAGTTCATAACTTTCTAAAATTACAGCTATAGTCCCCAACTTTTTCAATTTCGTTCCCGAATGGTCCCTGGGCTGTGCAAAGGGTCGGATCCGACCCTTTTGGACCCAGACCCAACTCGCACCTTTACCCTTTAACCTGTTGATGTGTGTAAAATGCAACATATAAATTACATCAAATGAGGCATAAAACTAACCCTTTTTTAGTACTAATATTGGAAAAAGAGTGTTTTTGTCTTCCTTTTGTATTTTCAGGATTAAATGAGCTCAAAAACGCAAAAGAAGCAAAAAGACAGCTAAATCCAACATAAATACAAGAAAAGGAACATTAGTGGATTGCCCGAACCCTCAACGGCACCTTCCAAAGCAAAATAGAGAAAACAGAAGGCTGAACACGCCCCGTGCTCAGCCAGCACGGGGCCGTGCCCAAGAAGCAGCAGAAAAGACAAACCTATAGAAGCTTCTATTGCCCACCACGGGCCGTGCTCAGCGGACACGGGGGGCGTGCCGAAAGTACTGCAGACGCATTAATTGTAATTGCGAATTACAATTAATGAAGAGAGAGAATGTCAGACAGGCACGGGGCCGTGCCCAGCGGACACGGGGCCGTGCCCAGGCCTCTGTTCAGCCTATAAATAGGAGTGCTTGGTTTCATTGCAACTCATCCCTTGGCACACCACCTCTCTCACACTTCATCCACCACCCACCACCATCACAACACCATCATCCACCACCATCATCCATTGTCCATCATAGAGTGTGTGAGTCGTCTCGGGATCCAAGATTGATCGTAAGAGTTCTTGACAATCAAGGCCATGTTTGCCTAAGTCTCTTACATCACTTGGTGAAGACAAAGTGTCTAGTATAATACTTTTTATTTCTAATCTTTTGCACTTTTTATTTGGTTTTGTATTAATGACTTTAATAACTAGTTACTTATGTTGAAGGTGATCTTTCCTTATCGTTTGTCCGTGGTGTCTTGGCATTATTTTACTGTCTATATAAAATAAAGGATTTTCACCATTCATATCTCCACGGTCTATATGGAGGTATGTTGGCTACCTGGTAGGGGGTTAAGGGAACGGTTTGGTAAAGGTCTTGCCATTGTTCAGCGTTTAGAGGTCCTGCAATGGACCTGGGTCAAATTTAGTAGGACCTCCTTCAATACTTCACGGTATTGGATGGCGGGGGTCCAAACTCTTTGATCCCCTCATAAGTTAACTACTATTAATACTATAACCCGGCTATTTAGGACTGTATCCCTGCTGACTCAGACTACTTAGCCGAGGGTAACGTCACCGCCAAAAGCGGGGCCTACCACAATACTGCATTAATAACTTAATTCATTATCTTCCAATAATCCACCCCTTTAGGATTGTATCCCTGCTGACTCAAACTACTGGGGTGAGGGTAACGTCACCTTCAAAAGAGGGCCTACTACAATAACTAAGATAATCTCTTAATTATGTGCAAAAGTGCGGAAATAATCAAAGGTTATACTAGATACGAGTCGGAACCAAGTGATTCATCTTGTCTATCTGTTTTTATTTTTATTTTTATTTTCAGCATTTTAGTTAGTTTTATTTTTCTTAGTTTAAAACATTTTTCTAAACTTTTGTTTTGGTTAGACGTTGAGGATAAACCGGTACTAAAAGCTCTTGTGTCCTTGGACGACCTCGGTATCTTACCAACGCTATACTACACTCAACGATGGGTGCACTTGCCCATATGTGTGTTTAGTGTTAGTGAAATATCGTGTTTTATAAATTTAAAACTTGGCTAAAATAAGTGTTAAAAAGGGCTTAAAATATATACCTAAAATATACGACACTTTATCGCACATCAAGTTTTTGGCGCCGTTGCCGGGGACACAAGGATTTTAAGAAAGTTAGGAATCAACGGCCTAATCATCTTTTATTTTTCTTTTTATTTTTTAGGATTTTCTTAGTTTTTCAGCTTCTGCAGAGTTCAGCACGGGCCGTGCCCGGTCAGACACGGGCCGTGCCCAGCATCATCACTGGCAGTTTTTATTTTCTGAGTTACAGAGAGCTGAACACGGGGCCGTGTCGGTGCAACACGGGGTCGTGTCCAACTCCCAGTAACTGGGAATCCAGAAAACAATTACTGTATCTCTCAACACGGGCCGTGCTCACTGAGCACGGGGCCGTGGTAAACATTCTGACCAGCGTTCTTTTCTGTTTCTGTTGCAGGACTCGGAACCCAGGCGCCACATTTGAACCTCCTACGTAGTGCATGAGCTCCAGTTCTAGTAGAGACATAAAAGAACCCCTAGAAGAACCCGAGCGCTTTCTCAGAAAAAGACTAAAAGCTAAAAATCAAGAGAAAGCTTCGGGGGACCCACTTCCAATGGCGGACCAACGTACCCTCATGGATTACCTACGGCCTACCGTAGGCAATCTTGGCGCTGCTATCAATGCACCGAATGTCGAGGCCAACAACTTCGAACTTCGGCCGCATTTGATACAAATGCTCCAAAACTCCGCAACCTTCCACGGGCTTGCGGACGAGGATCCCCATCTACATATTACTAACTTTTTAGAAATATGTGATACCTTTCGGATCAATGGAGCATCAAATGACGCCATCCGCCTTCGAATGTTTCCTTTCTCACTGAAAGACCGAGCCAAGGCTTGGCTTAACACCCTCCCAGTTGGATCGGTAAACACCTGGGATGAACTCGCCCAAAAGTTTTTGTATAAGTATTTCCCTCCTGCTAAAACGGCTAAACTAATGACTGAAATTAATACATACTCACAAGAGGATGGGGAATCCTTATATGAAACTTGGGAAAGGTTCAAGGAGCTTCTAAGAAAGTGTCCTCACCATGGTCTAGCGGTATGGCAACAAGTATCCACTTTCTACAATGGATTGTTGCCACACACAAGACAAACACTTGATTCAAGCTCCGGGGGACTCTTAGGTAATCGTCGCCCAAATGAAATATATAACCAAATTGAGGAAATTGCTCAAACCAATTTTCAATGGCACACTCCCCGAGGTAATAAATCTATTGCCCCGGGCGCCCATAAGGTTGATGAAAGCACCTCTTTACAAGCCCAAATCGAGGCCCTCTCTTCAAAAATCAAAAGGCTAGAAATGACAAAAACGGCCTCGGTTATGGCTTGTGAAGGGTGTGGTGGGTCACATGAAAATTGGAGTTGTATGAAAGAAGTAGATGAACAAACTGAAACGGTAAACTACATGGATAATAGACCTAGGCCGTCGGGTCCTCCAACGGGTACCTACAACCAAGGATGGCGTAACCACCCAAATCTTGGTTGGAGAGATCCCGGCAATAGTAGTAACCAACAAAATCAACGAACTAATTTTCAACAACTGCAAAATTTTCCTCAACAACAAGGTGGAAGAGAAAGGCTTGAAGATACTGTATCTCGCCTCATCTCTGACACTGAAAAGAAAAACTCGGATCGATTTCAACAATTGGAATCAAATTTCAGAAATCAACAAGCTAGCATTCAAAACGTTGAAAAACAATTAAATCAGCTAGCTCAAAATTTCTCCGAGAGACCGCAAGGCGCATTACCCAGTAATACCGAAACGAACCCAAAGGCACAAGTACATCTCATCACATTAAGAAATCGAACCGTGGGTCCCGAGGATGCTCCATTATCGCCAAATGAAGGAAGCCATTCTAGTCAGCCTGTAACTCCTCCTGCGCCAGAAAAAGCTTCTTCACCAAATCAAGGGCCCACCAAGACTCCTCCAATCCCGTACCCCGGTAGGTTAAACCGTCAAAAGACCGATGAGCAATTCGCAAAGTTCGAAAGCTTACTAAAACAATTGCATGTCAATATTCCTTTTATTGAGGTCCTAACCCAAATGCCTAAATATGCAAAATTCATGAGGGATTTCCTCACTCACAAAAAGAAAATTGAATCATTGCAATTAGTTAACTTAGGCGAAGAATGCTCAGCTCTAGTACTCAACAAACTTCCACAAAAGAAAATCGATCCCGGGAGCTTCACAATCCCTTGTTCGATTGGGAAGTCCCCCGTCCGAAATGCTTTAGCCGATCTTGGAGCTAGCATCAACCTCATGCCCACATCAATGTTCAAGCGACTCGGCCTAGGAACAACAAGCCCCACAAAGATGAGCATACAACTCGCCGACAGGTCCGTCAAGTTCCCACATGGTGTCGCCGAAAATCTGCTAGTCAAGGTTGACAAATTCGTCTTTCCAACCGACTTTGTCATCCTAGACATGGAAGAAGACACCGAGGTCCCCCTCATCCTCGGGAGGCCATTCCTAGCCACCGCCCAAGCATTGGTGGATATGAATGAGGGAACTCTAACATTGAAGTTTGGGAATGAGGAGGTGAAATTTGAATGTGGAAAGCGAGTAGAGGAAGAAGATCCGGTCAACTACATGAAGGTCATAGACTCAAGTTTGGATGACGCTCTCTGACGGTGTAACATGGGATGCAACACATCCCACTTGGGTAGCATATGACCAGGCTTTGGGTCTAGCCAAGGACCCTTATAAACGTGGCGCACCATGGAGGCATTCCACGGAACTATCCTTAGTTTAATTTAGATTAATTTTTATGTTTTCTAGTTAGTTTAATTTTCAGGAATAAAACACACTCATGGTGGCAAAGGATGAAAAGGGGAACGAGAAAAATGATCCCATGCACAAGAACAAGGCAACCCGACAATTTTCTCCCTTTCAGAAGGTTCAACACGGGCCGTGCCCAACCAACACGGCCCCGTGTTGAACCACCTGCAGAAAACGCCCAGTACAGGTAACTGGACACGGGCCGTGTTCACCCAACACGCCCCCGTGTCCAGACTTCTGTTTCTCTTATTTCAATTTTGTTACTGGCACTTGAACACGGGGCCGTGCCCGGATAACACGGGGCCGTGCTCAGTGCCCAGTAACACAAATTTTTGCTTTTTAAACACTATTTTACACATCTAATCAACCTAAAAATTTATTTTTGGGACACATTGAGGACAATGTGTAATTTAAGTGTGGGGGGATGCTAAAACCTTGAACTTTGCAAGTCCTAAATACAAGCCTTACACAAAACTCTATTGGAACCGCTAATCACCCCAAATTTTTCAAAAATTTCATTTTTTTTACTTGTCTAGGTTTAACTCGGGAAATTCAAGCTCTCAAAAAGGTTATATTTTTACAAATTTACAACCGATAGCGTAGTGATAAAAAGAACCAACATAAGAAAATTATGAAAAGGCATGACAAACTTATTTAAAATTTGATTATATATACTTGATCACATAAAAACCCATTCCCACAAAAGTGAGTTTTGAGCCTTTATTGAGCACTCAATTTCATACCATTTGACTAAATGCTCATTTTTCGTTTCTTGTGTGAATAGCCGCTTGGTTCTTACGACTCTAGAACTTGCCATGACAATACATTCCCGGTCCTTATCAACTTAAACCCGAGTAAGTAAATGATAGAGGCATTAGGACTAACCCTTTTTTCATTTCCACACCATTATTTTTCTTTTTCTTTTACCACCTACCCAAAAATCCCCCTAGTTAGCCCCTTTGAGCCTAAACCTTTTCGTTTCATCACCCAAAACAAAAACCCTTTCACCCACCAAAACCTTTTTCATTTTTACCCTTTATTTTAGTAACAAGTTCGGTTCTTCGAAAAAAAAAAAAAAAAAAAAAAAAAATTTGAAGCAAAAAGAAAATAAACAAACAAAGTAATCAAAAATAACTTTGTTTGAATAAAAGCTTCATCAAAAATAAAAGGTTGCAAAAATACGAAAACCGACACTTGTTACGCTTTTTAGCCCTTTTTCTACTAACCACTAACCCAACCACCTACCTTTAACCCTAGCCAACCCTTAACCCACAAAGTCCTCTTGATATCTACAAAGGTATAAAAGTTAAAAAGGAGGAGGATTGATTTCTTGGCAAGCCTATGGTAGGAATAAGTTCCATGCTGCTCTCGAGTGATTCACTAAAAATACACCTTCGGCCGAGTGTGAGTGATTTCCCCGCGAGGTATGTGAACTTGTATATAAATAGAATTTTAAAAAAAAGGCATGTTATGCCCAAATAAGTAATTTCTTTTATGAACAGTTCTAAATAAATCATTACGAATAGGAGTGTAAATAAATAAAAATAAAACCCTAAAAAGATCTTGGAAATCCCGACACTCTATGACAAGCCCAAAACCTTCTCTTCTACCTATTCCATTTGGGAGTGTAAGCCAAATATTAAAGAGTTTTGCTTGAGGACAAGCAAAAGTTCAAGTGTGGGGGTATTTGATGTGTGTAAAATGCAACATATAAATTACATCAAATGAGGCATAAAACTAACCCTTTTTTAGTACTAATATTGGAAAAAGAGTGTTTTTGTCTTCCTTTTGTATTTTCAGGATTAAATGAGCTCAAAAAAGCAAAAGAAGCAAAAAGACAGCTAAATCCAACATAAATACAAGAAAAGGAACATTAGTGGATTGCCCGAACCCTCAACGGCACCTTCCAAAGCAAAATAGAGAAAACAGAAGGCTGAACACGCCCCGTGCTCAGCCAGCACGGGGCCGTGCCCAAGAAGCAGCAGAAAAGACAAACCTATAGAAGCTTCTATTGCCCACCACGGGCCGTGCTCAGCGGACACGGGGGGCGTGCCGAAAGTACTGCAGGCGCATTAATTGTAATTGCGAATTACAATTAATGAAGAGAGAGAATGTCAGACAGGCACGGGGCCGTGCCCAGCGGACACGGGGCCGTGCCCAGGCCTCTGTTCAGCCTATAAATAGGAGTGCTTGGTTTCATTGCAACTCATCCCTTGGCACACCACCTCTCTCACACTTCATCCACCACCCACCACCATCACAACACCATCATCCACCACCATCATCCATTGTCCATCATAGAGTGTGTGAGTCGTCTCGGGATCCAAGATTGATCGTAAGAGTTCTTGACAATCAAGGCCATGTTTGCCTAAGTCTCTTACATCACTTGGTGAAGACAAAGTGTCTAGTATAATACTTTTTATTTCTAATCTTTTGCACTTTTTATTTGGTTTTGTATTAATGACTTTAATAACTAGTTACTTATGTTGAAGGTGATCTTTCCTTATCGTTTGTCCGTGGTGTCTTGGCATTATTTTACTGTCTATATAAAATAAAGGATTTTCACCATTCATATCTCCACGGTCTATATGGAGGTATGTTGGCTACCTGGTAGGGGGTTAAGGGAACGGTTTGGTAAAGGTCTTGCCATTGTTCAGCGTTTAGAGGTCCTGCAATGGACCTGGGTCAAATTTAGTAGGACCTCCTTCAATACTTCACGGTATTGGATGGCGGGGGTCCAAACTCTTTGATCCCCTCATAAGTTAACTACTATTAATACTATAACCCGGCTATTTAGGACTGTATCCCTGCTGACTCAGACTACTTAGTCGAGGGTAACGTCACCGCCAAAAGCGGGGCCTACCACAATACTGCATTAATAACTTAATTCATTATCTTCCAATAATCCACCCCTTTAGGATTGTATCCCTGCTGACTCAAACTACTGGGGTGAGGGTAACGTCACCTTCAAAAGAGGGGCCTACTACAATAACTAAGATAATCTCTTAATTATGTGCAAAAGTGCGGAAATAATCAAAGGTTATACTAGATACGAGTCGGAACCAAGTGATTCATCTTGTCTATCTGTTTTTTTTATTTTATTTTTATTTTCAGCATTTTAGTTAGTTTTTATTTTTCTTAGTTTAAAACATTTTTCCAAACTTTTATTTTGGTTAGACGTTGAGGATAAACCGGTACTAAAAGCTCTTGTGTCCTTGGACGACCTCGGTATCTTACCAACGCTATACTACACTCAACGATGGGTGCACTTGCCCATATGTGTGTTTAGTGTTAGTGAAATATCGTGTTTTATAAATTTAAAACTTGGCTAAAATAAGTGTTAAAAAGGGCTTAAAATATATACCTAAAATATACGACACTTTATCGCACATCACCTGTGAAATGAGAACCACGAACCAACCCTTTTTTGTTTATTCAGTTCCGGGTCCAAAAGGGTCTGATGGTCGGGTAAAGAGTTTGGTGGGCCAAAACGTTCATTTAATTTGGGCATATGAACTGAGTTGCATTAAACTTAAAAGTGTTCCATCATAGTAGTAGATTCAACCCTAAGAAACGGAACTGCAGAAGGCTTAATGTTTTGATCTTGGAAGGATTGATCTTCGAAGGTTTCGATGGCTGATGATTTCAATGTCTGAAGTTCGAACTTTTCATTAGCCGAAGGTTTGATCTTGGAAGGATTACTTATATGTAAGGAATTTGGATGTTTTTAATGATTTTTGTTTTCTTATAAGAAATACAAGGAACTAGGAATATATAGAAGTTAGATGGTTGTTTATCAAGGGTTCCGATGGTTCTAATTCAATACCCATGGGTCAGAATCGGAACCGACCCGGAACCTTTTATTGATAAACTCTTAGACCCACGAACCGACCCTTCTAATACAAAAAGGTTCCGATCATTGTGGTTCCGGTTTGGGTTCAAGGTTCTGAGGTTCTAGAACCATAATTTGCTCACCCCTAGTTTGAGATAGAAGTCTTTTAACCACTTAAGAAAATACCTTAAATACACCTAAAATATTGCTAGATCAACAACATATTAGTAAATTCTAGACAATCAAAGTTAATAAATCATAATCATATCATATCATAATAATATATATAAAAAAGAAAGGTTTTTAAAGTCACATAATAACTAAATTCCCTTTTTTGACTTAATAGTCAAATAACTCTTGTCGTTAATCTACTTTGATTCTTTGAACGAACATACTTTGCCGTTCTGTGATTCACCTGCTTGTTTCAAATGGGTCATTTATAGGGCAAAAAGAACTTGGTGTAGTTTTCACTTTTAACTCTAGATTTGTACTATATTTCCGAGCGCCTTGCTATTTTTTTTTCTAATGTATTGTTTTCGCCGTTTAAAAACAACTTATTTATTTCAAATAACTCCTGCAAATCTCAATAAACACTTAGTATAATTTATTAAAAAAATATATATTTGAAACGTATAAACATACAAGTACAGCATCGACTTGCTAAATAAAAAAAAAACTACATTTATTTATAAGTAGCAATAAAATGTGTTATAAGATAATGGCAATATTGGTTCAGCCATCTGTTTAGCTCATAAAATTGGTCTATCTTTAACAAAGAGAAGAGAGAGTGGTTGAATTTCCTATTGTGTTTGCTATTGTTTTCATCATCCTCACTTAAAACATATTGTTCATTTATGTCGGATCCATAAACTTGTAAACAAATCGTTGACACGCACCGTTCCTACTATAACCGATCAAATCTATCGATGTAATTTGGTGGGTCGAATTAACTGTACTTGTTTCGTCAACATTAATTGATTCTTGAAAAAGGTAAAGATTTTCTCTAAGGGAGGACGGAGTGGGGCGGGGAGTCTCATTCACCGATCGGTTAATGGATGCCGGCGTGGAATCGGGGAGCGGGGAGGAGGAGAGAAGTGGTGTGGGCGGTGAGTGTCCCAACCCCTTTCAACCAATCACATTTCTTAGAGTAAAATGCATGGATAGTCCCTGTGGTTTGGTAAAATAACACCTATAGTCCCCACCTTTTGAAAATTACACCGGTGGTCCCTGTGGTTTGACAGTTTGTTACTCGGATAGTCCCTGAAGTGGATGTCCGTTAGTTTTCACCGTTAATCCATGTAAAATGACCAAAATGCCCTTAGTATTAAATTAAAACACATTAAAAGATTATTTTTAATTAACAACAAAACAAATATTATTTAAAATAATCTTTCTAAACTGTAATCATTGATCAAACCAGCCTGCAGGTCAATATGTTACTTTACATCTAATTTCCAACTCATACAACACCAGTTTCACTACAACATATTCATCTTTTACGGTCCAGAAATTATAAAAAAGATGTTGCTCAATAGTATCAACATCCAAAATCAAGATTCCATCACCATAGCCACCCACCTCCACCTCCACCCACACCCACACCCACCGCCGCCTAAACCTAAGCCCTCCAACCCTTAACCCGTCGCAGAACACCACCACGGTCAGCACCGCCACAACAACAACCACCAACAACTACCATCTGAACCACCACAACCACCATCTGAACCACCACCATCATCATCTTTCTCCGTCGTCAACACACCTATCGTTGCCACCACTGATGTGTGCAAAATGCAACATATAAATTACATCAAATGTGGCATAAAACTAACCCTTTTTTAGTACTAATGTTGGAAAAAGTGTTTTTGTCTTCCTTTTGTATTTTCAGGAGTAAATGAGCTCAAATGAACAAAAGAAGCAAAAAGGCAGCTAAATCTAACATAAATACAAGAAAAGGAATAAACGTGGCATGCCCGACCCCTCGACAGCACCTTCCCAAGCAAAAACAAGATAACAGAAGGCTGAACACGCCCCGTGCTCAATGAGCACAGGGGCGTGCCCAAGTGTCTGCAGAAAAGACAAAGTTGTAGAAGCTTCTATCATCCACCACGGGGGCGTGTCCAGCGGACACGGGGCCGTTGTCAACTCTAAGATTCGCAGAATCTAGGAAAATCTTGATAGTACAGATACGCTTCTGCACACGGGGTCGTGCCCAGCGGACACGGGGGCGTGGTCAACTAATGCTGACAAACTGCATTTAATGAAGAAAGAGAATACGGGTGGACACGGGGCCGTGCCCAATGGACACGGGGTCGTGTCCGGGCTTCTGTGCAGGCTATAAATAGGGGTGCTTGGCTCATTTGCAAACCATCCCTTGGCAAACCACTTCTCTCACACTTCACCCACCCACCACCACCATCACAACCCACATCCACCACCATCATCCATCATAGAGTGTGTGAGTAGTCTCGGGATCCAAGATTGATCGTAAGAGTTCTTGACAATCAAAGGCCATGTTTGCCTAAGTCTGTTACATCACTTGGTGAAGACAAGTGTTTAGTGTAATACTTTTTATTTTTAATCTTTTCGCACTTTTTATTTGGTTATGTATTAATGACTTTAATAACTAGTTTCTTATGTTGAAGGTGAGTCTTCCTTATCGTTTGTACGTGGTGTCTTGGCATTATTTTACTGTCTATATAAAATAAAAGATTTTCACCATTCATATCTCCACGGTCTATATGGAGGTATGTTGGCTACCTGGTCGGGGGTTAAGGGAACGGTTTGGTAAGAGTCTTGCCTTGTTCAGTGTATAGATCCTGCAAGGACCTGGGTCAACTTTAGTAGGACCTCCTTCAATACCCACTGGTATTGGATGGCGGGGGTCCGAACTCCTTGACCCCCTCATATGTAAACTACTATTAAAACTTTAACCCGGCTACTTAGGACTGTATCCCTGCTGACTCAGACTACTTAGCCGAGGGTAACGTCACCTCCAGAAGAGGGGCCTACCACAATATGCATTAATTACTTAATTAATTATCTTTCAATAATCCAACCCTTTAGGATTGTATCCTTACTGACTCAAACTACTGGGTTGAGGGTAACGTCACCTTCAGAAGAGTGGCCTACTACAATAACTAAGATAATCTCTTAAAAAGTGCAAAAGTGCGGAAATAATCAAAGGTTACACTAAACACGAGTCGGATCCAAGTGATTCATCTTGTCTATCTGTTTTTTATTTTATTTTATTTTTCAGCATTTTAGTTAGTTTTATTTTTTTTCTAGTTTAAAACCTTTTTTTAAACTTTTGATTTGATTAGACGTTGAGGATAAACCGGTATTAAAAGCTCTTGTGTCCTTGGACAACCTCGGTATCTTACCAACACTATACTACGCTCACGATGGGTGCACTTTCCCATATGTGTGTTTAGTGTTAGTAAATATCGTATTTTATAAATTTAAAACTTGGCTAAAAAGTGTTAAAGGGCTTAAAATATACATTAAAAACTATAAGACACTTCACACATCATCAAGTTTTTGGCGCCGTTGCCGGGGACACAAGGATTTTAAGAAAGCTTAAAATCGACGGCCTAATCAGTTTTTCAAAACCTTTTTAAAACGCGCGCATTTTTTTCTGCATTTTAGTTAGATTTTGCATTTACAGTAGCCTGAACACGGGGCCGTGCTCACTGAAAACGCCTTGTGCTCAACGAAATCAGTAACTTTAATTAAAACGCCCAGATACAGAATCTGAACACGGGCCGTGCTCACTGAACACGAGGCCGTGTCCAGCCTCTGTTTCCGTTTTTATTTTTGTTTTCTGGTCTCGAGACTTTGTTGTGGTCTGCTGAGTGATTCTCATGGATCAATACTCAGGAGGTTACAACTACACCTATGAGGAGGATGATTATAGGGAAGACTATTGCACCATTTGTGGTAACCCGCACTCGGTTCAATATTGTGACTTATTTCAACCATCAACTTCATACACCTACTATGAGGAGCCCAGGTACGAGCCATCAACTTCATACACATCCTATGAAGACCCAAGGTATGAACCTCCTCCCTCATACTCATATTTTGATGAACCAAGGTGTGAGCCTTCATACTCATACTTTGAGGAACCAAGATATGAGCCACCACCTTCATATGCTTATTATGAGGAACCATGGCGTGAACAACCCACCTCGTATGAGTATTATGAATAACAAAATTACGACCCTTATCCATCATATACTTACAATGAAGGACAATGGTGTGAACCATCTACTTCCTATGAGTATTATGAGGAACAAAGGATCGAACAACCGGATTCGAGCTTTGAGGATCCCGATCCTTACTCTATCACCGACATAGCCGATAGGATAATAGAAAAAATTAAAACTATCGAACGTTGCATATTAGAATCTCGAGCAAGGGAAGAGGAGTCCCGCGCAAGAGAAGAATTAAATAAAAAATAGATAGTTGAAAATATAAAAATGGAAGAACAAATAAGTGAAAAACCGACACATGAGTTAAACAACGAAAAAGGTGAGTCCGATAACGTTAAAATTCAAGAAGAGTCTAATTTTGAAGAAATTAATCTATTGTCACCTTCTTTCAAAAATCATTGTTTAGTTCCCACTCATGCTAAGTTTTTAAAAGAGTTAAACACTAACACTAAAATTGACGAAACGGTAAGCGTTAAGTTAACTAATGATTAAACTTCGCTAATAAAAGAAGATCCATTTGAAATTAACATTACACCGGTTCCATGTTTTTTTCAAAATTCATTTATTAGTAGTATCACAATTGATAAATATCTTTGTGTTAACATAATGCCAAACTACATTTTCAAAAAATTAAGTATTGGTGACTTTTCTCCACTTCAAATACCCATTTTTCTATCAAATCGAAAAGTAATAAAATCAATCGGTATAGTTGAGGATGTCTTGGTTCAAACAAATCAAATGGTAATCCCAACCGACTTTGTCATCCTTGATGACGCTCCTCTAGTGTTGGGACGATCTTTTGTAAAAACCCACGAAGCTTTGAAAAACCGGAAGCGCAACAATCTATCTATTCAATTAGGGGCATTTAAAAAGTGTGTCGATCTTGAGCGTTCAATGAAATATCCATTCGGCAATAATGACCCCCTAATTGAAGATGAAGATGAACCACCCGATACAAGAGAAGAAACTGACCACTTTGTTGAAGAAGAGGTCGCCATAGAACAAACTTTTGTAGTTCTTGATCGAAATGAGCAACCAAATAAGGAGTCTCCGAAAGACCTTCCTCTTGAGCTCAAAGAACTTCCAAAAGGTTTGGAATATGCTTTTCTCGACAAAGATGGTAAATCACCTGTAATTATTTCGTCTAAATTATCTAGTTTAGAAAAAGAAAAATTAATTACACTTTTGAAAAAACACAAAAATGCGATCGCTTGGAAGCTTGTAGATATTAAAGGCATAAGTCCTTCCATGTGCACGCACAAATTTTTAATGAACGATGACTACAAATCGGTAATACAACCACAACGTAGAGTAAATCCAAATGTCCAAGAAGTGGTTAAAAACGAAGTCATCAAATTACTTGACGCCGGACTTATTTATCCTATCTCCGATAGTCCTTGGGTAAGTCCCGTCCAAGTAGTTCCAAAGAAAGGAGGTATGACGGTAATAACTAACGAAAAGAATGAATTAATACCAACGAGAACCGTCACAGGATGGAGGGTATGTATAGATTTTAGGCGATTAAATGAAGCAATAAGGAAATATCACTTTCCTTTACCCTTAATTGATCAAATGTTAGAAAGATTATCCGGTCATAAATTTTATTGTTTCTTGGATGGTTTTTCAGGTTACTTTCAAATCCCGATAGCACCCGAAGACCAAGAAAAGACAACTTTCACGTGTCCCTATGGAACTTTTGCTTATCGACGCATCCCCTTTGGTCTATGTAATGCCCCCGCAACCTTTCAACGTTGCATGGTGGACATCTTCCATGACATGATAGAAAAGACAATGGAAGTCTTCATGGACGACTTTTCTATCTTTGGAGATTCATACGACCAATGCCTCGATAACCTTGAACGAATGCTATCCCGATGTGAGGAAACCAACATCGCCCTTAATTGGGAAAAATGCCATTTCATGGTAACGGAGAGAATAGTACTCGGTTATAAAATCTCAAGCGAAGGAATGGAGGTTGATCGAGCAAAGATAGACACTATTTCTCGATTACCACCCCCATCCTCCGTTAGAGTTATCAGAAGTTTCTTAGGACATGCTGGATTCTATAGGAGATTTATCAAAGACTTTTCTAAAATCTCAAGGCCCCTAACAAAATTACTTGAAAAAGATGCCCCTTTCATCTTTGACAAGGATTGCAATCAAGCATTTCTAGCACTCAAGGAAATGCTAGTCAATGCACCTATCATGATAGCGCCTGATTGGAAATTACCTTTCGAAATCATGTGTGATGCAAGTGACTTTGCAGTTGGAGCAGTCTTGGGACAAAGAAAAGAAAAGCATTTTCACCCAATTTATTGTGCTAGTAAAACACTTAACGATGCACAAGAAAATTACACAACAACAGAAAAAGAGTTACTAGTTGTGGTATTTGCTTTTGATAAATTTCGTTCTTACCTTGTTCTTTCTAGAACAATAGTCTATACAGATCATACAGCCATTCGATATCTTTTCAAGAAACATGATGCTAAACCGCGTTTGATTCGGTGGATTCTACTCCTCTAAGAATTTGATATTGAAATCAAAGACAAAAGAGGAGCAGAAAACACCGCAGCAGATCATCATTCGCGCCTAGAAGACCCAGCTTTGGAGGCAACCAGGGATGAACAAATCAATGAAAAATTTCCAACGGAGTCCTTGGAAATGGTGGAATACAGAGAATAACCATGGTTCGCCGACTATGCTAACTACTTAGCTAGCAGTATAGTCGCCAAATGATGGCCACATCATCAAAGAAAAAAATTCTTTGCCGATGTGAAGCATTATTTTTGGGAAGATCCTTATCTTTTCAAAATGTGTGCCGATCATCTCATCCGACGATGCGTACATGGTAGTGAAGCAAGAAGAATTCTCCGCCATTGTCATGAAGGTCCATACGGAGGACATCATGGTGCCGCTAGTACCGCACGAAAGGTATTTGATTCAGGATTTTATTGGCCAACCATTTACAAAGAAGCCCAAAGTCTTGTCAAGACATGTGATGCTTGCCAAAGAACAGGTAATATTTCTTCCAAAAACGAAATGCCACAAAATGACATTCTTGTTTGTGAAATTTTTGATGTGTGGGGACTCGACTTTATGGGACCTTTCCCACCGTCAAAAGGAAACAAATATATACTTGTGGCGGTAGATTACTTGTCTAAATGGGCCGAGGCCGAGGCACTTCCAACCAACGATGGAAGAGTCGTAATAAGATTTTTGAAAAGATTATTCTCTCGTTTTGGAACGCCAAAAGCTTTAATCAGTGCTAGAGGTACCCATTTTTGTAACCATCAACTTGAAATTTTTTTAACAAGATATGGGGTCTATCATCGGGTCTCAACGGCATATCACCCTCAAACAAATGGACAAGCCGAAGTGACTAATAGAGGTTTAAAACGGATACTCGAAAAAACCGTAGGGTTAAATAAGAAGGAATGGGCCGATAAATTAGATGATGCTTTATGGGCTTTTCGAACTGCTTATAAAACTACAATAGGTACCACCCCATATAAGCTCGTTTATGGAAAAAGCTGACATTTGCCAGTAGAAATTGCACACAAGGCCTACTGGGCAATTAAAAATGTAAACTTAGATTTAGAATTTGCCGCTAAAAACCGATTTTGTCAATTAAATGAATTAGACGAACTAAGGAATTATGCATACTCTAAGTCCGAAATTTATAAGGAAAGAATAAAAAATTTGCATGATAAACACATTAAACCTAATGAATTTCGAGTAGGAGATCAAGTTCTATTGTTTAATTCATGACTTCGGCTATTTCCTGGTAAATTAAAGACTAGGTGGTCAGGAACTTTTTCCATCACCCATATTTTCCCACACAGTGCAGTAGAAATTAAACCTCGAAATGGAAATCCATTCAAAGTCAATGGCCAACGGCTGAAGCTCTATCAAGGATTCATTGAGGATGAGGAGGAAGAAATCTCGTTTCAAACGATCAAAGAACAAAAGCATCAACATCATACCTGGTAAGTTACGAACAAGCGGGTTGACATCTAAATCGGTAAGTCTTTTAACCAAGTTTTTAGGGAAACAGGGCACTCACACGAGCACTAAAAAATAAATAAATAAATAAAATTTAAAACTGCCCGCCCACGGGGCCGTGTCCGCGCAACTGTCGGGATAAAACCCCTTTTTCATAACAGTTTCTTCATTCCACACGCCCCGTTTCCCCGAAAACTCTCTGGTTCAGGCGATTTTTCTGCAAGATTCCGACGTCTCCTTTACTTCTAACAACATCAAGGTATGATTCTATCATCTTTAGTAGTTAGATTAAGCATTTGCATGTAGTTAAAACACCAAAAATTTGGGGAAAAATCTAGGGTTCTTGAACTTCATCCGGATCGAACCTCAAATTTTTGCTTAGATCTGTTAGTATTAGTATAGATACGCGTTATAGGAAGTAAATCAACTTGTATTATTTGTAGATTTGCCCGATTTCTCACAAAAACCCCAAATCCTTGTTTTTTAACCGAAAAGTTAAAATTGAAGGGGTAAACGGTTTGTTTTGGGAAAAAAACGACACTTGGGGTTTCATTTTCGGGGAAAACCGCCCCTACTGGACCAAAAATTTTCAAGTTTTCGGGACCGGATCGAAAAATGGGATTTTTGGGAAACAGACGTCTGGACACGAGGTCGTGCCCGCTGAGCACGGGGGCGTGTCCAGCCAATTTCAGACCAACTCGAGGCATGTCCGCTGAACACGAGGACGTGTTCAGCCGACTGTTTTCAGTTTTCTCCGAAAATTTCACTGTTTCGTGCTAATTGTTTGGTGTTTCCTTTCAGATGTCCAAGAAATTCACGCGGTTCAATGCAAATGAGTTGGATGCTAGAGCATGATACGACATGCTTCGAACCAGGCCGGAGGAATACCCACGAACAATATGCATGGATCTTCTAGGAGCAGTGAACCAGCTTGACCGATTCAACAACCTAGTCACCGACCCACCAAGAGCCGCCCTGTGCACTCGACTTCGTTCAGTCCATGAATATAACCTTGAATTCTACAGCACACTAGCTTTCAAAACGAGAGCCGATCCATTCGATAATGATAGGGTAGAATTCCGGTGTGGAGGGACTAAGTACTCAATCTCTATAGCACAGTTTGGGTCGATAGTTGGGTTGTATGCGGAGGAAGATGCGGGGGATGAAGAAAACACCGGAGGTTTACGTGAAATTCCAGAAAACCAACGCCAGGTTGCGTGGGCGCAAATAGGAGAAGGCAACTACAATCCAAGCCGCACGAAGGCACTCATGTAACACCCCGTGTTTCTGAAGTCAAAGTCAAGGTCAAAGTCAACGACCGATTGCGCGACTCGACTTATAGTGAATTAGTTTTATTTATTTTAGTTGTATTATGTGGAGTAAGTGTCAAATTGCAGAAATCGATGTGTATTATTCACTATTTAATCGACTTACGACTGTGAACGATAGGAAGTAACAATGCGATAAAGCTAACTAATCGGTAATCAACCTAATGATAATCAATCGACATGAATCGCAACTCGAAATACGCATCTTGGTAATTGTTATACGTGTGTGTGTGCCTTATGTGTTACTTGTGCATGTTTATTTATGTTATGTTGTGGTAATCAATCGAAACGCAATCGAACTCAATCGCAATCGAAATGGTATTATAATTAGTGGAGAAGAGACAGTGCAAACCATATCTCGACCGTTTCATCATCGTATTCATCGACGATGTCTTGATCTATTCCAAATCGAAAGCCGAACACGAGCAACATCTACGTTTGGTTCTCGAGCTACTCCAGGGGAATCAACTCTATGCCAAGTTCTCCAAGTGTGAATTTTGGCTGGAGGAAGTTCAGTTTCTGGGTCACATCGTAAATAGTCAAGGTATTCACGTCGATCCCACGAAGATTGAAGCCGTTAAGAGTTGGATTACACCTAAGAACCCATCTGAAGTCCGTTCTTTTCTCGGATTAGCGGGCTATTATCGACGATTCATCGAAGGATTCTCAAAGATCGCTGTGTCGCTTACTGCTCTTACGCATAAAGACAAGCCTTTTGTTTGGGGAACTGAACAAGAGACTGCCTTTCGAACCCTCAAGCACATGCTTTGCAATGCTCCTGTTCTCACTCTACCCGACGGAAACGATGATTTCATTGTCTATTGTGATGCTTCCAACCTTGGTTTCGGTTGTGTTCTTATGCAATGAGACAAGGTTATAGCTTACGCATCTCGTCAGCTCAAAATCCACGAGAAGAACTATACAACCCACGATCTCGAGCTAGGCACGGTTGTTTTTGCGTTAAATATTTGGTGACACTACCTGTATGGTACCAAGTGTACGATCTTCACCGATCATAGGAGCCTACAACATATCTTTAATCAGAAAAAACTTAATTTGCGTCAACGCCGATGGGTAGAACTACTCAACGATTACGACTGTGAGATTCGTTATCACCCTGGCAAGGCAAACGTCGTTGCCGACGCTCTCAGCAGACGGAGTTATTTGCTCAGCATTCGTGATGTCCAAGCCCAATACGATCTCGAAGCTCTCATCTGCGAAGCTCTGCATTCATGTTTTAACGAACGCACACTGAAGAAGGAACGAATCTATCACGATGGAGCCCAAATTGTGAATAAGTCGAATGGGATATTCCACTTTCTGGACCGAATTTGGATCCCTAAATGGACCAATGTGCGATAGATTTTGATGGACAAAGCCCACAAATCCCAGTATTCTATTCATCCCGGTGCCGACAAAATGTACCAGGATCTTCGCTACAAGTACTGGTGGCCGGGCATGAAAAGGGATATTGCTCTCTATGTTGGGAAGTGCCTAACTTGTGCAAGAGTTAAGGCTGAACACCAAAGACCCTCTGGCTTACTTGAACAACCGCCGATCCCTATGTGGAAGTGGGAGAGTATAGCTATGGACTTCATAACAAAGCTTTCGCACACGTCAGGTCACGACAGCATATGGGTTGTTGTCGACCGTTTAACCAAATCTGCTCACTTTTTGCCAATACGGGAAGACTACAAGGTAGAACGATTAGCCCGAATCTACACCAACGAGATCATTTGTAATCATGGGACGCCTCGCGACATCATCTCTGGCCGGAATGCTCGGTTTACCTCATGACTGTGGGAGACGTTTCAAACGGCTCTCGGTACATCGCTTAATCTAAGTACCGATTTCCACACAAACTAACAAAGATCTTTCATAGATCTAAACATATTCACAATAAGAAGGATTGAAATATGGTTTTCTAACTTTCTTTCAACTCTTTTACACTCAACGCACTCAAAACCGATAGAACCGGGACTTGGGCCGACTTACTACTCATTCTTGTGGTGGTGTTGGGTCAAGACCTGGATTCTACCTACGAGGCTACCAATTCCGGGTTAACCAAGAACAATCGTCCGGAACCAATGGACCGACTGGGCTTGGGTGATTCCTGTTCAGTCGAGTCACTAAAACTAAGGACGAAGTTCTGATTGGATAGCACGTTATCAAAACGCCTCGATAAAACGACAAGCAATCAAAACAACCAAGTGCGAGACGAGCGGGACGACCAGGACGGGGTGCCGTCCGATCGGCCTATTGACCGAACGGACAGCCACCCGATCGACCGGCCAACCGAACGACTTGCACCTTGGGACCCACACGAAGTCTGAGTGTTGAACGAGTTGCGGTCCGATCGGACTACCATCCGATCGAACTGCCAACCGTACCATGAGACATTGAACCTCCACACTTAAACAATTTTCAGCATGTTCAATGCACTAGGAATGCCACCCGATCGAACTGCTGACCGATCGAGTGACAACCTACTACGAACTTGTGCTAGCTGAAGTGTCCAGCCGATCGGGTTGCCGGCCGATCGAACGACCGTCCGATCGACCGAACTGAAAGGTAGAGATACTTCTACGTTTTCAAATGCTACAACAAAAACTTCAAAAGTCAAGCCATCATACACAAACACATCCTTCTCATAGGAAGAAACAATCCACTCGAATAGTCATCCGACCGGACTACCGTCCGACCGGATAACCACCCGAACGGATTGTCATCCGTATGGACTAGCCGTCCGATCGGATCACCATCCGACCGAACTGCTGTCCGAGCCATTTACACTTTGCATCGTTTTACGCGTCGCTTATCGTATTATGCTATCGATCTGTTCAGGCTAACCCTACTCTCTAGCGCTCCCTTCAATCCATCAATCGCTGTGAGTATACTCGAACCCTTTTTACTTTATGCACTTTTGGGTGTTACATATGTTACGAATATTCAAATCACATCAAACACACTACTCCATACTATTTAAACGCTAACCGTTACTGCATGTTATATGTGGCTTAATGAATGCTTGTTTGTTATGTTTACACATGGAATGCTGTCTACCTGCCTTAGCAACGATAGTACTATAGTTTGGACTCAGCACCCGTTCACACGGGGGTTGTTAAGGACAATTACTTGCATTGATTACGGTGGTAATTATGTATTGCGAACTGCATCGGGCAGTCAACCCGCAGTCATTGGTATCGATAGATCTATGTCGATAACTAACGTGCTTCATTTCACTATGCGTACGTGCTGGTTATGCGTAAACGAATTTCGAACTTACTATATCTATCAAACTTGTATGCTCACCTTTACACTATGTGTATTGACTTTTACTTTAACGTATGTGATAGGTGCTTAAGTTGTTTGTATGCCTAGCTCGCTGTGAAATTGAGGCTAGGAAAGGTCTAGGATGCTCTCTGCGTAGTGATGAAATTGAAGCTAGGAAAAGAGGTCCTAGAAACCAATAAATAAACCATCGATGTATAAATCTGAGTTGTCGGAACAGAACTACTTGGCTAGATTTGTCTGTAATAATTTGTTTGCCTCTTGAGACATGGTATGGGACATGTTACTTTAAATTAATTGGTAATGATAATTGTTATGGAAACTTCTGGACAATCTGTTTCGCTCAATGCCATGCCCCGATGATTCCGCCATCGGTTGGGGTGTGACAACTCAGTTGAGGGACCCTCTTTACCGTTACATCCATAGGGTCCTCACTTACTCTCTTAGCCAAAGGCATGACAGCAGTGGCGTTGTAGGGTTACGAGATCTGGTGGTCCTTCATTGCATTCATACCCGCACCAACCTTGATGTTCCGTACCTCCTGCTCCGAAACATGCACCTGAACCAACTAGCAACTCCACCGACTCCCATCTTCTTTGGGGGATGGATATACCGTCTCTTCAAGCATTTCGTGAACATGCCCAGGTCTTTTGAAAAGAGCCCATGGTCGGGAAGAGTGGACATGGTCATCTGCCGCTCCATGAACCTGATTTATGAAGCAGAAGACGAGACAGTCAGCTTCCAAAGAGTCCAGGGGCATGCATGGAACCCGCAAGAAGCACTCGTCCTCCACGCGCCACACTTCCAACCTCCTCCTCAATACCATTACCAGCCCCATGGTGATCCGGGCCAATCCTCCTCTCAAGGAGGCGGTTTTCCTAACTTCCAAAGTTTACATGATTTATTGCAGGAAAACCTCATGTGCACCAGGAACACATACAATATGGCCAGCAACACGTACACCCGGGTCAGAGCAATAGAGAGAAACATATCCGACATATAGGATGACATTGGGAACATCCGGGAGTACATGGCGGGGCACGGAGGAGACGACGATGATGAAGACGAGGACATGGATTAGGCGGGATGAGTGGAGGTAGCGGTTCATGGTTGGAGGTCCACAGGTTAATCCCTTATCTCATGAACAATTTCCGGCCTGCGTCCCGTTTGTTGAACAATTTACTTTCCTCTAACACTTTTTACTTTTCTACATTTTCTTTATTTTAACTTTGTGGTATGGATGTTTGAACGATGGTAATTTAGGATGTTTGCTATGGTTTGGTGTAGTGTTTATTGATAAAACAAGTACATACGAGGCTTAGAGTACTAAACATTAGTGCTACTAAAGCCGGGACAGCAAAACCGAAGCCAGAAACCTATTTTACACCTTTGCAGATTGTCTACACGGGGTCGTGTCCAGCCGACACGCCCCCGTGCCCATTGCCCCAGACCTGCTGTTTGCCAAAATTCTGCAGAGTTTTACCAGACACGGGGTCGTGCCCAGCCGACACGCCCCCGTGTCCACCTTCTGTAAGTTCTCGTTACTGGCACTCTGACCACGGGGTCGTGTTCACCCAACACGGGGCCGTGTCCAGACGCCCAGTAACATAAAATTTTGCTTTTTCACATCTTTTTACACATTTAATCAAACTAAAAACTTATTTTTGGGACACATTGGGGACAATGTGTAATTTAAGTGTGAGGGGGATGCTAAAACCTTGAATTTTGCAAGTCCTAATTACAAGCCTTACACAAAACTCTATTGGAACCGCTAAACACCCCAATTTTTTTCAAAAATTTTTCATTTTTTTTACTTGGGAATTTCAAATTCTAAAAATGTGATATTTTTACAAATTTACAACCGATAGCGTCGTGATAAAAAGAACCAACATAAGAAAATTATGAAACGGCATGACAAATCTAGTTAAAATTTGATTATATATACTTGATCACATAAAAATCCATTCCCACAAAAAGTGAGTTTTGAGCCTTTATTGAGCATACAAATACACATCTTTAAACGAAATGCTCATTTTTCGTTTCTTGTGTGAATAGCCGCTTGGTTTCTTACAACTCTAGAACTTGCCACGACGATACATTCCCAGTCTTTATCAACTTAAACCCGAGTAAGTAAATGATGGAGGCATTAGGACTAACCCTTTTTATTTCAACACCATTATTTTTCTTTTTTTTACCACCTACCCAAAATCCCCCTAGTTAACCCCTTTGAGCCTAAACCTTTTCATTTCTTAACCTTTTCATTTCTACTAACCACTAACCCAACCACCTACCTTTAACCCAAGCCTAACCCTTCCCCCAAAGTCCTCTTGATATTTACAAAGGTATATAGTTAAAAAAGAGGAGGATTGATTGCTTGGCAAGCTTATGGTAGAAGTAAGTTCCATGTCGCTCTCGAGTGTTTCACAAAAATACATTTTCGGCCGAGTGTTGAGTGATCCCCCGTGAGGTATGTGAACTTGTATATAAATGGAATTTTAAAAAGGCATGTTATGCCCTAATAAGTAATTTATCTTATAATGTTTTAAATAAATCATGACGAATAGGATTGTAAATAAATAAAAATAAAACTTAATAAAGAATCTTGGAAATCCCGACACTCTATGACAAGCCTAAAACCTTCTCTTCTACCCATTCCATTTGGGAGTGTAAAGCCACATTATAAGGAGTTTTGCTTGAGGACAAGCAAAGATTCAAGTATGGGGGTATTTGATGTGTGCAAAATGTAACATATAAATTACATCAAATGTGACATAAAACTAACCCTTTTTTAGTACTAATGTTGGAAAAAGTGTGTTTTTGTCCTCCTTTTGTATTTTCAGGATAAAATGAGCTCAAATGAACAAAAGAAGCAAAAAGGCAACTAAATCTAACATAAATACAAGAAAAGGAATAAACGTGGCATGCCCGACACCCCTCGACAGCAACTCCCCAAGAAAAAACAAGAGAACAGAAGGCTGAACACGCCCCGTGCTCAATGAGCACGGGGGCGTGCCCAAGTGTCTGCAGAAAAGACAAAGTTGTAGAAGCTTCTATCACCCACCACGGGGCCGTGGTCAACTCTAAGATTCGCAGAATCTAGGAAAATCTTGATAGTACAGATACGCTTCTGCACACGGGGTCGTGCCCAGCGGACACGGGGGCGTGGTCAACTAATGCAGACAAACTGCATTTAATGAAGAAAGAGAAGACGGGTGGACACGGGGCCATGTCCAATGGACACGGGGCCGTGTCTGGGCTTCTGTGCAGGCTATAAATAGGGGTGCTTGGCTCATTTGCAAACCATCCATTGGCAAACCACCTCTCTCACACTTCACCCACCCACCACCACCATCACAACCCACATCCACCACCATCATCCATCATCCATCATAGAGTATGTGAGTAGTCTCGTGATCCAAGATTGATCGTAAGAGTTCTTGACAATCAAAGGTCATGTTTGCCTAAGTCTCTTACATCACTTGGTGAAGACAAGTGTTTAGTGTAATACTTTTTATTTTTAATCTTTTCGCACTTTTTATTTGGTTATGTATTAATGACTTTAATAACTAGTTTCTTATGTTGAAGGTGACTCTTCCTTATCGTTTGTCCGTGGTGTCTTGGCATTATTTTTTACTATCTATATAAAATAAAAGATTTTCACCATTCATATCTCCACGGTCAATATGGAGGTATGTTGGCTACCTGGTCGGGGGTTAAGGGAATGGTTTGGTAAGAGTCTTGCCTTGTTCAGTGTATAGATCCTGCAAGGACCTGGGTCAACTTTAGTAGGACCTCCTTCAATACCCACTGGTATTGGATGGCGAGGGTCCGAACTCCTTGACCGCCTCATATGTAAACTACTATTAAAACTTTAACCCCGGCTACTTAGGACTGTATCCCTGCTGACTCAGACTACTTAGCCGAGGGTAACGTTACCTCCAGAAGAGGGGCCTACCACAATATGCATTAATAACTTAATTAATTATCTTTAAATAATCCAACCCTTTAGGATTGTATCCTTACTGACTCAAACTACTGGGTTGAGGGTAACGTCACCTTCAGAAGAGGGGCCTACTACAATGTAACAACCCGCACGTTCGTGCGTTGTTACTAATCGCTACACTCGTTACGCCTAGTACCAGAGATTCAGATCATAATGTAATTGCGTCGCATACTACACTATTACAACGCTATTTTCGCATAATACATAAACGCAAACATTAGAGCTAACAAGGACTCTACGAGTGCGTACTACCCCACCGACCGTCGTGACGATGATGGCAATACGAGTGGGTGGTACCCCGTTGATCATTGTAGCATAACACGTCTCATCGAACATACTAACACTCACGAAGATGTCAAGTGAGGACCAATTCTACCCTCCTTGATAACCGTGATGTGTCACAATGCAATTCGATACTCAAGAAAACGCACTCGCAGGCACTTATAACTCGATTATCGCAACTTCGAAATATGGATATGTATACGTGTCAAACCCCAACCGATGGCGGAATCATCGTGGCGCGGCACTAGGCGAATTAGATTGCTCAGGAGAATCCATAACAACTATTAGCGACAATACTTAATGCGTTCATTATCCCATACTAATAAACAAATACAGTCACATAAGTTATCATAGATTTTGTGTTCTCTCGAACAATACAAATCCGACAACCTAGATTTTAGTTGAGTTTCTAGACTTCCTAGCTTGATTTGATGTAGCCTGCGTCTAATCCTGCAACATACGTTAAAATAAAGTCAATACAAAAGTATTGGCGAGTATACAGGTTTGATATGTAATAGCATAATAGATTAAAAGTGCTGCGAATTCCTACATACATAAATGGGATACACGACATATATACTCACAAAACCGATACTACCAGCTAAGTCCTCGATGCTCGAATACGCTATGGCAATCTAGACCCCGTCGGGCGCAACAGTACTATACTAGTCATGGTGGGACATCGCGAGTATAAGTCCTAGCACATATGTAACTAGCATCACGTATAAATATGCAAGTAAGTCATTCGCAAGTGATAAATAGTTTAAGCATTTGATGTGATTCGATTTGATAGCAACATATGTTACACCCAAAAGTGCAAAAGCAAAAAAGGTTCAAGTATACTCACAGTGCTTGTTCAGCAAGTAAACACAACTTGATTGGATTGATTGAGAGCGCGTCTGAGTTAGCCTGATCATGGAATGGTAGCGTAAGCGATGAGCGGCGCGTTAAACGGTGAAAAGTGAAACAAGTGACTAGTGACAATCCGATCGGATGTCATTCCGGTCGGATGGTCACTCGTCGGGAATGACCATTGACTAGTGACAATCCGATCGGATGTCAATCCGGTCGGATGGTCACTCGTTTGGGATGATGAGTTGAAAGTTCCAAGTGCAAAGTGGTGATACGGTCAGATGGCAATCCGGCCGGTCGGTCACTCGTGCGGATGTCGACTCGCTCGGGTGGTTGTCCGTTCGGACGGCCACTCAGTCGGTCGGACATCTTTTGGTTTGGATGCGTTTGTGTATGATAGTTTGTCCTTTGAAGTTTTTGTTGTGGCATTTAGAAACATAGAAGTATCTCTATCTTTCAGGTCGTTCGATCGGGTGGCAACCCGATCGGGTGGCTGTTCGATCGGACGGTGATCCGATTGGCGAGACACTTGTGGGAACAAGCTCATAACGGGTTGGTCACTCGATCGGATGGCAACTCGTTAAAACTAGTAGTGCATTGAAATGTTGAAAATTGTTTAAGTATAGAAATCCTGGGCTGTCCGATCAGATGACGGGTCGATCGGATGGCAATCCGATCGGGCTGCAATCCGTCCCGTTGTCTGATCGTTCGGCAACTTGATGATTTTGAAAGTTTGGTAGCTTGACGGAGACGGTATGACGACGTATTGAACAACAGAAACCCCATCAAGACTCAGGTAACCCGATGAGACGGGAATCACCCCAACCCGATCAGCTAGCTGTTCGAGACGGATGTTTATGTTCAACCCGAAATCCAATGTCTCTTTTGAGGAAATTGAGATCTCTGAACCGACACTTCGCTAAGAATGTGTAGAAGATCAAAATGACTTCCGTTTCCATCGGTTTTGAGTGCATTGAGTGTAAAAGAGTTGAAAGAAAGTTGGAAATCCTTCTTTCAGTCTCTTTTACCATGAAAATGTTTTACCATGAAAATGTTTAGATCTGAGTGAAAACCTTGTTTAATCTTGTGGAAATCCTTCAGGTCTATGTTGTTCATGGTGGAATGATGCCAAAACTTGAAGTTCATAGAACTCCATGATGACATCACCCTAGAACACCTCAAATCTAGTGATTTCACGGTTAAAAGTTAAGATTCAAAAGATAGAAAGGTGTAGAATCATTTGCAGATCATAGAAGTACAAGAATTGAGATTGAAAACTTACAAGATTTGCGAGAAATCGAGTGAAAATGGCGAGAAAGCGTCTGGTCAAACGAAAGCAGTCACATCAACTGTTGTTGATGTGACAAGTGGGGTATTTATAGGAAAAGAAGGAGAAGGCAAAGAGTGCATTGGATCGGACGGCTGTCCGGTCGGGTGACACCTCGATCGGGTGGCAATCCGATCGGGCGGTAGTCCGATCGGATGGCCATCCGGTCGAGTGGTCAGTCGATCGGTGGCATCCGGCGAGTGTATTTCGGTGTTTCGATCCGCGTGTTAAGCGTTGCGATAGATTTGGTTACACACTTTCATATATATATATATTATAATTAATCACAAAAGGTCGTATATACGTATTCACATTCCCCAGTTTACGTTGCGATAATCGGATTTCGCTTCGAGTATGCGTTACTTGCGACACATCACGGTTATCGAGGAGGGTAAAATAGGTCCTCACTCAACGTCATCATGAGTGTTAGTATGTATAATGTGACGTGTTATGCCACAATGATCGTCGAGGTACTACTCACTCGTATTGCCATCATCGTCACAACGGCCGATGGGGTAGTACGCACTCGTAGAGTCATTGTTAGCTTTAATGTTTGTGTTGATGCATTATGCGAAAATGGTGTTGTAATAGCAATAAAATATGTGTAATATGCGAATATACTTCGAAGTAGCGATGCTTGCGATATAGTTACATTATAATCCGAATCTCTGGTGCTAGGCGTAACGAGTGTTGCGAGTAGTAACAACCCACGAACGTGCGGGTTGTTACAGTCTCCATTGCTTTAGGAAATTTCGTCCCGGAATTAATCCACAAGAAGGGTTGTGAGGAGTGATGCGAGTGAGAGTAGCGATAAACATCAAAATAAGCAAGCGGTCGATTGAAATTCGACGAGCGAGAGTGCTGCGAAGATGATACGAGAGCGGCGAGTACAACGATTCGTATAACACAGAATGATAATACACACAAAAGGCGATCTGAAACGTTTTAATTTTTGAAAAGTCGATTAATTTGGGGAAAACTTAATTTACGAAAATCTTCTCACGGTGGGGCGTCAACTGTATCGATGTTCACACCAGCGCTTTGGGAAGGGTTTTGTTAGGTTATTAAAAGATTTTTGAAGTGTTCAAAACTCGTTTTACGAAATTTTCTCATCACATGGCGTAACTTGAGTCGTTTGTCACATCAGCGTGACGAGAAGATCTCATTTCGTACAAAGGATTTTAGAAAAAAGTTTTATAAAGAAAAATCCTTGTTTCAACAAGGTTTTAAATAACATTGAAGATTTTTAAATTTAGAGTCGGCCCCGCATGGCACTTTCCCACGAAAGTTCGATAATATGGCTAAAACACTTATATATAGGAAGTACCAGCAACGTATCCACCATGTTTTAGCCATATGCATTCCGTCCCGTGAGGGTGTATCACGTGTGTCGACATAGTACTGATAGATTTCGATTCCCTCAGTCCAAGCGAAAGATGGTTGGACCAAGTGTAAGAGAAAAATTGAGCAAGCTGAGCGATGAAGTCGTTTTCGAACTCAGTTTGGCGATGCAAGCGAGAGGGATAGCGGTAAGCGATAAGTGATAACTCAAACACAAACACAAACACATAGGTAAACTTAACACAGCAAGCGATGGCAGCGACGATAAGCAAAAAGCGGTAAACGATGAGCGATAGCGACAACCGTCCAGCGATAAGCGACGATTATTGCGATGCCAGCGATGGTGATATGCGCGATTAATGTGATTCGATTGGATTGATCAACACCATAAAACTTAACTAACATTAGACCCCACATAGCCGTTTTCCACGAAAGTTTGCTAATACGGCTAAAACACTTATATATAGGAAGTACCAGCGGCGTATCCACCATGCTTCAGCCATATGAGTTTCGTTTCGTGAAGCGAGGTCATGTGTGCTAACTTAACATAGATAACACAGATAACGGTAGGCGATAGCGATAGCGATAGGCGACGAGCGATTGAGCAATACACAGAATAAGCGATATTGATCACATGATAAGCGATAGAGATTCACATGATAAGCGATAGAGTTTGCGTGATACACCTTATAAACGATATCGATTGCGAGATAGATTTAGCGATAATGTGATAGATTCCAGCAAAACTGCGATTGAGTTGCGATGTAGACTTACGACCAGTCTTGCGTCGCTGCAATTGCCCTGCGGGGGTAGACTTACCAAAGTCCATCAATGAGGCGATTGCGTTGCGTTGGCAGACTTACGAAAGTCTCGCAGTGATGCGGTTTGATTGTTACGCCTTGCGATTGAGTGTAATGTGTTGAAAATAATCACATAGTATAATAGGTCAAATAACGTTCAACTCAACGTGGCACTTTCCTCACGAAACCTTGGTAGTATGATAAAGCACACCTTGCGTTACCCCTACTACTTAAGTCCCGTGATTAGGTGTCACACCTTGTCGACATGATCAAGACGCTTATATATAGGAAGTACCAGCGGCATATCCACCACGCTTGACCATGCTTTTAACGTTATGGCACCATTAGAATTTGCTACGATCTCTGTGCACTAACCCAATTAATCCCGTGTGCACCCGTGATTAGTCGTTCCTTGCACGTTTATCGTACCTTATCCTTAGAGTGTAGTGAGGGTAAAACACATTATATCATGATATAGTAGTATATAGCGTGTGTGTGAATCTAGGCTAAGTGCGAAACGCGAGGGGAAAGCGAGTGCGAGAGTCGACATTGCGCGTAGTGATAAACATCGAATAACAGAGTGCGATTAACACAAGGAAAATTAACGTCGAAAATAGTATCATTACAACATTATTCTACGCTTGCTTAATGGTTGATGTTGAAGACTTTTGCTGGAGCTGCGGTTGTTGTACTCAAATTCGTGGTGCGATGCGGTAGTTGCGAGTGAGGTGACCGTAGCGGTTGCAATTATTGCAATAGCGACAGTCAGCTCCAACCTGGTGGTGGTAGGTACATGTGTAACACTGGGGATGAGCTCCAGTGTAGGCTCGTTTTGGAAACACCGGAACTGCTTGAAGAGGTTCTTGTTGTAGTAGTTCGGTTGTTGATGGGTTCGAGCTTGGAATCTTTCATTTGCGGTTGCGTGTGTCGATGTCTTGCGATGAGGTGTCGTCATTGGAGGATTCGTCTGAAGACTCACTTGCAGAGTCGTCGGCAGAATCGTCGGAAAAATCGTCGGCAGAATCGTCAGAAAATCGTCGGCAGAATCGTTAGAAGAATCGTCGACAGAATCGTCAGAAGAATCAATGACGATTGCTTGATGAGCTTGTTTGACAGGATTTTTGGAAAAGAACCCGTCCAAGACTCGTTTGTCGTTGATTTCTGCAGCTAAGCGGTAGGTCTCTTCGATGGTAGTAGGTCTTGCAGCTTCAACAAAATCGGCCACACATTCAGGCAAGCCGCGAATGTACTTCATTATGGCTTTTTCTGAAGTGTTGACTTGACCTGGGCAGATCGTGCTAAGCTGTTTGAACCTTGCGGTGTAGCCAGTATTGTCACCTTTGACTTGTTTGATTTCCCAAAATTCGTCTTCTAGTTTCTGGACTTCGTGGGGAGAGCAGTACTCTTTCTTCATGAGCTCTTTCAGCTCGTCCCAAGAGAGAGCATAAGATGCGTGGATTCCACGTTTGTTGCGTTCGGCGGTCCACCAGTCGAGTGCTCGCGATTGAAATACTCTGGTAGCGCAAGTAGTTTGAAAGTGTTCGGGGCACCCACTCTGACGAAGGGTCACCTCGACAGAATCGAACCACTGGAGTAGTTGGGAAACACCTCCTTCACCCGTGAAGTCCATTGGGTCACAGGCTTTGAAGTGTTTGTAGATAAAAGCAGATTGCGGCTCTTCTGTCTTAACGTCTTCCGAAGTTCGAGAGTTGATAAGAGAGTGCACTTGTGTGACAATCTGAGGAATGACTTTGACCACTTCCCTGGTCACAAGTGAAGCAATCCTCTTTTCGTCCCTTCGTTTGGCTTGTCTCTTCGCTGACATTCTCGAAGCAGAGTTGTTGGAAGGCATCTAGACAGAGAGAGACTTGGAGTGAGATTCGATCATAATGATTTTTAAGTTTGCGGTGCGATTGAGCGCGATCAAAACTTGTTGCGAGTAATATAATAGACTTCACATAGTAGCCACATAGGAGACACGAAATTCCTAAGTTCCCATACAATTGATTTGCTTGTATATATATAATTAGTTGTAGCTTATACTCGTACACATACACGTCGGTATAGAATGCGTGAGGACGCGATGCAGAGAGTGAGAGCGAGAGCGAGTAATTAGACATTAGTTTTGTTGCGAACATTCGGTTTTCGTTTTAGATTGCGATGGCCGTGCGAGTTGTGTGTTTTACGAAAATTGGGAGCGAAAATCGAGAAATCGATAAAGCATAAAGTTTAAATTGTAAACACATAAGCGTAAATAAGTTCCAACAAGTGTAAAATCGGCGCGTCGTATGCTAAAGAAGTAGATAGAGTGCCTCGGGTGTTTAGGCGTCGACTACCCAAGGTAACTCAACCATAACCAACCAGCTCGTGTACACGCGTTGCCCTATAAGGCTTATGCTTCCACTGGGATGCATCTCATGGCATTCATCTTCTTTGGTCTTCGCGTGTCACACCCCAACCAATGGCGGAAACATCGGGATGAGACGAAATGTGAAGATTGCTAGAGACATCATAACGCTATTTGTGACAATATTTAATAAACCGATTTCATTTCATAAAGTAAAATTGTCAACATTACAAGAATTTCAAATAACATCAAGTTCAAGGGAAATACAATACAACATAATCAAAATTGATACAACAATTAAACCTAAACGTCTATATGTGTATCTAGGCATCAACGCTACTTCATTTCGTAGCATCATCATCCTCAACCTGTAACATGTTTAAAATAAAGTTCAATGCAAAAGCAAAGGCGAGTATACAAGTTTAAGCATAAGTATAAGTATAAAAGTTTAAAACGAATCCACATTGCAACTTTGTTTATACAAGATCTAACATGGCATGCAATATTTCTAGCCAAACCTCTGTTTACGCAAGCGGCCCTTTCCATAGCACATGTCATCATTTCTTTGCTATGAAAAGACCATAAGTTTATAATTCAACATGACCCAAGTTTAAAGGGGGCGGTGCGTTACTCCTATAGCGCTATACATGTCAAATGGAGGCTCGTGAGAACTAATGACTAAAACATATCACATAAGTATGGTCCACGTAAGCATCAAGTATCACAACATAGTATTCATGTATAAGGATTGTTTTTGTGCATTGCATAAAGAATAAGTTTAAGTGTTGTTTAATAGTAAAACATGTTACACCCCAAAAAGTGGTAAACATAAAAAGGGGGTTGCGAGTATACTCACAGAATTGCTAAGTCTTCCGATTATCCAAGTGTTGACGAGTTGTATGAGATTAGGAGGATGGAACACCGAGGTCACCCTATATGGGCAAATGAAGGTGTATGAGTAATCGGGATTACAACGGAGGATTTGAATTGGAAATTTGAGTATTTCTAGTTGGTATATAGGGGTATATATATTTTACATAGTTTATGTAAAAATTCTAAGTTAAATCAATCAAGTTTATTATAGAAGTGTAATCAAAATAAATATACATTTATTTTCATAAAAATACATTTAACACGATTCGTTTTACGAATTTTCACAAAAAAACGGGCAGAGTTTCCTCTGTTTTTGGACGATCCCGACAACACAAGTTGTCGTTTGAATTTGTCAAAACTCATCAATTCAATAACAAAGATTATGTACTGAACGATACGGAACAATAAATTATAAAGTTAATTAATATATATATATATTTCTATGTTCAAGTTTTATAAACACGGTTAGCGTTCGAATAGTTTAGGTTTTACAAGTTTATTAGTCGATTAAAACGATAACTAAATATAAAACACTATAACATTCGAGTCATTAGTACACCGCGGCTCGCGTTTAAAGTAACATTAACACAACTAATTTAATGAGCTTCAAGACATTAGAATTTACCGAACATCGAATCTGCCGGTTTGACCAGCGTTGACCGTTTGACTAGATTTGACCACGGTTGACTCGTTTGACCGAAGTCCAAAACGAAACCCGACTGAGCTGTTGACTGACGTTGCCCCGAACTCGCAACTGACCAGTCAGTTGACCGAGTTTGACCGAGACCCGAATCCTCACCGAAACTGAACACGAAGTCCGACCAGGTTGACTGAGCCGCTGACCCGAAGCTAACCCGAACCGGAACCATTCATCAGAACTGAACCCGAGTGCGAAACAAGAACGAACTAAGTCAAATCCAAGCTCGTGCCGAACAGAAACAAAATATTCTTAAACAAAACTGACCAAATAAAACTCAAATCAATTAAACCCAACATCAAAGAAACAGAATGAAAAGAATGAAGGACCTGTGAACTTATCGGAGAAGAAGACTGGTCACTGTGACTGTTCGGGAGTTTGTCAGAGAACCAACGCACCACCGCCAATGCCGAGCACTGTCGGCGTCAGCCGCCAATGTTTGGTCAGCTTAATTGTTGCGAAACAGCGGCTCTGCCGCACACCACCTCCGCCGTCCTCATGCTGTCGTCGTCCTTCTCCCTCTCCCGATCTATCTTCTCATATCTTCTCTCCTCCGTCTCCCTTTCACCTCGTCGCCACGCCGCCACCAGATGGTGGTGGTGGTCGGCCGCTTCAATTGGAGGAGGTAAGCAGGTGTGGGGGGGGGGTATATAACAAGATGGTGGGGTGTTTGAATGTTTCTAGGGTTTCCAAGTGAAGAAGGAAGATGAAGGAGGTATTTGTGTGTTTTGTCTGAGGAGTGTGTGTGGGTGTATTTGAGTTGCAAACAAGAGGAATAAGGGAAACACAGTATGCGTGATGTCTGTCATTATGGACATGCAAAAACCTATTTGAACTATTAGTATAGAATAAGCAGGGTATCGAACCAGAGGAGGATTGTGGAAAGTGTTATAAGGTTAAGTGTTGATTAACTAAGACGAAAAAAATAAAGCTTTGTTGTGAGTTGATTGATTATCTAAAATTACAAACTAAAAAATGAAGTTTAAATCAATAGATAAACAATGGTTCCTCCAGATTTCAGGTTTTGCAGCTAGATTCAATTATGTGTTTAATCGAAACACTTACATAGACATAAGTGTTGAATCTAATTAACCAGTTGTGATAACCAACGACTAAGTACTCCGGTCAATACATAACGGGAGGTTATCGAATGATTATCAATTACAATTACAAACCCTAACCCCATGTCAAATATATCCCAATTACTAGAACTCTCGGGAACTGAATGCTTAGAAATTAAGGTTTAAATAAACGTAACTGTTTACAACCAATAAATCAAAATCAAGGTGAAAAGCATCAAATGCTTAGATCACCAAGTTAAAACGATTGTCACAAACACATAAAATTATCCAACTTACAAAAACCCTCCATCCGGAGGAAACCACTAAAAGAACTAGCCGCTCATGTTGGTTGAATGATCTTCGCAGGCTTCCATCCTCGTATGAGAGTTGTTCCCCTGCCGTCGAAGATAATAATCTCTTTTTTTATGATGATGGCTCTTCCAACAACTTCTATCACCGGCCCACCTTCAAGTCCACGTCTACAAGCCCACCTTCACATGATGATTCTTATTGGCCCAATTAATGATGATGTTAATTATGATGTGCCGCCCCCAAATCTTTCACGTGTATCTCCTGCATTCATTAGAGCCCAATCATCTGTGTTCCCCTCTCATAAAAATCGGCCCACTTATGATGATAATGTTTTGATTTTTAATAATGTTGTCTACTTCCAAAAACCCCTGTGCACGTGTATATCCATTCAGAGATCACGTGATGTTTTTTTTATAATAGTAATTCCTCCCCTCTATTCTTCTTGGCTGCGTGTATATCATTGGGCTTCCAAATGAAACCAAAATGTCGGCCCACTATGGATTAAAGCTGGCAACCAATCAAGCCCACATGTGATCCAATATATGCGTGTTCCTTTATTGCCGTTAAAGCCCATGATGATGTTGAGTTGATGAATTGATGTGATGATCATTAATTAATTAATGTTCCCCATAATACATCCCATCTACCGTCAATATGTATGTGCCTCTGTATTAGGGTTTCTTCTTAAAATGCCCTCCAAAAGTCAACATGCACTCCAATTTTATTTTCAACCGTAAGTTACGTGTACATACCGTACACTACGGTTTAGACTTGATGTGTTCCTTTTCACATTCAACTTTTACTTGATTACCCACAGGCCCTCAGACTTCACTCTTGGCGTGTTTCTTGCGATTCCAATCCGTCTTCCATTCCAAACAAGTACCGAATGATATGAAATGCATTGATTATCATCCTTGCTCGTTTTGTTCCATCACTAAGCACTTTAACTCTCCCGAATTATGCACCCAACCTGTAACACCACAAACTCATATAGTTACCATATTCAAAGCGTATAATCACATGAACGACAGTAAAACACGTAAATTAAGCACATTAACACTCGGGATTCACACCCTCCATCACATCCCCACACTTAACTTTGATTGTCCTCAAGCAACCATCACAAACATTACTCACCATATTAACAAATCACCATTAAATCCCTTACCGAATTAGCAATTCAAGATCCCAAGTCATACCCGTCCCATAGACTGACACAATCGAGATTGACAATCTGACAAATAATTGATACGCATTTAAACAATTTAAGACTTGCCTAACTAAAACTAACATGCTTATGATACTACACACATGCCACACGCCCCTCACAATAATCACTCTTCTCGGCTTAATCAAGACTAGCGTGTAATGTGCTAGTATGTAATTTGCTCAAAACCAAATACGCTACTTTGCAATCATAAGCTTGTATAGCAATCACACCTCCACTGTATCAAATAACGTAACACATATCAAAAGGACTTTCGGGTTTTGGGTTAAGGGTAAAGGTAGGGAAATATTTTTGGGTTTTTATATTTATATGGCGAACACAAACGAACATACCAAACCATGACAACTTATTCACAATGATACGAACACTTTGGGTGATTTTTCCGACCCATTTATTTAACACGAACATAACAATGATTTTTTTTTCTTTTTCTTTCTTTTCTCTTTTTTTCTTTTTTTCTTTTTCATAACAAATACACAATTGTCATTCATGGTTGGTATTTCAAACGGGTCAACAAGGTGTAACAAACGAAAGGTGAAAGGCTCAACATGGTTAACTAAGGTGGGTGAAATCACAATCAACATATAGAACAATGAATGGATCCTAATGCCTTTATCATCTATGTGTATACGTTAACCACAGTCTAGGCACGTATCAAACCACACAAGTTCTAACACAAAGCAACATATGGCCTACACTCATCAAATGAACATTTATTGCAATTCAACTAACAATCTAGTAGGCTCAAATATCTCACCGAACAAAAGGAATAAGGGTTACCGACACGTAGCATGTGTAATTCCTAAAGCATGTTACCCCTAATTAGGCATCTCTTCTCAACTATTTTATAAAAACCTGTCAGAAATACTCTCATGAAACTTAAAAGGACAACCATGACTAGGGATCTAAGTTAGTTTAATATCAGTAGGAACCCTTTAGCGATTGAAAATGTTGGTTTTCATGTAGTTCAAGCATACTTGAGACAAAAATTTTCAAAAATTTTCACAATTTCAACCCTTCCAAACAATTGAGATCAACAATCTTACCAACCCTCTCTCGAGTTACCGCATCCCCATACTTGGGATACATTGTCCCCAATGTATGGTGCAATTTATAATCTAAACTCGAGAGATACCACCTAATAAACCATGAACGGCTAATACCTAGACGACTCAACACAAAGAAACCACTCCCGACACAAGAAGTTCACACCACCAAATACACGAAAACAAATAAAACACAGGATAGAGAAACACATGCACCTGATCAGAAAACAAGTGAGTGTTTGTATTGGTGTAGCTGCTGCGATCTAACCGGAACAAACGCCCCTCATGGATTCTTTGAGATCTCACCGGGGATGTTGCCAAACATCCCCACACTTGATTCATTGCATCCGTGAAGATAGAATCGTAGGAACCTGTCAAAACACAAACACACCAAAACGAGACCAAACCAAAATACAAAACTCTACATCCTCGGGCTGCCTCCCGAGAGCGCTAAGTTTAAAGGTCTTCAGCCAGACCGTACCTGATATGCGCTACGGTGGTCTCAATGCACACTTACCCAAAACATTTCCAACGAATGCCCGGAAATTTACATGCCATCTCCATAGGTTTGTAAGTATAATTGGCATGTTCAGACTGCACCTGCGGGTTTCGCTAATCCACTTCACGAGATATACCCTGATGTCTTGTTGTTTCACCCTTCTCGTCTTCTTCCTCGACCCCTTTTCCCCACACTTATTAATTTGAATGATTGATATGGGAAGAGGTTCGGTACACATATTCATCTCCTCAGACTGTTCCGCCTCATCATTTGCACACACCATCTGCTCCACCAGTGACTCTTCATCAGATAAAGGACTCATTGGTGTGGTATTATCCTCCACAACCTCCTCCTTCATGTGAGAATAATCTCTAATGTCATCAGGTAATGGTGAAAGGCGTTGTTCTATTTCTATCTTCATTTTTAAATTCTGACACTTAGAAACTAAACAGCTGATTCGATCTTCATCGAAAAGGTTGGGTGCTGATAAATACTGCTCGAGTTTGGACAAAGTCACTTCCAACATAGCAAGCTCTTTCTCCTCCTCGGTCTGATAAGTATAGACACCCTTGGGCTCAGGATATTCCTCAGGATGACACTGTCGGTATCCCTGATACGGTGTTGAGATGTACGCATCCATCATTTTTTTATTCCAATACTCTGGATTTTCCAAATACACCGCGCACACATCATCATAAACAGAAGTATGATTACGACCGCAACAGAAACATCGTCCATCCGTCCTTGGCTCAAAATAAACATCCTCGTCCCGATCATATCCATCCGAGTAATAATCATCCTCCATCTCTAGGTCATAATCATCAGCGTATGATGGAGGTGGAAGCTGTGAAACATAAGACACCGGTTTTCCATGTGCCCTCCTTTAGTGGGCCTCGTGGCAACCGATACACGGATGACGTGGACCCCCGCACAATATACACGTAGAAAAGCTGAGATCTGTGTAATGCTCTGTCATCCTGCACAACACAACTCAACTACCAAGTGTAAATCACGAACATCAAAGAAAAATCTTTTTGGGATTTTTAAATTTTTTTTTTTATTTTTTTTTTTTTACTAAAACTGAACACTAAACACTTTGCGCACGCCTCCCCGGCAACGGCGCCATTTTGATGTCTGTCGTTATGGACATGCAAAAACCTATTTAAACTATTAGTATAGAATAAGCAGGGTATCGAACCAGAGGAGGATTGTGGAAAGTGTTATAAGGTTAAGTGTTGATTAACTAAGACGAAAAAAATAAAGCTTTGTTGTGAGTTGATTGATTATCTAAAATTACAAACTAAAAAATGAAGTTTAAATCAATAGATAAACAATGGTTCCTCCAGATTTCAGGTTTTGCAGCTAGATTCAATTATGTGTTTAATCGAAACACTTACATAGACATAAGTGTTGAATCTAATTAACCAGTTGTGATAACCAACGACTAAGTACTCCGGTCAATACATAACGGGAGGTTATCGAATGATTATCAATTACAATTACAAACCCTAACCCCATGTCAAATATATCCCAATTACTAGAACTCTCGGGAACTGAATGCTTAGAAATTAAGGTTTAAATAAACGTAACTGTTTACAACCAATAAATCAAAATCAAGGTGAAAAGCATCAAATGCTTAGATCACCAAGTTAAAACGATTGTCACAAACACATAAAATTATCCAACTTACAAAAACCCTCCATCCGGAGGAAACCACTAAAAGAACTAGCCACTCATGTTGGTTGAATGATCTTCGCAGGCTTCCATCCTCGTATGAGAGTTGTTCCCCTGCCGTCGAAGATAATAATCTCTTTTTTTATGATGATGGCTCTTCCAACAACTTCTATCACCGGCCCACCTTCAAGTCCACGTCTACAAGCCCACCTTCACATGATGATTCTTATTGGCCCAATTAATGATGATGTTAATTATGATGTGCCGCCCCCAAATCTTTCACGTGTATCTCCTGCATTCATTAGAGCCCAATCATGTGTGTTCCCCTCTCATAAAAATCGGCCCAATTATGATGATAATGTTTTGATTTTTAATAATGTTGTCTACTTCCAAAAACCCCTGTGCACGTGTATATCCATTCAGAGATCACGTGATGTTTTTTTTATAATAGTAATTCCTCCCCTCTATTCTTCTTGGATGCGTGTATATCATTGGGCTTCCAAATGAAACCAAAATGTCGGCCCACTATGGATTAAAGCTGGCAACCAATCAAGCCCACATGTGATCCAATATATGCGTGTTCCTTTATTGCCGTCAAAGCCCATGATGATGTTGAGTTGATGAATTGATGTGATGATCATTAATTAATTAATGTTCCCCATAATACATCCCATCTACCGTCAATATGTATGTGCCTCTGTATTAGGGTTTCTTCTTAAAATGCCCTCCAAAAGTCAACATGCACTCCAATTTTGTTTTCAACCGTAAGTTACGTGTACATACCGTACACTACGGTTTAGACTTGATGTGTTCCTTTTCACATTCAACTTTTACTTGATTACCCACAGGCCCTCAGACTTCACTCTTGGCGTGTTTCTTGCGATTCCAATCCGTCTTCCATTCCAAACAAGTACCGAATGATATGAAATGCATTGATTATCATCCTTGCTCGTTTTGTTCCATCACTAAGCACTTTAACTCTCCCGAATTATGCACCCAACCTGTAACACCACAAACTCACATAGTTACCATATTCAAAGCGTATAATCACATGAACGACAGTAAAACACGTAAATTAAGCACATTAACACTCGGGATTCACACCCTCCATCACATCCCCACACTTAACTTTGATTGTCCTCAAGCAACCATCACAAACATTACTCACCATATTAACAAATCACCATTAAATCCCTTACCGAATTAGCAATTCAAGATCCCAAGTCATACCCGTCCCATAGACTGACACAACCGGATTCGAGCTTTGAGGATCCCGATCCTTACTCTATCACCGACATAGCCGATAGGATAATAGAAAAAATTAAAACTATCGAACGTTGCATATTAGAATCTCGAGCAAGGGAAGAGGAGTCCCGCGCAAGAGAAGAATTAAATAAAAAATAGATAGTTGAAAATATAAAAATGGAAGAACAAATAAGTGAAAAACCGACACATGAGTTAAACAACGAAAAAGGTGAGTCCGATAACGTTAAAATTCAAGAAGAGTCTAATTTTGAAGAAATTAATCTATTGTCACCTTCTTTCAAAAATCATTGTTTAGTTCCCACTCATGCTAAGTTTTTAAAAGAGTTAAACACTAACACTAAAATTTACGAAACGGTAAGCGTTAAGTTAACTAATGATTAACCTTCGCTAATAAAAGAAGATCCATTTGAAGTTAACATTACACCGGTTCCATGTTTTTTTCAAAATTCATTTATTAGTAGTATCACAATTGATAAATATCTTTGTGTTAACATAATGCCAAACTACATTTTCAAAAAATTAAGTATTGGTGACTTTTCTCCACTTCAAATACCCATTTTTCTATCAAATCGGAAAGTAATAAAATCAATCGGTATAGTTGAGGATGTCTTGGTTCAAACAAATCAAATGGTAATCCCAACCGACTTTGTCATCCTTGATGACGCTCCTCTAGTGTTGGGACGATCTTTTGTAAAAACCCACGAAGCTTTGAAAAACCGGAAGCGCAACAATCTATCTATTCAATTAGGGGCATTTAAAAAGTGTGTCGATCTTGAGCGTTCAATGAAATATCCATTCGGCAATAATGACCCCCTAATTGAAGATGAAGATGAACCACCCGATACAAGAGAAGAAACTGACCACTTTGTTGAAGAAGAGGTCGCCATAGAACAAACTTTTGTAGTTCTTGATCGAAATGAGCAACCAAATAAGGAGTCTCCGAAAGACCTTCCTCTTGAGCTCAAAGAACTTCCAAAAGGTTTGGAATATGCTTTTCTAGACAAAGATGGTAAATCACCTGTAATTATTTCGTCTAAATTATCTAGTTTAGAAAAAGAAAAATTAATTACACTTTTGAAAAAACACAAAAATGCGATCGCTTGGAAGCTTGTAGATATTAAAGGCATAAGTCCTTCCATGTGCACGCACAAATTTTTAATGAACGATGACTACAAATCGGTAATACAACCACAACGTAGAGTAAATCAAAATGTCCAAGAAGTGGTTAAAAACGAAGTCATCAAATTACTTGACGCCGGACTTATTTATCCTATCTCCGATAGTCCTTGGGTAAGTCCCGTCCAAGTAGTTCCAAAGAAAGGAGGTATGACGGTAATAACTAACGAAAAGAATGAATTAATACCAACGAGAACCGTCACAGGATGGAGGGTATGTATAGATTTTAGGCGATTAAATGAAGCAACAAGGAAATATCACTTTCCTTTACCCTTAATTGATCAAATGTTAGAAAGATTATCCGGTCATAAATTTTATTGTTTCTTGGATGGTTTTTCAGGTTACTTTCAAATCCCGATAGCACCCGAAGACCAAGAAAAGACAACTTTCACGTGTCCCTATGGAACTTTTGCTTATCGACGCATCCCCTTTGGTCTATGTAATGCCCCCGCAACCTTTCAACGTTGCATGGTGGACATCTTCCATGACATGATAGAAAAGACAATGGAAGTCTTCATGGACGACTTTTCTATCTTTGGAGATTCATACGACCAATGCCTCGATAACCTTGAACGAATGCTATCCCGATGTGAGGAAACCAACATCGCCCTTAATTGGGAAAAATGTCATTTCATGGTAACGGAGAGAATAGTACTCGGTTATAAAATCTTAAGCGAAGGAATGGAGGTTGATCGAGCAAAGATAGACACTATTTCTCGATTACCACCCCCATCCTCCGTTAGAGTTATCAGAAGTTTCTTAGGACATGCTGGATTCTATAGGAGATTTATCAAAGACTTTTCTAAAATCTCAAGGCCCCTAACAAAATTACTTGAAAAAGATGCCCCTTTCATCTTTGACAAGGATTGCAATCAAGCATTTCTAGCACTCAAGGAAATGCTAGTCAATGCACCTATCATGATAGCGCCTGATTGGAAATTACCTTTCGAAATCATGTGTGATGCAAGTGACTTTGCAGTTGGAGCAGTCTTGGGACAAAGAAAAGAAAAGCATTTTCACCCAATTTATTGTGCTAGTAAAACACTTAACGATGCACAAGAAAATTACACAACAACAGAAAAAGAGTTACTAGTTGTGGTATTTGCTTTTGATAAATTTCGTTCTTACCTTGTTCTTTCTAGAACAATAGTCTATACAGATCATACATCCATTCGATATCTTTTCAAGAAACATGATGCTAAACCGCGTTTGATTCGGTGGATTCTACTCCTCTAAGAATTTGATATTGAAATCAAAGACAAAAGAGGAGCAGAAAACACCGCAGCAGATCATCATTCGCGCCTAGAAGACCCAGCTTTGGAGGCAACCAGGGATGAACAAATCAATGAAAAATTTCCAACGGAGTCCTTGGAAATGGTGGAATACAGAGAATAACCATGGTACGCCGACTATGCTAACTACTTAGCTAGCAGTATAGTCGCCAAATGATGGCCACATCATCAAAGAAAAAAATTCTTTGCCGATGTGAAGCATTATTTTTGGGAAGATCCTTATCTTTTCAAAATGTGTGCCGATCATCTCATCCGACGATGCGTACATGGTAGTGAAGCAAGAAGAATTCTCCGCCATTGTCATGAAGGTCCATACGGAGGACATCATGGTGCCGCTAGTACCGCACGAAAGGTATTTGATTCAGGATTTTATTGGCCAACCATTTATAAAGAAGCCCAAATTCTTGTCAAGACATGTGATGCTTGCCAAAGAACAGGTAATATTTCTTCCAAAAACGAAATGCCACAAAATGGCATTCTTGTTTGTGAAATTTTTGATGTGTGGGGACTCGACTTTATGGGACCTTTCCCACCGTCAAAAGGAAACAAATATATACTTGTGGCGGTAGATTACTTGTCTAAATGGGCCGAGGCCGAGGCACTTCCAACCAACGATGGAAGAGTCGTAGTAAGATTTCTGAAAAGATTATTCTCTCATTTTGGAACGCCAAAAGCTTTAATCAGTGCTAGAGGTACCCATTTTTGTAACCATCAACTTGAAATTTTTTTAACAAGATATGGGGTCTATCATCGGGTCTCAACGGCATATCACCCTCAAACAAATGGACAAGCCGAAGTGACTAATAGAGGTTTAAAACGGATACTCGAAAAAACCGTAGGGTTAAATAAGAAGGAATGGGCCGATAAATTAGATGATGCTTTATGGGCTTTTCGAACTGCTTATAAAACTACAATAGGTACCACCCCATATAAGCTCGTCTATGGAAAAAGCTGACATTTGCCAGTAGAAATTGCACACAAGGCCTACTGGGCAATTAAAAATGTAAACTTAGATTTAGAATTTGCCGCTAAAAACCGATTTTGTCAATTAAATGAATTAGACGAACTAAGGAATTATGCATACTCTAAGTCCGAAATTTATAAGGAAAGAATGAAAAATTTGCATGATAAACACATTAAACCTAATGAATTTCGAGTAGGAGATCAAGTTCTATTGTTTAATTCACGACTTCGGCTATTTCCTGGTAAATTAAAGACTAGGTGGTCAGGACCTTTTTCCATCACCCATATTTTCCCACACAGTGCAGTAGAAATTAAACCTCGAAATGGAAATCCATTCAAAGTCAATGGCCAACGGCTGAAGCTCTATCAAGGATTCATTGAGGATGAGGAGGAAGAAATCTCGTTTCAAACGATCAAAGAACAAAAGCATCAACATCATACCTGGTAAGTTACGAACAAGCGGGTTGACATCTAAATCGGTAAGTCTTTTAACCAAGTTTTTAGGGAAACAGGGCACTCACACGAGCACTAAAAAAATAAATAAATAAATAAAATTTAAAACTGCCCGCCCACGGGGCCGTGTCCGCGCAACTGTCGGGATAAAACCCCTTTTTCATAACAATTTCTTCATTCCACACGCCCCGTTTCCCCGAAAACTCTCTGGTTCAGGCGATTTTTCTGCAAGATTCCGACGTCTCCTTTACTTCTAACAACATCAAGGTATGATTCTATCATCTTTAGTAGTTAGATTAAGCATTTGCATGTAGTTAAAACACCAAAAAATTGGGGAAAAATCTAGGGTTCTTGAACTTCATCCGGATCGAACCTCAAATTTTTGCTTAGATCTGTTAGTATTAGTATAGATACGCGTTATAGGAAGTAAATCAACTTGTATTATTTGTAGATTTGCCCGATTTCTCACAAAAACCCCAAACCCTTGTTTTTTAACCGAAAAGATAAAATTGAAGGGGTAAACGGTTTGTTTTGGGAAAAAAACGACACTTGGGGTTTCATTTTCGGGGAAAACCGCCCCTACTGGACCAAAACTTTTCAAGTTTTCGGGACCGGATCGAAAAATGGGATTTTTGGGAAACAGACGTCTGGACACGAGGTCGTGCCCGCTGAGCACGGGGGCGTGTCCAGCCAATTTCAGACCAACTCGAGGCATGTCCGCTGAACACGAGGACGTGTTCAGCCGACTGTTTTCAGTTTTCTCCGAAAATTTCACTGTTTCGTGCTAATTGTTTGGTGTTTCCTTTCAGATGTCCAAGAAATTCACACGGTTCAATGCAAATGAGTTGGATGCTAGAGCATGATACGACATGCTTCGAACCAGGCCGGAGGAATACCCACGAACAGTATGCATGGATCTTCTAGGAGCAGTGAACCAGCTTGACCGATTCAACAACCTAGTCACCGACCCACCAAGAGCCGCCCTGTGCACTCGACTTCGTTCAGTCCATGAATATAACCTTGAATTCTACAGCACACTAGCTTTCAAAACGAGAGCCGATCCATTCGATAATGATGGGGTAGAATTCCGGTGTGGAGGGACTAAGTACTCAATCTCTATAGCACAGTTTGGGTCGATAGTTGGGTTGTATGCGGAGGAAGATGCGGGGGATGAAGAAAACACCGGAGGTTTACGTGAAATTCCAGAAAACCAACGCCAGGTTGCATGGGCGCAAATAGGAGAAGGCAACTACAATCCAAGCCGCACGAAGAGCACTCATGTAACACCCCGTGTTTCTGAAGTCAAAGTCAAGGTCAAAGTCAACGACCGATTGCGCGACTCGACTTATAGTGAATTAGTTTTATTTATTTTAGTTGTATTATGTGGAGTAAGTGTCAAATTGCAGAAATCGATGTGTATTATTCACTATTTAATCGACTTACGACTGTGAACGATAGGAAGTAACAATGCGATAAAGCTAACTAATCGGTAATCAACCTAATGATAATCAATCGACATGAATCGCAACTCGAAATACGCATCTTGGTAATTGTTATACGTGTGTGTGTGCCTTATGTGTTACTTGTGCATGTTTATTTATGTTATGTTGTGGTAATCAATCGAAACGCAATCGAACTCAATCGCAATCGAAATGGTATTATAATTAGTGGAGAAGAGACAGTGCAAACCATATCTCGACCGTTTCGTCATCGTATTCATCGACGATGTCTTGATCTATTCCAAATTGAAAGCCGAACACGAGCAACATCTACGTTTGGTTCTCGAGCTACTCCAGGGGAATCAACTCTATGCCAAGTTCTCCAAGTGTGAATTTTGGCTGGAGGAAGTTCAGTTTCTGGGTCACATCGTAAATAGTCAAGGTATTCACGTCGATCCCACGAAGATTGAAGCCGTTAAGAGTTGGATTACACCTAATAACCCGTCTGAAGTCCGTTCTTTTCTCGGATTAGCGGGCTATTATCGACGATTCATCGAAGGATTCTCAAAGATCGCTGTGTCGCTTACTGCTCTTACGCATAAAGACAAGCCTTTTGTTTGGGGAACTGAACAAGAGACTGCCTTTCGAACCCTCAAGCACATGCTTTGCAATGCTCCTGTTCTCACTCTACCCGACGGAAACGATGATTTCATTGTCTATTGTGATGCTTCCAACCTTGGTTTCGGTTGTGTTCTTATGCAATGAGACAAGGTTATAGCTTACGCATCTCGTCAGCTCAAAATCCACGAGAAGAACTATACAACCCACGATCTCGAGCTAGGCACGGTTGTTTTTGCGTTAAATATTTGGTGACACTACCTGTATGGTACCAAGTGTACGATCTTCACCGATCATAGGAGCCTACAACATATCTTTAATCAGAAAAAACTTAATATGCGTCAACGCCGATGGGTAGAACTACTCAACGATTACGACTGTGAGATTCGTTATCACCCTGGCAAGGCAAACGTCGTTGCCGACGCTCTCAGCAGACGGAGTTATTTGCTCAGCATTCGTGATGTCCAAGCCCAATACGATCTCGAAGCTCTCATCTGCGAAGCTCTGCATTCATGTTTTAACGAACGCACACTGAAGAAGGAACGAATCTATCACGATGGAGCCCAAATTGTGAATAAGTCGAATGGGATATTCCACTTTCTGGACCGAATTTGGATCCCTAAATGGACCAATGTGCGATAGATTTTGATGGAAAAAGCCCACAAATCCCAGTATTCTATTCATCCCGGTGCCGACAAAATGTACCAGGATCTTCGCTACAAGTACTGGTGGCCGGGCATGAAAAGGGATATTGCTCTCTATGTTGGGAAGTGCCTAACTTGTGCAAGAGTTAAGGCTGAACACCAAAGACCCTCTGGCTTACTTGAACAACCGCCGATCCCTATGTGGAAGTGGGAGAGTATAGCTATGGACTTCATAACAAAGCTTTCGCACACGTCATCAGGTCACGACAGCATATGGGTTGTTGTCGACCGTTTAACCAAATCTGCTCACTTTTTGCCAATACGGGAAGACTACAAGGTAGAACGATTAGCCCGAATCTACACCAACGAGATCATTTGTAATCATGGGACGCCTCGCGACATCATCTCTGGCCGGAATGCTCGGTTTACCTCACGACTGTGGGAGACGTTTCAAACGGCTCTCGGTACATCGCTTAATCTAAGTACCGCTTTCCACCCTCAAACCGATGGCCAGACTGAAAGAACGATTCGTACTCTTGAAGACATGCTCCGTTCGTGTGTCATAGATTTCGGTGGTAATTGGGATACATACCTGCCATTAGTCGAATTCTCGTATAACAACAGTTATCACTCCAGCATTCAAATGGCACCATTCGAGGCTTTATACGGAAGAAAATGTCGATCGCCTATTGTGTGGCACGAGATCGGTCACTCGCAACTAACCGGTCCTGAGCTATTGCAAGAAACGACTGACAAAGTCCTCCAAATTCGAGACAACTTGTTGAAAGCTCGAAGTCAACAGAAAAGTGACGCCGATAGACGACACAAGCCCCTTGAATTTGACATTGGCGACTAAGTACTCCTAAAGGTATCACCTTGGAAGGGTGCGGTCAGATTCAGCAAGAAAGGGAAACTAGCGCCTCGATATGTTGGACCTTTTAAGATTCTGGAAAAGATCGAAAAAGTTGCCTACAGACTCGAACTACCGGAGGAACTTAGTAACGTCCACCCGACTTTCCACGTGTCGAACATCTGAAAGTGTCTGGTTGAGCATGATTTAATTGTGCCCCTCGATGAACTTCAAGTAAATGAAACACTACACTTCGTGGAGAAGCCTGTCGATATCATGGATCGCCAAACCAAGCAGCTCAGACGCTCGCGCATTCCTATTGTGAAAGTCCGATGGGAAGGCAAGCGAGGCACAGAGTTCACTAGGGAACTCGAAAGCGACATGAAGGAGAAGTACCCGCAGTTGTTTGTTACGGCTTCAGCCTAATTTCGGGACGAAATTCCCTCAACTAGGGGAGGCTGTAACACCCCGTGTTTCTGAAGTCAAAGTCAAGGTCAAAGTCAACGACCGATTGCGCGACTCGACTTATAGTGAATTAGTTTTATGTGTTTATTTTAGTTGTATTATGTGGAGTAAGTGTCAAATTGCAGAAATCGATGTGTATTATTCACTATTTAATCGACTTACGACTATGAACGATAGGAAGTAACAATGCGATAAAGCTAACTAATCGGTAATCAACCTAATGATAATCAATCGACACGAATCGCAAATCGAAATACTCATCTTGGTAATTGTTATACGTGTGTGTGCCCTATGTGTTACTTGTGCTTGTTTATTTATGTTATGTTGTGGTAATCAATCGAAACGCAATCGAACCCAATCGCAATCAAAATGGTATTATAATTAGTGGAGAAGAGACAGTGCAAGATATGAGTAGTTGGGATTAAAAGTAATTTGACTAGGAAACTCTATCGCTTCGTAACGCTCACAATCGCAATCGAAACAGCAAAACTCGTCACACCGAACACTCGAATCAGGCGACCGATCGATCAGGGAACCAGTCGATCGACCAGCCGACCGTTCGGACTGCCGTCCGATCGGACAGGCTGACCGATCGAGCAGCCTGGCCGATCGGCCGGCCCTTTCCTCTTTGGGTAACTCTATAAATACCCCTGTCACTTTCATTCTTTCTACTTTTGGGAACTCTCTGACCGACCAGCTCGTGCTCCTCACCTTTTCTTCGATTTCTCTCAATTCCGGTAAGATCTCACTCTAAATCTTGTACTTTCTTGATCTACATGCACTCCTACACCTTTCTATCTTTTAAATCTTAACTTTTAACCATGAAATCACCAAGATTCAAGGTGTTCTAGGATGATGTCATCATGTGTTCTTGAAGAACTTCATGTTTTGACCTCAATTCACCAAGAACAACTTAGATCTAACCGATTTCCACACAAACTAACAAAGATCTTTCATAGATCTAAACATATTCACAATAAGAAGGATTGAAATATGGTTTTCTAACTTTCTTTCAACTCTTTTACACTCAACGCACTCAAAACCGATAGAACCGGGACTTGGGCCGACTTACTACTCATTCTTGTGGTGGTGTTGGGTCAAGACCTGGATTCTACCTACGAGGCTACCAATTCCGGGTTAACCAAGAACAATCGTCCGGAACCAATGGACCGACTGGGCTTGGGTGATTCCTGTTCAGTCGAGTCACTAAAACTAAGGACGAAGTTCTGATTGGATAGCACGTTATCAAAACGCCTCGATAAAACGACAAGCAATCAAAACAACCAAGTGCGAGACGAGCGGGACGACCAGGACGGGGTGCCGTCCGATCGGCCTATTGACCGAACGGACAGCCACCCGATCGACCGGCCAACCGAACGACTTGCACCTTGGGACCCACACGAAGTCTGAGTGTTGAACGAGTTGCGGTCCGATCGGACTACCATCCGATCGAACTGCCAACCGTACCATGAGACATTGAACCTCCACACTTAAATAATTTTCAGCATGTTCAATGCACTAGGAATGCCACCCGATCGAACTGCTGACCGATCGAGTGACAACCTACTACGAACTTGTGCTAGCTGAAGTGTCCAGCCGATCGGGTTGCCGGCCGATCGAACGACCGTCCGATCGACCGAACTGAAAGGTAGAGATACTTCTACGTTTTCAAATGCTACAACAAAAACTTCAAAAGTCAAGCCATCTTACACAAACACATCCTTCTCATAGGAAGAAACAATCCACTCGAATAGTCATCCGACCGGACTACCGTCCGACCGGATAACCACCCGAACGGATTGTCATCCGTATGGACTAGCCGTCCGATCGGATCACCATCCGACCGAACTGCTGTCCGAGCCATTTACACTTTGCATCGTTTTACGCGTCGCTTATCGTATTATGCTATCGATCTGTTCAGGCTAACCCTACTCTCTAGCGCTCCCTTCAATCCATCAATCGCTGTGAGTATACTCGAACCCTTTTTACTTTATGCACTTTTGGGTGTTACATATGTTACGAATATTCAAATCACATCGAACACACTACTCCATACTATTTAAACGTTAACCGTTACTGCATGTTATATGTGGCTTAATGAATGCTTGTTTGTTATGTTTACACATGGAATGCTGTCTACCTGCCTTAGCAACGATAGTACTATAGTTTGGACTCAGCACCCGTTCACACGGGGGTTGTTAAGGACAATTACTTGCATTGATTACGGTGGTAATTATGTATTGCGAACTGCATCGGGCAGTCAACCCGCAGTCATTGGTATCGATAGATCTATGTCGATAACTAACGTGCTTCATTTCACTATGCGTACGTGCTGGTTATGCGTAAACGAATTTCGAACTTACTATATCTATCAAACTTGTATGCTCACCTTTACACTATGTGTATTGACTTTTACTTTAACGTATGTGATAGGTTCTTAAGTTGTTTGTATGCCTAGCTCGCTGTGAAATTGAGGCTAGGAAAGGTCTAGGATGCTCTCTGCGCAGTGATGAAATTGAAGCTAGGAAAAGAGGTCATAGAAACCAATAAATAAACCATCTATGTATAAATCTGAGTTGTCGGAACAGAACTACTTGGCTAGATTTGTCTGTAATAATTTTTTTGCCTCTTGAGACATGGTATGGGACATGTTACTTTAAATTAATTGGTAATGATAATTGTTATGGAAACTTCTGGACAATCTGTTTCGCTCAATGCCATGCCCCGATGATTCCGCCATCGGTTGGGGTGTGACAACTCAGTTGAGGGACCCTCTTTACCGTTACATCCATAGGGTCCTCACTTACTCTCTTAGCCAAAGGCATGATAGTAGTGGCGTTGTAGGGTTACGAGATCTGGTGGTCCTTCATTGCCTTCATACCCGCACCAACCTTGATGTTCCGTACCTCCTGCTCCGAAACATGCACCTGAACCAACTAGCAACTCCACCGACTCCCATCTTCTTTGGGGGATGGATATACCGTCTCTTCAAGCATTTCGTGAACATGCCCAGGTCTTTTGAAAAGAGCCCATGGTCGGGAAGAGTGGACATGGTCATCTGCCGCTCCATGAACCTGATTTATGAAGCAGAAGACGAGACAGTCAGCTTCCAAAGAGTCCAGGGGCATGCATGGAACCCGCAAGAAGCACTCGTCCTCCACGCGCCACACTTCCAACCTCCTCCTCAATACCATTACCAGCCCCATGGTGATCCAGGCCAATCCTCCTCTCAAGGAGGCGGTTTTCCTAACTTCCAAAGTTTACATGATTTATTGCAGGAAAACCTCATGTGCACCAGGAACACATACAATATGGCCAGCAACACGTACACCCGGGTCAGAGCAATAGAGAGAAACATATCCGACATATAGGATGACATTGGGAACATCCGGGAGTACATGGCGGGGCACGGAGGAGACGACGATGATGAAGACGAGGACATGGATTAGGCGGGATGAGTGGAGGTAGCGGTTCATGGTTGGAGGTCCACAGGTTAATCCCTTATCTCATGAACAATTTCCGGCCTGCGTCCCGTTTGTTGAACAATTTACTTTCCTCTAACACTTTTTACTTTTCTGCATTTTCTTTATTTTAACTTTGTGGTATGGATGTTTGAACGATGGTAATTTAGGATGTTTGCTATGGTTTGGTGTAGTGTTTATTGATAAAACAAGTACATACGAGGCTTAGAGTACTAAACATTAGTGCTACTAAAGCCGGGACAGCAAAACCGAAGCCAGAAACCTATTTTACACCTTTGCAGATTGTCTACACGGGGTCGTGTCCAACCGACACGCCCCCGTGCCCATTGCCCCAGACCTGCTGTTTGTCAAAATTCTGCAGAGTTTTACCAGACACGGGGTCGTGCCCAGCCGACACGCCCCCGTGTCCACCTTCTGTAAGTTCTCGTTACTGGCACTCTGACCACGGGGTCGTGTTCACCCAACACGGGGCCGTGTCCAGACGCCCAGTAACATAAAATTTTGCTTTTTCACATCTTTTTACACATTCAATCAAACTAAAAACTTATTTTTGGGACACATTGGGGACAATGTGTAATTTAAGTGTGAGGGGGATGCTAAAACCTTGAATTTTGCAAGTCCTAATTACAAGCCTTACACAAAACTCTATTGGAACCGCTAAACACCCCAAATTTTTTCAAAAATTTTTCATTTTTTTTACTTGGGAATTTCAAATTCTAAAAAGGTGATATTTTTACAAATTTACAACCGATAGCGTCGTGATAAAAAGAACCAACATAAGAAAATTATGAAACGGCATGACAAATCTAGTTAAAATTTGATTATATATACTTGATCATATAAAAATCCATTCCCACAAAAAGTGAGTTTTGAGCCTTTATTGAGCATACAAATACACATCTTTAAACTAAATGCTCATTTTTCGTTTCTTGTGTGAATAGCCGCTTGGTTTCTTACAACTCTAGAACTTGCCACGATGATACATTCCCAGTCTTTATCAACTTAAACCCGAGTAAGTAAATGATGGAGGCATTAGGACTAACCCTTTTTATTTCAACACCATTATTTTTCTTTTTTTTACCACCTACCCAAAATCCCCCTAGTTAACCCCTTTGAGCCTAAACCTTTTCATTTCTTAACCCAAAACAAATACCATTTTACCCACCAAAACCCTTTTTTCATTTTAAACCCTTTATTTTAGTAACAAAGCTCGGTTTTTCATGTGACCTTTCTTATCATATATATATATATATATATGTATGATGATGATGAAGCCAAAAGAAATAAACAAACAAGTTTATCAAAAAAAAAACTTTGTTTGAAGAATCGCTTCATCAAAATAAAAAGTTACAAAAATAAAAAGTCTTACGAAAACCGATGCTTTTTACGCCTTTCGCCCTTTTCTACTAACCACTAACCCAACCACCTACCTTTAACCCAAGCCTAACCCTTCCCCCAAAGTCCTCTTGATATTTACAAAGGTATATAGTTAAAAAAGAGGAGGATTGATTGCTTGGCAAGCTTATGGTAGAAGTAAGTTCCATGTCGCTCTCGAGTGTTTCACAAAAATACATTTTCGGCCGAGTGTTGAGTGATCCCCCGTGAGGTATGTGAACTTGTATATAAATGGAATTTTAAAAAGGCATGTTATGCCCTAATAAGTAATTTATCTTATAATGTTTTAAATAAATCATGATGAATAGGATTGTAAATAAATAAAAATAAAACTTAATAAAGAATCTTGGAAATCCCGACACTCTATGACAAGCCTAAAACCTTCTCTTCTACCCATTCCATTTGGGAGTGTAAAGCCACATTATAAGGAGTTTTGCTTGAGGACAAGCAAAGATTCAAGTGTGGGGGTATTTGATGTGTGCAAAATGTAACATATAAATTACATCAAATGTGACATAAAACTAACCCTTTTTTAGTACTAATGTTGGAAAAAGTGTGTTTTTGTCCTCCTTTTGTATTTTCAGGATTAAATGAGCTCAAATGAACAAAAGAAGCAAAAAGGCAACTAAATCTAACATAAATACAAGAAAAGGAATAAACGTGGCATGCCCGACACCCCTCGACAGCAACTCCCCAAGAAAAAACAAGAGAACAGAAGGCTGAACACGCCCCGTGCTCAATGAGCACGGGGGCGTGCCCAAGTGTCTGCAGAAAAGACAAAGTTGTAGAAGCTTCTATCACCCACCACGGGGCCGTGGTCAACTCTAAGATTCACAGAATCTAGGAAAATCTTGATAGTACAGATACGCTTCTGCACACGGGGTCGTGCCCAGCGGACACGGGGGCGTGGTCAACTAATGCAGACAAACTGCATTTAATGAAGAAAGAGAAGACGGGTGGACACGGGGCCATGTCCAATGGACACGGGGCCGTGTCTGGGCTTCTGTGCAGGCTATAAATAGGGGTGCTTGGCTCATTTTCAAACCATCCATTGGCAAACCACCTCTCTCAAACTTCACCCACCCACCACCACCATCACAACCCACATCCACCACCATCATCCATCATCCATCATAGAGTGTGTGAGTAGTCTCGTGATCCAAGATTGATCGTAAGAGTTCTTGACAATCAAAGGTCATGTTTGCCTAAGTCTCTTACATCACTTGGTGAAGACAAGTGTTTAGTGTAATACTTTTTATTTTTAATCTTTTCGCACTTTTTATTTGGTTATGTATTAATGACTTTAATAACTAGTTTCTTATGTTGAAGGTGACTCTTCCTTATCGTTTGTCCGTGGTGTCTTGGCATTATTTTTTACTATCTATATAAAATAAAAGATTTTCACCATTCATATCTCCACGGTCAATATGGAGGTATGTTGGCTACCTGGTCGGGGGTTAAGGGAATGGTTTGGTAAGAGTCTTGCCTTGTTCAGTGTATAGATCCTGCAAGGACCTGGGTCAACTTTAGTAGGACCTCCTTCAATACCCACTGGTATTGGATGGCGAGGGTCCGAACTCCTTGACCGCCTCATATGTAAACTACTATTAAAACTTTAACCCGGCTACTTAGGACTGTATCCCTGCTGACTCAGACTACTTAGCCGAGTGTAACGTTACCTCCAGAAGAGGGGCCTACCACAATATGCATTAATAACTTAATTAATTATCTTTAAATAATCCAACCCTTTAGGATTGTATCCTTGCTGACTCAAACTACTGGGTTGAGGGTAACGTCACCTTCAGAAGAGGGGCCTACTACAATGTAACAACCCGCACGTTCGTGCGTTGTTACTAATCGCTACACTCGTTACGCCTAGTACCAGAGATTCAGATCATAATGTAATTGCGTCGCATACTACACTATTACAACGCTATTTTCGCATAATACATAAACGCAAACATTAGAGCTAACAAGGACTCTACGAGTGCGTACTACCCCACCGACCGTCGTGACGATGATGGCAATACGAGTGGGTGGTACCCCGTTGATCATTGTAGCTTAACACGTCTCATCGAACATACTAACACTCACGAAGATGTCAAGTGAGGACCAATTCTACCCTCCTTGATAACCGTGATGTGTCACAATGCAACTCGATACTCAAGAAAACGCACTCGCAGGCACTTATAACTCGATTATCGCAACTTCGAAATATGGATATGTATACGCGTCAAACCCCAACCGATGGCGGAATCATCGGGGCGCGGCACTAGGCAAATTAGATTGCTCAGGAGAATCCATAACAACTATTAGCGACAATACTTAATGCGTTCATTATCCCATACTAATAAACAAATACAGTCACATAAGTTATCATAGATTTTGTGTTCTCTCGAACAATACAAATCCGACAACCTAGATTTTAGTTGAGTTTCTAGACTTCCTAGCTTGATTTGATGTAGCCTGCGTCTAATCCTGCAACATACGTTAAAATAAAGTCAATACAAAAGTATTGGCGAGTATACAGGTTTGATATGTAATAGCATAATAGATTAAAAGTGCTGCGAATTCCTACATACATAAACGGGATACACGACATATATACTCACAAAACCGATACTACCAGCTAAGTCCTCGATGCTCGAATACGCTATGGCAATCTAGACCCCGTCGGGCGCAACAGTACTATACTAGTCATGGTGGGACATCGCGAGTATAAGTCCTAGCACATATGTAACTAGCATCACGTATAAATATGCAAGTAAGTCATTCGCAAGTGATAAATAGTTTAAGCATTTGATGTGATTCGATTTGATAGCAACATATGTTACACCCAAAAGTGCAAAAGCAAAAAAGGTTCAAGTATACTCACAGTGCTTGTTCAGCAAGTAAACATAACTTGATTGGATTGATTGAGAGCGCGTCTGAGTTAGCCTGATCATGGAATGGTAGCGTAAGCGATGAGCGGCGCGTTAAACGGTGAAAAGTGAAACAAGTGACTAGTGACAATCCGATCGGATGTCATTCCGGTCGGATGGTCACTCGTCGGGAATGACCATTGACTAGTGATAATCCGATCGGATGTCAATCCGGTCGGATGGTCACTCGTTTGGGATGATGAGTTGAAAGTTCCAAGTGCAAAGTGGTGATACGGTCAGATGGCAATCCGGCCGGTCGGTCACTCGTGCGGATATCGACTCGCTCGGGTGGTTGTCCGTTCGGACGGCCACTCAGTCGGTCGGACATCTTTTGGTTTGGATGCGTTTGTGTATGATAGTTTGTCCTTTGAAGTTTTTGTTGTGGCATTTAGAAACATAGAAGTATCTCTATCTTTCAGGTCGTTCGATCGGGTGGCAACCCGATCGGGTGGCTGTTCGATCGGACGGTGATCCGATTGGCGAGACACTTGTGGGAACAAGCTCATAACGGGTTGGTCACTCGATCGGATGGCAACTCGTTAAAACTAGTAGTGCATTGAAATGTTGAAAATTGTTTAAGTATAGAAATCCTGTGCTGTCCGATCAGATGACGGGTCGATCGGATGGCAATCCGATCGGGCTGCAATCCGTCCTGTTGTCTGATCGTTCGGCAACTTGATGATTTTGAAAGTTTGGTAGCTTGACGGAGACGGTATGACGACGTATTGAACAACAGAAACCCCATCAAGACTCAGGTAACCCGATGAGACGGGAATCACCCCAACCCGATCAGCTAGCTGTTCGAGACGGATGTTTATGTTCAACCCGAAATCCAATGTCTCTTTTGAGGAAATTGAGATCTCTGAACCGACACTTCGCTAAGAATGTGTAGAAGATCAAAATGACTTCCGTTTCCATCGGTTTTGAGTGCATTGAGTGTAAAAGAGTTGAAAGAAAGTTGGAAATCCTTCTTTCAGTCTCTTTTACCATGAAAATGTTTTACCATGAAAATGTTTAGATCTGAGTGAAAACCTTGTTTAATCTTGTGGAAATCCTTCAGGTCTATGTTGTTCATGGTGGAATGATGCCAAAACTTGAAGTTCATAGAACTCCATGATGACATCACCCTAGAACACCTCAAATCTAGTGATTTCACGGTTAAAAGTTAAGATTCAAAAGATAGAAAGGTGTAGAATCATTTGCAGATCATAGAAGTACAAGAATTGAGATTGAAAACTTACAAGATTTGCGAGAAATCGAGTGAAAATGGCGAGAAAGCGTCTGGTCGAACGAAAGCAGTCACATCAACTGTTGTTGATGTGACAAGTGGGGTATTTATAGGAAAAGAAGGAGAAGGCAAAGAGTGCATTGGATCGGACGGCTGTCCGGTCGGGTGACACCTCGATCGGGTGGCAATCCGATCGGGCGGTAGTCCGATCGGATGGCCATCCGGTCGAGCGGTCAGTCGATCGGTGGCATCCGGCGAGTGTATTTCGGTGTTTCGATCCGCGTGTTAAGCGTTGCGATAGATTTGGTTACACACTTTCATATATATATATATATATATATATATATATATTATAATTAATCACAAAAGGTCGTATATACGTATTCACATTCCCCAGTTTACGTTGCGATAATCGGATTTCGCTTCGAGTATGCGTTACTTGCGACACATCACGGTTATCGAGGAGGGTAAAATAGGTCCTCACTCAACGTCATCATGAGTGTTAGTATGTATAATGTGACGTGTTATGCCACAATGATCGTCGAGGTACTACTCACTCGTAATGCCATCATCGTCACGACGGCCGATGGGGTAGTACGCACTCGTAGAGTCATTGTTAGCTTTAATGTTTGTGTTGATGCATTATGTGAAAATGGTGTTGTAATAGCGATAAAATATGCGTAATATGCGAATATACTTCGAAGTAGCGATGCTTGCGATATAGTTACATTATAATCCGAATCTCTGGTGCTAGGCGTAACGAGTGTTGCGAGTAGTAACAACCCACGAACGTGCGGGTTGTTACAGTCTCCATTGCTTAAGGAAATTTCGTCCCGGAATTAATCCACAAGAAGGGTTGGGAGGAGTGATGCGAGTGAGAGTAGCGATAAACATCAAAATAAGCAAGCGGTCGATTGAAATTCGACGAGCGAGAGTGCTGCGAAGATGATACGAGAGCGGCGAGTACAACGATTCGTATAACACAGAATGATAATACACACAAAAGGCGATCTGAAACGTTTTAATTTTTGAAAAGTCGATTAATTTGGGGAAAACTTAATTTACGAAAATCTTCTCACGGTGGGGCGTCAACTGTATCGATGTTCACACCAGCGCTTTGGGAAGGGTTTTGTTAGGTTATTAAAAGATTTTTGAAGTGTTCAAAACTCGTTTTACGAAATTTTCTCATCACATGGCGTAACTTGAGTCGTTTGTCGCATCAGCGTGACGAGAAGATCTCATTTCGTACAAAGGATTTTAGAAAAAGTTTTATAAAGAAAAATCCTTGTTTCAACAAGGTTTTAAATAACATTGAAGATTTTTAAATTTAGAGTCGGCCCCGCATGGCACTTTCCCACGAAAGTTCGATAATATGGCTAAAACACTTATATATAGGAAGTACCAGCAACGTATCCACCATGTTTTAGCCATATGCATTCCGTCCCGTGAGGGTGTATCACGTGTGTCGACATAGTACTGATAGATTTCGATTCCCTCAGTCCAAGCGAAAGATGGTTGGACCAAGTGTAAGAGAAAAATTGAGCAAGCTGAGCGATGAAGTCGTTTTCGAACTCAGTTTGGCGATGCAAGCGAGAGGGATAGCGGTAAGCGATAAGTGATAACTCAAACACAAACACAAACACATAGGTAAACTTAACACAACAAACGATGGCAGCGACGATAAGCAAAAAGCGGTAAACGATGAGCGATAGCGACAACCGTCCAGCGATAAGCGACGATTATTGCGATGCCAGCGATGGTGATATGCGCGATTAATGTGATTCGATTGGATTGATCAACACCATAAAACTTAACTAACATTAGACCCCACATAGCCGTTTTCCACGAAAGTTTGCTAACACGGCTAAAACACTTATATATAGGAAGTACCAGCGGCGTATCCACCATGCTTCAGCCATATGTGTTTCGTTTCGTGAAGCGAGGTCATGTGTGCTAACTTAACATAGATAACACAGATAACGGTAGGCGATAGCGATAGCGATAGGCGACGAGCGATTGAGCAATACACACAATAAGCGATATTGATCACATGATAAGCGATAGAGATTCACATGATAAGCGATAGAGTTTGCGTGATACACCTTATAAACGATATCGATTGCGAGATAGATTTAGCGATAATGTGATAGATTCCAGCAAAACTGCGATTGAGTTGCGATGTAGACTTACGACCAGTCTTGCGTCGCTGCAATTGCCCTGCGGGGGTAGACTTACCAAAGTCCATCAATGAGGCGATTGCGTTGCGTTGGCAGACTTACGAAAGTCTCGCAGTGATGCGGTTTGATTGTTACGCCTTGCGATTGAGTGTAATGTGTTGAAAATAATCACATAGTATAATAGGTCAAATAACGTTCAACTCAACGTGGCACTTTCCTCACGAAACCTTGGTAGTATGATAAAGCACACCTTGTGTTACCCCTACTACTTAAGTCCCGTGATTAGGTGTCACACCTTGTCGACATGATCAAGACGCTTATATATAGGAAGTACCAGCGGCATATCCACCACGCTTGACCATGCTTTTAACGTTATGGCACCATTAGAATTTGCTACGATCTCTGTGCACTAACCCAATTAATCCCGTGTGCACCCGTGATTAGTCGTTCCTTGCACGTTTATCGTACCTTATCCTTAGAGTGTAGTGAGGGTAAAACACATTATATCATGATATAGTAGTATATAGCGTGTGTGTGAATCTAGGCTAAGTGCGAAACGCGAGGGGAAAGCGAGTGCGAGAGTCGACATTGCGCGTAGTGATAAACATCGAATAACAGAGTGCGATTAACACAAGGAAAATTAACGTCGAAAATAGTATCATTACAACATTATTCTACGCTTGCTTAATGGTTGATGTTGAAGACTTTTGCTGGAGCTGCGGTTGTTGTACTCAAATTCGTGGTGCGATGCTGTAGTTGCGAGTGAGGTGACCGTAGCGGTTGCAATTATTGCAATAGCGACAGTCAGCTCCAACCTGGTGGTGGTAGGTACATGTGTAACACTGGGGATGAGCTCCAGTGTAGGCTCGTTTTGGAAACACCGGAACTGCTTGAAGAGGTTCTTGTTGTAGTAGTTCGGTTGTTGATGGGTTCGAGCTTGGAATCTTTCATTTGCGGTTGCGTGTGTCGATGTCTTGCGATGAGGTGTCGTCATTGGAGGATTCGTCTGAAGACTCACTTGCAGAGTCGTCGGCAGAATCGTCGGAAGAATCGTCGGCAGAATCGTTAGAAGAATCGTCGACAGAATCGTCAGAAGAATCAATGACGATTGCTTGATGAGCTTGTTTGACAGGATTTTTGGAAAAGAACCCGTCCAAGACTCGTTTGTCGTTGATTTCTGCAGCTAAGCGGTAGGTCTCTTCGATGGTAGTAGGTCTTGCAGCTTCAACAAAATTGGCCACACATTCAGGCAAGCCGCGAATGTACTTCATTATGGCTTTTTCTGAAGTGTTGACTTGACCTGGGCAGATCGTGCTAAGCTGTTTGAACCTTGCGGTGTAGCCAGTATTGTCACCTTTGACTTGTTTGATTTCCCAAAATTCGTCTTCTAGTTTCTGGACTTCGTGGGGAGAGCAGTACTCTTTCTTCATGAGCTCTTTTAGCTCGTCCCAAGAGAGAGCATAAGATGCGTGGATTCCACGTTTGTTGCGTTCGGCGGTCCACCAGTCGAGTGCTCGCGATTGAAATACTCTGGTAGCGCAAGTAGTTTGAAAGTGTTCGGGGCACCCACTCTGACGAAGGGTCACCTCGACAGAATCGAACCACTGGAGTAGTTGGGAAACACCTCCTTCACCCGTGAAGTCCATCGGGTCACAGGCTTTGAAGTGTTTGTAGATAAAAGCAGATTGCGGCTCTTCTGTCTTAACGTCTTCCGAAGTTCGAGAGTTGATAAGAGAGTGCACTTGTGTGACAATCTGAGGAATGACTTTGACCACTTCCCTGGTCACAAGTGAAGCAATCCTCTTTTCGTCCCTTCGTTTGGCTTGTCTCTTCGCTGACATTCTCGAAGCAGAGTTGTTGGAAGGCATCTAGACAGAGAGAGACTTGGAGTGAGATTCGATCATAATGATTTTTAAGTTTGCGGTGCGATTGAGCGCGATCAAAACTTGTTGCGAGTAATATAATAGACTTCACATAGTAGCCACATAGGAGACACGAAATTCCTAAGTTCCCACACAATTGATTTGCTTGTATATATATAATTAGTTGTAGCTTATACTCGTACACATACACGTCGGTATAGAATGCGCGAGGACGCGATGCAGAGAGTGAGAGCGAGAGCGAGTAATTAGACATTAGTTTTGTTGCGAACATTCGGTTTTCGTTTTAGATTGCGATGGCCGTGCGAGTTGTGTGTTTTACGAAAATTGGGAGCGAAAATCGAGAAATCGATAAAGCATAAAGTTTAAATTGTAAACACATAAGCGTAAATAAGTTCCAACAAGTGTAAAATCGGCGCGTCGTATGCTAAAGAAGTAGATAGAGTGCCTCGGGTGTTTAGGCGTCGACTACCCAAGGTAACTCAACCATAACCAACCAGCTCGTGTACACGCGTTGCCCTATAAGGCTTATGCTTCCACTGGGATGCAGCTCATGGCATTCATCTTCTTTGGTCTTCGCGTGTCACACCCCAACCAATGGCGGAAACATCGGGATGAGACGAAATGTGAAGATTGCTAGAGACATCATAACGCTATTTGTGACAATATTTAATAAACCGATTTCATTTCATAAAGTAAAATTGTCAACATTACAAGAATTTCAAATAACATCAAGCTCAAGGGAAATACAATACAACATAATCAAAATTGATACAACAATTAAACCTAAACGTCTATATGTGTATCTAGGCATCAACGCTACTTCATTTCGTAGCATCATCATCCTCAACCTGTAACATGTTTAAAATAAAGTTCAATGCAAAAGCAAAGGCGAGTATACAAGTTTAAGCATAAGTATAAGTATAAAAGTTTAAAACGAATCCACATTGCAACTTTGTTTATACAAGATCTAACATGGCATGCAATATTTCTAGCCAAACCTCTGTTTACGCAAGCGGCCCTTTCCATAGCACATGTCATCATTTCTTTGCTATGAAAAGACCATAAGTTTATAATTCAACATGACCCAAGTTTAAAGGGGGCGGTGCGTTACTCCTATAGCGCTATACATGTCAAATGGAGGCTCGTGAGAACTAATGACTAAAACATATCACATAAGTATGGTCCACGTAAGCATCAAGTATCACAACATAGTATTCATGTATAAGGATTGTTTTTGTGCATTGCATAAAGAATAAGTTTAAGTGTTGTTTAATAGTAAAACATGTTACACCCCAAAAAGTGGTAAACATAAAAAAGGGGGTTGCGAGTATACTCACAGAATTGCTAAGTCTTCCGATTATCCAAGTGTTGACGAGTTGTATGAGATTAGGAGGATGGAACACCGAGGTCACCCTATATGGGCAAATGAAGGTGTATGAGTAATCGGGATTACAACGGAGGATTTGAATTGGAAATTAGAGTATTTCTAGTTGGTATATAGGGGTATATATATTTTACATAGTTTATGTAAAAATTCTAAGTTAAATCAATCAAGTTTATTATAGAAGTGTAATCAAAATAAATATACATTTATTTTCATAAAAATACATTTAACACGATTCGTTTTACGAATTTTCACAAAAAAAACGGGCAGAGTTTCCTCTGTTTTTGGACGATCCCGACAACACAAGTTGTCGTTTGAATTTGTCAAAACTCATCAATTCAATAACAAAGATTATGTACTGAACGATACGGAACAATAAATTATAAAGTTAATTAATATATATATATATATATATATATATATATATATATATATATATATATATTTCTATGTTCAAGTTTTATAAACACGGTTAGCGTTCGAATAGTTTAGGTTTTACAAGTTTATTAGTCGATTAAAACGATAACTAAATATAAAACACTATAACATTCGAGTCATTAGTACACCGCGGCTCGCGTTTAAAGTAACATTAACACAACTAATTTAATGAGCTTCAAGACATTAGAATTTACCGAACATCGAATATGCCGGTTTGACCAGCGTTGACCGTTTGACTAGATTTGACCACGGTTGACTCGTTTGACCGAAGTCCAAAACGAAACCCGACTGAGCTGTTGACTGACGTTGCCCCGAACTCGCAACTGACCAGTCAGTTGACCGAGTTTGACCGAGACCCGAATCCTCACCGAAACTGAACACGAAGTCCGACCAGGTTGACTGAGCCGCTGACCCGAAGCTAACCCGAACCGGAACCATTCATCAGAACTGAACCCGAGTGCGAAACAAGAACGAACTAAGTCAAATCCAAGCTCGTGCCGAACAGAAACAAAATATTCTTAAACAAAACTGACCAAATAAAACTCAAATCAATTAAACCCAACATCAAAGAAACAGAATGAAAAGAATGAAGGACCTGTGAACTTATCGGAGAAGAAGACTGGTCACCGTGACTGTTCGGGAGTTTGTCAGAGAACCAACGCACCACCGCCAATGCCGAGCACTGTCGGCGTCAGCCGCCAATGTTTGGTCAGCTTAATTGTTGCGAAACAGCGGCTCTGCCGCACACCACCTCCGCCGTCCTCATGCTGTCGTCGTCCTTCTCCCTCTCCCGATCTATCTTCTCATATCTTCTCTCCTCCGTCTCCCTTTCACCTCGTCGCCACGCCGCCACCAGATGGTGGTGGTGGTCGGCCGCTTCAATTGGAGGAGGTAAGCAGGTGTGGGGGGGGGTATATAACAAGATGGTGGGGTGTTTGAATGTTTCTAGGGTTTCCAAGTGAAGAAGGAAGATGAAGGAGGTATTTGTGTGTTTTGTCTGAGGAGTGTGTGTGGGTGTATTTGAGTTGCAGACAAGAGGAATAAGGGAAACACAGTATGCGTGATGTCTGTCGTTATGGACATGCAAAAACCTATTTGAACTATTAGTATAGAATAAGCAGGGTATCGAACCAGAGGAGGATTGTGGAAAGTGTTATAAGGTTAAGTGTTGATTAACTAAGACGAAAAAAATAAAGCTTTGTTGTGAGTTGATTGATTATCTAAAATTACAAACTAAAAAATGAAGTTTAAATCAATAGATAAACAATGGTTCCTCCAGATTTCAGGTTTTGCAGCTAGATTCAATTATGTGTTTAATCGAAACACTTACATAGACATAAGTGTTGAATCTAATTAACCAGTTGTGATAACCAACGACTAAGTACTCCGGTCAATACATAACGGGAGGTTATCGAATGATTATCAATTACAATTACAAACCCTAACCCCATGTCAAATATATCCCAATTACTAGAACTCTCGGGAACTGAATGCTTAGAAATTAAGGTTTAAATAAACGTAACTGTTTACAACCAATAAATCAAAATCAAGGTGAAAAGCATCAAATGCTTAGATCACCAAGTTAAAACGATTGTCACAAACACATAAAATTATCCAACTTACAAAAACCCTCCATCCGGAGGAAACCACTAAAAGAACTAGCCGCTCATGTTGGTTGAATGATCTTCGCAGGCTTCCATCCTCGTATGAGAGTTGTTCCCCTGCCGTCGAAGATAATAATCTCTTTTTTTATGATGATGGCTCTTCCAACAACTTCTATCACCGGCCCACCTTCAAGTCCACGTCTACAAGCCCACCTTCACATGATGATTCTTATTGGCCCAATTAATGATGATGTTAATTATGATGTGCCGCCCCCAAATCTTTCACGTGTATCTCCTGCATTCATTAGAGCCCAATCATGTGTGTTCCCCTCTCATAAAAATCGGCCCACTTATGATGATAATGTTTTGATTTTTAATAATGTTGTCTACTTCCAAAAACCCCTGTGCACGTGTATATCCATTCAGAGATCACGTGATGTTTTTTTTATAATAGTAATTCCTCCCCTCTATTCTTCTTGGCTGCGTGTATATCATTGGGCTTCCAAATGAAACCAAAATGTCGGCCCACTATGGATTAAAGCTGCCAACCAATCAAGCCCACATGTGATCCAATATATGCGTGTTCCTTTATTGCCGTCAAAGCCCATGATGATGTTGAGTTGATGAATTGATGTGATGATCATTAATTAATTAATGTTCCCCATAATACATCCCATCTACCGTCAATATGTATGTGCCTCTGTTTTAGGGTTTCTTCTTAAAATGCCCTCCAAAAGTCAACATGCACTCCAATTTTATTTTCAACCGTAAGTTACGTGTACATACCGTACACTACGGTTTAGACTTGATGTGTTCCTTTTCACATTCAACTTTTACTTGATTACCCACAGGCCCTCAGACTTCACTCTTGGCGTGTTTCTTGCGATTCCAATCCGTCTTCCATTCCAAACAAGTACCGAATGATATGAAATGCCTTGATTATCATCCTTGCTCGTTTTGTTCCATCACTAAGCACTTTAACTCTCCCGAATTATGCACCCAACCTGTAACACCACAAACTCACATAGTTACCATATTCAAAGCGTATAATCACATGAACGACAGTAAAACACGTAAATTAAGCACATTAACACTCGGGATTCACACCCTCCATCACATCCCCACACTTAACTTTGATTGTCCTCAAGCAACCATCACAAACATTACTCACCATATTAACAAATCACCATTAAATCCCTTACCGAATTAGCAATTCAAGATCCCAAGTCATACCCGTCCCATAGACTGACACAATCGAGATTGACAATCTGACAAATAATTGATACGCATTTAAACAATTTAAGACTTGCCTAACTAAAACTAACATGCTTATGATACTACACACATGCCACACGCCCCTCACAATAATCACTCTTCTCGGCTTAATCAAGACTAGCGTGTAATGTGCTAGTATGTAATTTGCTCAAAACCAAATACGCTACTTTGCAATCATAAGCTTGTATAGCAATCACACCTCCACTGTATCAAATAACGTAACACATATCAAAAGGACTTTCGGGTTTTGGGTTAAGGGTAAAGGTAGGGAAATATTTTTGGGTTTTTATATTTATATGGCGAACACAAACGAACATACCAAACCATGACAACTTATTCACAATGATACGAACACTTTGGGTGATTTTTCCGACCCACTTATTTAACACGAACATAACAATGATTTTTTTTTCTTTTTCTTTCTTTTCTCTTTTTTTCTTTTTTTCTTTTTCATAACAAATACACAATTGTCATTCATGGTTGGTATTTCAAACGGGTCAACAAGGTGTAACAAACGAAAGGTGAAAGGCTCAACATGGTTAACTAAGGTGGGTGAAATCACAATCAACATATAGAACAATGAATGGATCCTAATGCCTTTATCATCTATGTGTATACGTTAACCACAGTCTAGGCACGTATCAAACCACACAAGTTCTAACACAAAGCAACATATGGCCTACCCTCATCAAATGAACATTTATTGCAATTCAACTAACAATCTAGTAGGCTCAAATATCTCACCGAACAAAAGGAATAAGGGTTACCGACACGTAGCATGTGTAATTCCTAAAGCATGTTACCCCTAATTAGGCATCTCTTCTCAACTATTTTATAAAAACCTGTCAGAAATACTCTCATGAAACTTAAAAGGACAACCTTGACTAGGGATCTAAGTTAGTTTAATATCAGTAGGAACCCTTTAGCGATTGAAAATGTTGGTTTTCATGTAGTTCAAGCATACTTGAGACAAAAATTTTCAAAAATTTTCACAATTTCAACCCTTCCAAACAATTGAGATCAACAATCTTACCAACCCTCTCTCGAGTTACCGCATCCCCATACTTGGGATACATTGTCCCCAATGTATGGTGCAATTTATAATCTAAACTCGAGAGATACCACCTAATAAACCATGAACGGCTAATACCTAGACGACTCAACACAAAGAAACCACTCCCGACACAAGAAGTTCACACCACCAAATACACGAAAACAAATAAAACACAGGATAGAGAAACACATGCACCTGATCAGAAAACAAGTGAGTGTTTGTATTGGTGTAGCTGCTGCGATCTAACCGGAACATACGCCCCTCATGGATTCTTTGAGATCTCACCGGGGATGTTGCCAAACATCCCCACACTTGATTCATTGCATCCGTGAAGATAGAATCGTAGGAACCTGTCAAAACACAAACACACCAAAACGAGACCAAACCAAAATACAAAACTCTACATCCTCGGGCTGCCTCCCGAGAGCGCTAAGTTTAAAGGTCTTCAGCCAGACCGTACCTGATATGCGCTACGGTGGTCTCAATGCACACTTACCCAAAACATTTCCAACGAATGCCCGGAAATTTACATGCCATCTCCATAGGTTTGTAAGTATAATTGGCATGTTCAGACTGCACCTGCGGGTTTCGCTAATCCACTTCACGAGATATACCCTGATGTCTTGTTGTTTCACCCTTCTCGTCTTCTTCCTCGACTCCTTTTCCCCACACTTATTAATTTGAATGATTGATATGGGAAGAGGTTCGGTACACATATTCATCTCCTCAGACTGTTCCGCCTCATCATTTGCACACACCATCTGCTCCACCAGTGACTCTTCATCAGATAAAGGACTCATTGGTGTGGTATTATCCTCCACAACCTCCTCCTTCATGTGAGAATAATCTCTAATGTCTTCAGGTAATGGTGAAAGGCGTTGTTCTATTTCTATCTTCATTTTTAAATTCTGACACTTAGAAACTAAACAGCTGATTCGATCTTCATCGAAAAGGTTGGGTGCTGATAAATACTGCTCAAGTTTGGACAAAGTCACTTCCAACATAGCAAGCTCTTTCTCCTCCTCGGTCTGATAAGTATAGACACCCTTGGGCTCAGGATATTCCTCAGGATGATACTGTCGGTATCCCTGATACGGTGTTGAGATGTACGCATCCATCATTTTTTTATTCCAATACTCTGGATTTTCCAAATACACCGCGCACACATCATCATAAACAGAAGTATGATTACGACCGCAACAGAAACATCGTCCATCCGTCCTTGGCTCAAAATAAACATCCTCGTCCCGATCATATCCATCCGAGTAATAATCATCCTCCATCTCTAGGTCATAATCATCAGCGTATGATGGAGGTGGAAGCTGTGAAACATAAGACACCGGTTTTCCATGTGCCCTCCTGTAGTGGGCCTCGTGGCAACCGATACACGGATGACGTGGACCCCCGCACAATATACACGTAGAAAAGCTGAGATCTGTGTAATGCTCTGTCATCCTGCACAACACAACTCAACTACCAAGTGTAAATCACGAACATCAAAGAAAAATCTTTTTTGGGATTTTTAAATTTATTTTTTTTTATTATTTTTTTTTACTAAAACTGAACACTAAACACTTTGCGCACGCCTCCCCGGCAACGGCGCCATTTTGATGTCTGTCGTTATGGACATGCAAAAACCTATTTAAACTATTAGTATAGAATAAGCAGGGTATCGAACCAGAGGAGGATTGTGGAAAGTGTTATAAGGTTAAGTGTTGATTAACTAAGACGAAAAAAAATAAAGCTTTGTTGTGAGTTGATTGATTATCTAAAATTACAAACTAAAAAATGAAGTTTAAATCAATAGATAAACAATGGTTCCTCCAGATTTCAGGTTTTGCAGCTAGATTCAATTATGTGTTTAATCGAAACACTTACATAGACATAAGTGTTGAATCTAATTAACCAGTTGTGATAACCAACGACTAAGTACTCCGGTCAATACATAACGGGAGGTTATCGAATGATTATCAATTACAATTACAAACCCTAACCCCATGTCAAATATATCCCAATTACTAGAACTCTCGGGAACTGAATGCTTAGAAATTAAGGTTTAAATAAACGTAACTGTTTACAACCAATAAATCAAAATCAAGGTGAAAAGCATCAAATGCTTAGATCACCAAGTTAAAACGATTGTCACAAACACATAAAATTATCCAACTTACAAAAACCCTCCATCCGGAGGAAACCACTAAAAGAACTAGCCGCTCATGTTGGTTGAATGATCTTCGCAGGCTTCCATCCTCGTATGAGAGTTGTTCCCCTGCCGTCGAAGATAATAATCTCTCTTTTTTATGATGATGGCTCTTCCAACAACTTCTATCACCGGCCCACCTTCAAGTCCACGTCTACAAGCCCACCTTCACATGATGATTCTTATTGGCCCAATTAATGATGATGTTAATTATGATGTGCCGCCCCCAAATCTTTCACGTGTATCTCCTGCATTCATTAGAGCCCAATCATGTGTGTTCCCCTCTCATAAAAATCGGCCCACTTATGATGATAATGTTTTGATTTTTAATAATGTTGTCTACTTCCAAAAACCCCTGTGCACGTGTATATCCATTCAGAGATCACGTGATGTTTTTTTTATAATAGTAATTCCTCCCCTCTATTCTTCTTGGCTGCGTGTATATCATTGGGCTTCCAAATGAAACCAAAATGTCGGCCCACTATGGATTAAAGCTGGCAACCAATCAAGCCCACATGTGATCCAATATATGCGTGTTCCTTTATTGCCGTCAAAGCCCATGATGATGTTGAGTTGATGAATTGATGTGATGATCATTAATTAATTAATGTTCCCCATAATACATCCCATCTACCGTCAATATATATGTGCCTCTGTATTAGGGTTTCTTCTTAAAATGCCCTCCAAAAGTCAACATGCACTCCAATTTTATTTTCAACCGTAAGTTACGTGTACATACCGTACACTACGGTTTAGACTTGATGTGTTCCTTTTCACATTCAACTTTTACTTGATTACCCACAGGCCCTCAGACTTCACTCTTGGCGTGTTTCTTGCGATTCCAATCCGTCTTCCATTCCAAACAAGTACCGAATGATATGAAATGCATTGATTATCATCCTTGCTCGTTTTGTTCCATCACTAAGCACTTTAACTCTCCCGAATTATGCACCCAACCTGTAACACCACAAACTCACATAGTTACCATATTCAAAGCGTATAATCACATGAACGACAGTAAAACACGTAAATTAAGCACATTAACACTCGGGATTCACACCCTCCATCACATCCCCACACTTAACTTTGATTGTCCTCAAGCAACCATCACAAACATTACTCACCATATTAACAAATCACCATTAAATCCCTTACCGAATTAGCAATTCAAGATCCCAAGTCATACCCGTCCCATAGACTGACACAATCGAGATTGACAATCTGACAAATAATTGATACGCATTTAAACAATTTAAGACTTGCCTAACTAAAACTAACATGCTTATGATACTACACACATGCCACACGCCCCTCACAATAATAACTCTTCTCGGCTTAATCAAGACTAGCGTGTAATGTGCTAGTATGTAATTTGCTCAAAACCAAATACGCTACTTTGCAATCATAAGCTTGTATAGCAATCACACCTCCACTGTATCAAATAACGTAACACATATCAAAAGGACTTTCGGGTTTTGGGTTAAGGGTAAAGGTAGGGAAATATTTTTGGGTTTTTATATTTATATGGCGAACACAAACGAACATACCAAACCATGACAACTTATTCACAATGATACGAACACTTTGGGTGATTTTTCCGACCCATTTATTTAACACGAACATAACAATGATTTTTTTTCTTTTTCTTTCTTTTCTCTTTTTTTCTTTTTTCATAACAAATACACAATTGTCATTCATGGTTAGTATTTCAAACGGGTCAACAAGGTGTAACAAACGAAAGGTGAAAGGCTCAACATGGTTAACTAAGGTGGGTGAAATCACAATCAACATATAGAACAATGAATGGATCCTAATGCCTTTATCATCTATGTGTATACGTTAACCACAGTCTAGGCACGTATCAAACCACACAAGTTCTAACACAAAGCAACATATGGCCTACACTCATCAAATGAACATTTATTGCAATTCAACTAACAATCTAGTAGGCTCAAATATCTCACCGAACAAAAGGAATAAGGGTTACCGACACGTAGCATGTGTAATTCCTAAAGCATGTTACCCCTAATTAGGCATCTCTTCTCAACTATTTTATAAAAACCTGTCAGAAATACTCTCATGAAACTTAAAAGGACAACCATGACTAGGGATCTAAGTTAGTTTAATATCAGTAGGAACCCTTTAGCGATTGAAAATGTTGGTTTTCATGTAGTTCAAGCATACTTGAGACAAAAATTTTCAAAAATTTTCACAATTTCAACCCTTCCAAACAATTGAGATCAACAATCTTACCAACCCTCTCTCGAGTTACCGCATCCCCATACTTGGGATACATTGTCCCCAATGTATGGTGCAATTTATAATCTAAACTCGAGAGATACCACCTAATAAACCATGAACGGCTAATACCTAGACGACTCAACACAAAGAAACCACTCCCGACACAAGAAGTTCACACCACCAAATACACGAAAACAAATAAAACACAGGATAGAGAAACACATGCACCTGATCAGAAAACAAGTGAGTGTTTGTATTGGTGTAGCTGCTGCGATCTAACCGGAACATACGCCCCTCATGGATTCTTTGAGATCTCACCGGGGATGTTGCCAAACATCCCCACACTTGATTCATTGCATCCGTGAAGATAGAATCGTAGGAACCTGTCAAAACACAAACACACCAAAACGAGACCAAACCAAAATACAAAACTCTACATCCTCGGGCTGCCTCCCAAGAGCGCTAAGTTTAAAGGTCTTCAGCCAGACCGTACCTGATATGCGCTACGGTGGTCTCAATGCACACTTACCCAAAACATTTCCAACGAATGCCTGGAAATTTACATGCCATCTCCATAGGTTTGTAAGTATAATTGGCATGTTCAGACTGCACCTGCGGGTTTCGCTAATCCACTTCACGAGATATACCCTGATGTCTTGTTGTTTCACCCTTCTCGTCTTCTTCCTCGACCCCTTTTCCCCACACTTATTAATTTGAATGATTGATATGGGAAGAGGTTCGGTACACATATTCATCTCCTCAGACTGTTCCGCCTCATCATTTGCACACACCATCTGCTCCACCAGTGACTCTTCATCAGATAAAGGACTCATTGGTGTGGTATTATCCTCCACAACCTCCTCCTTCATGTGAGAATAATCTCTAATGTCATCAGGTAATGGTGAAAGGCGTTGTTCTATTTCTATCTTCATTTTTAAATTCTGACACTTAGAAACTAAACAGCTGATTCGATCTTCATCGAAAAGGTTGGGTGCTGATAAATACTGCTCGAGTTTGGACAAAGTCACTTCCAACATAGCAAGCTCTTTCTCCTCCTCGGTCTGATAAGTATAGACACCCTTGGGCTCAGGATATTCCTCAGGATGATACTGTCGGTATCCCTGATACGGTGTTGAGATGTACGCATCCATCATTTTTTTATTCCAATACTCTGGATTTTCCAAATACACCGCGCACACATCATCATAAACAGAAGTATGATTACGACCGCAACAGAAACATCGTCCATCCGTCCTTGGCTCAAAATAAACATCCTCGTCCCGATCAAATCCATCCGAGTAATAATCATCCTCCATTTCTAGGTCATAATCATCAGCGTATGATGGAGGTGGAAGCCGTGAAACATAAGACACTGGTTTTCCATGTGCCCTCCTGTAGTGGGCCTCGTGGCAACCGATACACGGATGACGTGGACCCCCGCACAATATACACATAGAAAAGCTGAGATCTGTGTAATGCTCTGTCATCCTGCACAACACAACTCAACTACCAAGTGTAAATCACGAACATCAAAGAAAAATCTTTTTGGGATTTTTAAATTTATTTTTTTTTTATTATTTTTTTTACTAAAACTGAACACTAAACACTTTGCGCACGCCTCCCCGGCAACGGCGCCATTTTGATGTCTGTCGTTATGGACATGCAAAAACCTATTTAAACTATTAGTATAGAATAAGCAGGGTATCGAACCAGAGGAGGATTGTGGAAAGTGTTATAAGGTTAAGTGTTGATTAACTAAGACGAAAAAAATAAAGCTTTGTTGTGAGTTGATTGATTATCTAAAATTACAAACTAAAAAATGAAGTTTAAATCAATAGATAAACAATGGTTCCTCCAGATTTCAGGTTTTGCAGCTAGATTCAATTATGTGTTTAATCGAAACACTTACATAGACATAAGTGTTGAATCTAATTAACCAGTTGTGATAACCAACGGCTAAGTACTCCGGTCAATACATAACGGGAGGTTATCGAATGATTATCAATTACAATTACAAACCCTAACCCCATGTCAAATATATCCCAATTACTAGAACTCTCGGGAACTGAATGCTTAGAAATTAAGGTTTAAATAAACGTAACTGTTTACAACCAATAAATCAAAATCAAGGTGAAAAGCATCGAATGCTTAGATCACCAAGTTAAAACGATTGTCACAAACACATAAAATTATCCAACTTACAAAAACCCTCCATCCGGAGGAAACCACTAAAAGAACTAGCCGCTCATGTTGGTTGAATGATCTTCGCAGGCTTCCATCCTCGTATGAGAGTTGTTCCCCTGCCGTCGAAGATAATAATCTCTTTTTTTATGATGATGGCTCTTCCAACAACTTCTATCACCGGCCCACCTTCAAGTCCACGTCTACAAGCCCACCTTCACATGATGATTCTTATTGGCCCAATTAATGATGATGTTAATTATGATGTGCCGCCCCCAAATCTTTCACGTGTATCTCCTGCTTTCATTAGAGCCCAATCATGTGTGTTCCCCTCTCATAAAAATCGGCCCACTTATGATGATAATGTTTTGATTTTTAATAATGTTGTCTACTTCCAAAAACCCCTGTGCACGTGTATATCCATTCAGAGATCACGTGATGTTTTTTTTATAATAGTAACTCCTCCCCTCTATTCTTCTTGGCTGCGTGTATATCATTGGGCTTCCAAATGAAACCAAAATGTCGGCCCACTATGGATTAAAGCTGCTAACCAATCAAGCCCACATGTGATCCAATATATGTGTGTTCCTTTATTGCCGTCAAAGCCCATGATGATGTTGAGTTGATGAATTGATGTGATGATCATTAAATAATTAATGTTCCCCATAATACATCCCATCTACCGTCAATATGTATGTGCCTCTGTATTAGGGTTTCTTCTTAAAATGCCCTCCAAAAGTCAACATGCACTCCAATTTTATTTTCAACCGTAAGTTACGTGTACATACAGTACACTACGGTTTAGACTTGATGTGTTCCTTTTCACATTCAACTTTTACTTGATTACCCACAGGCCCTCAGACTTCACTCTTGGCGTGTTTCTTGCGATTCCAATCCGTCTTCCATTCCAAACAAGTACCGAATGATATGAAATGCATTGATTATCATCCTTGCTCGTTTTGTTCCATCACTAAGCACTTTAACTCTCCCGAATTATGCACCCAACCTGTAACACCACAAACTCACACAGTTACCATATTCAAAGCGTATAATCACATGAACGACAGTAAAACACGTAAATTAAGCACATTAACACTCGGGATTCACACCCTCCATCACATCCCCACACTTAACTTTGATTGTCCTCAAGCAACCATCACAAACATTACTCACCATATTAACAAATCACCATTAAATCCCTTACCGAATTAGCAATTCAAGATCCCAAGTCATACCCGTCCCATAGACTGACACAATCGAGATTGACAATCTGACAAATAATTGATACGCATTTAAACAATTTAAGACTTGCCTAACTAAAACTAACATGCTTATGATACTACACACATGCCACACGCCCCTCACAATAATCACTCTTCTCGGCTTAATCAAGACTAGCGTGTAATGTGCTAGTATGTAATTTGCTCAAAACCAAATACGCTACTTTGCAATCATAAGCTTGTATAGCAATCACACCTCCACTGTATCAAATAACGTAACACATATCAAAAGGACTTTCGGGTTTTGGGTTAAGGGTAAAGGTAGGGAAATATTTTTGGGTTTTTATATTTATATGGCGAACACAAACGAACATACCAAACCATGACAACTTATTCACAATGATACGAACACTTTGGGTGATTTTTCCGACCCATTTATTTAACACGAACATAACAATGATTTTTTTTTCTTTTTCTTTCTTTTCTCTTTTTTTCTTTTTTTCTTTTTCATAACAAATACACAATTGTCATTCATGGTTGGTATTTCAAACGGGTCAACAAGGTGTAACAAACGAAAGGTGAAAGGCTCAACATGGTTAACTAAGGTGGGTGAAATCACAATCAACATATAGAACAATGAATGGATCCTAATGCCTTTATCATCTATGTGTATACGTTAACCACAGTCTAGGCACGTATCAAACCACACAAGTTCTAACACAAAGCAACATATGGCCTACACTCATCAAATGAACATTTATTGCAATTCAACTAACAATCTAGTAGGCTCAAATATCTCACCGAACAAAAGGAATAAGGGTTACCGACACGTAGCATGTGTAATTCCTAAAGCATGTTACCCCTAATTAGGCATCTCTTCTCAACTATTTTATAAAAACCTGTCAGAAATACTCTCATGAAACTTAAAAGGACAACCATGACTAGGGATCTAAGTTAGTTTAATATCAGTAGGAACCCTTTAGCGATTGAAAATGTTGGTTTTCATGTAGTTCAAGCATACTTGAGACAAAAATTTTCACAATTTCAACCCTTCCAAACAATTGAGATCAACAATCTTACCAACCCTCTCTCGAGTTACCGCATCCCCATACTTGGGATACATTGTCCCCAATGTATGGTGCAATTTATAATCTAAACTCGAGAGATACCACCTAATAAACCATGAACGGCTAATACCTAGACGACTCAACACAAAGAAACCACTCCCGACACAAGAAGTTCACACCACCAAATACACGAAAACAAATAAAACACAGGATAGAGAAACACATGCACCTGATCAGAAAACAAGTGAGTGTTTGTATTGGTGTAGCTGCTGCGATCTAACCGGAACATACGCCCCTCATGGATTCTTTGAGATCTCACCGGGGATGTTGCCAAACATCCCCACACTTGATTCATTGCATCCGTGAAGATAGAATCGTAGGAACCTGTCAAAACACAAACACACCAAAACGAGACCAAACCAAAATACAAAACTCTACATCCTCGGGCTGCCTCCCGAGAGCGCTAAGTTTAAAGGTCTTCAGCCAGACCGTACCTGATATGCGCTACGGTGGTCTCAATGCACACTTACCCAAAACATTTCCAACGAATGCCCGGAAATTTACATGCCATCTCCATAGGTTTGTAAGTATAATTGGCATGTTCAGACTGCACCTGCGGGTTTCGCTAATCCACTTCACGAGATATACCCTGATGTCTTGTTGTTTCACCCTTCTCGTCTTCTTCCTCGACCCCTTTTCCCCACACTTATTAATTTGAATGATTGATATGGGAAGAGGTTCGGTACACATATTCATCTCCTCAGACTGTTCCGCCTCATCATTTGCACACACCATCTGCTCCACCAGTGACTCTTCATCAGATAAAGGACTCATTGGTGTGGTATTATCCTCCACAACCTCCTCCTTCATGTGACAATAATCTCTAATGTCATCAGGTAATGGTGAAAGGCGTTGTTCTATTTCTATCTTCATTTTTAAATTCTGACACTTAGAAACTAAACAGCTGATTCGATCTTCATCGAAAAGGTTGGGTGCTGATAAATACTGCTCGAGTTTGGACAAAGTCACTTCCAACATAGCAAGCTCTTTCTCCTCCTCGGTCTGATAAGTATAGACACCCTTGGGCTCAGGATATTCCTCAGGATGATACTGTCGGTATCCCTGATACGGTGTTGAGATGTACGCATCCATCATTTTTTTATTCCAATACTCTGGATTTTCCAAATACACCGCGCACACATCATCATAAACAGAAGTATGATTACGACCGCAACAGAAACATCGTCCATCCGTCCTTGGCTCAAAATAAACATCCTCGTCCCGATCATATCCATCCGAGTAATAATCATTCTCCATCTCTAGGTCATAATCATCAGCGTATGATGGAGGTGGAAGCTGTGAAACATAAGACACCGGTTTTCCATGTGCCCTCCTGTAGTGGGCCTCGTGGCAACCGATACACGGATGACGTGGACCCCCGCACAATATACACGTAGAAAAGCTGAGATCTGTGTAATGCTCTGTCATCCTGCACAACACAACTCAACTACCAAGTGTAAATCACGAACATCAAAGAAAAATCTTTTTGGGATTTTTTAATTTATTTTTTTTATTATTTTTTTTTTACTAAAACTGAACACTAAACACTTTGCGCACGCCTCCCCGGCAACGGCGCCATTTTGATGTCTGTCGTTATGGACATGCAAAAACCTATTTAAACTATTAGTATAGAATAAGCTGGGTATCGAACCAGAGGAGGATTGTGGAAAGTGTTATAAGGTTAAGTGTTGATTAACTAAGACGAAAAAAATAAAGCTTTGTTGTGAGTTGATTGATTATCTAAAATTACAAACTAAAAAATGAAGTTTAAATCAATAGATAAACAATGGTTCCTCCAGATTTCAGGTTTTGCAGCTAGATTCAATTATGTGTTTAATCGAAACACTTACATAGACATAAGTGTTGAATCTAATTAACCAGTTGTGATAACCAACGACTAAGTACTCCGGTCAATACATAACGGGAGGTTATCGAATGATTATTAATTACAATTACAAACCCTAACCCCATGTCAAATATATCCCAATTACTAGAACTCTCAGGAACTGAATGCTTAGAAATTAAGGTTTAAATAAACGTAACTGTTTACAACCAATAAATCAAAATCAAGGTGAAAAGCATCGAATGCTTAGATCACCAAGTTAAAACGATTGTCGCAAACACATAAAATTATCCAACTTACAAAAACCCTCCATCCGGAGGAAACCACTAAAAGAACTAGCCGCTCATGTTGGTTGAATGATCTTCGCAGGCTTCCATCCTCGTATGAGAGTTGTTCCCCTGCCGTCGAAGATAATAATCTCTTTTTTTATGATGATGGCTCTTCCAACAACTTCTATCACCGGCCCACCTTCAAGTCCACGTCTACAAGCCCACCTTCACATGATGATTCTTATTGGCCCAATTAATGATGATGTTAATTGTGATGTGCCGCCCCCAAATCTTTCACGTGTATCTCCTGCATTCATTAGAGCCCAATCATGTGTGTTCCCCTCTCATAAAAATCGGCCCACTTATGATGATAATGTTTTGATTTTTAATAATGTTGTCTACTTCCAAAAACCCCTGTGCACGTGTATATCCATTCAGAGATCACGTGATGTTTTTTTTATAATAGTAATTCCTCCCCTCTATTCTTCTTGGCTGCGTGTATATCATTGGGCTTCCCAATGAAACCAAAATGTCGGCCCACTATGGATTAAAGCTGCCAACCAATCAAGCCCACTTGTGATCCAATATATGCGTGTTCCTTTATTGCCGTCAAAGCCCATGATGATGTTGAGTTGATGAATTGATGTGATGATCATTAATTAATTAATGTTCCCCATAATACATCCCATCTACCGTCAATATGTATGTGCCTCTGTATTAGGGTTTCTTCTTAAAATGCTCTCCAAAAGTCAACATGCACTCCACTTTTATTTTCAACCGTAAGTTACGTGTACATACCGTACACTACGGTTTAGACTTGCTGTGTTCCTTTTCACATTCAACTTTTACTTGATTACCCACAGGCCCTCAGACTTCACTCTTGGCGTGTTTCTTGCGATTCCAATCCGTCTTCCATTCCAAACAAGTACCGAATGATATGAAATGCATTGATTATCATCCTTGCTCGTTTTGTTCCATCACTAAGCACTTTAACTCTCCCGAATTATGCACCCAACCTGTAACACCACAAACTCACATAGTTACCATATTCAAAGCGTATAATCACATGAACGACAGTAAAACACGTAAATTAAGCACATTAACACTCGGGATTCACACCCTTCATCAATGCGCGGCGGATCTACAAATGAAGAGATAGGGTTTTCAACTTTTAAATAGGTAGGGTTTGGTTAGTGGGTTTTGGGCTTGGGCCCAAGGCCCGCAAGCCCAATCCCCGTGTTTGGGTGGCCCGATAAATTAAGAGGGTTGACGTAATTTTATATTATTATAATTATTTTTTTAAACATGGAAATACGTAAAATGCGGGGCGTTACATCGCGTGGCTCAAGTTATCATTATAGTCGAGTCCTTGGTGAGAGCTTTTGAAAATCATTTTATAGAGAGCAGAGCGGTTTATTAGGGTATGGGTTTCACCCCTGACTTAATAACTTCGCTCCTAACTGTGGTTGTGCTCTTCGAATACATTCGGGAGTTCCACTAGATTTTGAAATGGAGGCTTTCGTTGAGATATGGACGTCACTCCTAGCTCATCGGAAGGTTCTCGTGCTAGAAAAATGCGCTGAGTGAGCGATCTTGTCGAGAGTTCTTGGTTTTCACGCCTGATCTCGACTGGACCACTCGGTTGTGTTACGCGAATATTTTAGAAAACGTGTGTATTGTGTTAGCCTTAGGAAAGGCCAAGTAACATTCCAGCCTAAGGAAAGGCTCTTCGCGTGAAGTTGTAGTATGCGGTGTTCACTCGAAGTAGTAGCTTTTAGCGAATTCGAACGAGAGTATCAATAGTAGACTTTGAACTAACCCCTACTGGGCTTCGCACGAAGTCTGGTCTGTTGGTACTTAGACTATAGACTAGGTCAACCTGACTCGTATCCCGGACTAGGTCGAGTCGTCAGATTTTACCTAATTCCCTACAGTTATGGCTCTGATACCAATCTGTCACACCCCAACCGATGGCGGAATCCTCGGAACGCGGCACTAGGCGAATCAGATTGCTCAGGAGAATCCATAACAACTATTAGCGACAATACTTAATGCGTTTATTATCCCATACTAATAAACAAATACAGTCACATAAGTTATCACAGATTTTGTGTTCTCTCGAACAATACAAATCCGACAACCTAGATTTTAGTTGAGTTTCTAGACTTCCTAGCTTGATTTGATGTAGCCTGCGTCTAATCCTGCAACATACGTTAAAATAAAGTCAATACAAAAGTATTGGCGAGTATACAGGTTTGATATGTAATAGTATAATAGATTAAAAGTGCTGCAAATTCCTACATACATAAATGGGATACACGACATATATACTCACAAAACCGATACTACCAGCTAAGTCCTCGATGCTCGAATACGCGATGGCAAACTAGACCCCGTCGGGCGCAACAGTACTATACTAGTCATGGTGGGACGTCGCGAGTATAAGTCCTAGCACATATGTAACTAGCATCACGTATAAATATGCACGTAAGTCATTCGCAAGTGATAAATAATTTAAGCATTTGATGTGATTCGATTTGATAGCAACGTATGTTACACCCAAAAGTGCAAAAGCAAAAAGGGTTCAAGTATACTCACAGTGCTTGTTCAGCAAGTAAACACAACTTAATTGGATTGATTGAGAGCGCGTCTGAGTTAGTCTGATCATGGAATGGATGCGTTTGTGTATGATGGCTTGTCCTTTGAAGTTTTTGTTGTGGCATTTAGAAACATAGAAGTATCTCTATCTTTCAGGTCGGTCGATCGAACGGTCGTTCGATCGGGTGGCAACCCGATCGGGTGGCTGTTCAATCGGACGGTGATCCGATTGGCGAGACACTTGTGGGAACAAGCTTATAACGGGTTGGTCACTCGATCGGATGGTAATCGAATCGGGTGGCAACTCGTTAGAACTAGTAGTGCATTGAAATGTTGAAAATTGTTTAAGTATAGAAATCCAGTGCTGTCCGATCGGATGACGGGTCGATCGGATGGCAATCCGATCGGACTGCAATCCGATCGGGCGACAACTTGATGATTTTGAAAGTTTGGTAGCTTGACGGAGACGGTATGACGACGTATTGAACAACAGAAACCCCATCAAGACTCAGGTAACCCGATCAGCTAGCTGTTCGAGACAGATGTTTATGTTCAACCCGAAATCCAATGTCTCTTTTGAGGAAATTGAGATCTCTGAACCGACACTTCGCTAAGAATGTGTAGAAGATCAGAACGAGTTCCGTTTCCATCGGTTTTGAGTGCATTGAGTGTAAAAGAGTTGAAAGAAAGTTGGAAATCCTTCTTTCAGTCTCTTTTACCATGAAAATGTTTAGATCTGAGTGAAAACCTTGTTTAATCTTGTGGAAATCCTTCAGATCTGTGTTGTTCATGGTGGAATGATGCCAAAACTTGAAGTTCATAGAACTCCATGATGACATCACCCTAGAACACCTCAAATCCAGTGATTTCACGGTTAAAAGTTAAGATTCAAAAGATAGAAAGGTGTAGAATCATGTGCAGATCATAGAAGTACAAGAATTAGAGTGAAAACTTACAAGATTTGCGAGAAATCGATTGAAAATGGTGAGAAAGCGTATGGTCGAAAGAAAGCAGTCACATCAACTGTTGTTGATGTGAGAAGTGGGGTATTTATAGGAAAAGAAGGAGAAGGCAAGGAGTGCATTGGATCAGACGGGTGTCCGGTCGGGTGACACCTCGATAAGGTGGCAATCCGATCGGATGGCCATCCGGTCGAGCGGTCAGTCGATCGGTGGCATCCGGCGAGTATATTTCGGTGTTTCGATCCGCGTGTTGAGCGTTGCGATAGATTTGGTTACACACTTTCATATATATATATATATATATATATATATATATATATATATATATATTATAATTAATCACAAAAGGTCGTATATACGTATTCACAATCCCCAGTTTACGTTGCGATAATCGGATTTCGCTTCGAGTATGCGTTACTTGCGACACATCACGGTTATCGAGGAGGGTAGAATAGGTCCTCACTCAACGTCATCATGAGTGTTAGTATGTATAATGTGACGTGTTATGCCACAAAGATCGTCGAGGTACTACTCACTCGTATTGCCATCATCGTCACGACGGCCGATGGGGTAGTACGCACTAGAGTCATTGTTAGCTTTAATGTTTGTGTTGATGCATTATGCGAAAATGGTGTTGTAATAGCGATAAAATATGCGTAATATGCGAATATACTTCGAAGTAGCGATGCTTGTGATATAGTTACATTATGATCCGAATCTCTGGTGCTAGGCGTAACGAGTGTAGCGAGTAGTAACAACGCACGAACGTGCGGGTTGTTACAATACGACCCTATGTGACTAATTATAATAAATATATGAATATGGGTATGAAAATGTGTGACCAAACTATCGCAACGCTTAACGTTTAAAACGAAACCTCGAAACGCCATTCACCGGAGACCACCGATCGAGTGACCACCCGATCGGACATTCATCCGATCCATGGCACTCCCTTTCCCTTTTCTCATCTTCACCTATAAATAGCCCTTGTCACATCACTTGAACAGTGATGTGACAGCTCTCACTCGACCAGCACGCTCTTGGACCCTTTTCTCTCGATTTTTCGTGATTCTTGTAAGTTTCCGACCTAAATCTTGTACTTCTATAATCTACACGCACTTCTTCATCTTTTTCACCATCAGATCCCACTTTTCCACCGCTAGATCTTCGGATTTGAGCTGTTCTAAGGTGATGTCATCATGGAGTTCTTAGGAATAATGAAGTGTGACCTCATCTCATCAAGAACAGTCCAAATCTGATAGATTCCACGGTGTATAAACACTAATCTCACCTAAATATAAGCCGAATCTAAGTTTTCTAAGCTTTTCTTCAAATTTTCTTAACTTTTCACTCAAAACCGGTAGCAACAGAGTTCGTACAGACCTTCTACTCTGTCTCTAGTGAAGTGTCGGTTTGATAACTGGTTCCTATCAACGAGATGACCGGCTTATCGTGTTGAACACGAATAACCGTCGAGAACAGTTAACTGATCGGACGGGGTGATTCCCATCCGATCCAATGACTTGAACTCGGTGGAGTTTCCATTGTTTAGCTCGTAGTCATACCGTCTCAATAAAATTGCAGAAACTTAACAAAATCAACAAGTTGTGAAATGATCAGGCTGCGAGACGGATTGCCGTCCGATCGGATTACCGCCCGATCAGACTGCCAACCGATCAACCCGCAATCCGATCGGATTGCACTTGGTATCAAGACTTAAACAATTTTCAAACATTCAAGGATCTGAACGACGAACGGATTGCCGTCCGATCGAACGACCATCCGATCGGCTGACCTTGGATCCTCAACACTTAAACGTTTTACAAATCTTCATTGCACATCAGTTTCAACGGATTGTCACCCGATCGGACTATGTGACACCCCAGGAAAACCAGAAAACAACGCAACGCAACTAGCTTCCTCAGTAACCACGTGCTAAATTTCGGGACGAAATTTCTTTCAAGTTGGGGATAATGTGACAACCCGAGTTTCAAGGTCTCTATTCGACTTAACTTGGTACTTATTTGCAAGCGTGTCTTTATATTTATTTGACATGCAATATACGTGTGGTTTGTAGATTTGTGGTGTGTATATTATGTGTGTATGTGTTATACATATCTTGTATTAAAAGTATGAATTGTATAATAATTAAGACATGGACCCTTTGCCAAACACCCCTACTCTCCCACACAAAAACACCCCACTCGAAATAAACCCCCCACCCGAAATCAACCCTCCTCTCGAAGTGGGCCGATGAAAACGGAACTGGGCTTCGGCCCAGTAGCGAGCAAATTACAGTATTTTGATATTAACCTTTTTACGTAAGAATTTTAATTAGTAAACCCTAGACACCTCTCACCTTCTTTTCCTCTATCCCTGTGCGACGGCAACCGTGAAACCCTTGAAGCCTTTTGCATCGACTGGGTCATTGTTTCTCCTGCTTAGGTTAGTGATCAACTATTGTTATGTATTAAAACCATTATGATTTCATGTACTAACTGTTATGTGATCATGTTGTGAATTGAATTGATTGGTTTGGTAGGAATCCTTATAAGCTGATGTTATGATCGATTGTGTTATGTCTACTATCAATGTTCGGTTTGATGTTGTGTATATATGTATATCTCTGAATGTTATAATGATGGATGGATAGGTTGAGGTTCCGTCAGGAATCATGTGGGGTAGATCTGATGTTGTGTTGTTATTTGGATAGATCTCAGTGCATGTTCAATTTAATGTATGATAACCATATTAATTCAGTGTTGAAGGATTACGTATTACTGCCTTGTATGTGTGGAGGATCGCATGAATTGATATGACTGAATGATTATATGATGTAGTCGGCGTATTTGTTAGATAAGCATTAGGGTTCAGGAACGTGTAACTGTTGACGACGATCATACTGTGCCGACGAAAACGGTACCCCGACGAAAACACAACAATGACAAAATCACTTTGGGATTTCATCGCCTGAGTGATTTCGCTAAAAGGTGTTTTCGTCCAAAAGGATTTCGTCATCACTAAGTGATTTCGTCGAGCGTGCTGCCATAATTACTCTGTTAGTTAATTAACTCTGTTAGTTTATTACTCCTGTTATGTATGTTAATACTGTTAAGTTATTTAGCTCCGTTAAAATATGTTGACTCTATTAAGCATGATAACTTAGTTAAGGAACTTGCAAGTAACTTGGAACCTTGTATGAATTGACCAACTGATTATGTGTTGTTTGATGTTATCTGCCAAACACACCCTTGGTATTGATTGCATGTGAAATTCTACGAACTTGAACTGATTAAGTATACGTGCATACTATAGGACTTGACTGATTACTTGTGAGCACATAGTTAGCATACCGAGCAAACCAAGGTGAGTTCACACTCCTAAGGCATGGGATTCCCGGTGGGTTGGGAATGGGATTGAATAACTATTTATACTATCAACACTACTAGACTACTTGCAACTGTCCTCGGATTGAAGGGCACGTACGTAAAACCTACGTACACTCATACTTGCTATTGTCCTCGGATTGAAGGGCACGTACGTAAAACCTACGTACACTCATACTTGCTACGGTCCTTGGATTAAGAAGGGCACGTACGGATACGACTAGTCAAGTAATACACATGGGAAGCCCCCCCTTATCATCGCAAACATGTTTGGGAAACCGCGATACGGATTAATACGATACACACGGGAAGCCCCCACTAATCATCGCAAACATGTTTGGGAAACCGTGATACAGATTAATACAGTACATGGTTTACGAAATGGACATATGATTTACGAACACTATAACTAAACAACCAACTGTGAACTCGCTCAACTTTGTTGTTGACTCGTTGTTACATGCCTTGCAGGTCGTTAGGTACTCATGGAGCTTGCATTGGAGTGGGAAGAGTCGTTGTGGGACATGGACAGCTGTGTGCCATGCTAAACATTTGAAACGTTTAAATTTATGATTTGGTTTTAACATTTTGCTTCCGCTTGCAACTTAAACTATGTTTTGTCTAGACAACAATTGTATTGTGTTTGATTATATATACTACTTACATGCTTGTTCAATATGATTGGTGGCTTGATCCTGGTCATGTCACACCTCCAAGCGGTGTTACTCCGCGTGTGGATTTTGGGGGTGTGACAGACTACCACCCGATCGAGCGACTAGTCTGCTATGAGCTTATCATCAACCAAAGTGTCTTGCCGACCGGATCACCGTCCGATCGAACAGCCACCCGATCGAGTTGCCACCCGATCGACAGACCTGAAAGGTAGAGATACTTCTCTGTTTTCAAAATGCTACAACGAAAACTTCAAAAGGGCAACCATCATACACAAACACCTCATCACCAACCAAGGCGACAATCCAATCGAATGGTCATCCGATTGGATGACCATCCGAACGGATTGCCACTCGATCGACTAGCCATCCGATCGGATTGCCATCCGATCGGATTACCATTCGACACTTGGTTCACTCGCCACCGTTTAACGCACTGTTCGACGCTTACGCTATCAAACTGTAACCAGGCTAATCTCAGACGCACTCCCATCAATCCAATCAAGTTGTGTTTGCTTGCCGAACACCGACCGTGAGTATACTTGAACCCTTTTTGCTTTTGCACTTTTGGGTTTAACATACGTTGCTATCAAATCGAATTACATCAAATGCTTAAACTACTTATCACTTGCGAATGACTTACGTGCATAGTTATACGTGATGCTAGTTATATATGTGCTAGGACTTATACTCGCGACGTCCCACCATGACTAGTATAGTACTATTGCGCCCGGCGGGGTCTAGTTTAGCAATCGCAATCGCAGCTCGAGGACTTAGCTGGTAGTATCAGTTTTGTGAGTATATATGTCGTGTATTACGTTTATGTATGTGGAAATTCGCAACTTTTATCTCTTACACTATTACATATCAAACTTGTATACTCGCCAATACTTTTTTATTGACATTATTTTAACGTATGTTGCAGGTTTAGTCGTAGTCTACATCAAATCAAGCTAGGAAGTCTAGAAACTCACCTAAAATCTAGGTTGTCGGATTTGTATTGTTCGAGAGGACAAGAAATCTGTGATAACTTATGTGATTGTATTGTTTGTTAGTATGGGATAACAAATGTAATCAATATTGTCGCTTTATAGTTGTTATGGATTCTCTTGAGCAATCTGATTCGCCTAGTGCCGCGCCCCGATGATTCTGCCATCGTTTGGGGTGTGACAGATTGGTATCAGAGCCATAACTATTGGGAATTAAGCAAGACTTGACCTAGTCCGGGTCGATGTCTTAGGAACGACCTAGTCTGTAGTCTAGGTACCAACGAGCCGACTCATGCGAACCCAATAGGATTTGCACGGGCCTACTTGATACTCTCGTTCGAATTCGCTAAAAGCTACTACTTCGCGTGAACACCGCATACTACAACTTCACGCGAGGAGCCTTTCCTAAGGCTGGAAGGTTACTTAGCCTTTCATAAGGCCAACACAATACACACGATTTCGAAACTACTCGCATAACACAACCGAGTGATCCAGCCGAGATCAGGCGTGAAAACCAAGAACTCTCGATAAGATCGCTCACTCGGCGCAATTTCTAGCACGAGAACTTCTGTTGAGCTAGGAGTGACATCCATATCTCAACAAAGGTCTCCATTTCAAAATCCAGTGGAACTCCCGAATTTATTCGAAGAGAACAACCACAGTTAGGAGCGAAGTTATTAAGTCAGGGGTGAAACCCATACCTTAATAAACCGCTCCGCTCTCTATAAAATGATTTTCAAAAGCTCTCACCAAGGACTCGACTATAACGATAACTCGAGCCACGCGAAGACCAAAGAAGACGAATGCCATGAGCTGCATCCCAGTGGAAGCATAAGCCTTCTAGGGCAACGCGCGTGCACGAGCTGGTTTGTTATGGTTGAGTTACCTTGGGTAGTCGACGCCTAAACACCCGAGGCACTCTATCTACTTCTTTAGCACACGACCCGCCGATTTTACACTTTTTGGAACTTATTTACGCTTATGTGTTTACATTTTGAAACTTTATGCTTTATCGATTTTTAGCTCCCTGTTTTATAAACGCACAACTCGCACAACCATCGCAATCTGAAACGAAAACCGAATGTTCGCAAGAAAGCTAATGCCTAACTACTCGCTCTCACTCTCACTCTCTGCATCACGTCCTCGCGCATTCCATACCGACATGTATGTGTACGAGTATAAACTACAACTAATTATATATATACAAGCAAATCAATTGTGTGGGAACTTAGGAATTTCGTGTCTCCTATATGGCTCCTATGTGAAGTCTATTATATTACTCGCAACAAGTTTTGATCACGCTCAATCGCATCGCAAACTCAAAAATCATTATGATCGAATCTCACTCCAAATCTCTCTCTGTCTAGATGCTTTCCAACGACTCTACCTCGAGACGAAAAGCTAGGAGAAGAGCCAAACGAAGCGCCGAGAAGAGGATTGCCTCGCTTGTGGCCAGGGAAGTGGCCAAGGTCGTTCCTCAAATTGTCGCTCAAGTGCACTCTCTCAGCAACTCTCGAACCTCGGAAGACTCTAAGATGGGAGCGCCGCAATCTGCTTTTCTCTACAAACAATTCAAAGCCTGTGACCCGATGGAGTTCACGGGTGAAGGAGGTGTGTCCCAATTACTCCAGTGGTTTGATTCTATCGACGTTACCATTCGTCAGAGTGGGTGTCCCGATAGTATTCGTACTACTTGCGCTACCGAAGTATTTCAATCGCGCGCACTCGAATGGTGGACTGCCGAACAAAACAAACGTGGGATCTATGCAGCTTATGCTCTCTCTTGGGATGAGTTGAAGGAACTCCTGAGGGAAGAGTACTGCCCTCCCCATGAAGTCCAGAAACTAGAAGACGAATTTTGGGAAATCAAGCAAGTCGAAGGTGACAGTGCTGGCTACACCGCAAGGTTTAAACAGCTTAGCATGATCTGCCCCAGTCAAGTCAACACTTCAGAAAAAGCCATCGCGAAGTACATTCGCGGCTTACCTGAATGCGTGGGCGATTTTGTCGAAGCTGCAAGACCCGCTACCATCGAAGAAGCCTACTGCTTGGCCGCAGAAATCAATGACAAACGAGTCTTGGACGGATTTTCCCCAAGAATCCTGTCAAACAAGCTCATCAAGCAATCGTCATCGACTCTTCTGACGATTCTTCCGACGATTCCTCCGACGATTCTTCAGGTGAGTCCTCGGACGTATCCTCCGACGCCAACGCACCGCCTCAGGAAGCTCAGTCCAACCGCAAACGAAAGACCATGAGTCCAAACTCTTCAACAACCGAACTGTCGCAACCAGAACCTCTCCAAGCAATTCCAGTTCACTCGAAGCACGACTACAACGGAACTCATCCCCTGTGTCTCATATGTACGTATCATCACCCGCCAGAAGCTAACTGTCGCTATTGCACAAATTGCAACTGGTATGGTCATCTTACACAGCACTGCCGCACGGGACCGTAGACTTGAGGAATCTCAGCAACGATCGCAGTCTCCGCAAAAGTCCTCCACAGCAACATTTGTCATGCTTCCAATGTTGTAGTAATGCTACGATTTTCGCCGTTAGTTTCTTTTATGTGTTGAATTTGTTCTATTTCTTGACACAATGTGGACTCTATTTATCTCTCGCTTTCTCTCTCGTCTTCGCACTTAATCTGGAATCACACACATGCTATATATTATATCACGATATGATGTGTTTTACCCTCACTACACTCTTAGAATAAGGTATGATAAACGTGCAAGGAACGACTAATCACGGGTGCACACGGGATTATTTTGGTCAGTGCACGAAGATCGTAGTGAGTTCTAATGGTGCCATAACGTTAAAAGCATGGTCGAGCGTGGTGGATACGCCGCTGGTACTTCCTATATATAAGTGTCTTGACCATGTCAACAAAGTGCGACATCTATTCATGGGATGCAAGTAGTAGGGGTAAAGCAAGGTGTGCTTTGCCATACTACCGAAGTCTCATGAAGAAAGTGCCACGTGGAGTTGAACGTTATTTAGACCTATACTCTTATGGCAATTTTCGACACACTACACTCATTCGCAAGGCGTAACAATTACATCGCATCATCGCGAGACTTGTCATAAGTCTGCAAACGCAATGCAAATGCCTCATCGATGGACTCTGGAGAGTCTACCCCCGCAGGGCAATTGCATCGACGCAAGACTGGTCGTAAGTCTTTAATCGCAACTCAATCGCAATTTCGCTGGAATCTAATGCACATCACCCTCGCAACACTTTAACGCTTAACGCATCTATCGATCCCATCACTTCGATACTCGCATCGCTTATCGCTTCTAACGCTTATCGCTACTTGTGTATGTTGGCACACATGACATAGATTCACGAAACGGATCTAGTAGGGATAAAACATGGTGGATACGCCGCTGGTACTTCCTATATATAAGTGTTTTAGCCATATTAGCAAACTTTCGTGGAAAGATGCCATGTGGGGCGCAACGATAGTTAAAATTTGTGATTCTATCCGAAGCTAATTAAATCGCTTTATCGCTAAAATCTATCTCGCAATCGCTATCGCCTATTATGTGAATCGCTATCGCTTATTGTGTGCATCACTGTATCGCTTGCTGTGTATTGCTCAATCGCTCGTCGCCTATCGCTATCGCTATCGCTATCGTTATCGCTATCGCTTACCGCTATCTGTGTTATCTGTGTTAAAGTTAGCACACATGACCTCGCTTCACGGGACGAAACTCATATGGTTAAAGCATGGTGGATACGCCGCTGTTACTTCCTATATATAAGTGATTTAACCATATCAGCAGACTTTCGTGGAAAAGGGCCATGTGGGGTCTAATGATAGTTGAATTTTGTGATGTTGATCAATCCAATCGAATCGCATTAATCACGCATATCACCATCGCTGGCATCGCAACAATCGTCGCTTATCGCTCGACGGTTGTCGCTATCGCTCATCGCTTTTCGCTTATCGCATACCGCCATCCTTCTCGCTTGCATTGCTGAACTGAGTTCGTAAACGGCCCCATCGCTCAGTTCGCTCAATCTTTCTCTTACACTTGGCCCGAGCCTCTTTCGCTTGGACCGAGGGAATCGAGCTCTATCGGTACTGTGTCGACACACATGACACTGCCTCACGCGACGGAAACCATGTGGCTAAAACATGGTGGATACGCCGCTGGTACTTCCTATATATAAGTGTTTTAGCCATATTGTCAAACTTTCATGGGAAGGTGCCATGCGGGGCCGACTTCAAATTTTACATTTTAATATTATTTAAAACCTTTGTGAAAACAAAGATTTTCCCTCATAAAATTTTCTAAAAACCTTTGTACGAAACGAGATTTTCTTATGACACTGGTGTGACAATCGACTCAAGTTAACGTCATGTGATGAGAAAATTTCGTAAAACGAGTTTTAAACACTTTAAAATCTTTTAGTAACCCAACAAAACCCTCCTCATAGCGCTGGTGTGAACATCGATACAGTTAACGCCGCACTGTGAGAGGAATTTTCGTAACCAAGTTTTTCAAATTAACCGACTTTTCGAAAATTGTAAACGCTTGGGAATCGCCTTTCTGTGTGTGTTATCGCTTTTGGTTATACGAATCGCTTTAACTCGTCGCCCACGCTCGTCGAATCTCAATCGACTGCTCGCTTATATTGACATTTTATCGCCACCCTTATTCGCATCAACTTTCGCAACCCTTCTTGCGGATTAATTTCGGGACGAAATTTCCTAAAGCAGGGGAGACTGTAACAACCCGCACGTTCGTGCATTGTTACTAATCGCTACACTCGTTACGCCTAGCACCAGAGATTCAGATCATAATGTAACTGCGTCGCATACTACACTATTACAACGCTATTTTCGCATAATACATTAACGCAAACATTAGAGCTAACAATGACTCTGCGAGTGCGTACTACCCCACCGACCGTCGTGACGACGATGGCAATACGAGTGGGTGGTACCCCGTTGATCATTGTAGCATAACACGTCTCATCGAACATACTAACACTCACGAAGATGTCAAGTGAGGACCAATTCTACCCTCCTTGATAACCGTGATGTGTCGCAATGCAACTCGATACTCAAGAAAACGCACTCGCAGGCACGCGTAACTTGATTATCGCAACTTCGAAATATGGATATGTATACGACCCTATGTGACTAATCATAATAAATATATGAATATGGGTATAAAAATGTGAGACCAAACTATCGCAACGCTTAACGTTCAAAACGAAACATCGAAACACCATTCGCCGGAGACCACCGATCGAGTGACCACTCGATCGGGTGGCCATCCGATCGGACAGCCACCCGATCGGACAGCCACCCGATCGGAAAGTCATCCGATCCATGGCACTCCCTTTCCCTTTTCTCCTCTTCACCTATAAATAGCCCTTGTCACATCACTTGAACAGTGATGTGACAGCTCTCACTCGACCAACACGCTCTTGGACCCTTTTCTCTCGATTTCTCACGATTCTTGTAAGTTTCTGACCTAAATCTTGTACTTCTATAATCTACACGCACTTCTTCATCTTTTTCACCATCAGATCCCACTTTTCCACCGCTAGATCTTCGAATTTGAGCCGTTCTAAGGTGATGTCATCATGGAGTTCTTAGGAATAATGAAGTGTGACCTCATCTCATCAAGAACAGTCCAAATCTGATAGATTCCATGGTGTATAAACACTAATCTCACCTAAATATAAGCCGAATCTAAGTTTTCTAAGCTTTTCTTCGAATTTTCTTAACTTTTCACTCAAAACCAGTAGCAACAGATCTCGTACAGACCTTCTACTCTGTCTCTAGTGAAGTGTCGGTTTGAGAACTGGTTCCTATCAACGAGATGACCGGCTTATCATGTTGAACACGAATAACCATCGAGAACAGTTAACTGATCGAACGGGGTGATTCCCATCCGATCCAATGACTTGGACTCAGTGGAGTTTCCATTGTTTAGCTCGTAGTCATACCGTCTCGATCAAATCGCAGAAACTTAACAAAATCAACAAGTTGTGAAATGATCAGGTTGCGGGACGGATTGCCGTCCGATCGGATTACCGCCCAATCGGACTGCCACCCGATCAACCCGCAATCCGATCGGATTGCACTTGGTATCAAGACTTAAACAATTTTCAAACATTCAAGGATCTGAACGACGAACGGATTGCCATCCGATCGGATTGCCGTCCGATCGAACGACCATCCGATCGGCTGACCTTGGATCCTCAACACTTAAACGTTTTACAAATCTTCATTGCACATCAGTTTCAACGGATTGTCACCCGATCGGACTACTACCCGATCGAGCGACCAATCTGCTATGAGCTTATCATCAACCAAAGTGTCTTGCCGACCGGATCACCGTCCGATCGAACAGCCACTCGATCAAGTTGCCACCCGATCGACCGGCCGTTCGATCGACCGACCTAAAAGGTAGAGATACTTCCCTGTTTTCAAAATGCTACAACGAAAACTTCAAAAGGGCAACCATCATACACAAACACCTCATCACCAACCAAGGCGACAATTCAATCGAATGGTCATCCGATCGGATGACCATCCGAACGGATTGCCACCCGATTGACTGGCCATCCGATCGGATTGCCATCCGATCGGATTACCATTCGACACTTGGTTCACTCGCCACCGTTTAACGCACTGTTCGATGCTTACGCTATCAAACTGTAACCAGGCTAATCTCAGACGCGCTCCCATCAATCCAATCAAGTTGTGTTTGCCTGCCGAACACCGATCGTGAGTATACGTGATGCTTAAACTACTTATCACTTTTGGGTGTAACATACGTTGCTATCAAATCGAATTACATCAAATGCTTAAACTACTTATCACTTGCGAATGACTTACGTGCTTAGTTATACGTGATGCTAGTTACATATGTGCTAGGACTTATACTCACGACATCCCACCATGACTAGTATAGTACTATTGCGCCTGACGGGGTCTAGTTTAGCAATCGCAATCGCAGCTCGAGGACTTAGCTGGTAGTATCAGTTTTGTGAGTATATATGTCGTGTATTACGTTTATGTATGTGGAAATTCACAACTTTTATCTATTACACTATTACATATCAAACCTGTATACTCGCCAATACTTTTGTATTGACATTATTTTAACGTATGTTGCAGGTTTAGTCGCAGTCTACATCAAATCAAGCTAGGAAGTCTAGAAACTCACCTAAAATCTAGGTTGTCGGATTTGTATTGTTCGAGAGGACAAGAAATCTGTGATAACTTATGTGATTGTATTGTTTGTTAGTATGGGATAACAAATGTAATCAATATTGTCGCTTTATAGTTGTTATGGATTCTCTTGAGCAATCTGATTCGCCTAGTGCCGTGCCCCGATGATTCCGCCATCCGTTGGGGTGTGACATACAATAACTATGATAATCTCTTAAAAAGTGCAAAAGTGCGGAAATAATCAAAGGTTACACTAAACACGAGTCGGATCCAAGTGATTCATCTTGTCTATCTGTTTTTATTTTATTTTATTTTTCAGCATTTTAGTTAGTTTTTTTTTTTTCTAGTTTAAAACATTTTTCTAAACTTTTGATTTGATTAGACGTTGAGGATAAATCGGTATTAAAAGCTCTTGTGTCCTTGGACGACCTCGGTATCTTACCAACACTATACTACGCTCACGATGGATTCACTTGCCCATATGTGTGTTTAGTGTTAGTAAATATCGTGTTTTATAAATTTAAAACTTGGCTAAAAAGTGTTAAAGGGCTTAAAATATACATTAAAAACTATACGACACTTCACACATCATCAACCACCATCATAAAAACACAACCAATAAAACCCTAAATATGTTCTAAATCTACAAATTCAACTCAAAACCCTAAGAGGCGATATGTACCTTAATCGACTAATGTTGATGGAGAAGGGAGTTTCAATGGCGGAGGTGCAGTGGTGGTGAGTGAGTTACAGTGGCGGAGATGGAGGAGTTACAGTGGCGGAATCAAGTGGTGGTGAGTGACCTTTTCTGGGACCTTTTCTGTGTCTCTAATCGACCTTTTCTGGGATGGAGGAGGGAATTACAGTGGAAGAGATGGTGATGTTGGTGGAGTGGCAGGTGGTGGCGGCTGGTGGTAAGTGGTGGAGTCAGGTGGTGGTGTGTGAGTTCGTATGTGTTTGAGAGAGAGAGATACATGGCTTAAAAGGTGAATTAGAAGGTTAGTGGGTCCCATCTTTAATTTTAATATATCTGCTTTTAGTGTTTTAATTTAATACTAAGGGCATTTTGGTCATTTTACATGGAGTTAACGGTGAAAACTAACGGACATCCACTCTAGGGACTATCCGAGTAACAAACTGTCAAACCACAGGGACCGCCGGTGTAATTTCCAAAAGTTGGGGACTATAGGTGTTATTTTACCAAATCACAGGGACTATCCGTGCATTTTACTCTTTTTTTTAATTCTTTACCACTCTCCATGTGTTTGACCATTGCCAGTGATTGAGTGCAAAATGGGGAGTGGAGTGGGGACTTGACATGACATGATATTATTGGCTAGAAAATAACTTAAACACTCACCAGTGATTGACCACTCCCTCCACCCTAATCATTGTCAGTTTATTTTAAATAGAGTAAATTAAGTTTTGTCCTTTATGTTTGTACCAAATTGCAGGTCGTATCATTTGCCTTTAAATTTGACGAGTTTTGTCCTTAACGTTTCAAAATCCTGCACGTTATGTCCTTTACCCCTAACCCAGTCAGATTTTTTTTTGTTAAATATGGTCATGTGCCTTGCACATGAGTGTATTCTTGTCATTTTACTTCTTTAGGGACTACTGAGTAAATAACTTATATCAAGGGACTAAATATGTAAAATGATTAAAGGGTAAGACCCTGCACCTTCATCCAGCATCAACCTCCACTGTCATACCTCATCCTACCACCGCCACCGCCACCACTACTGCCGCTACTTCCCATCCCCACCTGCTGCCGACCACCTCCACTGTCATACCTCTTCTTCAAACAATACAATACGAACCTTAACCCCCTTCTAACCTTCCAATTCATTCCTCATAAAGGTCATTCACAAAAATAAAGATAGCGGCCTGTAAACGAACCGAACAAACATGAACATAGGCATGTTCGTGTTCATTCATTTAACTTTAACCGAACACGAACATGAACATATAATCGAACGCATTTTTATGTTTATGTTCGTTTATTAAGAAATCAGGCATATTCGTGTTCGTTTATGTTCGTTCGTTTAAAGCTTAAATGAACAGTTCACGAACATAAACGAACACAAATGAACATAAACAAAAAAAATTAACTGAACATATTTGAATAAACATAAACAAACATAAATTAACATGATTGAACAAAACATAAATGAACACAAATGAACGTAATTGAACAAATATAGACAAACATAATATAACATTAGTGGACACAAATAAACAAGTCTAATATATTACAGTTCATCCGAAAACACATCTAAATTAGGGTTCATAGATACTGAAATTAAGTAGTTTTTATATAAATATTAAGTGATCAGTTACGCTATAAGAAGAATTTTAAAATTTTATTTTTATTACTAGAAAACTCAATTACTAGTTAGTCGTATTTATATAATTAGTTAGAAAACCTAATATTTATGTAAATATAACTATTTATGTATTTACTAAAATTTAAGCGAACGTAAACGAACATAAACGAATGTTCACGAACATAAACGAACGAACACAATGTGTGTTCATGTTCCTTCATTTAATTAAAAGAACAAAAATTTTTGTTCGTGTTCGTTCGTTTATTAAATAAACGAACATAAACGAACTTCCCGCCGAACAAGTTCACGAACAGGTCATGAACGTTCGGTTCGTTTATAGGTCTATAAGATAGGGGTTTTGATTCTACGAGAAAGACGAACAGAAAGACATGGATTAGAGCTTACGTTTCGCGTTATATCGATGATGTATGATGTTCTCCGACGAGGTCTTGAATTCCGGCAAACTGAAACTGTACCGGACGAGTCTTCGGATTATTTTAAGTGTTTTACTTATAATTGGGTCTTCTTCTATGTTTGCAATTACACAACAGCCGAAACATTATATTTCATTCAAGTCACATACATCAACATTCAATCCTCACACACACACACACACACACACCCTATGCAAGCAGTGAGTGAGGAGATCCAGATTCATTTATTTCGATTGGATTGGATTGATTTTGGTACAGTACTTATCAACAATTATAGATCTGAATTTTCTGTTTGCTCAAATTCACAAAATGGCCCCTTAATAAAAGTACTTTACAAAATAGCCCCTTAGAAGGTGAAATGACAAGAATGCCCTCATGTGCAAGGCACATGACCAGATTTAACCAAAAAATCTAACTGAGTTAGGGCTAAAGGACATAACGTGCATGATTTTGAAACGTTAAGGACAAAACTCGTCAAATTTAAAGGCAAAGGACACCACCTGCAATTTAGTAAAAACATAAAGGACAAAACTTGTAATTTAGTTAGGGTTTTTTTTTTCTCTTAAATCTTTTGTTGTTATAACTCGTCAATACTACACATTTTCAACTTTTGTTGTCATTATAACTCATCAATACTACACATTTTCATTGATATGTTCATCCTTTTTTTTAACTCTTAAATCTTTTGTTGTTATTATAACTCATCAATACTACGCATTTTCATTGATATGCTCATCCTGTTATAAATAAACTATATTAAAGTGACTATCCACATCCTAACTCCGATCTCTTCATTTCCTTTGTATTAATGTAAGAACCATAAATATATATAGGTTTCTTTGTATTGCATGATGATATCTTAATGAAGAAGAATTCATGTTCTCTTATTCTCCATATTCTTGTTCTCTACATGATCTTTATAGTCTTGTTCTCTCATATTTATTAGAGTTATATATTGGTTGCTAATAGACCGTTGATTTACAACACGTTATCAGCACGGCGGTGTTTTTTTCGAAAGCCTTGTTTTTGTAGCCGCTAGCGACATCACACAAACCCGAATCACCTGTAAGGATTGTAAACACGGTGGTCACTTTTTCTGGATGATGTGAAATCCACACCTTGCAAAAGGATTCTCATTTGAGAAAAAAAGGTAACCTTATAAAAATCCTCTTAGATTATGATATATTAAACATGTGCATGCCACTATTTGAAATTTTGCATTGCATTTTTATATGTATATATCCGACGGCATTTAAAAAGGTAAATAATAAAAGAAAGAATGTATTGTCTAGAAATTAAAGTCAATTGATTTGTCTACTCTAGTGGTTAAAAAATAAAATCATAAAATCATATTTTGATTTGAGTTATACTTCATGTGGTATGGTGTCCCACAAATCAACTCTATTTATTCAAACGAATGGCATATGATTCTTTTTATAATTCATTCATGTTAATTTAACATAATATTTCATGTAGGCTGTTTAGAGATCTGTCATGATTAGTTTGAATATTTATGTTTGGTAAATGAATTTTAAAATAGAGTTAAATGCCATTTTAGTCCCTGTGGTTTGAGCCATTTTGCCAGTTTAGTCCAAAGGTTTCATTTTTAACATGTGGGTCCAAAAAGGTTTCACAGTTGTCATTTTAGTCCACTGGGTTAACTTCATCCATTTTTTCTGTTAACGAGAAGGCCAATTCGGTCATTTTATATGGCTGAATTGCCCTTTTAGTTAACAGAATTACATACAAAATGACCAAATTGGCCTTCTCGTTAACATAAAAAATGAATGAAGTTAACCAAGTGGACTAAAATGGCAACTGTGAAACCTTTTTGGACCCACAGGTTAAAAATGAAACCTTTGGACTAAACTGGCAAAATGGCCCAAACCACAGGGACTAAAATGACATTTAACTCTCTTTAAAATATTATATAAATTTGACGATCCACACCTTGTACTACGGTTATCAAAGTTGCACACTATAATTTTAATATTTATTGTTTTTAATGATTTGGATAGAGTCATTATTTTGGTGTTATTTGTGAATATACAAGTTAAAAATTATTAATATGTCCAAATATACTTAATATTATTAATAAGAATCATGAAAAGAGATTTTCCACATATATTGTAATCATCTTTAACAATTTTGTTTTATTTGATCTTACTGTAACCATTGTTATTTTAACTTTTATGTTTATCGGTGTTCATGAGTCGGTTTTATTTTATCTTACTGTAACAATTGTTATTTTAACTTTTTATTTACTGGTGTTCATGAATCGAGTGACATATACGAAGAAGATTGAAAATTAATTGAATCCGGGTGTAAGTATTTTCTCTCTTTTGTTATATGCAAAGTTTCTTTGACTTAATACTCGATCAAGGACATAATATATACACTTTTTCTGTTAAACCCTAGGTGAAGTCCCTTTTATTTCTTTAACTGAATTTGCTTGCTTGTTGGCTGTAAAAGAAAATAAAATATTAATGTTGATCGTAATTAATTGTTTTCATTAGTCATTGTTAATATATAGCATGCCAAAAGACTTTTACACAATTAGATATAGATGACTTTTAAATAAATAAATAATAACTACTAATTTCATATTTGTAACTTCCTTAATGTGTATTAATTTCATATTTGGATTAATTGTTTGAAATATAAAAGGGCTATAGGTTTTAATACTTCCCGACCGTTTCTAGTTTATCACTAAATGTCAATTGTTATGTTTTCTTTAATACCCTAATAATCTTGGGGAAAGATGATTTGTGGGTGATGACGTTTGATCCGCCCATCTCTTAATTAGACAACTACTAGATGAGAAGATACAAGGGAATCAAATTAGTTATCTTATTAATATAAATTAATTTAGTCATCAAACGCAAGTTTGTTTTCAATTTAGTTTTATAATCCTTACAAATGGGTTTGAAATGTTAGTAAATAACTTTCAAGAAAGTTATATTTCTTAAATGGTAATTATTGTTTTTACATCATTTTAAAGATTTATAAGTCTTGATAAATAATGAAATTGAAATTCAAATGCTATTTAAGGGATCATGAAATAGTAATCGTTACCGTGAAATTTTTAGTTGTTTAATGTAGTGCTAAAATACTTTTTATGTTTCTACCTGAATTATATAAATATGCATTTATGTTCCAAAGAATACTATGAAGTATCTTAGATACGTGCTCCAACGTGTGGTTTGTATGGTTATAAATACTACACAAAGTTTAAGAAATACAAAAGGTTTTTATGGTGTAGTGCTTTAAAAATACGGTATTACTACAAGATCAAGATTAACAAGTAATGTTATTAATATTTTGATTCAACATATGAATTTGTATTTTATACAAATACTATTTTGTACAAACGTTTTTGGTCTTGTGGCCGATTTCGATGGAGATGATTGAACCATGGATACAATAGAATTAATGAATTTTCTATCTTAAATAATGTTATCAAAAGTGAAAATTTTAATTGGTTACAGGTAATACATATGATTTAAATATTTGCTTTTAAGTGTGATGAAAACGCATATTTCATAAAGTTTTCATACCAACTTTTCATGTGGTCACATATTGTGATAATAATAAATTGTTTTATGTGGTCACATATTATATTATGATACCATGTATTATATAATTCAACTTTATTTTATATTGTGTATTTCATATGTTATCATATACTCATTTGTAGTATTCAATCGATCATCTAAATTGATTTAATATCTCTCATGAAAGGGAATTAAAAGTTTAGACATGACACCCGAGATGTCATACTCCCTAAATCTCATATTGAGTTTGTAGAAGGTCATAAGATCTTAGACCTTATATGATTCGGACATGTAATTACTTCTCTATGGTGTAATGCAAAGAGAAGATTCTTTACAAGGTAGAATCGGATAAAACAATTTTCATTTGTCGTTCTCAAATATGCTAAAGTAGCAATATTATGTAACAAGGATAACAACTTTGAAACGATTTCATATCCGTTTGTCCGAACCATGAAACTTGGTTGGTTTACATCATTCCTTGAAGAAGAATTCCTTTGTATTAATGTGACTATCCACATCCTAACTCTCATCTCTTCATTTCCTTTGTATTAATGTAAGAACCATATATATATATATATATATATATATATATATATATATATATATATATATATATATATATATATATATATATATATAGGTTTCTTTGTATTGCATGATGATATCTTAATGAAGAAGAATTCATGTTCTCTTATTCTCCATATTCTTGTTCTCTACATGATCTTTATAGTCTTGTTCTCTCATATTTATTAGAGTTATATATTGGTTGTTAATAGACCGTTGATTTACAACACATCCTTTTTTTTAATTTACATATATTATTCTAGGTTATTATAATATTGATTTGAATAAACGAATCAAACTTTAAATTTGTGTTAATAAGAATATTATTAAAAGTTATTCATGAAAAAATAGATATATTCCTTTTGAGGAGGTAATATTCATCACGTTCAATATCGCATACATTCGCATACCCTCTTAATATTATTATCATTTTATCTAACTGACAATTCTAGATCTTTGATCCCCACTAATAAATATAAAATCACACTACCTTGGAAAAAACAAGTATTATGTTAAAACAAGTATGCCTAGAAATTCATATTGATTCGTAATGTTAGATATCTTGTGGCAAATATTATTATGTTAAAATATATAAAATAAAATCATAAAATGAAATTTTTTAGATATGATCATAAAATATATATTACAAATACCAAAACTTGTCCCCATCAAGAAAATAGAGTTTACTCAACAATATAGATAGGTAAATGCACAAACAACTCTAAAAAGTGGAATAAAGACAAAAAAAATGTGCCATATATCAGATTTTAAATAGAAACTGGTTATTTAATTTTCTAACTATCACCTTCTTTCTTGCACTACAATTAATTAGCACTATTTAAAAATGCTTATTATAATTATAGTGGTTTGACTACTTAAAATTGGCTATATATTAAAGATGGCCCAACCAAAAATAGTGTTTTAGTTGTGTTCACGGGTATTTAAGTCTCATCTATGGTGGGTTCAGATAAGTTTTCCCCTTTAGGTCTCAAGTTCGAGTTTGGGTGATAGAGGTTTATCATTCAGGGGTTTAAATTGGGGATTTATTATGCGAGAGGGCTCTCTAGCGCGGACCCGGTTAAGACAACGTATGCTAGACCTCCCGACATTCGCGAATAATTCACACCTTTCAAAAAAATTAAAGATGGCCCGTGTATTCATATGATTTATTACTAAAGAATATAAAACGTTTATCACATATACTAAAAATTACTATATTTAATTCAGGGGCGGATTTAATGAATGTTCAGGGGTGTCAAGGTACCCCCTTAAAATTTGTCAACTAACTTGATGTACTTTGGAAATTAAACAAGAAAATAATCAGGCACTCTCCGTTTTATTAAGAGTCACCTTACTGGAGACTAGGGATGAACATGGTACCGGTTCAATATTGAACAGGTACCAAAAGATGGGGAAAATGAGTCTAAACAGGCTTAGGTGGCAATGTTTAAATGATTGAATTATTTGTATGTGCAGGTGCTCTCGAAGATGGTTGAATGTCAAAAGGAACAGAGGAGCAACCTGGCACAAGGAGAGACGGTTGCTGAACCCTGCGACTGTTAAACAGGGAGTTTGTTTGTTTCTGTACATAAATAAACCATATTTTAAAATCCTAAAAATAGAAAATTTAAAAACCAAAAATATGTTTTTATTTTTTTCAAAAATGAAAAAAATTGTTTGTGTTTTTAAATTTCTGTCAAAAATAAAAAAATTTAAAAAATAGGTTGATTGAATATGCCGAAACCCTCATGGCTGAACAAACATGATTATTTCACAAATGATTAAATGGTTTTAACATTGTTAAAAATCAATGTGTTGCAAATCATGGGGGGTACTTTATGCGTTACATGTTATATTTTCTGCAAATCAGTTGATGTGAAGCAGAGAGTTGATGGCGAGACACAGCTATTTGCATTGGGTTATCAAATTTTCTTTAAATGTTTTGAATTTTAGGGGGAGTAAAAACTTCAGAAAATACAAAAACATTTGAAAATTTGAAAAAGCAAAAACAATAGAAAAGTAAAAATGAGTTTTGTGTAAAAAGAGGAAATGATAGTACATCAGTAGACAATCACAGTACGCTAAAGAAATGGAAAGTCAAATGTGATAAACGGTCTCACTGATGATGTGCCAGTAGGTTTTTACACATTTAGTAGATTGTTTTCGAGATATAAACCTAAATATCAATACTTACTTATCTCGTGGGGAACATCTCTCGGATATATGGGTAACCCCCGAAATCTTGTTCGAGAGATTGCCAGATTCTGAGATATTAGGTCTTTATACTGTTTGATATCTGGGGTATTATACCTGGTCATCTGATATTGCGGAAGCAATGGCCTAGACTTCGTATAATACTTTACGCACTTTAAAAGCTTACACTCTCCATAAAAATTGAAAAAATATCGAAAGATATGAATTAAGTGCAGTTGAAAAGAAGATCCCTAAGTGGGACACACCTAAAAGTCGAGTCTTCATCTCTTTGACAGAACGGTAGTTCATACCTGAGCTCTCAAGGTCTCGTACTAACCCAGAGTACAGACATCAATATGGTATATTCACCTGTAAGACTGAATCTAGGGAATCTTGATACGAGAGTATATTCTGAGGTGGGACACGCGAATAAGTTTAAGTGCTTAAGACACTAATCTCGTATCTCGAATCAGTTGAACTTTGTGTGAAAATTTAAGTGGATCAGTATACTGACAATCTAAGTGAATCGTTTAGAACTTAAAGTGTTAATAGCTCAACGGTGCTAGTGATTTGTCATAAACTGACATGATCCTCTAACACGAACTCAAACAAAAATATTGTCTGTAAATATTTCTTTACTGCTTTATGTTTCAGAAAAATACAAAAAGATTTTGTTTCTACTTTATTTTCGACAACCAATGTTTGAAAGTTGAGTTTCAAAATCTTAGTATGCTGATCGTGTTTCTGAAAATAAAACAAGTTCATTAATTTGAAACTTGAAGTTTTAAATCGAAAATCAAAAACAGTTTGTGAAATCTCCAAGGTTATTAAGTTGGACTTGGAAGATTATTTGTGAAAAGTTTTGGATTCTTAAAACTGTCAAATTTATAAAGTCATTTGATAGGGGGAGTGGAGTCGGGTAATCCTGGATAAATTCATATTGTTACATTTGTGCAGTAGAGCCAGATTCTCGATCCAAAATATTTTTAGAACCAGGTCATCATTCCTGGAAAAACCTAAAAAACTTTCACTGTCACATATTTGAAATGCTCCAGCTTATGCTGAGAGTTAGGTTTTCAATCTTAAATTGTCATATTCTTATAAATGTTTGAGATGTTGCAGATGATAGTGCCAGATTACGATCCCGATAGCTGAGACTAAGGGGGAGTCTGAAGACAAGCTCATCGCAAGGGGGAGCTTGTAGGACCAGGTGTTTATCCTTAAGCACGGAAGCTTTACGAAAGGGGGGGCCTGAAGATAGAGTCAACCGAAAGGGGGAGCTGATTCAGAACGCAGAATCAAGAAAAGCTTGAAGAGGGAGTCTGTGGTTGCTGAAGATGTCAAAGCTTCGTAAAGACTCAGAGAGAGAGAGAGAGAGAGAGAGAGAGAGAGAAGACAGAAAGCTACGATATTGACTGCGGCAATATTCAAGGGGGAGTCTGTGAGTGCACTAATGTCTATCGCCTACGTCAATCCGAATCGTAGCAAGAAATGGAACAAAACTAGATTTTATATTGTTAAATTTAGGGAAAAGTCTAGTTTTTAATGAGGAGTGGCAAACTTATAAATAAGGTGACATTCCTTATGCCTTTGCCTATAAATATAAGGCTTAGGTTAGAGATTAAAGACTTTTGCCATTTTGGAGATCTAGAGAGAGAAATTATCTCCATGTGTTTCAAGGTGCTTGTATTTGTCAAATCATCAATAGAAACACATTATAATTACGTTCTTGTGTTCGGTCCACAAACGTACACGGATTCCGCACGTCGTATGTGTCGTTCGCAATCGTTCGGGAATCAAAACCGATCCTACAACCGGTACCTTTACTGAATTTACCGGTATCAAAAACGAGGAAAATAGATACTGGTATCGAAAATACCCGATACCAAATAAACAACCCTACCAGAGAGTGTTGCGTGAAAAAGAACCATGAAGAAGATGACTCATTGTCTTCACTATAATTAGTTTTCTTTATTTTGAGTTTTGAATGGTTTTCTAAATAATGGATGTTAAAACATTGAATGCATGTAATTTTGTCTCTTAATTGTAGAGAAATGTTGTTTATGTAAGTCTCAAACTCGGAACTCTAATGCTAATGAGGATTCAAAACGAGATCTAGATCTAAAACATCAATCGATTTGATGGTTTAGACCCAAAAATTTGAATAACACTAAGAGCATGATGAATATTGTGATGAACTCCTTTTGATCTTTGAAACCCCATAATGGTTTGCAAATGGTGTTTACAAGAAAACCTTCAAATTCACCTTAATGTATGTGTTAATTATAAACCCTAGCTATTTATAATCTAATGAAATTAGTCTAATTACATGTAAGTCCTCAAATTTAGCTAAATACTAATAAGCCTCTATACTCAATAACTCGTCAAACTATCACTCAACAAGAAAACTATTTGTCAAAAATGATAAATATATTTAGTCTAACAAAATATATTTATTTAATCGAAACAATGTTCACTATCAATCTTTGATCTTCACTCGTCAATCATTCTCCCAGTCGACTCGTCTTGACTTGCACGTTGATTACGACTCAATTGACTTTGACTCGAAAACTCTTGAACAATCATGGGCAATGTCGCCAGTTGATACTTGATCAGTATTCCTGACGACACTTGTGTCTTCGATGAGAGTCGTCGATCACCATTCTTTGTTAGATCTGGTGCTCAATTGTAGTTGCACCGACGACACTAAGATGTCACCAGGATGTGTGCACCGATGACACTCAGATGTCATCAATATAACCAAAATACTAAACAAAGATCAAATATCTCACGAGTGTCGCCATTGACTGTTGACTAATTGACTAGGTCTTGATCTGGAATCTGCAATCTTGACACCTTCCTGTCGACACTGAGTGTGTCGCTAGTGATTGTCGCCTGATCAACTAGGTCTTGATCTGCAGACTTTCAATCTTGACACTTTTAACTCCTGCATTTTCATGTTGTGGTATACAACGGTCTCCAAAGTTTCAACAGTCTACAATAGATGAGTGTGGTGCCGGTACTGTTACCGAAAATAACCAAAATTGGGTGTCGGCACCAGTATTTGAGGGTAAAAATTGGTATTTTATCGGTACCATACCGCACCGGTATCGATCCGAAAGTACTGGTACCAAAAATGTTAAAAAGTGGGTACCGAAAATAATTTGTTACATGAAATTCGGTACCAGTACCAAATACTCATCCATAGCTTACAAGTCCCAAGGCATATCTTTAAATATTTAGATTCTTGGATTTTCCATTTTTATGATTATACTCTTTGATTTTATGTTATGTTTTGAATCTACAAAATTTTTAATCTGTTTATGTTTTATATATCTTTGATTAATTGTTGTTTTTAATATATATACGCTTTTTTAATTAATATTGTTTGTATTTAACAACTTTAGTGCTTTGATAGTTGGTCTTTTTTTGCACCTGCTAACAAAAAATCATGAATCCACTACTGACGTTTATGTTTTTATTCTAAATATAGTGATATATTTACATAACTATGACAAACTGAATTATAGATACTTATGTAACCTAATGTTAAAATCATCTTTACAAGCTATTTATTAAAAAGTACACAACAGTACAACACAACAGATTTTGATTGTGTTTGACATTAACATGAATTTGGTATTGATATGTACTATACATAAGTGATTTTGGGTGGTTGGTTGGTGGGTGGATAAGATTGCCTTTTGCAATGGATGATCCTAAAACTAGGTGAGATTGTTGTTTGAATCTACTTTCATGTTTTTTAACTCACCTAAATTAAGGTTGATGTCAATGTTTAAGAGAATATCACAAATATTTAAATATTTTTATTAGATTTAATAACTAATTAGTAGTGATTAAAATGTAATAACCAATAGTTAAAAGCCACAATAAACACATTGCTATGTCAACTTTATCTCACTTCATTTTCAAACAACATCATTATGATCGATTCATCATAAACATATGAATTTAGTCTACCTTTATACAAGTCCGTTCAATGTTTTTGAAGACTTTAAGCAAACTACAATGTCGGGGCCTTATTAAATTGGTATAAAGAAAATCAACACTTGAAATTGAGATTTGAGACATTGAATAACCATAGCGATGATATTTCCTAACGTTGGGCTTAATTTCGCCCAATCCGCAATCAGTTTCACATTGGTTACTCAAAAGACACCGCAAGTAACGAGGGTTGGTGTGTTGCGGCGTTGCTTTTAGATTCTGGAATGAAGCATGCGCGGACAGTGTGAAATCCTGAAGTAAAATCCTAAATCTTGGGCCTAGAAACGTTGTTTAAATGGACCAAAACAAGTTTAATATATGAAAAGAAAAAAAAATAGAGTCTCTTGTTTTTCAGTGGCCCTAGACCTTAATCTAGATTGATAAACCCAACAGGCCGATCTTCGTTTATATCAGCATAGATATTTATAAAAAAAAGTGAATAATAAATCAACAAACAAATATATAACATAAAACGTATTATGAGGAATTTATTTTTTCTTTTTTAACAATTATAATGTGATCCAAACTCATCTACCTTTATGTTTTTTATTTAATTTCTAATTAAATGTATTTGTACTCACGCCGCCCAGGTACGTGTAACATAAATGATAATTGGACCCATACCATCTTTCTATATTTTGTAATGTTAGTTGTCGTGTTTACTGTAAATTTTCATATTGTTTTTTTGTCTTTTAAAAAACCCAGACCGTTTCAAAAGATAAGCCCGATGGACGGACCTAAAGTTTTTTCTTATAATAATGCTGAAAGTTAACCGATCTTGTAGGTTTTCGGATAATAAGATCAATAAAAATTATATAGGACCCGAGTTTGAATAATGTACTATTCAATTTTTTTAAATCTTTTATGATTGGATTTTAATTTATTATTTATTTTGTAACAAAACAATCAGTCATGTTTGGTTTGTTAAGTTGTTAATGAAGTTGGAATGGAGTGATGGTGGTGGTGGTGGTGCAGGCAACAACGCCAACACAAATGGTGGCATTAGCGCCGCTACGACATCACAACGACCACGGGTTTGCTGATGGCAACAAGAAGTGCGATGTCGGCATGGGGGTTTTGAGGTCGTTCATCCCAATGTCAGATTCATTCAATTCCTATCAAACATGTTAATATCTGAACTCACATTCCATTAACAACGAATTCTACGAATGTTAATATTGAAATCCATGTTCCAATTCCACTGGATTCCACGAAACCTAACCCCGTTAATTCAAAAGTTTGAACACCTTATAACACTACCTACCGGTTGAACTACCATTCGAACCTAAATGGAGATCAAAAGAGAAAGAAGCAAACACAGGCGGTAATCCTCATTACATGATGGGTTTTGTGGAAGTCAAGGAACGAGAAAGCCTTCTCCGATATTCGGCCCTCAGTAGGCAAAATCATAGAAAATCTCAAGTCCCTTGGTGAGTTATGGATAACAGAGCAGGCCTGGTGAATTTACATTGGTTTTAGTAAGATTCCAGTGTAAACTGTAACATTCCTTTAAGCTTGTTCTGTCTTTTATTTTGTTCTGTTCTGGGGTCTGCTCTCATGTCCAATAGCACCTTGCTATTGTTCTTTTTTGGGACTAAAATTGTATGTCTTTCATTAAAAAAAGAAAAAAGAAAAAAGAAAAAAAAAACTGAGGCTAATAATAACTTCCATCGATTTGGATGAGTTTCTCAGCTAACTTATCTATTTGTGATATTGACAGAAAAATATGACCCACTAATCATATGCTCCACAATGCACAAACCATTCACTATCTTCATTGGTCTTGATATCATGAAAAGAAGAAACTTCTTTAGTTTCGAATTGCCGATTTGGTTTTCAAGTTTTCTACAACATCCAAACAGATATTCACATCTATTTAGCTACAATACGGGCACTCTGGTTTTGCACGGAACGGGTAAATTTTCAACATTAAGGCTAGTTTGATACAAGTGGTTTTGGAGAAAATTAACACAAGTCCATATCTACGGCTTAAGCATTGGGCGAAATGTCAATTGTTATAATGGAATTCTTGATGTAAATTTAATTTCATAACGTTTCATTGTCCGTAAAATTCAGACCTGGGTGGATGTTTTTGGCTTTCTAGCGCCTTGCTAGTTTTGTTTATTAATTTCATTTCACCACTCAAAGAAAAATAAAATCCAAACAGATTTGATCACAGGGAATCATCTCTATCACTGCTTACGTACAGCATTATTGTGACATGATTCACAAGTTCAGTGCTGCATCTAACTTCTAAGATCCACATAAACCCTGTATGTATCAACTAAATCGACCACTAACTATCGATCATCGGAAACTAACTGGAAAAAGAATCCATAAGCTATGTGTAATTGTGTATACTTATCTCATCAGAATTCAATCAACATCCTAACAAACATGATATGGATAATCAGAAACTAACAATAATCCATAAACTCTTCATCTAAAAATTTCATATGAACTTAAAGCATAATCGTACAATGCTTGCGCAGACGAAATCACACTGAATTAGCAAAATTACTCCGATCACTTATCCGTCCGTACAAGCAACTGGATCAACTTTGATCGAATGGTACAGAATGACGGAGTATGTTTTCGTTAGGTTACCTGTATCATCTAAAATCAAAGCCTAACTATCGATAATCAGATTTTAACAGGAAAACTGAAAAGGAATCCATAAACTGTGTTAAATCTCACCTAAATTCAATCAATAACCTAACAAATACGATATCAATCATAGAAACTTTCAATTATCCACAAACTATTTATATAAAACCTCATATAAACTCAATCATAATCGCACAACGCTTGCGCAGACGAAATTACACTGAATTAGCACATCACTTATTAGTTTGTTCATTTACAAATTCGTACAAGCAATTCACGTAATGGTACAAAAACAATAAATATCAGAGATCACTAAGATCAGCTTCGACCGAATGGTACAGAATGACGGAGTGTGTTTTCGTTAGGTTACCTGCATCAATCAAATTGAACCCTAGATCATCAGAAACTAATTGGAATCCATAAACTATTTATCTGAATTCAATCAATAACCTAACAAATACGATATCCATCATCAAAAACTAACAATAATCCACAAACTTTTTATGTAAAATCTCATATAAACTCAAATCATGATCGTACAACGCTTGCGCAGACTAAATCACATTGAATTAACAAAACTACTCCGATCACTTATTAGTTCTAACTAGCTATCATCAGAAACTAACAGAAAAAGGGATCCATAAGCTGTGTGTATGTTCATCTATAACTAACAAATATGATATCAATCATCACTCATCAGAAACTAACAATAATCCACAAACTACTTTTGTAAAAGCTCATATAAACTCAAATCATATTAGCATAACACTTGCTCAGACGAAATCACACAAAGTTCAATTAATAACCTAACAAACACAACATCAATCATCAAAAACTAACAATAATCCACAAACTCTATGTAAAGTCTCATATAAACTCAAATCATATTAGTACAACGCTAGCCCAGACGAAATCATACTAAATTTAATCAATAACGTAACAAATACGACGTCAATCATCATAAACTAACAATAATCCACAAACTAGTTATGTAAAATCTCATATAAACTATCATATTCATACAACGCTTGCGCGGACGAAATCACACTGAATTAGCACAACTACTCTGATCACTTACTAGTTCGTTCATTTACACATTCATACAAGCAATTCACGAAACGTTGCAAAAACAATAAACATCAGAGATCACTTAGATCAGCATCAATCCACTGATACAGAACAACAGAGTGTGTTTTTAGTTTAGCTGTATCATCTACATCAAACCCTAACTATCGATCAGAAACTAATAGGAAAAGGAATACATACACTATTGTATGTTAATCTCATTTAAACTCAATCAATAACCTAACAAATACAGCATCAATCATCACAAACTTACATATCATCCACAAAATCTTTCTGTATAATTCCATATAAACTCAAAATCATAACGCTTGTGCAGACGAAATCACACTAAATTCAATCAATAACCTAGCGAACACCGACATCAATCATCAGAAACTTGCAATAATTCATAAACTCTTTATGTAAAATCTCATATATAATCAAATCATACTCGGTTTCGCAGACGAAATCACACTAAATTCAATCAGTAACCTAACAAACACAACATCAATCATCAGAATACTAACAATAATCCATAAACTCTTTATGTAAAATCTCAAATTTCAATCATAATCGAACAACGCGACGAAATCACACTGAATCAGCACAACAACTCCAATAACTTATTACTTCATTCATTCGCAAATTCGTACAAACAATTCAATTCACAAAACGTTACCACAACAACAAATAACAGAAATCACTTAAATCAGCTTCGATCGAGTAACACAAAACAACAGAATGTAAATCCGTTAGGTTAATTACCTACCTGGCGCGAAACTGAGATCGAAGAATCGGAGTGAAGATCCGGGAGAATGCTAACCGCAAGCGAGGACATATGTGGAGAACATAGACGGTGATGTGACGTAGGAGTTGCTGGAACGATCCGGCGAAGAGGCTGAGGCTCCTTACCGGCGGTATGTACAGCGTTAGCGGCACCGCCGAGAACGCGACGGCGAAGAATAATTCCAGCATTTATTATTATTTTTATTTTATTATTATTATTATTATTTCTTGTGATTTGAGTTTTGAGCGTTGGGGAGATGGACAGAGAATGAAAAAGGAAAAAAGTGGTTTAACGTTTTGAATAGATGGTGGTTAGGTTTGTTTCCTTTAATGCTAGGTCGCTATTGATTGCTTGGATTGTTGCCACGTGGATGGGTGTGATCATTTCTCATGTAGGATTGTTTGTAACTAACACCTTTGATTTTTTATTTTTGTTTTTCATTTTTTTTTTGTTAATCTCACATGTGGTGTGAGGCATCGAGACGTAGCCCGTAGGGGTGGTTTTTCGAAGAGAAAGCGAGAGATCAATTGAGATCGGTTTAGTTTGCAGGTCCTGATTGACAGCGATCAAACTGATTTACAGGATTGAATAGGGTGTTGCGGTGATGTGGCTAGTGATTATGGTGTGACCGACAACTTTGATCTGTATTTGGCCAGAACAGAACAGGGAGGAGTAAATAGTTTGGCCGATCTTTATTATGCTTACCGGTTTTAAGTGCGTTGCGGCGGTAGGAATAAAACTATGTTAAGTAGTAGCAATATTATACCATTGTCAGCGACCACCAACACCGGAAAAGCTCATAAAAACAAAATAAATAAAAACGGAAAAAAAATAACGCCGAGCGAAAAGCAGACATAAAATCTTTGAATCACGCACGCTCGTTGCTGAGAATTTAAACCGAAACGTAAAACATAGAAAAAAATAACTAAGTCCATCCAGGACCCGTGTGTTGGACGAACTTGTCAAACGCAGAAAAATAGATGTGACGCGACGGGTCAATCAAACGAAACGAAACGAAAAAAATGAAAAGTATGTTAACTCACCACATGCACGTTGCGGTGTGTTAACTCACAAAATTTAGAACGAAACGAAAAATTTAGGAAAGATGAAAAGTATGGTGAACCAAAATGGAAAATAAAAAAGGGTTGGGATTAAATTGTAAAAGATGAAAAAAACTTTGGGTTAAAAGTAAAAAACAAAAGGTCTAAATTTAAAAATTGAAGTTATTTATTAATTTTAGGTAAAGATAAGGATAAAAATAAGTAATATTTGTATATTGGTTATTAATTAATATTAATATTAAAAGAAATTTATTAAATAAATATAAATAAAATTTTTGAGGGTGAAGGAGAGAATGTCATGTGCAATTATTTGGAGTCTTTTATTACAAGTTAGGGGTAAAGATCAAATAGGAAGTTAATTTTCTCTAGGAAGGATAGGAAACCATAGGATTATGACATGTGGCAAATTTTAAAATAAAGAGAAAGGGTATTTTAGTCAATCCAACTCCTTCTTCTTCCTTTTTCAAAACCCAGTAAATTCAAAAACCTATCATTTTCAAAATCCACCATCTTCAACTATTTCTTCACTTTCTATCTCAATAATCACTACATTATAGTGCGATTTTCATCACAAATCAATGATTCAGAACCCGATCAACGTGTTCTTCAGCTTTTTTTGAAGAAAACCCAATTTATTTTCATAAAAAAATCTCGTTTTTTCCGGTGATTTTGGAGATAATCACTCGATTCGAGCGTTGATAAGTGTTTCTATCATTCAAATTCCGTCAATTGATGAAGAAATCGGCTTCGATCCATGTAAGAAATTCTTTAATTTCATTTTCATGATCTGGGTTTTTTATTTAGTCATTGCGTTTTACGATCTTTGCGGGGGTCCGGGGGCGGCAGCCCCTGGCGGGGTCCAAGGGGCAGAGCCAAAATTTTTTTTTCGATTAAATTGCTGTACTAAAAACGCATCAGAAAAATTAAATTTCCATAAATTGGCTCATTTCGAAGACAGTAATTCGTAGACAATTCAGACAGTTCATAGTGACAGACAGTTTTATGTGTCCATTGCGTTTTAGAAATAAGAGAGTTTTATGTGGTTTCTGGCTATTGCGTTTTAGAAAAAACACATTTTTAAGTGTTTTTAGTCATTGTGTTTTAGGTAAAACACATTTTTTAGGTGTTTTCAGTCCATTGCGTTTTAGAATGAGTCATTTTTAAGTGTTTTCTGGTCATTGCGTTTTACATATAAGACATTTCTTTGTGTTTTTGGTGCATTGCGTTTTAGGTAAAACACTTTTTTATGTGTTTTCTGGCCATTGCGTTTTAGAAAACAGACATTTTAAGTGTATTCTAGCCATTGCGTTTTACAAATAAGTCATTTTTTTGTGTTTTTGGTGCATTGCGTTTTAGGTAAAACACATTTTTATGTGTTTTCTAGCCATTGCGTTTTACAAAAAAGTCATTTCTTTGTGTTTTTGGTGCATTGCGTTTTAGAAAAATGTCATTTTTTAGGGGTTTTTTTTCATTGCGTTTTACGATACTGGGGTTTTTTCTATTGCGTTTTACGCAACTGGGTTTAAATTTTTTTTTTCAAAATATAGCAATAGTATACTCGTTTTAAAGATAAAAAACGCTCGTTTTTTTGACGCAATTTTTATAAAAAAATAATGTCGTATGAAAGAGTTATTAACGTTTAAAAAATGGGGGGGAATTGGAGGAGAGAGAAACTATTGGCTTGGATTGACTAGATTGCCCCTGAAAAAAGTCACGCGCCTCTTTTTTTACTTTCAATTTCCCTGATTTAATCTTAGCCCTTGATTAAGTAAATGGATGGTCAAGATCACTTCCTAGCCTTCCTAGCCAAATAAACTTCCTATTATATCTCCACCCTACAAGTTAGATAAAATCTAAAATTTAATAGTTTGATTTGTTATTATTAAGGGTATATTTGTCATTTCATACTCACATACCATAAAAAGGTAACCGAATTGGATTGTAGCTCAGTAGTAAGAGGGAAAGTCGATAAAAAATGACTCTATTGGTAGCTTGGAACTATACCTTACTCATGATTATCATGTGCAAGGTATAGTTTAGGAGATGGTGAACGCACGATGTGTATTAGACGATAAAATGATAAAAAGAATGTTTTAAAGACTTTTCACCCATCTTTATCCTTTCTCTAATAAGGATATAAGGTTAATGGATAATCGTTACTTAGAAATATAGATGACTACACAACAAATAGATCGTGACACATTAAATTCAAGTATCAAATATAAGAATGGAATTTCTTGTCATTTTAGCCATTAATTCTTATGAAAATCAGAATTACCAAACACGCTGATTATTTTATTAAAATTTCAAACAACAGGAACACATCAAAACACTATCTTCCACAATATAATTTTGTTACATCTTATAATATAAAAATTATGATTATGAATAAAACCCAAATATAAACACCCCTGCTAGAAGCATACTTTAGTTATATAACCTCAACTAGATTACAGTTTTGGTGAACTTCAAATGCAGAAGGATGCTATAGTGTTTACAACTAGATAGGAAAAACTTGCCAGTTTTGAGCATTGGTGACCTATCTTTCATCAGATGATATTGTAACAATTAAACTATCAGTTACATGAGTGATTTACAAGTTCTAAAACTATAACTTTTTGTCTTTTGGTAACTGTGAGAATCCTTTAACAGAAAATTAGCAGGCCCCACCAATATCGATCTAACCAATGTGATCAATTAAAAGGTAGCTTGCGTTGTTATGTGGTCGTCAAAGGGTTAGACCATGCGTAGTGGGGTTTTTTGGGCGTTTCCCCCCTAAAAAACGCCCTAAAACGCCCCGGGGGGTTTTTTTTTTCAAAAAAAATGCAAATGGCGTCCTATATTCCACGCCCATGTTCAAGATCTTTGGCCAATCACAGGTTTTTTTTCTTTTTGGTTGGCCAATACCATTTTTTTTGATGGTTTTTTTTTTAATTTAATTTTTTACACCGCTTTTAACATAATGCCCACATCCCCACTACACTCATTTTAGAAAACGCCCCATAACGTCCCATTGCTGACTGGGCTGTCATATGGCGCAAAACGACCAAGGGTAGGGGCATTTACCACTACACATGGTCTTAGCTGGATTCGAACATGTGACCTCAGTTAAAGGTGGTAAGAAATGGTAATTAGCTACTTTTATTCTACTTTCTGAATCACTTTTGTGGAGGTGGTATGCAACCAATTATTAACAGCAAAACAATCAAATAAACAAAATCGTAATACGTTTACGAAAACAATGAAAATAAATTGTGGCAACTCAGATAGATAACTAGTTTAAAAATGCAGACTATATTGTTTTTAGTGACAATAGTTCAAAAGACAAACAAATAATGCTCTATAATGAATTTGTTCTTGTGTCCTGTATTCATATCATCATATGAGCATAAAGGGGGGGTGTAGATGGATGTTCCTTTGCGAAACTTAAGTAATCCGTGACCTTGCGTATACAAATTATGTGGAAATCTATTTGATCATTATACAAATTAAATGTATGCCCTATAACAAAATACGAGCCATAATTTATAACATAGAATTCAACAATTTAGTTACTAGCAATGTATCCTTTAAGAAACAGCATTTAACAACCATTTTGTGTACATGATTACAAAGTGGAGGAGTGGACGGTCGAGATTCATGTTTGGTCACGGCGGTATCGGCTATGGTGGTGGCCACTACTATGGGGGCGATGGTGGTGGCAACGATGAGAATGTTTGCCCCAAAGATAGGGGAGTGAGAGATTTCAGTTCCTTTGGTTGAGTTCTTTTCAGTTTGGAAGAATGTTGAATTTCTTTAGTAAATGGAGTTTTTGGGAGTTCACTCTAATTCTAATATCATTTGTTCTCCAACCAAACATTAACATTTTAGTTCCACTGAATTCTATGACCAAATGCCTTCTTCCTATTACCAATCTTTATGATCACACAAGTATCAAAACACTACTAACCTGACATATTGACTTGTTTAAGAACCCGCTAACTTCGCAGGTGGACTAACACACAAATACACAACTTAAAATTGCTGAAATAATCCTTTGAAACAAATAAACATTCAAGTACTAATGAAATTAGTAAAGTACAATGATCTAAAAAAAGGAAGTAACGCAAAAATCACAAGTCATTAAAGAGGGGTAACATAATTTTTTTAAGGGGTAACGAAATCGAAAAATACGTCAAAAAATAATTATTTTACACTACCGACGAGCGGTTAAGGGGTAGCGGGGGCTACCCCTTAGTACATTTTACCCCCCCCCCCCCCCCCATGCATAACTTACTGCTACAAGGTGGTGACCCCACATAGATCCTTCATAATCTTCACTAAATATCTCCATGATCTTTCCTTGGATTGCTAAAGATTGTGCATGTACTTCTTGAGACATTTTAACCTTTGGACAATGGGATTTGTGGTTATAAGTAAACTTAAGAGCTTCATCTTCACAACACACTCACCTTTCTCTTCCCTCTCTTCTTGGCTTCGGCCGAGATTAACCCCACCACAACCACCATCATTCACCCACCATCCATCCATTCCAAGGTCACATTGAGGTGCTAGAAGGTGAATCTTGAAGCTTGGTGCTTAAAGAACTTGAAGGACCTCCATCATTAGCTCTTATCCACTTGATTTTCAACTTGTTTCTTCCCTAGCTTGAAGCTAGTGGTAAGGCTCTCTTGATCATGTTTACTCCATATTTGAGTGGTTAAAAGTTGATGCTTAATGATTATCATAAGAACACTAAAAGAAATACACATGAATCTTTAAACACAAAGTGAAATATGATGATATCTTGATGAAATGATATTGTTTAGTAGATGTATAATGTTTGTTTGTTGATTACTAGAAATATTGATGTTGATCATTACATGAAGCTTGCTAGATTGTGATTAAACACATGATCTAGCAAGTTAGGGGTTGATTATGTGCTAACATAAGATGATCATCCTCTCGTTAAGACTTGAACTTGATGAATGAATGATTTCTTGGAAAAATATTAAACAAAGCAAGCTAGTAAATCTTGTGAATCTAAGATTCATGAGTGGTTTTCCAAAAGAACCAAGTTTAAAATGTGATTTTTAAAAGATCTTGGTTTTTACCTAAACCTACACTATTTTTATTAGAAAAATAAGTGTATGAACACTTGTGAAACAAGAAAAATACAAAAGAAATATTTTTGGAAAAATCATCTTGCAAGTTGTAAATGACTAAATCTTTTAATAAAAAGATTTACAAACAAATAACCATGTTTGTAAGGGTAACTAAACCCACTAAATAACATGGTAAGTTACTACAAGTTTTTACAAAAAAACTTCAAGTTCATGATATAGTGTGATTTACATGATTTTGGCTTGTAGTAAGACTTGAATGTGTTGTTGATTGTTGATGATGTTTTAAAAGAAAATAAACACATGTTTTGAAAACATGGGAAACCTCCATTTTTACGGGAAACTCTGCCAAAATTTTTATAAATTTTGACACTTAGAAAAATATAAGTTTTGAGAAACTTATTCCCTAAAAATGTGTCTAGAAACATTTACCAAGGTTTCCCTAATTTTTGTATTAAGAAATGATGATTTCTTCAAGATACAAATTGATATTAAATATGTATATTTTTGAGATATATATATATATATATATTGTGATCACCAAATTTTGTGCTAAGTGTATGTAGTATGTATTATATGTGATAGTGTATTAGGACTTGAAAATACACTAAATACTCCTAAGGAGTGAAGATACAAAAAAAAAAAAAAAAAAATACACATACAACATACTTAGACACGTTTAGGTCACGACGCTAGATAAGCAAATCCGGTGAAGTTTACGACGCAGGAACGCAAAGTTGTGAGTTCATGCTCCCCCTTTTCTTTAACTGTTTTTGGTTTTATAACTCTCGGGGGTGAAATACATGTTACAAATGTTACAATGTTTACAAATGGTATGATACAAAAACAAGAAGCACTCTTGGTGAGAACGAGTACCAAGTATGATGCGTTTTAAGAAATGCCTATGAAATACTAGATCATGTGAGCATATACTAGATACTGAAATGCCATTAATACTTAATTAGGGACGAGGGTTAGATCTAACGGGTACGGCCGAACCCCACTCATGGTCATAACTAGTACCTAGCAGTGCTTCGGAGTCCCAGTCGAGGTTAATCGACACAGTCGAGGGTAATCGACACAGTCAAGGGAAATTGACACAGTCGAGGTTAATCGACACAGTCAAGGAAAATGGACAAGGGTATAAGCCATTATGAGTGCTCCCCATGTCCTCAAGGAGTCATAACAAGTACTCCCCATGTCCTCAAGGAGTCATAACAAGTACTCCCCATGTCCTCAAGGAGTCATAACAAGTACTCCCTATGTCCTCAAGGAGTCATAACAAGTACTCCCCATGTCCTCACATGCCTTAATGTCCTTGTACAAACATTCATTTAGTATGTTCATTCACTCTTTTCATACCTGTTTACAAAGGAGTCTCTCAAATATTTACAAGAATTACAGTACACAAACAAGACGCATGAACTCGCTCAACTTTTTGTTGATGTTTTCCAAAATTACATGTATTTCAGGTGTTAGTGCATACATCTGTCGACTTCGTCTTGTATCGAGTCTTGTACTAGATATGTTAGATCAGGGCATGATGTACGAGAAAATAGGAAGGTTTAAGATGTATTTTAGGTAATTTCGCTTGAAGGAGGTAAGTTCGCTTGAAAGAAGAGTTATGCAGTTTCAAGCGAAATCACATGTAGTGAGTTCGCTTGAACTGGATCTGGTCACTCTCAAGCGAAACCCCTGGTCTATAAATAGGCTTCAAGCGAATTCATTTGAAGAGTTCCTGAAATTCATACCGAAGTGCTGCCGGTTTGAATTCTGATTGTATTCAGTGTTATATCAATCTACAAGGTGTTTAAAGTGATTTGCCAGCCGTGTCGAAGTCTGTTTCTTAGTTTCCGCATCTGAAACAGATTAGAACTTCTCTGAACGACTCGTTCGGGTCAACACACGATCCTACAATTGGTATCAGAGCTCAGGAGGAGGAGTTCTGTACAATTCAGCTTAAAAATTTATGTTTTTCTACACTTTCTTTCGAAATTTCAAGAATTAACGGTTAAAATCAGACAAATTTTTCACAGAATGTGTAAAAGTGCATTTTAACAAACCCTTGATAGTTTCAAATTAAAATTCGAACTAAAAATGGGTAAAATTGATCTTCGAAGTGGTTCTGCTTGAACGGTTCATTGGTGTTTCCGCTTGAGAACAACTTATTTCGCTTGAAAAATTGTGTACATTTCAAGCGAACTAAGTCATTTCGCTTGAAATAGAAGGTATCGCTTGAAAAATCAGATTTCACTTGAAAGACTTATCTCGCTTGAAGTTGTTTGCAGGTTATTTTCGCTTGAACAGTTTATATTTCGCTTGAAAGTGGTATCTCGCTTGAAAGTGCTGTTTTGTGAAAAAGGTTTCCGAATCATGAGTGAAGAATTTTACAACGCGTTTGCAACATCTCCGACTGCTCCCGCTACAATTGCTCAAAACATGAATATGGAAAATGAAACCGGAACTACTCAAAAACCCCCTAAGCTAATGAGCATTGAAGAATATTACGGATGGAAAGATCGCTTCGAAAACTGGGTTCAAGCCAATCATCTTAGATCATGGGAGTGTATTCTAAAGAGATATGTACTACCTCGTACTGAATTGCAAACTGAAAAACAAATCTCAGAATTTAATGACCAAGAACGGGAAATATACCGAGCTGAAAAGATGATGATAAGTTTGCTTCAGCAAGCCATTAAAGAAGACATCTTTATCTTGCTTCAACATGATAAGACCTCAAAGTCAATCTGGGATGCTCTTAAAGTCAAGTTTGAGGGTAGTGAAAATATGATTAAGAGTAAAAAGGCACTGCTTAAGAAAGAATTTGATCTATTCACTAGTTTGCACGGGGAAGATACAAAGAAGCTAATTGAACGATATTGCCACTTAGTGCGATCCATGTCAATGCTGAGCATAACAAAAGATCGTGAAGAATGGGTCGACAAGTTAGCTGATGCTTTACCGCAAAAGGAGTGGGGAACTTACTTGATGATTCTGAAGAACACTGGTGTTTATGATGGGTTGACAATTTCTCAGTTCATTGAGAAGATAGAAAGTCAAGATCTGGAACAGCAGAAGATTGCTAGGATGAACAATCCAAGTAGTTAACAAGACGTGAAAATGTACTACAAAGGAAGTATTCCAGAAATTGAAAGAAGTCCGAAGATTCAAACTGCTTTTAGTGCTGGAGACTCATCTGAAAAAGCTGATCAAAATTCAAACAAAAGTAGTGGATTCTCTTAATATCCAAGTGTTAATCCAAAAGAAACAACATCAAGTTTTCAGCATCAAAGTTCAAAAATGGGAAATGGTTGTGTAATACAATGCAATATTGCTCTAAATCTTCCTGATGGTCAAAGTTTTTCTGAAGAAGTAGCAAAAGATCATATGGCATTACTTGGTTCCGTGCTATTATCCTATGAAGGTTTGGTTGCAGGACGAATCAGAAATCCTATGCTAACAAAGGAGGATTACGATCAGATAGACGCTGAAGAAATGAAGCTAATGGACATTAAATGGTGTCTAGCTAGTGTCTTAAGAAGAGCAGAAAAGTTCAAACTGATTACCGGAAGAAATGATTTTCTTGATGCACATGTTTCAACTTTGGGTTTTGATAAATCTAAAGTTACTTGTTTTCGATGCAGGGAGAAAGGTCATTTTAAAAGAGAATGCAAGAATAGAGAGGCAAATGATGCAAAGAATTCGTTTGGTAAAGACGATTACTACCGAAGGGCCATATATCAACAAATTGGTCAACAACAACAACAAGAACCGCAAGTGGCTCATGGTAGAAAAGTGATAGAGGATTCTTCAAAGAGAGCTTGTTTGGGAAATCAAGAAAGTTTTAGCTGGGAAAAATTCATTTCATCAGACAACAAAGCATGCCTAATCAATCAAGATGATGAAAAGTTACCTGAAGGTTTTAGCTGGGATATGTTTGGGGATGAGAATGGGAATTTTAAAGCTTTCATTGCTAAGATTGTGAAAGAACCAGACATGTTTACCGAGTGGATGAAATCTATTGGTGTTAGTGTGAAGAATGAAGATGAAAAATTTGTTTCATCAGAAGAAAGCTCACAGAGTTCAGAAAGAGAAATTGTTTTTGATCAAACACCATCTGATTTTGGTTCTTCGGATGATAGTTCTGACAAATCAGTAGAGTTTGATCAATCACCAACTGATGATAGTAGTGATGATGAAGAAGAAAAACATATTAATATTGCAAAATCTCATCTCTCTCATGAAAGTTTTTATTTTTATTATGCAGATCGCTTGGAAAAACTGAAAGAGAGACGAGCAGCAAAACATCCAAAGCAAATGAAGTCTGATGAGGTTGTTCAAAAGGATGATTCTAAAAAGGTTGCTGAGGAGATTGTTGAAGCTGAGCAGGTAACTGAAGCAGAAAAGGTGGTTGAAGTTGAGAAAATTATCAAAGTAGAAAAGATTGTAGAAGTCACCAAGCCTTGCTCAAAGTGTCTTGAATCTTGCAAAGATTGTGCAACAAAGGATGAAAAGCTGGATGAGCTTGAGAAGATGAAGGAACAATTACTGTTCAATCTCAATTACGTGAAGGAGTCGTATGACGTTTTGAACAGAACAATAACTGGTCTTCAAAAGACAAAATCTGAAAGAGAAAATGCTTTGACAATGATGAATGCAACGATGATGACAAAACAGAAAGCTATTAACTTCTACATCGAAGAAAGTGCAAAGTGGAAGCAAGAGTTGGAGACCGAGAAAATTGAAAATGAGAGGATCAGACGATTATTACAGAGTTATTCCAGTTCTGATTATCTTATTGATCAAATTTATCCAACTGTTGCAGGTTTTGAAGCCTTTAAAGATGATGAAAAGCCAAAGAAGAAGGATACTGGTAAGAAACCGAGTGTTAGCTATAACAAGTGTCCGCCTCCAATCTGGGAAGTTTATTCTCCTAGAAAACCAAATGAGGAGCAAGTTTAAAAGGCAGTCAATATAAAACTGAAGTCTGATATAAACGAAGAATTACCAGAAAACATTGACGTCATTTTCACATCGTCTGACACTGATCATGAGTCTGAGTTAATTAAAAAGGTGGTCGATCAGGTGTTGGATACAGATGAGGAGTCTGAGTCAAAGTCTGGGTCTGGAGGTTCAAGTTCGTCGGTCAACAGTCCAAAATCGTTGGTTAAACGGGCTTATAGTAAAGAGTTTTTGTTATCAAAATTAAATTTGAATGATGAAACATTCGAAGTAGCATATACTTTGAATGATCCTTACAAATTATATTCTGATAAGGAATTTCCAATAAGAAGTGTTAGATTAGAAATGATTAAAAAGGTTTTCAAAATGACAGAAATTAACATTTCTGAAATAAAAGATTTAAATCTTACTGTAAAACCTAAAAAATACACCTCAAGAGTTCAACAGAGATTAAACAAAAGGTTACAATTCTGGTTCTGGTTTTCAAAAGAAACCAAACCATAATGGTAGCTACAAAAAGAAAGGATTGGGTTTTATTCCACCTAAAAATTACAACAATGATAAAATTTCTAAAACTAGTACAAAATTTGTTTCAGGTGGAAATGCAGAAGAAGAACAGAAGAAACCATTCTGGAGATAATCAAACCAGGAGTTTCTTGCTGAACAAAAGAGAAAAGGAACTGGAGTTTTTCACAGGAAAGATACTCGAACCTGTTTCAAATGCAATGAAGCTGGTCATATTGCATCAGTTTGTTCTCAAACGGCAAAACAAAAACAGGGAGTATTTGAAAAACTGAAAGAAAAAGTTGTTGATGTTGAACCACCAACTGAAAGATTCAAAATTTTTGAAAATTCGATTTATGAAGTTGGTGAGAGTTCAAAGAAAAATTTTTACAAAAAGAAAGCAAAAGATAACCAAATGTGGGTTGTCAAGAAGGGTGATGTAAAAGTCGGCGATGAACCTGATTCCACAAAATCAGTGGAGCCACAAGTTGAAGATGATGTTAAAATTCCATCTTCGACGTTTGAAAAAATTAAGCAAAAGGTTGGTAAGGTTGAGATCTCAAATCAATTCTTTTCTGATAAAAAGGAATTTGATGTTGAAAAAGTTTTCAATGGAAATGTTAAGAAAATTTTTGGGAAAATGGTCGAGGGAAAGGCCAAAGGGGTTAAAGATTTCTATGCAACAAAGAAAGCAACATATAACCCTACTGAACAAGAGTTAAAAACATCCAAGGTTGGTAAGACTTGGGTGGAAATTCTTTTCCCTTGAAAAATCGGGACTTTGCCGGAGATCCCAAGTTTGTAATCGTGGATCAGGAATCGGAATTTTTCTTGATAATTGATTTTGTGAATGAATCTTATAAAGGTTAAATTTTTACAGGATTAATTGTGAATTGCTGGAGCTTACAGGTTGGTAAGTGTGAAACAGGAATCGGCATCTTTGTTGGGATGAAGGTTTTTTCTTACATGTGGTAAATCAAGGACATTAAGTTGTACTTGTTTTTCCTACAAATGGTTAATCAAGGTCATTAGGTTGAACTTGATTGGACCAAACTTACAAATAGTATTTGAAGAACAATGTGATGAACCAAACCCCTACCCTACAAGTGATAAAATCAACAAAACTTATTTTCCAGAAAAATCATTTTGGTTAAAACAAACTTAAGTGTTTTGAAATCATAATGAGAAAATAGTTTTGTGAAAGGGGGAGTTCTGATTGTTTATGCATAGTGGATGGCGAATTGATGCGATTTGATATCGGTTGTCACTTTATTGTACAGTTTTGTTTTCAAATTTCCGTTAATGTGTTTTCATTTTAGGGGGAGTAGAAATTTTTCAGAAAATCCAAAAACATTAGAAAATTTGAAAAAGATAAAAACATGATAAAATCAAAATTGAGTTTTGGTGTCAAAGAAGAGGAAATGATAGTACATCAGTAGACAGTTACAGTATGCTAAAGAAATGTAATGTTTAAATAGCGTTAAACAGTCTCACTGATGATATGCCGATAGGTTTTTACACATTTAGTAAGCTTTTTCCGGGATATAAACCTAAATTTAAACTTGCTTATTTCGTGGGGAACACTACTTGGATATATAGGTAACCCCTGAAATCTCGTTTGAAAGGTCCCTCTTTCTGAGATACTAGGTCTTTATGCTCAGTGATATCTGGGGTATTATTCCGGGACTTCTGCTGAATGGAAGTTCCGACCTAGTCCTCGAATAATACTTTCTGCTTGCTTGAAAAATAGCGCCGCCCTCAGCATAAATGATGAGACAATAAAATTGATAATCAATGCTGTTGTAAAAAAGATCCTCTAAAGGGGACACACCCAAAAGTCGAGTCTTGATCTCTCTGCTGAACGGTAGTTCTGACCTGAGCTCTCATGATTCTTCATAATTTATAACCCCTTACAGATATCATCTGTGGTATACTTAGCTGTAAGACTGAATATTGGGATCTGGATACGGGAGTATATTCAAGAGGTGGGACACATGAATGAGTTTAAGTTCTTAAAACATCTAACTCATATCCTGATTCAGTTGAAATTTGTGTGAAAATTTAAGTGGATCAGTATATCGGCAATCTAAGTGAATTGTTTAATTCTTAAAGTGTAACTAAGCTCAACGGTACTCGTGATTTGTCGAAAACTGATATGATCATCTTACACAAATTCACAAAAATATTGTTTGTAAATATTTCTTTACTGCATTTCATTTCTGTTCTAAAAATCCAAAAAGATTTTCAGTGTGTTTTAGCATATATTTTGAAAAAAACAAAAAGATTTTTTAGATAACTGATGTTGAAAAGCTGATTTTCAAAATTCCAAGTGCTAAACATGACGAACAGGTTTGGGAAAGAGTGTTTGAAAATGGTAAGCATTTTGAGAGGGGGAGTCAATGTTTAAATGAGAAAATTAATTTTGAAATGAAAACATCATTCCTGCAAGTGGTTCATCAGAATCTAAATGTTAAATCATTCTAAGATTTGTTCTACAAGTGGTCATCAGAAAATTTACTTTTGGGTAGAGAATGTGCAGGTTTAGCCAGGTTTCGATACTTAAGGACTCTGAGTGTTAAGAGAGCCAAGTTTCGATCCTGAACTTGTGAAAAGTGTGAACCAGGTCACGATCTTGGAACTGCTGATGCTGATGAACTTAAGGAATCAAGAGATCTGATCAAGAGGATTAGAAAGCTCAAGAGCCAGGTGGAGACCCTGGAAGAAAGAATTTGGAGAAAGGAAGCCCAAAGACTGATAAAGACTGAAGATGTGAAGACTCGACACTTTACGACTCGTCAACATCTGAGGGGGAGTCTGTTAGTGCATACATCTGTCGACTTCGTCTTGTATCGAGTCTTGTACTAGATATGTTAGATCAAGGCACGATGTACGAGAAAATAGGAAGGTTTAAGATGTATTTTAGGTAATTTCGCTTGAAGGAGGTAAGTTCGCTTGAAAGAAGAGTTATGCAGTTTCAAGCGAAATCACATGTAGTGAGTTCGCTTGAACTGGATATGGTCACTCTCAAGCGAAACCCCTGGTCTATAAATAGGCTTCAAGCGAATTCATTTGAAGAGTTCCTGAAATTCATACCGAAGTGCTGCCGGTTTGAATTCTGATTGTATTCAGTGTTATATCAATCTACAAGGCGTTTAAAGTGATTTGCCAGCTGTGTCGAAGTCTGTTTCTTAGTTTCCACATCTAAAACAAATTAGAACTTCTCTGAACGACTCGTTCGGGTCAACACACGATCCTACAATCAGGTGACAGGATGGATCTTGGGCGTAGGTGTCGTAACTAGAAGTAAACTTCAAGTTTAGATGTCATCCACTTTTGTTGAATTGTAACTTAGACGAAGGTTGTGTTTTAAAACTTAAATAACAAGTGTTTGTAATACTCAAATTTTATGAATGGATGAACATCGTTTTGATCATGTAGTTGTTTATTACGATTGAATGCAATGATATTAAACCAGTCACACATCATACGCTTCCGCAAAAGACAGGGTGTGACAGTTTGGTATCAGAGCTTCTATTGTAGTGAACTAGGATTCCTTCTCGAGTCTAGACTACAATCACTAGAGTTCTCTCACGAAAACATTTTACAAAAAGGTTTTCATTGCATTCACGTAAGCGTCAAGATCCACGAGTCAAACACTTTTCAAAAAGAGACAAGGCAAGGATATTGGTAGGGAATACCCTCAAGATAAGGTGCCAATTAAGGCATAGTCTACACGAGTTAGACTTGCCAAAGATGAAATACACTCTTGGTGAAAACTAGTACCAAGTAGTGTTTTTGTCTCAGTCGTAAATCGACAACTAGAAAAATGACCCCCCCAAAAACGAGAGTTATAAGAAATATGATGCATAGAGATGCCTATTTATGCTAAGTAACATATCTTTTTATCGATACATACATACGAATAAGTGTACGGAATAATTATTGACGTGAATATATATATACAAATAAGTGTACGGAATGATTATTGACGTGAATAAGATACTTTCGACTTCGACTCCTATTATTGTACGTAACTCGCATGATGAAGCTACCAACCTCGCGTACTTTGCAAAGCTCATGGCTAGAGTGATTACCAAACAAGATTCTGAGCTTGCTACCGTAGGAAATGGCTGCTCTTCTCTCTCGATCGCGAAGGTGTCTGACTACGATAGTGACGACGAGGCAGAGGCGGCAACCTTGGATAACTTCTTAATCAGCGGGACGAGATCCCTGCAGCTTTTGTGAAGCAAGATTGACGACATACTTGACCAGAAAAAGAAGATGAAGTATTCATCTTGAAGGTGCCCCTCCAACTACTGGGAATTCTCTTTATTCCTACTTCGTTTAATCATCGTGCCTATGCGCACGTAACGATAACGAGTGTTAGCGCGTGGACCAGTGCAATGGTCCTTTCCATGACAGAGGTATGAGGACAGTAGTGTCCCCTCCTTGATTGATCATCTGCTTGGACGAGAGAAAATTGGGGTAACTGTGCAAGACAATTTATTATTACGGGGGCCCACGTAATAACGACTTGTAGTGCACATAAATCCTGGTGGACTCTGCGGGTCAAGTTAAAAATCACCATCCCTCCAAAAATAATCTATAGGTGTTCACACCTTCATCTGGTAGCACAATACATAGATCAGTGCTTTAGCGCGTTATAAAGTAGGAAGCCTGTCTTAGCCTACTTCGTGACTGACACTTCTACCTGGGTATGAAACGTTTGAGAAAACGACATTTAAGCAAGTGAAGATGGGTAACATTCAAAAAGATTCAGCGACGTTACACTCTCTATCACCTCTACACGAACAACCCCATCTCTGGGAAGATATACACATCAATAAAGCTAATATAGCAGGAAATAACTAAAACCTAAATGACCGAGGCGATGTAACCTCGAGTTCATTACAAACAATAAGCCAAGTTGGCAAGCCTATGTGAAGGCTCAGTAATTGTTTCCTCGCTCATACATTGATATTATATGCATGTGATAGTGGGTGATTACACATTCACTTATGGTACTATGTACCCCATAGACAATTATGGAATGTCGTCTAATCCATCCCATGCTTTTGACAGAAGAGAATGCCACCCAGACGTGACACAAACACCAGTACGTTACCAAAAACAAAAGCTGAGCTTCAAGAACGAATCTCACAGGCAATTACATGACATGAAGCCCTCCGCTCCAAACACAGCGGTGGCACTACCGGAAATAACCCTCCAACTGGCTGCACCTATAAACAATTCCTGGACTGCAAGCCATTGAATTTTGATGGCACAGGAGGTGCCGTTGCATTTGTTCGTTGGTCAGAAAAGACTGACTCCATTCTAAGAATGAGTAACTGTTCACCCCAACAGAGTGTTACCTATATCTCAGGGTTGTTTTTGGATGGCGCACTCTCCTGGTGGAACCTTCAGGTTCAAACCCTTGGTACAGATGCTGCTTATGCACTGAGCTGGGACGAGCTCAAGGAAATGATGGAAAAGAAATACTGTTCTAGGGCCAAAATCCAGAAGCTTGAGGTGGAGTTCTGGAATTTGAAAATGGACGGACCGAAGATTCCTGAATACGTCCAACGATTTCACGACTTGTCTAGGGTCGCCCCCTACTTAGTCAAGCCAGAATTCAAGAGAATTGAACGATTCATTTGGGGACTTGCACCTCAGATCAGGAGCTTGGTTACTACCTCAAGGCCTCCAACTATCGCAGAGGCTATCGATTTAAGCGTTACGCTTACTGAAGAAGCTCTACGTGTGGGAAAATTTTCGGAATATGAGGATAACAAGAAAGAGACTCATGTGGAGTCATCAGGCAATAAGAAAAGGAAGTCTTCGAACCTAAAGGTGTGCACACAAGTCAGCTATGGAAGCTCTAAAGCAAACAAAAGAAAGAAAGTGAATCCGCCGCATAGCAGAAAAACTGATGGAGCCGCTAATAAGGCCGGTGGTAAAGTTTACTCGGGGACTAAGCCGAGGTGCAGGGAATGCACTTCTCACCATGAAGGTCAATGTCTAAGGCCTAAGTGCGGAAAGTGTGGAAAAGAAGGGCACAACAAGGACGCCTGTTGGGCGAAGGACCCAGATGGAAGAAATAAGAGAATACCAGGTTGCTACAGATGTGGTGAAGCATGGCACTTCAGGAAAGATTGCCCTAGGAAGAAACAAGCAAGGAAGGGTTTTCACAATCGAAACTCGTAAAGCACGCCAGGATCTAGATGCGGTTACGGGTACGTTCCCTATTAACCAACCTTATGCATCTATTTTTGATTAATACTGGCATCAACTTTAACCTTGCATGCTTAGAACTTAAGAAACTGCCTGGCCTAGTTTCAAGTAAAATAGACGTCTTGTATTCTTTAGAAATGGGCATATAGAAGGCTAGTTTAAACAGATGAAGCAATTAAGGATTGTGTTAGGGACACGGAAGGTCGGAACCTTCTGTTACCATTGACTTGAGAAGTCATGATATGATAGCCAGCATGGATTGGATATCCAAGTATAGAGCCTGAGAACATCCCCGTTATGGAAGAAGCTCCAGTAGCCTTTTCTGAAGACTTGCCAGGATTACCTCCAAGCGACAAGAGGAACCTCGTGCCAGGAGCGGCACCAGTACCGAATGACACCATCCCGACTAGCTTGAGCTTCCGGTATAACTACAAGAGCTACCAGACAGAAGGAATTAAAGACGTGACATCCTTAGTTAAGGACATGAGAAGGAAATTGACAGTTTCCATTTTGCATAAATTCCAGAGAATTGAGAATCAGAATCCTTTGCCAAGGACTGATAACATGAACAGACAAATCATCAGGTTATAGTTGCCACTCAAAGACCAACTTGAGGGCAAGATGTCCTCCATTGTGAATACAAGGAGGAAATATCCCTAAGATGACCTTTAGGACTCGCTTCGAACATTACAAGTTCCTTGTTGTACCATTTGGCTTAACACATGCATCGACAATATTCATGGACCTCATGAATCGAACGTGTAAGCCATACCTGGATAGATCATGATTACATTTATTAATATGGCCAATGACCAAGGGAGGTCGTGAGCAACAGCTGCAATTTATCTTGCAACTCTTAGAGAAAAGAACAATTATATGCTATGATGACGAAAAGCGGATTTCGAATCCGCAAAGCGAGAACTTTAAGATACATGGTAGATAAGAATGAGATTTATGCCAACCCTGCAACCAAGAGCTAAGGAGCTAGAGTTGCAATTATGTGATGCTTCTCGACAAAGTCTTGATTGTACGTCGATGCAACGAGACCACAACATTGCATACGCGGCACATTGATTAAGGAATCATAAGAAGAAACCTTGAGCTAGATACAGTAATTGCACACCGCAAACTTGACGTCACTACCTGAAAGAACACGCTGCACGACCTTTACTGAACACAAGGGTTGCAACACACCGTTGATCGTAAAAACTTAAATATTAACGTAGATGGACTAAACTACTGAACGATGCAAACTGTATGGACATGAGACATATTTGTGTGATAAACTTTGATGAAAAGTTGGAACACTCACTTGCCCTTAGTGGAGTCTTCCTACAACAGTATTTATCACACCGCCGTTTAAACCGCTTCGTGTGAAGCTTTAGATGGAACATAATAAATCGATCCCTGTCGTGATGATCAGAGACCGGGAATAAACAATCTACTGACCCGCGTTGGTTCGGGAAAAACTAGAGGCAAACCGTTTAGATATGTAACATATCAAGGCAGCCCGCGGAATACAGAAAGATTACGCCGATGAGCGGCGGAAATCGTAAGAATTTGAAGTAAGAAGTATGACTTTAATGGGAGCCTCGCCTAGAGAAGGCGTGGTGTGATTTAGAAAACGAAAAGGTTGAATCCCTGGTGTAGGGATCGGAACCATTGTTCCCAAGATGAAACTTCCAGAAAAAGATCAGTAGTGATCGCGACACATTCCATGTGTCTAGAGGAGTCTGACTCAAGGAACAGTCATTGTTCCCACAAATAAGATTCACGTCAATGACAAACGACAAGAATTACTATAGAACCTGTTAAGGTTTTGGACCAAGAGTCCACAATACTATAGAAACCTGTTAAGGTTACGGACCAAGAGTCCACAAGACACAGAAAAGACATAATTGATTTACTTGAGTACGATAGAATACATGACATGAGAACATGAAGACAAATCATGAATCTAAGGGATCATATTTGATTCACCACTCCCCTGCGACCGATGGCATCGCTTGAATTTCGGGACGAAATTCTTTTAACGGAGGGAGACTGTGACAACCGTCACTTTTCCGTACATTCCGTACACTAAATAAACAGTAATCTGTGCTTTAATGACTGTCCATGATCTAGTTTACCAGACAAATAAATTTCTGAAGTCCATGCAAGTGAATTCATGCACGTTTTATACTACAAGAATTACTTTATGATAGCGTTGTGTCAAAAATATTAGTAAACTCACCGGTAAGACACATTGTGTCAACAATTCTGCAGAAAGCAGTTAGACAATAGAATTGGAGCCTAGGTGTAGGTCCAACGACAAGAATACATTAAAACCCAAGAGTACATACAAGAGTTAACATATAGAATATCCGGAAGCTAAAATACGCACTAAAAAGCACCCGAAATACACTTTAAAAGCTGAATTTTATATAATTCAGCAAAATTCAGCAATATGACAAGATTGTAGCATGCAAAAATAAGACAAATTGATCTAGAATACTTCCCTGAGTGTTGGGAATTGAAAGTGTCACAAAAGAATACTTAAAAGACACTAAACGGTGCAATTTAGCACTTTAACGGAACTGTTGGTGCATACGTCTGTCGACTTCGTCTTGTATCGAGTCTAGTATTAGAATTGTTAGATCATGGCGCGTTGTATGAGAAAATAGGAGGTTTTAGGTTGTGTTTGAGTTAATTCCGCTTGAAGGACCTAATTCCTCTTGAAATGACAAGTGACACTTTCAAGCGAAATTATCCTGGTTAATTCCGCTTGAAGTGACACACTGCTACTTTCAAGTGAAATTAGATCTCTATATAAACCTCCCAAGCGAAATCATTTGTAACTTCTGCGATTCCGGTACCGAACTGCTGCCGACGCGTCGTTTGATCTGTAAAGCTGTGATATCAATAAAACAAGACGATTAATAGTGAAACAAGCTGTTTTACAAGTCTGTTTCTTAGTTTCCGCCTCTGAAACAGACAAGAGCTCTTCTGATTGACTCGTTTAGGTCACAACTCGATCCTACATGTGGTATCAGAGCTCAGGAAGAAGAGTTCTTGCCAAAACAACCTTATTTTCTGACTCCTACCCCTTCTTTTTGAAATTGAACTAGTTTTCACGGTCAAAAAGTCTTGAATTTCACATATTGTGTGGGTAACAGTGTTTTAATGAATCATTGAGAGTTTTGAACCTAAAATCAGCTTAAAACTTGATCAAATTCTTAATTCCATTTGAAAACAGATAAAAAAAAGATGACGTCAGCAGCGATTCAAACGAGATTAGCAGGTTGATTTCACTTGAAATCGTAATTCCGCTTGAAAAGTCACCTTATTCCGCTTGAAATTATATTTCCGCTTGAAAAATAGACCTAATTTCGCTTGAAATTACCTGATTCCGCTTCAAGAGGTAATTCCGTTTGAAAAGTTTCAAACGAAATTAAGTAATTCCGCTTCAAGGAGTGATTCCGTTTGAAAGTGTGTGGTTTCGCTTGAGAGTGATTCCGCTTCAAGGTGTGATTCCGCTTGAGGGTGTGATTTCGCTTCAAGGTGTTATTTCGCTTGAGACAGTTATCTCGTTTGAAGCTTGATTCCGTTTGAGTGTGGTATTCCGTTTGAAATTGTGTTTTTATAAAAAAAAATTTCCGAAACATGGACGAGGAATTCTACAATGCGTTTGCAACACCGATTGCACCTGTTACAGCCGCTGAAACTGTGTACAATGAGAATGAGACATGAACTTATCAGAAACCGCCAAAGCTCATGTACATTGAAGATTTTCAAGGATGGAAAAGTCGTTTTGAAAACTGGGTCCAAGCTTATAAATTTGACGCATGGTGTCCATTGTTGAAAGATTATGAGAAACCAAAGAATGAACGTGGGATTGAAAAAGCTATTTGTGACTATTCAGAGAGTGACAAATTGAAATTTACAAGTGAGAAAATGATGATTAGTATTCTTCAACAAGCAATTAAAGAAGATATCTTTGTTCTGCTCCAACATAATGGTACAACTAGATCAATTTGGGAAGCGTTGATTCAGAAATTCAAAGAAAGCGCAGATATGATCAAAAACAAAAAGGCTTTATTGAAGAAGTCGTTTGATATGTTTTCAGCTTTTGATCATGCAACAACAAAGCAGACTATTGATAGATATTGTCATCTGGTATTGGAAATGAAAAGATTGCACATTGAAAAAGATGATGATGAGTGGGTTGATAAACTAGCAGAAGTACTACCATAGCATAAGTGGGGAACTTATTTGATGATTGTGAAACACATGAGGAAGTCTGAGAGTATGAATTTGGCACAGTTCATTCAGAAAATTGAAGAGCAGGAATTGGATATTCAGAAAACTGCTATTATGACGAATCCAAATGCTCAACAAGATGTCAGTTTATATTACAGAGGGAACAAGTTTGAGGCTACCCCCAGTCCTAGCCCAAAGATCCAAACTGGATTTAGTGCTGACAGTTCATCTGGAACAAAGGGTAGTAATGTGACACAGAGTGGTGGATCTTCATCTTCATATTCAAGCTTTGATCCGAATCATACAACATCAAGTCCTCAACGACAGAATTCAACAAATCTTCAATGCAATGTTAATTTGAACATTCAAAATGGTCAGAATTTGTCTCCAGAAATAGCAAAGCAACACATGGCATCACTCGTTGCTATGTTGGAATCTTATGAAGGTTTGATTGCTGGCAAGATTGGAAATCCGATGCTTACAAAAGAAGATTATGACCAAATTGATGCAGAGGAACTTGAGTTGATGGATGTGAAATGGTGTTTAGCTAGTGCTTGTAGGAGGGCAGAAAAGTTTCAACAAATTACTGGTAGAGATGAGTTTCGAGGAATGGCTACTTCTCCGTTGGGTTTTGACAAATCAAAAGTTACATGTTTCCGGTGTAAAGGAAAGGGTCATTTTAAGAGAGAATGTACAAATAAAGAAGCAACCGGGAATCAAGATAAGAACAATTATTATCAAAAGTCAATTTTTCATCAGATTGATCAACAACCTCAACAAAAGGATCAAAAAACTGCTCATGGTAAAATGATCGAAGATGCAAATAAGAAAGCTTATTTTGGTATCATTGATCAAGATGATGAATTTGTTGCTGAAGGATTTAGCTGGGATAAATACATTCCACTAGGTTCAGGTTTTGTTGCTAGAATTCTGGGTGAAGATGAGGCTAATCAGAAAAGAATCCCAATTTTTCCAGATCTAGGAAGTGATATTGATACCGATGATGAGGAAGAATATCTTAACAAAGCTAGAAAAGGCATAGATCCTGACAGTTTTAATTTCTTTTTTGCAGATAAAATGGAGATGCTGAATCAGAAAAAGATTGCCAGATTGAGGAGAGAGTTGGAAGCAGCAAGAATGCTAGCTGATGAAAAGGCAAAGACAGAAGCTGGAGAAGCTAATATTGAACCAGCAACTGAAAAAGTAGTAGAGAAAATTGTTGAAGTGGAGAAAGTGGTGGAAAAAATAGTTGAAGTTGAGAAACTTGTCGAAGTAGAGAAAATTGTCGAAATAGAAAAAAATGTTGAAGTTTAGAAACTCGTTGAAGTTGAAAAGACTGTCGAGGTTGAAAAGATAGTTGAAAAAATGGTTGAAGTTGAAAAACCATGTTTGAAGTGTTTAGAATCTTGCAAAGCTTGTGAGGAGAAAGATAAAAAGATTGCTGAATTAGAGAAGATTAAAGAAGATTTACTGTCCGATGTGAAGGAGTCGTATGATGTTCTGAATATAATAGTTGATGGTTTGAACAAGACAAACAAAGAGGTTGATGCTGCTATGACAATGATGAGCTCAACATTAATGACAAAGCAGAGCGTCATCAATGAGTATATCGAAGATTGTGCTAAACTGAAGCAGGAGTTGGAACTTGAAAAGATTGAGAGTGAAAGGATTAAACGATTACTGTTGACTTATACTACTTGTGATTATTTGATTGATCGTGTTTATCCTACTGTTGCAGGTCTTGAAGCATTTAAAGATAAAGAGACGGAAGACACTGATGCTGGTAAAACACAAAGCGTCAAGTATAACAAGTGTCCGCCTCCAATCTATGAGAGTTATTCTCCCAGGATTCCTAACGAGGAGCGTCTAAAAAAGGCAGTCAACATCAAGTTAATGTCTGAAATCATTGATGAATTACCAGACAATATTGATGTCACATTCACAGCGTCTGACACTGATCATGAGTCTGAATTATTAAAGAGAGTGGTCGATCAGGTGTTAGATATGGATGAAGAGTTAAAACTGGAGTCTAAGTCTGAAAGTTCGAGTTCATCAGAAAAGAGTCCAAGTTCACCGGTTAAACGGGTTTACAATAAAGAATTCCTGTTATCAAAATCTAATTTGAATAACGGACCAATCAAAGTGGCCTATACTTTGAATGATTCAGACAGATTATATTCTGATGAGGAATTTCCAATAAGAAGTGTTAAAACTGAAATAATCAAACAGGTTTTCAAATTAACAGAAATTAATATTTCTGAAATAAAAGATTTAAATCTTCATGAAAAACCTAAAAAGTACACTTCAAGAGTTCAACAGAGATTGAACAAGAAAAAAGGTTACGGTTATGGTTATGGTTATGGTTTTCAAAAGAAACCAAACCATAACAGTAATTTCAAAAAGAAAGGTCTTGGTTTTAGTTCTTCAGAAAATTATAAAAATGAGAAAAATTATAAACCAAAAACAACATTTGTTGCAGGAGGAAGTTCTAAAGATGAGCAGAAGAAACCATTCTGGAAACAATCAAATCAAGAGTTTCTTGCTGAAGTAAAGAGAAATGTGAAGAAGTTTGCTCCAAGAGTTGACAGAAGAACCTGCTTCAAGTGTCAAAAAGCTGGACACATTGCTTGGAACTGCCACAAGTCCAATTATACAAAACAAGGAGTTTCTTCTAACTCTGAAAAAAATAGGAAATGTGTTGATAAATCGACTTTGGAAGTTGGTGAAACTTCAAAACGTTTTTACAAAAGATATGTCGATTTGAACAAACAAAAATGGGTTGTAAAATCTGAGAGTAGTTCTGACAATGAATCTGATTCCATAAAATCAGAGGAGTCATTTGTTGAGAAGAATAATGAGAATTTCGTTCCTGAGATGAACGATGAAAACTTTCCGCCATTGTCAAAAGATAATTTGAAATCAAAAGGTAGATTTGAGATTTCAGGTCAATTCTTTGCTGGTAACAAAGAATTTGATGCTGAAAAGGCGTTTAGCGGCAAAGTTAAACATATTTTCGGGAAGATGGTTGATGGAAAGGTTAAGGGTGCAAAAGAATTTTACAAATCAAAATGCTGGTGGGATAGATGTGTCCCAGAATCTCCCAAGGCTGGTCAGGCTTGGGGGAAAGTTTTTCCTAACTAAAAATCCTGACTTGCCGGAGCTCCCAGGTTGGTAAGAGTGGAGCAGGAATCGGCATCATTCTTGAAAAAAGGTTTGGTTGATAAATCTACAGGTGATATCTTTATATTGTTATATTTTGATTTACAAAGTGGTTTTGGTTGATAAGTGATCCTACAAGAGGTTGAAGAAGGTTTTCACTTACAAGTGGTAAATCAAGGACATTAAGTTGTACTTGTTTTTACTACAAATGCTTGAGAAACAAAGTGATGAACCCCTAACTTACAAGTGGTAAAATCAATCAACAAAATTATTTTCCGGAAAAACCATTTGATTAAAACAAACTTAAGTGTTTTGAAATCACAATGGGAAAATAGTTTGGGGGGGGGGGGGGGAGTTCTGATTGTTTATGCCAAGTGGATGGCGATCTGAAGTGATTTGATATCAGTTGTCAATTTGATTGTATAGTTTGTTTTCAAATTCCCTTAAATGTGTTTGCATTTTAGGGGGAGTAAAAATTTCAGAAAATCCAAAAACATTAGAAAATTTGAAAAAAAGGCAAAAACATGATAAAATAAAAAATGAGTTTTGTTGTAAAAAAGAGGAAATGATAGTACATCAGTGGACGATCACAGCATGCTAAAGAATTGGAAAGTCAAAATGTGATAAACGGTCTCACTGATGATGTGCCAGTAGGTTTTTGCACAATTAGTAGATTGTGACGAGATATAAACCTAAATTCAAACTTGCTTATGTCGTGGGGAAACATCTCTCGGATATATGGGTAACCCCCGAAATCTTGTTTGAAGGACCCCTCTTTCTGAGATACTAGGTCTTTATGCTTAGTGATATCTGGGGTATTATCCCGGGACTTCTGATTTTGCGGAAGCAATGGCCTAGTCCCCAGAGAATACTTTACGCTTGCTTGAAATATAGCCCGCCCTCAGCATAAAAAATGATAAAACATTGCAAAATGAAAATCATGTGCTGTTGTAAATAAAAAGATCCTCTAAAGGGGACCCACCTAAAGTCGAACCGTTATCTCTCTGCTGAACGGAAGTTCTGACCTGAGCTCTCACGGTCTCGCAATTTAACCCCTTACAGATATCATCTAGGTATACTCACCTGTAAGACTGAATATTGGGATCTGGATACGGGAGTATATTCTGAGGTGGGATACGCGAATAAGTTTAAGTGCTTATGACATTAATCTCGTATCTCGAAGTAGTTGAACTTTGTGTAAAAATTTAAGTGGATCAGTATACTGACAATCTAAGTGAATCGTTTAGAACTTAAAATGTTTAAAGCTTAACGGTGTTGGTGATTTGTCTAAAAAACTGATATGATCCTCTTACGCAAACTCACAAAAATATTGTATGTAAATATTTCTTTATTGCATTTCATTTCATTCATAAAACCAAAAAGATTTTCGGTGTGTTTTAGCATAAATTTTGAAAAACTCAAAAAGATTTTAGACAACTGATGTTGAAAAACTGATTTTCAAAATTCCGAGTGCTGAACATGACGAACAGGTTTGGGAGTGTGTGTGGTGTTGAAAAATGATATTCATACAAGTGGTTCATCAGAGATTAACATGATAAATCATTTTATACAATACTTGAATATGATGTGTTAAGTTTGTGTCTACGAATGGTTAGAAGAGTTTAAATTTGTTAAAATTTCAAATCTGGGGAATTTATTTTTGGGTAGAGAACGTGCAGGTAAGCCAGGAATCAATCCTGATGCTGAGAAGGAATGTGAGCCAGGTTGCGATTCTTGAACCTGTGAAAGCCAGACTACGATCCCAGCACATGTTGAGGGGGAGTCTGTTAGAGAGAGAGAGAGTCTGAAGATGCAAGAGCTAGGAAGTTGATCCTGAAGATGCCAGAGATTGATAGAGCATCATCCGAGGGAGAGATTAGCTGAAGAAAGAATTAGAGTGTGATAAGAGCCAAATAGATTTTTTGGAAGCCCGAAGACTGATAAAGACTGAAGACGTTGAAGACTCGACACTTAAGACTCGTCAACATCCGAGGGGGAGTCTGTTGGTGCATACGTCTGTCGACTTCGTCTTGTATCGAGTCTAGTATTAGAATTGTTAGATCAGGGCGTGTTGTACGAGAAAATAGGAGGTTTTAGGTTATGTTTGAGTTAATTCCGCTTGAAGGACCTAATTCCGCTTGAAATGACAAGTGACACTTTCAAGCGAAATTATCCTGGTTAATTCCGCTTGAAGTGACACACTGCTACTTTCAAGCGGAATTAGATCTCTATATAAACCTCCCAAGCGAAATCATTTGTAACTTCTGCGATTCCGGTACCGAACTGCTGCCGACGCGTCGTTTGATCTGTAAAGCTGTGATATCAATAAAACAAGACGATTAATAGTGAAACAAGCTGTTTTACAAGTCTGTTTCTTAGTTTCCGCCTCTGAAACAGACAAGAGCTCTTCTGATTGACTCGTTTGGGTCACAACTCGATCCTACAGGAGCGGTATCTAACCGAACAACCGAACATTACCTGGAACACCAAAATATTGCTAGAAGCATTATTTATTCATTTATGAGCTAGTTATGGTTCCCGAACACCATAACATCTCTTATAACACAATAACACATTAAATCTCTAAATTTTACACTTGAAAGCTTATTTATTTATGTAATTAGAGAATGGATTTTACATTTACCCCCCCCATGCATAACTTACGGCTACAAGGTGGTGACCCCACATAGATCCTTCATAATATTCACTAAATATCTCCATGATCTTTCCTTGGATTACTAAAGATTGTGCATGTACTTCATGAGACATTTTAACCTTTGGACATTGGGATTTGTAGTTATAAGTAAACTTAAGAGCTTCATCTTCACAACACACCCACCTTTCTCTTCCCTCTCTTCTTGGCTTCGGTCGAGATTAACCTCACCACAACCACCATCATTCACCCACCATCCATCCATTCCAAGGTCACATTGAGGTGCTAGAAGGTGAATCTTGAAGCTTGGTGCTTAAAGAACTTGAAGGACCTCCATCATTAGCTCTTATCCACTTGATTTTCAACTTGTTTCTTCCCTAGCTTGAAGCTAGTGGTAAGGCTCTCTTGATCATGTTTACTCCATATTTTGAGTGGTTAAAAGTTGATGCTTAATGATTATCATAAGAACACTAAAAGAAATACACATGAATCTTGAAACACAAAGTGAAATATGATGATATCTTGATGAAATGATATTGTTTAGTAGATGTATAATGTTTGTTTGTTGATTACTAGAAATATTGATGTTGATCATTACATGAAGCTTTCTAGATTGTGATTAAACACATGATCTAGCAAGTTAGGGGTTGATTATGTGCTAACATAAGATGATCATCCTCTCGTTAAGACTTGAACTTGATGAATGAATGATTTCTTGGAAAAATATTAAACAAAGCAAGCTAGTAAATCTTGTGAATCTAAGATTCATGAGTGGTTTTCCAAAAGAACCAAGTTTAAAATGTGATTTTTAAAAGATCTTGGTTTTTACCTAAACCTACACTATTTTTATTAGAAAAATAAGTGTATGAACACTTATGAAACAAGAAAAATACAAAAGAAATATTTTTGGAAAAATCATCTTGCAAGTTGTAAATGACTAAATCTTTTAATAAAAAGATTTACAAACAAATAACCATGTTTGTAAGGGTAACTAAACCCACTAAATAACATGGTAAGTTACTACAAGTTTTTACAAAAAGTTCAAGTTCATGATATAGTGTGATTTACATGATTTTGGCTTGTAGTAAGACTTAAATGTGTTGTTGATTGTTGATGATGTTTTAAAAGAAAATAAACACATGTTTTGAAAACTTGGGAAACCTCCATTTTTAGGGGAAACTCTGCCAAAATTTTTATAAATTTTGACACTTAGAAAATATAAGTTTTGAGAAACTTATTCCCTAAAAATGTGTCTAGAAACATTTACCAAGGTTTCCCTAATTTTTGTATTAAGAAATGATGATTTCTTTAAGATAAAAATTGATATTAAATATGTATATTTTTGAGAAATATATATATATATATATATATATATATATATATATATATATATATATATATATATATATATATATATATATATATTGTGACCAATTTTTGCTAAGTGTATGTAGTATGTATTATATGTGATAGTGTATTAGGACTTGAAAATACACTAAATACTCCTAAGGAGTGAAGATACAAAAAAAAAAAAAAAAAAAAAATACACATACAACATACTTAGACAAATACAAGATACTTATATTTATTTTCGAGAAAATAATATAAGTAAGACACACAGTTAAAAATATAAATTATTTTTAACACAAGAACACATATACAAAAGATAGTGACTTGTACTTGTGCGATACAAGTCTAGTGACTAACATTAATAAAACACGTTTAGGTCACGACGCTAGATAAGCAAATCCGGTGAAGTTTACGACGCAGGAACGCAAAGTTGTGAGTTAATGCTCCCCCTTTTCTTTAACTGTTTTTGGTTTTATAATTCTCGCGGGTGAAATACATGTTACAAATGTTACAATGTTTACAAATGGTATGATACAAAAACAAGAAGCACTCTTGGTGAGAACGAGTACCAAGTATGATGCGTTTTAAGAAATGCCTATGAAATACTAGATCATGTGAGCATAGACTAGATACTGAAATGCCATTAATACTTAATTAGGGATGAGGGTTAAATCTAACGGGTACGGCCGAACCCCACTCATGGTCATAACTAGTACCTAGCAGTGCTTCGGAGTCCCAGTCGAGGTTAATCGACACAGTCGAGGAAAATGGACAAGGGTATAAGCCATTACGAGTGCTCCCCATGTCCTCAAGGAGTCATAACAAGTACTCCCCATGTCCTCAAGGAGTCATAACAAGTACTCCCCATGTCCTCAAGGAGTCATAACAAGTACTCCCCATGTCCTCACATGCCTTAATGTCCTTGTACAAACATTCATTTAGTATGTTCATTCACTCTTTTCATACCCGTTTACAAAGGAGACTCTCAAAGATTTACAAGAATTACAGTACACAAACAAGACGCATGAACTCGCTCAACTTTTTGTTGATGTTTTCCAAAATTACATGTATTTCAGGTAACAGGATGGATCTTGGGCGCGGGTGTCGTAACTAGAAGTAAACTTCAAGTTTAGATGTCATCCACTTTTGTTGAATTGTAACCTAGACGAAGGTTGTGTTTTAAAACTTAAATAACAAGTGTTTGTAATACTCAAATTTTATGAATGGATGAACATCGTTTTGATCATGTAGTTGTTTATTACGATTGAATGCAATGATATTAAACCAGTCACACATCATACGCTTCCGCAAAAGACACGGTGTGACAAAAACATGATTTTCTTTAATAATTTTTTAATATTTAATTATTAAAAAAATCTGAAAATACAGTGTTGTTTAACTTTTTTTTATGAACATATCGATATAAATTTTATCAAAAACCGAGTTCCTTCAAAAAACATATTTTTTAATTAATTTTTTTATAAAAAATGCATATATCTTTGTTTTCCACATGTACTGGTCTTACTGGTTCGTTAGATTTTTTCGATAACTTAACTATTATGATCCATCTAAATTTTTAAGTGACAGGCCCACAAACCGGAGGCATGCAACATCTACTGAAGACGATGAACTACCATTTCAAATCTCTACCGAACGAATTGCGTCTCTATCAAGTTATATGACAAATAGGGCACAACTTCGTAATAGAGAAGCTCATAACGCTCTAAAAACAATCTTATTGAGCATATATGGGACAAATTTGCAGTTGACGAATAATTATGTAGTTTGTATTTTATGTACTTGTAATTTTACATTTCATGTGATCGTTGTAACTTGTTTGTCATTTTTATTAACTATGTTTGATGAATGTATGTATTTTTTTTATTAAAAGATTTCTTATATTGTTGTTATTTATTTTGCTTTTAAAACAAACCGGTTTCAAATGAAAATATTAATTGTAATTATTTTTAACACATTTATGGATAAATAATAAGCATAAAAATATATATTTAATAAAAAGTGTTTTAAAAGGTTGGGTTGTGAATGTGAGTAGAAGGTTGACGTAGGTTGAGTTGTGTAGGTGAAAGAGAGAGAAATAAGTTTTTTATTAAAAGGTTGGGTTGGAGAATGTTGTGGATGGAGATAGCCTAATGTACAATTTACTGCGGGAGGAGGTGGTGGCGATAGATGGTGGACTTGGTGGTGTCTTGTGAAAAGGATTTATGTTTTAACAATAACTAGTATTTTGCTCGGCGCGCGTTGTGGCAGCGCATGGCGGGTGGAAACGTGTATCAGACAACATACTATTTGTAAAACACAATGTGTAAAACACAATTAAAAAATGTAAAACACAATGTGTAAAAGAGAATTACAAAAAAGTGTAAAACACAAAGGTAGACACGAAGTGTAAAATACAATGCCTAAGACATTTCGTAAAACATAATGCGATGGCATTTGCAAAAGTAGGAGTAGTAGTCTAGGGGTTACAGACTTGCAGTTGCAGTTTTTCAAACTTGAGCGGGTATAAAAATGAAGTAATAGAGCAAATGGTAAAAATACAAAGTCTAAAAAGAAAGAGTGTAAAAGTAGAAGGGTCGTGGCGGAAATATGTAAAAGATGAGGGAATGGTGGTGGAAATGTAAAAGTAGAGGGGTGGTGGCGTAAATATGTAAAAACTGAGGGGTGATGGTGGAAAAGCAAAGTAATGGGGTGGTATTGGCCAACTTTGAAAGATGATGGTCTTGTGTGGAAATTCAAAGTAAAAGAGTTGGTGGTGACAAGGTTTGAAAGTTAGGGTGTCTGTGGCATAAAAGCCACCGACTTTGTTCTTTAAGATATTGTAGAATATTAAAAATCAAAAACAAAAATATATATTTAAGTTCGTTGCTATTGTGTTACAACTTTTTTATTTATAAATTAAGTTTTTAATTTTGATGGAAATATTTATGACAGATTCTTTTGCGTTGCAGTAGAATTACCATTTTCTTTTCTAGTAGTGTGTTTGTTTAACCATGTACACCGGACCGTTGCTTGTTTTCAACGGGTTCCTAGTCCTGATCACATTCTTACAACACACCCACCCATCATTACGACTCAACCGAATGGGACTAGTTACGTGGGGCTCTTGCCACCATTGATTGCAACTACGGGAATGTGTTCCGTAACATTACCAATACTCACGTGACACACCATTTGTTCTCGACAATGCCTCGTTATCACATTTCAAATCTTTCATTTTAATTCTTTATTCATTACACGTAAAAATCAAACCAAGAAACACCAAACCAAACCAAGCTTTCTATCTTTTTTACAATTTTTTACGTACTCAATCTATGAAACAAAGCAATGGTTATACACAAGCGTTCACATTCCCGGAATCTTGTCGACTAGGTTTGCTGCGTGGCCAGTCAAGTGGCCGATCCCCGCTCCCACTGCCTGTTTGAAGACGACACTGGCGGGTTGTGTCTACTGCTGCAGTTGCATGGGTGTAGACGCACGAATTTCTCCAGCTCTCTGAGAGAGAAGTTGCGATACACGTAAACACATTTCTCCGTCGCAATCACTAGCTCGCTTCCGCTGCCGCAGCGGACGCCGTCGCCGCCACTGCCACTGTAACGCTTCGCATTTTGTACTTTCCTAATTTAGAAAGTGTATTTATATTTTTTTTATTTTTAGAAACTTGTAACCGTATCCCATCTGCATTTTATTCCTAATCTTGTAATCGTAGACTTTGATCGTAATGAAATTCTATTTTTATAACATACTTGTGAGACACATTACAACTTACATGCAAACTTATACACTCAACCGATACTTAAATATTTGTGCTTATATTTTGAGACGTGCTCGATACTTATTAAATACGTCTCTACATTTTAGTTACATTTTTTTAAACTGGTTGAAATACGTAAAATTATTACAACATAACCCAACCCATTACCTTCTTGAGCTTCGTACCACATAATAATAATAATAATAATAATAATAATAATAATAATAATAATAATAATAATAATAATGAAATTAAAAAAAAAAGAAAATCACAAAGTGGCTTCATGCCACAATGTGCTTTCGTACCTTTCTTACCCACACGAAACACATTAGGCCCAAAAGGCCCATGTCGTTCGTCTCCTTTTTCCACCCAAACCACAGTCACCCTTCGTCCCTTCTTTCTTTTTCGCGTCCCACACCCACACCAACACATACGAAGACAGGTGCCTTAGTGTAGCACCACTGCTTTCGTGTGGTGTTGTCTGCTCAACAGCTGTTACTCACAATTGTTTGCAGAAGGTTCTAAACCTTTCTGCAAAACTTTGATTTAACTGCCAACAACCATCCACTTTTAGTAAATGCTAAACCCTAATTTTTCAACTTATAAATAGCAGCCTCCCTTTCACTCTTAATCCTTTCTCACACTCAAATCACTCTCAAATCCTCACATTCACTCAAGTTCTCTCAAGCACAATAGTGAACTCCAAATTGTTCACAATGAGTTTCTACTCACTCTTTCTCTCTTTTTCTTCTCTAAACTTTTTGGATAAACTCTGGAAAGGTTTTTACAAATTTGCCTTAGCAAACTAATGTGGAACCTCACCACATTGAGGACCAAGAAAGTTATAAACTTTCTGTTGAGAATTTATATTTCTATTTCTTAGTTATTTCACTAGAACTTGTGTAAACTTGTACCCACCAAGCTCCCAACTTAGTTCATAGTTGTGTGCTTGTGTTGTGGTTGATTTCCAACAAGAACACAAGCTTAAATCTTATTTAAATTTTGTCCAAATGTTCTAAGTGGTGGAAAACCATCCAAGCTTCAACCTTTTATGTTGAAAGTCTTGTGCATGAGTTGTGTGTGAACCCTAGAAGCTTTGGCTATCCGAACTAGTTCCACAAAACCTCACTTGTTCACACTTTTCATACACCAAGAAGCTTCCAAGATTCAAAGTAACACAACCCCGTCGCACCTTCAACATTTTGCCATGATGGGTATGTAACACTCAGGTTGATTTTACTTGGCTACTTGACGAACTAGTTAGATGTACTTTTATTTTAATTCATGACCAACCGGGTCATCAACTAAGTTGATGACTTTGTGCTTTGGTGAAACATACAATGAGGTTAAACTTACCTCCATGCTTGACTTTCATGATTTACATGATTATACATGATGAACTATAATATTACAATATATATATATATAAATATAGGGAGGGGCTCATGCGAGAACTCCATTTATTGCGAGAACCGCGAGAACCAATGTGAACACAACCTAAAATAGCTAAAAAAACCTAAAAAAAAACCCTAAAAAAACCTAACCCCCACCCCTCCCCCAAGCTAAATGCTAAAAACTAAAACCCCCCAAAAACCTAAAAAAAACCCTAAACCCCCCCCCCCCCCCAAAAAAAAAAACCTAAACCCCCCTCCCCCACCCCCCAAAAACCTAACCCCCCAAGCTAAAATGCTAAAAACTAAACCCCCAAAAAACCTAAAAAAATCTTAAAAAAATCTAATTTTTTTTTTTAATATTTTTTATGCTCAAATCGCTACTTTTAGTGGCAAAAAAAAAAATTTTTTTTTGGCTTCGAAAAGTAGCGATTTTTATATAAAAAATATTAAAAAAAAATTTTTTTTGTGTGATTTTTAGCTATTTTTAGGCATTTTTGGTTGTGTTCACATTGGTTCTCGCGGTTCTCGCAATAAGAGGTGGTTCTCGCATGATCTTCTCCCTATATATATATATATATATATAACCAAATTCTTGATACTAACCAGATTATGGTTAGGTGTCATGAACTTAGGTTATATTCATGATGGACTATATATTCATTACACGTAAAAATCAAACCAAGAAACGCTAAACCAAACCAAGCTTTCTATCTTTTTACAATTTTTACATACTCAATCTATGAAACAAAGCAATGGTTATACACACGCGTTCAGATTCCCGGAATCTTGTTGACTAGGTCTGCTGCGTGGCCAATCAAGTGGCTGATCCCCGCTCCCACTGCCTGTTCGAAGACGAAACTGGTGGGTTGTGTCTGCCGGTGCAGTTGCAGGGGTGTAGACGCACGAATTTCTCCAGCTCTCCAAGAGAGAAGTTGTGATACACGTAAACACATTTCTCTGTCGCAATTACTCGCTCGCCGCCACTGCCACACCTTAAACATCATCCTTGAAAGTTGGTTTTGTTCTTCAACGGCCAACCTTATTAACGTTGCTCTCATCATTGACATCATCTGATCTCTCTCGCTCGTTATCTCTATCTCTGTCTACACTGACTGTTAGGTTGAATGAAACGGTTGTACCCTTTTTATACACTCGCGCGTTTGTTACTCTGAACTGATTTTTCAACTGTTATAACTATATGAGTAAATTACATTTTGTATCCTTTATGTATTACCAAAATTATGAAACGTGCTCTTTAAAAGATTTAATTTCAGTTTATGTCCAAAAATCGTATGTTATGTAACAATTTATATCCTATAGGGCTAACCCAGTTACAAAAATCAATTAACCTCAATTTAACCAAGGGTAATTTTGTCCATTCACATGCTATTAACTCAAAATCCCATTTATAACAGCATTTGACTAAAACCCACCCCTTCTCTTTCTCTCTCTCTCTCACACATGCACACACACACTTACACCCCTCTCTGGCTCTTTCTCTTTTTATCCCCACCACCACCTGCTTCCACCACCACCACCATCACTACTACTTGCCACCACTAAACCACCCACCCCACATCCAAACATCACCATCGTTGCAGACACCCCACAACAATCGACCTTCATTATATAATCAACACGTCCATCATAAACCACCGCCGATATCGTCAATAACACAACAACCACCATCGTTCCACCTCCATTAACATCTAATGTTACCTAGTGATAGAGAGAGAATGAAAATAATTGGGAGAAAGATTCCGGTGGTATTCGAAGGTTAGGTGAAGCTTCCATTCGTATCTACTATCACACTCTCTCTAATTCTCCCTCTATAAGATCTGAAATAATCACCCTCCGTGAACAAAGTTGTCGGGTAAAACGCAACCCACCTACCACATAGATCAAGTTTTGTTTGTATTGATTCAGATTTGTAATATACCTAACTTCAACAACTGTTGAACAGAAAAAAAAGGGAGCATGAGACCAACCATAGGGCTTAGATCTATGGACATGGCGATATCTAAGCCACGTATTGCTGGATTTTGGGGAGCTATAAGCGACAATGGTGTTTATCTCCATTGATGAACATCTGTTTCAGTATATTTTTTCATAGTGAATTACAACCGTAGGGACTACAACTGCTAAAACGGGTTTCAGATTTTGTGATTTCCCCTTCTCTTGTTCAGAGTAAAATAAAATCATCATTTAATGGTGTTTGTGTGTGTGTGTTTGTGAGATAGAGGGGGAGAGAGAGATAGACAGAGAAAAAGAGAGTTTAGAGAGAGAGAAAGGGTGGGGTTTTGGTCAAATGCTATTATAAATGAGATTTTGAGTCAATAGCATGTGAATGGACGAAATTGCCCTTAATTAAATTGAGGTTAATTGATTTTTATAACTAGGTTAGCCCTAAAGGATATAAATTGTTACATAACATCTGATTTTTGGACATAAACTGAAATTAAATCTTTTAAAGAGCACGTTTCATAATTTTGGTAATACATAAAGGACACAAAGTGTAATTTATTCTAACTATATACTATTGTGCGCATTCATATATAACTCTTATAACTATATACTATTGTATGCATTCATATATAGTTCACTCATAGTGGCTTAATACTATTTTTATGTTTAATGGAAAATCATTAGTAAACTTTTTATTCTCGTTTGTAAGTCATATTCTAGGATCTCTGATTTTTCCCTTTCTTAGACGGTTAAAATGGTATATTTACCGGTGCGGAGAACACAACATTTAGGTTGGTGCTTTTAAGGTGTGCACGGGACGGTTCGGTTTTGAGCCATTATCATAATCTAAATAAAAAACTTTCGGCTTTGATTGTTTTGACTTTGGTTAATTTTAAAAGATAAATCTTATGTAAAAGTATTTTCAAAGGTTTTAAAAACCGTTTCATACCGGCTGGTTGAACTGGTTAAATCGGATGTCGGAAGTTTTCCCGGCACGAATTATGCCGGTAAACTGAGGGAACAGCAAAGAAGTTGTACCGCCGCTAAATTGGGTTATACCGGTCCAAACCGGTATACCGATACCTGGCTAAATTTTAAAATTTGGACTTCTAATCTTTTATGGGCCAAAGAGGTAACATTTTATCTTCTTAGTAAATCTAGCACCCAAAAGGAACCAATAGTAAATTTTTGGATTACTTTTTTAGGGTGGGGATCAAATAGGAAGTTTATTTTCGCTAGGAAGTATAGGAAGCAATCTTAGCCGTTCATCTGTTATTTTTAAAATTTTGGACGCGTGGACTTTTTCGTCATTTTACATTATCATATCTTCTTTCTAATACTATACTAGATTTTGTTACCTCTTCTCTTAGTTCATCAATTTCATAACAGAATTGAGATTGTATAACCCTAAATCGCAATCAATCGCAAATTCACCTTTTTTTCAAGCAATAATCTTGTTTCGTTCGTCAATTCGACAACGTCAATGTCTTCTGCAGACTCTGTTGGTAAGTTTAGCTTCAATTTTGAGTAATTTTTTTTGTTGTTTTGCCAAAATTCAATCTTTTATGTTTTATAATTCATCTTTCTGTTATTATTATTTGATTTTTCATAAGTTTAATTGTTATTGTTGTATAATTTAATATAATTTGTTCGTTTATATGCATACAAACTTTAAATTCATAATTGTTCTAATATAAAGCACATAACTGTCATTGTTGTACAATTTAACAATTTTGTTCGTTTTATACATTGTTTTGTTTGTTCATCATTTGTTGCGTTTTACTGAACTTATTGCGTTTTATGCTTTTAACCACATTATTTGATATACAAACTTTAAAGGTTTGTATTTTTTCAATTTTGAATAATATATTTTGAGATTCAACACTAAAAACATGATTATATAAGAGGTATTGCGTTTTATAGTTATTTGTTAATTGTTTCAGATCACAATTCCAATTGGGAGGAACGTGTATGCTTAAACAGTTGAAGAAAGTTTTACAAACCTAAAGTCAGTGGATGCATTAGACCTTCTGTTGGAATGTTTTTTAAATCATTTGATGAGGCTTTTGCGTTTTATCAGAGATATGCACTTGCTGCAGGTTTTTCTGCAAGAAAAAATACTTCTTGGAAAAATGGTGGTTTAGTGAAAATAAGATATATTGTCTGCTCAAAAGAAGGATTTCATGTTAGCAAATCAATAGATTCTGGTTCAGTTGATGAAAATAGTAAAAAGATTGTTAGACCTAATAGAGGTTCAAAAAGAGTTGGATGCAATGCTCATGTGAAATTAATATTAGAGAACAATAATATGTTTAAAATCTACTACTTTGAAGAAGAACATAATCATATCTTTGTTGAAGATGAAGATATTCATTTTGTCACACCCCTTTCTTAGGCGGAAGCACGAGGTGTGATCATGAAAGGTTCTCATTGCATACGAATGGTAAACATACTACATGCTCGTAAAAATTACTTCAAATGCCACACATTACATAACTGAAAACATGGTTTAAGTGTTTACATCACAAGACAGCATATTGTCCGAAAGATTACAACTTTATTCAAAGATAAACATAAACAACATCCAAGAGCATGAGTAAGACCGTGCGCACATCCACTTTAGTTACCTGAAATACATGTGAGTTTTTGGAAAACGTCAACATAATGTTGGTGTGAATTCATGCAATTTTTGTATTGAACGTTTGTACACTTTGTATGAAAACATGGTATGTAATTTGTATAACTCAAGTATTCCTATATGTATCAAGGTTGTTAATGGGTTGCAAGGCCATTAACATGTGACACGACATAGGAAGCATCTAAACCATAGGCATTTTTCTAGTTGTCGATTCACGACTGAGACACAAAAGCACTACTTGGTACTAGTTTTCACCAAGAGTGTGGCTGCCCGAAAACCCATTAGATCTAACATTTTGTTCTGCGGTCTAGGTTTATTGTTGATTAATGGTGCTTATGGTACCCTATTCGTGACACGATTTCTCGTATCATTCCTCAATTCTTGTATCCATCATACCATTTGTAAACATTGTAACATTTGTAACATGTATTTCACCCCCGAAGTTATAAAACTGAAAACAGTTAAAAGAAAATGGGGAGCATGAACTCACAACTTTGCGTTTCTTGCGTCGTAAACTTCACCGGGTTTGCTTATATAGCGTCGTGACCTATACGTGTTTTATTAACGTTAGTCACTAGACTTGTATCGCACAAGTACAAGTCACTATCTTTTATGTATGTATTCTTTGTGTGTTAAAAATAATTTATATTTTTAACTATGTATCTTACTTATATTATTTTCTCAAAAATAAATATAAGTATCTTGTATTTTTCACCCGAGTTATGTATTTTGTCCAAAACTTCATTTCATGTTCATAACTTGTCCAAGTTACATAATCTATCAAGTAATATATTTTCATAAATATATCTTCTTGTATTTGTCTAAGCATGTTGTATGTGTATTCTTGTATTTTCACTTTTTAGTGTATTTTGCATATTTTCAAGTCCTAATATATTATCACATACAATACGTATTACAGACACTTAGCACAAGATTTGGTGATCAATAAATATATATAGTTTCCTCAAAAATATACATACTTAATATCAATTTTTATCTTGAAGAAATCATCATTTCTTAACTTTGCACTTTACACAAAAATTAGGGAAACCTTGGTAAATATTTTTAGGGAATAAGTTTTACCAAAACTTATATTTTTCTAAGTGTCAAAATTTGTAGAAATTTTGACATAGTTTCCCCTAAAAATGGAGGTTTCCCATGTTTTCAAAACATGTGTTTATTTTCTTTTAAAATCATCACAACAATCATCAACTCATTTAACACTCACCGAGTGTCAAAATCAAGTAAGTTATACTACATCATGTACTTGAAGTTTTTGTAAAAACTTGTAGTAACTTACCATTTTATTTAGTAGGTTTAGTTACCCTTAAAAACATGGTTATTTGTTTGTAAATCACTTTATTAAAGGATTTAGTCATTTACAACTTGTAAGATGATTTTTCTAAAAATATTTCTCTTGTATTTTTCTTGTAAAAATATGTTTCTAGTCTTGTTTAAACACTAAAAATATGACTAGTTTATTTAGAAATCATAACTTTGTAAATCTCATAAATAAACTTGGTTTCTTGGGAAAATTATTCTTGTAATCATTTACTTACAAGATTTGTATTTTGTTTAAACCATCTTTACATATGAAAATCAATTTCATCATTCAAGTTCATGAAGACATAAAGCATGAAGATCTTGGTCTTTCACAAGATCACCACTTTAATTTACTAGATCATGTGTTAAATCACAATCTAGTAGTTTCCGTATGATGTCTAACATCACTAACATTAATAATCAATCAACAAGAAGCAAATCAACATATTCAACATGTATTCTTATATTTTTAAGCTTATGTTAAAGTATCATGATCATGTTCTTTTGTGTTCTTCAAGTTTATCATTGTTCATCATCTTTTAACCAACAATATATGAAGTAACAAGTTACAAGGAACTTACTACTAGCACAAGGGCTAGGGAAGAACACTTGAAGATGAAGATGACAAATGGGTTGGGTAAAAGTAAATGGAGAAGGTTCTTCAAGATCCACAAGCTCCACACTTCGTTAATCACCTTCTAGCACCTTATGTTAAGCTTGGAATGGATGAACTAAGTTTGAAGATGGTGGTGGTGTGGGTGGTGGCTCACGGCCGTAGGTGGGGGAGAAGGGAGGAGGGAGGTGTGGTGTTGAGTGGTGAATGAGAGTTCAAGATCTTTTATAACCATTTCATATCTTGTGAGATCATATAATATCTTTGAAAGATCACATCATATCTAAGAGTATCCAAGTAATATCAAAATAAATCAAATGGGATTTTGTAGGGTATTGGCAAATATTTGGTGGGGACCACCCCTTTGCAACCGTAAAATATAGGGGGTAAAGTGTAAGTTCTAATTCCTAATTTCATAAATAAGTAAATTTTCAAGTATAAAGTTTAGGGACTTGATATGTTATTATGTTATAAGGGGTGTTATGGTGTTCGGGGACCATAACTAGTTCAGAAACATTAAAACAGTGCTTCTAGTAATATTTTGATGTTCCGGGTAATGTCCGGTTGTTCGGTTAAATACCGGTTCGTTAAAGTGCTAAATTGCACCGTTTAGTGTCCCTCATGTATCCTTTTGTAACCCTTTTAATTCCCAACACTTAGGAGGGTATTCTGGATAGTAAAACATGAATTCTGCATAATATTTATGTTGTTAAAAGCTGATTATAGCTGATTTGTGCAGAATTCTGCATCACCCCTTTGCAACCGTAAAATATGGGGGGGGGGTAAAGTGTAAGTTCTAATTTCTAATTTCATAAATAAGTAAATTTTCAAGTATAAAGTTTAGGGACTTGATATGTTATTATGTTATAAGGGGTGTTATGGTGTTCGGGGACCATAACTAGTTCAGAAACATTGAAACAATGCTTCTAGTAATATTTTGATGCTCCGGGTAATGTACGGTTGTTCGGTAAAATACCGGTTCGTTAAAGTGCTAAATTACACCGTTTAGTGTCCCTCATGTATCCTTTTGTAACCCTTTTAATTCCCAACACTTAGGAGGGTATTCTGGATAGTAAAACATGAATTCTGCATAATATTTATGTTGTTAAAAGCTGATTATAGCTGATTTGTGCAGAATTCTGCATTTAAAGTGCGTTTAGGGTGCTTTTTAGTGCATATTCTAGCTTCCGGAAAGTCTATATGTTAACCCTTGTATATACTCTTGGGTTTTAATGTATTCTTGACGTTGGACCTACACCTAGGCTCCAATTCTATTGTCTGACTGCTTTCTGCAGAATTGTTGTCACAGTGTCTTACCGGTGAGTTTACTAGTATTTCTGACGCAACCCTGTTATTTATGCATAAAGCAATTTTTGTAGTATAAAACGTGCATGAATTCACAAGTATAGCATATAATCAGATAATGTTGACATTTAAATACATAATTGCAGTCATTAAGTATTAATTAAATTGTACAGAAATTACCGGTTTGGTGCCAGTTGTCACAGTCTCCCCCCGTTAAAAGAATTTCGTTCTGAAATTCAGGCTGAACTAACTCTCGCAGGAGTTTTCTTGAACAGGTGGGGGTACTTTTCTTTAAACTGGTCTTCACGCTCCCACGTGTACTCGGGTCCGTGCTTAGAGTTCCAACGTACTTTGACAAGCTTGACACTACTCCTTCGGGTCTTGTTGACTTTCCAGTCTGTAACCTCAACGGGTTGTTTTATAAATCGGAGGGTGTCGTCAATATGCACTTCATCCGCAGGGATGATCACTGTTTCTTGTGTTGGACTCTTCTTGAGGTTGGATACATGAAACATATCATGTACTCCATTAAGTTCTTCCGGTAATTCCAACTTGTATGCCACGATACCAATTCTTTCTAAGATCTTGAATGGTCCGATGTATCGTGGATTCAGCTTTCTACGTTTTCCGAATCTTACTACGCCCTTCCAAGGTGAGACCTTCTACAAAACTTTGTCTCCCACCTCAAATTCTAACGGTTTTCATCTTCGGTCAGCGTAGCTCTTTTGTCGATCTCGAGCCGCCTTAATGCGCTCTCGGATCTGCATAATCTTGTCGGTTATCTCGTGTACAAGTTCAGGACCAACCATACGTTTGTCTCCAGCGTCTGCCCAACATAAGGGCGAGCGACACTTGCGGCCATACAGAGCTTCGAACGGTGCGGCTTTTATGCTCGTATGATAACTGTTATTGTAGGAAAACTCAACTAAGGGTAGATGAGTATCCCAGCTGCCGCCTAGGTCCATAACACATGCGTGAAGCATATCCTCCAGTGTTTGTATGGTTCGTTCGCTCTGGCTGTCTGTTTGCGGATGGAAGGCCGTACTTAGATCTAATTGAGATCCAAAGGCCTCCTGGAAGGATTGCCAGATCCTCGAGACAAAACATCCATCTTTGTCTGAAATAATTGAGATAGGCACTCCATGACGTGCCACGATTTCTTTCAAGTACAACTCGGCAAGTTTTCCAGTGCTATCCTTCTCTCGGATCGGTAGGAAATGCGCAGATTTCGTCAATTGATCAACTATCACCCATATCATATCGTGCCCTCTAGGGGTCCTGGGTAATTTCGTTATGAAGTCCATCGAGATTTGTTCCCACTTCCACATGGGTATCTCTGGTTGTTGCAGTAGCCCAGATGGTTTCTGATATTCAGCCTTAACCTTAGCACAGGTTAAGCACTTTCCAACATAAATAGCAACATCGCTTTTAAGCCTCGGCCACCAATAGTAATCCTTCAAGTCTTGATACATTTTGTCCGATCCTGGATGGATCGAGTATCTAGACTTGTGAGCTTCATTAAGGATGACTTCTCGCATACCGCCATAGAGCGGAACCCAAATACGCTCCTTAAAGTACAAGGTTCCCTCTTTGTTTGGCACCATATTCTTCAGCATACCTCTGAGGTATTCGGCTCTACGATTCTCCATCTTAAGGGCTTCTTGTTGCGCATCCCGAATGCGTGCAGTGAGGTTCGTTTGAATAGTCATTTCCAATGCTCGAACCCTTAGGGTCTTAACCCTTTCTTTTCGGCTTAACGCGTCTGCTACAACGTTTGCCTTTCCAGGATGGTACTTAATCTCACAGTCGTAATCATTCAGCAGCTCGACCCATCGTCCCTGTCGCATGTTTAATTCCTTCTGATCAAATATGTGTTGTTGGCTTTTGTGATCTGTGAAGATTGTACATCGAGTACTATATAAATACTGTCGCTAGATCTTCAAGGCGAATACCACCGCGCCTATCTCCAGGTCATATGTGGTATAATTCCTTTCATGCACCTTCAACTGTCTTGAAGCGTAAGCGATGACTTTTTGACGTTGCATGAGCACGCAACCCAAACCTTGACGCGAAGCGTCGCAGTATACCACGAAGTCTTCTGTGCCTTCGGGTAAGGATAGTATTGGTGCATCGCATAGCTTATTTTTGAGCAGTTGGAAGGCTTCTTCCTGCTTGTCACCCCAGTCGTACTTCTTGTCTTTCTGCGTAAGGGTAGTCAGCGGTTGAGCTATTTTGGAGAAATTCTCAATAAACCGTCGGTAATAGCCCGCTAAGCCCAAAAATTATCGAACTTCAGTTGGGGTTTTGGGGGCTTCCCAATTCTTTATGGCTTCAATCTTGGATGGGTCTACATGAATGCCCTTCTCATTCACAACGTGACCAAGAAACTGTACTTCGCGAATCCAGAATTCGCACTTTGAAAACTTTGCATTAAGTTTCTCTTTCTTCAGTAGTTCCAAAATGGTCCTGAGGTGTTGCTCGTGCTCTTCTCTCGTTCATGAGTAAATCAGGATATCATCGATAAATACAATCATGAATTTATCGAGATATGGTTTGCATATGCGGTTCATTAGATCCATAAATACCGCTGGCGCGTTCGTCAATCCGAACAGCATTACCAGGAATTCGTAATGCCCATAACGCGTTCTGAATGCAGTCTTTGGTACGCTTTCCTCTTGAATCCTTAACTGATGGTATCCAGATCGAAGGTCGATCTTGGAATAGTAGCTCGATCCTTGCAACTGATCAAATAAGTCATCAATCCTCGGTAGTGGGTACCGATTCTTGATTGTGAGCTTGTTCAACTCTCTATAGTCGATACACATCCGCAGTGTTCCATCCTTTTTATTCACGAACAATACTGGAGCTCCCCAAGGCGAGAAGCTTGGCCTTATGAATCCTTTATCCAACAACTCCTGGAGTTGTGTAGATAATTCCTGCATCTATGATGGTGCAAGCCGATAGGGTGCCTTGGCTACAGGAGCGGCTCCTGGAACCAAGTCTATATGGAATTCGACTTGTCGTTGTGGAGGTAGTCCTAGTAGATCTTCGGGAAAAACGTCAGGGAATTCCTTCACCACAGGAATGTCTTCGAGTTTCGGCTCTTCAGCCTTCTTATCTACAACGTGCGCCAGGAAAGCAACACATCCTTTCCTTAAGCACTTATGTGCCTTCATACAACTGATGATTCGAAGAGGTGCGTCTCGTTTTTCTCCATGTACGATGAGAGTTTCATCATTCGCCAAAGGGATGCAAATGATTTTCTCATGACAAATAACTTCAGCTTTGTTCTTGGATAACCAGTCCATTCCGACCACTACATCGAAGCTACCCAATTGAATAGGTAAGAGGTCGATGCCAAATCTTCGCTCACCAAGTTCTAATGTGCAACCTCTAACGACTTCGCTTGATTCAACGAGTTTACCATTGGCTAGTTCAATGGAATAAGGAATATCTAATCTACTAGATCCTATCCCAAGCATACGTTTAAATTCCACAGACATGAAGCTATAATCGGCACTAGTGTCAAATAATATGGATGCAAAGTGATTGTTAATGAGAAACATACCGGTGACCACATTAGGGTCCTCGCGTGCGTTCTTTGCTCCAATCACAAATGCCCGAGTCTGAGCATTGTTCCCCCTTGGGCAATCTTTTATAAAATGATCCTTGCTTCCACAACCGAAGCATCCTTGGTTCTGCCCAGCTCCATTACCATTCCGGTTACCATTGCCATTGCCATTTCCATTTCCATTCCCTTTCTTATTTCCTTTTCCCCAACAGTTCTCAGTATGGTGACCCAGTTTACCACACTTGTCGCATTTTGGAACGCGACAAACTCCTTCGTGATGACGCTTGCCCTGGTTGCAGATGGGCAGAGTGCCTAGGTATCTTTTGGCAGGAGCGTCATTCATGGTTGCAAGAGTTTTCGCCTCCTGAGGTGGGTTGTGGTCTCGCTTCTTGTTGTTGGAACCCTTGTTGTTACGTGTCGCTTGATTCAGGTTCAAATGCTTCCTCTTCTTGTCACCAGACGACTCATCATGCATCTTGGTCTTTTCAGTTGGGTTTAGTGATAACTTCTTCATACGAACAACATCTTCAGTAAGGCTGACAGCCAGAGTTACAGCCTCAGTGATCGTTTGAGGTTTGGCCGAAGTTACCATGCTGTGAAATTCCGAGGCCAATCCCCAAATGTAGCATTCAACGCGCTTAAATTCGGGAGTCACCATGTAGGGGATCACTCTCGACAGATCATGGAACCTTCGGGTATAACCAGTAATGTCAGCACCTTCCATGGTCAAGTGCCAAAACTCAGTCTCCAACCTTTGGAGTTTAGCACGAGAGCAATACTTCTCTCTCATTCGTTCCTTTAGCGCATCCCACGTCATGCCGTACGCAGCATCATCACCTAGAGTCTGGACTTGCAAATTCCACCAAGTCAAAGCTTCATCAACAAACAACCCCGTAGCAAATGTGACTTGCTGATCCGCGGTACACTTGCTCATACGGATAGTGGCATCAGTCTTCTCTGTCCAGCGTACAAACGCCACTGCACCTCCAGTGCCGTCGTAGTTTAGTGGCTTGCAGTCGAGAAACTGCTTGAAAGTGCAGCCTTGAGCTGTGCTCCCTCCAGATGTGTCTCCCTGCCTATTACGTCTAGCATTGCTGGGTCCTCCACTTTGTTCGGTGCGGTTCGCCTCGTATTGGGCGATAGCTGCGGAGATCCTTTCCTCCAGTAGGGCGTTCAGTTCTTCAGCGGTCCTTGGCAGAGGAGGAGGAGGAGGTTGATCAAAATCTCGATTGTTCACAGCTCTCCTGGGTGCCATGTTCTGAAAGAACACAACACAATAGGGATAGACATGTGTTTGATATCGTCATACGAGACAGTAGTAGTATATATATACACAGGCATATACCACATAAGTTGTCACGACCCCTGACCACACCCTGGACGGAAGCCATGAACAGTCAACTGGTACCGGTGGTTATTTTAAAAACATTGCAGTGGAAATTTCATCAGGACCGTGAGTTAGAAAAAATATCAGAGTTTAGAAACACCGGATTTTATTTATTAAATAGATGGGAATAAACCCATGTTTTACAAAGGTAGCTTTACTATGGGATAAACCCGAACATATGAAACCATGTTTGCTTAATTTAATTCAATTGATAAAATAAGCCACTTCTTTAAGCCTTTCGGTGCCGTATCATTACTCTTATTCCAATCCACTGTAATCACCTGAAACGCGTTTTAAAAAGGTTTTGTCAGCAGGAAATACTGGTGAGTTCATTCATTTTTGTATAAAACGACACTTTGTTATAAATTACAGCATAAGAGCGATTACAATGGCTACTATCTTATTTTTATCTGGCGCCGTGTCACACCCTGGTGACGATGGTCATACCACTATTGGGTCCTTTCACCCAAGTAGTGATGATTATCACTGTTAGGTTGGTGAACCTAACAGTGAGAGATTAGTAATGTGCACAATACCCCACTTGCCAGTGATTCAAGATAACTAAGACTTAATCCCTGTAATTATAACTTTTAAAAACAATTTGAGTATTGTAAAACATAGTTAATAAAAAGAGAATGACTCACCTTGTTAGCATATAGTCTTTGATTAAACAAGCCTCCTGATTCTATGCCTTCTGATAACTAACTAAGCATCTACTTTATAGTTCTGAATCTTCTGATGATTAGTTATCTTGATTGATTGTAAGTGTAGGGTGCAGAGTTTTCTGGTAGTTAAACATTTAGTTTAACAGAGTGAAATACGTATTAGTGTTAAACCCAATCAAACCTAACGATGGTCACGAGATCAGAACCTTAACGAAATTCACAAAGTATAGTCTTATTTAGACAGCACTTTGGCATTCGTTTCAGAACGAAATTCACAAAGTATAGTCTTATTTAGACAGCACTTTGGCATTCATGTCAGAACGAAATTCACAAAGTATAGTGTAACACCCCGTGTTTTCACAAGTCAAAGTCAAAGTCAAAGTCAAGGGCAGAGTCAACGACCGATTTCGCGCAACTTGACTCATAGAAACTTCTTGTTTTTAATTATATTATGTGGAGTAAGTGTTGTTAATTGCAATAATCGATGTGTGTTAATCGTTATTCAATCGATCCACGACTGTGAGCTATAGGAAGTAACAATGCGATAAAGTTAACTAATCAATAGTCAAGCTATGCTAACCGCATCGACATCAAATCGCAACTCGAGCTACGTATTTGTACTTGCTATCATACGTGTGTGTGTGCCTTACGTGTTACCTGTGCATGTTTATTTATGTTGTGTTGTGTAATCAAGCGAACTCAATCGAAACTCGAATGCTATCGAACCCGAACTCGAATCACAACCGAACTATGATAGATGGTGGAGAATAGATTACGCGAGATACGAAGTAGTTGGGACTAAAAGTAATTTGACTAGGAAACCCTATCGAATCGCTCACAATCGGGACCGAAACGCCAAAGCTCGTCGCACCAAACACACCACCCAGGCGCCAATCCGCACGGACAGGCCATCCGCACGGAAGTGTTAAGCGCATCCGACCAGGATTTGCTATCCGCACGGATGACCATCCGGGTGATGTGCAATTCGGACGAATGACACTTTCCTCTTTTGGTATCCTATAAATACCCCTGTCATTGTCATCTTTTCACTTTTGGAAATCCCTGTTCGACCAGCACGCTCAACTCAACCTTTTCTCAGATTTCTCTCGATTCCGGTAAGATATCGCCCTACATCTTGTACTTCCTTGATCTACGCACACTCCTACACCTTTCTATCTTTTAAATCTTAACTTTTAACCATGAAATCACTAGATTTCGGGTGTTCTAAGGTGACGTCAGCATGTGTTCTTCAAGAACTTCATGTTTTGGCCTCAACCCACTAAGAACAGCTTAGATCTAACTGATTTACACAAAGATCTTGTAAGGATCTCGACACAAGTGTGGTGAAAAAGGATTGAAAGATGGTTTTAACCTTCTTTCGACTCTTTTTACACTAAAACACTCAAAACCGGTAGAATCAGGTTCTGATCTAGTCTCCTACTCGCCCTTAGTGTTGTACTGGCTCAGATCTAGATTCCACTCACGAGACTACCGATTCCGGGTTAGTCAAGAACAACCGTCTCGAGTCGGAAACCGGCCGGATTAGGGTGATTCCTGGTCAGGTTGGTCAATTGGGTCGAACGAAGGGTTCCGTTGGCTAATACGATGTCAAAGTGACTCGACATGACGACAAACCTCCAAAAGCGACCAAGAGTAGACGAATGGAACAACCAGAACGAGATGTTGTCTGGACGGACTGATGTCCGCACGGACAGACTATCCAGACAGGTTGCCATCCGGACGGACTACACTTGGGACCCACATTCAAACAAGGTTTGAGTATCGACGAATGAATAATCCGCACAGACGATCCTCTGAATGGATTACTCTTCGGATCATGAGATACTAAGACCTTAAACAATTTCCAACACGTTGTCCGCACGGACTACCATCCGGACGGGTTGTAGTTATCCGCACGGACTACCATCCGGACGGATTGTTGTTGTCCGCACGGACTACCATCCGGACGGATTTCACCAACTTCATCAAGTGACTCACCAATAAAGTCATCGTCCACACGGACTACCATCCGCACGGATCGTCATCCGCATGACCGACTTGAAGGGTAAGAGAACTTAAATGTTTTCTAAATACTACAACGAAAACTTCAAAGGACAAGCCATCATACACAAACACATCCTTAGCATAGGAAGAAACAATCCACTCGAATAGTCATCCGCACGGACAAGCTGTCCGCACGGATGACCAACCGAACGAATTAACTATTCGCACGGATTGCTGTCTGCATGGATGACCATCCGTACGACCAGCCATCCTACCCAGTCTCATCCTGTATTGTTTTACGCGCCACTTATCGCTACGTTATCGAATCTATTCAGGCTAACCGTACTCGCTAAAAGCGCTCCCTTCAATCCATTAATCGCTGTGAGTATACTCGATCCCTTTTTGCTTTAAGCACTTTTGGGTGTTACATACGTTACGAATATTCAAACTACAACTATCACACTACTCAAACTGTTTGAACGCTAACCGTTAATGCATGTTATACGTGGCTTATGAATGCTTGTTTGTTATGTTTACACATGGAATGCTGTCTACCTGCCTTAGCAACAATAGTACTATAGTTTGGACTCAGCACCCGTTCACTCGGGGGTTGTTAAGGATCTTTTACTTGCTTGGATTACGGTGGTAATCATGTATTGCGAACTGCCTCGGGCAGTCAACCCGCAGTCATTGGTATCGATGGATCTATGTCGATAACTAACGTGCTTCATTTCACTATGTGTACGTGCTGGTTATGCGTAAACGAATTTGAACTCTATATGCTATTATCAAACTTGTATGCTCACCTTTACATTTTATGTATTGACTTTATTTTAACGTATGTGACAGGTGTTTAGGTTGCTTGTATGCCTAGCTCACTGTGAAATTGAGGCTAGGAAAGGTCTAGGATGCTCTCTGTGCTGTGATGAAATTGAAGCTAGGAAAGGAGGTCCTTGAAACCAACAAATAACTTATCTATGTTTAAATATGAGTTGTCGGATCAAAATATTTGCCTAGATTTTATCTGTAATAATTTGATTACTGTTTGAGACATGGTATGGGACATGTTAATTTAAATTGAATGGTAATGATAGTTGTTATGGAAACTTCTGGACAATCTGTTTCGCTCAGTGCCATGCCCCGATGTTTTCCGCCATCGGTTGGGGTGTGACAGATTGGTATCAGAGTCATAACTATAGGGAATTAGGCAAGACACGACCTAGTCCGGGTCGATGACTTAGAAACCTAGTCTATAGTTAAGAACCAACATACCGACTTGTGCATATCCGTTAGGGACTTTGTATGAGCCTGCTATTTCTTGCTATTCTCGCTTATACTACACTCACACCACACTCGAATTTTCAATTATGAGTGGGCAATGAGGTCGAGAATAGGTGTGAAGACCGCAAACTCTCGACTAAAGTTGCTTACTCAGCTCGCATTTTAATTACAAGCAAGGGGAAATTATACCAAATCAGGAGTGAAATCCATATTTTGATGAATAATTTCCTCTATTTTATCAAAACAGGGACGAAGTTGTTAAGCCAGGGGTGAAACCCTAACCTTGACGACTTGTTCCGCTTTTATACAAAACTCTCACCAAAGTCTCGACGGACTCCAACGACCTGAAGTCACAATATGACCAACGGAATGTGTGCCAAACGCCCAAGACTTGAGGCAAATGTATAGTTGTAACATCCCAAAAACGTGTTTGGTAATCAAACCACGTTAATAGTAAAGACGGGTAAAATACCGTTAGTGGTAAAAATTAACCCGGTAAATATTAGGACTCAAATAAATAAACCTAATATTAACTCAAAAGGGGAATAAATACTTTGAGAAAACAAAGTATATAAAAAGGCCAAATTAACGGGACTTAAAACATAACGGGTTATAACTTCTCGAACCCGTTAAAGTAACTAGGAGTAACTAAACTAGTTAGTAGCATGTGATTAAGTAACTAATGGTGAGATATAGCTTCATTTGATCAAAATAAAACATCAGGGACTAATATTGTCAAGTGGGAAACTTATTTTATTAAAACAAAAGTTAAACACCAAAACACACACTTAAAGTGTGTGTTCTGGTCGAGATATCCACAGGAGCCAAGAACATCTTGAGCTCAAAACCCTAACAAGCACAAATCAAGAAAATTGGAAGGGCAAATCAAACCCAAATCGAAATTCAAGCACATATTCGTGATCACCAAGTCAAGGGGATCTTAAGGTATGTCGAATTTCTAACATTCATGAAGTTGTACAAAGTTGATAATCATCCTAATCGCGAATTAGGCATGGGTTAGAGAAGATAGGGCTAGATTAGTGATGTATACTTGCTTAGGAACGAAACCCTAAGTGAAAATCATACATAACATGCTATGAATTGAAGGATTTGATGAAATAACACACTTAGATATGTGGGTTTTAATGTTATGATGATTTTGATGATATAACTATGCTTAGAATCAACATGCATGATAACAAATAGAAGGTGTTCGATTTAACCATGAATTTGGGTACTTGTTCATACATGATTGAAATGGGTTTTGAATGATTTGATGAAATTGAAGTTGTATTGATGTGTATAAACATCATATTAGTTCATATGAATGAACTACTTGAACAAATTAGAGATTTTGTTAAGAGTTCATAAGTGATTAGAAGTGGGTTTTGACACAAGAGTTAAACCCATGGTTATGATGGTCAAAATATATATGTGTATACAATGACTAAAATTACATGTTGATTTATGGTTACTTGAGGTATGAATTAGATAACATGTTAGTAGATGTAGCATCTCAAAAGATGATGCTCACTAAGTGGTTGATAATGTGCCTAAGTCGAGTCATGTGAACTTGTTAGTGCATCCATATTTGTAAATTGGCGGTTTGACTTTTAAAAGTCAAACCGACCTATGATAAGGTTCATTAAGAATAGTGGTAAAAGATTCATAAGGTGTGAAGGTCATGATCTTGAATGACTAATCTAACCAACTTGTGAATGATGATGATAGTATGACGCTTGACAAGCTAGGTGGAGGCTTGGAAAGGAAGCGGGTCAAACGAAGCAAGTATGAAGGAAAAGTGTAATTCGGATGCAAGGTAAGTATATCTTACACTAGTCATATATTTTAGAATATTCTTTTGTCGTATTAATTACGTAAAAGACAAATACCTAATTGAGATACAGTGTTCCGGCGTGTAGTCGTACGGAACAAGATAATCAAATATGATAAGAAAACATAGTGATGGCTAAAAATGAGTTAAATCGGTAATTCGATCATATTATGATGAATGAAATATGTACTTTTAATGGTTATCATATAAGTTAAATTATAATAACCATTAAGGGCAAAATAGTAATTTGACAATTTGACAATGGTAATTGGTCATTTAGACCAAACGGGTCAAAAGGTGAAATTATCACCCTTTGACAATATCGACTAATGGGTTGTCAAGTTGTATGATTTTAGGAAATAAATAGCACATGGATGCTTACATCGCTATCACTTAGCAGTCACTAAGGAAAGGTATTGAAACAGGTCAATATATTGATCCGAGCCAGGTATGGATAATGATATAACTCATCATGTAGAATTTGGAGTCCTATAAGAGTTAGACAAGGTTAAAACATAGATATTTGGTTATCTTTTAGGTAAACCGAATAAATTTAGTTATGATTATAACGTTTTAGAAACATAATGGTTTCTAAACAAGGCTATAGTTAAAAAGTCGGATTTTTGGGTCGAACATGTACTAAAAGTCCTTCGTCGTAAAAGAAGGACTAAAATTGACTAAAACGCCCTTGTAAGCGAAATTGAGCAAACGCACCATAAAGGTTGTTTGGAAATAAGTGATATGATGAAATAAATACTTTGAATATGTATGAAAAGCGAAAGATGTAAAATATTGGTTTAATGACTCTATAAAGAGTCTTTGCCGTAAAATAATGATTTGAAGGGTAAAATTTGGAATATATGGATCACCACATTAAACCCCCTATAAATACAGTTGTGGTGGGAGATTATAGGATAAGAAATGTGGTGATGGAATGCTATAAACAATCGAAAGAGATTTTAGGCTCGAAAGTGCTTAAATACCCTTAACGGGTCAAAATAAGCACACATGCGAAAATGGGTTTAAATTGTGTAATAAACTTGTGATTAGAACCTAAAATGGTAGATAACATTAATTTGAAGAAGTGTATGTGATATAGGAATCAAACAAATACGTTTGTTTGATAAAATGCATAAACGGGTTAAAATTCGGTAAAAAAAAAGTAACGAGTCGAAGGCTTAGAAGTCTCAAAATTTATTATGTAGGATGTTGGATTTTAACTCCATATGATAGAGGATCATATTACAAACACGTAGGAAGAAACGGTAGGTCAAACGGACAAGCGGATTGAAAGATACGAAAGTTTTCGTGTCAAAAACGGCAAAATGGAAGAATCTGTCACAGAGGCCACCGTAACTTACGGTGGGCATCGTAAGTTACGGTGGAGCCTGAAAGTGTTACGCCAGTTCTCTACTGGTTTACGGTGGAAACATAGTAAAACAGGGGCTACCGTAAATTACGGTATCCACCGTAATTTACGGTGGACCCTGTACAAAAATGCATTTTAATTAGTTTTCTTTTCCGGACTCGTTTAGATATGCTTTAAACCCCGTTCGACTAAAGCATTTCATGTTTATGAAATGTAGGTACTTTCTTGGATGCCGGAAGACGATCAAGCTCAACGAAGAACCGAACACGATAAAGATACATGCTTCCGCACATTGCATCGTCATAAATTTTAAACGACGAATCTGATCACGTTATGTCGAATAACTTTTGATTTGCGAAAAGTTTTAATAAATCCATATTTTTATAGTATGTGTAGTCTTAACTACACATCTAATTGTTGGTATTTACATGTAAAACTGTTAAATAGAAACTAGGGTGTTACAAGTTAGTATCAGAGCCTTGGTTTAAGAGATTCAAGTATGGTGGGGAAGAACCATGCTTGGACTTAAACCTTATGCTCTTGACAAAGATTGGTGTTCGGTTCGAGGCTTGATCGCAAATCCGGTAAGTACGTGTATTTTAATGGTTTAGCATGTTAAAGTGTTGTAAACAACACATAGGGTTATCGTGTAATATACGATACCTCAATTAAATAATAGATATAGTTAACAAAATTACGTGTGTTAACACGTATAGTAGAAAAGCCTTGTATTATGATACGGGCATTTAGTAGAGTTGACATTACTAACTTTTATGAATGTTTTAATTGGAGGAAACCCGCATTTGAAGATGACGAGGGTTGAACAAATTACGGATATGATAGAGGAACGGTCCGAAGTATGACAAGAGGAGCATGCTTACCAAGGACTAAATTGCGTAACGACCGCGAACAAGGTTAATGGCAAGGAACCCCCGTCGGGGCAAACATTACCAGGTGCACGCTTTTAAATTTAATTGCACAAATAGTAATATGCAACAAATATGTAGAAATTGAAAGTTGCATATGTAGATTAAAAACTTGGAAAAACCCGAATAGAAAATGTATTCGGGATATTGTTTCCAAGAGAAACAAATAGAGGCATTACTTACATAGGGCGTGATGTGAAAACTATAAAAAGGTCATGCGTGTCATGCGTTAATTGCTTACTCTGGCCAAGTAAGTAGTGGCATATGATTCCATGAACTTCTTATAGCGGACACATTTACATCCGATGTAGTAAGGGCGGGGTGAAAGGGACAAATTAAAAAGTACCCAAATGAAACAAATGAACAAAATAATTGATAATAATGTAAACGCACAGCCGGGTGACGGAAGCGTATTACATTAGGATAATGAGCCCGAGAGGAGGGACAAGGATTAATGTAAATGATGATATAAATGAATGATCAAAACAAAATTCACGAAAATAAGTCATCTTGGACGAAAGGCCTATGGTGAACAAAATGGGCAAGTAAAACCAAAGTATAAATGATCCGCCGGGTCATAAAAACAAAGGTGTTGCCTACGCGAAAAGGATAATCAAGGTTGTTAACTTTAGTCGTAGTAAAGAAAGGATAACGATGATAAACGTCACTCATAATTAATAAGGCCGTCAATGGTGGTCACTTAAAGAATAAAAGACATGGTCGAATAAAGCGACGGATTTCGCTAAGATGACCAAGTAAATCGAAATGAAGTCTTAATGCATACCGGAAGGGGTGCAATGATAACGATTTCTGTAAAACACCCGGTTGATGGGTAAGGAATTAAACGCATGCGTAGACTGAGAAACAGGAACGCGTATGGAAGGTCAAAAGACTCGGGTTTTGGGTCATGACTAAAGGACGATAAGATACTGCAAATAGAAATTTTGATAAATTACGTTCAACTATCTCAAAGCTGAACGGGTAGAACAAAGACTGAAGTTTGACATTCATAAGTGATGAATTTTCACACGAACAAGTTAAACAAATTTAATAATGAATGACACTTGCTAAAGTAAGTAAGTGCGAATCGAATAAATGAAAGTGTGAAATATTAATAACCCTATGAAAAGGAGTTATAGGCGTTAAAACATTAAAATAAAAGAACCCGGGTAATGGGACGTAAAGAAGTATAGGTAAGAACCGGGTAACGGTAAGTGTAGGGCAAACCGACGTATAATTGACATTAGAAGTCAAGAAGTCGGAAAGATAATTCGAAAGAAAACAATGTAGCCTTAGACTACGGTCAAGGTCAAACGAAATCTAAAAAGTAAAGGTGAATAATTCTAAACATAAAAAGGGGTGCCTTAACGCCATATGCATATATAAACGTATATACATTTGAATAAAAACTCGAAAAAAAAATGATCTACGGGATCATCATAACCTACGGGATATTAATTAGTGTAAAGGTCTACGGGGCCAAAATGACCCACGGGTCATGAATTGAAGCAAAAGGATCATAAGGGCCTCGCCTTAAAGAGGTGAAAGCTTAAGGAAATAGCCTATGAGGTTAAGTAAAGGAACCTACGGGTCCATAGTGTAAGGTGAGGGAACTTGTTACGAATCCCCGCGTAAAACGAGAACGGAAAACAATAAATTATGGGTTGTCAATTTCCTTGATATGAGTAATTGACATAGTTAAAGAGAAAAACGTTAAACTAAAAATTCAGTTTTAGTAAGAAATAACGTTTTAACAAATATGAATACTATAAGGCGAATTCGGAAATAACAAATATCAAAGAGTATGGGTTTTAACATCGATAGGTGCGAGACGATACATTCGAAGAGAAGAAATGTGATAAAGAAACGTTGAATTAAACTTAAACGTGACATGACACGCTCACGGACAAGAAAAGAAATATAGAAAATGATCACGTTGTAACGTGAGTTACGGAGTATGAACTGACGGCGACTAATTAGTCTAGCCGGTAAAACTATTCAAAGTTAAGAAAGCGTCATAACAAATACAAGCACTTGTTAATATAACACAAGCACGGGATAGACCTGTTAAAAGACTAACGAGACTAAGTGGTCAAGTGACAACTCAGTCAAGAAAGATAAAGGGTTATGAGCTGTAAGTAACGTCCCGCGAGGCCTTATACATGAAAGACGTACGCGTCAGTATGCATGAAAACTTTTGACCAAAGGAAACGGGAGCCTTGAAAACGAAACTAGATTCGTTTGATTAAACAAATGAACTACGTAAATAAGGTTTCGGGGACGAAACCTCTTTAAGGGGGGTAGACTTGTAACATCCCAAAAACGGGTTTGGTAATCAAACCACGTTAATAGTAAAGACGGGTAAAATAGCGTTAGTGGTAAAAATTAACCCGGTAAATATTAGGACTCAAATAAATAAACCTAATATTAACTAAAAAGGGGAATAAATACTTTGAGAAAACAAAGTATATAAAAAGGCCAAATTAACGGGACTTAAAACATAACGGGTTATAACTTCTCGAACCCGTTAAAGTAACTAGGAGTAATTAACCTAGTTAGTAGCATGTGATTAAGTAACTAATGGTGAGATATAGCTTCATTTGATCAAAATAAAACATGAGGGACTAATATTGTCAAGTGGGAAACTTATTTTATTAAAACAAAAGTTAAACACCAAAACACACACTTAAAGTGTGTGTTCTGGTCGAGATATCCACAGGAGCCAAGAACATCTTGAGCTCAAAACCCTAACAAGCACAAATCAAGAAAATTGGAAGGGCAAATCAAACCCAAATCGAAATTCAAGCACATATTCGTGATCACCAAGTCAAGGGGATCTTAAGGTATGTCGAATTTCTAACATTCATGAAGTTGTACAAAGTTGAAAATCATCCTAATCACGAATTAGGCATGGGTTAGAGAAGATAGGGCTAGATTAGTGATGTATACTTGCTTAGGAACGAAACCCTAAGTGAAAATCATACATAACATGCTATGAATTGAAAGATTTGATGAAATAACACACTTAGATAAGTGGGTTTTAATGTTATGATGATTTTGATGATATAACTATGCTTAGAATCAACATGCATGATAACAAATAGAAGGTGTTCGATTTAACCATGAATTTGGGTACTTGTTCATACATGATTGAAATGGGTTTTGAATGATTTGATGAAATTGAAGTTGTATTGATGTGTATAAACATCATATTAGTTCATATGAATGAACTACTTGAACAAATTAGAGATTTTGTTAAGAGTTCATAAGTGATTAGAAGTGGGTTTTGACACAAGAGTTAAACCCATGGTTATGATGGTCAAAATATATATGTGTATACAATGACTAAAATTACATGTTGATTTATGGTTACTTGAGGTATGAATTAGATAACATGTTAGTAGATGTAGCATCTCAAAAGATGATGCTCACTAAGTGGTTGATAATGTGCCTAAATCGAGTCATGTGAACTTGTTAGTGCATCCATATTTGTAAATTGGTGGTTTGACTTTTAAAAGTCAAACCGACCTATGATAAGGTTCATTAAGAATAGTGGTAAAAGATTCATAAGGTGTGAAGGTCATGATCTTGAATGACTAATCTAACCACCTTGTGAATGATGATGACAGTATGACGCTTGACAAGCTAGGTGGAGGCTTGGAAAGGAAGCGGGTCAAACGAAGCAAGTATGAAGGAAAAGTGTAATTCGGATGCAAGGTAAGTATATCTTACACTAGTCATATATTTTAGAATATTCTTTTGTCGTATTAATTACGTAAAAGACAAATACCTAATTGAGATACAGTGTTCAGGCGTGTAGTCGTACGGAACAAGATAATCAAATATGATAAGAAAACATAGTGATGGCTAAAAATGAGTTAAATCGGTAATTCGATCATATTATGACGAATGAAATATGTACTTTTAATGGTTATCATATAAGTTAAATTATAATAACCATTAAGGGCAAAATAGTAATTTGACAATTTGACAATGGTAATTGGTCATTTAGACCAAACGGGTCAAAAGGTGAAATTATCACCCTTTGACAATATCGACTAATGGGTTGTCAAGTTGTATGATTTTAGGAAATAAATAGCACATGGATGCTTACATCGCTATCACTTAGCAGTCACTAAGGAAAGGTATTGAAACAGGTCAATATATTGATCCGAGCCAGGTATGGATAATGATACAACTCATCATGTAGAATTTGGAGTCCTATAAGAGTTAGACAAGGTTAAAACATAGATATTTGGTTATCTTTTAGGTAAACCGAATAAATTTAGTTATGATTATAACGTTTTAGAAACATAATGGTTTCTAAACAAGGCTATAGTTAAAAAGTCGGATTTTTGGGTCGAACATGTACTAAAAGTCCTTCGTCGTAAAAGAAGGACTAAAATTGACTAAAACGCCCTTGTAAGCGAAATTGAGCAAACGCACCATAAAGGTTGTTTGGAAATAAGTGATATGATGAAATAAATACTTTGAATATGTATGAAAATCGAAAGATTTAAAATATTGGTTCAATGACTCTATAAAGAGTCTTTTCCGTAAAATAATGATTTGAAGGGTAAAATTTGGAATATATGGATCACCACATTAAACCCCCCATAAATACAGTTGTGGTGGGAGATTATAGGATAAGAAATGTGGTGATGGAATGCTATAAACAATCGAAAGAGATTTGAAGCTCGAAAGTGCTTAAATACCCTTAACGGGTCAAAATAAGCAGACAAGCGAAAATGGGTTTAAATTGTGTAATAAACTTGTGATTAGAACCTAAAATGGTAGTTAAAATTAATTTGAAGAAGTGTATGTGATATAGGAATCAAACAAATACGTTTGTTTGATAAAATGCATAAACGGGTTAAAATTCGGTAAAAAAAAAGTAACGAGTCGAAGGCATAGAACTCTCAAAATTTATTATGTAGGATGTTGGATTTTAACTCCATATGATAGAGGATCATATTACAAACACGTAGGAAGAAACGGTAGGTCAAACGGACAAGCGGATTGAAAGATACGAAAGTTTTCGTGTCAAAAACGACAAAATGGAAGAATCTGTCACAGAGGCCACCGTAACTTACGGTGGGCATCGTAAGTTACGGTGGAGCCTGAAAGTGTTACGCCAGTTCTCTACTAGTTTACGGTGGAAACATAGTAAAACAGGGGCTACCGTAAATTACGGTGGATACCGTAATTTACGGTGGACCCTGTACAAAAATGCATTTTAATTAGTTTTCTTTTCCGGACTCGTTTAGATATGCTTTAAACCCCGTTCGACTAAAGCATTTCATGTTTATGAAATGTAGGTACTTTCTTGGATGCCGGAAGATGATCAAGCTCAACGAAGAACCGAACACGATAAAGATACATGCTTCCGCACATTGCATCGTCATAAATTTTAAACGACGGATCTGATCACGTTATGTCGAATAACTTTTGATTTGCGAAAAGTTTTAATAAATCCATATTTTTATAGTATGTGTAGTCTTAACTACACATCTAATTGTTGGTATTTACATGTAAAACTGTTAAATAGAAACTAGGGTGTTACAATAGTCCTGGAGGTTAAATGTGTACAACGGATCCTTGTGAATAGTCGAACTACTTTGGGTAGTCGAAGTCTACTGGCCACGGACGATCCACCTCCCGATTTTTAAGCATTTCAAAGATAGTTTGTCGATTTTATATGTATTTTATGTGTCATTTCTCATTTATGTGCTTTTTTTGACAGCCAAAACGATTGCGCAACGACACGTTCAACGTGCGAAATCCGTGAACGTGCGAAATCCGTGAACGTGCATGACCAAACACACTATATGTACAATTTACCGTGATTCTTGTTATGTCCCGGTTTTGACTCCGAAACGATTGCGAACCGAACGTGTGACGTACGAAATCCGTACACGAACGAGACCGAACACACGAGACGTAATTATAACGGTGATTCTTTGATAGATCTGAAAACGTACAAGAAACGTGAATCACCTTTTGCCTTTCTCTCTAGTTTCTCTCCCTAGCTTACATTACGCTCTTTCGAACGATCGCAGACTTGGAATGATAGGTTATTATTTTCTGATTGCCTCTATTGGTTAAATGCGTATGTGTTTCTTTGCTTCTGTGCTTACATGCTTAGGTACTAAATGATTATGTGTTCTATGTGCTATGTGAATATGTGATTTCGTGATAAGTATTTACGTAAGTATACGTGTTCCTGAGCTTTAGTAAGTGATAGACGTGTGAGGTGAGATTCGAATACAATGTGATGAGTCCTGTGACGATGTCTGTTGCAGACCATGTCGTCTGGATCCCGTCATGCACTCTCTCGTCAAGAAAAGAGAGACAAACGCCTCTCTTCTATCATCGCCAAAAGTGTGGCAAAGGCCGTGAGTGATGTTTACGAAAATGCCAGCAAGTCATCCGAGGAATCAAGGACCGACGCTCCTAAGGCTACAGCAAGGCCTTTCAGTTTCAAGCAATTCAAGTCGGGTGGGCCAAAAGAATTCGCTGGCGAAGGAGGTCCTACTGCACTATTTCACTGGTTCGATTCCATTGAGGTTACTCTGCGACAGAGTGGTTGCCCTGATGACCTTCGAACTCTGAATGCTACCGGCGTTTTCCAGTCCCGAGCACTAGACTGGTGGACGGCCGAGAGGAACAAGCGAGGGAACGATGCAGCCTACGGCCTGTCGTGGGATGAGCTCAAGGAAGTTATGCTAGAGGAATTCTGCCCTCCTCACGAACGTCAAAAGCTAGAAGATGAATTTTTGCACATACAGCAGAAGGATGGTGACAATGCTGGTCTCACTGCTCGTTTCAAACAGCTCAGCATTATCTGTCCCGATCAGGTCAAGACTCCCGACATGACCATCAAGAAGTATATCCGAGCCTTGCCCGACTGCGTTGCTGATTTCGTGCAAGCGGCTAAGACTACGACAATCGAGGAAACCTATCTGTTGGCCGCTGAAATCAACGACAAACGGGTTAAGGCTGGGGTATGGGATAAGACTTCCAAGCATTTACATCAAGCTACCGCTACCGCACCAACTGCTGAACCTACCTCATCAAGCAACAAGAGGAAGAACAACTCCACCAACAAGAACTGTGCGATTACTGCTGCACCGATTCAAGCTGTACCTGCCCAACAGCGTCAAGTAGCGGCGCCTGTGGCCAATGCACCGCCTGCAAAGCGTGCATACACTGGACCACACCCGCTCTGCCCTACTTGCACCTACCACCACCCCACTACCATTCCTTGCCATTTTTGTGCTCACTGCAACGTATACGACCACTTTACTGCCAACTGCCGTATTCGTCAAGCTCCTGCCAATCAAGCTCTACTCACTGCCCCACAGGGTCAACAAGCTCCTCCGGCACCCGCAGTCAAAGCCAGAGCCTGCTTCGCATGTGGCGACCCGAACCATTTCGCCAACATGTGCCCAAACAGGGTTGTGAAACAAGAGCCTCAGCAACAGCAGCCACAGCAGCAACAACAGCAACAACAACAGGCCGCACGCGCCAGAACTTTCAACCTCAACGTGCGTCAAGCCCAGGCTGACAACAACGTGGTCAATGGTACGTTCCTTGTGAATGGTATTTATGCTTCATGTTTGTTTGATACCGGAGCCGATAATTGCTTTGTGTCGTTCGAATTTGAGAAACTCCTTAGTCGCAAACGTTCCCAACTTCCCTTGAAATTCGATGTTGAAGTCGCCACCGGAAGAACTGTCGCCGTTAATTCTGTTATCCGTGATTGTACTCTTGAGCACAACAATCACATCTTCCCAATCGACCTCATTCCGATGCAACTCGCAAGTTTCGACGTCATAGTAGGCATGGACTTTCTTCGAGAAAACCATGCTGAAGTTGTGTGCTTCGACAAGATGATTCGTTTTTCGCTCGCAAATGGTGACTTATTGTGTGTTTACGGTGATATTACTTCGAAGGGTCTCAAGCTTATGTCATGCGTGCAAGCCAGCAAGTATCTCCGCAAGGAATACAGAGCTTTCTTGGCTAACATCGTAGTAGCGGAGAAGGAAAAGAAAGAGAAGAAGGAAGTGAAAGACGTTCCTGTGGTTCGAGAATTTCCTAATGTTTTTCCAGAGGATCTTCCCGGACTACCGCCAAGTCGTGATATCGACTTTCGTATTGACCTCATTCCTGGAGCCAACCCTATCGCCAAAGCTCCTTATCGACTCGCGCCGTCCGAAATGCGCGAACTCTCAACCCAACTCCAGGAATTACTTGAAAAAGGCTTCATTCGCCCGAGCACCTCTCCTTGGGGCGCGCCAGTCCTTTTCGTAAAAAAGAAGGATGGGTCGTTCAGGATGTGCATCGACTACCAGGAATTGAATAAGTTGACTATCAAGAACCGCTATCCCCTGCCTCGCATCGATGATTTGTTTGATCAGCTACAAGGCACCACGTGCTTCTCAAAGATCGACCTACGTTCGGGATATCATCAGCTGCGTATTCAAGAGGAGGATATACCCAAAACCGCGTTTCGTACTCGATACGGCCATTACGAATTCGTTGTCATGCCTTTTGGTTTGACCAACGCACCAACGGTTTTCATGGATCTGATGAATCGCGTGTGTAAACCATACCTCGACCGTTTCGTCATCGTATTTATCGACGACGTCTTGATCTATTCCAAATCGAAGGCTGAACACGCGCAACATCTACGTTTAGTTCTCGAGTTACTCCGGGGGAACCAACTCTATGCCAAATTCTCCAAATGCGAGTCTTGGTTAGAGGAAGTCCAGTTTCTAGGTCACATTGTTAATAGTCAAGGCATCCACGTTGACCCTGCGAAGATTGAGGCTGTCAAGAGCTGGGTTACGCGTAAGAACCCGTCTGAAGTCCATTCTTTTCTCGGACTAGCGGGCTATTATCGACGATTTATCGAAGGATTCTCGAAGATCGCTGTGCCGCTTACCTCTCTTACACATAAGGACCAGTCTTTTGTCTGGGGAACCAAAGAAGAGTCTGCCTTTCAAACCCTCAAACACATGCTTTGCAATGCTCCTGTTCTCGCATTGCCCGACGGAAACAATGATTTCATTGTTTACTATGATGCTTCCAACCTTGGTCTTGGTTGTGTTCTTATGCAACGAGACAAGGTCATAGCTTACGCATCCCGTCAGCTCAAAATCCACGAGAAGACCTATACAACCCATGATCTCGAGCTAGGCGCGGTTGTTTTTGCATTAAAGATTTGGCGACACTACCTGTATGGTACTAAGTGTACGATCTTCACCAATCATAGGAGCCTACAACATATCTTTAATCAGAAGGAACTTAACATGCGTCAACGCCGATGGGTAGAACTTCTCAACGATTACGACTGTGAGATCCGTTATCACCCAGGCAAGGCAAATGTTGTCGCCGACGCACTTAGCAGACGGAGTTATCTGCTTAGCACTCGTAATGTTCAAGCCCAACATGATCTCGAAACCCTCATCCGCGACGCGCAACATGCATGTTTCAGCGAACGCACTTTGAAGAAAGAAAGAATCTACCACTATGGAGCCCAACTTGTGAGCAAATCGAATGGGATATTCCACTTCTTAGACCGAGTTTGGATTCCCAAGCGAACCAATTTGTGGCAAATTCTAATGGACGAAGCCCATAAATCCAGGTATTCTATTCATCCAGCTACCGACAAAATGTACCAGGATCTTCGTTATAAGTACTGGTGGCTGGGTATGAAAAGGGATATCGCCCTCTATGTCGGAAAATGCCTAACTTGTGCTAGAATCAAGGCCGAACACCAACGACCCTCTGGCTTACTCGAACAACCACCAATTCCTATGTGGAAGTGGGAGAGTATAGCCATGGATTTCGTAACCAAGCTACCACACACGTCAGCAGGTCACGACAGCATTTTGGTAATGGTTGACCGTTTGACTAAATCAGCCCACTTTCTGCCCATACGGGAAGACTACAAGGTAGAACGATTAGCCCGAATCTACACCGACGAGATCATTTGTAATCATGGGACGCCTCGTGACATCATCTCTGATCGTGATGCTCGGTTTACTTCGCGACTGTGGGAAACGTTTCAAACGGCACTCGGTACAACGCTAAATCTAAGTACTGCTTTCCACCCACAAACCGACGGTCAGACTGAAAGAACGATTCGTACTCTTGAAGACATGCTCCGATCGTGTGTTTTAGACTTCGGTGGTAATTGGGATAAATACCTGCCATTGGTCGAATTCTCGTATAATAACAGCTATCACTCTAGCATCCAGATGGCACCTTTCGAGGCATTATACGGAAGAAGATGTCGATCGCCTATTATGTGGCACGAGATCGGTCATTCACAACTAACCGGCCCCGAGTTACTGCAAGAAACGACAGACAAAATTTTCCAAATACGAGACAACCTAGTGAAAGCTCGGGATCGACAGAAAAGTTACGCCGATAAAAAGCGCAAGCCCCGTGAGTTTGGCATTGGAGACTACGTACTCCTAAAGGTATCGCCCTGGAAGGGTGTAGTCCGATTTGGCAAGAAAGGGAAACTCGCGCCTCGATACGTTGGACCTTTTAAGATTCTGGAAAGAATCGGAAAAGTCGCCTACAGACTCGAATTACCAGAGGAACTTAGTAACGTCCACCCGACTTTCCACGTGTCAAACCTCCGAAAGTGCATAGCCGACCATGACTTACATGTCTCTCTAGACGATCTGCAAGTGAACGAAACATTACACTTCGTGGAAAAGCCTGTCGAAATCATGGATCGCCAAACCAAGCAGCTCAGGCGCTCACGCATTCCTATTGTGAAGGTCCGATGGGAAGGCAAACGAGGCGCAGAGTTCACTTGGGAACTCGAAAGCGACATGAAGGCAAGGTACCCGCAGTTATTCGAAGAGAAAGTCTAGATAGAGAAAGTTCTCCACGTGATTCACGGCATTGTAGCAGCTTCCAGCTTAATTTCGGGACGAAATTCCCTAAACAAGGGGAGGCTGTAACACCCCGTGTTTTCACAAGTCAAAGTCAAAGTCAAGGGCAGAGTCAACGACCGATTTCGTGCAACTTGACTCATAGAAACTTCTTGTTTTTAATTATATTATGTGGAGTAAGTGTTGTTAATTGCAATAATCGATGTGTGTTAATCGTTATTCAATCGACCCACGACTGTGAGCTATAGGAAGTAACAATGCGATAAAGTTAACTAATCAATAGTCAAGCTATGCTAACCGCATCGACATCAAATCGCAACTCGAGCTACGTATTTGTACTTGCTATCATACATGTGTGTGTGCCTTACGTGTTACCTGTGCATGTTTATTTATGTTGTGTTGTGTAATCAAGCGAACTCAATCGAAACTCGAATGCTATCGAACCCGAACTCGAATCACAACCGAACTATGATAGATGGTGGAGAATAGATTACGCGAGATACGAAGTAGTTGGGACTAAAAGTAATTTGACTAGGAAACCCTATCGAATCGCTCGCAATCGGGACCGAAACGCCAAAGCTCGTCGCACCAAACACACCACCCAGGCGCCAATCCGCACGGACAGGCCATCCGCACGGACAGGCCATCCACACGGAAGTGTTAAGCGCATCCGACCAGGATTTGCTATCCGCACGGATGACCATCCGGGTGATGTGCAATCCGGACGAATGACACTTTCATCTTTTGGCATCCTATAAATACCCCTGTCATTGTCATCTTTTCCATTTTTGGAAATCCCTGTTCGACCAGCACGCTCAACTCAACCTTTTCTCAGATTTCTCTCGATTCCGGTAAGATCTCGCCCTACATCTTGTACTTCCTTGATCTACGCGCACTCCTACACCTTTCTATCTTTTAAATCTTAACTTTTAACCATGAAATCACTAGATTTCGGGTGTTCTAAGGTGACGTCATCATGTGTTCTTCAAGAACTTCATGTTTTGGCCTCAACCCACTAAGAACAGCTTAGATCTAACCGATTTACACAAAGATCTTGTAAGGATCTCGACACAAGTGTGGTGAAAAAGGATTGAAAGATGGTTTTAACCTTCTTTCGACTCTTTTTACACTAAAACACTCAAAACCGGTAGAATCAGGTTCTGATCTAGTCTCCTACTCGCCCTTAGTGTTGTACTGGCTCAGATCTAGATTCCACTCACGAGACTACCGATTCCGGGTTAGTCAAGAACAACCGTCTCGAGCCGGAAACCGGCCGGATTAGGGTGATTCCTGGTCAGGTTGGTCAACTGGGTCGAACGAAGGGTTCCGTTGGCTAATACGATGTCAAAGTGACTCGACATGACGACAAACCTCCAAAAGCGACCAAGAGTAGACGAATGGAACAACCAGAACGAGATGCTGTCCGGACGGACTGATGTTTGCATGGACAGATTATCCGGACGGACTGATGTCCGCACGGACAGACTATCCGGACAAGTTGCCATCCGGATGGACTACACTTGAGACCCACATTCAAACAAGGTTTGAGTATCGACGAATGAATAATCCGCACGGACGATCCTCTGAATGGATTACTCTTCGGATCATGAGATACTAAGACCTTAAACAATTTCCAACACGTTGTCCGCACGGACTACCATCCGGACGGATTGTCGTTGTCCGCACGGACTACCATCCAGACGGGTTGTAGTTATCCGCACGGACTACCATCCGGACGGATTGTTGTTGTCCGCACGGACTACCATCCGGACGGATTTCACCAACTTCATCAAGTGACTCACCAATAAAGTCGTCGTCCACACGGACTACCATCCGCACGGATCGTCATCCGCGCGACCGACTTGAAGGGTAAGAGAACTTAAATGTTTTCTAAATACTACAACGAAAACTTCAAAGGACAAGCCATCATACACAAACACATCCTTAGCATAGGAAGAAACAATCCACTCGAATAGTCATCCGCACGGACAAGCTGTCCGCACGGATGACCAACCGAACGAATTAACTATTCGCACGGATTGCTGTCCGCACGGATGACCATCCGTACGACCAGCCATCCTACCCACTCTCATCCTGTGTTGTTTTACGCGCCACTTATCTCTACGTTATCGAATCTATTCAGGCTAACCGTACTCGCTAAAAGCGCTCCCTTCAATCCATTAATCGCTGTGAGTATACTCGATCCCTTTTTGCTTTAAGCACTTTTGGGTGTTACATACGTTACGAATATTCAAACTACAACTATCACACTACTGAAACTGTTTGAACGCTAACTGTTAATGCATGTTATACGTGGCTTATGAATGCTTGTTTGTTATGTTTACACATGGAATGCTGTCTACCTGCCTTAGAAACAATAGTACTATAGTTTGGACTCAGCACCCGTTCACTCGGGGGTTGTTAAGGATCTTTTACTTGCATGGATTACGGTGGTAATCATGTATTACGAACTGCCTCGGGCAGTCAACCCGCAGTCATTGGTATCGATGGATCTATGTTGATAACTAACGTGCTTCATTTCACTATGTGTACGTGCTGGTTATGCGTAAACGAATTCGAACTCTATATGCTATTATCAAACTTGTATGCTCACCTTTACATTTTATGTATTGACTTTATTTTAACGTATGTGACAGGTGTTTAGGTTGCTTGTATGCCTAGCTCACTGTGAAATTGAGGCTAGGAAAGGTCTAGGATGCTCTCTGTGCTGTGATGAAATTGAAGCTAGGAAAGGAGGTCCTAGAAACCAACAAATAACTTATCTATGTTTAAATCTGAGTTGTCGGAACAGAATATTTGCCTAGATTTTATCTGTAATAATTTGATTACTGTTTGAGACATGGTATGGGACATGTTAATTTAAATTGAATGGTAATGATAGTTGTTATGGAAACTTCTGGACAATCTGTTTCGCTCAGTGCCATGCCCCGATGATTTCCGCCATCGGTTGGGGTGTGACATATAGTCTTATTTAGACAACACTTTGGCATTCGTTAGTTGGTTCCTGAATCGATCGGACAGAATATTGCATCAGTGATTATTGGTTAGAACACCAACGTATAAAGAGAAGAAGAAAAGAAATGAGCAAGGAAGAATGAAATCCTAGGCTCCTATTTATAGGTAAGGCAGGTTCCTTTCTTTGCTATGAAGTTGTCTTAATTATTAAGTTTCCTTTATTTATTAAGTTTTTCTTACTGATTAAGTTTTCTTACCTATTAAGTTTACTTATCTATTAAGTTTACTTAATTGTTTTAGCTATCAAGTTTAATTGGCTTTTTAACGGATTATCCCACTTAGCTGTTTAACCGATTAATTTTTCCTAACTGTTTAATTAAGTAATTTACTTAGCCGATTATTTAATTAACTTAATTAGCTGATTAACTTACTTAGCTTACTTAACTGTTAAGTTTTATATAACCATTAAGTTTACTTAACCATTAAGTTTTCTTAATCATTAAGGTTTCTTAACTACTAAGTTTACTTAACTGTTAAGTTGTCTTAACTACTAAGTTTACTTAATCATTAAGTTTCCTTAACTATTAAGTTTACTTAGCCATTTAACTAATTAACTTACTTAGCTGATTAATTAATCTTACTTAGCTTAATTAATCTTGCTTAGCTTAATTAATCTTACTTAGGTTAATTAATCTTGCTTAGCTTAATTAATCCTGCTTAGCTTAATTAATTCTGCTTAGCTTAATTAATCCTGCTTAGCTTAATTAATCTTACTTAACGGATTAATTAATTAACTGACTTAACTACTTAACTGATTAATTTTTCTTAACTTTTATAATTTGCTTAGTCGATTACTTAGCTTAATTAGCAGATTAATCACCCTACTCAGCTTGCTTAACTGTTAAGTTTTCTTAATTGCTAAGTTTACTTTCCTGTTAAGTATTCTATCTTAACAACTTTATGAGTTTTAATTTCTAGATACAATGGAACTCGTATTAGTGTATTAACTCAATTCAACTTTAACGATAATCACGAGATCGAAACCCTCACAATGAATGACAAAGTATAGCCATATATTTGCAGCACTTAAACATCCATTGGATCTGTTTTAATCGATCGGATAAAGTATCGTACCAGTGATTAGAGTTATTACCCTAATACGGGCAGAGTTTCGGGATTTAGAAGGTATAATCTCGAGCTATTATTTGCTATAATAAAAGCTGAAGGAAAGAAAATAATTGAGCAGTTTGAAATGCCCAAACTTCGTCCAATTTATAGCTGCAATTTAGGTCTCTCGCGGCCTGCGTAAACTGGAAGGGGGATCCTTCGCGGCCCGCGAAGACATAATGGCGGCAGTAGGGTTTGCTGAGTCATCGGTGGTTTTGACACGTGGACGACACGTGTCCCTTAAGCTTATCCGGAGAGTTGCAAGGCTATCGCGCCCCGCGTAAGCCTTGCCTAATTCTTACGCGGCCCGCGACAGATGGATAAATTTGAATTTCTTGATTTTTCATAAGGATTAGGGTTTTAGGGGTCCGGGTTTCCACTTACGAAGTATTTTAGGACATTTTTGCAGGTCCTTACATAAGTGATATCAAACAATCCGCCAAACACATAAATCAATTCATACAGCAACAAGCATGCATAAATAGATAAATACTAGTGTGTCATAAGATATTCACCGATGTCGTTACACATATCTGGGCAACTTGTTACATCATTGTAAGCAAAATGCATAAGGGTTACATCTCCCCAAGGTACAAGTTTAATATATGTAAAGGACAAATATCTTACTCCACATACGCGGTTCATGTCTTTATACCCTATATCATAACTCCAAAAGAGTGTTTAATAGGCTGGGGGAGGTTGTTCACGTTTGCCCTCTTCTTGTACTGAAGGAATCTATACATGACAAGACTTGCTGTGGTTTCTGTGCACTGAATTCCATAATTATGTATGCATCCATAATTACGTAACTCCTTGCACAGTCCACACAGTTCGTTTCATCCTCGTATCACTTCTTTCAGATAGGCCATTATTTTTCAGGTAAAGTCACGAGTACCTGAGACATTCTATTTCTAGTATATGTATATATTAATTATCACACATAGTTGCAAGTAAGTTCTAGTCAAAGACAAGTGCTACTCCAGTGCACCCTAAGTCTCGTAGTGTCTTTTCTTGACTCTTTGTAAACAGTTTCAGGTAGTGGATGTCGCGGAAAGTTTTATGCAATGAAAACTCTTTGAAAAATTGTTTTCATGAAAGGATCCTAAAGATTGTAGTCTAGACTCGAGAAGGAATCCTGGTTCACTACAATCGCAGCTCTGATACCAATCTGTCACACCCCTTTCTTAGGCGGAAGCACGAGGTGTGATCATGAAAGGTTCTCATTGCATACGAATGGTAAACATACTACATGCTCGTAAAAATAACTTCAAATGCCAAACATTACATAACTGAAAACATGGTTTAAGTGTTTACATCACAAGACAACATATTGTCTGAAAGATTACAACTTTATTCAAAGATAAACATAAACAACATCCAAGAGCATGAGTAAGACCGCACGCACATTCACTTTAGTTACCTGAAATACATGTGAGTTTTTGGAAAACGTCAACATAATGTTGGTGTGAATTCATGCAATTTTTGTATTGAACGTTTGTACACTTTGTATGAAAACATGGTATGTAATTTGTATAACTCAAGTATTCCTGTATGTATCAAGGTTGTTAATGGGTTGCAAGGCCATTAACATGTGACACGACATAGGAAGCATCCAAACCATAGGCATTTTTCTAGTTGTCGATTCACGACTGAGACACAAAAGCACTACTTGGTACTAGTTTTCACCAAGAGTGTGGCTGCCCGAAAACCCATTAGATCTAACCTTTTGTTCTACGGTCTAGGTATATTGTTGATTAATGGTGCTTATGGTACCCTATTCGTGACACGATTTCTCGTACCATTCCTCAATTCTTGTATCCATCATACCATTTGTAAACATTGTAACATTTTTAACATGTATTTCACCCCCGAAGTTATAAAACTGAAAACAGTTAGAAGAAAAGGGGGAGCATGAACTCACAACTTTGCGTTTCTTGCGCCGTAAACTTCACCGGGTTTGCTTATATAGCGTCGTGACCTATACGTGTTTTATTAACGTTAGTCACTAGACTTGTATCGCACAAGTACAAGTCACTATCTTTTATGTATGTATTCTTTGTGTGTTAAAAATAATTTATATTTTTAACTATGTATCTTACTTCTATTATTTTCTCAAAAATAAATATAAGTATCTTGTATTTTTCACCCGAGTTATGTATTTTGTCCAAAACTTCATTTCATGTTCATAAGTTGTCCAAGTTACATAATCTATCAAGTAATATATTTTCATAAATATATCTTCTTGTATTTGTCTAAGCATGTTGTATGTGTATTCTTGTATTTTCACTTTTTAGTGTATTTAGTGTATTTTCAAGTCCTAATATATTATCACATACAATGCGTATTACATACACTTTGCACAAGATTTGGTGATCAATAAATATATATATTTTCCTCAAAAATATACATACTTAATATCAATTTTTATATTTTGAAGAAATCATCATTTCTTAACTTTGCACTTTACACAAAAATTAGGGAAACCTTGGTAAATATTTTTAGGGAATAAGTTTTACCAAAACTTATATTTTTCTAAGTGTCAAAATTTGTAGAAATTTTGACATAGTTTCCCCTAAAAATGGAGGTTTCCCATGTTTTCAAAACATGTGTTTATTTTCTTTTAAAATCATCACAACAATCATCAACTCATTTAACACTCACCGAGTGTCAAAATCAAGTAAGTTATACTACATCATGAACTTGAAGTTTTTGTAAAAACTTGTAGTAACTTACCATTTTATTTAGTAGGTTTAGTTACCCTTAAAAACATGGTTATTTGTTTGTAAATCACTTTATCAAAGGATTTAGTCATTTACAACTTGTAAGATGATTTTTCTAAAAATATTTCTCTTGTATTTTTCTTGTTAAAATATGTTTCTAGTCTTGTTTAAACACTAAAAATATGGCTAGTTTATTTAGAAATCATAACTTTGTAAATCTGATAAATAAACTTGGTTTCTTGGGGAAATTATTCTTGTAATCATTTACTTACAAGATTTGTATTTTGTTTAAACCATCTTTACATATGAAAATCAATTTCATCATTCAAGTTCATGAAGACATAAAGCATGAAGATCTTGGTCTTTCACAAGATCACCACTTTAATTTACTAGATCATGTGTTAAATCACAATCTAGTAGTTTCCGTATGATGTCTAACATCACTAACACTAATAATCAATCAACAAGAAGCAAATCAACATATTCAACATGTATTCTTATATTTTTAAGCTTATGTTAAAGTATCATGATCATGTTCTTTTGTGTTCTTCAAGTTTATCATTGTTCATCATCTTTTAACCAACAATATATGAAGTAACAAGTTACAAGGAGCTTACTACTAGCACAAGGGCTAGGGAAGAACACTTGAAGATGAAGATGACAAATGGGTTGGGTAAAAGCAAATGGAGAAGGTTCTTCAAGATCCACAAGCTCCACACTTCGTTAATCACCTTCTAGCACCTTATGTTAAGCTTGGAATGGATGAACTAAGTTTGAAGATGGTGGTGGTGTGGGTGGTGGCTCACGACCGTAGGTGGGGGAGAAGGGAGGAGGGAGGTGTGGTGTTGAGTGGTGAATGAGAGTTCAAGATCTTTTATAACCATTTCATATCTTGTGAGATCATATAATATCTTTGAAAGATCACATCATATCTAAGAGTATCCAAGTAATATCAAAATAAATCAAATGGGATTTTGTAGGGTATTGGCAAATATTTGGTGGGGGCCACCCCTTTGCAACTGTAAAATATAGGGGGGTAAAGTGTAAGTTCTAATTCCTAATTTCATAAATAAGTAAATTTTCAAGTATAAAGTTTAGGGACTTGATATGTTATTATGTTATAAGGGGTGTTATGGTCTTCGGGGACCATAACTAGTTCAGAAACATTAAAACAGTGCTTCTAGTAATATTTTGATGTTTCGAGTAATGTCTGGTTGTTCGGTTAAATACCGGTTCGTTAAAGTGCTAAATTGCACCGTTTAGTGTCCCTCATGTATCCTTTTGTAACCCTTTTAATTCCCAACACTTAGGAGGGTATTCTGGATAGTAAAACATGAATTCTGCATAATATTTATGTTGTTAAAAGCTGATTATAGCTGATTTGTGCAGAATTCTGCATTTAAAGTGCGTTTCGGGTGCTTTTTAGTGCATATTCTAGCTTCCGGAAAGTCTATATGTTAACCCTTGTATATACTCTTGGGTTTTAATGTATTCTTGACGTTGGACCTACACCTAGGCTCCAATTCTATCGTCTGACTGCTTTCTGCAGAATTGTTGTCACGGTGTCTTACCGGTGAGTTTACTAGTATTTCTGACGCAACACTGTTATTTATGCATAAAGCAATTTTTGTAGTATAAAACGTGCATGAATTCACAAGTATAGCATATAATCAGATAACGTTGACATTTAAGTACATAATTGCAGTCATTAAGTATTAATTAAATTGTACGGAAATTACCGGTTTGGTGCCAGTTGTCACACATTTCTTGTCTACTGCCAGAAGTATTGATCATGTTAAAGAAAGTTTTATATCTGGATTGTCTGCAATCAGTGTCGGACCTGTTAAAGCATTCAATATTATGAAAACAATGTATGGTGGTTTTGGTGAAGTTGGTGCTAGTAAAGTTGATTGTAAGAACTATAGAAGGGATTTGAATCTTTACATGGGAGAGTATGATGCAGAAATGGTACCTAGGCGTCTTATTAGGAAGAAAGAATGTTCTCCTGGTTTCACATGTGATTATGTTATTGGTGAAGATAGAAGATTGAAAGGACTTTTCTGGATTGATGAGCAATCAAAAACAAATTATACAGTATTTGGTGATATAGTAGGTTTTAATGTTACTTATAAATCAAACAAGTAAGTTTTTTACTTTTATTGCATTATATATCCTATTGTGTTATATATTCCTATTTTCTTTTTTTTTTCTAATGCATTATTAGTTTGTTTTATGTAGATATGATTTGGTTTTTGTACCATTTACTGGGATTGATAATCATTTTAGGAATGTCACATTTGGTGGTGCATTACTTGGTTCTGAGACTGCAGATTCTTATCGATGGCTTTTAAGGTGCTTTGTTAATGCTTTTGTAAATGAGCCTAAAGTTGTTGTTAATGATCAAGATGCTGCAATGAAGAGAGCTATTAAGGATATACTTTGAAGAAGTGGGCATATGTTATGTATGTGGCATATATGGGAGAAATTGAAGACAAGGGTATTATACTGCGTTTTATGATCTGATAAACTGCAATTTTTATATAGGTTTATTGTTGCATTTTATGTATTATACAATAAGATCCCCAAACATTTTTATCAATAGAATTGCGTTTTAATATAACAACACAATTGCGTTTTACCAATAATGCATTAGTTTTTATCATTTTCATGATATTGCGTTTTATTAGAAGAATAAATGAAAACATGTTATGATATTATAAATTGCAATTTTTTATATAGTTTAAATTATTGCGTTTTATGTTTAATAATTTTATTGCTTTTTATACAGGTTGGTCCTGTTTTGTCATCCAACATTGAGTTTAATACAAGAATGACCCGTGTTGTTTGGAATGATACTATTATTCCAGAAGATTTTGAAACTGAGTGGCATTCAATAATGTCTACTTTTGGATTGGAAAATCATGAATGGTTAAAAGATATGTACGATCTTCGATTTGATTGGATACCCTCTTATTACCATGGAGAGAATTTGGCTGGTCTTAGGCGTACTACGTCTAGATGTGAAAGAATTACTTCTTTGGTCAGTTTTGTAATCCAAGATGTACACTTGTTGAATTTTTCACTCATTTTGAGACTGCAATGGATTTTCAAAGGCATGAGCATAGGAGGAATGATCATGATACAAGGTATATTCAGTCTAAGACCTGGAGTGACTTTGTATTGGAGAAACAAGCATCAGAAATATATACCAAATTTTTTTTTAAATATATTCAGATTAAAATTGATGCTGCCATTACAAAGTGTATGTTATAAAGACTCATGATACTGTGGGTGATGTTCAATATTATGAAATAAAGGATTTCAAACAACCATGCACATCTTTATTCAAGGTAATTTTTTAAATTAATATTGTTATAAACATCTATTGCGTTTTATGTTTTTCATCATTAGTTGCATTTTATCATTATGTTTATTGTGTTTTAATATTATATGATCATATGCTTAATTTCTTTATTATATTTATTATTCATTGTGATTTATATTACATTTCACTAATTTTATATAGTTTTTTAATTTTATTTACAGGTTCAATACAACAAACAAGAAGAAGGTTTAAGTATAAGTTGTACTTGCAAACGGTTTGAACAATTTGGAATATTGTGCCGCCATATATTTTATGTTCTACGGTATGATGATATGAGTTTCCTAGAAGATATGTTCTTAGAAGATGGATGAGAGATGTTGTATCGAATGGCTCAATTCATTGCAATATTCGGTTTGATGAAATTGGTAGGAATAGTGAAATCGACAAAGTTTTTAGAGAAATTGTTGTAGCAAATGAATATGTGGTTAATAGGTTGGTTGGGGATTTAGATGAGCTGTGTCGTTACAGAGATCATATTAAAGGTTATATTGATAAAGCGGATGAGGTTATGGTTGTTGCGCCACCTCCTAGTCGCAAAGATAGGTTTGCTGATATGGGAGGGAACTTAGAAAAGTCTGATTCTATGATTCGTGTCCCGATCAAAATAAGGACAAAATGATGCCGTGTACAAAAAAGGATTAAGTCTAACCGTGAGATTGCAATTCAGAAATCATCAAAGATCCAGAAATCGTGCTGTGTATGTGGTGGAAAAGGACATAACAGTCGCACATGTAAAGAGAAGGTTTCTTCTAATGCTATAGGGTCTAGCAATACAATGTAAGTAAGTATAAAAGTTCTGATATTAATAAAAAAGAAATTTTTTTTGTTATTGCGTTTTATGATGTATAGGTTTCAGCTATTTTTGTTATTGCGTTTTGTGATATCCTACATAAATATTAGCTATTTTTTTTTTGTTAATTGCGCTTTATGATAACAACAATGAATTGTTATTGCGTTTTATACATACAACAATATACCGCAAGTAGAATTTTTTGTTTATTGCGTTTTATGATAACAACAATGAATTGATATTACTTTATCAACACAGAACAAATTAAACATGAACAGCAAGTGGATATCTTAAATATTGCGTTATATAGATGATAAAAGTTAAAAACAAAGACGATGAATAAAACACTATCATCACCTGTTTACAAACCACAAAATTACTTCTATCAAACAAAAACTTCAAATAAAAATTACTAGCATAATAAACCACAACCATTGGAAAGCAAGATCAACATCATGGATCAAAGTTTGTTTCTTCTTCAGATGAGTACCCTAGGCTTCCACTTGGGATTTCCTCATCACTTTCAGATTGAGTCCAACATTCAACCTGTGAGTTTACTTCCTTCTGGAGCCTCTCTGCAAATTTGCTTGCAGAGTTATTGATGATTGGAATTTCAGATAACTGCTTCAAAAAGCTTATATCCTCACTGGAAGATATGTCTTTTGGGTCGTATAGCTCCACATCGCCATTGTCCCAAGTCAGTGAAATTTTGAAAGTGTCCTCAATGAACTCCCAAGATGTAACTTGTGTTTCTTCAATTGCCGTTTCATTCGGATTCCCATACCTTTTGTGAAGAATTTTGAATAGTGCGGTTGTCTGATCTGTGTAACATGCTGGTGGTATTCCTAGTTCATTCATTTTTCTCAAAACATTCTCATTGCAGTTTTCTAGAACAGAAGCAACGGAATGGTATCTTATTTTGCGACCATCAAGAAACTGAAGAACAAAATGTTCTCTTTGAACCCACCAAACTGATAATTCTTGATTAGCCATTTAGGGTATTGGTGTATGAGGAATGTGTTTGTGGTTGGGTATTGGTGTATGAGGAATGTGAATATAATTTAGGGTTTTTGTTCTTATATAATGGATTGGTCGAGGGATTGGTATTAAGTGTGGTAATAATGATTATATTTCAGTCTTTTCTTTGAATTGATTGTTCAATCATACAGTATTTTATCAGGAATCCAAAAGGCTTTTTAAGTTTTCTCAGATAATAATGATTATTATTTTTTTGTCTTATCAATTTCTTTTGTCTTTTAAGTTTTCTCAGATAACATATGATCCTAAGAATTTAGAATTATAATATGCAAAACTCTGGTACTACAAATCGGGGATGACACTGTAAAGAAATTACACAGCAAAATGGACTAAGATTTTTTATAGCATAAAAGCGTGTAGGGCAAAAATGTTGTAACGAGAACTAAGCCATCACCCACATTCCTAATTTACATCCAAAACCAAAAACCAACCCAGCAAGACACTGGGAGCAATACAACAGAGCAGATGGGAAATTAAAAATAAGAAAAAATGTAACAAGAACAACAGTCAGCACTAACCTATAGGCGACAAGGCACCTCGATCTAAAATTTTCGACCACCATCACCTAGGACTAATGGACGAACTAAGCTTCCAAAACAGATTCTTTTAATTCCTCAACCATTTTTACCCGTTTAGAGTTTCACTGCTGATCTTCGTAAACTTAACCAATCCAACCCTCATATCACCCAGCCCCCTTTTTAGATACCAACTGTGTCACACCCCGACCACGTAAAACAACAAAGCGTGGCGGAAATGTCGGGGAGTGTTGTAACAGAATTATCGTTTCATAACCATGGATACAAAAAGTGTTTCGTTTTATTGATAATATTAAACATTAACATTGTTTTAACACATGACAAACAAGTTTTATATCGACTATCATTGTTTTATGTCACTAAGGCCTCGTCTAGATTCTATGTGACGCATGCATCCTAGAACGTCAATCAAGCCACAACACCTGAAACATATGTAAAAACAAAGTCAGCAAAGAAATGTTGGCTAGTACATAGGTTTTATAGGAGTATCGGAATCATGGCTTGTTTACATATATTGCAATACCTCGAAAACCTTGTTTTTAAAAAGTGTATAATATTGCAACATGATTAACCAACTCAAATCAAGATGGTTATAATTTATAAAATTTCATAGCCACGATTCTTAATCCAAAAGCTTTTTGTTTTAGAAAACCATCCTGTAAAATAAACTCATTAATAAAACTCGTATATTGTTTCGAAAACATCGTTGAGTGACATCGTTTCAATATCGTTTATCCAAGTGAACTAAATAACGCCACGGTATGTAATATGTTGAAAACACTTATATATAAGAAGTACCAGCGGCGTATCTACCATGTTTTCACCACATTTATCCAAACACTAGCCAAAAACTAATCGTTTACCCAAATCGTTTAACATCGTTTCCCAATCGTCTCCAAATCGTTTACTCATTTAAATCGTTTAAATCATCCTTGTTTTAATTGTGAAAACTTATATATGGTTGTCTCGTTAATAACATTCAAACCTTCGTGACTCGACTACCTCGTTCCTCGCTTCTCGTATTAACAAACCTCCAAAGGGTAAGTTAATAATTACATATTCAGTCGTTACCCACAACACCCACACATAACCATGGGTATAGTGCAATAACGGGATTTGTCAGATCCTATGGTACCATAACCTAATACTGGTCAACTTGATCAATGCTAATGAATGTCATTCGTTATGTAACTACAACCAACAAGTTCGTTCACATTATCGAAATCGTTAATAGTTTAGTATAAATCGTTCTATTCGTTTTTTAAATCATCGTTTAAACCTTGAAAACATTTTGTACATATGAATCACCCCAAAACAATTGAAAGTTGTAAAATAGGGGAACTATGTACTCACATGTAGTGCAAGGTATCCTCAAATCAATAGTACTTCAACAAACTCAAGTAAACCAGAGAAATCAAAGAGCACCTAGTAATTTAATCACTAGTCAAACAATAGACGCCTAAATCGGAAGATCGGACAGAATGAGGTCTCGTAAACCAAATGAGTGTTGGAACTCATGTGATATGGTTTAACAAGGCCTACATCCTAAGTGAAACCTAACCAAAGTGCTTTCGACCCATCGCGACCCATTAAGGTAGCTTATGCTACTTTAACGCGTCGTTCGCGTGAAACGTGTTCGGAACGCCTAACTAGTCCTATGATAAGTAAAATATGCCTCAATATGTTTAATATTGTTGTCTAATCAGTTTAGATACCAAAGGTTATGTTACATATGCTTAAAATGAATTTTGGCGTAAAAGGGCATTTTTGGTAATTTACCTAAGGCATATAAACTACCTATCATAAAACTACTTAAACGTCGTGACCATAAGGTATAAACTCGGAAGGTTATTCCCTATACAACTATGGTCACCTAATGTGTTTGGTCGGATCCTAATGATCGACCAAACGGGTGGGGTTCGAAAGTATAAGCGATTGTTTAGATCGCTTACCTTTACGACCCTAGATAAGCACAAAACTAAAAGTGACGAGCTAAACACATTAGAACATGTTTAACAAGTTTAGAAAACAGGTTTGGTATCAAAACAAATGGTTTTGATACCTAAGAGTAGTTTGGTCACAAAATACGCAAGAATACGCATTTTGGCCGAAACTACGACTCGTCACTGAGCCTAGATAACGTGGTAATCAATAGGTATAGTCACTAGGGACTATAACCATCGTGATTACGCTCACGTTATGAAGTTCAAACGAACTTCACATTGACCATAAACTGGTCAATGCAAAAAGTCAAACGCAGTTTGACTTTAACGAATGAAAAGAACGAAAGAACACTTACAGAAGGTCCCCGCAAGCTCTTGATCCGATTTACTCTCAGGTATGAAGCATAAACTTCAAATTAGAGAGCCAAAATCAGATTCAAGTGTGAGTTTGCAAGGAAATGAAGGTGGGTATTTATAGGAATTCAAGAACCGTTAAGATCGTTCATCGAAAACTGAGCTTTAATCTGGACCTTACATGTGTGCCCATGGTTTTCTAAAACCATGGGAGCCTCTAATAATGGACTAGGTTCATTGAATACCAGCCCATGGTTTTGCAAAACCATGGGTTAAAACCACAACACTTCAAAATGGACTAGGTTCATTGAATCTGGTCAGAAATTTCAAAAATGGTCCCTGCACTTGTAAAACTTGATTTTTTTGCACTTTTAAGCCACGTTAACCCCATTTCCAGGCTCTAAAATAAAGTTAAAGTATAGGGAACTCAAAAAATTCTCAAAAGTATCTCGGATGTCGGTTCGTTTGGTCGTACGGTTGCGTTATTCGCTTAATTACGACGGAAGTCATAACGAACGCAAAAACGATCCAAATTAAGCGAAGAATGGAATTTTATCAAGCCAAACTCTAAAATAAAATATTTTAATGCTTACATAAATTTTTGGATGTCCGGATGTATCCAGAACGTAAGATATGCGCGAAAGTGCAAACTTATGCACTTTTTGACGCTTTTAGTCCCTGAATGACCATAAAGTTTATTTTAGCATACCGAACCCCTCAAAGCCTATTCCTAAGCTATGTAAAGGTTATTTAGCGTATGTTTAACTTATCATCAAGTTCCGGAATGTTCGTTACTATACAAATCGGCATAGTTTTGCAGTTTGACACAAATAGTCCCTGTGATCGAACAAAGTTGATTTCGACACACCAAACCATTCAAAACTTATTTCTAAGTTATGTGGAGGTTATTTAAGGTATGTTAAGCCTATGTCACTATTCCGGAGTGTTTGTCGCGTTATACTGACTGCGTTTACGCACCAGTTTGCGTTTAACCTTCCAGAACGCGATTTAAAGCTTGCAATCGGAATCGAATCGAATTGAAAAATCACCAAACACAAATACACACATAGAAACACCAAAACACATATAATAACACCAAAGCACATTGTTTCATTAATAACCATCATTGTTTTACATCGTACATCGATTACAGAACACAGTTGTCACAGTCACCCCTACTTCAGGAAATTTCGTCCCGAAATTTTAACTAGAGGAAGCTTGTGAGAACAAATGCGGATATTTCGCTTTCATCTAGTCCTCACGTTCCCAAGTAAACTCTGGGCCACGTTTGGATTCCCAGCGAACTTTAACCAAATGAATCCGTTTGTTCTTCAACTGTTTGTATGTACGTTCCACTATCTCCACATGTTTCTCGACAAAGTGCATTGTTTCATCGATTCGAATCTCGTCGAGAGGAATGTGTAGATCAGCGTCAGCTAAGCACTTTCGCAGATTGGACACGTGAAAAGTCGGGTGAATATTTCCAAGCTCTGGAGGTAGCTCTAGACGATAGGCAACCTTTCTAATTCTTTCCACGATCTTAAATGGTCCCACATATCGAGGTGCAAGTTTTCCTTTCTTTCCAAATCTCACGACTCCTTTCCAAGGTGAAACCTTGAGTAGGACACGATCTCCGACTTGAAATTCTAAGGGCTTGCGTCCCATATCCGCATATCTCTTTTGACGGTTTCGAGCTGTCACAAGATTATCGCAGATTTTCTTGATTTTATCTGTTGTTTCCAAAACGAGCTCAGGTCCAGTAAGCTGAGCTTCACCAGTCTCGTTCCAACAGACAGGTGAATGACATTTTCGACCATAGAGAGCTTCGAATGGCGCCATATTAATGCTAGCATGGTAACTATTGTTGTAAGAGAACTCGATCAGTGGCAGATGAGAATCCCAATTACCACCAAAGTCGATCACGCATGCTCTAAGCATATCCTCCAAAGTTTGAATCGTTCTCTCAGATTGGCCATCTGTTTGGGGATGATAAGCAGTGCTTAGATTCAGTTGGGTTCCCAAAGCAGATTGCATGGCCTTCCAAAAAATGAGATGAAAATCGAGCATCAGGATCAAAGATGATATCCAAGGGAACACCATGTCATGATACAATCTCGTCTACATAGATATTGGCAACCTTCTCAGCAGAGAAATCCTCACGGATTGGTAAGAAGTGAGCAGATTTTGTCAAACGATCAACTACAACCCAAATAGCATCGCGACCTTTAGACATACGCGGTAACTTAGTAATGAGATCCATGGCAATGTTCTCCCATTTCCAAACCGGTATCTCTGGTTGTACAAGCAAACCAGAAGGTCGTTGATGTTTTGCCTTGACTTTGAGACAAGTTAGGCATTTCGACACATACAAGGCAACATCTTTCTTCATACCAGGCCACCAGATCTTAGTTTGAAGATCCTTGTACATTTTATCAGCACCAGGATGGACAGAATATCAAGACTTATGAGATTCGTCCATTACCAAGGTGCGAAGATCGTCTTGTTTCGGAATCCACAATCGATCCATAAAATAGAGCAAACCATCATCTTTTGCTTCGAGCTTAATCTCAAGTTGACGTGGTAATTCCATACCCATCAAATTTTGTGAAACACAAAATTGTTGAGCTTGAAGGACACAAGATTGAAGATCAGATAGAGTTTGAACAGAATGAAGCTTGACTCGTTCTTTTCGACTAAGCGCATCGGCTACAACATTCGCCTTACCAGGATGGTAGCGAATCTCGCAATCATAGTCGTTCAAGAGTTCAACCAAACGTCGTTGCCACATATTCAGCTCTTTCTGATTAAGAATATGCTGGAGACTTTTGTGGTCTGTGAAAACCACACACTTCGTTCCATAGAGGTAGTGTCTCCAGATTTTAAGCGCGAAAACCACAGCTCCTAACTCAAGATCATGAGTTGTGTAATTCTTCTCGTGAACTTTCAGCTGTCTAGATGCATATGCAATAACCTTACCTCGTTGCATAAGGACGCAACCAAGGCCTAAGTTGGACGCATCGCAATAGATAACGAAATTATCGCTTCCCTCGGGGAGAGATAGAACAGGAGCATCACATAACTTCTGCTTCAGCGTTTGGAACGCTTCTTCTTGCTTGGGACCCCACTCAAAAGGCTTATTCTTCTGAGTCAAAGCAGTGAGTGGAACCGCAATCTTTGAGAAATTTGAAATGAATCGACGATAATAACCAGGAAGACCAAGAAAAGATCGAATCTCCGTAGGCATCGTCGGTGTATTACAGTCCTTAATAGCAGCAATCTTGGATGGATCCACATGAATACCCTGCTCATTGACTATATGACCCAAGAATTGAACTTCTTTAAGCCAGAATTCACACTTGGATATTTTAGCAAAAAGTTGTTCCTTCTTTAGGAGTTCCAATGTTAAGCGAAGGTGTTGCTCGTGCTCGGCTCAAGATTTTGAATAAATGAGAATATCGTCGATGAACACAATAATGAACTTGTCCAAATAAGGTTTGCAGACCCTATTCATTAAGTCCATAAAGATAGCTGGAGCATTCGTCAAACCAAAAGGCATGACAGTGAACTCGTAATGCCCATATCTTATGCGGAAAGCAGTTTTGGGAATATCTTCTTCGAGAACACGAAGTTGATGATACCCAGAACGCATATCGATCTTGGAAAAACATGAAGCACCCTGCAGCTGGTCGAAGAGATCATCAATTTGAGGTAGGGGATATCGATTCTTGATGGTGAGCTTATTAAGCTCACGATAATCGATACACATTCGAAAGGATCCGTCTTTCTTTTTCACGAAGAGGACAGGAGCTCCCCAAGGTGAAAAGCTCGGTCGGATGAATCCTTTATCAGATAACTCTTGAAGCTGTTTCGATAACTCTTGCATCTCCAACGGTGCAAGACGATAAGGTACTTTTGCAATCGGGTTGGCATTGGGTACAAGGTCAATATGAAACTCGACTTGACGAACTGGAGGCAAACCAGGCAGTTCATCAGGAAACACCTTCGGATAATCCCGAACAATAGGAATATCCTGAATACTCTTGCTCTTGCTTTTCTCCTCGGTGACATGTGCCAGGAAAACAACATATCCTTTTCATAAATACCTTTGGGCTTCCAAACACGACATAAGCTTCAAACCACCAGATGGCTTCTCTCCACGAATTTCCAGAACATCGCCAGAAGACAAAGGAATACGAACAATCTTATCGAAACAAACCACCTCAGCGTGGTGTTTGGTTAACCAATCCATTCCAACGATAATATCGAAACTCCCAAGTTGCATCGGTGTGAGGTCAATAGGAAAAAGATGGTTATCAAGGTTTAACTGACAATCACGAATAATAGAATCGAGAACAAGAGGTTGACCAGTAGCAACTTCAACAGATAAGGGTTTCCTCAGTTTAGTTCTAGGTATCGCAAGCAAGGGCTCAAAAGACAATGAAACAAAACTCCTATCCGCACCAGAATCAAAAAGAATAGATGCAGGTTGATTGTTAACAAGAAATGTACCATTGATAACCTCGTTGTCAACCCTCGCTTCGTTTGCATTCAAATTGTACGCTCGCCCACGAGGGGGATTCATATTTACATTGACGTTCGCATTCGGGTTCGCGTTAGCATTCGCGTTTGCATTCACCAGTCTCGGACAGTTGTTGTGGAAGTGACCATACTCTCCACAATTAAAACATGAACCCGGTGGGAATCTCACAGCATTCCCCTGACCCGGACCTGGAACCTGAGCAACCTGATTCTGTCCCAAACGACAAATATTGGCCAAATGCCCAAGCTTACTACACGTCGTACATTGCCTGCAAGCTTGTTGTGCAACGTGATGACCGTTGCAACGAGCATAATGAGGTGCGGTACCAGCAAACGCTTTCTTTGCAGGTGGCTGAGCCGGTGGGTTCTGCAGGTTCTGAGCAGTCTGTGCTGTAACAGCAAAATTCTGGGCACCCTTTCGCTTCCTCGATTTCTTTGACGTCTCACCTTCCTTACCCTTACCCTTTTTCTTGTCCTTCCCTGAATCAGTCGCCTTCTTTTTATCACCCTTGTGGGTGAGTTTACCTTTCCTGACTTGAGTCTCAGTCAGGGTAGCAGACAACTCGATTGCTTGACGAAGGGTAGTAGGATTAACACCGGTCACAATTTCCAGAATAGAATCGGGTAGACCATCGATATATCTCTCGATTGCTTTCTCCAGAGGGGTAACCATGGTGGGACACAATAGACTGAGTTCTTCAAAACGATCCGTGTACGCACGGTGTTCAGCCCCATCTTGTTTTAAATCGTCAAACTCTTGCTCCAAAGCCCGAGTTTCGTGACGGGGACAAAACTCCTTCATCATGAGAGCCCAAAGCTCTTCCCATGTTTATGCCAACGCCACTTCGGCACCCCTGTCGCGCATAATACCATTCCACCAGGTAAGCGCTCGCTTCTCAAACACGCTCGAAGTAAATTCAACCTTACGCGCATTCGGACATTGTACATGTCTGAATGTGCTCTCGATACTCTCAAACCACTGCAGGAGCGCAGTTGCTCCTTGTGACCCAGTAAACTTAAGCGGCTTCGCAGTATTGAAACTCTTTAAGTTACACGGCGCATTGTTGTTGTTATTATTGTTGTTGTATATCTCGTGGACTTGGGTCACAACGCCGGGAAGCACAGCAGCCACTTGCTGAGAGACCAGGGCTGCGATTTCTTCAATAGTAAAAGATTGTGCTTCACGTCGAGGAGGCATTGTCTAACAGGGAAACAGGAGAATCGAGTGAGGTTGAAAATTAGGAAAAACAAAAGAGGTATCGACAAAACCCAAGAGAGGCGATCATTTGTTTGTTACCTCGAACAAACAAACGACACGCATAGACTAATCAAAGTAAATAGGTCAAAAATAATGTATCGCAAAGACACGCTTGCCTATAAGCGAACACTCACCCCAAGAGTTCCCAGGTAAGAGTGACTGGTCCGATTATGTGGATTTGTACGAACACTCTAGCCTTAGACATAAAACCCAGGGTACAAGCATTCACTCTTCCAGTTTGCACGTGTTCACATTATTTGGACCCAAACTTTGACGAGATTTTGAAAGCTTAAAGGGTTCAAAACCGTATAACAAAGGGTTCAAAACCTAGTAATCAATCATCCTGGAACAGATGATTAGTTTTCAAAGCGGATTCGAATTTTGTGTTCTCGTTGTGGTTATCACCTAAGGATAGGTGACGATTTTGTTTTAAAAAATCTAAACGCAAATAAACTTGTGTTGGGGTCCTAGAAGTTATAGTCTAGGTCAAAGCATTACTAATAACCTAATTCCCTATAACCATTGGCTCTGATACCAACTCTTCTGTCACACCCAATGTTGTAGAAGGCGCTAGGCGTTAGTCGGGCGGTGAGGTACAGCCTAGGGATTAATCGGAATGGGATTTTTATATGTATTTTTTCAAAAGTATATATATATACCCAATAATATAAAAATAATACTTCAAAATTCACATAAATACTTCAAGTTTCAGATAGTATGGTTCGATTTTGACCGATTTTGACCAATTTTGACCGCCTAGGACCGCCTAGAACCGCCTAGGACCGATTAGTGGTCAAAAAATGGGTTTAATGGGCTGCAAAAGAGTGGACCGATTAGTCCGATTAATTCCGACTAAGACCGATTTTCACCGATTACGACCGACTTTGACTAAAACCGATTAATGGGACCGACTAGGTTAAAATTAGTCAGTAGACTACCGACTAGCGCCTAGGCGGCGATTAATCGGCCGCCTAGGCCGATTTCTACATCCATGGTCACACCCCGACCAGGTAAAACAACAAAGCGTGGCGGAAATGTCGGGGAGTGTTGTAACAGAATTATCGTTTCATAACCATGGATACAAAAAGTGTTTCGTTTTATTGATAATATTAAACATTAACATTGTTTTAACACATGACAAACAAGTTTTATATCGACTATCATTGTTTTATGTCACTAAGGCCTCGTCCAGATCCTATGTGACGCATGCATCCTAGAACGTCAATCAAGCAACAACACCTGAAACATATGTAAAAACAAAGTCAGCAAAGAAATGCTGGCGAGTACATAGGTTTTATAGGAGTATCGGAATCATGGCTTGTTTACATATATTGCAATACCTCGAAAACCTTGTTTTTAAAAAGTGTATAATATTGCAACATGATTAACCAACTCAAATCAGGATGGTTATAATTTATAAAATTTCGTAGCCACGATTCTTAATCCAAAAGCTTTTTGTTTTAGAAAACCATCCTGTAAAATAAACTCATTAATAAAACTCGTATATTGTTTCGAAAACATCGTTGAGTGACATCGTTTCAATATGGTTTACCCAAGTGAACTAAATAACGCCACGGTATGTAATATGTTGAAAACACTTATATATAAGAAGTATCAGCGGTGTATCTACCATGTTTTCACCACATTACACCCGTCCCGTTATCTAAACACTAGCCAAAAACCAATCGTTTACCCAAATCGTTTAACATCGTTTCCCAATCGTCTCCAAATCGTTTACTCGTTTAAATCGTTTAAATCATCCTCGTTTTAATTGTGAAAACTTATATATGGTCGTCTCGTTAATAACATTCAAACCTTCGTGACTCGACTACCTCGTTCCTCACTTCTCGTATTAACAAACCTCCAAAGGGTAAGTTAATAATTACAGATTCAGTCGTTACCCACAACACCCACACATAACCATGGGTATAGTGCAATAACGGGATTTGTCAGATCCTATGGTACCATAACCTAATACTGGTCAACTTGATCAATGCTAATGAATGTCATTCGTTATGTAACTACAACCAACAAGTTCGTTCACATTATCGAAATCGTTAATAGTTTAGTATAAATCGTTCTATTCGTTTTTTAAATCATCGTTTAAACCTTGAAAACATTTTGTACATATGAATCACCCCAAAACAATTGAAAGTTGTAAAATAGGGGAACTATGTACTCACATGTAGTGCAAGGTATCCTCAAATCAATAGTACTTCAACAAACTCAAGTAAACCAGAGAAATCAAAGAGCACCTAGTAATTTAATCACTAGTCAAACAATAGACGCCTAAATCGGAAGATCGGACAGAATGAGGTCTCGTAAACCAAATGAGTGTTGGAACTCATGTGATATGGTTTAACAAGGCCTACATCCTAAGTGAAACCTAACCAAAGTGCTTTCGACCCATCGCGACCCATTAAGGTAGCTTATGCTACTTTAACGCGTCGTTCGCGTGAAACGTGTTCGGAACGCCTAACTAGTCCTATGATAAGTAAAATATGCCTCAATATGTTTAATATTGTTGTCTAATCAGTTTAGATACCAAAGGTTATGTTACATATGCTTAAAATGAATTTTGGCGTAAAAGGGCATTTTTGGTAATTTACCTAAGGCATATAAACGACCTATCATAAAACTACTTAAACGTCGTGACCATAAGGTATAACCTCGGAAGGTTATTCCCTATACAACTATGGTCACCTAATGTGTTTGGTCGGATCCTAATGATCGACCAAACGGGTGGGGTTCGAAAGTATAAGCGATTGTTTAGATCGCTTACCTTTACGACCCTAGATAAGCACAAAACTAAAAGTGATGAGCTAAACACATTAGAACGTGTTTAACAAGTTTAGAAAACAAGTTTGGTATCAAAACAAACGGTTTTGATACCTAAGAGTAGTTTGGTTACAAAATACGCAAGAATACGCATTTTGGCCGAAACTACGACTCGTCACTGAGCCTATATAACGTGGTAATCAGTAGGTATTGTCACTAGGGACTATAACCATCGTGATTAAGCTCACATTATGAAGTTCAAACGAACTTCACATTGACCATAAACTGGTCAATGCAGAAAGTCAAACGCAGTTTGACTTTAACGAATGAAAAGAACGAAAGAACACTTACAGAAGATCCCCGCAAGCTCTTGATCCGATTTACTCTCATGTATGAAGCATAAACTTCAAATTAGAGAGCCAAAATTAGATTCAAGTGTGAGTTTGCAAGGAAATGAAGGTGGGTATTTATAGGAATTCAAGAACCGTTAAGATCGTTCATCGAAAACTGAGCTTTGATCTGGACCTTACATGTGTGCCCATGGTTTTCTAAAACCATGGGAGCCCCTAATAATGGACTAGGTTTATTGAATACCATCCCATGGTTTTGCAAAACCATGGGTTAAAACCACAACACTTCAAAATGGACTAGGTTCATTGAATCTGGTCAGAAATTTCAAAAATGGTCCATGCACTTGTAAAACTTGATTTTTTTTTTTGCACTTTTAAGCCACGTTAACCCCATTGACAGGCTCTAAAATAAAGTTAAAGTATAGGGAACTCAAAACATGCTCAAAAGTATCTTGGATGTCGGTTCGTTTGGTCGTACGGTTGTGTTATTCGCTTAATTACGACGGAAGTCATAACGAACGCAAAAACGATCCAAATTAAGCGAAGAATGGAATTTTATCATGCCAAACACTAAAATAAAATATTTTAATGATTACATAAATTTTTGGATGTCCGGATGTATCCAGAACGTAAGATATGCGCGAAAGTGCAAACTTATGCACTTTTTGACGCTTTTAGTCCCTGAATGACCATAAAGTTTATTTTAGCATACCGAACCCCTCAAAGCCTATTCCTAAGCTATGTAAAGGTTATTTAGGGTATTTTTAACTTATGATCAAGTTCCAGAATGTTCGTTACTTTACAAATCGGCTTAGTTTCGCAGTTTGACACAAATAGTCCCTGCGATCGAACAAAGTTGATTCCGATGCACCAAACCATTCAAAACTTATTTCTAAGTTATGTGGAGGTTATTTAAGGTATTTTAAGCCTATTTCACTATTCCGGAGTGTTTGTCGCGTTATACTGACTACGTTTACGCACCAGTTTGCGTATAACCTTCCAGAACGCGATTTAAAGCTTGCAATCGGAATCGAATCGAATTGAAAAATCACCAAACACAAATACACACATAGAAACACCAAAACACATATAATAACACCAAAGCACATTGTTTCATTAATAACCATCATTGTTTTACATCGTACATTGATTACAGAACACAGTTGTCACAGTCTCCCCTACTTCAGGAAATTTCGTCCCGAAATTTTAACTAGAGGAAGCTTGTGAGAACAAATGCGGATATTTCGCTTTCATCTAGTCCTCATGTTCCCAAGTAAACTCTGTGAGAACAAATGCGGATGTGTCGTTTTATCAAATTGAGTGACTCGCCAGTATTTCCCCGCTGATAAAATATTTTTCAAACATGTTTCAGGTGACCTACTGTGAATCAAGGAAAAGTGCTACGGAGCACTAACAAGCTTGAAGTAGTGGCTCAAATAAATAAATAAACATGTTTTGTAAAACAGGGAATTTCCTAATAAAAATTCCTCTATTGTAAATTACGGGGTTTGTCCCAAATTATGAAATAAAATAATCGGGCATTTTCAAGTTTAAACGATCCTGCTAGACTTCCACTGTAAACTTAAATACCACGGGTTTCTGTCATGCGGCTCCTGGACCGGGTAAAACCAAGATGGGGCCGTGACAGGAAAATGTGGTATCAGAGCCACTGATTTAAGCCAATTAAGTATTTAGAAATACTTAATTTTTTTATTGCCATTCTGTGATTATGTGTTTTTTGTTATTTGACTATTTGTTAGTTTACAGTATGGGTAAGCAAAGAATTTCGGACATCTATCGTCAATTAGATAGTTCACCAAAAGATAAGGGAACCTCATTCCAATCAAATTCCTCAAGATACTCAGCAGATACGGAAGAGGGAATATTTGTTCGTAAAGCACAGTTTGAGAAACCACTTACCACTAAGAAAAGAAGTTGGATTATTAGAAAAAGTCAAGAGAAAATAAAGAAGTCACAACCAAAAGGGGCGATGATTAAGGAAACCCAGGAAATAGGCAATAACCCACCATGGGAAAATGAATTAGATGAACAATGGGCAAATCTCTATATGTTAGCCACTATAGCAGTAAATGTTAACTTTTAATTAAGTTAAACTGCCAAACCTAGACCAACCAATTAGATCTCAACCAGAAAAGTTTATAAATTATCTTATCTCTCAACACCCTGACCCAGTACTAGCACCCGTATCATCTATAAGCCAGAAACTTTAAAGGAACCTTGCCCATTAGATAAACAACTTATTAAGAGAAGATAGAATAAACCTTATATAAAAGCATGCTAAACATAATATTCCTAGATAGACTAAAATAAATTATGAATGCACAACCCCTAGTATATTTTGAGTTTCAGTATAATTTGTAATAGACATGTATATATATATATAAAAGTTGCAATGTTTGCCATTTTTTTTGTTTGTACAGTGATATTTGAATGGTTGTACTAAATATTATCCTGTGATAATTAATAATTGATAAAAATTCAGATGGAAAACGCTGACACCAGTTAACGAGATTAACCAATCTGAGCAAAACAATGAAGATCAATTTCTTAATAGGCAAGACATAGAAAACATCGTCGCTCAAGGAATAGCCAATGCTATTCCGGCAATCGTCGCTGCGGTTAAAAGTCCTGTTGAGCCTTCACAAGCTCATCCTAGTAAACGCACGCGCGACGATGATTTCAGTAATAGTGTTAACGGAGGCGGCGATAACGACAACTTGATTCAAGCCCCGATACTTAAAAGAATTAAACCTGCAACGCCTGGTTGCACTTACAAGGAATTTCTTGCCTGTAAACCAGCTGAATTTGCAGGCAACGAGGGGGCGACTGCTGCACTGCGTTGGTTAGAGAAAACTGAAGCAGTAATTAAAATAAGTAAAAGTGCCGAAGAAGACAAAGTCATGTACGCGTCGCATCTTTTTAAAGAAGGGGCACTAGAATGGTGGAATATGGTGTTACAAGCCAAGGGAAGTGACATGGCCTATGCCATGAGTTGGGAAGAATTTAAGCAGCTGGTGGAAAGAAAATTCTGTCCCAAATATGAGAAAGAACAAATGGCGAATAAATTCTTGAACCACCGGATGGTGGATGTAGACTGTCGAGGGTATACTTCGACATTCTTCGAGTATGCTAGAGTGGTACCAACCCTGGCTTCGCCAGAACCGGTACTTATTTCTCGCTACATCTGGGGTTTGATTGGCGAAATTTGTGACATTGTCAAAGCTGCGAGACGTCGCACTATTGATGATGCCGTATAATTAGCCAACACCCTGACTGACGGGCTGGTATGCACAAGAGAAGAAAACTGGAAGAAGGAAGTGGCCCAAAAGATTACCCAAGGATTCCGTGTGGGTAACAGTAGTAATTTCAAGAAAAAGGGGACGGGGCAATCTTCCACTGTTCCATTTTGCAATACCTGCAAAAGAAAGCATTTTGGAAGATGCAAAGGGTATTGCAATTTCTGCAAAATTCCGGGGCATCCAGAAGAAGATTGCAGGAAGAAAAAAGCAACAATCTGCTACAACTGCGGAGAAGCTGGACATTTTAGGCCAGACTGCCCTAAATTAGTCAAACCAGCTGATAACAAAGCCAAACCTGCAGAAGCAACTACCAAGAAAAACGTAAGAGCCTTCCAGTTGACTACATAGGAAGCAGAGCTAATCCCTGACGTGATAGCTGGTACGTTACTAGTTCATGACATTCATGCAAAAGTATTATTTGACTCTGGTGTAAACCAAAGTTTTATAAATACTTCATTCTGCCAAGCTCTTAAACTACCCTTAACCAACCTTAGACAAATCTTTACTGTCGAAACGGCAGATGGGAATTCTGTTAAAATAGATAAGGTTTTGCAAGAAGGACAGATAGAACTCTTAGGCCATAAATTTTCTGCAAACCTTTTACCTATGAATTTAGCCGGATTCGATGTGGTATTAGGAATGGATTGGTTAGTAGCCAACCATGCTCGAATTCTCTGTGATAAGAATTCCATAGAAATTCATACACCCATAGGAGAAATAGTTATGATTACAGGAGATAAGCCACATAAGCCAATGAAATTCATTTCAGTAATGAAATTGGCCAGTTATTCAAGAAAACAAGGAATAACATATATGGTTTTGGTAATTGTTAATACCAAATATAAAGAACTCAATGATATTCCAGTAGTATCAGAATACCCGGATGTATTTCCGAAAGAACTACCTGAATTACCACCCGATAGGGAAGTAGAATTTAGAATTCATCTAATTCCTGGAACTACACCGATAGCCAAGGCACCTTATCGATTAGCACCCACTGAAATGCTAGAATTGAAAAAACAGTTAGATGAATTATTAAGCAAAGGATTTATACAACCCAGTTCATCCCCTTGGGGAGCGCCTGGGTTGTTTGTGAAAAAGAAGGATGGTTCAATGCGAATGTGTATCGATTATAGAGAATTGAATAAGGTTACATTTAAGAATCGATACCCATTACCTAGGATTGACGATCTTTTTGATCAACTTCAAGGAGCTAGATATTTTTCTAAGATAGATTTACGCTCCGGATACCATCAGTTGAAAGTACAAGAAAAGGACATACCTAAAACTGCTTTCAGAACTAGGTATGGTCATTACGAGTTTACAGTCATGCCCTTTGGACTAACAAATGCTCCTGCAGCGTTTATGGACATGATGAATAGGATCTGTAAACCGTATTTGGATAAATTTGTAATTGTCTTCATCGACGATATACTCATTTATTCCAAAAGTCAGGACGAGCATTGTGAACACTTGCATGCATTCTTAACCTTGTTAAGAAAAGAGAAGCTTTACGCCAAATTCTCGAAGTGTGAATTTTGGCTACAGGAGGTACAATTCCTAGGACACATGGTGAATCACGAAGGTATTCACGTAGATCCTTCCAAAATAGAAGCGATCACCAAATGGAAGGTCCCGCAAACAGCTATGGAAGTTAGAAGTTTTCTAGGGTTAGCTGGATACTATAGACGATTCATTAAGGATTTTTCCAAGATAGCTGTACCATTAACTAAGCTAACCTATAAAACAGTTAAGTTTGAATGGGGACCTAAGCAAGAAGAGGCCTTTAGGATTTTAAAACAAAGGTTAACAAACGCCCCAATTCTTGCCTTACCAGAAGGAACAGAAGATTTTGAAGTTTACTGTGATGCTTCTAAGCTAGGATTAGGATGTGTGTTGATGCAACGCAAGAAGGTAATTGCGTATGCTTCAAGGCAATTGAAAAAGCACGAAGAAAATTATACGACTCACGACTTAGAATTAGGAGCAATAATTTTTGCCCTTAAGATTTGGAGGCACTATCTGTATGGAAGTAAGTTTACAGTCTATACAGATCATAAGAGTTTAAGATATATATTTGGGCAAAAAGAATTAAACATGAGGCAAAGAAGGTGGATGGAAATCCTAAGTGACTACGACTATGATATTCAATATCATGAAGGAAAGGCAAATGTAGTTGCAGATGCCTTAAGTCGTAAGTATCATGAAAAACAAAAGCGAGTTCGAGCACTTAGATTAAATCTACAATTAGATTTAATGGAACAATTGAAGAATGTTCAAGAAACAGCAATCAGGGATGATGCTGAAGGAATGAAGGGACGAATAAAAGAATTAGAACAAGGAGCTGATGGAATTTGGAGATTCCACAAAAGAAGAATTTGGGTACCTAAGCAAGGAAAATTAAGAAATAAGATTTTAGAGGAACCCCATAAATCTAGGTATAGCATGCATCCTGGTAACAATAAAATGTACCATGATTTAAGAAATAACTTCTGGTGGATAGGAATGAAAAAGAACATAGCTAAATATGTATCAAAGTGTCTAACTTGTTCACAAGTTAAGGCAGAACACCAGAAACCCTCAGGTCTACTACAACAATTAGCGAATGCCTGTATGGAAATGGAAACTTATAACCATGGACTTTGTTACTAAGTTACCCAGAACCAGAAAAGGTAATGACGCGATTTGGGTGATTGTGGATCGATTAACCAAATCAGCTCATTTTCTATCCATGAAAGAAACCTTTAGCATGGAAAGGTTAGCCAAGTTATACGTAGACGAGGTAGTATCCTTACATGGGGTTCCACTCTCCATTGTATCGGATAGAGATAGTCGTTTCACTTCCCATTTCTGAACCAGTTTCCAGGAAGCAATGGGAACCCGACTAAATTTAAGTACTGCATACCATCCTCAAACAGATGGACAAAGTGAAAGGACGATCCAAACACTAGAAGACATGCTCCGAGCATGTGTTATAGATTTTGGTGGAAATTGGGATGACCACCTACCCTTAATCGAATTCTCCTATAATAATAGTTATCATTCAAGCATTGAAGCTGCCCCATTCGAAGCATTGTATGGAAGAAAATGCAGAACTCCATTTTGTTGGGCAGAAATAGGAGAAAGTCAATTATCAGGTCCTGAAATAGTGCAAGAAACCACCGACAAGATCACTCAAATCAAGGAAAGACTAAAGACGACTAGAGATCGACAGAAGAGTTATGCCGATAATCGACGCAAGCCACTGGAATTTCAAGTCGGAGATAAGGTACTCTTTAAAGTTTCTCCTTGGAAATGAGTAGTTCGATTCGGGAAAAAGGGAAAACTAAGTCCAAGGTACGTAGGACCATTCCTAATAATCCAACGAATAGGACCAGTTGCCTATCGCTTACAACTACCAGAAGAGCTAGCCGGGGTACATGACGTATTTCATGTATCCAACCTCAAGAAATGTCTAACTGACGAATCCCTGGTAGTACCTCTTCAAGATGTAGAGGTAAATGAAAAGTTTAAATTTGTTGAGAAGCCACTGCAAATAGAAGACAGAAAGGTCAAGTTTCTCAAGCACAAGCGACTAGTGCTGGTTAAAGTCAAAGGGGATTCAAAGAGAGGACCTGAGTACACTTGGGAGCTGGAATCAGAGATGAAGCGAAAATATCCCTACTTGTTCCAGTAAATCTCGAGGACGAGATTTTAATAAGGTGGGAAGGATGTAACAACTCTCATTAAAAGTATTAATTCTTATTTTATTTTATCCAATAAGAAACCCTAATTGAGACCCCCCAAGTGATACTGCATGACCCCTAAAAATTTCAGAACAGTTGGAATCAGGATTAGGGCCCCTAAAACTCAGGGGGGTATTCCCCATTGACGATTATCATCACAGTTCGTTGTCTAAATTGAATTTCATCGAACCGTCGACTCACCCAAGCTAGTAACAGACGTGGCTACCCTATGCTAGAAGTGGTCCCCTCGCGCCACGCGACAGGCCCTCGCGCCACGCGAGGGAGACGTTTTTTCAGTATAAATTCTGGAGTTTGGCACTTGAAGTTTGGCGTGGGTTCGACGTTAAAATTCAATTCGTACACTGAGATATCGTCTGATTACTCCAAAAACACACACAATCACGAAATTCTGCCGCAATAACAGGGTAATAACTCGATCACTGCTACGATTCAATGTCCGATCGATTGAAACTATCTGATGGATGTTTAAGTGCCGCCCACATTAGGGCTATACTTTTTCATTCGTCGTGAATTCGATGGATGTTTAAGTATTGCACTTTGTCATTCGTTGTGAGGGTTTTAATCTCGTGAGTTATCGTAAATTCTGTATTAGTTACTGACCTAGTTCGTGTGCATTGTTGTTTAAATTAGGTTATAAGGCTAATCAGTAGGCTAAACTTTGCCCGTTTAAATCTGCAAGGTGAGTCATTCTCTTTTTATCAACAATGTTTTACAATACTCCAACTATTTTCAAAAGTTATAATTACAGGGATTAAGTCATGGTTATCTTAAATCACTGGCTAGTGGGGTATTGTGCACATTACTAATTTCTCACGGTTAGGCTAATAAATCCTAACAGTGATAATCATCACTACTTGGGTGAAAGGACCCAATAGTGGTATGACCATCATCACCAGGAGGTGACACGGCACCAGATAAAAATAAGATAGAAGCCATTGTAATCGCTCTTATGCTGTAATTTCTAACTATGTGTCGTTTTATCAAATTGAGTGACTCGCCAGTATTTCCCCGCTGATAAAATATTTTTCAAACATGTTTCAGGTGACCTACTGTGAATCAAGGAAAAGTGCTACGGAGCACTAACAAGCTTGAAGTAGTGGCTCAAATAAATAAATAAACATGTTTTGTAAAACAGGGAATTTCCTAGTAAAAATTCCTCTATTGTAAATTACGGGGTTTGTCCCAAATTATGAAATAAAATAATCGGGCATTTTCAAGTTTAAACGATACTGCTAGACTTTCGCTGTAAACTTAAATACCACGGGTTTCTGTCCCGCGGCTCCTGGACCGGGTAAAACCGAGATGGGGGCCGTGACACTCCCCCAATAAACTCACACCAAAATGCACCCCCCTGCCAGAAGTCATTCAACACCAAAACACACACACCCCAAATCAAATTACAAACCCACCTAGCCCAAGTGTATAGAGAGGAGTTGGACGTATAATCCAAAAGTTAAATATCTTTCACTGTCACATGGTATCTACTATTAAAAGAATGAATTGAATCAAAACCATGAAGCAAACCAAAAGAGGACTCTATAGTCCATATGTCCTAAATAGAGCACCAAAACACGATATTATGTTGCATAACTGATCAAGACAATACCAATTACATGAATTCAAACCAATAAAACCTAACGCACGTCAACTAAATCCAACTAGGGCACAAAAACACAAAATAAACGCCAAAAAACCTACAAACTCAAGAATTCCTTTTCAAAAACTGAATACTGATCAGACTGTTTCTTCCTTACATGTACAGTGATTACTTTCACACATATCTTGCAGAACACAACATTACACAACATAATGGATCGAAAAAAAATCAATTGGACGAATTTCAAAAACCAAATACTGATCGTCGTTGAAGAACTTGAGAGCTTGAACGCAGTGGCGGAGTTGATCGGAACAGAGAGACGGCTTCGAAGAAAATCCTATGAATGTAACGACCAGTGCCGGAACTAGAACATTAACTCAGGGGTATCCCAATTTTTTTTATCGTGCAATCATACAATATTAAAAAAACGACAATAAATAAATAGAGTAAAACAATTACCTAATAGATTTGTCATCTTCTTTTTTTCATACCTTGAAATCGTTCCATCACATCGTCGTCTTTTACTTCAGGTAAAAAATCTTTTTCGACCGCAAAAACCATAGCATAGTTAAAAAATTCTTGGCCCATTCGATTGCGTAAATCCGTCTTGACAAGCTTCAATTTCGAAAAACATCTTTCAACAGTTGCGGTTGCAACTGGTACAAGCAAAGCTAACTTAACTACCTGATAAACTGAAGGATAAGAAATATGTGTTCCCGTTTCAACCATAATACGCGCAAGATCACTTAATCCATTCAAGTTGTCAAAGTTATCATCATCGCTTATTGTGTAACGAAATGACTCAATATCACCCAAAAGAGTCCCTATTTCTTGTGTAGAACAATCATCCGGGTACATCTTAGCAAACGCCAATATCTTCGATGGGTCAAACTTAGAAAAACCGTTAGAAGGATTTAAATCCCGACATATTTTTTCTCAAAGTAGTTGTTACCTCATTAAATTGATTTCCTAATTCTTGAATTTGCATGTCTAAAACCTCATTAAAAATGTCAACTTCAAAATGATGTCGATTTGTAATGATTTCTTGGGTTACCATAACTTTTCGTCATGTCCAACATTGTAATGTTGTATTTTTTACAAAAGGAAGTCACTTTTTCCAACATCGGCTCAAATCATTTTGTATTAAAGCATTTAATGCTCGTTTTGTACCATTTATCAAGTTGGCCGCTTCTAATAAATCTTTACCTTTTTGTTGAAGGTGTTTTGAAAGAGCATTTGTGTAACTTAATATATCTCCCATCAAATGCATATAAAAAACAAACTCGAGTTTTTTAAAATACGATAGAATACCTTTTGCATTTGTTCGTTGTTGACTGCAATCTCCATCTTCTTTAACATATTGGAGTACGGTCACCACTTCCGAAAACAATCTATGCAAACTGATGATGGTTCTATGATGTGAACCCCATTGCGTATCACCGGCTCGTGCTAGGGAAACCTCTTGGTTTAATCCTTTACCCATTTTAATTTCACCTTCAAGTAATTCTTTTTTCCACTCTAGCCTTTTTTTCCTCCCTTAACATATCTTTTCATTTGCAAGAAGTTGAAACTGTAGTGACAACCATGGAAATGAACTCATAGAAATTTTTGACACCGGTATGTTTTTTTTTTTGCAACAGCCACAATAACCAACTGAAGTTGATGAGCAAAACAATGGATGTAATGTGCTGACGGGTTATCTTTCAAAATCAACGCTTTTAACCCATTAAATTCTCCCCGCATGTTGCTTGCACCATCATAACCTTGCCCTCTCACCTAAAACATAAATAAATTATAACATAAAAAAAATAATGATTATTACAATAATGTAAAGAATCTATGAATTTTGTTACTTACTTGCTTTATGCTCAACTGGTTGCTTGCTAACAAATCATCAATGGCTTGTTTAAGAGTTGTAGAAGCCGTGTCTTTCACATGAACAATTCCGATTAAACTCTCTCTAATAGCCCCAAGTTTATCAATAAATCTAACAACTACAGCAATTTGCTCCTTCAAAGAAACATCACTAGATTCATCTACCAACAACCCAAACACATCATCTTTAATTTCTGCACAAATGCTTTTTGTTACTTCCTTTGAAAAGCATTCAATAATCTCCTTTTGTATCTTTGGCGATGTCAATTTATTGTTCTTTTTTGCATTCTCTAATGTGTACTTTCCAATTTCCGGGTGGTTAGTACTAATCAAGTTTAACACCAAAATAAACATACCCTGAGAACTAGATTCTTCCGACTCATCATGGCCACGGAAGGGTAAAGAGTTTTCTAAACAGAATCTAGCACTCATAACAGAACCAAGTATCGATAATAATTTGCAATCATTTCTTCTTTAGTCAACTTCTTCATATTCTCATCCATATGTTTCTTTCTATTCATGAGATTGTGACATTTTTGTGCCGCTTTGAATCAACGTCATTCGGAATTGTATCATTATCATTAATTTCTTTGTATTTTCTTTTGACAAATTTCCCAATTAAAGCTTGTTTTTTGGATTTTGGTTTCGTCATCACTTCAAAGAATTCCACAAAAATAACAATCAATTAACAATCAAACTAACAACCAATAATCAGCCAATAACAACAAGTAACAAGAATAAAACTAATAAAACTAACCAATAATCAGGTAATCTTCTGTTCGATATGATCGTCTATTCGTCTCGTCTTTGACTATGTTCGATGACTCGATGTGCGGCTGCCGATTATCAAACAATTATCAATCAAAATCAAACTAACAAGTAACAGCAGCAATGCAATAGCATGTTCTATCAATGAAACTAACAAGTAACAGCACTACTTCAACGTCAAACAAAAAAAACAGTATATCAAATAACAAGTCCGAATGTTCTATGAATCAATGGCAGCCACATGTTCGAACAATTATCAATCAAAATATCAAATAACAATCAATCAGTTATCAAATAAATAACAATGAAATAACAATCAAAGTATCAAACCAACCTGTATTATGTTCAGAAACCGCCGCTGCTGCCAAATCAAATTCCAATTCCGTTCGATTTCACAGCTGTTCTCGCCTTCTCGGTGTTCCTGTTCGTTCGCTTTCGATTTCACAGCTGTTCGTTCGATTTCGATTACACACTTCGTTTTTGGCTCTTTTTTGTGTTCGAGAATCAAGCTTCGACGTCTGACTATTGGAGTCGACGTTTGATATCCCTTACTGATTAAACATGCCGCCCAAATCAATAATCATTCAATCTTGGGCTATTATTTACTTATTTGGGCTTACCTAATGTGCTATTATTTTCTTATTTGTTCTTACCAACTAGGCTTATTATTTTGTAAAAAAAAATTGAGGGGTGTCCTCGTACTTGTTCAGGGGTGTCCTATGTATAAAAATTGAAAAAAAAAATTACACTAATGGTAAAAACTTGAGCCGTAGCCCGGGCTACGCCCGACACAAGGTCAGGTCCGCCCCTGGTAACGACTGGAAGTTAGGCAGCCATTGCCGGCGGTGGATGTAAGGCTACCAAAACCTTGGTTGGTTGGCCAAAAAGTGTCAACTTTGGTTGATGATTTTTTTTTATTTTAAAAATGCCATATGTTGGCTAGTGAGTGGTTTCTTTATAATTATGTTTTTCATTTTTGTTTTATAACAATTAATTCTAGCTAAAACATGATTTTCTTTAATAACTTTTTATTATTTAATTATTAAAAAAATCTGAAAACACAGTGTTGTTTAACTTTTTTTTGTGAACATATCGATATAAATTTTATCAAAAACTGAGTTCCTTCAAAAAAAAAAAATTTTAATTAATTTTTTTTTATAAAAAATGCATATATCTTTGTTTTCCACATGTACTGATCTTACTGTTTCGTTAGATTTTTTAGATAACTTAACTATTATGATCCATCTGGATTTTTAAGTGACAGGCCCACAAACCGGAGGCATGCAACATCTACTGAAGACGATGAACTACCATTTCAAATCTCTACCGAACGAATTGCGTCTCTATCAAGTTATATGACCAACATGGCACAACTTCGTAATAGAAAAGCTCATACTGCTCTAAAAACAATCTGATGAGCATATATGGGACAAATTTGCAGTTGACGAATAATTATGTAGTTTGTATTTTATGTACCTGTAATTTTACATTTCATGTGATCGATGTAACTTGTTTGTCATTTTTATTAACTATGTTTGATGAATGCATGTGTTTTTTTTATTAAAAGATTTCTTATATTGTTGTTATTTATTTTGCTTTTAAAACAAATCGGTTTCAAATGAAAATATTAATTGTAATTATTTTTAACACATTTATCGATAAATAATAAGCATAAAAATATATATTTAATAAAAAGTGTTTTAAAAGGTTGGGTTGTAAATGTGAGTAGAAGGTTGAGGTAGGTTGAGTTGTGTAGGTGAAAGACAGAGAAATTAGTTTTTTTATTAAAAGGTTGGGATGGAGAATGTTGTGGATGGAGATAGCCTAACGTACATTTTATTGCAGGAGGAAGTGGTGGCGATAGATGGTGGACTTGGTGGTTTCTTGTGAAAAGGATTTATGTTTTAACAATAACTAGTATTTTGCTCGGAGCGCGTTGCGGCATCACATGGCGGGTGGAAACGTGTATCCGACAACATACTATTTGTAAACACAATGTGTAAAACACAATTAAAAAATGTAAAACACAATGTGTAAAAGAGAATTACAAAAAAGTGTAAAACACAAAGGTAGACACGAAGTGTAAAATACAATGCCTAAGACATTTCGTAAAACATAATGCGATGGCATTTGCAAAAGTAGGAGTAGTAGTCTAGGGGTTACAGACTTACAGTTGCAGTTTTTCAAACTTGAGCGGGTATAAAAATGAAGTAATAGAGCAAAGGGTAAAAATGAAAAGTCTAAAAAAGAAGAGTGTAAAAGTAGAAGGGTCGTGGCGAAAATATGTAAAAGATGAGGGAGTGGTGATGGAAATGTAAAAGTAGAGGGGTGGTGGCGTAAATGTGTAAAAACTGAGGGGTGATGGTGGAAAAGCAAAGTAAAGGGGTGGTATTGGCCAACTTTGAAAGATGATGGTGTTGTTGTGGAAATTCAAAGTAAAAGAGTTGGTGGTGACAAGGTTTGAAAGTTAGGGTGTCTGTGGCGTAAAAGCCACCGACTTTGTTCTTTAAGATATTGTAGAATATTAAAAATCAAAAACAAAAATATATATTTAAGTTCGTTGCTATTGTGTCACAACTTTTTTATTTATAAATTAAGTTTTTTTATTTTGAAGGAAATATTTGTGACGGATTCTTTTGCGTTGCAGTAGAATTACCATTTTCTTTTCTAGTAGTGTGTTTGTTTAACCATGTACGCCGGACCGTTGCTTGTTGTCAACGGATTCCTAGTCCTGATCACATTCTTACAAGACACCCACCCATCACTACGACTCAACCGAATGGGACTAGTTACGTGGGGCTCTTGCCACCATTGATCGCAACTACGGGAAGGTATTCCGTAACATTACCAATACTCATGTGAGCACCATTTGTTCTCGACAATGCCTCGTTATCACATTTCAAATCTTTCATTTTAATTCTTTATTCATTACACGTAAAAATCAAACCAAGAAACGCCATACCGAACCAAGCTTTCTATCTTTTTACAATTTTTTTACGTACTCAATCTATGAAACAAAGCAATGGTTATACACAAGCGTTCACATTCCCGGAATCTTGTTGACTAGGTCTGCTGCGTGGCCAGTCAAGTGGCCGATCGCCGCTCCCACTGCCTGTTCGAAGACGACGCTGGCGGGTTGTGTCCACCGGTGCAGTTGCAGGGGTGTAGACGCACGAATTTCTCCAGCTCTCTGAGAAAGAAGTTGCGATACACGTAAACACATTTCTCCATCGCAATTACTAGCTCGCTTCCGCTGCCACAGCGGACGCCGCCGCCGCCACTGTAACGCTTCGCATTTTGTACTTTCCTTATTTAAAAAGTGTATTTATATTTTTTTTTTTTAATTTTTAGAAACTTGTAACCGTATCGCATCTGCATTTTATTCCTAATCTTGTAATCGGAGACTTTGATTAAATTCTATTTTGATAACATACTTGTGAGACACGTTACAACTTACATGCAAACTTATACACTCAACCGATACTTAAATATTTGTGCTTATATTTGAGACGTGCTTGATACCTATTAAATATTTCTCTACATTTTAGTTACATTTTTTTAGACGGGTTAAAATACGTAAAATTATTACAACATAACCCAACCCATAACCTTCTTGACCTTCATACAACATAATAATAATAATAATAATAATAATAATAATAATAATAATAATAACAATAATAATAATAAAATTAAAAAAAAGAAAATCACAAAGTGGCTTCATGCCACAATGTGCTTTCGTACCTTTCTTACCCACACGAAACACATGAGGCCCAAAAGGCCCATGTCGTTCGTCTCCTTTTTCCACCCAATCCACAGTCAGCCTTCGTCCCTTCTTTCTTTTTTGCGTCCAACACCCACACCAACACATACGAAGACAGGTGCCTTCATGTAGCACCACTGCTTTCGTGTGGTGTTGTCTGCTCAAGAGCTGTTACTCACAATTGTTTGTAGAAGGTTCTAAACCTTTCTCCAACACTTTGATTTAACTGCCAACAACCGTCCACTTTTAGTAAATGCTAAACCCTAATTTTTCAACTTATAAATAGCAGCCTCCCTTTCACTCTAAATCCTTTCTCACACTCAAATCACTCTCAAATCCTCACATTCACTCAAGTTCTCTCAAGCACAATAGTGAACTCCAAATAGTTCACAATGAGTTTCTACTCACTCTTTCTCTCTTTTTCTTCTCTTTTCTTCTCTAAATATTTTGGATAACCTCTGGGAAGGTTTTAAAAATTTGCCTTAGCAAACTAATGTGGAACCTCACCACATTGAGGACCAAGAAAGTTATAAACCTTCTGTTGAGAATTTATATTTCTATTTCTTAGGTATTTCACTAGAACTTGGTGTAAACTTGTACCCACCAAGCTCCCAACTTAGTTCATAGTTGTGTGCTTGTGTTGTGGTTGATTTCCAACAAGAACACAAGCTTAAATCTTATTTAAATTTTGTCCAAATGTTCTAAGTAGTGGAAAACCATCCCAACTTCAACCTTTTATGTTGAAAGTCTTGTGCATGAGTTATGTGTGAACCCTAGAAGCTTTGGCTATCCGAACTAGTTCTACAAAACCTCACTTGTTCACACTTTTCATACACCAGGTAGCTTCCAAGATTCAAAGTAACACAACCCCGCCGCACCTTCAACATTTGCCATGATGGGTATGTAACACATGGGTTGATTTTACTTGGCTACTTGACGAACTAGTTAGATGTACTTTTGTCACACCCCGACCACGTAGAACATACAAAACATGGCGGAAATGTCGGGGAGTGTTGTAACAGAATCATTGTTTCATAACACATGGAAATTGAAATATTGTTTTATTGATTAAAGTAGTTACAATGTCTTGACAATCAAAGAAACATAACGTAAATAACTAGTCTTGCATCTTTTATTGTCGCTAAGGCCCAAGTCCGCCTAAGTGTATCTTGACAAGTCCTATGCATCATATCCTGTAAACACATGTGAAAATAGGTACGTCAGCATAAAAATGCCTGTGAGATACATAGGTTTTGTGAAAATGAGATTCATGACTTATGTTTAGGAAAATGTTTAGTCATGAACCTTGTAGTTTACTTTGTTTTGTAAATCGTTTGAAAAGCAATAAGATCAGATGATATGTATAAGTAAGAGAATAATGTATGGTTAAATGAATAACCAAGTAAAAATGAGTATATATAAGATAAGTTGTTTTGTAAAACAATGTCTTGTGAAAAGTATGTTATTTGTATAAAATGTTATATGTCTCAAATTGAAATGATTTAAATAACGCTACAATATGTAATACCATACAAACACTTATATATAGGAAGTACCAACGGCGTATCCACCATGCTTGTATCATATTACACACGCCTCGTTACTTAAGTCACTTAAACAAACCACCAATGTAATAAGTTTATGTTTAAACCAATAGTCAAAAGTCCTTGTATAAATCATATCAAATGTTAATAGTCCAAAAGTAGTCAAGTAATGTGCAACAAATGTTATGTATAACCAATGTCGAAAATGTTTATTTGTCAAATGTAAATCATGTAATGTGTAACCAAAATGATATGTATGGCTAGTGAAATGCATCAACTAAACCATAGGTGAAAATGCACAAAACAAAGTATTGAAGTAAAACTTGGTTTAAATCAAAGTTATGTTTTGTGTAGTAAATATATGCTATACTGATATTAGACATTTATGCGGTATTGTGAAAATTCATACATCCAAGCCTTGCGACAGTCGGATAACTATGTAAAAATGAGTTATCAAAAGAATATGTATTCGGATTCGGTCATTCCTTACGTCCAAACAAACCCGAGATTTCAGGAATGGGATTTCTCAAGTCCTATGGTACCACTACCTACTACCGAGCGGCATGATCGGTGTTAATGAATGTATAGTATAGTTTAAACAAACCAAATGTCATACCAAAATGTAAGCATATGAGGAATAAGAAATGTACTAAGTATGCTAAGTTAATATACAAAGCAGAAAAGTCATGTAAATCTATGTGCTAGCATGCTATCAGTTAACATACATAGCAGAAATGTAATGTAGAACCATGTACTAAGTATGCACACAATGGACATACATAGCATAAAATGTAATGAAATCATGTACTATAATGTACTAATGAACATAGGAAGTATATGATGTGAAAACAGGAAAGCATGAAAGTAACAAGTAGGCACATGTGTTTCACCCCAAAACAGTTTGGAAAACAGTAAAAGAGGAGTCTATGTACTCACTTGAGATTGCTCAGAAGTCCTAAGATAACCACCAAGCAATGCTAGAGATCACGGAATCAAACGGCACCTAATATAGGTAACTACATTAATAAACCGGACCTATAATCGGAAGATCGGGTAGCATGAGGGTTTGTAAACCAAATGAGTGTAGGAACTCATGTAACATGGTTTAACAAAGCCTACATACTAAATGAAACCTAACATAAGTGCTTACGACCCATTACGACCCGTTTAGGTAGATTATGCTACTTTAACGTGTCGTTCGCGTAAAACGCGTTCGGATCGCCTAACTAGTCCTATGACAAGTAACATATGCCTTAACATGTCTAATATTGTTTTCAAATCAGTTTAGATGTCAAAAGTTACGTTACATATGTTTAAAATGAATTTTGGCATCAAAGGGGTATTTTGGTAATTTACCTAAGGCATATAAACTACCTATCATACAACTACTTAAACGAAGCGACCATAAGATATAACCTCGGAAGGTTATTCCCTATATACTATGGTCACCTAATGTGTTTGGTCGGATCCTAATGATCGACCAAATGGGTCGGGTTCGAAGGTATAAGCGATTTATTAGATCGCTTACCCTTACGACCCTAGACAACGTGGTAATCAGTAGGCATAGTCACAAGGGACTATAACCATCGTGATTACGCTCACGTTGCGAAGTTCAAACGAACTTCGCATTGACCATAAACTGGTCAATGCAGAAAGTCAAACAAAGTTTGACTTTCGGACTCGAAAGCAATAAAAGAACGAAAGAATACTTACGAAGGGTCCAAGAATGGAAGGTTTGAATCCGAGTACTCTCGGGTATGAAGTGTTAAACACAACAACTTAGAGAGCAAACTCAGATTTCAAAGGTGTGAGGAATGAGTGAAGTGGGTGTTGGGTATTTTTAGTTTTTCCCGAACCGTTAGGATCGTTTCTTGGAGAAGAGGGAATGATCACATCCCTACACTTGTTGGAATGTTGTGGTTACTGAATTTGGCCACCATAAGAGTTTAACATGTGGCACTTGACCTTTGGGAAGTGTTAGGGGCTGCTAACTTGTGTTAAAAATGACCTTTGCTGATCAGAAGGGGCCTAGCATGACGCTAGGGGGGCTAGGTGTCACGCTAGGGGTCCCCTGATCAGCAAACACTTTCAAATGCTCACCTTTCAGTCCCCGTTGCGTATTACGGCCATATCCGACGTGTTTAAGGCTCGTTAAATCATTTTCAAGGCTCCAAAAGGATGCCTAAACATTGTGGACATGAAACATGCTCAAAAATATGCCGGATGTCGGTTCGTTTAGCCGTACGATTGCGTTGTTCGGTTAATTACGACGAATGCGCATAAGCGCGAGAAATGATCTAAATTGCGTGACGAATGGATTTTTCTTATGCCAAACACTAAAATAAAATATTTTAGTGCTTACATAAATTTTTGGATGTCCGGATGTATTCAGAACGTAAGTTATGCGCGAAAATGCAAACTTGTGCACTTTTTGACACTTTTAGTCCCTGAATGACCCAAAAGTACATTTTAGCACACCGAACCCCTCAAAGCTTATTTCTAAGCTAGGTAAAGGATATTTAAGGTGTGTTTAACTTATGGTCATGTTCCAGAATGTTCGTTCTAGTTCAAATTGGCATACTTTCGCAGTTTGTCAATTTTAGTCCCTATAAGCGAATTTACTTGTTTTTGCCATACCAAAGCCTTCAAAACTTATTTCTAAGTTATGTAAAGGTTATTTAAGGTATGTTAAGCCTATGTCACTATTCCGTAGTGTTTGTTGCATTAAACTGGTTATATTTACGCATCGGTGCGCGTATAACCTCCCAGAAAGCGATTTAGAGTTTGGAATTGAACAAAAATTGATATGTGCAAATGATACACATATTTTTACAAATCCCAAGTATGAAATATAATACTTCATTGGTTTGGTATTTGTTTGATGGCCGTGGAGGCACAGGTGTTACAGTCTCCCCTACTTTAGGAAATTTCGTCCCGAAATTTTATCTAGAGGAAACTTGTGTGAGTTTGAAAACATGAAGTTGAAAAGATCGAACAACATTGGTTAGGTTTCTGAACTTCTAGTAACTTTAATAACATCATGCTTGCAATGTAAGAGGGATACTTATATACAAGTATATGAAGCGTCATTGGTGCGTCCACCGTACCTCCATTACATCGTTCTCATTTCGTTATTGTTGTCACTATCGGTTCTTACACATAATAAATCTTACTGTGGTTACCGTGCACTGAATCTCATAATTATGTACGCGTCCATAATTAGACAATTCCTTGCACAGTTCACACAGTCTATTTTATAATGTGTAGGGGAAAACCAAATGAACAATCCTGTGATGAGTGTGACTAGACCGCCATAGAGTCCTTTTAATTAAATCAAATAATGATCTAAATAGAGTGTCAAGGAGTCTGTTCAGCTACATCACTAGATGTCGTTCTTTAACCAAATTGTGAATCAATCTTTTTGACTAGACCACTAACGGGTCTTTTATGAATCATGGAGTAGTACTATATAATCCAAGGGTCTTAACTATTACATAGAAGCCTATTCAGGATTTAAGGTAGTACCTTTTTGAATATCCTACTACGAATCCCTCATATAAAGATATGAAAGATTCTACGAGGATTTGGATAACTAATACCCAGAGTATAAAAACACAAAATGTATAAAAGAAAATACAAGATGCATAAACACATAGTCATATAACCACAAGGATTGTTTACCTAGATCTTTAATTTGTTAATTTGTTTTGCTAACAGAGCGCATGTATTTAAAGCACACTAGGAATCCATCTCGTGGATTTCATTTGGTACTTTAAACATCATCAAGAATCTAACTATAAAGATAGAAAGATTTTTAAAAGAAAAATTCAATTTTGATTATAAGGAACCGAAATGTTCGAATTTAGGTACATAAGGAATCCAATCAAGGACTCTGGTTTGAAAGATAATCATCCATAAGGGTCTAAATGGGAAGATAAAAAGATCCCATATGGATTTTAGAAGTTGAAGATGTTTGGAAACCTGTTTTGAAACCTTGCATTGGACGTGCTTAATTCAAAACATGAAGTAAAATGCTTATGAAGTTGAGATGCTAGCTATGTCAAGGCGACATATGAAGCGGAATTTGAAGGCTAAGTCAATGTATGAGGAAAATATTTTTGAAAACTATGCATGAGGTTAAAAAAAAAATGTGTTCAATGTTTTTGAAACCTTATATATAATACATTTGAAATTATAAAGTAGGTGTACTAGGTAAGTATATTTATAAAAATGTTTTAAAATCATGCGAGATGAATTTTGAAATTATGTATAAGGTTTTTGAAAGACATGAATGATGCTTTTCGAAATCATGCACTTGATAAGAAAATGTACTGTGTTAATATTGTTTTCAGACTATATGAAACATTTTGAAATTATGAAAGTTGGTTTTGAAAACATGGCCAATGTTTTTGAAATAACATAGACAATGCATTTAGAAAAAAATGTTTTCAAACTATACGAAATGTTTTGAGATCATGAAGATTGTTTTTGAAATACTTGTACTGTATATGTTGAAAAATCAAAACGTAGTGGGTATGAGATTTGGAAATACCCTTAGTTATTTAACCAAGGATTCAAAGGCACAGATGTGCAGAAAGCACGATTACTCATAATTTCACTTTATTTCATGTACTTCGTTTCTTAGAATGAAACGAGTTCTTAAAATTTTTGGGGGAATCATGAGTGATCATTTGAGAGGGAGAATCACAAGAGTAGTTTGTAAGGAACATAGTTCCTTGATGTAGGTATCATAGGAAAAGTCATACACACATGTAACTACACTCGTATATCAGAACTGTGAACAACAATTTATTTATAATCAAACAGATTGTTTCACATTACAAGAAATAGAAGAAACAAAAGCATAACACAACAACATCTTCTAATCAGCCAACTGCTCATCCGTGGGTTGGATTTGCATTAGCAAGCTTTGGGCATTTGTTCCTGAAATGGCTCGTATCGCCACAGTTGTAGCACGATCCAGGCGGAAAGCGAGCTTGAGTAGGGTTGACTTGGGGTTGATTTGGACCACCTTGGTTCGGGTTATATTGACAAGCACTTGCCAGGTGACCAACTCGTCCACATGATACACACAGATGACATTGTAAGTGAGCTAGGTGATGCCCCTTACATTTGTTGCATAATGGTGCCGTTCCCTTGTATTGCTTCTTAGCAGGTGGTGTTGCCACCCGGATGGGTCCTGTTTGATTTGGTACTGCTGCAACACAAACTTTTGCTGTATGACCTTTACGTCCACAAATTTGGCATTCAAGGCACTTCACATTAGCATGATGATGAAGGTTACATTGGTTGCACAGGGGTGAAGTTCCATTGTATGGCTTCCTAGCTGGTGGCCTTGCCACATGGCTAGGTCCCGCTTGATTAGGTGTAACCGCTGCGGGTTCCTTGAAGCCTTACGCTTCCTTGATTTTGGTGCTGGCTTGACTTTTGCTTCCTTTGGTGGCTCTTGAGTGGCTTCATTGTCGAGACGAGAGGCTTCATTGTTGAGACGAGCCATGGCAATGCCTAGATCCACAGTCTTCTGAATCACTTCGCCTATTTGCTGGGCAAATTTGGCTGTTCGCTCGGACATTTGACCAGTGCTGAGAGGAATAGACATTCTAGAAGAAAATGAAAGACATAGGAAGAAACAAGTGAAAGGTTATTGGAAAATCAATACAGAATGGTAACGAATGACAATTGCGATCATTTGTTTGTTACCTAAGGCAAACAAATGAGATGGTGACAAATCAAAGTAAATGGGTCAAAAATAATGTATCGCGAAGACATGCTCGCCTATAAGTGAACACTCATCCCAAGAATTCCCAGGTAAGCACAACTGGTATCGCGTCTGATGAGATGTATACGAAGTGCTTGCCTAGACAGAAAACCCAGAATACAGGCATTCACCTTTCCAGTTTGCACGTGTTCACATTATTTAAAACCCAAAACCTTGACGAGGTTTTGAAAACTCAAAGGGGTTCAAAACCATATAATAGAGAGTTCAAAACCTTACAATGGAGGGTTCAAAACCTAGTAATCAATCATCCTAGAACAGATGATTAGTTTTCAAAGCGGTTTTGAATTTTTATGTTTTTGTTGTGGTTGTCGCCTAAGGATAGGTGACAGTATTGTTTTATGACTAAACGCAAGTAAACTCGCGTTAGGGTCCTAGAAAGGTTATAGACTAGGTCAAAGTATTACTAATAACCTAATTCCCTATAACCATGAGCTCTGATACCAACTTTTCTGTCACACCCCGACCACGTAGAACATACAAAACGTGGCGGAAATGTCGGGGAGTGTTGTAACAGAATCATTGTTTCATAACACATGGAAATTGAAATATTGTTTTATTGATTAAAGTAGTTACAATGTCTTGACAATCAAAGAAACATAACGTAAATAACTAGTCTTGCATCTTTTATTGTCGCTAAGGCCCAAGTCCGCCTAAGTGTATCTTGACAAGTCCTATGCATCATATCCTGAAAACACATGTGAAAATAGGTACGTCAGCATAAAAATGCCTGTGAGATACATAGGTTTTGTGAAAATGAGATTCATGACTTATGTTTAGGAAAATGTTTAGTCATGAACCTTGTAGTTTGCTTTGTTTTGTAAATCGTTTGAAAAGCAATAAGATCATATGATATGTATAAGTAAGAGAATAATGTATGGTTAAATGAATAACCAAGTAAAAATGAGTATATATAAGATAAGTTGTTTTGTAAAACAATGTCTTGTGAAAAGTATGTTATTTGTATAAAATGTTATATGTCTCAAATTGAAATTATTTAAATAACGCTACAATATGTAATACCATACAAACACTTATATATAGGAAGTACCAACGGCGTATCCACCATGCTTGTATCATATTACACACGCCTCGTTACTTAAGTCACTTAAACAAACCACCAATGTAATAAGTTTATGTTTAAACCAATAGTCAAAAGTCCTTGTATAAATCATATCAAACGTTAATAGTCCAAAAGTAGTCAAGTAATGTGCAACAAATGTTATGTATAACCAATGTCGAAAATGTTTATTTGTCAAATGTAAATCATGTAATGTGTAACCAAAATGATATGTATGGCTAGTGAAATACATCAACTAAACCATAGGTGAAAATGCACAAAACAAAGTATTGAAGTAAAACTTGGTTTAAATCAAAGTTATGTTTTGTGTAGTAAATATATGCTATACTGATATTAGACATTTATGCGGTATTGTGAAAATTCATACATCCAAGCCTTGCGACAGTCGGATAACTATGTAAAAATGAGTTATCAAAAGAATATGTATTCGGATTCGGTCATTCCTTACGTCCAAACAAACCCGAGATTTCAGGAATGGGATTTGTCAAGTCCTATGGTACCACTACCTACTACCGAGCAGCATGATCGGTGTTAATGAATGTATAGTATAGTTTAAACAAACCAAATGTCATACCAAAATGTAAGCATATGAGGAATAAGAAATGTACTAAGTATGCTAAGTTAATATACAAAGCAGAAAAGTCATGTAAATCTATGTGCTAGCATGCTATCAGTTAACATACATAGCAGAAATGTAATGTAGAACCATGTACTAAGTATGCACACAATGGACTTACATAGCATAAAATGTAATGAAATCATGTACTATAATGTACTAATGAACATAGGAAGTATATGATGTGAAAACTGGAAAGCATGAAAGTAACAAGTAGGCACATGTGTTTCACCCCAAAACAGTTTGGAAAACAGTAAAAGAGGGGTCTATGTACTCACTTGAGATTGCTCAGAAGTCCTAAGATAACCACCAAGCAATGCTAGAGATCACGGAATCAAACGGCACCTAATATAGGTAACTACATTAATAAACCGGACCTATAATCGGAAGATCGGGTAGCATGAGGGTTTGTAAACCAAATGAGTGTAGGAACTCATGTAACATGGTTTAACAAAGCCTACATACTAAATGAAACCTAACATAAGTGCTTACGACCCATTACGACCCGTTTAGGTAGATTATGCTACTTTAACGTGTCGTTCGCGTAAAACGCGTTCGGACCGCCTAACTAGTCCTATGACAAGTAACATATGCCTTAACATGTCTAATATTGTTTTCAAATCAGTTTAGATGTCAAAAGTTACGTTACATATGTTTAAAATGAATTTTGGCATCAAAGGGGTATTTTGGTAATTTACCTAAGGCATATAAACTACCTATCATACAACTACTTAAACGAAGCGACCATAAGATATAACCTCGGAAGGTTATTCCCTATATACTATGGTCACCTAATGTGTTTGGTCGGATCCTAATGATCGACCAAATGGGTCGGGTTCGAAGGTATAAGCCATTTATTAGATCGCTTACCCTTACGACCCTAGACAACGTAGTAATCAGTAGGCATAGTCACAAGGGACTATAACCATCGTGATTACGCTCACGTTGCGAAGTTCAAACGAACTTCGCATTGACCATAAACTGGTCAATGCAGAAAGTCAAACAAAGTTTGACTTTCGGACTCGAAAGCAATAAAAGAACGAAAGAATACTTACGAAGGGTCCAAGAATGGAAGGTTTGAATCCGAGTACTCTCAGGTATGAAGTGTTAAACACAACAACTTAGAGAGCAAACTCAGATTTCAAAGGTGTGAGGAATGAGTGAAGTGGGTGTTGGGTATTTATAGTTTTTCCCGAACCGTTAGGATTGTTTCTGGGAGAAGAGGGAATGATCACATCCCTACACTTGTTGGAATGTTGTGGTTACTAAATTTGGCCACCATAAGAGTTTAACATGTGGCACTTGACCTTTGGGAAGTGTTAGGGGCTGCTAACTTGTGTTAAAAATGACCTTTGCTGATCAGAAGGGGCCTAGCGTGACGCTAGGGGGGCTAGGTGTCACACTAGGGGTCCCCTGATCAGCAAACACTTTCAAATGCTCACCTTTCAGTCCCCGTTGCGTATTACGGCCATATCCGACGTGTTTAAGGCTCGTTAAATCATTTTCAAGGCTCCAAAAGGATGCCTAAACATTGTGGACATGAAACATGCTCAAAAATATGCCGGATGTCGGTTCATTTAGCCGTACAATTGCGTTGTTCGGTTAATTACGACGGAATGCGCATAAGCGCGGGAAATGATCTAAATTGCGTGACGAATGGATTTTTCTTATGCCAAACACTAAAATAAAATATTTTAGTGCTTACATAAATTTTTGGATGTCCGGATGTATTCAGAACGTAAGTTATGCGCGAAAATGCAAACTTGTGCACTTTTTGACACTTTTAGTCCCTGAATGACCCAAAAGTACATTTTAGCACACCGAACCCCTCAAAGCTTATTTCTAAGCTAGGTAAAGGATATTTAAGGTGTGTTTAAATTATGGTCATGTTCCGGAATGTTCGTTCTAGTTCAAATTGGCATACTTTCGCAGTTTGTCAATTTTAGTCCCTGTAAGCGAATTTACTTGTTTTTGCCATACCAAAGCCTTCAAAACTTATTTCTAAGTTATGTAAAGGTTATTTAAGGTATGTTAAGCCTATTTCACTATTCCAGAGTGTTTGTTGCATTAAACTGGTTATATTTACCCATCGGTGCGCGTATAACCTCCCAGAAAGCGATTTAGAGTTTGGAATTGAACAAAAATTGATATGTGCAAATAATACACATATTTTTACAAATCCAAAGTATGAAATATAATACTTCATTGGTTCGGTATTTGTTTGATGGCCATGGAGGCACAGGTGTTACAACTTTTATTTTTATTCATGACCAACCGGGTCATCAACTAAGTTGATGACTTTGTGCTTTGGTGAAACATACAATGAGGTTAATCTTACCTCCATGCTTGACTTACATGATTTACATGATTATACATGATGAACTATAATATTACAATATATATATTTAACCGAATTCTTGATACTAACCAGATTATGGTTAGGTGTCATGAACTTAGGTTATATTCATGATGGACTATATATTCATTACACGTAAAAATCAAACCAAGAAACGCCAAACCAAACCAAGCTTTCTATCTTTTTACAATTTTTACGTACTCAATCTATGAAACAAAGCAATGGTTATACACCAACGCTCACATTCCCGGAATCTTGTCGACTAGTGGGTTGTGTCTGCCGGTGCAGTTGCAGGGGTGTAGACGCACGAATTTCTCCAGCTCTCCAAGAGAGAAGTTGTGATACACGTAAACACATTTCTCTGTCGCAATTACTCGCTCGCCGCCACTGCCACACCTTAAACATCATCCTTGAAAGTTGGTTTTGTTCTTCAACGGCCAACCTTATTAACGTTGCTCTCATCATTGACATCATCTGATCTCTCTCGCTCGTTATCTCTATCTCTGTCTACACTGACTGTTAGGTTGAATGAAACGGTTGTACTCTTTTTATACACTCGCGCGTTTGCTACTCTGAACTGATTTTTCAGCTGTTATAACTATATGAGTAAATTACATTTTGTATCCCTTATGTATTACCAAAATTATGAGACGTGCTCTTTAAAAGATTTAATTTTAGTTTATGTCCAAAAATCGTATGTTATGTAACAATTTATATCCTTTGGGGCTAACCCAGTTATAAAAATCAATTAACCTCAATTTAACCAAGGGTAATTTTGTCCATTCACATGCTAGTAACTCAAAATCCCATTTATAACAGCATTTGACTAAAACCCGCCCCTTCTCTTTCTCTCTCTCTATCACACACTTACACCCCTCTCTGGCTCTTTCTCTTTTTATCCCCACCACCACCTGCTTCCACCAACACCAACACCAACACCACCATCACTACTACTTGCCACCACTAAACCACCCACCCCACATCCAATCATCACCATCATTGCAGACACCCCACAACAATCGACCTTCATTATATAATCAACACGTCCATCATCAACCACCGCTGATATCGTCATTAACACAACAACCACCATCGTTCCACCTCCATTAACATCTAATGTTGCCTAGTGATAGAGAGAGAATGAAAATAATTGGGAGAAAGATTCCGATGGTATTTGAAGGTTAGGTGAAGCTTCCATTCGTATCTACTATCACACTCTCTCTAATTCTCCCTCTATAAGATCTGAAATAGTCACCCTCCGTGAACAAAGTTATCGGGTAAAACGCAACCCATCTACCACATAGATCAAGTTTTGTTTGTATTGATTCAGATTTGTAATATACCTAACTTCAACAACTGTTGAACAGAAAAAAGGGAGCATGAGACCAACCATAGGGCTTAGATCTATGGACATGGCGGTATCTAAGCCACGTAATGCTGGATTTTGGGGAGCTATAAGCGACAACGGTGTTTATCTCCATTAATGAACATTTGTTTCAGTATATTTTTTCATAGTGAATTACAACGGTGGGGACTACAACTGCTAAAACGGGTTTCAGATTTTGTGATTTCCCCTTCTCTTGTTCAGAGTAAAACAGAATCATCTTTAACAGACAAATAGTTGTAGAATCATCATTTAATGGTGTTTGTATGTGTGTGTGTTTGTGAGAGAGAGTGGGAGAGAGAGATAGAGAGAGAAAAAGAGAGTTTAGAGATAGAGAAAGGGTGGGGTTTTGGTCAAATGTTATTATAAATGAGATTTTGAGTCAATAGCATGTGAATGGACGAAATTGCCCTTAATTAAATTGAGGTTAATTGATTTTTATAACTGGGTTAGCCCTAAAGGATATAAATTGTTACATAACATCTGATTTTTGGACATAAACTGAAATTAAATCTTTTAAAGAGCATGTTTCATAATTTTAGTAATACATAAAGGACACAAAGTGTAATTTATTCTAACTATATACTATTGTGCGCATTCATATATAACTCTTATAACTATATACTATTGTATGCATTCATATATAGTTCACTCATAGTGGCTTAATACTATTTTTATGTTTAATGGAAAATCATTAGTAAACTTTTTATTCTCGTTTTTAAGTCATATTCTAGGATCTCTGATTTTTCCCTTTCTTAGACGGTTAAAATGGTATATTTACCGGTGCGGAGAACACAAAATTTAGGTTGGTGCTTTTAAGGTGTGCACGGGACGGTTCGGTTTTGAGCCATTATCATAATCTAAATAAAAAACTTTCGGATTTGATTGTTTTGACTTTGGTTAATTTTAAAAGATAAATCTTATGTAAAAGTATTTTCAAAGGTTTTAAAAACCGTTTCATACCGGCTGGTTGAACTGGTTAAATCGGATGTCGGAAGTTTTCCCGGCACGAATTATACCGGTAAACTGAGGGAACATCAAAAAAGTTGTACCGCAGGTAAATTGGGTTATACCGTTCCAAACCGGTATACCGGTACCTGGCTAAATGTTAAAATTTGGACTTTTAATCTTTTATGGGCCAAAGAGGTAAAGGTTTATCTTCTTAGTAAATCTAGCACCCAAAAGGAACCAATAGTAAATTTTTGGATTACTTTTTGAGGGTGGGGATCAAATAGGAAGTTTATTTTCGCTAGGAAGTATCAGAAGCAATCTTAGCCGTTCATCTGTTATTTTTAAAATTTTGGACGCGTGGGCTTTTTCGTCATTTTACATTATCATATCTTCTTTCTAATACTATACTAGATTTTGTTACCTCTTCTCTTAGTTCATCAATTTCATAACAGAATTGAGATTGTATAACTCTAAATCGCAATCGATTGCAAATTCAACTTTTTTTCAAGCAATAATCTTGTTTTATTCGTCAATTCGACAACGGCAATGTCTTCTGCAGACTCTATTGGTAAGGTTAGCTTCAATTTTGAGTAATTTTTTGTTATTTTTCCGAAATTCAATCTTTTACGTTCTACAATTCGTCTTTCTGTTATTATTATTTGATTTTTCATAAGTTTAATTGTTATTGTTGTATAATTTAACATAATTTGTTCGTTTTGTTTGTTCATCAGTTATTGCGTTTTAGTGAAGAGTTGCGTTTTATGATTTTACTCACATTATATGCATACAAACTTTAAATTCATAATTGTTCTAATATAAAGCACATAACTGTCATTGTTGTACAATTTAACAGTTTTGTTCGTTTTATACATTGTTTTGCTTCTTCATCATTTGTTGCGTTTTACTGAACTTATTGCGTTTTATGCTTTTAACCACATTAGTTGATATACAAACTTTAAAGGTTTGTATTTTTTCAATTTTGAATAACATATTTTGAGATTTAACACTAAAAACATGATTATATAAGAGGTATTGCGTTTTATAGTTATTTGTTATTTGTTATTTGTTTCAGATCACAATTCCAAATGGGAGGAACGTGTATGCTTAAACAGTGGAAGAAAGTTTTACAAACCTAAAGTCAGTGGATCCATTAGACCTTCTGTTGGAATGTTTTTTAAATCATTTGATGAGGCTTTTGCGTTTTATCAGAGATACGCACTTGCTGCAGGTTTTTCTGCAAGAAAAAATACTTCTAGGAAAAATGGTGGTTTAGTGAAAATAAGATATATTGTCTGCTCAAAAGAAGGATTTCATGTTAGCAAAGCAATAGATTCTGATTCAGTTGATGAAAATAGTAAAAAGATTGTTAGACGTAATAATGGTTCAAAAAGAGTTGGATGCAATGCTCATGTGAAATTAATATTAGAGAACAATAATATGTTTAAAATCTACGACTTTGAAGAAGAACATAATCATATCTTTGTTGAAGATGAAGATATTCATTTCTTGCCTGCTGCCAAAAGTATTGATTATGTTAAAGAAAGTTTTATATCTGGACTGTCTGCAATCAATGTTGGACCTGTTAAAGCATTCAATATTATGAAAACAATGTATGGTGGTTTTGGTGAAGTTGGTGCTAGTAAAGTTGATTGTAAGAACTATAGAAGGGATTTAAATCTTTACATAGGAGAGTATGATGCAGAAATGGTAGTTAGGCGTCTTATTAGGAAGAAAGAATGTTCTCCTGTTTTCACATGTGATTATGTTATTGGTGAAGATAGAAGATTGAAAGGACTTTTCTGGGCTGATGAGCAATCAAAAACAAATTATACAGTATTTGGTGACATAGTAGGTTTTGATACTACTTATAAATCAAACAAGTAAGTTTTTTACTTTTATTGCGTTATATATCCTATTGCGTTATATATTCCTGTTTTTTTTCTAATGCATTATTAGTTTGTTTTATGTAGATATGATTTGGTTTTTGTACCATTTACTGGGATTGATAATCAATTTAAGAATGTCACATTTAGTGGTGCATTACTTGGTTCTGAGACTGCAGATTCTTATCGATGGCTTTTAAGTTGCTTTGTTAATGCTTTTGGAAATGCGCCTAAAGTTGTTGTTACTGATCAAGATGCTGCAATGAAGAGAGCTATTAAGGATGTACTTTCAAGAAGTAGGCATAGGTTATGTATGTGGCATATATGGGAGAAATTGAAGACAAAGGTATTACACTGCGTTTTATGATCTAATAAACTGCAATTTTTATATAGGTTTATTGTTGCGTTTTATGTATTATACAATAAGATCCCCAAACATTTTTATCAATAGAATTACGTTTTAATATAACAACACAATTGCGTTTTACCAATAATGCATTAGTTTTTATCATTTTCATGATATTGCGTTTTATTAGAAGAATAAATGAAAACATGTTATGATATTATAAACTGCATTTTTTATATAGTTTAAATTATTGCGTTTTATGTTTAATAATTTTATTGCTTTTTATACAGGTTGGTCCTGTTTTGTCATCCAACATTGATTTTAATACAAGAATGACTCGTGTTGTATGGAATGATACTATTATTCCAGAAGATTTTGAAACTGAGTGGCATTCAATAATGTCTACTTTTGGATTGGAAAATCATGAATGGTTAAAAGATATGTACGATCTTCGATTTGATTGGATACCCTCTTATTACCATGGAGAGAATTTGGCTGGTCTTATGTGTACTACGTCTAGATGTGAAAGCGAGAATTACTTCTTTGGTCAGTTTTGTAATCCAAGATGTACACTTGTTGAATTTTTCACTCATTTTGAGACTGCAATGGATTTTCAAAGGCATGAGCATAGGAGGAATGATCATGATACAAGGTATATTCAGTCTAAGACCTGGAGTGACCTTGTATAGGAGAAACAAGCATCAGAAATATATACAAAAACAATTTTTAAAGATATTCAGATTGAAATTGATGCTGCCATTACAAAGTGTATGTTAAAGACTCGTGATACTGTGGGTGATGTTCAATATTATGAAATAAAGGATTTCAAACAGCCATGCACATCTTTATTCAAGGTAATTTTTTAAATTAATGTTGTTATAAACATCTATTGCGTTTTATGTTTTTCATCATTAGTTGCGTTTTATCATTATGTTTATTGCGTTTTAATATTATATGATCATATGCTTAATTTCTTTATTATATTTATTATTCATTGTGTTTTATATTACATTTCACTAATTTTATATAGTTTTTTTTAATTTTATTTACAGGTTCAATACAGCAAACAAGAAGATGGTTTAAGTATAAGTTGTACTTGCAAACGGTTTGAACAATTTGGAATATTGTGCCGCCATATATTTTATGTTCTACGGTATAATGATATAACTGAGTTTCCTAGAAGATGTGTTCTTAGAAGATGAATGAGAGATGTTGTATCGAATGGCTCAATTCATTGCAATATTCGGTTTGATGAAATTGGTAGGAATAGTGAAATTGATAAAGTTTTTAGAGAAATCGTTGTAGCAAATGAATATGTGGTTAATAGGTTGGTTGGGGATTTAGATGAGTTGTGTCGTTACCGAGATCATATTAAAGGTTATAATGATAAAGCGGATGAGGTTATGGTTGCTGCGCCGCCTCCTAGTCGCAAAGATAGGTTTGCTGATATGGGAGGGAACTTAGAAAAGTCTGATTCTATGATTCGTGTCCCGATCAAAAAAAGGACAAAAGGATGCGGTGTACAAAAAAGGATTAAGTCTAATCGTGAGATTGCAATTCAGAAATCATCAAAGATCCAGAAATCGTGCCGTGTATGTGGTGGAAAAGGACATAACAGTCGCACATGTAAAGAGAAGGTTTCTTCTAATGCTATAGGGTCTAGCAATACAATGTACGTATGTATAAAAATTCTGATATTAACAAAAAATAACAAAATTTTGTTATTGCGTTTTATGATGTATAGGTTTCAGCTATTTTTGTTATTGCGATTTGTGATATCCTACATAAATATCAGCTATTTTTTGTTAATTGCGTTTTATGATAACAACAATGAATTGTTATTGCGTTTTATGCATACAACAATATACAGCAATTAGAAATTTTTGTTTATTGCGTTTTATGAAAACAACAATGAATTGATATTACTTTATCAACAACGAACATATTAAACATGAACAGCAAGTGGATATCATAAATATTGCATTATATAGATGATAAAAGTTTAAAAAAAAAAAAGATGATGAATAAAACACTATCATCGCCTGTTTACAAACCACAAAATTACATCTATCAAATAAAAACATCAAATAAAAATTACTTGCATAATAAACCACAATCATTGGAAAGCAAGATCAGCATCATGGATCAAAGTTTATTTCTTCTTCAGATGAGTACCCTAAGCTTCCATTTGGGATTTCCTCATCATTTTCAGATTGATTCCAAAGTTCAACCTGTGAGTTTACTGCCTTCTGGAGCCTCTCTGCAAATTTGCTTGCAGAGTTGTTGATGATTGGAATTTCAGATAACTGCTTCAAAAAGCTTATATCCTCATTGGAAGATATGTCTTTTGGGTCGTATATCTCCACATCGCCATTGTCCCAAGTCACTGAAATTTGTGTTTCTTCAATTGCCATTTCATTCAGATTTCCATACCTTTTGTGCAGAATTTTGAATAGTGCGGCTGCCTGATCTGTGTAACATGCTGGTGGTATTCCTAGTTCATTCATTTTTTTCTCAAAACATTCTCATTGCAGTTTTCTAGAACAGAAGCAACGGAATGTATCTTATTTTGCGACCATCAAGAAACTGAAGAACGAAATGTTCTCTTTGAACCCACCAAACTGATATTTCTTGATTAGCCATTTAGGGTATTGGTGTATGAGGAATGTGTTTGTGGTTGGGTATTGGTGTATGAGGAATGTGAATATAATTTAGGGTTTTTGTTCTTATATAATGGATTGGTCGAGGGATTGGTATTAAGTGTGGTAATAATGATTATATTTTAGTTTTTTGTTTGAATTGATTGTTCAATCATACAGTATTTTATCAGGAATCCAAAAGGCTTTTTAAGTTTTCTCAGATAATAATAATTATAATTTTTTGTCTTATCAATTTCTTTTGTCTTTAAGGTGTCAGTTTTTTTTTGTCTTTTCATTTCCTCATTTATTATTATTTTATTTTATAATATTGCGTTTTAGAAATAGTATAAAATAGTTGTTTTATGATTGTCATTATTGTCATTAAGCCTTTATTTTTTTGCGTTATAAAAACAGTAAAAAAAACATTTATTGCGTTTTATATTGATGTATTGCGTTATAAGTTTGGACATGAATAATTAGGAAACAGTTTGTATTGCGTTTTAGAATAAATAACATAAGTCGAAAACAAAGAAATAGATAATGTTGAGTTTTAGCATACTATTAAAATGTTGCGTTTTATAATATTACAAAAAGAAAACAAGTGTATAAAATAAAATGTTGCGTTTTAGCATAATAACATTTCAATATCTATGTACCCTTTCTTTTAAACATGTTATTTAAAAATTTTATTGATAAATTGTACAAATTTTTAAAATATCAATCCTATCTTGAATCATTGCATTATATGATAAGACATGAAAAATAAAGACATTGTATTGCATTTTGAAATAACAAACAGTAAGTAGCATTTGTAACTCTAAGTATATGTTTTAAACAAAATATACCAAAAAAATATTGTGTTATATGATAAATTAGAATAAAAGACAAAATATTACATTTTATAATAACTAGCATTTCTAAATCAAAGTAATTGTTTTAAACATGATAAATTCATAAACCAGCAAGAGCAAGCCTCTCTTGAATCATTTCTAAACTAGTGTCATAAGAAAGTTTTTTAAGTTTTGCATTGAGGTTGCGAAATTTCCTTGAATCCTCAATAACATAATCTTTGCGTTCGTTGAGATCGTGCAACAATATCTTTGTGATAAACTTTCTTCTTAAATCTTCAAGTTGTGCGGTCTGCTTGTTCACTTGTTTTTTGTTTTTACCCTTCTTGATAATTGCAGGTTGTTCATATTCCTCATGAGACCCACAATTCCATTTTTCGACTTCTTCACTGTTATAACATTCCATATAACGCATACAGAATATACCACAGTCAATGTCGTTATCTTTTGCCCTCCATTTCATCTCCATTCTAACAGGTTCTATGTCTTTTTTATCATCTGCATTTGGATGACCAACAGATTTAAGGTAACCTGCCAAAGCATTCCTCTACAGAAAAAAAAAACAAAAAGATTAGGTGGTTTATATTGTGTTTTAAAAGCATAAGTCAGAAAACTTACTGTTTTTTCAGGCACATCACCATATTTTTGTTTATTTGTGAACTCTTTTGCACTGTTGTCAATGATGAATATTTATTTCTCTTCAAGATTCAATGAGATCACAAAGAAATGCTCTACATGGAGAATCGAGACAAGGATAATTTTAAAATCGTTTATGCTTTTTAACTTTGCACCTTGAAGAATTTTTTCTATGTTCTATGTGAACTCTTCTATCATTTTTTCTTCCTTTTCATTCAATGAGAAAGCCTGCATAACAATAAACAAATTAAAATATTAATTGCATTTTATGAAGGTAATAAAACATACAATTGCGTTTTATAAAACTTCATTCAAACAAAGTACACATTGCGTTTTATGAAAGAAATAAAACTGACAATTGTGTTTTATATAACTTTATTCAATCAAACTTCAAATAACTTCATTAAACATATATTATTTGTATAAAACACACAAATTGCGTTTTATAGATCTTACCAGCATTCGAATAGTACAGAAAAATCTTGGAGTTTTGTTGTCTTTTGATCTTCTTTTTTCTTCTTCATTCAAAATATATGCCTAACAATTGATTACTTCTCCTGTTATTTCCAATCCTGACCTCATTGTTTCTGCAGCATATCTCGACAGTAATACATGATCACTAATTTCAAAAAGAGTGTCCCTGCAAAAAAAATAATAATTAAATTATAATATTTTATTTTTATTTTGTGTTAGTGTATATAAATTCTTTTGTACGTTATTTCTCCTTCTGCATCGAAAGCATATCCCGATATGTTGTTTTCGTTTGCTGTTCTAGCTTCGTTCATTGCTATTTGTCTTTGATAGTATGGTGAACATAATACTCCTGCTGCATTTTTCTGTCGATCTGGTCGTACTATCGTTGTGATTATTTGTTCTGTTTTGTTGATATCACTTGTTGGTTGTTCTTCCTGAACAGATTTTGCAGGTGTTTTATACGGATCTTCTTGTGGGTTGAGTAATGATGTGTTTTGAATCAGATCACTGATTTCATTTTCAGTATTCTGTTCTTCAATTCTATCTAACATTGTTTGTATCCCAGTAATTTGAATACATGTTTCAACTTCTTTTTCGCTTGTTTTATTTTCAGATTCCGTTTGATTTTTGGATTGTGCAGTGTGGCGAGTAGTATCATATTCCGCTTCATTTTCATCCACATTTGAAGACAATTGAGAAATTTTCAAATCAAAGGATGGTACCTCATCATTTTTATTTTTTTTTATTTGATTTTTTTCTGCTTCTTCTGTCTTTTTGTTATCTCCAACATTAATGATGGTGTTTCTTCGCTAAATGATGATTGTACCAATAAAGGATTTTCAATGTGTGTTTGCAGACTTGATGTAGTTTCTTTCTCAATGATTTTTTCTGGATTTGACGATTGGACTACAACTGTGGTATCTTCATTGCGTTTTGTAGCATCCTCATTGCGTTTTACGATCAATGGAGATGACATGATTTGATTTTCTGTGTCTTCATTTTGGCTGAAATTTAGAAATCTTGATGGTGTTTCGATCATAGTTGAATCAATACTAACTTTCTTGTGCTTTTTAGCTTGATCGTTGCATTTTTCCATCAATGAAGCCCATTCGTTTACTTTGTTATTAACAATTTCACTATTTGGATATTCTTCCATAATCTCATCTATGCATGATTGGATTGTTTCGAAAATTTCTTTAAATCCTTTAAAATGATAATCCAATGCAGTCACAACATTTTCTTCATTGGATTTTTTACCTTCAATGTTCTTCATATTTTCATCGCCACTTTTTGTTGAATGAATGTCAGAAAGACCTTCACTTTGATTTTGTGATGGCATGAAATTACGCAATCGGCATTGATTGTCTACCCACAATTTTTCTTTATTTCCTTCTGATGGTTTTATGAAGAATTGCCCCCATGATCCTCCACTTTCTGTTTGTGTTTTTTCAGTTTCATTGGTTTTAAGTTGGCTGTTTTGAGCATCCTCTTGTTCAATTCAGTCTATTGCAGCTTTAAGTAAGGTGTTTCCTTCTTCTATCTCTTCTGAGTTGATTTGGATGTTTGGTTGTTCTTCAACATCGTCTTCATCCTTTTCTTCAGATTCATCTTGACAAATTTCTTCATTTTCATTGTCAGATTCAGATGGATAAACATAAAATTCATCCTCCTCCTCCTCCTCATCTTTCTTTTTTTGTTTATTCTTTTTGACATTTTTCTCTTTTTTCTTTGTATCCTTTACAAGAACTCTCCCCTCATTTTGCGCAGCAATTTCCAATTCATCTTCAAATTCTTGTAATGTTGTAGAGTCAATTTTATCTAGAGAGAACTCTTCCGTGTGTTCAGCATCTTCAAATCCTTGTTTTTTTGTAAGCATATAGAATCTGTATGAATCATTGCATTTTTTAAAATATACTCAATACTAATTTTGTTGCGTTTTATAATATAAATCATTGTAAACAACTTACACAACTAATTTTTTGTAACTTTATATACATTGCGTTTTAATCAAGCATATTTTGAACAAAGCATATAAACAAGTCATTGTGTTTTGTACCTTTATAAACGTTGCGTTTTAAACAAACAAATGTTAAACAAATAATATAAACAAGTCATTGCGTTTTGTAACTTTATATACATTGTGTTTTAATCAAACATATTTTAAACAAAGAATATAAACAAGCAGCCTAAACAAGCATTCAGCATAATATGTAGCAATAATGCAAGATCAGATTTCATACCGTTAACAATCCAATAGGTCCATTGAAGGTCTTCTCATTTCCAGGCCATTGTCTTCTTGTACGCCTTAAAACATTCAGAATATATTCACACCAATTAAAATCTTGGGTATTTTTGTCACTTTTCATCGATGGCAAGAATCTTTGGTTAACATTACTACTTTGCATTGCCTCTGCCATGACCGTAAAAAAATATAACCAAGAAGTTTAGTTTGAACAGTCTTCCAAGCTCATTTCTTGATTTTAAATATTTAATTAAGTTGGCAGCATACATTCTTTTCAAAATATCTTTGCTGAATTGACCGCGCCAGAATTTAATTATAAGATCAGTTTCTTTTGGCCTCAATTTTCCGCAATCTTTATTTTTTCCATTTGGTATTTGAAACACCTTTTGGATTAATTCAGCTGTGATCTTAATCTTTTCATCTCCAGTATTTATCTCATCATTTTCAGCATCAAAGGTTTTTACCAGCCAATATCCGAATTTGCGTGGAATTGAATACAACTTGAATGATAGTATGCTGCCAAACCCTATTTCTCTAACAACTTTCTTTTGCTCTTTTGATAAATTTTCAAAATAGTTTGTGAGATTATTGACTGCACATCTTATGTTGATTTTTTTTCCGTCGTAATCATAAAATGGTTGTTCTTCTGGTTGTTCTTCTCTTTTATCTTTCCTCAATGATCTCTTTGGTTTTGATTCTGACTTTTCCTTCTTTTGATATTTTGTCTGTTTCACTCTTGGTGGTGGATCAACAAAATCATCATCTGATATATTCAAGTGTTTTAGAAACATATATTTTTCATGAAATTATGTGTAATGTGTTTTATGTTACCTGAATTTACTTGTTGTTCAGAACTATGCAGAACTATAGCTCCCCTAGTATTTTCATCTTTTGAAACAGAATCTGTATCTTCTGAAGATTCAATCACCACTTTCTTTCTTCTCCTTTTCTGTTTTTTCCTCTCGTTTTTTTATCTTTAAACAGAATAATGAAACAATGTCAATTAACAAATTTAAGATAAAACGCATTAGTTAACAATATAAAGATAAAAAGCAGTAGTTCACAGTTTTAAGATAAAACGCAATACTTTACATCATATTAAATTAACTCAGCAAATTAACATTACATAATCTCATTTTGTTTTTTGTAATATTTTAAAATAAAACGCATTAGTCAAGAAAAAAAAAAGCATTTGAGACAATATTATGATAAAACGCAATAGTTAACAACACATGTATCTCAGCAAATACAAAGATAATATAAAACGCAATGTTTTAAAATTCGATTACAATTATCATAATAATATTCTCTTTGTTTCTGCTAATTGTTTAAGATAAAACGCATTAGTTCACAATACATAAATCCCATAAAAAGCATTAGGTCGTAGTTTTAACATAAAACGCAACACAGACTCTAATAACAAACCTAACTAAACACATACAATGATAAGATATCACTCATTAACAATTTTTGGGAAGGGATATGGTATATTAGGTCTATTGCACTTCATAAAACTAACTTGAATACAGTTTAAAAGGCAAAAATATATAAAATTACCATTGTCAGAAATCTCTTTGCGTTTTCTACGAGTTTGTTGTTTCATTGTTGATTTTTGGCTAATATTTCCTTGTTGATCGATGTTTTCTTCAACTGATGATGTTTTTTGCTTCTTTGATGATTTAGGGTTTTGAGATACGGATTTCCTTTCAGTAACTCGAAGGTAAACCATCAAATTATCTCTCGATGACGCCATGAACTTCAATGGAGTTTGATTTTCTCAAATTTCTGTATGTGTGTGTTCGTTCAATGGAAGTGTAAAACGTAATGAACTTTTTTTCGAAGCTTTCAGTGTATATTCAACATCAGTTATTTTTGGAATTTGACGATAATACCCTTGAAAGCCCGGAGAGCATGTTTAAATGACAGTTTTTAATTTGATTTTAATCTAGATCGTTAATTGTGCAATTGGACGCTCATGATTGCTTCCTATCCTTCCTAGTGAAATAAACTTCGTATTATATCCTAACCCTACTTTTTGATCATGGATTAACTTTTGTAATATTTTATTTATTATAAAATGATGTAGTTTTGGATTATTTTTTGAGTTGAAATTGTATTTTATGGATTTATTAATTAGTTAACCCGGTTTAATTATTTGAATTATTTCTGAGCCTAACCAGATACGAGTTAACAACCGGTTTTTGAAACTATTTTTATACGTATTACAATAGGTGAATTGTCAAGAAAGAATGCTCAAGAGCCGAGATAAGCCAAGCCAATACTAGGGCTCTTACAAGCCAAGCCTAGCTAAGCCAAGAGCTCTGATAATTTCACTCTAAACCAAAAACAAGCCATTTGACTTTACTACTCTAACATAACCCAACCACTTTTACTTTACTACTTGTACTTTAGCCAAGAGGCTGAAAATGCAAACATACTTTAGCAAAAAGACTAAATATGCAAGTAAAAATTTGTTGCTTCTTCTATTTAGGATCACCTTGGCTTTTATAGAGGGGTTGTTTTATAAAGTTTTTATTAAGAAGTAATAATTCAAGTGCTTCATTTGAACCAGCTTATATTAAATACAATAAGAAGTTAAACAACTTACTATGTTTATTCACCATATTGACTTGCAAACTTTTGCGAAGATGAGAGTGCATTGCTGTTCGCATTGGTGAAGCTAGAAATGACGTCTTCAACACGTTTTTCAACAAGACTGGTTCAGGATATACGTTACGGGTGCGGTGTTTGTATATCTTAAGCCACCTAGGTTTCACGAGGTGCAAACTTACCGGTAGCCCTTCCACCAGGATCAGCTCTTCAGCGGCAAAGAAGACACTACCATGAACATCATACTTTGATAAAATAAAACACCAATCAAATATTTTCGTTAGTTAATACTTAACACTTGATTAATAAACAAATGAATTTTATACATATGAAATGTTTTTTTTAAAGGTCAATTGATCATCAGTTTTGTCTTAGAATCTACTATGTGGTGGTGTGTGATCGTAAACTAACAAGATAATAATCTTTAGAACTAAACTAAAATATTTATCACATCTGTTAAGTTAACAAGCTAAAAGATTAGGTTACAAGTACGTATAGTATCACATGTAAACCACTAGGTGTCAGCCCAGTGGCCACCGACACCCATCTTAAAAACCTGCAAGGGGGAGGTCGCAAGTTCGATTCTTACCCTGAGCAGACTGGGGAATTCAATTCACCGCCAGGGCGCTTGGTCGGGTAGCAAACTGGAGAGGGGGATCCCTTCCGCGGTCAAGGGTACCGTGCATTTACCCTTTTTTTAGTATCACATGTATCTACTCACATTTAAAAACGACAAGTTCATAGTTTAAGTCTACTGATGATCGTTTGTATGTGTATATAAAGGTAAAATATAATGATTTGATTCGTAAATATTTTTTTGTTATATTCACTAACTAGGTTATCTACCCGTGTAATAACAATTTAAATTATAAAAGTAATAAATATATAAATAAATATAGACAAATGAAGTTAGATAATACGCGGGTTGAAGAGTTCATTTATTTCTTTGGATTCCTTCAATTCTCGAATATCATCTTCAAGTATAGCCAACTTATCAGTGGTAGCATCCGAGTCAGGTTCCAAAGCAAAGTTGTATTTTAAGATCATGCAAAAAGAAATAACAATATTTCATAATAAACCATGTGCTAATAGAAGGTAAGTGTAACATCCCTATATTTGTGGATCGAATCTGTGTCTAAAATCTCTCTATATAATTCAGATATGTTGAAGAAAAGAAATTATAATGATAAAAAGTATTAAAAATCATAATAATATTATAGAATGAAGTTGAGGGACTGAAAGTGTCTAAAAGGGCATTATTTTATATCTCAGAGGTCCCTTGCGAAGCGTATGAAATTATCCTTGTGGTCCGCAAGGATGTTCAAAATTTTTGCGTGCCAGGGTCCCTTATGGACCGTAAGTGCGCTGACAGTAAATATTTGGATGTATAGCAGCCTTCTTCTTCTTTAACATCTCACTTCGATTTGTGCCATATTTAATCATCTTTTGACACATGTTAAGACCCTAATCTTGCTCTAAGAGCACCTAGTAACACTAGGCACATTCTTAGCACACTTGGATTAGTATAAATAGGCCCCATAGTTGCACTTATTCTTCACACCATTCATTTCTTACCCCTAAACACTTGTGGAGCTTGCTTCTACTATTAGAAGCTTCCTTTCTGAAGTTCTAAGCTTTCCTCAAGTCTAGGCAAGCACTCCCCTTAAGTAAATTTCAGTTTATTAGTTAAAGTTCATACTAAAGTCAAGCAGTTTGACTTTTGCTTTGAGTTTCAGTTATGACCATTTTGGTCCAGTGAAAAGTTAACTAAATCTTCCATGTGATCATTATAATGAAGGTATTAATCCCCTGCGACTATACACTCTGAACACCACGTTAAGTAGGCGAAATGACGAGTCAAACATGAAATAAATAAAAGTCAAAAAATGCAATTTATGCATTTTACGACAAATGGACTTTTAAGTATTAAAACCATAATTTTTTACACTATAATAGTTTATATCACATTATAAAACTTATTTTAACATGCCCAACTCTTCATATTCAGTTTAGCATTCAATTCCCTAGTCGAAAGTTAAACAATTTAACTTTTGCTTTAACTTTCGGTTCTGACCCGTTTGGTCAACCTAAAGTTCAATTAAAACTTACCACATGACCGTAATATCATAATGAATAATTCCCTATGATTATACCTTCTGGTCATCACGTTTGGACGGGTAAATTGACGAGTCAAATATATATATTTTTTTAAAAGGTAAAAAATGCCCTTTTGACATAAAAACAAATAAAATGGCTTTAAGCCTATGTGATCTATATTTTGACCTCTAGTTCAGTTATATAACATCATAAAAATGTGTTTTGACATATCAGACTAGTCATAGACCCATTTGATCACCCGAACCCGCTTTTACGCGCATGACTAGTTATACGAACATAATCCGTATAAGCTAGTCGTAATGGGTCAAATGTTTTCAAAACCATTCCAAATCAGAATGTTTGGTTAAATGATCCGTAACCGGCAGGGCTTTGCACTCGGACGGGTATAAACCACATTCTATCCGGTCAACGCTTAATCTAGCGGAACTCAGCGAAATTCTAAAGTTAACGAGTCAAGTCAAAAGAAATACCAATAACCCGTAAACGTTCTAACGGATAATACTTCTGTTAATTCCGGACTGTAGTGCCATCCAGATAACCGTGCCTAGGATTAATAAACTTTGATTACGCCCAGGACCGACCCTGAGAATTTAGGTTCCCTGTCCAAGCTTGAAAAAATATGCCCCTTAATCCTTAATGAAATATATAATGTAAACTATTTTTCAGACAACCGTTGATAAAATCATAGTATTTAATAAATAAGTGTCAAATAACAAGACTGTTACCAAATTAACAAGATTAATAGCAAAATTACAAACCCCTCAATTTCTAACAAAGCTTCTAACAAGTTATTTTTATTTATTTGTATATATAAACTAACTAGGCTATCACCCGGGAACTTCCCGGGTTAGGAAAAATTAATTTATAATAAACAAAAGTACATAAATAACACTTTGAACCTCTAAAGTATCCTCTTTCTCTTCTTCACCACAAATGTTTAGTTCGGTTTCATAAGTATCCCAACTTTGCATCCATATGTATTAAAAGTTTTCATGTAAAGCTAATTCCTTTTTAATTCATAATGAGATCTCTGTATAAGAATGTTTTCGAAACCCATACGCCTAACAAGACACGCCATGGTGAATGAATAGCCAAAGGGGAGCCCATAAATTTTTTGGATCACACTAATTGTTTAATTCAACAACATATTTTTCCTCATCATCTGAAGTAAAATAACTATATATATACTCAAACTTTATCATAATCACAAAATTATAAAACTAAGCTGTTAAATGAGCGTCACATGTAAAAGAACTTGTAGAATTTCCAGTTGTTAAACTAAACAACATTTTTAAGTTATGATAAGATATACCTTTGAAATCATTTTAATATAAAAAGGAGCTAGTGAAATGTTTTCAATATGCAAAGTTGATTGACATTAGTATAAGGATTGAGATCTAAGTGTGTTGAATTCATGAACCTAGACATTTCGTGAAACCTAATCTTATGGGTCGTTTAGTCAGTTGGCCCATTTTATTTTTAATTTGTTTTAATACATTAGGCAATCAAAAATATTTTTAATTCAATAACTAAAACTAATCAAAATAAGATCGAACAGTGATCTAACCATGCATTAAAATACAAATTGGACTTCGTTTTAACTCAATTATATGTTTGATAGAAAACATGGCCCGAATCGATAGTATTGAGTAAATAAGTTGTAAAATCAAACACTCGACACTTGTATGAACTACTAATTAAGAAAAGATGTCTTAAAAGAAACCTTACAGATACGTGAGCAGGATGTTGTCTAAAAAATCAAGTGCATGGGATAGAATTGGCCTCTTTATTATCTAATTTTTATTTGACACAAAACAAAACCCAAATTAACCGAGCCTCGACACCTTTTGTCAAGGTGGCTGCATGTTTCCCACTATCTATCCCAAAGATAAAAAGTGGGTGAAATATTGTATCGTACCGAAATTACATTGGTGTTGTCTTTCGTCCATAATTAACAACTTCTTGAAGATGAAAAAATCGGGTTGAATTAGTGCCACAAAACTAACAGGGTCATGTAGGAAAACTCCCGACAAAGATAATATACAATAAAGTCACTCATAAGCAAAGCTAATCCAATTTCCATTAATATTTTTAGCAAATCCACTGCAATCACTTGGTTTAGAGCCTTTGGTTCTTACTTTTCCAGTAAGTTTTCCACCCTATGGTGAAGAATCATTTTAAAGCCTTCGCATTTGTATCCTATATTTGACCTTTGCTAGTCAGCAGTGTAGATACATTATGTGACTTTCAATGCATGATAGTTAGTAATTAGGAATGAGCCGATTTGAGTTATTTTGGTTTCGTAACTCGTCAAATATAAAATGCTTAGCTAAGAAAAAGCGCATACCAAATTGGTACAACAATTTAAACATTTGAAATTAGTAAAATATAAAATACTATTTAATGCAATGACTATTCATCAAAGTTTCAGAAATGCACATAAAAGTGGTTCGAGTCAACTCAACGTATGTTAAAAAAGACACTTTTAAACAGCCACTCTTTTGACCCATTAACCAACATGTCTGTCCTCTTTTGACCTAGTACCTAGCTTGTCCGTCCATCCATATTTCCACTTCTAAACAAAATCAATATGCTTGAAATTCATAAATTAGGGATAACTATTTAAGTAACAAAGAATGTGCAAGAGTAAATACGATCCTTAGGAGCGTTTGGTAGAGTCCATAGGGCTAGGTAGTGTGGGTTGGCCCGAAACACTTTCCTTCCATATCAATTATTTTTCAGAGTGAAAATGTTTACAAAAAACTAAAAAAGATATAAATTATACTAGATTTCCATTAGCAAAGGTTTTATGCAATAAATCTGTGTGATTCGGACTTCACCAAGTTTTTGCTTGACAAGTGCACCGTTTCTCCAATCTGATGTATTTAGCTAGAATGTCAACCAGCTTACATAATATTTGTAATAAGTAAAAACACTAATTAATTTAACTTTAAAAATCTCATAAACATATTACATTAAAAAACTGAGTCTAAAAAATTAATTAAATATTAACTTACTCCAATAACTTGAAACCCTTGCTCTTTAGCACAAGCACAAAATGGCTGCAAATTTCCCACTATACACAACATAAGAATTACTCTTAAAATATGCTATTCGTATAGGTCCCTTCACCCTCAATTTCTTGTCCTTCAATCCACAAATCAGACCCTCGTATACTTCAAAAGAAATAGAATAAAAGGACGTTCATAAAAAAAAACAGAAACGATTACAGATTGGCAAACTAAAGATAAAATAAGAAAAAAATGGAAAGGGTAAACTTAAACATTCGGACAACTAATCTTTCTTACCTATAGAAAAATATGAATAGCAAAATGATGGAATGTTGGGAGTAATTTTAAAAGAAAAACCAGCTACATAAAACATGTACCTAGCTAAACCTCTTTGATGAAAATGGCATTTTACTCACAAAAAAAATTAATAAGAAATGGATTTTTTGCGGATCAAATCAACCTTTTCGATTGCTACCTCTAGTCCTCTACCTCAATAATTCATGCATAGGAAGAACAATACCTTGTAAAAATTATTCATGATAATAAACTCGTCTTGTGTATTCGTGTGAATAGTCCGAAGTAATGCAGAACCATCCTGCCGCAACATCTGAGAAATTTCACTTGTTTGGAATGTGAACGACTGAGGTGTGTTATATAAAACTCCCGACTCTCCAAACATTTCTCCCGACACAACATTTCCTATGATCTGCAAGTTAACATTTCAGTACTAAGGTTGTTTTCTTGTTTTCCAAACTGACCAATAGGAATACGATACCTGATCATGTCCTTTTTTTTGTGCAATTATATCCTGCCATTGGAAAATGGATTAACAAAGTTAATAGAAGATTTGAGATGATATTCATGCAATATGTATGTAGGTTCACTTACCACTGCTCCAATAACCGGTATGTACAAATTTGTCGGAATCTCATTTTGTAGAATCACGACTTCCTTTGGTGGAAAATACTCTGCTTCCATTTCAGAAACCTTTTTCACAATACAGTACAATCATTAAACATGTGAAATATGCATTTATACTATTATTAAATAATGAACATGATTCACCAACTGGAAAAGGCATTCATGGGAAATGCCGCAAAACAAATGGACGTTTTGCACAATCGGGTAAAAGAGATGGCGTGAAATGCTTCAACAGATGGCTTTCAACAGACAATTTAACTTATCTTGCTGTTTTAACCAGCTTGTTTTGTAATCTAAACAGATGTGGGACAGTATTTGTTCTTTAATCTGTGCTGGAAGATGATTCCCTTTTCGCAAATTCTGAGTAAAATGGTTACTGTCACTAAGATAACTTACAAAATCTCTCGTGTTTCCGGTCCAATGAACGACAAGATTCGTCATGCTTCCGATGACGTAAGCTGTCAAGCCCAAGTTGAATATCATATAGCAGATAGCGAACACCATTTCTCTTGTATTAAGATCCCCATAACCGGTAGTTGTTAGAGTCACGATTGATACTTTATAATAAAAAAGATAGGTAGTTGAGCAGGACGCTGTCTAAAAAAATCAAATGCATGGGATAGAATTGGCCTCTTTATTATCTAATTTTTATTTGACACAAAACAAAAACCAAATTAACCAAGCCTCGACACCTCTATGAACTACTAATTAAAAAAGGGTTTAAAAAAACTTACAGATATGTGAATACAATCCTCTTTGAAAAAATCAAGTGCATGAGGATAATCAAGATCAACTGATTGAGATACATCAATGATGTACATGTGACCCTGCAAGAAAGAAATACTAATCAATTAATAATCAGCAAACAGATTCATTCACAAATAAATGGGTCAAAATTGCCACATCGAATACTTGTAAAATAATCTCAACGTACATCAACACAACGCTCCCGTAACTTATAAAGAGACAATGCGAATCTCTAAGTCGAGGTGCGGCCCATCCGGTGGTCCCCGAAGATATATATATATATATATATATATATATATATATATATATATATATATTAATTAATAACCTAATACTCCACACAAGTAGGCTCCACTAAAACAATTACATGACCAAAGCAAACCAATAGGTCTAGCTTAAAATGATCACAATACACTTCCAATGCAAAAGATGGTCTGACCTGCGTATTATACGCATTGAAAAGTGGGCACACAAGCTACTTCTCTAAATTTTAACCATGGATGCATCGAGTAAACCCAAAATGACGTTTTCCTAAATAATTGTCGCAAATCACTTCGAGATATTACTTGTTCCTCAATAACGTGATCGGCTAGTGATAAGACCTGTAGTCGAGTTCCGCAAGAGTATTAGCAATACATAAAAAAAGGGATCAGCGAGACACCACAAGAGTACATACAAAATATAAGTGGCATCATAACATTTATGTATAAAAATAGTACATACAAAATATAAGTGGCATCATAACATTTATATATATTTTTTATATCACATAATTTAATTGGCTCGACTACTGGTCCTATCACATACCTATTTTTACCGTCCAGATTTATATGTCCGAACCGTTTAAGTCAAACCACTTACAACAAAAATCTAGTAATTATTCATTACTTCATCAGGTGAGAATATAAAGATCTCTCATCTCTTTACATATCGAGCTTTTATCAAGTAAACGTTTAAACCATTCATAATTTTTCATCCATTTAGCGTTTTTACATATCAGCCAAACAATCATACACTCCAGCTACTAAAAGATCATGCCTATCAGAAAAAAAATTCACAAGATGAATCATAAACCGCAATAATAACTAATTTCATGTTTTAGTGAGTAAATTGAGATACAGATGAACCTTGTGGCAAACCATCTCCCCAAATCTAATAATTCTCAAACCAAAAACAGCCTAATTTAATAACTTTGAATATATGAGAAAACAAACCTAGAACAAATCACAAGTTTATGATGAAAAACTTCATTGTATCATATTCCTAAAAATGACCTAAATCGTTTACTTTCTTTTTTTCGGGTCATGATTGCGAGTGATAGTGTTGAACTAAATTTTGGTAACAGCTAAAGGAAAAAAAAAAGAGAAAAATTACCAAAGTTATTGTGGCAGTTGTTTGAAGGTTATTGCCTCCTCTCCTAAACCTCTCATGTGGAGCTATAGTAATCATGCAAAACTGCACGAAATTCGAGATTCATCATCAGCACTAAAATACTTTTTCTCTTCTTAAACATATTTGACAATAAAATTAAGTCATCAATTAAACTAACCCTCAGATCTCCAGGTTCACCCTTGTAACAATCCTCAATTAAACCGACACCCTTGATTATTTTTCCGACACCCTAATATATTTAAAATATCCTAATATGTCCTTAAATATACCCTGTATGTGAAAACCGAGCCCAAATACAATATAACATTAAAAATAAATTAAAAACAAGAAATATTAAGTTGAGGCAGGCCGCGTAGACCCACCCCAAACCTTTACGCGGGCGGTATAAGGGCCAGAACCTGAATTCGTTGATTTATAAGTTTAGACGGGCCGTGTAAGCCTTAGCTTACACTTACGCGGGTCGTGTAAGCCTTAGCTTACACTTACGCGGGCCGCGTGAGATCAGAATAGTGGCGCAGCCCGGTGATGACACGTGTCATCATCGTGGCGAGGCTACATAGTGACCCGGACAAGCTACACGTTGACCTGGGGTCAACGCGGGCCGCGTAAGCCCTGGGCTTGTGTTACGCGGGCCGCGAGAGAACCGAGATCAGGAACTATATAAGAAAGCAACGGGTTTTCGTTTTCTGTCGTTTATTTCTTTCATTCTCAATCTCAATTACTGATAGTAGGCATAATACGCGGGTATTATACCCCCTAATTAGCGAAGTTCTGCTCCGTTGTAAGTATTATAACCCCTGGATACGTATTAGATACGCTGCCTGATTGATCTAGGGTTCCGTAATGGCTGTCGTGGTTCTGCCCGACGTAGTCATTGGAATGCCGTCTCGGGGAGGGTATTACTAATGTTAAAATGGGTTATTAATACTAACACGTGTTCATTTGTGTAAATTATAGATTATTCCCAGGAAATCCTTACTGAAAAACCTAAGACAGCAATGTGAGTAATCCTCTTTTGTTAAATGTTTTTACAAAACCTCACTTAATTAAATATATACTAAACAGTTATTGAGTATTTGTAAGAATACAATTATAGTGGGTATGTTGGGGTTTTGTATACAAAATTTGTTACCACCTGGTCAAGGAGTAACATTTCCACAAGTTGAGTATGACAGTACCACTGATGTTAATTGTTATATCTTGGAAACAAATGTAATTGCGGATGCGCCCTCAATACTGTACAATGGTTTTTATTTAAACTTGATTAAACTGGGATTCACTCACCAGTATTTCCCACTGACAAATGTTTTTAAAACGCGTTTCAGGTAACAAAATGTGAAAGCCAAATAGAAGCCAGCTGGACAACACTGAAGGCTTGGAAAAGTGGCAATAAAGTTACCTAAAAGAAATAGATGTTTTTCTTAAATAAAAATAGGATATATTCCTATGAAAGTGTGTATACTGAAAACTTGGGTTTTTACCCATGTGTTTAATGTATTGGAAATGTGGTATTCTACTCTGATAAAATATTTCCTAACTACGGTCCTGATGAAAAATTCCGCTGCCAAATTAGACAATATTGTGATACCACCGAAACTGGCTCGCGGCCGCCCGTTCCCGGGGATTAGGGATCGGGGGTTGCGACAACCCTCATATAAGACCACTTCCTGCAGGAGTAAAATCATCAAAATCATTTTGAACAGTCAATTTCAACCAACAAATTCTTATTATATAATACCATATGTCTTTTCATAAAATAAAAATTAACTTAACCATAACATTAACAATTTACCTCCCCGTCTTGCATTCCTTCCTCAATATCCACAGTTAGAAGGTTCCCTATCATACTTCACATTAAACTACTGCTCACAGACCTTAAAAACATAAGAAAAGCATATGTTTGCCAACCTTGATACAAAAACTAAGGATCTTCGAAAGAATGTTTGTCTAAAAACCTACACTGTTATACGTAGGACCAACTTGTCCTCGTTCCTACAGTTGCAGCGTCTTTTTACTAGGGCAAGTTTTAAAATATTCCTCTCCCTCCAAATCTAATCAAGTTCAACCATAAAGAAAAGAAATTTCCAAGCGTGTAACATTATGCAAAAAAAATCACCAGATACAAACATTGCATGAATAACAATATGGTTGAATATGAAAGCTTAGAATCTGTAATCTGGTCAGTAAAGTTCCCCAACCTTTAAGGATCCTCCAAACTTGCATCTAAATCAACAATTACATCATCGCCTTTTACCACCTGCTCCTCCTCTTCTTGATATGCTCCAACACCCAAAAAAAACCCACAATATGCAAAAATATCATCTAAATTGCATCTGCAAAAGTGTATGTATGTCACAAATGATGAAATGTAGCATCAAGTCAGCAACTAATCCCGATCCCGCCAAAATTTCAACATCTAAGGCGGTATTTGGGATTCCTTACAGCAAGATGCACCTGATGCAATAAACCTTATAACCTCATTCGATTCCCTACAAGTTGCATCCTTCCAAAATCAACAAACAATAATTAACTTACATCAAACTCTAAAAAGATTAAACCATCAAGAACTATACACAACCTTTAATAGGTGTGTTGGTCGGTTTGGTTTTCGGTTATTCGATTTATTCAGTTCAGCTTATTCAGAAGAACCAAACTAAAATGAACTCAAGAAATTCAAAACCAAACCAAAACCAAAACTAAAAACCGAATACCCAATTCTATTCCAGCCAAAAACTCGGTTTAAAACCAATAAATGACCACTATATATTTTCGGAGGTGTGTTGTAAAAAGTTGAATACTTGCTCAGGACACTACAAACACGCCATTCTATCTGTTGGACAGGAGCTACAACAACACTAAATCCAAAGAAGAATAAAATTCAAAGAATCGCTTAACATTATGATGAAAAAAAAACATGAAAAACATCAATGTCAAACATCATAAGAATCACAAGAAAGAACCATTAACGTGGATGAAAGAATCGGCGGACAAGAATGAGCCTGCTCAGCATCACACAATAACACACAAAAACACCCATCAGAATTGGGCCTTATCCAAAAAATCAACAAAACCGTATAACATCAAACCAATTCAATTTTGTAAAACAACTAAATAATACAAACAAAGAAAAAACAATTTCTACAATTTAACAATTAAAATTTATGAAAAATTAATGAAATTAGGGTTAGAATAAAAGCCAACATGTTCAGCCTCAACGTGACATCTCCTAACACAATAACAGATCCAAAATCATCCAAAACTTTTACCAGATCTAACCCTAGATCTCTGTTCGCACATCCTTCAACACATATCTGAACAAATTCATCATACGAAAGGTTTTGACCACTAATTAAAAGAAAGGTCAACTTAGATGAGATTGGATAACATACCTATTTAGATTGAACTGATAACAATACGGATAATCCATCAAAATGTATAAGATATACAAAACAAAGAGAACAATAGTCAGAAAACCTTCGAAAATCAAGAATGATGATTGATTAATTGTCGAAATCTAACCTTTATAATGAAAATAAGGACACATAGAGATGGAGGATCAACAGAGACATTGAAGAAGAAGAAACCCTAATTGTGGAGCGGCATTGAAAGATCGAAGATTTGCAAACTAAGAAGGACAGGCGGCTACGATTGAAAATGGAGGAAAAGAATTGAAAAACCCTAATCACGCTTAGAAAGATGGATCGACTGAGAGAAAGAATGTATGGTGTACTCAATTTGGGATGACGGTGTGAAAATGAGGGATTAGAATGATTAGGGTTTTTTTGTTCATTATATACCCGGGTCAAACTATGCGGGTATGGTTGTTGCCATTCGGATCCCGTGTAAAAATAAAAGGTTTCCCAGATTTTCCCGCCAAAAATCGAGTGAGGTTGCACCACAACGCGACACGTGTCCTAAACCTTATTCATATATAGAATATATAGATATAGATTAGGTAAAAACAATTAATTTAAAACTAAAAATAAATATAGTTCGTGTATTATTTAGAACTAAACTAATAATAAATAAAATTTATATAAGAATTTGTGACAAACTGATATGTATAATAATAATTCCTGAATATATATATAATAACTTACTTATAATATTTTAATAATATAAAAAAACTAATAATAATAGTACAGCCATTCAAAAAGTATAGTACATGACTTAAATAAATAAAGGGTAAATTACATTTTTCGTCACTTATGTTTGTATCGGATTGTAAAGGATGACTTTTAACTTCAATAATTACAGTCACAATCATTTATTTGTAAAACTCATTACACACTACGTCCTTTAGCACAAACTAAGTTAAATTTTTCAGTTAAGTCTAGTCATGTGACTTGCACATGAGGGTAAATTGGTAATTTTACTCATTTGTTAAAAAAATAAAAAAGATTATATATACACACACGCGTAAAACCCTCTCTCTAAACCTACCATCTTTCTTCACTCTCTCTAGTCTCTATCATCCAAAACAACCTCTAGTGCCAGCTGCGGACCACCGCCACCACACACCCTAATCCAACCACTTCACTTGAAAACAAGTGTCTGATGAGCCACCAGACCTCTGGCACTTCCACTCGCCGGACTACCGACACCGATTCCTATAGCGACATCGATGATATAGGATTCTGAAGATGTCGGATCGTTATACTAAGATTATAAGTTTTCTAGCCATTTTCTTCTATAAATACAAGCAACAGGTTATACTAAGATTATAAGTTTTGAGAACACTCTAATATAATGATAATCCCGAGTATACGATACCTCGTTGGGTGTTGTTATTAGTTTTTTTTGGAGTGCGAGTAGGAGCACAAGTGGGGAGACTCTACATCAACGTGTTGTAGATAGTTTTAAGGTATGTTCCTGTTTAAGCTTATGTTTAGTTGTTTATTATTTATTATTAGTAGTTAATATTAGTATTATTATTATTATTATTAGTGTTAGTATTGCGTATGCTGTATCAGGACCCAGAGATATTGTTTATGCTAGCACTTGTTATTTGATTGTATTGGCAATTGTTATCTGATTCTGCTAGCAACTATTACACAGGTGAGTTTTATGAATGTTTTCCAAATGTGAACATGTTTGTCCTAAACTGTAATAATATGGCATCATTGTTGTACGCATGTACATAACTTGTGCCCTCATACACACAATATTTGTGGTCCCTTAGACGTGTCGCTACAACGGGATTTGTCTGGTTTACACCTGTGGTGTAGAGGGCATTAACTGTATGATGAGGTGCCATGTATTGACGTTGGGTTATGATGATATGGTCGGATACAAAGTCATGGTGAAATAATGTGGTTTATAACTCGTGTATATTCATGAACTCACCAGCAATAACTAACGTGTCTTTTAAGCATGTGTCACAGGTGATGATGTCACACCCTGCTAGTAGCGGAAGCGTATTGTGTGTGACGTAAGAAAGGTAACCATTGCATCCATTCAAGTAAACATAATAAACCGACAACGATGTCATACATATATTGATTTCATCCAAAGTTTACAAGTTTCCAAAATAGTTTCAAGTTTCAACAACGTTTACAACGTCGAGCATAACATAGTTACCAAGTTATATTACATAACATAGAAGATTGTTTTTGACATAAAGCATATTGAGGTTTTGTCCCCTATATACCCATACGAAGTTGGAATATAGAAGACAAATCCTCCAAAAGCGGCTATCGTTGTCATTAACATTCCCATTTCCCGTAGTGTATCACCGGCTCAAGACTTGTTTCCTGAAATACATGTAGTTTTAAAAAGTCAACAAAAGTTGAGCGAGTTCATGCAGTTATTATTATCATATGAAATCTTTGTATACTTGTAATGTAATCATGGTATGTTATTAGCATTCATGGAGTTTAAGGATCTATCAGAATGCCGCGAACACACTGACATTATGTACCATAAGTACGTAACCAAACCGAGACAACTTTGACATTTCTGGGATCACAAAAGCACTCCTATGGCACCGACCAGGAGTGGAGCGCGTCTCAAGCTCTATAGATCTACACCTTTTGCACCTTGGTCACTAAGTGATTAATGGTTACTATGTCATCATCCTACTTACGTACATTGATCATGTTATCATCTAAACCCATAGCTAACATACCCATAGTTTTAACATGTATTTCCCCTCGACTGTTTTAAAATAAAACTTTGAAATCATTGAAAGGAGGGACATGAACTCACAAGTTTGTGTTCCGTGTAATCGTACTATTGAAAGTGAGCGTCCTTGTGAGTAACCTACATGTGTACTAACTTTATTAGACACTAGGTCTTTCGGACCTCGTACAAGTTGTTCATCTTGAATTCTTATTATGTCTTCACTTGTTGTTTTGGAACAACTTTGTATTTTAGAGTGTTGGTAGTTTGTTCGTTCGATTGTTATATGTATTTATTTCATAAGTGTATACATACATTTTGTATGTATTGAATCGTGTGTGAACGGGCTTCGCCCTTCACATGTTCTCGTGTTTCGCATACGTGTCATTGGGTCGAACCCATGTCATTGGGTCGAGCCCACGTTTTCATGTCATTGGGCCTTTGCCCATGTCATTGGGCTTAACCCACATTTTCTTGTCATTGGGCCTTTGCCCATGTCATTGGGCTTAACCCACGTTTTCTTGTCATTGGGCCGTTGCCCACGTATTAATGTCATCGGGCTTAACCCACGTTTTTATGTCGTTGAACCCTTGCCCATGTTTTAATGTCATTGGGCCTTGGCCCATGTATTTTGTCATTGGGACCTAGCCCATGTATTTTGTTATTGGGTCCTAGCCCATGTTTTAAAGGAATTTGGGCCTAGCCCATAATCAGTTTTTTGAGCCCGTTAATAATCTTGCATTTTTATCAAAAATTTTACTAAGTATAGGACTTTTAAATGTGTTCATGTCCTAATATAAATACTTAGTAATTTTATAGATTTTCAACTTTCCAGATTTTGTTATCGGTAATATATGTATATATATATATATGTATTCGTTAAACGTCTAAAAATATGTTATTTTTAGACTCGTCGTCGTAGTCGCTTTATAGGTATATTTCCGCGTCGAAGAGTCGCCTAGATGTCATAGTAGTTTCTTGCGGTGACGATACGCCCATTTGTCGTCTTCGAATGCCATGCATTCCTGTTTCGACCGTTTTGTTTATAATTCATTATTTTGGTCGATTGAGCTATATTTATTTCTTAGGAACATTTTCTTGTAATTTTTGGTTCCGTCGTCTGCATTGTTCGTTCATCCGTTTAATCCGTTACTTTAGCATTTTTCAGTAGATTGAAGATATTGTGTATATGTTTTTATGTGTATTTATACTTGTTATTTTTCAAGTATTTTCTTGGTATCACTTGTGTATTATTTAGATTATCCTAATGAATCTAAATACATACACATAACACATAATATATACACTTTGATAGATTCTCTAAAAATGTACATATATTTTCTCTCTATATATATATATTCATAAGTTCCATTTTTAACTTATAATAACCATTATAAGTAATTTAGAAACTTACTTACTTGTTTGATACTTAAACTTTTCCCAAAAAGTTTGTTTAACCATGGTTAATATCCTTAAGTGTGATTAGTCATTTTAATCACACTTTCACCCCTAATTAATCATGATTATGATTTTAGAAAATTTCGCCATAGTTTCCCCTAAACTATGACGTTTCCAATGTTTTCAAAACGCGTTTAAATCATCAATCAATTTTTCCAAATCATCATCAATTCATCAAGTTTCTCCAAAAAAATCATTTTACAAGCACAAATCATATACTTTCACCTTCAAATTCTTATGAGCATATTACTTATACAAGTTTTCCCAAGACTTTAAAATAACCACTTTTCAAGTTCACCTTTTAAATAAACTTGATTCTATTTATTTTTCACTCTTAAAAATTCCCATATTTTTGTAAAAATTCTCAAAGACCTTTTTATGCTACACCTTGTAAAATAAAATTTCCATAAACTTGCTTCATGTAAAAATCAAGTTCATTAGTGTTTCTAAAAGCTTTGTCACATGATTATTCTTGGTTTAATCTTTCAAGAATCACTTAATCAAGTTTACATACAAATGCTCATAATATTTGAAGTTGATGATTGTTTTGGTCAAAAATTACCTAAGCAATTAAGTGATCAAATTAGTTTTGTGAGGTAGTGTGCTAACAATGTGTATTGAAAATATTCTGGTTTGGTTGTTTGCAGAAAACAGTTTCAGGATATAGCTCAGGATATCGGGCTATATCAACAATCAAACAATAAGCAGAAAAGTAAAGGGTGACACGAGATGTACGAGGAAAGCCCTTGATCAATCTAGATCGCCGGCACAAAACCTCAGGAGCTGACAATCGCAACTGCCTTGTTCTTCTTATTACTTCAAATTTCAGGATACAGTGCAGGATATTGTACGGATTAGCTAAGTGTTACAATGAATTTCAAGTGTGAGTGTTCGTGAATGCGAGTGATTGCAGCTTGTAGAGAGCAAAAGTGTGTGAAAAATTGTGTATGTCTATCGATCCGTAGATTCCTTTTTGTAGTAAAATAGAAATAACAAACTATCCTATAAAACCGGGATGCTGCGAATATTCCCTTCTTGAACGTTGGAGACCCCTTCTTCCGGCTTCAGTGTTCCCTTTTCAACTGATTAGTCCGAGTCTTCAGGAGAATAAGTCCACTCGAACGTTATAAGCTTGCCATCCTAATCTGCACGTGAACAATTAGTAACTACCACTGCATTAGGATGTTACCAATATCCTGATCCGGTATCCTGGTTACAAACAAAAGTAATAAAGTCAGGATATAATTCAGGATATGGGTTCAGAAAACCACCCATAACAATTGTCCCCAAAATATATCTGTTGGAATTCTAAATTCAAACGGATATATTTTAGAACTTATCGCTTGGATCGAGGATATTAAGTTGATCAGACGCTTAAAGTGACAGTGTGCAACTCCCCATGCGATAATTACTCAATGCCAATCTATGAAGCCGCTATATCTTCTCTCTTTTTGTTTGAAAATCAACCATCCTCATCAGAATCTCCAGGTAACCACTTATCCCTTCTTTCTCTCTTGTGGTTTTCTCTGTTTTACTCTCAATGGCTACCAGAACTCGTTCCCAAACCAGTGAATCGTCTGAGACCTTCGTCCAACAAAACCTTCTCAAGAATCCCGAGAAGGAGATCTGTGCCTTCGATAACGCAGACATCGTGGCATTGAGGGCCTCTGGCGCCTTCCCCGATAGGGAAATCATCAGACCGTTTGACCAGACTGTCCGGTCAGACGTGTCCTCCGGCGAATGGATCTGCTTTCCGGCATATCCTTTTTCTCTAGGTCTTCTGTAGGATCGTTTTCAGACCCGAATGAGTCGTTCAGAAGAGTTTATCTCAGTTTCAGAGGCGGAAACAAAGAAACTGAGTTCAATTCAGCAAGCAATACACTTTAAACTATTGTATAATTGATTTCACAATGTTTTACAACCTGACAACACTTCGGCAGCACTTCGTTGCTCTGGCCGGAAAGTTACAAATGATGAAAGTTTGAAGGGTATTTATAGGACAAGACTCTGACCGTTTGAAGGTGACATGCCACCCTTCAAACGGTTACCTCTTCAAACTTGACACCTCTCAAACGGTCATGCTTCAAAAGTGACTTCTTCAAACGGTCACCTAACTCAAACGGTTACATCTAATTCTTGTTACATGTGTTCTATATTGTGATGTCATCATTATGATGTCACATGATGATGTCATATTGATGATGTCACATTTGTTCAAAACCGCAACAAACCCGAGACTCGATATAAGACGAAGTCGACAGATGTATGTACCAACATCTTCGATACCCCTTCCCCGAATTCATGATGCAGTTCTTTCGCAAAACCGGCCTTAGTTTTTCCCAAACGATGCCCATGGTTTGGAGGGTGTTGATTGTGCTCAACCAAATCAAGACCCTTCGTATTCCTGATTTATGCATCGAGGATATTCCCATAGCTTACCGTCTCCGATCTCACGGTTCTAGCCGATTCTTACTTTTTTCCACATCCAGTAACCCCCTCATCCTCAAAGCAACCAAAAATGAGGATGGATGGCAACGAAAATTCTTCTTTGTCAAGCGAGATTCCATCGCCGAGGGTAACAGTCTTCCGGTGAAGTGGTTAACCATCGGTAGGGTTTAGGGTTTTAGGAATATCCCCAAATGTATCTTGAGTCTATATCCTGTACTGACATTCTCTTATTTGCCTTTTATGCAGCGAATTTCAGAGAGCTAGCTTCTCCTACCAAAGAATCTAAAGAAAGAATTCAAGCAGTCTACCGGCTGCCGGAAAGTGATAGAAGCTTTTCAACACATCTTCCAAGTTCCAGTCAATACTTTTCATTCGATATGTCTGGTAAGGGTTATTCAATTCTGCATGTGCTTAATTAGTTTAATATAATATAAGAGTAAAAATAATTTAGAGTTTCTCCCTTTGTGCAGCACCAATAAAAACTCCGGAAGTTTTCGATCTAGAAGAGCTGGACAGTTACTCCGGTCCTGTTCAGGTCAAAAAAGAGCCAAGCCCCAAGCCAGCTATTTCATCCAAGCCTACCAGCTCCAAGGCCGCCGCCATTCCCAAGCCTTCACCAGCTACCAAGACCCGGGCCTTTAGTGCCCGAAAGAGGAAGGAAACTGACTCTCCTGCCAGCCCCAAAACATTTCCTTACGAGAACCATGGGTTTGTCGAGGCAAGTGGGTTCATGACCTCTTTTCTCAACCATGTACAGATCCTTATCCCGTATCCTGCACATATATGCTGAACTAATATCTTGATCAGTATATATTAATACCTGCATCCTTTATTGTAGGGCCTTGAACGTTTAGTTCATTTGTATGAGGAATCCTGCGGGCTCAACAAGATGCTAGAGTCCAAGCTGAAGAAGGCTGAGGTCACCATTGTTGACCAGGGGATGATTGCTGCCGCCAAATCTCAGCATTACAAAGACAAGTTCAAGGAAATCACCCAGGAACACCAGGCTGCCATCAAGAAAATCACCCATGAAGCTCAGGCCAAATCCGACGCCGCTCAGGTCCAGCATGAGCAGGATATGGCTTCTTACCGAGAAGGCCTAAAGAGCTCTGTTGTCATCTCTCTCCTCCAAGCTAGGCTGAAAATGGCTTATGAAGCCAAGGCCATGGGCTTTGAATGCCCTTCTTGGAACGTTGATGCTTGGTAGGCAAAGCTAAGAGATCTCGGCGGTAATCCTGTGGAGCATCCTGTGAAACCTGTGGTCGATGAGCCTTCCCAAGTAGCCGAAAAGGCGGCTGATGCTGGTGGCGATCCCGGTGCGGGTGCTGATGAAGCTATGGTTGAAGGGGGTGCTGCCCCTTGAAAGCAGCGAAGTGGGCAATGATGGATATTGATGCCTAGGCCGGAGCCCACTTTTTTATTCTGATGGTTGTGGTTGCTGTTGAACAATTTACTTTTCTTGTCTTTTAAACAATTTAATTTCCTGCACTTAGAACAATTTGATGGCCAAATGTGTAGGGATCCTGAGTTTCAGGACGAAGCCCTTGGTCATCAACCTTTAGTATGCTCTTTTGAACAGTTTAACAGTTGAAGGTGGAGGGATCTTGGGTTCCAAGACGAAGCCTTCAACTGTTTAAGTAAATATGGTTAAGAACTAGTTGCACTGTTGGTGGATGGGTGTTATTTTGAGATGAAGCCAATAGTGCAACCTTTTGAATGTTAATAATAAACTAACCTTTTTAGCCTTATCCATTGTTGTTTATTTTTACTTTGTAAATTTTGTTACATGTGTTTAATGAAGTTCCAACTTTTATCCCAGTACAACATTTCAAATATTCTGATCAAGTATCCTGAGGAAATATCCTGGTCAGGATACTCTTAGCATTTTAATCAAAAACGGTTCCATTAAAACCTTGTCAAACATAATTCCAAAAACTTAAGCTACTTAGATAAGGCTCTTAAAGGGTAAAAAGGAGAGATCATACCAGAAATATTCATAGAATATATTCCAATCTTCAAACTTTGAATTTCTTGCAACGTTCCCATTAAAGATGTCCCCTGTCCGGAACACTTAGTAAACCAAGTTCAAACTTGATCCTTTGAGTTGTTCACAATGCCTTAGGGTGAATGTCCCCTATGCATATCATTTTTAAACACTTAGCAATTTTTCCAAGAATGTGCATCAACTCGATTATGACTGATGTTATATTTGAATATAACTTTAGTATTACAGGGGATAAACCCTAAATATCCTAGAGATAGATCCTTAATATTCTGGGGATAAACCCTAAATCCCATGTTTTCGTGCGCTACAGGCGAGCGTGTATAAACTCCAAAACTTCGAAAGGTGAAAACGTTTAAACCTTGGAGAGTATGAAAATACCCTTTCGTGAGAAAGGATGATCAGTCCTCATGTACCTTAAGGATCCAGGATATAGCCAATAATAACGAAATTGCCAGCCACTTTTACATGGACTGGTCCCGCTATCTTGAACTATTCCCGGATAACTTGCACTCCAGGCGGGGTGTTTAAACCCAATTCGAGAGAAAGGTGAATACTTTTAAACCTTTGAAGGGATTAGAATCCCTTAAACATGAGAGAGGGGGCCAATCCTCTAATGTAACACCACCACTGAAACCGCCACCGCACCGCAAGCTTCAAAGTCCTCCCGCCGCAAGAGAAAGAGCAACAACAACATCAGTAGCAAGAATTGCGCTGTCACAGCTGCCGCTCCACTCCAAGCAGTACCTGCTCAACCGCAGCCCCAACACCACCAAGTAGCGGCCCCAGTGACCACTGCACCGCTGGCCAAGCGTGCATATACTGGTCCCCATCCGCTCTGCCCTACTTGCACCTATCATCGTCCCATGGGAATTGCTTGCAGATTCTATGTTCACTGCAACGCATACGGCCACTTCACCGCTAACTGTCGTACCGGTCCATGTCAAGCTCCAGCTCCAGCTCAAGGTCAAGATCCTGCTCAACAAGTTCTACTTCCTGCTCCTCAGGGCCAACAAGCGGCTCCTGCACCCGCAATCCACGCTAGAGCTTGCTTTTCATATGGTGATCCCAACCACTTCGCAAACATATGCCCCAATCGAGCGGTGAAGTAAGAGCCACAAAAGAAGTAGCCCCAGCAGCAGCCTCAGCAACAACAGCAGCAACAACCAGCAACCCGCGGACGTGCTTTCAACATCAACGCCCGCCAGGCTCAAGCAGACAACAATGTGGTTAATGGTACATTCCTTGTGAATGGTATATATGCTTTGTGTTTGTTTAATACTGGAGCCGATAACTGTTTTGTGTCGCTTGAATTCGAAAAGCTCCTTAATCGTAAGCGTGCCCATCTCCCCTCGATGTTCGATGTTGAAGTTGCCACCGGAAGAACCGTCGCTGTCAATTCTGTTCTTCGTGATTGTACTCTCGAACTCAACAATCACGTCTTCCCTATCGACCTTATTCCGATGCAGCTCGGTAGTTTTGAAGTCATAGTAGGCATGGATTTTCTTCGCGAAAATCGTGCTGAAGTTATTTGCTTCGATATGATGATTCATTTCTCGCTCGCTAATGGTGATCAATTGTGTGTTTGCGGTGAATTCGCATCGAATAACTCCAACTCGTGTCGTATGTCCAGGCTAGCAAGAATCTCCGCAAGGAATACCAAGCTTTCTTGGCGCACATTGTAGTAGCGGAGAAGGAAAAGAAAAGAACCACAGGTGTGAAAGATGTTCCCGTCGTTCGTGATTTTCCTCTGGTGTTTCTTGATGAACTACCTGGTTTACCCCTGAGTCGTGATATCGACTTTCGTATCGACCTCATTCCTGGAGCTAATCCTGTTGCTAGAGCTCCCTATCGACTCGCTCCCTCTTAAATGCGCGAACTCTCGAGTCAACTCCAGGAATTGCTTGACAAAGGCTTCATTCGCCCTAGCACCTCTCCTTGGGGCGCACCAGTCCTTTTCGTCAAAAAGAAGGATGGGTCGTTCCGGATGTGCATCGACTATAGGGAACTAAATAAGCTGACTATCAAGAATCACTATCCCCTGCCTCGAATCGATGATTTGTTTGATCAGTTACAAGGTGCTACATGTTTCTCGAAGATCGATCTACGCTCAGGCTATCACCAGTTACTCATTCAAGAGGAGGATATACCCAAAACCGCTTTTCACACCCGTTATGGCCACTATGAGTTCGTTGTTATGCCCTTTGGTTTAACCAATGCACCTGTGGTTTTCATGGATCTGATGAATCGCGTGGGTAAACCCTTCCTCGACCGCTTCGTCATCGTGTTCATCGATGATATCCTGATCTACTCCAAGTCAAAAACCGAACACGCGCAACATCTACGTTTGGTTCTCGAGCTACTCCAGGGGAATCGACTCTATGCCAAGTTCTCCAAGTGTGAATTCTGGCTGGAGGAGGTTCAATTCTTCGGTCACATTGTTAATAGTCAGGGCATTCACGTCGACCCCGTGAAGATCGAAGCTGTTAAGAGTTGGGTTACACCTAAGAACCCGTCTGAAGTCCGTTCTTTTCTCGGACTAGTGGGCTATTATCGCCGATTTATCGAAGGATTCTCAAAAATCGCTGTGCCGCTTACTTCTCTCATGCACAAAGACAAGCCTTTTGTTTGGGGAACTGAACAAGAGACTGCCTTTCGAACTCTCAAGCATATGCTCTGCAATGCTCCCGTCCTCGCTCTACCCGACGGAAACGATGACTTCATAGTCTATTGCGATGCCTCTAACCTTGGTCTTGGTTGTGTTCTCATGCAACGGGACAAGGTTATCACCTACGCGTCTCGTCAGCTCAAGATTCACGAGAAGAACTATACAACCCATGACCTCGAGCTTGGTGCAGTTGTTTTTGCGTTGAAGATTTGGCAACACTACCTTTACGGTACCAAGTGTACGGTCTTCACGGACCATAAGAGCCTACAACACATCCTCGGCCAAAAAGAACTGAATATGTGCCAACGCCGCTGGGTGGAACTTCTTAACGATTACGACTGTGAGACTCGTTATCATCCTGGGAAAGCAAATGTCGTTGCCGATGCTCTCAGCAGACGAAGCTATTTGCATAGTGTTCGTAATATCCAAGCGCAGCATAATCTAGAAGCTCTCATCCGTGACGCCCAACATGCTTGTTTCACCGAACGCACTTTGAAGAAGGAAAGGATTCTAAATGATGGCGCCCAGTGTTAGGGGAGGATTTTCCAATCCTAAGGATCACGGATCCTCAAGCACTGCCAGGATCACGGATCCTCAATTCTGTTTGAATTAAGGATCCTCAGAAGACATTGCAGGATCAGGATTCAGGATCCTTGTTGTTATCCTTGTACTAACGTTTTCCTTCATTACGTTTAAGTTTGTTTTGCAGGAGTATACACCTCGGACTTGGTCTTTCTGATATTCTTGGGGAATATGCCTTCAATATTCCGCACGTGCATAGCTTTGTAAACGTTATGGAGATCGTGGGAAGCTTGCACATTTAGCGGATAGTTAGTTGTTTTAGTTATTTCTAATTTTAAAAGGGGATAACAAGCTTGAATTAGAACACTTGCCGATTTTAGCAAACACACACACTCGAAACAGCTCTCAATAGCTCTCAATAGTTCACTTGGCGATTTCATACACATTACACTATAGTGATCCTTGTAACAAGCTTGTTATCATCCCGAGTTGTAACAATCATTTGTTTAATTATAGTTGGTGATAGGTAGTTTCCATCACCCGAGGTTTTTTATGCCGGAGATCAACTCTTGATCAAGGGCTTTTTCCTCGTATAAATCCTTGTGTCATTTATTCATTTCATTTGCAAGATATTCATACATTTGTTCAAGCATCATTCCTCACAACAAAGATTTGGTTGCATTATCCTAGCCTGATTTTTGACCAAAACAGTTTGGCGCCCACCGTCGACAATTGGTGCTTCATTTCTTAAAAATTTTGCTCATTGTGATCATTTCGGTTCATCACCTTCAACCATATAGCTTCTTCAGCAAAGAACACTTCAAGCTCTATGCCGGCAGTCACTTCTTCACAGGGCGTTCCACCTTTGCCTCCACCACCTTTTGGATCCCAGAAGAATGCTGAAAATGTTGCAAAGAGACAAAGCCCCATTTTCCCAAAACCACCAACATCTTTTGTTTCTTCTAACCCTACTAACAGTGATCTTTTTACTTTGATTTTGCAGATGAGGGATCACATACAGGAGCAGGATAAAACCAATGAAAGGATCCTCCGGGAGATTGGTGATATCAAGAAACAGAAGAGATCAGGGGAGGATCACTCTCCTCTGATACCAAGGTCACTGGATTTCGACACTCCAGCTATAACTGCCCAGCAATCTGCAGCTCCGAATATCCAGTACCAGAGTGAACCATTGGGAAGGCGTTATGGAACAACAACCATGAGTCAGGCGTTAGGGTCTCACTTCCAGCCTTCAGGATCCTATTTTCAGCCTTCGAGATCCTCTTTCCAGCATCAGGGATCCTTCGCCAGCTCAGGAGGATATATGGGGACGCACACAGTTCAAGGATCCTCTCAGGTACAAGGATCCTCTCAGGTTCAAGGATCCTCTCAGGTTCAAGGATCCTCTCAGGTACAAGGATCCTCTCAGGTTCAAGGATCCTCTCAGGTACAAGGATCCTCTCAAGTTCAAGGATCCTCTCAGGTACAAGGATCCTCTCAGGTTCAAGGATCCTCTCAAGTTCAAGGATCCTCCTTCCAGGTTCAAGGATCCAACATCTTTCAGGATCAAGGATTCTTAAGAAGTGTACAACCCTCAAGCACGGATGTTCATCAAGGAGACTTCATTCCAATGCAGACCATTGCTTCTTCTGGTCCTTCAGTCATACCAGAATCCCGTCAATATGGATTCACATCTAGAATTCCAAACTTGAATCCTCTGGGAGGTAACACTTTTAATAATTCTTATAACACTAACCATGGCTCTATGCAGGATACAGGTGTCAATCAAGCTATGGCTAGGGAATTACAGAAACTGAAGGATATGATATCCAGCGTTCCATGGGTAGTTAAGCCCATTCCTGAAATCGCAGATGGCAGCCATAGGATATCTCGTTTTGCACCACCTATTTGTGATGCTGAGATACCCAAAAGGTTCCAGATACCAACTATGAAGCTGTATGATGGTTCGATGGATCCAGAGGAGCATGTAGCTCAATACAGAGAAAGGATGGAGATCAATCCAATCCCTGAGAGATTAAAGGAAGCATGTCTATGCAAGGGTTTTGGATCCACACTCACAGGATCAGCTCTTAAATGGCTGCTAAGTCTTCCCCTTTACTCTATTACTTCATTTGCTAATCTAGTTAACCTGTTTAATAGCCAATTCTCATGTAGTAGAAATTTTGAACGATTAACTAGTGATCTATATAGGGTGACACAAGGTCAAAATGAATCACTTAGAGATTACATCACTAAGTTTAGTAAAGAATCCTTAGATATTCCCAATCTGGATATAGCTACGGCTGTGGAAGCCTTTAAAATGGGTTTGCTTAGGGATTCATTATTCTATGATGATCTTGTCATGACCCCATGCAGGAATCTTGATGAAGTAAAAACCAGGGCCCTTAGATTCATCCGATTAGAGGATGATAAAAGGATCCAGGAAAGACTGGCAGGATCCTCGAAGCAGGAAAAGCAAGGATCCTACTTCAGGAACAACAAGTCCAAGCCTTACAACGAGTCTGGTAACCAGAACGTGCATGCAGTAGAACAGGAAGAGGATGATGAGGATTATCCTCCTATTTCTGAATACTGTTTTTCTGTTGATAACAATGAACTGATCCTTGCAATGCAGAATCTAGGCGAAAAGGCTAGGTGGCCAAGAAAAAGTGATAAACCAGCCACAACAAAAGACAAATCCAAATGGTGTGCATATCACGAGGATTTCGGGCATGTCACTGAAGAGTGTATTGCACCGAGAAAAGAGATTGGTTATTTGTTAAGCAAGGGGCACTTGAAGGAACTTTTGGGAAGAAAAAAGTCTAGGATCCAGGATCCTGAGAAGGTCCCAGAAAGAGCTCCTGCTCCTCCAGCAGATGCACAAGTTATAAACTTCATATCCGGTGGATCAGACATTTGTGGTACTTCCTTTTCATCAGCCAAAAGACATGCCAAGGAGACCGAGATGGATAATGGAGATAGACCCATCCGGAGCTCTACTGTCACACAGGAGAAAGTTATAACTTTTGATGAGGATGATCGTGTTGATGTTCAGGATCCTCATCATGATGGTCTTGTTATTACTTTGTTTATTTCTAACCATTTTGTTCGCAGGATCCTAATCGATGGACGAAGCTCGGTGAACATCATTCAGCTTGATGTCCTCAAGAAAATGAACATCCATGAATCAGACATTGTCCCAAGATCCTCAGTTCTTGTGGGATTCAGCGGAGAAACCAAGAATACATTGGGGGACATTAAACTTCCCATCTATATTGAAGGACTTCATTCTTATCAAAAATTTTGTGTTATAGATTGCTTATCTTGTTGCAATGTTATCCTTGGCAAGCCATGGATACATGACATGAAGGTAGTTGCATCTACATATCATCAATGTGTGAAGCTTCCTAGTCCATGGGTGGTGATAAAGATTGAGAGTGACCAACAAGAAGCAAAAAATTGCTACACCTCTTCAATGAAGCCAGCCTCAAGACCAAGGGAGCAATAGCAACTAAAGTATCCTCCAAGAGACGTCTTGGAGGCAAGAGAACAAGATGTGAAAGAAATCCTTATGGATCCTCATGATCCTGAATCAAAAGTCTTCATAGGATCAGGGATCCTCAGCAACGTCGAACAGGATCTAGTATCCTTCCTTAAAAGAAGAAAAACTACCTTTTCCTGGAAGCATGAAGACATGATAGGTATCTCTAAAGATATAATTACCCATAAACTTGGTATTGACAGGTCATTCAAGCCTATACATCAGAAGAGGAGGAAATTTGCACCTGAAAGGAATGCCATTATCCAGGTGGAGGTAGACAAATTACTCCGAGCATGTATGATTAGAGAGGTTAAGTAACCAAGATGGTTAGCCAATGTGGTTGTTGTTCAAAAGAAAAATGGAAAGTGGAGGGTATGTGTCGATTTTACTGATTTAAACAAGGCATGTCCCAAGGATCCTTTCCCATTACCCCACATTTATTCCATGGTGGATGCTACCGCGGGTCATGAGTTGTTGACATTTATGGATGCTTCATCTGGATTTCAACAAATTCAGATGGAACCATCTGATCAAGAGGATACAGCCTTTATAACCCCAACTGGTATCTATTGTTATATTGCTATGCCATTTGGACTAAGGAATGCAGGTGCTACTTATCAAAGGCTAGTCAATATGATGTTTAAGGAACAAATAGGACACACTATGGAAGTCTACATAGACGACATGGTGGTTAAGTCCAAGAGAACTGAGGATCACCTTAGAGACCTGGAAGAAGCATTCAATATCCTTGACAAATTCAATATGAAATTGAATCCTTCAAAGTGTCACTTTGGTGTTAAAGCAGGCAAGTTCCTAGGATACATGGTAACAAAAAGAGGCATTGAAGCAAGTCCGGAGCAAATTAAGGCTATTGTGAATATCAAATCTCCTGCCAATGCCAAGGATGTGCAAAAGTTGACAGGGAGGATCGCAGCCTTGAATAGGTTCATATCAAAATCATCAGAAAAGTGCAAGGAATTCTATGACATTTTGAGAAAAAACAAGAAATTTGAGTGGACTGAAAAGCATGAAAATGCTCTCAAAGCCCTTAAGGATTACCTATCCTCAGCTCCTGCCTTGATGAAACCAGAAAAAGGGGATGTATTATCCTTATATCTAGCGGTATCCTCTAAAGCAGTAAGTGCGGTCCTAGTTAAGGATCACGAAGGTACACAACATCCTGTTTATTATGTAAGTAAGAGTTTGCTTGATGCAGAATCCAGGTATTCACATCTAGAAAAACTTATTCTTGCTTTGATTATGGCATCTACTAAACTAAGACATTATTTTGAAACTCATGCCATTATTGTTAAGACTAATTTTCCAATTAAGAATGTTCTCAGGGAACCTGAAATGTCAGGAAGGATGGCTAAGTGGGCAGTGAAGCTTAGTGCTTATGATATAAGATATGAACCAAGGACTGCCATCAAATCCCAAGCCTTAGCTAACTTTGTGGCAGATTTTAGTAGCGACTTGCAAAGAGAAGCTGAGTTAGAAGTTCAGCAGCTTGAAGAGACTAAGGATCCTTGGATACTTTTCACTGACGGTGCTTCTAATGTCAAAGGAACAGGACTTGGAATACTACTAAAATCGCCACAGGGGGACATAATACCCCACTCCATAGCTTGTGAGTTTCAAACTACTAATAATGAGGCTGAATATGAAGCCTTGATAGCTGGTTTGCAAATTGCCAAGCATATGAGGATCAGGTATCTTGAGGTACATGTAGATTCATTGTTAATTACTAATCACTTTAATGGATCCTATGCTGTTAAAGGTGAAAAGCTAATCAAATACCTAGAGATAGTCAAGGAATTGGCACTCTCTTTTGTTTCTTTTAGTTTGACATAGGTACCTAGGGAGGAAAATGCAGAAGCTGATGCATTGGCCAACCTAGGATCATCCTTGAAAATTCCAGAGGATATCAAGATCCCTATCATCCATGTTTTGGCTCCTTCTATTGACGATCACATAACTATGGAGATACAACAGGATTCTGTAATGGTTCCTAGTGATGGTGCACAGTCTCGTTCAGGATCATGGATCCTTTCAATCATGAGATATATGCAACATGGAGAGATTCCTACAGGAGAAAACCCCAGGGCTTTCAAAATCAAGGTATCTCAATTTACAATATTGAATAACATGTTATATAAACGATCTCTTGCAGGTCCATATCTAAGATGCATTGAGGATCCTGAAATCCAAGAAGTCCTAAAGGATTTTCATGAAGGAGATTGTGGAAACCACACTGGGGGCAGGGCATTGTTCTCAAGGATCCTTAGGACAGGATACTATTGGCCGACAATGAAGAAGGATGTTGTGGATTATGCCAAGAAGTGTGATCCTTGTCAAAGACATAGTAATATCCTTCATCAACCAGCAGAGCTCTCGCACCCTATATCCTCTTCTTGGCCATTCATGAGATGGGGAATGGATATAGTTGGTAAAATTCCCAAAGCACCAGGAGGAAAGGTGTTCATGCTTGCCATGACTGATTACTTCTCTAAGTGGATAGAGGCTGAAGCCTTTGCTCAAGTCAGAGAAAATGAAGTGATATCCTTTATTAAAAGAAACATTATTACTAGATTTGGTATCCCTTCTGAAATTGTTTGTGATAATGGATCCCAATTTATTGGGAGTAGAACTACTAACTTTTGTGACAGCTAGGGGATTAAGATGATAACATCAACACCAGTCCACCCACAAGCTAATGGTCAAGCAGAATCATCCAACAAGATCATCATCAACAACTTGAAGAAGAAGCTTGGATCCAAGAAAGGAAAATGGGCAGAAGAACTACCTTATGTGCTATGGGCTGATAGGACCCCCCAATAATGCTACTGGCTAAACTCCATTTTCTTTGGTATTTAGAGCAGAATCAGTGATCCCTACAGAGATGGTGGTTCCTACTGCAAGAACAAGCATCCGTGATCCTGAAGGAAATGCTGAAAACTTGGTTCAAGACTTGGATACTATAGAAGAACTCAGGGATTTGGCAAGAATAAGGATGGCTAGTTATCAACAAAGGATGGCTGGAGCCTACAATAAAAATGTCAGGATCAGGAAATTCCAAGTTGGTGATATGGTATTGAGGAAAGCATTTCAGAATACCACAAATCCTGCTGATGGAAAGTTAGCACCAAAGTGGGAAGGCCCCTACCTGATTGAAGTTGAGGCAGGAAAGGGGGCATATCGATTGCTAACAATGGAAGGTGATTTACTACCAAGAGCTTGGAATGCTGTCCACCTGAAGAAATATTTCATGTAGTAAGGATCCAGGATCCTCAACCATTTTCATGATCAATATCCTCAAAGGATCCTTACAAGACAGAGGATCCTCACTTTGGTAATGATCTAATCTCAAACTATTTCATTCTTTAATTATCCTATATACAAGGAGAAGGATCCTGGATCCTTTAGCCTCCTTTCACTTGATTCTGAGTTTTGCAGAAGGTTCATGTATCCTTAACGAAGGATTGAGTATCCACAGAAGTCTCTAGTTATTTGGGCTTGACCCCTGTTATTTGGGCTTGACCCCAATTATTTAGGCTTGACCCCAGTTATTTGGGCTTGACCCCAGTTATTTGGGCCTGTCCCCAGTATCGCCAGTAGCGCACGATGATCCTGGTACAGTTCATGGCAATGGGACCAGTACTCACTTTAAGGGCTGACAATTTCATTGTACTGGCTGTATCCGGGATCCTACGTATAATGGTAGACGTACCATACATCCGTTCCTAAGGTTTCTAACGTTTTCACGTTATCTAAGGTTTTGACATTATCATGTCACTAAGTTTGGATAGTCGCCAGTAAGGGCCATACTCCAGTTTACACAAGATCCTTTGGGCTTGTCCCCAGTTTTTGGGCTTGTCCCCAGTTTTTTGAGCTTGTCCCCAGTATATTGGGCTTATCCCCAGAATTGTTGGGCTTGTCCCCAGTTGCTAACTCTTCTCTTATATTGGCTTAGTCCCAAGTTATGTTCCATTTCAGGTTTTTGAAGTTAAACAGCTAAGGATCCTTGATCCTTACCTTTTACTAAGGTTTATCTTTTGGTTATCCTGATTGTAAATGTTAAAGGTTTAGGATCCTAACTTGGATTCTCAGGTATGATCCTTGATCATTTTTTATTTTATTCTTTATGTATCTAAGTGACCCTTATTCTTTGACAACAGGACTTATGATCCTTAAGTTACACTACTTTTTTGAATTGGTCGATTATAGGATATTTGATCCTTGATCATATCCTAAAAATTTTTACATAATCTGTTAAACTTTTATTCTTAACTTAATGAATTCAAACAAAGTGTATAATAGCAACTGAAAAGTAAAGTGTTCACAAATGTAACAACACATGATAAGCCAAAAGATTAAAGTTTTATTTATTTATCAATAGTTAAACCCTTAAAAGGTTGTCAAAATTGCCAACCCAAATTTCTACCAGCAAAACGTGGCCTGTCCACTTGGGTTGGCAAAGGGTGTCCATATTTAACAAAGGTCTAAGTGCAGGTAACAAAAGGCGAAAGGATAACAAGTGGTTTCATCCCCCAAACAGAGGATCCATCAACCACCCATTATCCTACCTATTGTCCAAGGATCCATGATCCTCAAGCCTAAAAACTATTGTCTAAGTTATTACAGACCAACTATTGTTTGAGAAAAACATCAACAACCAAAAACCACTACCAAATCATAAAAAATGGGCTCCGACCGCGTCTAGAAAAATCCATCATCGCCCATTTCTGCAGCTCAAACCTTCGCTGCATCACCATCGCCTCCTGCTCCAGCATCACCCGCCTGATCCTTAGATCTGCTGCCGCCTGCCTCAATTGCCAAGACCTCTGTAGCCTCTTCCTCATCATCCAGCTCAGCCAGCTTAGCCTTCCAGCCCTCCTGGTCCCACTTGGTCCTGTCAAAGTCAGGATCCTCAGCCTCCTGGGCCATCTAGATTTTGATCTTATAGTGACGGCAGCAGAGACTTTAGCATCCTCCATCACCTCAGCTTTCTCATGATCAGCATTAATCTGGGCCATGACCACCTGCTTCTTTGCCAGATTGAGATCTTTCTCGAGGGAGGAGATGGTTTGATCCTTGGCCAGGAAGATCTTCTGAAACTCCAAATGCTTCTGCTCAGCCTCTTCAACGTATGCATCGAAGAGCATCTCGATCTCGGCGAATTTCTGCAAAAAGAAAAGGTAGGGCTCAGCCTCTTCAAGTCAGGATCAATGATCCTTACATCAGCAAAGTATTCCTGAAACTGGTGGCGGATGAGGGGCAGGCCTTCAAGATTGTCAGCTTCAGTGGCCTTCCTCTTCTTTCCTCCCTTGGAGGTGACAGGCTTGGGGATTAAAGTACTTGGGCTAGCAGCAGACTTCTTTTTTCTGGACCGGGGAGCCACAGTGCTAAGATCACTAACACTGAAGGGGGAGGCTAACTTCGAAGATTTTCCAGCGCCTACCAATCCAAAACGACAGATAAGTATTCTTGTTCTATTTTCATTTAAACATTTAATTATATACAAACTTGGATATTTACTTGACATTGTGACTGAGCCGGAGGATACTTCTTGAGAATCCTTGGTGTTTGCTTGGAATGATCTTACTGCAGGATCAAGACTCCAGAAAGCAGCAATCCTCTCTTTTGTTGCAGGTGATGGAATGATATGAGAAACAGATATAGCTGCACAAAAGATACAAAAAGGGGTCGGTTATCCTCAACAGAAACAGGGTTATCCTATGATCCTTCTATAAGGATCCTCTATCCTACCATGGGTGGCCCACTCTCTTGGGAGATCCTTCCCATCCGGGATAGAATCCCTCCTAACGAAGAAAAAACGCTTCTTCCAGTTGGTGTCATTCTTGGTGGTCTTGAGGATTGGGTGTGCATCACCGGGTTTATGTTTGAATAAAAAGCGGTGTGAACCATGGCTCACAAGGTTGTACAATTCAGCCAGTTCCGACATCCCTAACTCTATACCTTCCTGCTCAATGATTCTCTCTAGGGTATATAAAACCCTCCACATCATTGGCATTGCCTTGCCGGTGAGAGAGAAGAAGGATTCAGTGAAGGCAGGGAAAGGATAGGAGTATCCTATTAGGAATGGAGTGGCCGAAAAAGCAACCCAGGTTTCAGAAACAAAATCACTTTTGGTGGTAGGGTCAAAGGGCTTGAAGACGGTGTTCGCCGGAAAACAATGGCGAATCCGGTCGATCTCCGGATCAGTGAAAGTGCAGAGTTCTTTCGGGGTGTTTTTGATAATCCCTTGGCTTTTCAAAGGACTATCTTTCTGGTGATCCTTGGCAGGGGATGATCGTAACTTCATTCTGGTCTAAAGAATTTGAAGAGGAACAGAGTAAGAAGATAAAGAGAAAAGGAGAAGAAAGATACCTGATTGATCTTTGAATGAGGATTTAAAGGAAGTAATGCACGAATTTAAATGTCTATCGATCCTTATCTCTAACCTATTTATAATGATGACTCTACAGGATTGTCACTTCAATGACGTAAGACCAGCAACGGCTAGTTCGATCCAAACGGCTATATATCCGTTAGTCAGTTGGAGATAAGATCAAAAATACAACTCGTTAAATTACGTTTTACTCCTTATATTTTGGGGGCAATTGTTAGGGGAGGATTTTCCAATCCTAAGGATCACGGATCCTCAAGCACTGCCAGGATCACGGATCCTCAATTCTGTTTGAATTAAGGATCCTCAGAAGACATTGCAGGATCAGGATTCAGGATCCTTGTTGTTATCCTTGTACTAACGTTTGCCTTCATTACGTTTAAGTTTGTTTTGCAGGAGTATACACCTCGGACTTGGTCTTGCCGATATTCTTGGGGAATATGCCTTCAATATTCCGCACGTGCATGGCTTTGTGAACGTTATGGAGATCGTGGGAAGCTTGCACATTTAGCGGATAGTTAGTTGTTTTAGTTATTTCTAATTTTAAAAGGGGATAACAAGCTTGAATTAGAACACTCGGAGATTTTAGAAAACACACACACGCGAAACAGCTCTCAATAGCTCTCAACAGTTCACTTGGCGATTTCATACACATTACACTATAGTGATCCTTGTAACAAGCTTGTTATCATCCCGAGTTGTAACAATCATTTGTTTAATTATAGTTGGTGATCGGTAGTTTCCATCACCCGAGGTTTTTTATGCCGGAGATCAACTCTTGATCAAGGGCTTTTTCCTCATATAAATCCTTGTATCATTTATTCATTTCATTTGCAAGATATTCATACATTCGTTCAAGCATCATTCCTCACAACAAAGATTTGGTTACATTATCCAAGCCTGATTTTTGACCAAAACACCCAGTTAGTGAATAAATCGAATGGGATATTCCATTATCTAGACCGAATTTGGATTCCCAAGCACACCGACTTACGACAGATTCTGCTAGACGAAGCCCATAAGTCTCGATATTCTATTCATCCCGGTGCCGATAAAATGTAGCAGGACCTTCACTGCAAGTACTGGTGGCCGGGCATGAAGAAAGATATCGCCCTCTACATTTCGAAGTGTCTGACTTGCTCGAAAGTCAAGGCCGAACATCAAAGACCCTCTGGCTTACTCGTCCAACCCAAGATCCATATGTGGAAATGGGAGAGTATAGCTATGGACTTTATAATGAAACTTCCACGCACGCCATCAGGTCACGATAGCATCTGGGTTGTCGTTGACCGTTTGACTGAATCTGCTCATTTTCTGCCGATACAAGAAGACTTTAAGGTAGAAAAATTAGCCCGAATCTACACCGACGAAATCATATGTCGACATGGGACGCCTCGCGACATCATCTCTGACCGCGATGGTCGGTTTACCTTGCGTCTTTGGGAAACGTTTCAATCCGCTCTCGGTACTATGCTTAATCAAAGTACCGCTTTCCATCCCCAAACTGACGGTCAGACTGAAAGAACGATTCGTACTCTTGAAGACATGCTTCGCTCGTGTGTCATAGATTTCGGTGGTAATTGGGATGCATACTTACCTTTAGTCGAATTCTCGTACAATAACAGTTATCATTCTAGCATCCAAATGGCACCATTTGAGGAATTATACGGAAGAAGATGTCGATCGCCTATTGTATGGCACGAGATCGGAGACTCGTAAATAACCGGTCCTGAGCTGTTGCAAGAAACGACTGACAAAATCCTCCAAATTCGAGACAACCTGCTGAAAGCTCATAGTCGTCAGAAAAGTTACGCCGATAGACGCCGCAAGCCCCTTGAATTTGACGTTGGCGATCACGTACTCCTAAAGGTATCACCTTGGAAGGGTGTGATCAGATTCGGCAAGAAAGGAAAGCTCGCGCCTCGATATGTTGGACCCTTTAAGATTCTAGAAAGGATCGGCAAAGTGGCCTACAGATTCGAACTACCGGAGGAACTTAGCAAGGTCCACCCGACTTTCCACGTTTCGAACCTCAGAAAGTGTCTGGTCGAGCAGGATTTACAAGTTCCACTTGAGGATCTACAAGTGAACGAAACATTACACTTCGTGGAGAAGCCTGTCGAGATCATGGACATAGAAACCAAGAAGCTCAGGCGCTCACGCATTCCCATTGTGAAGGTTCGCTGGAAGGCAAACGCGGCGCGGAGTTCACCTAGGAACTCGAAAGTGACATGAAGGCGAAGTGCCCGTAGTTGTTTGTTACAGCTAAGGCCTAATTTCAGGACGAAATTCCCTTAAGTGGGGAAGGCTATAACACCCTGTGTTTCGAAAGTCAAAGTACAAGTCAAAGTTAAAGTCAAAGGAAGAAATGATTGCTAATTGCGATCTGTCACTCTTTGCTTAACTATTGATTTGACTTCTTTGACTTGTAATCGAATTCTTTTATTTGTTTGCTTTAGTTGTATTATGTGGAGTTTCTATTAATAATCGAGGTTTCATCGATGTTTATCGCATGTTTTATCGCTTTATCGCTTAATCGCTAATCGCATCGCATTCGCAACTCGAATTATGCGTTCTGGATATTGTTTTACGTGTGTGTTTTATTTATGTGTTACTTGTGCATGTTTACTTTATGTTTGCCGTGATTAATCGAAACGCAATCGCAACTCTATCACAATGCAATTGGATCGCAAACGCTAAACGCAAGTTAAATTATGATGATTGTATGTTAGATATAGTATTTGTGTGATTATTATTAACCTGTCGCATCGTTTAATCGAAACTCGCTCAAACGCATCGCAACATTCAGCACGCGAAACGAAACGTCGAAACGCAACTCGGCGGAGCCACTCGATCGAATGACGTTCGATCGAATGGCCATCTGATCGAAGTGTCATCCAATCGGCATGCCATCCGACACTTGCTCCTCCTTTCCCTTTTTGGCAACCTATAAATACCCCCCTGTCACATCACAAGTGATGTGACAGCTCTCTCACTCAACCAGCAGCACTCAAGCCCTCTTTTCTCTCGATTTCTCGCGATTCTTATAAGTTTTCAACTCAAATCTTATACTTCAATGATCTACACGCACTTCTTCATCACTTTCACCTTTGAATCTAAACTTTTAACCGTGAAATCAGCGGATTTGAGGTGTTTTAGGGTGATGTCATCATAGAGTTCTTATGAACTTCAAGTTATAACTTCATAACACCAAGAATAACTCAGATCTAAAGGATTTCCACATCATTAAACATTGTTTTTGCATAGATCTAAACATTTTCAAAGTTAAAAGGATTGAAAGATACATTTTCAACTTTCTTTCAACTCTTTTACACTCAATGCACTCAAACCGATAGAATCGGAGCTCATTCAGGTCTTCTACTCATTTCTTAGAGAAGTGTCGGTCTGAGATCCGGTTTCTATCAAAGAGACAACCGATTTCGGATTGAACATGAACCATCGTCACGAACAGTAAGCTGATCGGATTGGGGTGATTCCTGTTCGATCGGACGACTTGGGACTTGACGAGGTTCCGTTGTTTAGTACGTTGTCATATCGTCTCTAGCAAACCGCAAAACTTCTCAAAATAATCAACTTCAAGACGATCAGATTGTGGGACGGATTGCTGTCCGATCGGATTGCCATCTGATCGAACCGCAATCCGATCGGATTGCACTTGGACTTCAACACTTAATCATTTTTGTAATTTTCAAGGATCACCAGTTCTAACGGATTACCATTCGATCGGAAGACCATCTGACCGAGTGACCGTCCTGCTGTGAACTTGTTCTCTGAGAAATACCTCGTCGGACGGATCGCCATCCGATCGAACTGCTGTTCGATCGAACGACCTGAAAGGTAGAGATACTTCTCTTATTTCAAAATGCTACAACGAAAACTTCAAAGCCATCATACACAAACACATCCATCCCAAACGAGTGGCAAACCGATCGAATGGCCATCCGATCGAATGACCATCCGTTCGGATTGCCATCCGACCGGATTACCATTCATCACTTGGTTCACTTCGCACCGTTTATCACGCCGTTCAATCGCTTATGCTATCGTTAACTGTTCAGGCTAATCTCTCAGTGCTCCCTTCAATCCAAGAGAGTGTTTACTTGTTAAATGCTATATGTGAGTATACTCGACTCCTTTTTGCTTTACACACTTTTGGGTGTTACATACGTTACTTATTCAAATCACATCGATCACACAATGCAAACACTATTTATACGCTGACCGTTATTGCATGATACGTGTTATTCGATGAATGCTTGTATGTTATGTTTACGCAGTGATTGTTGCCTGACACCTTAGCAAAGATAGTACTATAGTTTGGACTCAGCACCTATCGTGGACAGGGGTTGTTAAGGGCTTTACTTCATGTGTCCCAGTGGGGATATGTGTTGAGCAGTCTACAACTCGCAGTCACGTCTGTGCATATTTCATTATCGATAACCTACTAGCTTTCACTTTGCTACATGTTACATGCTGGTTATGCGTAAACGATTTCGAACCCTATTATATTATCAAACTTGTATGCTCACCTTTACACTATGTGTATTGACTTCTATTTTAATGTATGTGACAGGTGTTTAGGATGCTTTGCTTGTTACTTGCTAGAAATCAAGCTAGGATGGAGTCTAGAAACAAACGAACAATTTATTTATTTAAATCTGAGTTGTCGGAACAGCTTTACTTGTCTTTGAGATATCTATGTCTGTAATAATTGTTTTACTTGATGGGTTATGGTATGGGACATAATATTAACTATCCGGTAATTTAGTTGTTATGGAATTTCTCTTGGACAATCTGTTTCGCTCAGTGTCGCGCCCCGATGTTTCTGTCATCGGTTGGGGTGTGACATCTAATCTTTCGATTCATCCTGAGTATATATCCTGGAGCTATATCCTGACGCATATCCTGCAAAACACCCTTAAACTAAGGTGGGTGTTAGCTTGGCTAACACCCCTCCGATGCTTAAGTCGGTATTGGGTTTCAAAGGAATAAAATAAAATTATATTTAAAAGAGATATAATTCATACCATCCTGAGTTAGAAATTAAATTCTAAACTCACTTGAAATAGGCTTTGAGGTGTATAGCATTCCAGGATCTTGGTAATATATCCCCTTCCATATTCTTGAGTCGATATTCTCCTTTCCCATATTTTGATTCAACCTCATATGGTCCTTCCCACTTTGGAGCTAACTTTCCATCAGCAGGATTAGTAGTGTTCTGAAAAGCCTTTCTTAACACACACTCTCCAACTTGAAACCTTCTAGTCCTTAGGTTTTTGTTATATGCCCTGGATATCCTCTGTTGATATGATGCCATCCTTAGCTTTGTCGCGTCCCTTGTCTCATCAACAGTATCCTATTCTTGGCATAAAGCTTCAGGATTCTTCTCAGGATCTCGGAGGTTCGATCTTGCTGTAGGTATCACCATCTCTGTCGGGATTACCGCTTCTGCCCCAAACACCAAGGAAAACGGGGTTTGCCCAGTTGCACTTTTTACTGTTGTTCTATCAGCCCATAAGACAAAGGGTAACTCTTCTGCTCATCTTCTTTTTTTAGCTCCTAGTCTTTTCTTCAAATTGTTAACAATTATCTTATTTGAGGATTCTGCTTGTCCATTTGCTTGAGGATGTACCGGAGTGGATGTGATCATCTTGATTCCCCAACTTTTGCAAAAAATCGGTAGTCCTCTTACTGATAAACTGAGAGCCATTATCACAAATTATCTCAGCTGGTACCCCAAACCTAGTCAAGATATTCCTCTTTATGAAGGATACTACTTCTTGATCTCTGACTTGAACAAATGCCTCGGCTTCAACCCACTTGGAGAAATAATCCGTCATTGCCAGCATAAAAACTTTTCCTCCTGGAGCTTTTGGCAACTTCCCCACTATGTCCATACCCCACTTCATGAACGGCCAAGGGGAAGCAATAGGATATAGTGGCTCAGCAGGCTGATGCAGTATATTGCTGTGCCTTTGACATGCATCACATCTTCGAGCATATTCTGTAGCATCTTTCCTCATCGTCAGCCAATAGTATCATGTTCTTAGCACCTTTGAGAATAATGATCTGCCCCCAGTATGGTTGCCACAATCTCCTTCGTGTATATCCTGAAGTACTTCCTTGGTTTCAGGTGTAACGCCCCGCGTTTCATAACTTTCCATATTTAGAAACCATTGTTCATATTCCTATTTTCGGAAACTTTGTATTCTAGTATTCATCGTTTCGTTAATTCAATTAATTAATCGTCGAAAAATCTTTAACTTTAATTTAATTTGTTACAAATATGGTTATCTACCTATCCTATCTTATTTAATAAATTAAATTAAATAATACATTTTAAAAAGTTTATTTTTTTTTATAACAAACTAGTTAGTCTCGTTAACTTTTAAACCTAGTAAATGCAACTAACTTAGTTAATTGTAAAGTTAGTGTTTTTTTTTTAAAATAACATAAGTTAAGCTAACTATTTAAGTAGCTCTTTGAAGTTGAGGGACTAATTGTGTTTTTACTTGAAGCTAAAATACCCCAAACCCTTCTCTTTCTAAACATTAGCCGACACTGGTCTTCTCCCTTGTCTCTGCACCTTAAATCAAAGAAACCCTAATCATAGACACACCCACAAATCAGTTTATCCCAAACACTCACACTCAAGCAACCCAGCCATGTCTCCATCTCGATTCCCCTGTCCACTCTCCTCTCCGGCGGCTCGTTCCTTGCCGGCGACGAGCACAACGCCACGCACCACAATCAACCGCACCCCCCTGTTCGGTCCGATTTAAACGCCGACCACCACCGCTCTGGTGGTGGCACACCGCGGCACACCAGAGAGAGAGAGAGACCGAGAGGTGAGAGAAGGTGAGGTCAGTTTGCTCGACACTACTCCGATTCAGGTGGTGTTTGCTCGACAGATTCAGGTTCAGTTGGTTTCGGCTCAGGTCAGTTTAGTTCAACACCTCGGGTTCGGCTCATTTTATTTCGGGTTTCAATCTCAGATTGTTTTCTGTTCGGGAGCTTCGGGTCTTTCCTGGTCTCGATTCGGTTCACCTAGTTCGGTCCATATTCGGGTCTCGTTTCAGCCAGTTTCAACAGGTTCAGTTTCTGTTCGGTCAAAATCAGGTTTGAAGCTTTATTTTGGTGTTTCGAGCTTGGGTTAGACTTCGGGCTTTCGGGTTAACTATCAACAGAAGTCAACGGTTCGAGTCAACAAGTCAAAGCGGGTAAATGACGGTCAATGGTTCGGCTCGGGTCAACGGTCACACTTGTTCGGTTCAGATTCGACGTTCGGTAAACTTTGACGACCCGATTATTTTTTTATAGTATTATGTTTTATATATATTTTTATAACTAATCAAGCTCGAACCGATACACTAGACGTTTAATGATATTTTAGCATTTGACGTGAATGTTATATATATTACTGTTTACTGTTGCGTTTTGGAAAATATATCGACACATTAGTTGTCGGGATCGTCCAAAAACAGAGGAAACTCTGTCCGTTTTCCGTAAAATTTCGTAGAACGAAACACGTTAATTTTATAAAACGGAGCCTAACAGATTTATTAAATTCTTATTAAAATAGATATAAATGTATATTTATTTTTGACAAAACTACTATAATATTTTTGATGAACTTAAATTAAAACCTTTACATAAACTATATATACTTATCCCTCGACTAATTATACTTTAAACTCCGATTCGAAACCTCCGCCATAATTTCGTATACTCATGCACCATCGTTTGCCCATATAGGGTGACCTCGGTGTCCCATCCTCCTAATCTCATACACTCGTCAACACTTTTGGATAATCAGAAGACTTAGCAATTATGTGAGTATACTCGATCCCTTTTTCCCCTTTACACTTTGGGATGCAACATGTATAATTATGCAAACTTCTTTAAACTAAACTAAACATACTCAATCCTTGTACAAACATGAAACTAATGTGCTTTACTTATGATTCTTGTATGCTCTATTTAAACCATTTGGAACGTATATGCTCATTAACTTTGCTAGCCCACCTTAACAATTATAGCGCTATAGGATTTACGCACCGCCCGTTAAACTTGGGGTATTGTTAAGTTAAACATTTACCATCCCGCTATCAATTGGGATTAGGTTATTTTATGCGTTGGATTCTTGGGTTTGATCATAGTGTACGCCAAAATTGCATGCTAGTAATTCACATATTATGAATCATGTTGGATTTGAGTTTTTATTCTATTATGCTATGTATTCAAACTTGTATACTCGCCAACTTTTGTTGATTTTATTTTAATACATGTTGCAGGTTGTTAGACAAGACGATGAAGAAATCAAGTTAGGATGGACTTAGATACTCATTCAATAATAAACAATGTTGTTGCAATTTGTCTTTATTTGAAACAATGTATTCAAATTTTAGTCATTAATGAAATTGGATTTAAATTATATTGTCACATAGTGTTATGATACTTTTGAGCGATTTGTTCGTCTCATCCCGATGTTTCCGCCATCGGTTGGGGTGTGACATCAGGATCCTCCAAGCACCTCAGGTATGGTCCTGCAATAGATTTCTTATACAAAACATAATTTATAATAGTGAATCGAGATACCTTCGTCCTGAAAGCCTTAGGATTCTCATCCTTTATGATGTGTCCTTCTTTAAGATATTTCATGATTGGGGCCGTCCAGGATTTAGGATCCTCCTCAGGATACTCATTACCAGGGTCCTAGATACTTGCTATTTCCTTATCCTGAGACTTGAAGAGTTCCATCGCAGGATACAGGATATGTAGTATTGGTATTTGGGTTCCTTCTGGTATCCTGACTGATGATCCCAAGTTTGCCAAAGCATCTGCCTCAGCGTTATCCTCCCTTGGTACCTGTTCAAATGTAAAAACATCGAAATATCTTGCTAATTTTTTGAGAATTTCAAGATACTCGATTAACCTTTCTCCTTTGACTGCGTAGGATCCATTGAAATGGTTAGCAATTAACAATGAATCAACATATACTTGCAAACTCTAATCATGCAATCAAAGCTTCATATTCTGCTTCATTATTAGTGGCAGGAAATTCACACCTAATAGCCTGGGGTAATATGTCCCCCTGTGGCGATTTTAGTAGTATACCTAATCCTACACCTCTCACATTAGATGCACCATCGGTATACAATGTCCAGGATTCTAAGGTTTCTCCTAGTTGTTGTACTTCTAGGTCTACTTCATTTTGAATGTCACTACTGAAATCAGCCACAAAGTCTAGTAGAGCCTGAGACTTTATAGCGTTTCTAGGTTCATATACTAGATCATAGGCACTTAATTTTACTTACCAGTTAGCCATTCTACCCGACATCTCAGGTTTCCTAAGCACATTTTTAACAGGATAATTAGTTTTAACATGAATCCTATGTGTCTCAAAATAATGTCTAAGCTTAGTTGATGCCATAACTAGGGCTAATATTAATTTCTCTAAGTGTGAATATCTAGTTTCAGCATCTAATAAACTTTTACTAACATAATAGACAGGATTCTGCTGACCTTCGTGATCCTTTACCAGAACAGCACTTACTGCATTCCCAGATACTGCAAGATAAAGGGATAATGGTTCACCATCCTCGGGCTTCATCAATAAAGGTGCAGTTGAAAGATATTGCTTTAATTTCTGTAGGGCTGCTTCATGCTTCTCTCCCCATTCGAATTTTTTATTCTTCTTCAGGATATCGTAGAATTCGTTGCACTTCTCTGATGATCTTGATATGAACCTGTTTAATGCCGCTACTCGTCCTGTTAATCTTTGTACATCTTTCATGTTGTATGGTGACTTGATATCCAGGATAGCTTTAATCTGTTCCGGGCTTGCTTCTATTCCCCTTTTAGTCACCATATATCCTAAAAACTTTCCTACCCCCACTCCAAAATGGCACTTGGCAGGATTTAATTTCATATTATACTGGTCCAGGATATCAAATGCTCCTTCAATATCCCAGAGATGATCCTCAGCCTTCTTAGACTTTACCACCATATCATCAATGTATACCTCCATGGTGTCCCCCAGTTTGTCTTTAAACATCATGTTCACCAATCTCTAGTACGTTGCACCTGCATTTTTTAAACCGAAAGGCATAGCAGTATAACAATAAATACCTGTTGGTGTCATGAAAGCAGAGGGTTCCATTTGGATCTGGGGGAATCCTGAGGATGCATCCATAAAGGTTAGCATTTCATGACCGGCAATTGCATCCACCATCGAGTCTATATGAGGCAGAGGAAATGGGTCTTTAGGGCATGCTTTGTTCAAGTCTGTGTAATCTACACAAACTCTCCATTTCCCATTCTTCTTTTGAACTACGACCACATTTTCTAGCCACTTGGGAAATTTAACTTCCCTAATCATCTTGGATTTCAGCAATCTTTCAACCCCTTCCTGTATAATTGCGTTTCTTTCAGGAGCAAACTTTCTTCTCTTTTGTTGAACGGGCTTGAAAGACCTGTCAATTCCAAGCTTATGAGTTATAATATCCTTAGAAATACCTGTCATATCCTCATGCTTCCATGCGAACGTGGATATCCTGGATTTCAAAAAGTTAGTTAACTGACTTTCAATATCCTGAAGGATATTGGCTCCTAGTAGCACCGAGATATCTGGATTATCCTGATCCAGGATAATTTTCTTAACATCTTGCTCTGAGGCCTCCACGATATCCTGGGCTCGTATCTTTAATTGCTATCCTGCTTTAGGCTTTGTTGAAGACTTCATTGAGGAAGAATAACATTCTTTTGCCTCTTGTTGATCACTTCCCACCTTGACAACCCCCTAAGGGATAGGAATCTTGATACACTGATGATAGGTTGATGGGACAACCTTCATGTCATGGATCCAAGGTCTGCCCAATATAATGTTATAGCAGGATAATGAGTCCATGACACAGAAACGTTGCATTGAATTGACTCCCTCAACTTATACTTGCAGCTTTATTTCCCCCACATTATTCTTGGCCTCTCCAGTGAACCCTACAAGTACAGTGGATTTTGAAGTGATCTCCATCTGGGGAATATTCATTCTTTTCAGTGTTTCCAGTTGAATAATGTTGTCGGAACTGCCATTATCCACCAGTATCCTGCGCACAAAATGATTAGCAATATATAAAGTTATTACCAAACCATCGTGATGGGGATCCTGGACACTATCCCTATCATCACTATCAAACGTTATCACTTTATCAGGTGTGAGGGTTGTCATTCTGGTCGGCTTATCTCCCTGTTCTGCCTTAGCCTCCTTCGCATGTCTTTTTGCTGCAGAATAAGAGGTTCCACAAATGTCAGATCCTCCTGAGATAAAGTTAATTATCTTGGCATCCGTAGGAGGTGATGCTGCTCGTTCAGGATCCTTCTCAATATCCTGACCTTTATTCTTTTTTCTGCCCAAAAGATCCTTCAGGTATCCTTTGCTTAGCAGGTAGCTTATTTCCTTCCTCAGGGCTATGCAATCTTTCGTGACATGTCCAAAATCCTCATGGAAGGCACACCATTTGGATTTATCCTTCCAATCGGCCTTTTGCTGGTTCTTCCTGGGCCACCTCGCTTTATCTCCTAAACCCTGCATAGCATACATTAGTTCGGGTATATTAACAGAAAAACAATATTCTGACAAGGATACTCCTCAGGATCCTCATCCTCAACAGCATTCATTTTCTTGCTGTCATTCCTACCATATGGCTTAGAGTGATATGGTTTGTATGAAGATTCTAACTTCCTGTTAGTTGATTCATAGGTCAAGGATGAATCCATCCTCTCTTGCATCTTTTTTTCGTCTTCCAGTCTAATATATCTCAAAGCCTTGTTCCGAGCTTCATCCAGGTTCCTGCAAGGATTCATTATAAGATCCTGATAAAATTGGGAATCCTTTTGCAACCCCATTTTGAATGCCTGCACGGTTGTTGCAACATCAAGATGTGGGATGTCCAGGGATTCCCTGATAAACTTGTTCACATAATCCCTTAAGGATTCTTGAGGACCTTGAGTTATCCTATAGAGATCACTGGTTAGTTTTTCAAAACTTCAACTGCAAGAAAATTGGCTATTAAATAAGTTAACTAAGTGAGCAAATGATGTAATTGAATGAGGTGGAACATTTAAGAGCCACTTTAAGGCTGATCCTGTTAGAGTAGAGCCAAAATCCTTGTAGAGGCATGCTTCCTTGAGATCCAGAAGGATAGGGTTAATCTCCATCCTCTCCCTATACTGAGCGATATGCTCTTCAGGATTTGTGGTCCTGTCATAGAGCTTCATGTTGGGGGTTTGAAATCTTTTCGGGATTTCAGCGTCACATATAGGATATGCAAACCGGGATATCATGTGACTATCCTGGGATACTTCTGGAATCGGCTGGACCACCCCAGGTACACTGGATATCATATCATTCAACTTCTGAAGCTCCCTAGAAAGTGCCGACGTCACACCTGTATCCTGCAAAGATCCAACACCATTAGTAGCAGGAGTATTAGTATTATTAGACACGTTACCGATCTGAGGATTCTGGCCATATCCTGGAGCATATCCTGAGCCTGTCACAGTTGATACCCTGACTAATGAAGGTATCTCAGGAGTATGACTTTGGGAATGGCTAGGTACAATATTGCCCCGGTTATCCTCAGTATATACTGTCGAGTTAAAGTTCAATGATCTGGGCTGCAAGGGAGTGACAGTATCCTCAGCAGGCATGTTTGAGCTAGATTTCAATAGTTGTATCTCTCTTATCAGCATTTGGTTGGTTTCCTGCTGTTGCTTCATCTGATCTTGTATACTACCAAACAAAGTTAGAATTTCATCATTAGAAGCCATAATAGGGGTTCTCCCTGAAGCAGCAGATCCATGAACATTCTGAGTAGGAACAATATCCCGAGATGTGTGAGTTTCGGTCCTCCTTGGGGGAACTTGAGGCTGTGAGGAAGCTTGCGTCCTTAGAGGTGGTGGAAGCACCGAACCAACCGTTGCAGAGGTTGTAGCAGACATGGTAGAAGAGCTCATGTTTAATTTTGAGGCCATTGAAAATAGTTGTGCAAAAAGTTTCGAAAATATAAAACCAAATAGTGATTTTAAGAAAGCTTTTAGTAGAAATAGCACCACTTGCCCCACGGTGGGCGCCAAATTGTTTTGGTCAAAAATTACCTAAGCAATTAAGTGATCAAATTAGTTTTGTGAGGTAGTGTGCTAACAATGTGTATTGAAAATATTCTTGTTTGGTTGTTTGCAAAAAACAGTTTCAGGATATAGCTCAGGATACCGGGCTATATCAACAATCAAACAATGAGCAGAAAAGTAAAAGGTGACACGAGATGTACGAGGAAAGCCCTTGATCAATCTAGATTGCCGGCACAAAACCTCGGGAGCTGACAATCGCAACTGCCTTGTTCTTCTTATTACTTCAAATTTCAGGATACAGTGCAGGATATTGTACGGATCAGCTAAGTGTTACAATGAATTTCAAGTGTGAGTGTTCGTGAATGCGAGTGATTGCAGCTTGTAGAGAGCAAAAGTGTGTGTGAAAATTGTGTGTGTCTATCGATCCATACATTCCTTTTTATAGTAAAATAGAAATAACAAACTATCCTATAAAACTGGGATGCTGCGAATATTCCCTTCTTGAACGTCGGAGACCCCTTCTTCCGGCTTCAACATTCCCTTTTCAACTAATTAGTCTGAGTCTTCAGGAGAATAAGTCCACTCGAACGTTATAAGCTTGCCATCCTAATCTGCACGTGAACAATTAGTAACTACCAGGATACTGCATCAGGATGTTACCAATATCCTGATCAGGTATCCTGGTCACAAACAAAAGTAATAAAGTCAGGATATAATTCGGGATATGGGTTCAGAAAACCACCCATAACAATGATCTTGTGTGATTTAAACATACATACGTTTAAATCACGTTTTTAAGTATATCATGGCTAGATTAACACTGATCTAAGATACTACACGAAGCTAATCACAAGATCATCATAAATATAAACTTTAAACCACTAATCTTAACAAAACTAACATAATCATCAAGATTACATCAACTAACTACACTAATCTACTCAAATAATCACATAAATAATCATGATTAGTATATTATTAAGTTTGAGATTAGGGTTTTTTATTATGTTTTTCTTGATTTTCAAGATAATCAACTTGTACTTCTTAAATCTATGCATAATAAGATGCTTAAATATGGTTAGAAAAAGCTTACAACTTTGCACAAGGTGATTAAGAAGATTTAGAGAAGATTAGGCTCCAAAGAAAGTCCTTAGTGCTCCCCCCATGCTTAATCCTTGCTTCAATGATCTTGAAATGGCTAGAGTATAATGAAAATGAGGTGTTTAAGTGGTGAAAGATGGTGGTTCATGGGTGGTTCTTGTTGGCTGAAATATAAGAAGGAAATGAGGGGTGTTTTGGTTTCAACTTTTGTGAAAATGAAAATGATAGATGATAGTGATGTAGAAATGTTATAATTTTTCCAAGATCTTTCATCTTAATAACCATACTTTCCTTCCATCACACCATACATAAAATCTTCCACCTTTCAACAAAAATCTTGTGGGTGGGACCCACTTTGTTGACTAAATTCAAGAGAGGGGGGGGTAAAGTGTAACTTTTTTATAAAAAGTCTTAAAAATCTAGATATTTAGGGGTTTAAATAAAGTATGGTGTTTAGGGGTTTAATTGCACCATTAGGGGGTAATTAGGGATTAGGAATGTTAATTGTATTTTGATACTTTAGATGCTTTCGGTTTGGTCGTCGGCTAGTTTACAGCATTTTTGCGTCATACCGACGAAGTTTTGTCGCAAGTTGTAATTCCGCCATCCAACGATGCGTGAAGTGATTTCGAGTCCCAAAATAAGCTTAACTAGTTCTCCATGTCTTCCATTTGGTTGTTTTGGCGTTGGAATTGTTATTTACTAGCTTGTCAGTTCGAAAACGGACAAGTTGTGGGGGTTGCAACGCAGCACCGAAAGCTTATGTTTCGGACACCCCATTAATATCCTCATATTGTTTTCATGTATTTGTTATCATTTGTCATCATTCCGGAGTCTCGAAAATGCTAAATTATTAGTTCGGACGAGCTAAAATTGTTATATTTTTAACCGAACGGACGAATTTGTGATTAGGGCGTTGTACCATAAAGTTATATATTTTGCAAGATGTGTTTCCACATTAGTGTTTTCATATATATATATGGAGTCAGTTATGTTATTCGTATGTCATTTTTCATCATTTCGTTTTGTTTCAGCAACTTTGTTGGCATGAATAGTGTAACCGTGAATAGTGCGCGCAACACTTTCTACCAACACTTTTAGGACATAGTTTAATTGGTTTCGCGACGCGACGAAAACCAACATATGTTATAGTATTGTTCTCTTGTCCTAACATTGTTATCTAATGTACGGTCCAGTTACGTAATTAAATTACGCTAATTGCATGAGATTATATACTAAAAATAGTGATTAGACTGTACGGAATTTCCGGTTATTTGCCATTTGTCACAGGCATGATCGCTGCTCATATTCCCAAACTTGATATAGTCTGGTAGATATGTATATCCTGGATCGGTGTGGTCTGGTGGAAGTGTTGTTACGTCAAGCTAGACTTAGTCTGCTTAGATGTTGTAATATGAGTTTCCAACATTGTACAATACGTTTATTATCAATAAGATAAACACTTTATGTATCAACTGTGTTTTCAAGCATACTTATTGGGTGGGGTGTCACAGTTGGTATCAGAGCCAAAGGTTTTAGCGAATTAACTATTTAGTAGGGATATCTAGGCTTCAACTTTTGAGAGTATGCCCGCCCTAATAAAAAAAGGTTTTATACATTTATAAGTAGTTTACAAATAAGAATGCCAAGGGTAGGTAAAGGACCTGACTTTATACGTAAGCAGACTCCAGCTGACTTTGATTTATAATTAGTATATGAATTCGAGTATAAACTGAGGCTGCAAAATCAAAAGTAGATACTTATAGTGACAATTACAACTTACATACCCTCATTTAGCTATCACTCTATACCCACCGCCTTAGCAATAATTACTCGTACCTCCCATCCCAATACTCGTCAGAAGACTCAATAATGACACATCTTAAGGAATATCTTATATCCATACTCCTCGTAAGATAGCAAGTTTACCAAGAAGAGACTCGACAAATAAAAGTCATGCAAGTTAAAATGGCTGAGTTAGAAACTTAAAATCGGAAGTTAGCAATGGTGAAGGCACATAATATAATAATTTAGCAAGAACTAGATGAGGCCCGAGCCCGGGGAGGACAGTAGACTTCTATTTTTGTGTGTTGTATTATTGTATATGAAAATGTTATGTGAACAATGTGAAATAGTTATTTATTGTAGTCACATTTGAAAAGCGGAGTTTACTAAGGAAGTTCAAATAAATTTTAACGTTTTGATTAGTTATAGTTTAAGGATGTTGCAAAAGAATCAAATTTAAATGAGTTTTAGCTTATAAAACGACCTTAATTTAAGAAGTGAAGAAAAAAAATTCTTGTCTACTTAAGTGTGATTTTTAACTGCGAAATGTAAAAAAGATCGTGTATTTATTCTAATAGAGTAATTATGTAATTATTTTATAGTAATTATGTAATTACTCTACTAATGTAAAAACACATTTTTTTAGATGCCGAGACTAAAAAAACATGCTTGACAAGATGGGAAAAATTTATATATATATATATCTATACTATATAATAAAAGAAACCACTCTCGGGACACTTGTCATCATATTAGAGCATCTCTTATAGATAATTATTATTTTAATTTAATCTTTTCTAATTAATTATAGATAACCCTCTTATTAAATATTATTTAGTTTAATATCTTATGGATAATTATTATTTAGTTTAATATTCTTCTCATTTATAATATTATTTAGAGAAAATTACGATTTTGTCCCTTATGGTTATATCACTTTTACCCTTTTAGCCCAAAAAAGAATTTTTTAACATCTGAGCCCCCAACGTCTTCTTTTCTAACCTTTTTAGCCCCTAACACTAACCACATCCATTAAATGTTAGGGGCCAAAAGGGTTTAAAAAGACGTTAGGGGCCAAAAAGGTTATAAAAAAAAGACGTTGGGTGCTTAGATGTTAAAAAAATTATTTTTGGGCTAAAACGGTAAAAGTGATATAACCACGGGGGCCAAAATCGTAATTTTATTATTTGATGTATAAAATTAGATTTATTCAATTCGTACAATACACAAGGTTTTTTACGAATATATATATTTTTTATTATTTAGCACAGAAAATTACATTTATTCAAACCGTGTAATACGCATATTTTTTAAGATGTAATTTTTTTTATTACTTGGTATATAAAATTACATTTATTCAACCCGTGTAATAAATGAGGTTTTTTAAAGATATATTATTATATTATTTGGTAAACAATATTACATTTATTCAACTCGTGTAATACATGTGGTTTTAAATATATAACTTTTTTATTTGGTATATAAAATTACATTTATTCAACCTGTACAATATTGTTCTTATAGATATAACTTTTTATTATTTAATATATAAAATTATATTTATTCAACTCATGCAATAAAGAAGTTTGTTAAAGATATATTGTTTTATTATTTAGTATATAAAATTTAGAGTAAATTACATTTTTGGCCCCTGTGGTTACATCACTTTTACTATATTAGCCCAAAATAAGAATTTTTAACATATCTGCCCCCGTGGTCTCAACAATTAACCATTTTGGCCCCTAAGTGTAGAGATCATGGGGGCCAAAATGGTTAGTTATAGAGACCATGGGGGCCAAAATGGTTAGACTTAGAGGCCAAAATGGTTAGTTATAGAGATCATGAGGGCATATATGTTAAAAATTCTTATTTTGGGCTAATATAGTAAAAGTCATATAACCATAGGGGCCAAAAACGTAATTTAATCTAAAATTTATTTATTCAACCCGTGTAATACACGGGGTTATAACCTAGTATATATATATAGGTAAAGAGTACTGTACAATATTGCTTATCGTACATTACGTACGCTTCAATCTCAGCCGTCAGATCATCTTCCCGCATTTTAAAATCGCATGTTTTTTTTATAACAATTTCGCATGTGATAATTTTTTATGAATTCGCATGTTTTTTTGCACCAATTTCGCATGTGATAATTTTGATGAAATAGCATGTTGTTTTTTATTATAACAATTTCGCATGTGATAATTTTTTATGAATTCGCATGTTTTTTTGTACCAATTTCGCATGTGATAATTTTGATGAAATAGCATGTTTTTTGTAACAATTTCGCATGTGGTAATTTTGATGAAATCGCATGTGTATAATCTGTGTGTGTGTTACTGTTCATCTTCTTCGATTGCTGGTCGGTCATTGTCAGTCTTCTTCCGTTTGACCCTTACAACTCCCAAATTAGTAGTTCTTAATATCGATATCGCACCAAAAGGAACGAAGGGAGGTTGGGGAAGAAGAATTTCAGGTTTTTGAATTTGATTTAGGGTCTGATTTTGAACTATCATCGGTCAATTACAGAGATTTATGACCTCGCAATGACGTTTTTAAACTTCCTAGTATGATTTAGATATATTAAAATGATTAATTTAATCATTTAAATTAGTTTCGCCCGCGTTTGATCGATTGAAGATCGTACGGCTGAGGGCATCGCGTACATAATGTAGGATAAGAGGTATTGTACGTTAACCGGCCTCTATATATATATATATATATACACATTTCTCATTTTAACCTCAATTTGTATGTTAAGACTTATTTGTACCGGAACCTAACCGTAAAATGTTTAAACATTACTTATATCTAGAATAATAGAAAATTTAGGTCATCTTACAACAAAGAGTGACATGTAGAGTTACCAGATTCATCAATCTTGGCTATTGATGTTATTTTGTTGTAGTTAAACAGTTCTCTACACTCTTTTGATGTTTTGAAACCGGTCTTTATCATTTTGGTTCGTATGTGGATTCCCCGTCGCAACGCGCAAAAAAAAAACTTATATAAAATGATATTACTTGATTTAAAATCTAGCAAACCTATATGGTTTGGATCTACAAACATTTGTTTATATGGGGTAGTTAGTTTTCGGTTGCAGTACCAAGTGTCGGTACCGTAGCCGATGCCATAAAGAAATGAATCAATGCTGACCGAATTTCCGGTGTAAAGCGCCGAGCAATTTACTAGCTCATAACATTTGTTGTTGGTTTTGCATCTTATGTTATGTTTTTCATACTACATAAGTCAATAAAACATTTGTAAAAACATATTTTTGTCATTTTACGATATAAATCTATTAATTAAAATTATATTTTTCTGTTCGCGAAATTCCCGGATGATAACCTAGTTATAAATAAAAGAATAATAAACAGATTCATCTGAAACGCAACACTAACACGATAAGATATTAAACAAAGCATTATTTTTCAGTTCCTTCTAGGATTCTAATAATATTAAACATATGGGAAAAGGATAAGCACCATTTTAAAGAATAAAAATTGGGCATTTGTCCAAGGCCTCATCTAATCTCATCTCTTGTAAAGTATCAAGATTCATTATTCCTAGGCAATAAAAAAGGTTGTAAAATTAAGCATCTATCCCCATCTCCACATATATTTTAATTATTTATTAGAAAGAATATACTTAGAAATATATATAAAATAAAAAGATAAAAACTGTCTCATAGAATAGAATCAGAACAAATGGCAGGCTCCCCATCCACATAATCCCACAACTCACCATCCCAAATCTACTTTTAGAGATTTGAAAATTGCACATCACATATTCTTTTTTCTTGAGTCAATAACCCACTAATTTCACCATAATCTCTTATTCTAATCTAAACAAATTAAACTATAGTTATGGCCACAATAAACTAATTATAGGGAAAAGTTGTCACTGAAATGAAAAATGTAATCTTGAATCAAATCAAATCTAAATCTAAACCATAATCTTTTAATAGTTCGAGTTAATTATTGTTTTCGTCCCTTTGGTTCGTCAAAAATTACTATTTCAGTCCATTAGTTTAGAAATTGCGATTTCAGTCCTTGTGGTTTCACTTTCGTAACCATTTCAGTCCACCTCGTAACCATTTCAGTACCTATGCTAACGGAATAAATGGATTGAAATGGTTACGAAAGTGAAACCACATGGACTGAAATGGTTACGAAAGTGAAACCATAGGGACTGAAATCGCAAGTTTTAAACTAATGGACTGAAATAGTAATTTTTGACAAACCACATGGACGAAAACAGTAATTAACTCTATGAATACTTCCAAAACAAATGGTTATCATTATTTTGGTCCTAAATAATCATAGATTAAAATAAATATTAAGGGGTATTTGGAATTGCTCAACAAAAGTATGTATTTGACTATTATGTATTTTATAAAAGTTATATGGTTAAGGTTAAATGATCATTTGGACATGAAATAAATTAAAATTATCTTTTTTTTTTTTTGTGAAATTTCCCATATAACCCAAACTGATTGCTCAATCATCCAAGATTTGACATGGACAAGCTTTGTTCCTACCAAAAGGACCATTAGGATCATATTCTTAACTTTAAAAAAAAAAAAAACCAAAAACGAAATTTTAACTCGTCACAAGAACCATCCGTGTAATTTACTTGTCGAGCAATAAAGTCCTTAATCGAGTGTTGAATAACTCGTTAATATGTTTCTTCGTTGGAACTTATGTCACCTGATCCCATACCCGTCCTCAGACCAAACTAAAAAATACATGTATTTTGCATCCAAAAAATCTCATACAAGAAAATAAAACCATATGCAAAATGTAATGTTATATTATATTTGGACAAAATAATATTGATCCAAATCATTGCTACATCAGTTATCATCATCATCCTCACCAAAACACTATGAGATCTGCACTAGACATGATTACATCACCCCCTTGCATCTCTCAAATAACAAGAAAAATGAGGGATATTTTACTGTCAATAAACATTAATTAATAATTAATATTGGTAATAATTAATTCCTTTTTAGAAAATTTCTAATATCAAGATTATCTTGTTCTAATCTTACTAACTTCTGCTTGTATTATAATAATTAAATTAAAAATAACTGGAGAGAACCTTGTTCATTCCTCCTTTTTGTTGCCATATTTCTTCCCCAAAAATCAAAATCGAAACCGAAAATCGGATCTTTGTTATTTACCTCCTTCCTGATTTCAATTCTGTTGAGCAACAAGATGATCAAGCTGCATTTGCTCAATCCATGCACTCAGTGCCGATTGATCGATTTGGTCAATCTGCATGTTTGACTTCTCACCACCATTGCTACCGCTGCCGCCTTCACCAAACGCCCCGCCACCACCAGAACCACCGCCATGAGCCGCCATCTTTTCCAGAGGAGTTTCTTTAACAAGAGACTGAACCCATGACAGATCAGGTTCCTCCCCGTTATTCCCGCCATTTCCATTTTCAAAAGACGATGATCTTCGAAGCTTACCGAATTCATCGGAACTAACATTAACCCCCCACTCAGCTTTCTCATTGCCCGAACCCCAATTTGACCACGGGTCAACACCCGAGCCCGTAACACCACTGGATCTAGACCCGAGTTCCCGAGAACTCAAACTCCTAAACTGATGTTGATTCTCGCGTGCCAACATAGATACCCGCGAACTCATGGGTGAAATCGGGTCAATGCTTCTAGGGGACATTCGCCCAGGAGATTGTACCGAAAAGGGAGTATTTTTCGGTGAAAAGTTTGTGTTGATCGGTGACAACATACTCTGCTGTTGCTGAAACTGGTTAAAAACTGACGAATTATGTCTCGGTGAAAAAACCGATTGATCGGAAAACCTGGGAGACGAACTCTCGGCTGCGAAAATATCATCGAGTTTTGTTGGAGTTAAAACCGACCGCTGTCGGTTCAATTCATTTAAAAGCTGCATATTCAGTTCCTGATCCATATCTCTAGCATTTAGTGACGATCTTAAACGACTTGACTGAAGGTTACTTCCCGGTAAATGCAAAGACGGGACATTCGGTTGAGCCCAGTTGCCATTCGCATTAGGTGACATAGGTGGCGTAAAAGACGGGCTCTGGCCCGGACCGGGCATCAAGCTCATCGCCGCAGCGAAATCCAACGCACTCGGGCCGGAAGTTGACCGCGGAGACGGGACCGCAGAGCCAGTCGACACGAACAACGGGCGAAGCTCTTCTTGTGCGTGAGCAAAGAAACAGACCCGTCGGTTACAACCCTGGCCATCTTTACATAAACGGGTCCGGTATTGGGCTGGGTGTAACCAACACTCGAAAACCCCGTGAGCGTACTCGCACATATCACCTCTTCGACACGTGCCTTTTCGGAAATCAGGACATGGTACACAGCTGTAATGGTATTTCCTTGGGTCCCGCCTACGCGCGTTTTCACCCGGGTGGACGAACGGGCATTCGGTCCAATCGTGAGAGTACGCCCGCGAACATGGCCGCACCTTAAACGAGTACATCCTGAACTCATCAGTTGAGTAAATACTGTTCTTGATATCAGGTAATGATGGGTCAATAGGGTATTCTCGTTTCGGGTCACCGAAATTCAACTCCTTTAGCGAACATACCAAATCCGATTCCGGATCGTGATAGGGTTCGGTTTCTGGTTCTGGCTCTGGCTCTGGCTCTGGCTCTGGCTCCGGCAAGGGCAAAATAGTACTTTCACCATCAACACCAAGAAGCTCTTCTAGTGTCTTTTTCATATCTTGAAACTTCGGTGAAACAACAAGCACATCTACAGGTCGAAGCCCGTTAACATCTATCAAATTCCGGTCAGCACCCGCAAGCAACAACAGTTTAACGATTTCAACAGCGTTTAAAGATCCACCAGAAGCAGCACAATGAAGTGCAGTGGTTTTATCAACACCACATAATTGATTCACATCAGCTTTCGATCGTTCAAGAATTAATTTCAAAACATCAGTGCTTCCATACATCGCAGCCACCATTAACGGTGTTCGGTGTTCAAGAACCATTTGTTTTGACCCTTTTTGACGGCCATACCACAGCCCAACTTCATCAACACCAGAAGGATCGGATTCGATCGATTTTTCGAACCCTTCAATGTCATTATTTGCAGCCAGTTCAAGTAAAGTAGCGAAAGTATCTCCGGTTTCAACGCTTAATTGGCTCATGTTGGCTAACTTTTTGAGAAAAATATATGAAGGTCAACGGTCAAACTGTGTACAAATAACCTAGCCCATGACTTTGATCTGCTACATAACAAAAACAAGATAAAAGATCAAAACTTTATCACACACACAAGAGATTCTTGATATATCTAACACATTAAAGATTTCTAAGTAAATAAACTGGGAAAAGTCAAAAGATAAAGTGAAGTAGCAGAGTGATGACTAATATACTATATAAAATGGAAGATGCAGACAAGATAAAAGACTAAATCTTGTACAAAAATAGATAAATATAAGTTGGGGGCCATGGGTAGATGATAATATGCTCTTGAGAATGAAGACAAATTTATTGGTATTTAGAATACTGTGATTGATCACCTAACAACCCATCCAATTTTTCCACAAAAACAAAATAATCATGTAGCAAAATTCACTTTGGTGTATCTTATTTTCTTCAGTTTGAAAATGAACAGATTTTTGAGTTTTAAATTTATATGGATTTTGGATGTTTATTATCAAGATTGCATAAAAAACAGAAATGGATAGTCAAAAAAGTTGACAAAAAAGTCAAAATTGAAATGAAAAGCTAAATTTTTAATCAGAGATTGAGAATAATCGGTTCTTTCAAAGAAAAACAAGAAACCCCATATACAAAATAGTCTTTTGAATCCTTGGTTTTTGATTATTTACCATCAAGATGGCATGGAAAATGGGTACTCAAGAAAGTTGACTAAAAAGTTAAAATTGAAATGAAAAGCTAAATCTTTGATCAGAAATTGAGCACAAACAGTTTTTTCAAAGAAAACAAGAAAACCCATAAAAACAGTCCGTTAAATCCGTTGTTTGTTGGTTATTTATCATCAAGATTGCATGGAAAAAGTTGTGTTTGTTCAAGAAAGTTGACAAAAAAAAGTCAAAATTAAACTTAAAAGCTAAATCTTTAACCATTAACCAAATATTAATAACAACAATCAGTTATTCAATGAAAAATAAAAACCCCATTAAAAACAGTCTTTTAAATCCCTGATTTTTGGTTATCTAATCATCAAGATTGCATGAAAACAGGGTATTCAATAAAGTTGACCAAAAGTCAAAATTGAAACAAAAACCCAAATCTTTATTCAAAAACTAACAACAATCACTCAATCACTTCTTTAAAACAAACCCAAAAACCCCATAAGAAAACAGACATCAAAATAAATAAAAAAATAACAAACAAAACCCCCAAAAATCAATAATCAGAAAGGTGTTGTACCACACGCATACCAACTTGTACTTTTTCTTGCTCTGAAAACAACGAACATGCTTCATCAATGCCGTTTCTTGTCAATCAACCCACAAAAATCCCATTCCTCAACCGATCAAAAAGCAGAAATTTTTACCAAAAAAAACCGTTTCTTGAACTGAAAACCGGTCGGGTAAAATTCATTAAAACACAAAAAGTATGTCTAACTTGTGTGTGTACGGACACACACATATAGATACAGATTTCAAAAGGGTATTCAAAAATACAAAGATCGGAGAGTTTAAACCAGTAAACACAGCATAATCAGTTCACCGGATAATATTAACAATAAACACTTACCGGATGTCTTGGTTTACTTGATCATCAAAGGGTTTTAGGGGTTTTTAGATCTATGAATAAGAGAAAGTGAGAGAGTGGTTGAAGTATTAAAAGTGAGATTTGTGAAGAGGTGATTAGAGAAGAGCTTGTTGATGTTGTTCTTGCATCTTCTGCATTTCCAATGCCCCTCTTCTTCAACTGAAATAAATTATTACAATGGGAGCTAATGTTTCATATAGGGTCTATAAGTTTGGTTGAGTTGATACTTTGGGTTACTTTAGTTGAATATGTGACATTAAAGTCCTCCATATGTTATTATGAATTTTGAGTTTTTTAAAGTCGGATTTTATTAACGGACTAGTAAGCTGCTAGAAAGAAAACAAAACAAAAAAAAACGGGTTTTATGAGCAAAAGCAACACACCCAGGAATTGTTCACCTTTCGGTTTTGATTAACGAAGCACGAATTTGAGAAGATAATCTTCTAGTAACAAATATTGTATATAAATTGAGAATATCATTTTCTTGTAAAAATAAGCATCTCTTTCTTAATTTTAATAAAAAAATGTTAATCGAATGTATTTCTTATATCGCTTAAATGTATAATAAAAAATGAATAGATTGCCATTTTATTTAGAATATATGCTACAGTCAACATAGAAATCAACGAATTTTAGCTTATTGATTGTTAGCTTGCTTGAAAAGAAGCCATTAGTAGGTACGCAATGGTCATGGTGTTTTAGTATTTTTCGAGCTCATGCAGGATTTAATAAGTATCGTATACCAAGTGTCATTCTCATCGGATAGCTAGTTTGTATCTCATTCCCATTGGATGTTGGGGATCCATGTTATAATTTTATGTGTTTTGAAATCATTTGTTGGGATTTTACTACTATTTTAGTCACTAGAACATGAGTTCTTGTTACTAAAACTATAAAATTTTCAAGTACTGTCCTACTCTGGTTTTAACAATTGCAAGTCTTTAAAAAGGTTAAAGTATTATTTATTATATATGAAAATATTATGTCATGTATTTATATACTAAATTTGATGTGTATGGATATAGTACAAGTATGTAGTAATCAAGTCGGAAATTACCGAATATTATACCATCATATAGGCCTGTGAAAATTTGTAGACTGTAGTATTATTAATGAACGAATATAAACGAACTTCTCGCCAAACGGTTCATGAATGTTCGTTTACAACTCTATTTGTAGTATTGTCCCTGAGTATTTGTCTTGACACCTAACCTGAATGTTTTGGTTTTTTAGTTTCTTCATGGGTCTTTTTAACTATCAATGTCCATTACCCTTTTTGTGATTACATGTTTTTAGAGTCATTTGGCAATAAAGGGTAACATGTTTAATTTTCTAAAAGTATAGGGATTGCTATATTATTTTTCAGAACTATAAGGGTGATGTTGTAGTCTATTTATACATAATGCCCTCCTTTTATTTTGTTGAAAGAAACGCCTACCCAATAAAAGCGGGATTATGTATTTCTTTGTCTTTTATCTTTCTTTATTAATTTCGGGATTATTCGTGTACCTAATTAAATTCTCAAATAAACAAATTAAGATAATCGTATTATGTGAATAGTATTTCAAATATATCGGTAACTAAATTTTTGGAAATACTAGAGGGTAGGCCCGTGCGATGCACGGCATGACCAAAAGTTAGTGTATTTTTTGTTGTGCGGGTGGGGAAAATGTTTATGTATGGATTAAAGATGGCGTGCATAGAGTAGGAAAATTCGTTGCGTAATCCATTTAAGAGTAAGCATGTATGCCAAGTTTTAAAACATACATTACAGCGGAAAAAGCTTAAAAGGAGGTCATGGAGTCCCCGGTTTTATTCAATAATTCAAGAAATCTTCAGGCGTTCATGCATGGCTATGTAGTTGACGGTCCACTTTCACCTGGTGCGCTCCCCACAGAACCATCTGAATACGAAGCTTCATAAGTAGGGCTGTGAAATAAAGAAGGAAAATATTAGGAAGAAGTTTAACTTGGATTACACATATATTAGTAGCTCCTACGCCATTATTTTGTACAAAAAATTGATAGAATGTAATGGTGGTTAAGTAACATACCTTTCACATGGAGCGCTATCCATAGAACCATCTGATTCAAAACCCGCACAAGTAGGGCTGTGGAAGAAGGAAAGGGAATGTTAGGCAGCTATTTGGCGTGTATAAATAGGAGAAAAAACATGACCCAATGATTAAACCTAAATATCCAAACGAACAAAGAAGCGTAAATAAAACCACTACAAATTTAATCGTAATAGACATAAATAAAGGCAACCTTACGGAATGTGGGAAGCTAGGGGTGGGCTCGCATGTATTCTTAAATCGAAGAAGGCCATATCAAGTCCAATGTTGTAGTTCGTTACTGTGTTTGCAGGTGGGCCTCCAATAGGCTGATCACTTAAAAGGATCATGTTTCTGGCCAAACTAACGTTGGTCATTTGTTTTCATATGGTTTCCATTTAATAAGTAACATTTGTATAGCAAGGCATAAAGAAATAAATATGATGTTTGTAGCATATAATATTCGATTTTGGACGTTTTCTAAAAAGAAACCACAATTGGAGATGTAGTTATGTGGTTCAGTGAATTTGTCAAGTAAAAAGGATATATAGAAACTTACATGGACTTTCTGTTTGTTTCTTTGAGCTTAACTGGTGTTGGTATTGTCATCACCCCTTTATCCAGCCTAGTAATGGGAGTAGGACTGGTAGGTCTAACAGGTTGCCAACTGGTTTCGTCTGGGAGTACACGCTTGCAGTTGAAGCTCTCAAAGGTGCCATGACTGTAGTATGTGGATGTGTCAACTTGGATGGTTCGGGTGGTGCCCACCAGTGAGTGCAAGCAGTTTGGGAGCGCTGAGATGCCACCGTTAGAGTTCTGTATTATGACTGGAGTAAAGCTAGCCTGGATGTTTTCGGAATAAACGGTGTTGATATGCGAGAGACCCGATTCCACATTAAGTATAGACTGAGCAGTGGTGTGTGTTAGTATCTGTGCAGTGTCATCGAAACACACGATCACTACACTTGCCGTGGAATCTAGGACATCAAGTTCAAGATGGTACCTGTTAAAAGGTTTTTTTTTAGATGTCAAAGTGTATAAAGGCTTTTGGCAACGAAGATAACAATAGAATACCAAAACAAACCTTGCCCGAGGGAACATAACTGGGTTTTCACAGCCAGCACACCAGAGCTCCCCTTGATCAGCAAATACACCTTTCATGCATTTTCCGCCTCTACACATAAGTCTAAACCATTGTTCGCTATTACGTACGCCTTTAATTACCACACGACAATTGAACTCAGCACTCTGCATGGATTAGAATAAACATCTTTTATGTATGGACAATAATGGCTACGGGGGAAACGGTTGAAATTATAGAAAGGGGTGATACCGTGTGGTGTTTGTTTTCCCGGCCATGGCGTAATATGTCTTCAAGCTTCGATAAACTTTCTGAACAGTTAGCAACAGCAGTGTTTTTCTTCATTTTGGCAGATGTTTTGCGATATGTAGTCTCAGGTTGCAGCATGAAAGGGTTCATGGTTGAATGTAGCTATGTATTTATAGTCACATGATACGTAGGCTCTTCGGATGACCTGCGGCAGTTTTGATTTGAATGAAAGTTTAATGAAAACCGTTATAGAATAGTTAACGATGTCATGAAAATTAATATCTTTTATTTCTATAGTTCCTTGATTTGTTAGTAATTATTATGTGACCTCTCAAGTGATTACCGGTCTGTCTTAAATGGCCATCATTTGAGTAGTAAAAAGGGTTAATAATTGATCGGTCCAGGTTATTTTGAAGTTATGGAAACTGAATATGAGAAGTCTAGATATGCATAAAGCTATAGTGGTAAATAAAATGGACGAGTTAGCAAGATATCTCAGTAACTCAATTAGCTTTGTTCTCTTCTGTATTATACGAAAAATAAACTTAGGCATTATTTTAACGTACCTGATAGTAATCAGCTTTAGCAGCTGCAAACAACAACTCCAACAACAAATAAATCAGTAGCCGAGTTCGCTAAAGTCCTCAAAAAACGCACCGCTTTTATTCAACCGTTTAACAGAATTCGCCATAAACCGTGACCGCCATTGACAATACATAGTGTATTATATATTTCATCAAACCCTAAACCGTGACCGTCGTTGGCCTAAATATTCAAGAATTATTAAACCAAAGTCAACCCATATTAGTTCTGGTGGATGAACTAATCTGAAAGGGGACCAGAAAATGATATGATCAAAAGCTAAAAATCAAGAACTGAAACAATTTTGGCCTACTTTGGGCATACCTTGTGAGACCGAGCAGCTGAGCAAGCAGTAGCGCTGTTCGCCGACGAACTGGGTAGAAAAACAATGTGAGCAGAATAAGGAAAACTGTTTCATATTTTTTTATAGGGAAATGTACAATAATATGAACTATGAAGGCTGGATAAGCACCAGTTATGCTCCGTCTTTTCCGGTATGCATGGTTGTGTGAAACACGACAGAAATTTGGTTAGCATATCTTCGGAGTTTACAGCAAGCTAAAACCACAAAACGCCCAAATAAGAAAACAGCATAAGCACATTAAGATGTATAATTTAAAGCAGTTCCATTATCAAGCAATAATGTCCAAGCAATACCGGGTTTCCAGCAGTAGCTGTTACATCGGAAATGGTTACAGACACACCCACTGTGTTAGACATCGTGGCATGTGTTACTTTCATCGCGTTTGCTGTAACACTCGTGTCACTTGGCCCAGCAGTCCGGGTTTGTCTGTGTTGAATAGTTCGAGGCGCACACCCCCGTGTCCCATTCTTTCAACTGCGGCTTTTACACAGCTTATCGGTTTCTGTACTAATTGGGCTTTCGTCTGTATGGCTGATATATAATTCCTGGAAAATGAGGAAAGAAACCAATTTTAAGAAACAAACAAAAAACATTTTAGCCATTTTTTTTTTTTTTTGAGAATATATGGTAATATGAACTATGTAGGCTGAATAAGTAGCAGGTATGTTCCGATTTCTCCGTCACTGATGGTTGCGTGAAATACGGCAGAACTTCGGTCAGTTTATATCCGGAGGTAATATTGGATGCCCATGTCAATTTTGAAACCAAATAATGATTACCTGGCCAGAATAATTCATAGCATTAACATAAGTTCCATTATCAAGCAGGAATGTAAAGAATATAAAACCACAAAGCACCTAAAGGAAGACACCACTATAAAATAATGCTTAATAATAATGACTTACCAGGGCTGAACATGTTTCAAAATTCATCATCTGATATTACGCCAAAGTCCAGTAAAACCAGCGACAATTTGAGGAGTTGAAGCAATAATAAGAGTTCCTTGAGTCCCTCTCATAATCGGCTCACATTTCTATATAACCATGAACATGTTAGAGTGAATTGGATATAATAGTAAACAAAATAGTATAAGGTTCATAAACCGTTGATGTGTAAGTGTGTAACCAGCTCATGAGGATCCACGATGGCGCTATAGTCACCGGTTAAAATGTTTGAAACAGCAGTTCGCATGGAAGTATATGACCTCCACCCTCCTAGTGATAGGTGGCACCCGTGTCCCAAAATGTGTGGGTGACAATGTGTTTATACCAGTAACAATTAGTAGTCTTCGAACCATCGTTACTGTTGCTTCCTAAAACAGACAAATAAACCAAGCAGACCATGTATCTGAGTTAATTCCACACACATAAAAACTAAGAAATAAAAACAACATGAGGTTTCGGAATTTAGTGGAATCTGATCACCAATTTACCAAATCAATCAACTCTTGCATATGCGTATAAACAACGCAAATACTTACAGCTGAGCGAGATATCTGAGAGACGCCATGGACGCTTGCTTAACCATGGGGGATTCATCGGCAAAAGAGGAGACCAAAACCTGGTTCACGCCTGCAAAATCAGGCAGAAACATCTATATATAATCAAAAGTTTAGCAAAATCGGACCAAAACATCTATTCAAATTAGAAACATCTATGGTTTTTAAAAAAATAACTGTAAGTATCAAAGTATTTCAAATTAGTAGCTTACCTCTTTCAGGCGAGATGGTTGGGCTGGGCGGCGGGTTACGGCCGGCGAGCGGCGGGCGGCGGGCAGCGAACGTTCGGGCGGCGGACGGACGGGCGACGGTGAGTGCCGAGTTTCAAATTAGTAGCTTACCTCTTTCGGGCGAGATGGTTGGGCTGGGCGGGTTTTTGCTACTGGGGGCCGAGGTTTTTGCTATTGGGGAACGAAGAAGAAGGAGAGGTAGAGAGGAAGATGGATCGCGTAGATGGTGGGTGATGTAGGCGGGTTATGATTTTGGGGTTTGTTTTTTAATGAATATTGTTTTAAATGTTGAATTTATAATTTGGAATTTATAATTTGGAATATATTTTTTAATGAATATTGTTTTAAGTGATGAATTTATAACATCATTAATTTTGGCTTTAAAACACTAACATGCAACTAAACTTTTGATTATATATAGATAATGTTATTACAAGGTATATATCATAACAAATAAGATATTTTTTCATTTAGTTCTCTAAATCTGATTATGGTATTAAAATCAATAAAGTTGTTAAAGTTACATAGAAAATCCACAAATTCGCCTAAAATAGCAAAATATAAGGCTATAGTGGTCATCATTCTCATACCCTAAGCCTGGAGGGTGTGGTATAAAACCCTAGGGCTTTATCACGCCACGTCAGATCCACCTAAACGTCATGTCATATGGGGGGCTTTAAAGCCCCTCCCTTTAACTTATATGGTGTGATATAAAGCCCCTATTAAACAAAATTTAAAAAAAAAGATTTTATTGGTTGAAAATAGGTGAGCCCTACCTGCACACCCCTTTTTGCTCGTTATCACGGTGGCGGACAAGGGATGGCGCCCCCCTTTTAACAACAAGGAGGTGGTCGATGGCGGACAAGGGCGCCATAAATGGCTGATGTGGCGGGTGCCGCTAAGCCACATCGCAAAGCTTAAGGGTGTGGTTATGACCCAAACCACTATTCTATTATTTTAATTTATTTTTGTGAAAAGTAAAATGAGTATTGAAAAAAAAAAAGAGGTCCATACTTGCCATGGCCATGGTTTAATTCATGTCAACCAACCATAATGGATGAGGCAAGATATGGTGTAACAATCCATTAATAGTCCTATGTGCCAGTAATGACCCAATCCATACCCCTCACACCCTTTAGCCTAAGGTAGTGTTCGTTTCAAAGAATTGAATGTAATCTTGAGGGAATTGGAATTGAACAACAATGTAAGGAAGGAGATCTACATTCTAATTTCATCCAAATTTCATTACATTTCGCAAAACAAACACTCCTAAATTACAAATCAAATTTCAATTTATACGTGAATTTCCATTACAATCCATGAAACAAACACTACCTAAGTTCTTATATCAACACTTGTATCCCTTAAACAAATTAAAATTTGATTAATTTTTCTTAACTGCTTAAATCACACAAAATAGACATTTAGCGGGACTTTGATCCTTAACTCTAATGGTTTTGCCAGTTAAACCCAATCCCAACCAATGTTTTAAAAACCGGTAAATACCGGCCGGTTATACCTGTATTACCGTTTCCAGATGTAAATCCGGTACGAAACACCCCGGTAAATAAGTGAAACGGCATAAGGTTTGTACCGGCGGTAAAATCCGGTATACCGGTTTGAAACGTAATACCGGTACCGGCCGAGGGTTATTTTAGTTTGGGTTGTTACTTATTTTTATTATATATGTTACTTATCTTACGTAATTCTTATATATTATGATTATTCGTAACTAAAAGTTCTTATTTAATATTGTATGAAACGAAAATAGTTATCCTCTAGTTGATGAGGATGGCGATAATAGTGAATTTCATCTTTTATGCGATCGTGAACTTGATGTATTCAACACTTAAATAACTTAAACATATCATACACTTTCATTTAAAAAAGCTTGTTGGAAAATTGAATGATTTTCAATTATCTTTTGGATTATTTTTTATTATAGATTTACTTTTAAATCATCTTTTACTATGTAATCATGCATTTTTGGATTAACTTTTGAGCTGATGTTGTAATTTATGAATTATAGAGTTAGCTAATCATCCCGGTTGAACCGCTCGGTACAACCTGATTCAACCGGTTGAACCATTTTTTAGCCTAATCCGGTTTGATTTAAAAACCGGTTTTTAAAACATTGATCCCAACCCTTAAAATTTGATTAAATAACATTCTAACATTTTAGCACACATAAATTTATACATCTTGTCTTGGCCAATTTAAAAAGTAGTGTATATTATAAACAAATTTATAGACTTCAATATACTAAAATTAGTTTTAGATATTGTTTCTTGTAGTTTTACCAAGTTTAGTGATTTTAATATATCAGAATTAAAACCTTATAAAGAATATGTGCATATATATCTTGTATCTTTAGCTTTGGGAGGCTTTCAAAAAAAATGGAAATTTTACTTTCTAACCCTAAACTTTTAATTTTTTGACAATTTAAGTTTAAAGTTTTAATTTTTAAACCCTAAGGTTTTAATCTTTGACAATTTACCCTAAAGTTTTAATCTTTGGCAATTTAAGTTTAAAATTTTAATCTTTGTTTCCTTTTTAACCCTAAAGTTTTAATCTTTGACAATTTAAGTTTAAAGTTTTAATCTTTGGTAATTTAACCCATTTGATTAATTTGATTTTTCACTTCTAATTCAAAAGTTTCCATCTTTTGCGATTTAACCACTTTAATTTTTTTTTACTTATGTGTTGTAATATTGGCTTTGGGGGTTTTTCAAAGAAAAAATGGTTATGCATATGGTTGTTGTAACCTTGGCTTTGAGGGTTTTTAAAAAAAAAAATTGATTTTTTTACTTTTCACCCAAAAGTATTTTATAAATTACTTTTAACCCAAAACTATTTGTTTTTTTTTTTTTACTTTTAACACAAAACTTTTTATCTGTTGCAATTTATCCTCACAACTTTTTTTACTTTCAACTTTTGTCCTTTATATTTTTCATTTTCCGCAAATTTTTAGCTTTATCATTCGTTCTAAATTTTGTGACTTAACACGCCACAACGTGCGTCTTTGGTTTAACGCTTTTACGTTTCGTTCTAAATTTTGCGGGTGGACGTTTTTACATCGTCTATTTTTTCCTGTTTGATAGGTTCAACATAACGTGCGCGCACTAAATCGACTTAGTTATCACTAAAGAATCCCCGCCGGATTGCGGCGGATCTTAATTCTAGTTAGTTTTAATAGTTTACATGCAAGAAGTGTTTAATTATTTTATGAAATTATTCCATATTACATGACTAAAGACGGAAAGTTGAGTTTGTTGTTTAATTCGGACATAAAAAATGTCTTGGTATAACTTTACGTTTATACATTGATTCTTTTTTACATTCTCCTATATATTAAAAAATCAATGCTTTGAACAGTGTTGTTTTGAACAGTAGAATCTATTATATATAATAAATGTGTTAATTTTTGCTGATGGGTCAAGCTAGGATGCCTCTAAATTTTGCTTTTTGGCGAGAAAATTCGGATCCTTTTTTCTTGATATGGGCAGACACGGGATCCGGATTTTTACCCGGTTATAAAAAACACGCTTTTTTCTAATCCCACCACACAAACCCTAATTGCATTCTTCAATTCAGCTTGGTTCATCTCTTATCGCCGTCATCCCTTTGATTCGTTCCTCACCATTTGATTTTGTCTGCAATCAAGGTTTTATTTTTTTCATCTACGAATCGTTTTCCAACAATGTTTTCGTTTTTGTTCATCTACGAATCGTCTTAAATCTATTAATTAAAGGGTTTATTTTCCTTTACTATGTTTTGATTTTGTGTTATAAATTGTTTTGCAGGCCATATGGAAGATCCGGTCATCTTTTTATTGATTTCAATCGGTATGTTTTTCAACAAGACTTTTTATTCCATTAATCAGAACTCTGTTCGATCCTTTTTGTTTTATTGATAGGGTTTGTTTGTTGCTATGGGTTCATTCCATTAATCAGTTCCTACCTCCCGGTTTGTAAAGGCATTTTTGTTTTAATCGATTATGTTAGGTATGATTCCTCTCAATCTTAGGTATCATTCCTTCAACCAACTTGAATCTGATTGTTGATTATGTTAGTTTTCTATTTTTTTATTGTAATAAAGTTGAAGATTTTAGGGTTTCGGTTAACTGTTTTTGTTAATTATTGTCTCTCTCGGATCCATGTATCTCGATCTAAATCTCCCCCTCTCTTGGAAACGAAACCATTCTTGTCTTAATGGTAAGATCAGGTTCATCATTTAGGGTCCCAAAGGTACGATTTCATTTTTTAACTAAATAGGTTTTTAATTTCATTCTGTATTTTACTCATCTGACAGACCTAATTTTAATCTCTCATTCATTCGAAACGATTACGATCAAATATTGTGTGATTCCAGCAATAATTTGTTCTTCACTGGTGAATCAGCTATGGATATCTTCACAAACCACGTTTGAATCATTTTGTTCCTAATTTAGGTTTTAGCTTCCCTCATCTGCTCAATAATAGTTTCTAGGGTTAGAATTTTGAAATCGGAAGAGAATATAAGACATTAAGCCTAATTTTTTTTACCAGTAGCTAGGGTTTTGTGTGTAGTTCTGAAGAAATCGGCATACCGTGATTGCTAATTAGGTTTTGAGTTTTCTCTCAGCTTAAAATTACATTCTAGGGTTAGAATTTTCAAATCTGAAGAAGATATAATATTTTAAGCTCGATTTTTCATCTGTCGTTAGGGTTTGGGGTTTAATTATGAAGAAATTGGCATATGTTGGTTAGTAATTTAGGTTTTAGTTACTCTATCTACTCAAAGTTAGTTTCTAGGGTTGGAATGTTGAAAGGTGAAGACGGTATAAGACATTAATCACTATTTTTCATTCTTTGAAATCGTCGTTAGTGTGATTACTAATTTGTTGATAACAAAACAAGCACATAATTGACGTAGTCTGTTCATCGGCATAAAGGATTAAGAGTTGAGGAAAAGATATGGCGGATTTGGATCATTTATTAGCTAAAAAAGTAGCTGATCGATACTTGAAACGTGAAGTACTTGGAGAAGGTACATATGGAGTTGTTTACAAAGCCATTAATACCAAGGTATGATTATACTGGATCGTATACTTGTATTTTATATGATTTGTCTATGTGACTATTCTAAAATTAGGGTTCATGTACTTAAGGGGTGTTGGGATTGCTTATATAAACAGCTTATGCTAAAAGAAGATGCATATTTTGAGTTTATTGCAAGGTAAACATGTAATTTTGAATCCAACAAGAAGAATCAGTTTGAGACATTTAAACAAGCATATAACTATATAAGCATGGCCATCGATTTTATGTGGTTAAGGTTTCAAATTCTTTTAAATTGATATGTAAGCCCTTTGAAGTACTTTAAGTCCTTTGATATCATTAATGGATTTACTAACAAATCTTCATTGTGAAGGGTGTTAGTGGGGGCGTACAATGAATCTGCAGCTGAAAAAGAATACACAAATTGTAAAACTATCCCTTGTGAGCAGTTTGATATTGCATTTTAGGTGAGACCCATTTTTTATTCACTATCACTGATCATTCTGACATTCAATCACTTATATTTGTGAACATTGGTATCAGTTTGAGTGCTACGTGTTAATATATTCTTTCAGCATGCCATACCATTAATTAATATGAATATGCACTCAAATGTTTAAAGGTTGCACTCGGTTTATTTATTATTTTTAAGGTTTTCTTTGTAATTAAAACTTTAATTCTATTAGTATAAAATGATGCACTCGGTTTATTTATTATTTTTTATGTACATTTATGTAGGCATTATTGCAATGGATACACATATAAATGGCAAAAATGCCTTCCAGCAAACATGAACACACTTATTCTATATGGGTATTGTGTGCACACATGACATGGCGGAAGTTCAGGTTAGCAATTTTTTTATAGATTATATTGTGCATTATATGTTTTGTATGGACTTTCGTATGGGTCAAAACGGGATGCGTCAGATTAGGTTGGCCAACAATAGGGGCACTCGATCATAAATATCTAACGAACTCAAACACAGAAGAAGTTCCAGAAATTTATCAGCAACAGGTAGCGCTATCACATAATTAACTCAAGCGGCTGACATAATAAATGGATCTGGTAATGGTGCAAAACTGTCAATGGTATGTTTCAGTACATTTCTTTTATGTATGGTGAACTGTAGTTATTACCTAGCTTTTGCTCAATTGTGAAATAGTTATGTTTGATTTGGTTGAGCTTTAGTTTTAATATTAAATAATGCCTCAAATAGATCTTTGTTATGTTGATAGAAAAAATGATTTTTGATCTGATACAATAAAAAGTTCTCTTTAATCATTAAGTTGTTTTGTATATATACGCCTATAAGGGCCTCAACAATGTAACAGGTTTTGTGTCCGCCTCTGTTCAAATGTTGTCAAAGGGCAACGACAAACTGATCATCAAAATAAAGAAAATAGAAAAAGGGGTGCTCAGTTATACAATCTTTTGTGGAAAGCAATAAACCTATTTCTCAAATGGTTGATAGTTTGTTAAACTCAAAGGTGACAAGGTTATTGGGTGTGGTAACGGGTCAAAACTAAATAAGGGAAAGGGTTTAGGTAGGGTTTGGTTTGCTTAGCCATTTACGATTTGTTCATCCACTTCGATGGACGAACGGTTTACTTGACCCGAATTGTTAATTTGACACGATTTTGATCCTTAAAATAAAAAAAACATTGAATTTAGAAGATCGGAAGTCGGAACACACATCCAGTCTTATCAATTGTATTCTTTTAATGATTCAGCTTGCTACTTATATAATTTAAATTGATATAGAAACAAGCGGTATGGTTTCTTTATACGTATAACTTTTGAAAACATGTCTTTTTATTTTATTTAATGACATCATTTTATTAATGTAAATTAATTTTTCCTACCCGGGAAGTTCCCGGGTGATATTGAATCTCAACTTTATGGCCCGGCTTTTGATTTGATCATAATATTAATTATGCTTAATCCGCTAATTCGTTACCGGATTTGTGAAGGTGAGAAACTTTCAGGTGTGCTCTTGTAACAAGAATCTTTGATTTCATATTAACACGAATCTTTGTTTCCATTCAGACAATTGCTTCTTTGAAGAAAGGTGCATATATTTTGAAGTAAGATCGAAGAGGATAGCCTAAACTTTGTCCTTTCAGGTACAAAAACTTTGATCTGATTTTCGGTCAAGCATCAATGTGGTCATCGGACTATAAGTGCGAAGAAAACAAACAAAAAAACATTCTTTCTTCATGTTTTTTGATAAACTTGGTAGCTTATAACTGTTGTTTGTTCCTACATTGCACCAAAAATGTTAGTTGAACTGTAGCAATGGTTCAAAAAGACTACAAGTGCACCACATGGTGGTTATGTTGATAAATTTTCATATATTGTCATAAAAGATTTCTATTTTTTTGGTTGTATCAGTACGTTGTTATTTGACCCGTTTGTGTTGGAAGTTGTACCAAATTGAAAGGAATGGTGAATCATAAATTAAATAAATTAGTTTAGATGTTGAATTAAAGTGAAGGCACCAGTACATATCTCATGAAATTGATACGTAAAGTGGGAAGTGATTGAATGTACTGTGTGGAATTGACTTGGACATGTTAGAAATGATGAGATGTGTCGAACTTTACAGATGGCGTTGCTTACACCATGTCTTTAAAAGTGTGGGTTTTTTTTGCATTACTTTTATTGATACATGTATGATTAATGTAATTTAAAACGTTGAAGTTGAGTTTATATGAGTTTATCAAGGGTGATCCACATCCAAGGTATCTTTATTTTGCTTAGAAAAATATCGTGTATTAAGAACCTTAGAATAATTTTTACATATACACGAATCAGTTGAGAAATTCATTATTGGGAGCTACATTTTTCAGCTTAATGTAATTTAATATCTACATAAGTAACGGAACGTTTCTTTTATTTCAAGGTTCATGTTTAAATGTATTTTTTTTTCAAAAAATAAAAAAACATATCATTTCTCAACACACATATTCATAAAAAGATTTAAGGGTGTGTTGATGACTACTGAACCCGTATATTATTGTTGCTTTTATTGTAATTTAAATTTTCCTACCCGGGGAATAACCTAGTAATATATATAGTTTTTTTAATAAATTTTATTATCTTCTTTACTTTTTAAGTTAGATAAGCTTCTGTTAATCGGTATTGGTATCGAAAATACCAGTACGGTTATCGGTACATGAAGGTAAAAACCGACACCAGCCTAGTACAGAAAACACCAAAAGTCGGTATCGAATTCTCCTATATATTAAAAAATTAATGCTTTGAACAGTGTTGTTTTGAACAGTAGAATAATATATATAGTTTTTTTAATAAATTTTATTATCTTCTTTACTTTTTAAGTTAGATAAGCTTCTGTTAACCGGTATTGGTATCGAAAATACCAGTACGGTTATCGGTACATGAAGGTAAAAAGCGACACCAGCCTAGTACAGAAAACACCAAAAGTCGGTATCGAATTGATTTTGAAAATCTTTTAGTTCGGGAAATTCGGTACTGCTACCCGGTACCATTTGCTCATCCCTGATCACGGGTGTCGTACGAACAACAACGATATCGTGCAACTTTTATTTTTCTTCAACTGTTAATGATTTCTTTTTTTAGTTTCAGGGGTAGGGATGAGCTCGGTGCCAACCAATACCGAATTGGTACTGGGTACTGGTACTGAAAATACCAATTACGGTACCGGTATATAAAGGTAAAAAACGGTAGCGAACCGGTACCGGGAACGCCAAAAGTCGTACCGAATTGGTACTTAAGATCTTTTGGTTCGGGAAATTCGGTAACGGTACCCAATATCATTTGCTCATCTCTGATCACATGTTTCATACGAACAACATTATTATCATACAACTTTTTTTGTTAATTTTCTTTTGGTTATCTTTTAGTGTTTTTTTGTGTTTTTTCTTTTTATTCTTGTCAGCGGTTTCCGTACGCAACGCACTCGTAGTGATTTCAAAACACATGTAAACACAGACTAAACAACAAAAGACGTTCGCCGCAACGCAACGATAGTAAAAAACTAGTTCATGTTAAATCTATACTATATAATAAAAAAAAACCAAAAGACATATGTCATTAATTGGAGACATCTATTAATTATAGATTATTAATATTAATTAAAAGATAATTATAAAATTAAATTTAATATAAATTTAAACAATTCGTATAAGAGATAATATAATCTTTTGTAATATTTATTAAATTTCAAAATTATTTATCTTGAAATTAACAAAAGACGTACACTAAATATAAATTAATATAATGTAAAGAGTTAAATGTCATTTTAGTCCTTGTGGTTTGGCTCATTTTGTTAGTTTAGTCCGAAGGTTTTATAATACACAGTGTTTATAAAGATATAACAAGATATAACTTTTTATTGATTGGTATATAAAATTATATGTGCTCAACCCATACAATACACGAGGTTCTTAAAATTGTAACTTTTTTCATTATTTAATATATATAATTAAATTTACTAAACCCGTACAATCATGGGGTTATTAAAGACATAACATTTTTATTAATATATAAAATTACATTTATTCAACCCATGTAATAAATGAGATTTTTAAACATATATTGTTTTATTATTTGGTATATAAAATTACATTTATTCAACAAGTGTATTACAGAGGGTTCTAACCCAGTATTATATAAATAATTACTTTAATTAATTAAGGTTACATATAAGAACACGAGGATAATTAGTATAATTTTTTATTATTAAAAGGATAATAAACCCCCCTCTAGTTACATTCATAAATTTATGAAAAAAAAAAAAAAAACAGTTATGGCCATACCATGTATTGTGATTTTTGTTTTAAACATCTGTCTAGTCTTTAAGAATAAGATTATATCATATAGCGCAGGGCTGGCATATCGTGTATACCCGTACACGATAAGACACGACACGACACGATAAGACACGATACATGAAACCCCATACACGAACACGACAACTTATCGTGTCCTTTTTTTCAAACACGTACACGACACGATATACACGAAAACTACCTGTTAATACTTGTTAAGACGACTGTTCGACTGTTATACACGAAAATTACCTGTTAATACCTGTTAACGCGAACAAAAACACGAACATGACAAGCTATCTGAGAGTTACAGAGGGAGTTTAGGGTTTTATTTTTTTTTAATTGAATGAGAAATGAAAATAGAAAGGAATTAAGGAACCCACACGCACATGACTGATGAGTTTTATTTAATTTAATTTCTTATCGTGTACTAACGGGTATTAACAGGTAAACATGTATTTAACCTGTTTATACACGAAAATTAACAGGTAACCTCGTGTCTACCTGTTTGGTACACGATACCTGTTAACTTCGTGTAGGTTCGTGTCGTGTATTCGTGTAAAATTGCCAGCCCTAATATAGCGTTTGATTAGGACATGTGACAAATTTTAAAATAAAGAGGAATGATATTTTAGTCAATCTTATCTTTTTCTTCTTCCTTCTTCTTCCCAGTAACATCAAAACTCACCATTTTCAAAACCCACCATATTCAACCATTTATTCACTTTCTATCTCAATAATCACTACATTATAGTGCGATTTTCGTCACCAATCAATGATTCAAACACCCGATCAACGTGTTCTTCAACTTTTTTGAAGAAAACCCAGTTTAATTTCATACAAAATCTCGTTTTTTTTTCCGGTGATTTTGAAAATAATTACTCGATCCGTTCGATTCGATCCTTTGATAAGTGTTTCAATCATTCAAATTTCGTCAATCGTTGAAGAAACCGACTTCGATCCATGTAAGAAATTCTTTAATTTCATTTTTATTATCTTGGTTTTTTATTTAGTTATTGCGTTTTATGATCTTGGCGGGGGTCCGGGGGCAGCGCCCCTAGTAGCAGCGTCCCAGGGGCGGCAGCCCCTGGCGGGGTCCAAGGGGCAGATCCCCTGGCTGGGGTAATTTTTTTTCGATTAAATTGCTTTAATAAAATTGCACCAGAAAAGTTAATTTTCTGTAAATTGCCTCTGGAAAACTGCATTCGTAAACTGCATTGGTTCAGATAATTCACAGCACAGACAAAACTATTGTCCTGGTTCAATGCGTTTTAGAGAGAACATTTTCTTTAGTGTTTTTAGGCCATTGCGTTTTAGAACTAAGACATTTTTATGTGTTTTCTGGCAATTGCGTTTTAGAAAAACACATTTTTGAAGTGTTTTTAGTCATTGCGTTTTAGGTAAAACACATTTTTAGGTGTTTTCAGTCCATTGCGTTTTAGAGAAAACATTTTCTTTTGTTTTTTTAGGCCATTGCGTTTTAGAAAGGAGACATTTTTATGAGTTTTCTGGCCATTGCGTTTTATAAATAAGACATTTCTTTGTGTTTTTGGTGCATTGCGTTTTAGGTAAAAACACATTTTTATGTGTTTTCAATCCATTGTGTTTTAGAAAACAGAGATTTTAAGTGTTTTCTGGCCATTGCGT